>CAWUFW010004626.1:0-1499033 GCA_963921515.1 Calotriton arnoldi
AGGGAAAGTGTTGGATAGTGGAGGGGTAAAAATTTGTATTCACACTCCAGTGAGTGCAACAGTAGGGAAAGTGTTGGATAGCGGAGGGGTAAAAATTACGATTCCCACTCCAGTGAGTGCAACAGTAGGGAAAGTGTTGGATAGCGGAGGGGTAAAAAATACTATTCCCACTTCAGTGAGTGCAACAGTAGGGAAAGTGTTGGATAGCGGAGGGGTAAAAATTATTATTCCCACTCCAGTGAGTGCAACAGTAGGGAAATTGTTGGATAGCGGAGGGGTAAAAATTACTATTCCCACTCAAGTGAGTGCAACAGTAGGGAAATTGTTGGATAGCGGAGGGGTAAAAATTAAGATTCCCACTCCAGTGAATGCAACAGTAGGGAAAGTGTTGGATAGCGGAGGGGTAAAAATTACTAATCCCACTCCAGTGAGTGTAACAGTAGAGAAAGTGTTGGTTAGCGGAGGGGTAAAAATTACTATTCCCACTCCAGAGAGTGCAACAGTAGGGAAATTGTTGGATAGCGGATGGGTAAAAATTAATATTCCCACTCCAGTGAGTGCAACAGTAGGGAAAGTGTTGGATAGCGGAGGGGTAAAAATTACTATTCCCACACCAGTCAGTGCAACAGTAGGGAAAGTGTTGCATAGCGGAGGGGTAAAAATTACTATTCCCACTCCAGTGAGTGCAACAGTAGGGAAATTGGTGGATAGTTGGGGGATAAAATTTACTTTTCCCACTCCAATAATTGTAAAAGTAGGGAAAGTGTTGGATAGCGGAGGGGTAAAATTACTATTCCCACTCCAGTGAGTGCAACAGTAGGGAAAGTGTTGGATAGCGGAGGGGTAAAATTACTACTCCCACTCCAGTGAGTGCAACAGTAGGGAAAGTGTTGGATAGCGGAGGGGTAAAAATACTATTCCCACTCCAGTGAGTGCAACAGTAGGGAAAGTGTTGGTTAGCGGAGGGGTAAAAATTAATAGTCCCACGCCAGTGAGTGCAACAGTAGGGAAAGTTTTGGATAGACGAGGGGTAAAAATTACAATTCCCACTGCAGTGAGTGTAATAGTAGGGAAATTGTTGGATAGGGGAGGGGTAAAAATTACTATCCCCACTCCAGTGAGTGCAACAGTATGGAAATTGTTGGATAGCGGAGGGGTAAAAATTATTATTCCGACTCCAGTGAGTAAAACAGTAGAGAAAGTGTTGGATAGCGGTGGGGTAAAATTACTATTCCCACTCCACTGAGTGCAACAGTAGGGAAATTGTTGGATAGCGGAGGGGTAAAAATTAATATTCCCACTCCAGTGAGTGCAGCAGTAGGGAAAGTGTTGGATAGCGAGAGGGTAAAGATTACTATTCCACTCCAGTGAGTGCAACAGTAGGGAAATTGTTGGATAGCGGAGGGGTGAAAATTAATATTCCGACTCCAGTGAGTGCAACAGTAGAGAAAGTGTTGGATAGCACAGGGGTAAAAATTACTATTCCCACTCCACTGAGTGCAACAGTAGGGAAATTGTTGGATAGCGGAGGGTAAAAATTAATATTCCCACACCAGTCAGTGCAACAGTAGATAAAGTGTTGGATAGCGGATGGGAAAAAATTACTATTCCCACTCCACTGAGTGCAACAGTAGGGAAATTGTTGGATAGCGGAGGGGTACAAATTAATATTCCCACTTCAGTGAGTGCAACAGTAGGGAAAGTGTTAGATAGCGGAGGGGTAAAAATTACTATTCCCACTCCAGTGAGTGCAACAGTAGGGAAATTGTTGGATAGCGGAGGGGTGAAATTGAATATTCCGACTCCAGTGAGTGCAACAGTAGAGAAAGTGTTGGATAGCGGAGTGGTAAAATTACTATTCCCACTCCACTGAGTGCAACAGTAGGGAAATTGTTGGATAGCGGAGGGGTAAAAATTAATATTCCACTCCAGTGAGTGCAACAGTAGGGAAAGTGTTGGATAGCGGAGGGGTAAAATTACTATTCCCACACCACTCAGTGCAACAGTAGGGAAAGTGTTGCATAGCGGAGGGGTAAAAATTACTACTCCCACTCCAGTGAGTGCAACAGTAGGGAAAGTGGTGGATAGTTGGGGGATAAAATTTACTTTTCCCACTCCAATAATTGTAAAAGTAGGGAAAGTGTTGGATAGCGGAGGGGTAAAAATTACTATTCCCACTCCAGTGAGTGCAACAGTAGGGAAAGTGTTGGATAGCGGAGGGGTAAAAATTACTATTCCCACTCCAGTGAGTGCAACAGTAGGGAAAGTGTTGGATAGCGGAGGAGTAAAAAATACTATTCCCACTCCAGTGAGTGCAACCGTAGGGAAAGTGTTGGCTAGCGGAGGGGTAAAAATTAATAGTCCCACGCCAGTGAGTGTAACAGTAGGGAAAGTGTTGGATAGCGGAGGGGTAAAAATTAATATTCCCACTCCAGTGAGTGCAACAGTAGGGAAAGTGTTGGATAGCGGAGGGGTAAAAATTACTATTCCCACTCCACTGAGTGCAACAATAGGGAAATTGTTGGATAGCGGAGGGGTAAAAATTAATATTCCCACTCCAGTGAGTGCAACAGTAGGGAAAGTGTTGGATACTGGAAGGGTAAAAATTACTATTCCCACACCAGTCAGTGCAACAATAGGGAAAGTGTTGCATAGCGGAGGGGTAAAAATTACGATTCCCACTCCAGTGAGTGCAACAGTAGGTAAAGTGGTGGATAGTTGGGGGATACAATTTACTTTTCCCACTCCAATAATTGTAAAAGTAGGGAAAGTGTTGGATAGCGGAGGGGTAAAAATTACTATTCTCACTCCAGTGAGTGCAACAGTAGGGAAAGTGTTGGATAGCGGAGGGGTAAAAATTACTATTCCCACTCCAGTGAGTGCAACCGTAGGGAAAGTGTTGGATAGCAGAGGGGTAAAAAATACTATTCCCACTTCAGTGAGTGCAACAGTAGGAAAAGTGTTGGATAGCGGAGGGGTAAAAATTATTATTCCCACTCCAGTGAGTGTAACAGTAGAGAAAGTGTTGGTTAGCGGAGGAGTAAAAATTACTATTCCCACTCCAGAGAGTGCAACAGTAGGGAAATTGTTGGATAGCGGATGGGTAAAAATTAATATTCCCACTCCAGTGAGTGCAACAGTAGGGAAAGTGTTGGATAGCGGAGGGGTAAAAATTACTATTCCCACACCAGTCAGTGCAACAGTAGGGAAAGTGTTGCATAGCGGAGGGGTAAAAATTACTATTCCCACTCCAGTGAGTGCAACAGTAGGGAAAGTGTTGGATAGCGGAGGGGTAAAAATTACTAATCCCACTCCAGTGAGTGTAACAGTAGAGAAAGTGTTGGTTAGCGGAGGGGTAAAAATTACTATTCCCACTCCAGAGAGTGCAACAGTAGGGAAATTGTTGGATAGCGGATGGGTAAAAATTAATATTCCCACTCCAGTGAGTGCAACAGTAGGGAAAGTGTTGGATAGCGGAGGGGTAAAAATTACTATTCCCACACCAGTCAGTGCAACAGTAGGGAAAGTGTTGCATAGCGGAGGGGTAAAAATTACTATTCCCACTCCAGTGAGTGCAACAGTAGGGAAAGTATCTCTAACCTCCCCCTAATTTCCAAAGCTCTTGAAAAATGTGTCCTGCTCCAATTAGACAAACACATTGAAAACTTCAACCTACCAGACCCCCTACAATCAGGCTTCAGGAAAGGCTGCAGCACCAAAACTGCCATGCTAAACATTGTTGACGACATCCACCACTCCCTTGACAACGGCGAGTCCTGCCTACTTATCCTCCTCAACCTCTCCGCAGCGTTTGACACAGTCAATCACCTTGCCCTACTTAATGTGCTCAGAGATCGCTTCGGCCTCAATGATACAGTCCATAAATGGTTCGTCTCCTACCTCCAGCACAGAACACAGCAAATCAAAATTCATGACTGCCTATCTAACCCCACTCCGGGTTCTCCCTAGGAGTCCCTCAGGGATCCATTCTCTCTCCCTCTCTCTTCAACCTCTTTATGGAACCCCTCACCATCATTCTAAAACAAGCCGGAATCCAATACCACCTCTATGCTGATGATACCCAACTCTACTACAAGATCAAAACCCGCTCGGATATCATTCATCTTAATAATACTCTCTCCAAGATTCAATCCTGGTTCCAATCAAATCATCTTAAACTCAACCCTAAAAAACTGAAATCATGCTCTTCTCCCCAAAAAGAACCCTCTCCCCATCCAAACCTGGATCTCCGACCTGAACGCCCTCAACTGTTCAATCACTGTCCAACTCCGCAAAATCTCTTGGGATCTCCATTGATGAGAGCCTAACTCTCAATGTCCACACCAAAAACTCGGTTAAGGGAGCCCTCTTCACTCTCCGTCATCTTAAGAAAATTAAACCCTTTATCCCAACTGACGACTTTAAATTAGTTGTTCAATCTCTGGTCCTCTCGTGAATTGATTATGGCAACGCCATCCTCTCCGGAATCCCCAAGGTCCACCTTGCTCCTCTCAAATCTGTTCTCAACTTGCAGCCAGGCTCATTACCGACGGCAAACGTTTTGACCACATCTCCCCAGCCCTCAAAACTCTTAAATGGCTCCCCATCGAAGGCAGATCCTCCTACAAAACTGCATGTATAACACACAAAGCCCTCCATCAAAATACTCCGCTGTACCTCGCCAACAAACTCTGCAAAGCGGGCAGCGCACAACCAATGAGAAGCACCAACACTCTCCTGCTAGTCCCACCCCTGCACAAAAAGAAATCCACACAATCCCGCTCCATCTCAGGAAATGCCCCAAAAATCTGGAATGCCCTTCCCAAAGACCTATGATGTAACCCTTCCTACATCAGCTTTAAAAAAGAGCTCAAAATTCACCTCCTCAACAAATATTGGGGATCTTAACCTACGCCCTAATTTCACCCGCCCACCGTCCACTACTCCGTTCCTCCCCTACTCTCCTACTGCACCTTGAACTGCTCTAAGTATCTGCTTACCCAATATGTGTTAGCCCAAACTGTTTCTCTTCTATTAATCCTGTTGTTACTCCGGGCTGCTTACATTTTGTTTGTACCGCTTATTAGCATCATTCTCCTGTCCCACATCTTTATACAAAATTTTGATTTCCCCTATCCATGCTATATATGTTTATGTCCCCTGCTCCTCTCATTTGTCTATTTGATATGTGTTAACTCTAGCTGTTTTCACTTCTGTTCACCTGTTTTGATAATCTATACAGTCGAATTATTGTTGTTTGCCTTTACTATCTTCATTCTCATGTAAAGCGCTCTGATACCTCCGGGTCCAGCCAGCGCTATATAAAACCTTTAAAATAAATAAAATGAAATAAAATAAATAGTTGGGGGATAAAATTTACTTTTCCGACTCCAATAATTGTAAAAGTAGGGAAAGTGTTGGATAGCGGAGGGGTTAAAATTACTATTCCCACTCCAGTGAGTGCAACAGTAGGGAAAGTGTTGGATTGCAGAGGAGTAACAATTAATTTTCTCACTCCAGTCAGTTCAAAATTAAAAACAAACAAATTTTAACAACAAAAATATTTAAAAAAACAAAATAAATTCAAAAATATATGTTAAAAATTAAAATACAAATATATTTAAAAAAATTTTTAAACATATTATAATGTTAAATACATATGACAAATACCTACAAATATTATATTAAATAAAAGAAAAAAATATTTCCAAACAAATAAATATTTTTAATTAGAAATTATTTAGAAACAAAAACATTAATTATTACATAAATTAACTTTTTTTATTTCCTACGCTATAACACCACACAATTCACAACCCACATCTAAATTTAAAAAAAATGTACTTCCTTAATTAACATAATTAATTACCAATTAAAGAAATATTATTAAATAAAAAACAAATTAAAACTCATAAAAATTATTTAACTGCCCACACTTTACTCCTATAATCCCCACAACCCACAGCTGAAATTGAACTGTAAAAAAATTTATTACACAAATAAAACTTATTTTCAATTAAAAAACTAATAGTATTTAACAACTAATTATAAAGTAAGTAAAATTAATTTATTCCCCACACTGTACCACTATAACAACAAAACCCACACACAAAAAATATAAACAAATACCCTTAATTAATTTATATTAATGATCAACTCATTTTTAATTAATTAAAAATAAATTACTTCCCACCCTTTACCCCTATAAAGCCCACAACCCACACCTAAAATTAATTACACAAATTCCATATTTAATTTTCAATGAATTAATTAATATTAATTAACAAATAATTATTAATTAATTAAACATAAATTACTTCCCACCCTTTACCCCATAAACCCCACAACCCACACCTAAACAAACTCACACAATTACCATAATAAATGATCAATTTAGTTAATATAAATTAACAACTAATTATTAAAGAATTAAACAGAAATTACTTCCCACCCTTTACCTCTATAATCCCCACAACCCGCACCTAAAATTAATTACACAATGTCCATAATTAATTTTCAATCAATTAATTAATACAAATTAAAAACTAATTATTAATTAATCAAAAATAAATTACTTCCCACCCTTTTCCCCCTTATAAACCCCACAATCTGCACCTAAAAAGAATTACACAATTACCACAATTAATTATCAATTAATGAATTAATATTAATTAACAACCAATTAATAATTAATTACAAATTAATTACTTCCCACAATTAACACTATAAATTCTAAATTAAATAGAAAATAATCATTAATTTATTATAATTAAATTACTTCCCACCCTATTCCCCTATAAACCCACAACCCGCTACGGAACTAAAAAATGCAAAATTTAATTAAAATAAAATTCATAACTAATCAACATTTAACACATATATTAAAAAACATAAACCACACTTATACAAAAAAAACATCACATACATTTAAAATATAAACTAAAATATATAATAATTAATAAATCGATATTTTAAACAACTATATTTTTCCAAACAATATTAATGACTTCTATATTTTTTTAAACGATACTTCTTACCATAAATTCGATATTCTTGACCACAATATTCTTGCTGTCGATATTTCTGAATCACGATATTTACAACTCGATATTTGTGTAAGTCGACATTTCCAACTCGATAATCTCTCTCAACACCTAAAAAGGCTAAAGCACACCATGAAATACCATAATACCCTTATTCGGTGCTGAAGCAGTCTTCCATTCATGTGTACTTATAATTCACACAAGGATTGAGCTCAGCCAAAGTCCAATTTTGTGAACCTCTGAGCAGTACATAGTTGATCCATAAAAAGGAGATAAATGGCGTAGGATACTTGTTGCTTATAGTAATGGTGTTGTGTCTCTCTAATCAGTGCAAGAGTGCAGCTCTCATCAGCTTTTGTAGCAAAGACGATGGATGCCCGAGCAGGTGCCAAAGAGTCCCAATTAAACCCTTCTCTGAGATCTTCATCAATATATATTTCTATGGTTTAGCCTCTTATCTTTGTGTGAACGCATATTTTTGGGCATATTGTTGCTCCAGGCATGAGTTTGATAGCACAGACATAGGGCCGATGGGCTGGTAGGAAGTCGGCCTCTTTTTTGCAGAATGCATCTGCCTATTTTTGACACACTATAGGGAGTTCATGTTAACTCTATCTTCTTTTCTGAATACAGTGCAAGCAGAGTCCTATATGTGCTTCCTGAGTTATCTGTCTGTCTTTAAAATACAGCCTGGAGCTTGGCAAGAATGTTATAAAAGTGAAGCAAACAGGTTTCCTGATTAAATATTGCAGGTGTAAACTATGTCAATGCATCCATAGTCAGATTTGGCAGGACAAACAACACTTTAGCTATATCACTATTAAACTAATGAGGTTCATAAAATAGGTAACACTGTTTCATAAAATGCAGAGAATAACTTTGGCTCCCTAGAAAATGTAGTAGGAGGTGCTATAGCAGAAGTTGTAGTAGGCACAGGGGTTGACATTGGTAAATTGTTAGAGGTGCTAGCGGCACTATCAGTAGCAGGGGTTAGCAGTAGCGGCCCGTGGTGGGAGTGCTGGCGGGTGGTGACGTGGGGTGGGGGAGGGGCTGGGTGGGGGCTAGTAAAGTACGGAATACGGTCGTATAGAGGTAAGTAGACATATAAATAAATAAAATGAATTTCGCTATGCGCGCTGCATTGCATTTGGCGATGCAGCATGCGCAACGAAATCTGTTTTATTTATTTATATGTCTACTTACCTCTATACGGCCGTATTCCGTACTTTACTACCCCCACCCTGCCCCTCCCCGCCCACGTCACCGCCCGCCAGCACTCCCACCACGGTCCGCTACTGGGGGTTAGTATACCAAATGAATCAGGTGTAAGGACACCAGATAATTATGTTAAGCTATTTTGTAAGTGGTGTAAATGGTCCAGCAAACTAATTCTCTTCACTTTAGCTGTGTTTATATCTTTCTGTACGTTTTAAGTAGCTTGCGCTAGAGAGGCACAAGGATCAACTAAGGAATCCATTAGTGGCTTGGAAAATTGTCAGGGATTGATGATCCTTTATTACTACGGTGGATCCCACTAGTCAGTCCTCTTCCTCCCATGAGGCAAAAAAATGAGTACTGTATAAGAGAAACACGTACCATCATGGAGACCGAGGCGAATCTCCCCATATAATGCACCTTCAGACCACAAGCAAAAAATCTGGACTTCGTCAACCTCGCCATCACCTTCAACATTTTCCCCAAACATCCTTAAATTTAAAAAAAGATCTACCAGAACAGATACTATAAACTGCTTCACTTATTGCTATTTGTTGTGGTCATATATGTGTGTTGCAGCACCAAAGATCACTTCTTATATGGTCTAATCTTGCCAAAATATTATTTCTTTAGATTTTTGCTCACGCAAAAAAAACACTCAGGGGCCGATTCCGATTCGGGCCGGAAAAAATACCGACCGACTCGGTACGGGATTATAGTCCGACCGACACGTACCGGCGTTGCCCGACCTGAGAAGTAGGATGAAATGCATGGAAATCACGACCGACTCGTGCGGAACTCAAGGCGAACGACCGACCCGGCCGGAAACAAGCTATCCGGCCAGGAAACCACGTGAATCGCACCGACCGACATGCACCAGGAAACAACCCGAACGAAACGTACCCGCGAACTCCGACCCGCGCAGTACGATGCAATGGGTGCAAAATCAGACCGACTCGCACGGAGCCCAAGCCGTACGCCCGACACGCATACAAAAGCCAGCCGAACAAACACAATACCCCGCGAACGACGTGTACGCCGCATATGAAACGGAGCTGAAACACAGCGGGAACGACTCGGACAGGCACGCACGAGAGAACTGCAACGTCCTACTCGGTCAGAAGAACGACTCCTACATGCACAATAATCACTAATGAAAAAATACAAAAAAAAAGGGCCAAACAAGCAATGACAAAGCCAATAAATACAGGGGAGAAAAAAATGGAACAAGGACACACCCCCAACTCCACCTACATAAAGCCCACAAATCCCTACCATGATCCTTTGCAAATTCCACTGACCTGCCAGCACACAACACCATCACACAGCAAACACAGACACACACACAGCTCATCCAAAACAAAAGCCACACACCATTAGCACCTCAACAAATAGCACCCTCACACACACACAGCAAAACCTACACTCACACACTCTCACTTGCACACACACACACATCAATCACCACCACCACCCATCACCATGCCCCTAAAGAAGAATCCAAAGTTCCTAGATAGTGAATTGGAAGTCATGGTAGACGAGATCCTGAGGGTAGAGCCACAGTTGTTTGGCACATTGGTCCAACAGACCCCCATGTCGCAGAAAACCAAGATGTGGGCGAGGATCGTCGACAGGGTGAACGCACAATCACCATGTTTGCGCACAAAGGAAGACATCCAGAACAGGTGGTATGATGTGCGCAGGAGGGTCAGAGACCTACTCAAGAAGGATTACCTCCTGAGCCAGCACACCGGCAGTGGCCCTCCTGCAAAACCACTATACCTCAGGCCCTGGGAGGAGAAGTTGCGGGCCATCCTACCACCAGTGAGCGTATATGGACTAACAGACATCCCAGAGCCTGGTGAGTACACAACTAATATACACAATATTGTGTGACAATACACACACATCAATCTCAAGGGGACAGTCAAACCATCCACCCCTAGCAAATCAACAGCAACCAAAAAGATAATCATCCCAAGATGTGTATGTCAGTTAGATTAACACAATACATGCCATCTCATAGTGATATGTAACTGTGTCATGACATGTACAAACACAACAACAAATAGAGCAAGGCAGTGGTACAAATATAACCAACAAACACTGCCTGATATTTTGCCACCACTAGAACACCACCTCACAGGGAAGCTCACTTAAAGGAAGGAAATCTGTGTATGCTGGTGAAGTCAGTGTAGCCGATAGCATGATGGGAGTTGTAGTCACAGATATTTCTCACCCTCACAATTGGCCCATCAACACCACTCCGAAACATGCTCACATCACAGGGAGTGGATAAGGACTGACAAGATGGCTGACACTGGCTACTGCTGTGGGGTGCACAAGGCCCTGCTGGGAACTGTGCACCAACAAACAGCAGGACACCACTGTCAGCCATCTTGCCATTGCTTTCACACTCACACACAGTGAAGTCTACTCAAAAGCAAGGAAGTACGGGCATGCTGGGAAGGGGGGTGTAGGCAATAGCATGATGGGAGTTGGAGTCACAGATATTGCTCAGCCTCACAATTGGCCCATCAACACCACTCTGAACCATGCTCAACTCACAGGGAGTGGAAAAGAACTTACAAGATGGCTGACACTGGCTACTGCTGTGTGGAGCACAAGGCCCTGCTGGGAACTGTGCACCAACAAACAGCACAACACCACTTCCTGACATCCTGAAAGGCAACTTGCACTCTCTGCAATGCAAGCACGTTGCATGGTGGGATATCTGGCTGGGTGGGAAGGAGGACTCACAGCACTGACCATAGTTACAAGCAGCTCACCTCACACCCCCCCCCTCAACACAAACTCCACATAACCCACCTGGGAGAATGCAATGCCTCACATACCAAATGAAGATCCCACAAAGAACCCCCACCCTGGGTAATGCTGTCTGAAGCACAGGGACACACCTGGGACTTGTAGCCAAACAAACGCAAGGACAACACTGTCAGCCTTCCTGTCAGCACAGGCACACTACCCCACAGGGAAGCACAGTCCAAAGGAAGGAAGTACGGGCATGCTGGGAAGGGGGTGTAGCCAATAGCATGATGGGAGTTTGAGTCACAGATATTGCTCAGCCTCACAATTGGCCCATCAACACCACTCTGAACCATGCTCACATCACAGGGAGTGGAAAGAACTTACAAGATGGCTGACACTGGCTACTGCTGTGGGGAGCACAAGGCCCTGCTGGGAACTGTGCACCAACAAACAGCACAACACCACTGCCTGACATCCTGAAAGCCAACTTGCACTCTCTGCAATGCAAGCACGTTGCATGGTGGGATATCTGGCTGGGTGGGGAAGGAGGACTCACAGCACTGACCATAGTTACAAGCAGCTCACCTCACACACCCCTCAACACAAACTCACATAACCCACATGGGAGAATGCAATGCCTCACATACCAAATGAAGATCCCACAAAGAACCACCACCCTGGGTAATGCTGTGTGAAGCACAGGGACACACCTGGGACTTGTAGCCAAACAAACGCAAGGACAACACTGTCAGCCTTCCTGTCAGCACAGGCACACTACCCCACAGGAAGCACAGTCCAAAGGAAGGAAGTACGGGCATGCTGGGAAGGGGTGTAGCCAATAGCATGATGGGAGTTGGAGTCACAGATATTGCTCAGCCTCACAATTGGCCCATCAACACCACTCTGAACCATGCTCACATCACAGGGAGTGGATAAGGACTGACAAGATGGCTGACACTGGCTACTGCTGTGGGGTGCACAAGGCCCTGCTGGGAACTGTGCACCAACAAACAGCAGGACACCACTGTCAGCCATCTTGCCATTGCTGTCACACTCACACACACTGAGGTCCACTCAAAAGCAAGGAAGTACGGGCATGCTGGGAAGGGGGGTGTAGGCAATAGCATGATGGGAGTTGGCGTCACAGATACTGCTCAGCCTCACAATTGGCCCATCAACACCACTCTGAACCATGCTCACATCACAGGGAGTGGACAAGGACTTACAAGATGGCTGACACTGGCTACTGTTGTGTGGAGCACAAGGCCCTGCTGGGAACTGTGCACCAACAAACAGCACAACACCACTGCCTGACATCCTGAAAGGCAACTTGCACTCTCTGCAATGCAAGCACGTAGCATGGTGGGATATCTGGCTGGGTGGGAAGGAGGACTCACAGCACTGACCATAGTTACAAGCAGCTCACCTCACACACCCCCTCAACACAAACTCCACATAACCCACCTGGGAGAATGCAATGCCGCACATACCAAATGAAGATCCCACAAAGAACCACCACCCTGGGTAATGCTGTGTGAAGCACAGGGACACACCTGGGACTTGTAGCCAAACAAACGCAAGGACAACACTGTCAGCCTTCCTGTCAGCACAGGCACACTACCCCACAGGGAAGCACAGTCCAAAGGAAGGGAAGTACGGGCATGCTGGGAAGGGGGTGTAGCCAATAGCATGATGGGAGTTTGAGTCACAGATATTGCTCAGCCTCACAATTGGCCCATCAACACCACTCTGAACCATGCTCACATCACAGGGAGTGGATAAGGACTGACAAGATGGCTGACACTGGCTACTGCTGTGGGGTGCACAAGGCCCTGCTGGGAACTGTGCACCAACAAACAGCACAACACCACTGAATGACGTCCTGAGAGTCAGCCTGAACCCACTGCAAGGGTGGCATGCTTCATGGTGGGATAACTGGGCCAGGTGGAGAAGGATGGCCGGATGTCCACCAAATACAACCAATGCTGGCCATGCACACACCTCAACATTCATAGTGAAATGCCCCAGGTATGCATGACAATGTGCTACACCAATATCAACCTCTTACTGTGACAACTTAGGACAATGCAATGTACATGCCGGCATCCAGAGGTACAGTCACAACTGTCAGGTGTGTGAACCATTGATGCCTGTAGAAACATTACATACAATGTGTGTCTCTTCCAAATACAGGTGATGATGATGGGGACACAGCAGCAGGCGAGGAGGAGTCCCTGTCCCAGGCTCCGGGGGACACAGAGCTCACTGGTGTGGAACAGCCTCTGCCCACCTCGGATGGCGAAGACCTACCTGGCACCTCCGGTCTGAGTCATCATGCAGCACCAGCTGGACCAACATCTGCACCCCCTGCATTCACCCCTCCAACAACTGCCAACATACAGACCACCCACGCTGACACGGACAGACCAAGGACCACCGCTGACAACAGCACAGGGTCCCAGGCCCACCGTGGAGCAACGGATGACAACACCACTAACAACCCCCAAGTGGGCCTCGGGTCACCTGTGCGTGCCACCGCAGGTCCTGCACGTGTCGCCACCTTTGCTGGGGCGTATGGGAGGGCCCCTCCTGTCTTGTCCAGGCAGCGGAAGCGGCTCTTCAGGAGACCAAAGGTCCGCTCGATCACTCTCCTGGTCCGACCATGTGCCTCATTGTAGCGCATCTGGGCTGGTGTCACAGGGTTCCTGAGGGGTGTCAGCAACCACGGCATGTTGGGGTATCCCAAGTCACCTACAGACAGACAATTGCACATTAGCTGAGTTCAAAAAGTGGGCGGAATACAACATAGCAGAACACACACAATGGTACAAAGTCAGTACACACCGACAAGCCAGGCACGCTGGTTCGGCATCTGTGACATCATCCTCGGGATGCGACTACTCCTCATCACGTAGGCATCGTGAGCAGAACCGGGGAAACGGGCACACACATGTGTGATGGTCATATCTGCAAGACATACCACCAGTGCATTGATCGAATGGTAGTGTTTGCGGTTACGGTAGGCCTGCTCATGTGCCTGTGGTGGTACCAAAGCCACATGTGTCCCATCAATGGAGCCAATTACATGTGGCATCCTCCCCAGGGCATAAAAGTCACTCTTAACGTCAGTGAGTTGTCGATGTTTGGGGCAATAGATGAACTGGTTCAGGTTCCTCAACATAGCCACTAAAACATCGCGTAGCACACGGCTGAACATAGTCTGTGACATCCCACCATCAGTCGCCACAGTGTGTTGGAAGGTATCGGTGGCAAAGAAGTGTAGGGCTGCCATTACCTTCACCTTGGGTGTCAGCGCCGTAGGGTACGGCCGGCCCGGTTGCAGATGTGGTGCCAAGCACACTGCCAAATCCTCAATCAGCTGCCTGGTGAAGCGGTACCGTCGGATGCTGTCACGTTCCACCATCGTTGCCAGGTCAGGGAATGGTCTATGGACAGCTGGAGCCCTGCAGTGCATAGGATGAAGAAAGAAAGATTGTCAGTCACCCCACAGATGTGCCTTTCACCATACTCAATTTCACATGATACATCAATACGAGACACAAGTACTTGATGTGTGTGCCGTTCTGTTCGGACATAACTCGCACCTACATGGCCATCATCTAAGTTCTCAGTACCCTCCCCCGCCCCACGTCACCGCCCGCCAGCACTCCCACCACGGGCCGCTACTGGGGGTTAGTATACCAAATGAATCAGGTGTAAGGACACCAGATAATTATGTTAAGCTATTTTGTAAGTGGTGTAAATGGTCCAGCAAACTAATTCTCTTCACTTTAGCTGTGTTTATATCTTTCTGTACGTTTTAAGTAGCTTGCGCTAGAGAGGCACAAGGATCAGCTAAGGAATCCATTAGTGGCTTGGAAAATTGTCAGGGATTGATGATCCTTTATTACTACGGTGGATCCCACTAGTCAGTCCTCTTCCTCCCATGAGGCAAAAAAATGAGTACTGTATAAGAGAAACACGTACCATCATGGAGACCGAGGCGAATCTCCCCATATAATGCACCTCCAGACCACAAGCAAAAAATCTGGACTTCGTCAACCTCGCCATCACCTTCAACATTTTCCCCAAACATCCTTAAATTTAAAAAAAGATCTACCAGAACAGATACTATAAACTGCTTCACTTATTGCTATTTGTTGTGGTCATATATTGTGTGTTGCAGCACCAAAGATCACTTCTTATATGGTCTAATCTTGCCAAAATATTATTTCTTTAGATTTTTGCTCACGCAAAAAAAAAACACTCAGGGGCCGATTCCGATTCGGGCCGGAAAAAATACCGACCGACTCGGTACGGGATTATAGTCCGACCGACACGTACCGGCGTTGCCCGACGTGGGAAGTAGGATGAAATGCATGGAAATCACGACCGACTCGTACGGAACTCAAGGCGAACGACCGACCCGGCCGGAAACAAGCTATCCGGCCGGGAAACCACGCGAATCGCACTGACCGACACGCACCAGGAAACAACCCGAGCGAAGCGTACCCGCGAACTCCGACCCGCGCAGTACGATGCAATGGGTGCAAAATCAGACCGACTCGCACGGAGCCCAAGCCGTACGCCCGACACGCATACAAAAGCCAGCCGAACAAACACAATACCCCGCGAACGACGCGTACGCCGCATATGAAGCGGAGCTGAAACACAGCGGGAACGACTCGGACAGGCGCGCACGAGACAACTGCAACGTCCTACTCGGTCAGAAGAACAACTCCTACATGCACAATAATCACTAATGAAAAAATACAAAAAAAAGGGCCAAACAAGCAATGACAAAGCCAATAAATACAGGAGGAGAAAAAAATAGAACAAGGACACACCCCCAACTCCACCTACATAATGCCCACAAATCCCTACCATGATCCTTTGCAAATTCCACTGACCTGCCAGCACACAACACCATCACACAGCAAACACAGACACACACACAGCTCATCCAAAACAAAAGCCACACACCATTAGCACCTCAACAAATAGCACCCTCACACACACACAGCAAAACCTACACTCACACACCCTCACTTGCACACACACACACATCAATCACCACCACCACCCATCACCATGCCCCTGAAGAAGAATCCAAAGTTCCTAGATAGTGAATTGGAAGTCATGATAGACGAGATCCTGAGGGTAGAGCCACAGTTGTTTGGCACATTGGTCCAACAGACCCCCATGTCGCAGAAAACCAAGATGTGGGCGAGGATCGTCGACAGGGTGAACGCACAATCACCATGTTTGCGCACAAAGGAAGACATCCAGAACAGGTGGTATGATGTGCGCAGGAGGGTCAGAGACCTACTCAAGAAGGATTATCTCCTGAGCCAGCACACCGGCAGTGGCCCTCCTGCAAAACCACTATACCTCAGGCCCTGGGAGGAGAAGGTGCGGGCCATCCTACCACCAGTGAGCGTATATGGACTAACAGACATCCCAGAGCCTGGTGAGTACACAACTAATATACACAATATTGTGTGACAATACACACACATCACTCTCAAGGGGACAGTCAAACCATCCACCCCTAGCAAATCAACAGCAACCAAAAGATAATCATCCCAAGATGTGTACGTCAGTTAGATTAACACAATACATGCCATCTCATAGTGATATGTAACTGTGTCATGACATGTACAAACACAACAACAAATAGAGCAAGGCAGTGGTACAAATATAACCAACAAACACTGCCTGATATTTTGCCACCACTAGAACACCACCTCACAGGGAAGCTCACTTAAAGGAAGGAAATCTGTGTATGCTGGTGAAGTCAGTGTAGCCGATAGCATGATGGGAGTTGTAGTCACAGATATTTCTCACCCTCACAATTGGCCCATCAACACCACTCCGAAACATGCTCACATCACAGGGAGTGGATAAGAACTGACAAGATGGCTGACACTGGCTACTGCTGTGGGGTGCACAAGGCCCTGCTGGGAACTGTGCACCAAAAAACAGCAGGACACCACTGTCAGCCATCTTGCCATTGCTGTCACACTCACACACAGTGAAGTCTACTCAAAAGCAAGGAAGTACGGGCATGCTGGGAAGGGGGGTGTAGGCAATAGCATGATGGGAGTTGGAGTCACAGATATTGCTCAGCCTCACAATTGGCCCATCAACACCACTCTGAACCATGCTCAACTCACAGGGAGTGGAAAAGAACTTACAAGATGGCTGACACTGGCTACTGCTGTGGGGAGCACAAGGCCCTGCTGGGAACTGTGCACCAACAAACAGCACAACACCACTGCCTGACATCCTGAAAGCCAACTTGCACTCTCTGCAATGCAAGCACGTTGCATGGTGGGATATCTGGCTGGGTGGGAAGGAGGACTCACAGCACTGACCATAGTTACAAGCAGCTCACCTCACACACCCCCTCAACACAAACTCCACATAACCCACCTGGGAGAATGCAATGCCTCACATACCAAATGAAGATCCCACAAAGAACCACCACCCTGGGTAATGCTGTGTGAAGCACAGGGACACACCTGGGACTTGTAGCCAAACAAACGCAAGGACAACACTGTCAGCCTTCCTGTCAGCACAGGCACACTACCCCACAGGGAAGCACAGTCCAAAGGAAGGAAGTACGGGCATGCTGGGAAGGGGGTGTAGCCAATAGCATGATGGGAGTTGGAGTCACAGATATTGCTCAGCCTCACAATTGGCCCATCAACACCACTCTGAACCATGCTCACATCACAGGGAGTGGATAAGGACTGACAAGATGGCTGACACTGGCTACTGCTGTGGGGTGCACAAGGCCCTTCTGGGAACTGTGCACCAACAAACAGCAGGACACCACTGTCAGCCATCTTGCCATTGCTGTCACACTCACACACACTGAAGTCCACTCAAAAGCAAGGAAGTACGGGCATGCTGGGAAGGGGGGTGTAGGCAATAGCATGATGGGAGTTGGCGTCACAGATACTGCTCAGCCTCACAACTGGCCCATCAACACCACTCTGAACCATGCTCACATCACAGGGAATGGACAAGGACTTACAAGATGGCTGACACTGGCTACTGTTGTGTGGAGCACAAGGCCCTGCTGGGAACTGTGCACCAACAAACAGCACAACACCACTGCCTGACATCCTGAAAGGCAACTTGCACTCTCTGCAATGCAAGCACGTAGCATGGTGGGATATCTGGCTGGGTGGGAAGGAGGACTCACAGCACTGACCATAGTTACAAGCAGCTCACCTCACACACCCCCTCAACACAAACTCCACATAACCCACCTGGGAGAATGCAATGCCTCACATACCAAATGAAGATCCCACAAAGAACCACCACCCTGGGTAATGCTGTGTGAAGCACAGGGACACACCTGGGACTTGTAGCCAAACAAACGCAAGGACAACACTGTCAGCCTTCCTGTCAGCACAGGCACACTACCCCACAGGGAAGCACAGTCCAAAGGAAGGAAGTACGGGCATGCTGGGAAGGGGGTGTAGCCAATAGCATGATGGGAGTTTGAGTCACAGATATTGCTCAGCCTCACAATTGGCCCATCAACACCACTCTGAACCATGCTCACATCACAGGGAGTGGATAAGGACTGACAAGATGGCTGACACTGGCTACTGCTGTGGGGTGCACAAGGCCCTGCTGGGAACTGTGCACCAACAAACAGCACAACACCACTGAATGACGTCCTGAGAGTCAACCTGAACCCACTGCAAGGGTGGCATGCTTCATGGTGGGATAACTGGGCCAGGTGGAGAAGGATGGCCGGATGTCCACCAAATAAAACCAATGCTGGCCATGCACACACCTCAACATTCATAGTGAAATGCCCCAGGTATGCATGACAATGTGCTACACCAATATCAACCTCTTACTGTGACAACTTAGGACAATGCAATGTACATGCCGGCATCCAGAGGTACAGTCACAACTGTCAGGTGTGTGAACCATTGATGCCTGTAGAAACATTACATACAATGTGTGTCTCTTCCAAATACAGGTGACGATGATGGGGACACAGCAGCAGGCGAGGAGGAGTCCCTGTCCCAGGCTCCGGGGACACAGAGCTCACTGGTGTGGAACAGCCTCTGCCCACCTCGGATGGAGAAGACCTACCTGGCACCTCCGGTCTGAGTCATCATGCAGCACCAGCTGGACCAACATCTGCACCCCCTGCATCCACCCCTCCAACAACTGCCAACATACAGACCACCCACACCGACACGGACAGACCAAGGACCACCGCTGACAACAGCACAGGGTCCCAGGCCCACCGTGGAGCAACGGATGACAACACCACTAACAACCCCCAAGTGGGCCTCGGGTCACCTGTGCGTGCCACCGCAGGTCCTGCACGTGTCGCCAGGGGTGGTGGGAGGGGTGGTAGACATAGGTCGCTGCTTGCAGAGGGTCTGGACTGCATGATGACCCACAACTGGCACGCATCGCTGATGCGTACCAGGATAGCACCGGAGAGGTCAGACAGGTAGTGGGGATCCTCAAGGACATACAACAGCAGCAGGCTGCCCATCATGCCCGCTTGGACTCCCACATGGCCCGTGTGGAGACACACATGGCCCGTGTGGAGACACACATGTCGGGCATGGAGTCCAAGTGGGATACATTGCAAGAACTCACAGCGGTGCATAGGGACATATTGACATGCCTCCGCCAGATTAGCACCAACATGGCCACACCTCCCTGTGTGCCCACAACATCTGGTGCTGCAACAACTGACACCGCCACAGGGAGGGAGGAGGACTCTGGCGGAGAGTCCCCTGCACCGCAGCAGCCTGCACGTGAGGGTCCCCCACAAAGAAGAGGGGTCGTCCGAGGAAGGAAAACTGAGAGGTTGATGGCCACGTACATCCCCCAGGAAGCCAACACCTGTTCCGGAAATTCTCCTTTGTGTGCAAACGTTTCACCCTGTCGAATGCAACACTACTTTCCCACATGACATGGGGAGTTCAAGTTGGACTAATGTATCATATGACTGTGGACTTCACTCAGGACATTTCTGCTACCAAGACTTCCAACTCATCTGGGAACTTTGGATCACAATCACAATGTACAGCACCCACCATCCTGTGCACTATACACACACACATTTCTGTAAATAAAATCACTAGTACACCATACTTGCCACTGTTGTTATTCAAATGTGGATACTGTTATGGTGATGATGTTCTGCTAAATTACACTGTGTATGCTAACTGCTACAGCAAGTACAACACCGTCGTGTGAGTCATGGTGACGTGACACATATGAGGGAGACACACCACTAGGGCTACACAACACAGACACCAGGGCCATCGGACTCATCGCCCACAGTGATGTTGGCAGGAAATACAGTGGAATGCACAGACACCACACCTATTCAGAGTCTGTGTCAACTAGCCCACAGGTGCAGTAAGCAAATGTCAGTCAGATGTGTGACCACAGACAACGCACATCCCAAAGTGAAGCACTGGTTTATTACACATTTGTAACATGTTGTTACCACTACAAATGCAAGTTAATCCCACGTGGCAGTGGCCACACAGTCAACAAGTGCAGAAGATATGAAGTCCAGGGGTGTGTGGCACATCACCTGTAGGGAAACGACTGCTGCCACCCTGAAAGCTGAATCATGGTGTTGGGGGATCCAAGTTGACCAAACAACTCTGTAAGCACCCTGTGAAGGACAGACATGACACACAGTCAAAACCACTGAAGAACCGGACAGAACTGCAATACTCATGCCCTAAACATGTCACAAGATACCTACACAAAAGCACGTTTGCATGTCAACACTGTTGGGGAGTACAGACTACCTGTAAGGACACATCGCTGCACGCATCCAGTCAAGTGGCACATGGCCACACTAAAACAGCACCAGGGCACCACCCACACATATCATGCAAACTCACATCATTCACATTGCATCTCCCTGGATACTCACATTCAGCTGAAGAAGTTGGTGATGAGCTGTGTGCGGACATCACCACCATCATCATCATCATCACTGGCATCGTGGTCCAGGCCAGGATCCTCCACAGGTGGCGGACGTTGGTCATCGTCATCCAGGATGAGAGGCAACTCCTTCCGCACTGCCAGGTTGTGGAGCATGCAGCAAACGATGACAATCTTGCACACCTTTGCTGGGGCATATGGGAGGGCCCCTCCTGTCTTGTCCAGGCAGCGGAAGCGGCTCTTCAGGAGACCAAAGGTCCGCTCGATCACTCTCCTGGTCCGACCATGTGCCTCATTGTAGCGCATCTGGGCTGGAGTCACAGGGTTCCTGAGGGGTGTCAGCAACCACGGCATATTGGGGTATCCCGAGTCACCTACAGACAGACAATTGCACATTAGCTGAGTTCAAAAAGTGGGCGGAATACAACATAGCAGAACACACACAATGGTATAAAGTCAGTACACACCGACAAGCCAGGCACGCTGGTTCGGCATCTGTGACATCATCCTCGGGATGCGACTACTCCTCATCACGTAGGCATCGTGAGCAGAACCGGGGAAACGGGCACACACATGTGTGATGGTCATATCTGCAAGACATACCACCAGCGCATTGATCGAATGGTAGTGTTTGCGGTTACGGTAGGCCTGCTCATGTGCCTGTGGTGGTACCAAAGCCACATGTGTCCCATCAATGGAGCCAATTACATGTGGCATCCTCCCCAGGGCATAAAAGTCACTCTTAACGTCAGTGAGTTGTCGACGTTTGGGGAAATAGATGAACTGGTTCAGGTTCCTCAACATAGCCACCAAAACATCGCGTAGCACACGGCTGAACATAGTCTGTGACATCCCACCATCAGTCGCCACAGTGTGTTGGAAGGTACCGGTGGCAAAGAAGTGTAGGGCTGCCATTACCTTCACCTTGGGTGTCAGCGCCGTAGGGTACGGCCGGCCCGGTTGCAGATGTGGTGCCAAGCGCACTGCCAAATCCTCAATCAGCTGCCTGGTGAAGCGGTACCGTCGGATGCTGTCACGTTCCACCATCGTTGCCAGGTCAGGGAATGGTCTATGGACAGCTGGAGCCCTGCAGTGCATAGGATGAAGAAAGAAAGATTGTCAGTCACCCCACAGATGTGCCTTTCACCATACTCAATTTCACATGATACATCATTACGAGACACAAGTACTTGATGTGTGTGCCGTTCTGTTCGGACATAACTCGCACCTACATGGCCATCATCTAAGTTCTCAGTACAACATGTGTGCACAACAGGTACCAGGTTGTGCTATGGGAAACCATTAGGCTGTATCAACAGTACCCATTTACTGCTGTCACGTTCCACACACACACCACAGTGACATGTCTGGACAGATGCGCCACAGGCATCACAGCACATTGACAGGTAGATTCCCAGGGACCCTGTCTTGCCACATGGACACTGGCATGACATGGCGTATCATGTACACGTCAGAAAAACAAACATGACTCCCACAGGTAGTGGCCCCTGTTGCCTCCGCAGGATAGACATGGACGTCAGTGACACACACACGCACAACATCAAAGTCCATGCACAAACAACATTGCTGTGGAGACTGTCTCCCATCGTGCACATGGAATCAGAGACATCGGAAACACAACATGCACACAGACTGTGGAGGGACATCACTATTGTGGCAATGGGTCATCCTGTTACGTACATGCCTTCCCCCATGGGACCCTGGGGTATGTGACATGTCACACACATACACAACCTGGAAATGTGACCATGCCACATGCTCTGAAATGAACTGTTGCACATCACAGTGGTCATGTGCACAACACACAAAGGACCCTGTCCCCATGAACACATGCACAGCCTGGGTGTGGATGCCCACCAGTGCCACCACAGAAACCACATGTCAACCCCCATACACAGAAAAGGTAATGCAGCCTTACATGCCTTAGGAAACAGTGTGGTGTGGGTGTGGTGTTGTAGGTGTGCCCCTGTGTCTCTGGCAGGTATATGTGGCTGGCATATGTTCACCAGTGACAAGCATGGTGACATATGCGACTGACCTGTACAGGTACGTGTTGTACAGCAATGGACCGATCGGTGTGCCCGGCCGGCCCATTGCTTGTGATGTGTGCGGGTACGCGTTGTACAGCAATGGACCGATCGGTGTGCCCGGCCGGCCCATTGCATGTGTTGTGCGCGGGTACGCGTTGTATCCAGGAATACGCGTTGTACAGCAATGGACCGATCGGTGTGCCCGGCCGGCCCATTGCATGTGATGTGTGCGGTGCAGCGTTGTACCCGAAATACGCGTTGTACAGCAATGGACCGATCGGTGTGCCCGGCCGGCCCATTGCATGTGATGTGTGCGGGTACGCGTTGTATCCAGGAATACGCATTGTACAGCAATGGACCGATCGGTGTGCCTGGCCGGCCCATTGCATGTGATGTGTGCGGATGCGCGTTGTACCCGAAATATGCGTTGTACAGCAATGGACCGATCGGTGTGCCCGGCCGGCCCATTGCATGTGATGTGTCGGGTACGCGTTGTATCCAGGAATACGCGTTGTACAGCAATGGACCGATCGGTGTGCCCGGCCGGCCCATTGCATGTGATGTGTGCGGGTATGCGTTGTACCCCGAAATACGCGTTGTACAGCAATGGACCGATCGGTGTGCCCGGCCGGCCCATTGCATGTATTGTGTGCGGGTACGACGTTGTACAGCAATGGACCGATCGGTGTGCCCGGCCGGCCCATTGCATGTGATGTGTGCGGGTACGCAGTTGTACAGCAATGGACCGATCGGTGTGCCCGGCCGGCCCATTGCATGTGATGTGTGCGGGTACGCGTTGTATCCAGGAATACGCGTTGTACAGCAATGGACCGATCGGTGTGCCCGGCCGGCCCATTGCATGTGATGTGTGCGGGTACGCGTTGTATCCAGGAATACGCGTTGTACAGCAATGGACCGATCGGTGTGCCCGGCCGGCCCATTGCATGTGATGTGTGCGGGTATGCGTTGTACCCCAAAATACGCGTTGTACAGCAATGGACCGATCGGTGTGCCCGGCCGGCCCATTGCATGTGATGTGTGCGGGTACGCGTTGTATCCAGGAATACGCGTTGTACAGCAATGGACCGATCGGTGTGCCCGGCCGGCCCATTGCATGTGATGTGTGCGGGTACGCGTTGTACCCCGAAATACGCGTTGTACAGCAATGGACCGATCGGTGTGCCCGGCCGGCCCATTGCATGTGTTGTGTGCGGGTACGCGTTGTACAGCAATGGACCGATCGATGTGCCTGGCCGGCCCATTGCATGTGATGTGTGCGGTGCACGCGTTGTATCCAGGAATACGCGTTGTACAGCAATGGACCGATCGGTGCGCACGCATTGGCTGGGGCCTGGCATGGCAACGGACGCGTTTTCGTGGCTCCAACGAGTCTGATGCAGTGAATTCAGTTGGCCAGCCACAACAATGTTGCAAAATCATGGATGTCATGAATTTGAAGATTTGAAGGATGCTGTGGGCGTGTATTAGTGCTGCTATTCCATGGATTGGTCAGATTCAGAAGATGCAAACGACTTGGACCAATCACTTTGGACACATGGGACAGTATCTGCCTCTGCAGCACACATATAATGCTGGCTGTTCCCCTGAGAGCTCACTTGCCTGCACTACATGCTCCAGGACGACATCTGCCAACAACACTGCTGCTGTCTCTGCATCCTCTGGCTACTGCAATGGCACGTACTGTGGATAGAGCCCCAGCCTTCAGCCTTGAGGAGAACCAGGCCCTGCTGGACAGCCTCCTTCCACAGTACAGCAAGCTGTATGGGAAACCAGGGGAGCAGGTGAGTGTGCTGTCCACTGCCTTACCAATTGTGCATGTTGTCTGACTAGCAGGACTTACAGTGTGCACACCACTGGCTAGCATGCTCACTGAGTAGTTGTCACACCCCAAAGTGTGTAGTTACATGCACTGAACAGGTACAGTGCAGTAACAGTGCATTCCAAAAGGTTTACTCCCATGCAATGACACCATGTAGTGACTGCTGGCAAACTGTTCATAGCCATTGTTGCACTGCCTATGTACATCATATGCCCCTGTGATTGAGACATGTATATCCAACTGTGTGATGCACGGATATGTTGCATGTGTAGTAATGGCCTTTTTCACTTTGTCATCCTCACAGGTCGATGCCCACCAGAAGCAGGAAATCTGGCTGACCATCGCCCGGAAAGTAAGATCCGTGGGGGTCTACAGGCGCAGGATCCGCAACTGCCAGAAGAGGTGGCAGGACCTTCGTGGCTGGACCCGGAGGATCGCAAGGTCATGAAGCTGTCGCCTCCTCGCAGGAGGGGCGGACACCGGACCCTGACCCCCACATGCTCCGGATCCTGGCGGTGGTCTTCCCTGACCTGGATGGGCAGCTGAAGGCCAGACAGCAGCAAGGAGGGGGTGAGTCCATGACTGCACTGTGCACTTTGTCTGACATGCTATGTGCCCTCCTCTGGCCTGGTTAAACTTCCACAGTACATCAGTCATGTGGTCCAGGACCCATGTCCCTCATTTGTCACATGCCCACTTCTCCTCTGATACGCATATGTGTGGCCCTTACAGTCAGGAAATTGTGTCACTTGGGGACTGTGTCATTGCATTTAGCTTCGCTCAAGGTGGGGGACAGCATTTGTTCCCGTGACTATGTTGTGGGATTCATGTGTGGGTCAATTGCTTACACAATGCCTAAGTTCTGACATGTAATCTGGGTGTAACTTTGATATGTGGTCCACTTACTGATCTGAATCACCACATGTCCCTGGGGAATTTGGCACACACCCATGCTGCCAGTGGGAACAATGTTTGGGCCTCAGGAGTATGTGTATCAAGTGTGTCACACGTGCTTAGCCACATGCCTACTGTCCAGGACTCATTCCTCTTACAGGTGGAGCTGGACAGTCATGCCTACTCCAGGGCATACAATACACTCTGTACTCCCAATCCTGTGTACCATCTGGCATGTTGTGATCAGTGAAATGTTCCCTCAGGTGTCTGCCTCTGTGTCATTGTGCTGTGTCCTCATTGTCAGGACTACTGGTATGTTTATCGGTTAGGGCTCAGCATGCCAGCGGAGATGTGACCATGATAGACAAAACTTCTGTGAGTTTTAGGTGTCTGATCACTTGACTGTGCACACAGGTGTATGCGACTGTGACTTTCAGGCAGCTGGTCTCATTCACAGCACACTGTGAGGTGCTCATGTTCAGAGAGTTGTGTTTCATGTCCCCCATATGTCCATTTGGTATGACGTGGACAAGTAGTTGTACTGATGATGTGGTTTTTGGGGGATGGACATGTGCACTTGTCAGTTACATAACTTGCATTCCCCATGTCCTAGGATTGTGACACAGTGCAGACTGTTGTTGGCTGGCTGCCATGCCCATGTGACTGGAGACAGTGATGTATGACTTTGCACGCATGCCTGTGTCATGGCATTAAACTTCCTAAGAGTGATCCTGCAGGGGAGTGACATGTGCAACATGCACCCCATTGTGGCATTGACTATCCGGACATGGGTGCATCATGGTGTGTGGTGCTGGTATGCATCACATGCATTTCTATTTAGACTCTGGCCATCCCTTCATCCGGACACCTGCACTGACTTAGTGGCAAGAGATGTGTTGTGTGCATGTTCACATACTTCACTGTGTTCCTGCAATGTCCAACAACTGTGTAGGTGGTGCATGTGTCCACACTGGGATCTTACCATCAGACAGGCACCAGACAGATGGGTGCAAGGGCAGGAGGGGTGTGAGTCCCATGGTTGACCATCAGACTGACAATTGGCTTCCACAAATCTGTGTGAGGACTTTAGGCAATGTTCAACTAAGGATGCCTGGGCTGGCTCTGTGATGTGCTGTACTTACTGTGGTGTGTGCGTTCAGTGCAGGTGACTGATGTTTGTCTGTTTCCCTAATTGTTTGCAGATACATCCACGGCCACAGGAGGGGACAGCTCCACGGACCAGGAGGAGCAGCGGAGCCAGACTGGGTCAGCGTCCGACGAGTGGTCAGAGGGACCCAGTGGCACGGAGGGCGAGGGGAGCCACACCGAGGAGTCCTCAGCACCATCCACCTCAGCTGAGGACCACAGCAGCTCGGAGGATGACTCCCTTGTGGAGGCGGGTGTCAGCAGCCACCAAAGTCAAGCTAGTCTGTCTGGCCCCGCCACCACCACCACCACCACCGCCCTCCCATTGGCTCCCATTCCTGAGGTCCGTGGAGGCTCCCGTGCTCGGGAGCGTGTCTCCTTCATGCCAGGCACCGCACCCCCTGCCCCTGTGTCCCCTGCTGCCCTGAGTGAGGAGTCTGTGTACCTCCTTCGGCAGCTCCATGTAGGGCAGACAGCAATGCTGACTGTCCTCCATGCACACACCACTCTGTTGACACAGCTGGTGTCGTTCATGGAGGGCATCTCGACGGGTATGTCTGCCCTACAGAGGAGCAATAGGTCCATGGACTCCTCCCTGACGGCAGCAGTGTCCCTCCTCCAACAGTCCCTCACCCCTCCCACCTCTGCCCCATCCACACTTCCTGCCACCCTACCTGTCCAAAGCACATGCACACCTGCACAATCACCCAAACACACAGACACGAGCAGCACAGACACACCCAAGAGAAAGGCAAGACGTGCACACAAGCATCCTCAGGGGACTGATACCACAGACACAGGGGATGGGGAACACACACACACACAGGCATCCACAGTCACTCCGCAGTCCTCCAAATCCTCTCCCTCCAAGACCCCTTCCCTTGCCTCACCTGCTACCCCACATACACAGCAGCTCTTCCTGTGTGACCTCGGCCTCTTCCCCTCCAATCCTGCTGATCCAGCATACCGGGGAAGAGGAAGTCCACCCACACAGAGGGAGTGCCCTCGCCCCGGACACCCTCCCCCAGGTGCAGGCAGACACAGGACCCCATTAGGAAGTCCCCCGGACCAGGAAGAGCAAGACCCCACCACCACCACCACGCAGCTCCACCACCCAGTCTCTCTCCTCCATCCCCCAGGCCACCACTCCACAGGTTCCCCCGCCACACCCAGCCCCAGGTTCCCCCACACACCGATACCGCATCCCCAGACTGCTTAGGCCCTCCCCCCCTGCCACTTGCTCTTCCACAACCAACCCAGATGCTCTGCCTGTTAGTGCCACTGGTGTGGGGACCGGGTCCCCCTCTGTCCTGCCCACCTCATCTGCCCACCCTTCCACTCCCTTGGAGTTATGCACTGCAGTGGAGTCCACAACCACCCCGTCTGACTTGGGCACTGCAGTGGGGACCCAGTCCACTACATCAGACCAGCCCACTGCAGTGGATGCAGCACCCACACCAACTGACTTGTGTAGCACGGTGGTGCTGGCCCCCCCTGAGTCAGACACCTCCACTGCAGTTGCCGGTGACACTCCTGCACCCACCACCCCTTCACTACCTCACTCTGCCATCCCCTGATCCTGTCCCTGCGGTGCCTGGCCTGCCCCTTGTATGCCCCTCCAAGGGGGATGTCCCCTGTCCGTACCAGTGCAGGCAAGCAATGGGTGACCAGTTGTCACTTGTCACCCTGTTGGGACATAGATTTTGGACTGGCCATTGGCCTTAGTTTCTTTTGGACGTCAACTTTTAATTTTACATTAGCTGAATAAAGCCTCTTTTTGTTTAATTGAGGTGTTTCTTTTGATGTACATGATGTAGATGAGTAGCATCCTGCATTTGCAGTTGTTATAGTGTTCAGTTCAGGAAAATGAAGTGTTGCTGTGATGGACTCCATGTGGTCCATGGGATATGTGTCCTGTTCTACTCTGGATCTATGGCATCCTTTGCTGCAGTCTGAGGGTGTAATGTTCAGCATTTGACACAGGGATGTACGTTTTGCATTTGTAAAGGAACATCTTTGTCTTACACTGATGCACATCTGGTGGGCTTACCACTGTTCAATGTTCCGATTTCCCTGACTGTGTGCCCATCTCCACTGGACATGCAGTTTTGCACATCAATGTTGAAGGACTCATCTGTGTATACAGTGCAACTGGCTTGACACGTGTTTTGGGTGTATGCAGATGACTGACGTGACACTCCGTACCCAGGCTGATGTGAGCAGAGCCTTCTGTGTGTTGTAGTTGTTGACTCACTGACGGAGTGTCCTGCTGACATGTTTGAGTCGTGCACAGACAAGGTTTGGCACAGCGGACCTTCCACAGGAGTGGAGTGCCCTCATGGCAGTGTGTAATCCCGTGACATTGCGTGTGCCCGTGTTGTGTGTTGTGTAAGCATGTCTGTGCGTGTTCCCTTCCCTTTTCCTACACAGGCTGTGTCCCTAGGGATGTTCCTGTTTGTGTTGCTTGCAGAGTTGGTCTGTGTTCATCCAGCATCTTGGACCTGGTTTCTCTGTGATGTGGTTGCATGGCAAACTAATGTTCATGAGGTTGTCATCCCAGGTTGTCTTTGTTGTCAGGGCTGGGGATGTGGGCAAACGGTGATGGGACACATTCAGGATTCCCCTTGGCACTTGTTGTTTACACAAGTCATGTGAATTTCAGTTTGTGGTAGCTTTCAGTGATTGTGACACGGTGTGTGTGTGACTGCTGCCACTCCTCAGGGTCAGAGCTGCAATGTTGGAAGTTGTGTACGTGTGTTCTTTGTGTGTCACCTTGGCTTCTTCGTAGGTGTGTGACTATGGCCAGGATCCCATTGATTGTGGTGGATTTCACATCATGCCCATGTACGGCGTACTGTGCTGTGTGTCAGACATTGACGAGTCTTATTGACTGGCCATGTGTGATGGGTATCTGCACCTTAGTTCCCCCACCACCCCTGGAATTGTCATGGGTGCATGTGCACTGTCACCAGTCCATGTGAGCTTCACTGCTGCACATTGGTGGAGATCAGGGTGTGTGGTGTTGAGTGTGCAAATGTGAGTTGTTGCACGGCTAGACCCCTACCTCCATATTGGCCTTGGCTGGCAGGCCGTGCTGATTGATTGGAGCTTGTGTAGGTGTGATGGTAGTTTGTTGCTCAGGACACATGGCTGTGGTTCACAGTGTGAACGACATCTACCTTTGTCATCACAGTGGGATTGTCATGCAGGCTAGTGTCAGCACAATGTGGGGTCCCTGGGGGTAGTGCTGTGGTGGGTCTGTCTCTTGCTGTGTTAGTTGCTGTTCCTACAAGCTTGTGTGACATGTGTAATTTGGCCTCCCTCTCAGCTGACGATGCCTGATTGCCCACATAGGGGTATCCGATCCATGAGTAACTTTTGTATGGCACTGTATACACATCTGTGTGATTGGAGTTCAGGCCTCCTCATGTGTTGTGTGGTTGCCTGGGGACACTGGCACACCCCCATCACCTGTTGTGTTTGAAATGCAGTGTGAGTCTGCCTGTTTGTGTTTGTGCATTTGCACCACTGCATTGGCATTTCTGTAGTGTGCCATTGTCTGTATGTTGTTTGGTTGGTTTCCCCAGCTGTCCCTGGGACTCCTAGGTCATCAGTCAGCACAGTGATCATGGTTTGTATGTCCCATTGATGCCATGGTATGGTATTTGTTCACCTGACATCGACAGTCTCCACAGGATATCTACATTTGTGTGTCCATTGGTGCAGATATGTGGCTCAGCATTATGATGGTCACTTCTGTCATTGTGTTATTTGTGAATATTGACAATGTGGTCCCCATGGGTGATGTTTGTATGCACATGGCCAAAACGATGTTTCTGTGACACTGCACTGTTTGCCCCGCCCAATCTATGTTGCTATGGGACACAAGCACTACTATGCCACTGATGTGTTTGTTGTTGTGTGACCAGGATTCATCCATACAGTTTGGCTTTCGCAGCTTTTACCATGACTACACTTACCTTATGATCACCGTGGTGATGGTGCTTTGGCCCCATTGCCACACTGTTCAAAAGGTGCATCAGCTATGGACCCCACACTTACCTTTTGGTCACTGTGGTGATGGGGCTTTAGGCCCCATGGCCACACTGTTCAAGAGGTGCATCAGCTATGGACCCCACACTTACCTTTTGGTCACTGTGGTGATGGGGCTTTAGGCCCCATGGCCACACTGTTCAAGAGGTGCATCAGCTATGGACCCCACACTTACCTTTTGGTCACTGTGGTGATGGGGCTTTAGGCCCATGGCCACACTGTTCAAGAGCTGCATCAGCTATGGACCCCACACTTACCTTTTGGTCACTGTGGTGATGGGGCTTTAGGCCCCATGGCCACACTGTTCAAGAGGTACATCAGCTATGGACCCCACACTTACCTTTTGGTCACTGTGGTGATGGGGCTTTAGGCCCCATGGCCACACTGTTCAAGAGGTACATCAGCTATGGACCCCACACTTACCTTTTGGTCACTGTGGTGATGGGGCTTTGGGCCCCATGGCCACACTGTTCAAGAGGTACATCAGCTATGGACCCCACACTTACCTTTTGGTCACTGTGGTGATGGGGCTTTAGGCCCCATGGCCACACTGTTCAAGAGGTGCATCAGCTATGGACCCCACACTTACCTTTTGGTCACTGTGATGATGGGGTGTTCGACCCCATGGCCACAGTGGTCATGGTCTGCTTGCATTGTGGAGGCCACACACATTTATGTGTGACACATGTGATAGTGGGTCACATTGTATGTTCAATGTCATGTTCAGTGTTGTAGGCATTTGACACAGACTACACACGCTTGTCATGGTGTTGGGGGGATGTAATTTTCTGTCATTCCTTATGTGGGAGTATGCTGGTTGTGTCATGCATTACCCGTCCTATGAGTAGGGGTGGTGGTAGTGGCAGGCATCCAGCCCCCTGAGTAGGGGTGGTGGTAGTGGTAGGCATCCAGCCCCCATGGGTGGGGATGGTAGTAGTGACAGGCATCCAGGCCCCCATGAGTAGGGGTGGTGGTAGTGGTAGGCATCCATCCCCTATGGGTGGGGATGGTAGTAGTGACAGGCATCCAGGCCCCCATGAGTAGGGGTGGTGGTAGTGGTAGGCATCCAGCCCCCTGAGTAGGGGTGGTGGTAGTGGCAGGCATCCAGCCCCCTGAGTAGGGGTGGTGGTAGTGGTAGGCATCCAGCCCCCTGAGTAGGGGTGGTGGTAGTGGCAGGCATCCAGCCCCCTGAGTAGGGGTGGTGGTAGTGGTAGGCATCCATCCCCCTCAGTAGGGGTGGTGGTAGTGGCAGGCATCCAGCCCCCTGAGTAGGGGTGGTGGTAGTGGTAGGCATCCATCCCCCTATGGGTGGGGATGGTAGTAGTGACAGGCATCCAGGCCCCCATGAGTAGGGGTGGTGGTAGTGGCAGGCATCCAGCCCCCTGAGTAGGGGTGGTGGTAGTGGTAGGCATCCATCCCCCTGAGTAGGGGTGGTGGTAGTGGCAGGCATCCAGCCCCCCTGAGTAGGGGTGGTGGTAGTGGTAGGCATCCAGCCCCCTCAGTAGGGGTGGTGGTAGTGGTAGGCATCCATCCCCCTCAGTAGGGGTGGTGGTAGTGGCAGGCATCCAGCCCCCACTGAGTAGGGGTGGTGGTAGTGGTAGGCATCCATCCCCCTATGGGTGGGGATGGTAGTAGTGACAGGCATCCAGGCCCCCATGAGTAGGGGTGGTGGTAGTGGTAGGCATCCAGCCCCCATGGGTGGGGATGGTAGTAGTGACAGGCATCCATCCCCTATGGGTGGGGATGGTAGTAGTGACAGGCATCCAGGCCCCATGAGTAGGGGTGGTGGTAGTGGTAGGCATCCAGCCCCCTGGGTAGGGGTGGTGGTAGTGGTAGGCATCCATCCCCCTGAGTAGGGGTGGTGGTAGTGGCAGGCATCCAGCCCCCTGAGTAGGGGTGGTGGTAGTGGTAGGCATCCATCCCCCATGAGTGGGGATGGTAGTAGTGACAGGCATCCAGGCCCCCATGAGTAGGGGTGGTGGTAGTGGTAGGCATCCAGCCCCCTGGGTAGGGGTGGTGGTAGTGGTAGGCATCCAGTCCCCCTGAGTAGGGGTGGTGGTAGTGGCAGGCATCCATCCCCCTATGGGTGGGGATGGTAGTAGTGACAGGCATCCAGGCCCCCATGAGTAGGGGTGGTGGTAGTGGTAGGCATCCAGCCCCCTGAGTAGGGGTGGTGGTAGTGGTAGGCATCCATCCCCCTCAGTAGGGGTGGTGGTAGGGTGGTGGTAGTGGTAGGCATCCATCCCCCTCAGTAGTGGTGGTGGTAGTGGCAGGCATCCAGCCCCCTGAGTAGGGGTGGTGGTAGTGGTAGGCATCCATCCCCTATGGGTGGGGATGGTAGTAGTGACAGGCATCCAGGCCCCCATGAGTAGGGGTGGTGGTAGTGGTAGGCATCCAGCCCCCTATGGGTGGGGATGGTAGTAGTGACAGGCATCCATCCCCTATGGGTGGGGATGGTAGTAGTGACAGGCATCCAGCCCCCCTGAGTAGGGGTGGTGGTAGTGGCAGGCATCCAGCCCCCCTGAGTAGGGGTGGTGGTAGTGGTAGGCATCCATCCCCCCCTCAGTAGGGGTGGTGGTAGTGGTAGGCATCCATCCCCCCCTCAGTAGGGGTGGTGGTAGTGGCAGACATCCAGCCCCCACTGAGTAGGGGTGGTGGTGGTGGTAGGCATCCATCCCCCTATGGGTGGGGATGGTAGTAGTGACAGGCATCCAGGCCCCCATGAGTAGGGGTGGTGGTAGTGGTAGGCATCCAGCCCCCTATGGGTGGGGATGGTAGGAGTGACAGGCATCCATCCCCCTATGGGTGGGGATGGTAGTAGTGACAGGCATCCAGGCCCCCATGAGTAGGGGTGGTGGTAGTGGTAGGCATCCAGCCCCCCCTGGGTAGGGGTGGTGGTAGTGGCAGGCATCCAGCCCCCCCTGAGTAGGGGTGGTGGTAGTGGTAGGCATCCATCCCCCATAGGTGGGGATGGTAGTAGTGACAGGCATCCAGGCCCCCATGAGTAGGGGTGGTGGTAGTGGTAGGCATCCAGCCCCCCCTGGGTAGGGGTGGTGGTAGTGGTAGGCATCCATCCCCCCTGAGTAGGGGTGGTGGTAGTGGCAGGCATCCATCCCCCTATGGGTGGGGATGGTAGTAGTGACAGGCATCCAGGCCCCCATGAGTAGGGGTGGTGGTAGTGGTAGGCATCCAGCCCCCCCTGAGTAGGGGTGGTGGTAGTGGTAGGCATCCATCCCCCCCTCAGTAGGGGTGGTGGTAGGGTGGTGGTAGTGGTAGGCATCCATCCCCCCCTCAGTAGTGGTGGTGGTAGTGGCAGGCATCCAGCCCCCCCTGAGTAAGGGTGGTGGTAGTGGTAGGCATCCATCCCCCTATGGGTGGGGATGGTAGTAGTGACAGGCATCCAGGCCCCCATGAGTAGGGGTGGTGGTAGTGGTAGGCATCCAGCCCCCCCTGAGTAGGGGTGGTGGTAGTGTCAGGCATCCATCCCCCTGAGTAGGGGTGGTGGTAGTGGTAGGCATCCAGCCCCCTGAGTAGGGGTGGTGGTAGTGGCAGGCATCCAGCCCCCTTGAGTAGGGGTGGTGGTAGTGGTAGGCATCCATCCCCCTCAGTAGGGGTGGTGGTAGTGGTAGGCATCCATCCCCCTCAGTAGGGGTGGTGGTAGTGGCAGGCATCCAGCCCCCCGAGTAGGGGTGGTGGTAGTGGTAGGCATCCATCCCCCTATGGGTGGGGATGGTAGTAGTGACAGGCATCCAGGCCCCCATGAGTAGGGGTGGTGGTAGTGGTAGGCATCCAGCCCCCTATGGGTGGGGATGGTAGTAGTGACAGGCATCCATCCCCCTATGGGTGGGGATGGTAGTAGTGACAGGCATCCAGCCCCCCCCTGAGTAGGGGTGGTGGTAGTGGTAGGCATCCATCCCCTATGGGTGGGGATGGTAGTAGTGACAGGCATCCAGGCCCCCATGAGTAGGGGTGGTGGTAGTGGTAGGCATCCAGCCCCCTGAGTAGGGGTGGTGGTAGTGGTAGGCATCCATGCCCCCTCGAGTAGGGGTGGTGGTAGTGGTAGGCATCCATCCCCCCTGAGTAGGGGTGGTGGTAGTGGCAGGCATCCAGCCCCCTGAGTAGGGGTGGTGGTAGTGGTAGGCATCCAACCCCCCCTGAGTAGGGGTGGTGGTAGTGGCAGGCATCCTGCCCCCCCTGAGAAGGGGTGGTGGTAGTGGTAGGCATCCATCCCCTCCTCAGTAGGGGTGGTGGTAGTGGTAGGCATCCATCCCCCCCTCAGTAGGGGTGGTGGTAGTGGCAGGCATCTAGCCCCCTGAGTAGGGGTGGTGGTAGTGGTAGGCATCCATCCCCCATGGGTGGGGATGGTAGTAGTGACAGGCATCCAGGCCCCCATGAGTAGGGGTGGTGGTAGTGGTAGGCATCCAGCCCCCCTGAGTAGGGGTGGTGGTAGTGGCAGGCATCCAGCCCCCTGAGTAGCGGTGGTGGTAGTGGTAGGCATCCAGCCCCCTGAGTAGGGGTGGTGGTAGTGGCAGGCATCCAGCCCCCTGAGTAGGGGTGGTGGTAGTGGTAGGCATCCATCCCCCTCAGTAGGGGTGATGGTAGTGGTAGGCATCCATCCCCCTCAGTAGGGGTGGTGGTAGTGGCAGGCATCCAGCCCCCTGAGTAGGGGTGGTGGTGGTGGTAGGCATCCATCCCCCTATGGGTGGGGATGGTAGTAGTGACAGGCATCCAGGCCCCCATGAGTAGGGGTGGTGGGAGTGGTAGGCATCCAGCCCCCCCTGAGTAGGGGTGGTGGTAGTGGCAGGCATCCAGCCCCCCCTGAGTAGGGGTGGTGGTAGGCATCCATCCCCCTATGGGTGGGGATGGTAGTAGTGACAGGCATCCAGGCCCCCATGAGTAGGGGTGGTGGTAGTGGTAGGCATCCAGCCCTCTATGGGTGGGGATGGTTGTAGTGACAGGCATCCATCCCCCTATGGGTGGGGATGGTAGTAGTGGCAGGCATCCAGCCCCCCCTGAGTAGGGATGGTGGTAGTGGTAGGCATCCAGGCCCCCCTGAGTAGGGGTGGTGTTAGTGGTAGGCATCCATCCCCCTATGGGTGGGAATGGTAGTAGTGACAGGCATCCAGGCCCCCCTGAGTAGGGGTGGTGGTAGTGGTAGGCATCCAGGCCCCCCTGAGTAGGGGTGGTGGTAGTGGTAGGCATCCATCCACCTATGGGTGGGGATGGTAGTAGTGACAGGCATTCAGGCCCCCTGAGTAGGGGTGGTGGTAGTGGTAGGCATCCATCCACCTATGGGTGGGGATGGTAGTAGTGACAGGCATCCAGGCCCCCTGAGTAGGGGTGGTGGTAGTGGTAGGCATCCATCCCCTATGGGTGTGTATGGCATTGGTGATGCCCATCCCACCCCTATGGTTGTGCTGTTGCTAGTGTACGTCATTTGTGCATCCCTATGTGTGTGTGACATATTTTGGGTACGTGTAGTTTGCTTGTATTGTTGGTGTTTGACTTACCGTCTGCGCCGTACGCGTCCGTACCGGTCCCGGTAATAGATGTAGAATATAGGTAGGACCTGCGCGATGGGATTCATGGTTGGGTCGTCTCGTTCGGGTTTCTCGTGTCTTCGACTCGTACTCGTCGCTGGCTTGTTCGTCTCGTAGCCGTGGATCGTCTTGTGGCGCGAAACGGAGCTTATGTGCGGCTCTCCCGGATGCTGAAATGTGCCGGACGTAGCGACTGGTTCGGCGCGTACGGAGCGCGCATCGTACTAGTCCGGCCGGAAGGTGCTGTGTATTTGGTTCCGTGCGACTCGATTCGGCGTTTACGGATCCGGCTCGGGCGGGGAACAGGAGCTGGATTGGGTGAGTACGGCTCGCTCGGGAAATGGGTTGTTATACGCATCGTACTTGTTCGTCCGGACGAGTGTACGAATCGGTCGGGAAACACGCATTCGGCTGGGTTTTTTTCCGGACGAATACTGTTAGGTGCCCTACCAGCCGAGATCGGAATTGGCCCCTTTTTGTAATAAAATGAAAAGGAGAAACGTAGCATTCCTCTTTAAGATATGTTAAGTAATATTAAACAAGCTTTTACAATGGAATAGTTCTCGTATTTGGGAGCATTTGAGCTACTGGCGCTGTAAATGACAATGTCTTTCACCTATGTGTTTTGGTTTGCAGTGTAGTGGATGTATGTGGTATGCAGTGGAATTATGTGGGTTTTATTGGAATTGTTAGTTGCGGAATTGTGTGGGGTGAAATTGCGTGGTGTAGAGTGTATTTGTGTAGTGGAATTATGTGGCATGGTGAATAGATAGGGGTGAGAGCTGCACAGAATATAAAGAAAGGAAGATAGAGAGGGATAGGTGGTTTGGTCACGAAGTGGTGAATGAACTCGAGACAGAGGAGCAGAAAGAGTGTGTGAGAATGAAGGGGAGAGCAGGCCACAGACACATAAAGAGGAGTGTCTGTGTACGCAGAAGACACCCTAAGAAGGTGAGGAGCGCGTGGGTTTGAGGGATGCAAATCTTGAAAAGGCACGGGAAAGAAATTGTGTTTAGTATGTGTGAGCAGGCAGTATAGAGAGGAGATAGGGAGTGTGAGTGAAGGATGAGAGGGGGCAGTGGGATGGTGAGATGAGAAGGGGTAGTGGCAGTGTGATGGAGAGATGAGAGGGGCAGTGGGTTTGTGCGGGAGAGTTGACAGGGAAGATGGGAGTGCAAGGGAGAAATGTGCTGGATTGGAATTGTTTGTTATGGAATTGTGTGGTGTGGTGTGGTGTGAAGTTGTGTAGTGGGCATATGTGGTATATCAGTGACATCCCTTTGAATGTTGTTTCTACTCATCCATGCTCAAAATGGAGACCATGTGTTTGCTAGTGCTACTTATTATTGTACTTTCACTTATAAGCTAGTTCCCTCACTGATCAGTGAAGGACTTTATAGGGTAAAGCTTCGCTCACTTTTTGAAAGCATTTCCACTTACTTTTTCTGATTACCACTCCTAATGCATTCCTCAAAAGAATATTGGACAAGAGACCTATGTTGAGGTCAGTAGCTTCGGGTGAGCTTGAATGTGGATCAAGTGAAAATAAAGGGGGTTAAAGAATAAGGATTTCAACTCTAGTGATCCCATGTTTAAATGCTAGCTTGACAGAAGCATATATCTCCTGGCAATGTCCCTGAATAATACCAAATAGTGGAACCATACTGCAGCCTCCAAATTTATCATGATTAGGCTTTTTGAAAACGGTTATTTAGAAGCAGCCAGTTACACTGATATGGTAGTTTTAAAAGCAAAGAGGAAACGTGGAACCAAACTTGCAAACATATTAATATTTCATCTCTTACCCAAAGATATGGCAGAGACAATTTACATTTTTTGAAGCAGGTAAAAAGCAAACAACACAGTTCGATCTTATTATAAAATCCTAATGCCATTTGAAAAAGTAGTTTGCCAAGGAGTGTGGGACTGATGAATTTATCAGAAGCAATTTGAAGCAATAATTTATTTAACAGTCAATAAAATTTGAGTGAGGATATTTATACACCATTTTACCAGTGTGTTTCTGTAGTGAGTAAGAAAGTACCATAACTTTGCAGGAATTAGAAGTTGATTGCCTGCTTTGGATATTTGGTTTCACAATGCAATTCTAACATGTCCTGCTACTCAGTTTTTGTACAGCTTTTAAGGGTATGGCTGCCTGTCCCTCCACCATATAGCAGAAAAAAGTCACAAAAATATCACAGCTAAGCAGAATGCATCACGTGATATAACAGCATATAAAAAACACTCAAATATATGCATGTCCCTAGTGAGCGTATGTTTTAGCAAAATAAATGTTATTAGTGATTTTGCAAGCATCAACTTCAATCATAATGGGATTGCTGAAAGATGGTAGCAGCAGCTTGCTAAGCAAACACAAGGAGATGATGGACGGAGTGCTGAAACTTTTCAGACACTCACCCCCAGTCACAGATCTGGGTTGAATCCATCATCATTCTTTAGCTCACTTCGCCACCCCAGTTCAGACACAGCTATATGCAAATCAGTCTTGACCCTGTGCCTCATGGGAACAGTCCAGCCCGAATTGCCAAGCCATGTCTTCCCTGGACCGGAAACAAGCATCCTGGGACCGGTTTCGGGCTAACAGCCCTCATCAGCCAGGCTAGCTTGAATCCAGTGGCAAAGTGAGCAAGGGACCCACGTCTGGGCATACCCTGCCAACTTAGGGCGAACAAAGCAAACACAAGGAGATGATGGACGGAGTGCTGAAACTTTTCAGACACTCACCCCCAGTCACAGATTTGGGTTGAATCCATCATCATTCTTTAGCTCACTTCGCCACCCCAGTTCAGACACAGCTATATGCAAATCAGTCTTGACCCTGTGCCTCATGGGAACAGTCCAGCCCGAATTGCCAAGCCATGTCTTCCCTGGACCGGAAACAAGCATCCTGGGACCGGTTTCGGGCTAACAGCCCTCATCAGCCAGGCTAGCTTGAATCCAGTGGCAAAGGGAGCAAGGGACCCACGTCTGGGCATACCCTGCCAACTTAGGGCGAACAAAGCAAACACAAGGAGATGATGGACGGAGTGCTGAAACTTTTCAGACACTCACCCCCAGTCTTATCCCTATGCCAGCTTTAGAGAGGAATACCGATCAGAATATCCTCTTACATGACCCAAGAGGAACAAGTGTTCTTTTTTGGTTTGATTCTGTTGTTGAAATGATTATGTTCAGTAGGCTGATTGAGGGAGGAGAAATAGAGGTCCACTGATAGTGCTATGTATTGTTCTAAAAGTAGAATCGTGGTGAGTGATGTTCGATGAGTGAGAACACTCCCTGCTAGACTGGTATTGGCCCTTTTTGAATTAATACATAAAGGCTGAAAGAATGATTGGATGAATTAAAGGATGCTGAATGGGTAGATGAATGAACCAAGGCTGAATGAGTGGATGAATGACTGAATGAATAGATAGTACACCAATTAACATTATTATGCACCACTGACAAGCGAAAATTACTAAGAATGTACAACCAAACCAGGAGAAGAACAAATATTGAAGATGGGCGAGACCCCAGTGAATGGGGCGGCATTTCAGAGAATGGGATTGTACCCCATGAGCGTGTCACTCTCAATGGCAAGAGAGTGCAAGACAGAAACATCGGAATGTGAAGAAGATAGCATCAAAGAGGTTGGAAAGAAGAGTCAGAAGGTGCACACCTAAAGACAAGAATGTAGAGCCTGCTGGGTCTTATATCCCGCATTCTACCTACTGCTGTCTTCCTTGTTCCCACAGCTGAAGCAGCAGCAAACGTCATCCGCATGATACGTGAGGTTGCATATTTAAGGATTATTTTGATCCCAAAAAATACAGTATAAAATTGAAGCAATTGACTCAGAATTAATCTGCATTTAAATTGAACATACTGATTATTCAGTGTGTGGACCCCTTATAAGCCATATCGACTGTGCTGCTGATACAAAAGCATAGGTTAAACACAACATGGCTTCTGTTATATTTTTACATTTAAACACTCATACAACTTTTTCTATATTTGAAATTTACATTTCGATATTTTATCACGGCATAAGCAAATCACAGCCTGCTTCAATATAAAAAATGAAGTTGCTTTGAATGAGATAATTTATTGAGGCTTTCTTTGACACTCTATACCACACACTGAGAGCTTTAAAGCATCATGAGGAAAGACAGATGCCCTCACTACAACTAGGGGCAATATGTTCTCCCACGTTTCTATTAGCGTAGGGTGCAATGCCCACTCAGTTTCACGTAATACTAAGCATGAGCAAGTGACAGCGTCCGTTTGCCTGATCATAATATGATCGTAAATTACGATGCAGCAATTTTCAAAAATGCATTATGCAAATGTGGATGCAGGGATGAAGGTCTGCCACCTGTCACAAGCCTCCATCCCTTCTTTCACCAGATTCACATACAGAATGCTAGGCTTATTAATATTAATGAATGTGGAGAATGTTGGTTCTGTCGGGTACAGAATTGGTTCTTGGTTTACTGAATACTAACCAATCAAAGACAATACTCAAACCTTTCAATTGTTGAAACTGGTCATTCAAAGGACATCCATCCCTAGGTACATAAAGCTCCGCACAGCTTGGGATTTTAAATCTCCATTTCACGTGGGGCGGAGAGAGTAGGGTCAGGATTATCTCAAGCATGTCGACGTTTCGACCCACAGAGGTGCGTGATTGAGTAATGGGCACGGCGGGTCTTCCTCAGGACAAGGCGATACAAGGGACAGCCAGAATTAATGAAAGGAGGTCTTCAGGGGTTGGTCCACCGTGGGTTGGACTCAAAGAAAGGTGCTTGATGGTAATAATTCACATCAAAGGAGCAGCATAGTTCTGTAGCTCTCTGGCGCTGCTTTGGAACTGAAAAGCCTGTGCGGAGCTTTATGTATCTAGGGATGGATGTCCTTTGAATGACCAGTTTCAACAATTCATACAGCACTGTATATATCTTGTTCACATTTAGCACTTTTTTTGCACTTTTTTTCACCATATCACTTGCGCCGTTGGAACAAATTGTATGTTCATGAATTTTGACAGCCTTCTAATGTCATCTCGACACCATAAAATGTAAAAGAAGATATGGATTTATCCTTAAATACAGATTGTGATTGATTTAATTTTGGTGTGTTTTTTGATTCATGGTCTTTGTCTTTTCTTCTCTTTCCTTTTCATTGATTATTACTGAAAGGTTTGAGTATTGTCTTTGATTGGTTAGTATTCAGTAAACCAAGAACCAATTCTGTACCCAACAGAACCAACATTCTCCACATTCTTATACACCCAGGTTCTGAGGGGCACTGGGTCACCCCATTATACTATATGTATTAATATTAATGAGCATAGGTTCTGTGAATCCTCCTGAATGCCGTTATAGTGCTGTTACGGATGTGTATATCCCGATGCAGTGTATACAAAATCTCAGGTGGCATCGCACTTGCTGTGACATGCGACTAGTACCAGGCCAATCAGGGTAAAGCTTTGTCTCTCACTCCTCCCCTTGTGCCCGGTGCTCCAGTGCTTCATGCTGGAGGGAGGCAGATTCCGCCCTCGGCACTCCAGCCCACTCTCCTCGCACTGTTCGTTCTTATTCTCTTATCTCAGCTGTTTCATTATTTGACCTGTATCTGATTTCTGGAAAAAACAGGTAACAAGATGCCCTTGAGCGTTAAGCTCTGTGAGTGGCATACCGGGCCCTGAAGTGAGTTGCTAAGAGATCCAAAGAACACATAAAGAACCATAGTGGAATGAGTTTGTACTTAGTCCCTGCTGCGTGGGGGAACAGAAGGGAAAAAGGAGGGCCAAAGAGGCAGGACTGACCACTAGCAAGCAAGGATTTTTAAAGGACATCCCTCAAATTGACGATGCTGCTGTGCTTGCTGTCTTTCCATAGGGTCTCAGATGTTCGCGCTTTGCAGATTTCTAGTAGCTGTTTTACATCTGAAGGTATTTGTTTCCATATAAAACAGAGAACAAAAACTAATTCCTCAACAATTTTTTATCCATATTTGGATAAAAAGGAGAAATTGCGTGTGGTGCGTTGAGTGAAGGAATATGAACGTAGAACTATGTTGTTAAGACCTTCTGGGGTGGAACAATTACTTATTTCATTTAGACACCCCCATAAGGCACACATCCATTAGCGTTGTCTCTCTTCCCTCCTCACACATAAAAATATACCTATATTTCTGGTACTTTCATACACTTCCTTTTGGGCCCTCCCAAGCAGGCAATCAATTTAATTCCCCACTAGTGAGAAGTTAAAGTTGTTGATAACTGCAGCTGGAATAAGCTAGAATCTGCTATTTTCATACGTTTCAACACGAACAGACTGTGGCAAAAAGACATAGGGGTATTCTAGTTTCAATACTTATATTAACATATTTATAACTTCATAGGAAGTGACATCACATGACCTTTGGCCCCAAGATGTTTTCACAGAAAATCAGAGCCTATGATATGTAGCCAATAGCTAGTGTAGACTCAAGGTCACTGAGACTTTACTATGAGCTTTCTTCTTAGAAGCATCACTCACCCACTCATGGCGTTTTACCTCTTAGCCACTTGACAGCATGAGAAATACTTGGCATGGCATCACAAAGTCATTCTTGAGTGTTGTGGCATTCCTGAGCCTCAGGAGCACAGCACTTCATCATCAAACATACCTGCTCAGTGCAGTAATGCCATTTAGTACCTCCAGCAGGATACATTTCAGAACCATCTGTGTCTCTAGGGCAGTGGCCTTAAAACCTTTTAATGCCACACCCATCTTGTGCAAAATACAAAATCATCCGGGCCTCTCAGGATGGCAGCCATGCTTTAAAACATCTCTGAACATATTTAACAAGTCAAGCATTGCAGTTATTTTCAGTTATCCCTTTTAAGTTAATAAATGCATGATTGTCATCATTTTATTTGCAGCCAGGTCTCCCTAAAAGTGTAAAAGTGTCCACAGTGTGATTCTTTACCAGAAATAGGAGAGGAACTTTGAGGGTTTTTTGTAGGCCTGGGACTGATTTTTATTATCCCAGAGTAATTTTGGTAATTCCCCGTTACTCTTTGACTCGGAGTTCCCAATAATTGCGCGATTATGCCTGTTTGCGTAATTAATGAGTAATTTTGAGGAAAATAAGCACAGAAACAATTAATTTAGTGAGTGTGAGAGGCTGCTCGTGCTGCTGGTCATTGTGTTTTACATTTACTGCTGATTCTTACCGTAAAATGCATCCTTACGTCCATTTTGGATGCAAGGGGGCATTTTTGCACTGTGAAAATATCTAAATGCCAGATTACTCTTCTCAAGTAATTACGCTGAATCTTGCTTAATTTTATGGTAATTCAGTATAATTGCACTGCAATAAATTCTGTGAGTATGCACAACCCTAGTTATTTGGAGCCCTCAGCCCTTCAAGATGGTACTGATAGGCCACTACAGAATAGTTCAATGACGCTCTTTTTTTTTACAATAAAAACTAAGAACTGATTTCAGCATGGTCTTTGTTTTTCCTCCTCAAGACTTACTAAATGATTCTTTTGGTCAGAGCTCGCTGCCCCCGAAATCAATTAAGGCCCCTCTATGGGGGGGCCACCCCATAGTTTGAAGAACTCAACTCTAAGGGCTCTGAGGGCTTATTCTGACATGTTACCAGGTCCAATCTGTAGTTTCCTCAAAACCAGTTGTATGACTCCAATGGAGGCCAATCAGGGCCAGCTTTAGGGGAGTGTGACCTGTGCGGCCGCGCTGGGCACTGACCTGTGGAGGGGGCGCTGACCTCAGGGGGGGCGCTGTGTTTGGCAATAACTTATAATTGGAGAGATGAGGGGCACTTTTGACCGGTGGTAGTGAGAGAATCCAAGGAGGCAGTCATGGGGTGTGGGGGCGCCAAAAATAATTGTCGCACTGGGCGCTACCAGTACTAAAGCCGACCCTGAGGCCAACAGTGATAGCAGAAATATATTAGTCTAACACCTCCATTAATATGGTTGGCAAATGCATTTTCTGTACAACCGATGTCTCTGGAAGCCATCGACAACAAGTACATTTTACATTCTATACACAATGTACATGGCTTCGTTTAGCTCTTAATCTTTTTTGTCAATTCTACGCTGCTGATTCTCAGCTCTTACTTTATTTTCCCCCTCATCTTCAAAATTCAATCTCATTTTGCTTCACTGCAATTCACTCCTGCGTTTGCTACTTTTTAACTCAAGAAGAATGAAGATTCTGTTGTTCCCTGCGCCCTGCCCTATTGCACCCCATTCCCACCTTATGTTCTATGTCCTTCCTCTTCTTTCCAACACTTGTATTTTTTTGTGCGATATCGTGAACCTGCATTGTATTTATCTGGTTACTTTCTCCCTAGCTGCTCAGCCAGTGTGAATGTGATGCATGGAATGTTGGTGTGAGAGTCTTGAATGGAATGTTTGGGTGCCTGGATGCTTGAGTGTGTCAGTTGGAGTATGGGCTGAGCAGCAGGCAGACTGCTCCTGGTGGGGCTGCATCTCTACAACTCAACAACCTGTAACTGAACTCAATAAATCTACTTAAAACTACATCCTGGCTGTGGACTTCATCACTACAGATTTTTGGCGACGATTCTTGAAACGAAACTACGCGTGCTTTAAAAAGGACTCTGAAACAAGAAATCTCTAAAGGAAACCTACAATACTAAGAAGAAACCTCCATTTTGAAGTACAAGGGGTGCCAGCCCCACCAGTGTCTCTTTCACCAGACAGCCCCAGCCTGCTTGTACTTCATTGGGTTAAACATTTGGAATTCCTGCTACTGTTACAGCTTGTGTCATCCTTAGCACTTGTCAGCGAACACCCCAGCTTGGACATTTATTCAAGTGAGTAAGTGGTGTGATCCTCACCACTTCCACAACTTTTCAATGGGTAGTTTCTACATCTATATGGATTTTAACTACAAGCTACAGTCAACCAGAAGCTGTGGAGCTGTGGAGTCTTATTTAATGGATTTTGACACGTTTGTTTTGGGCATCTACAAGCTGCTTCGTCTTCTTTGTGTGTACACTGTATTGGTGATTGCTGTACACTGCCTCTTCGTGCCTTCTTGGTCAACAAGGACAGCTCTGCTTTTCAAGAATGTGTTACTTTGGGTCTTCATTCTTGTTGAAAGATAGTGTGGCACGCAGCGCATAGTTGTTTCTCTGCATGTGTTTTTGATGCAGGGAAATACACGATTTTTCATATGCCGAGTTTTCAAATGCAACATGGTCGTGGTGCCGCTGGAAAGTGCGGCATTTCTGTTGTGAGTACTATCTATTTGCATTTGTAATTCTTGTAATTCTGCCATGTTACCGCCGAATTGTGTGGGACTTTATGATTGACACTAACTCGGCAGTTCAACCGCAGCGCTATATTTCAAACTGGGCACGAGTCAAGTGACGCGCGCGCACACTTACCTTCAGCTTGGGTGTCGCATGGAATCGCTTCAGGTTCCTGGAATCTTCATCACAATCCAGTCTTCACCACGTCGGTATTGCTGCGCGGCAACATTCAGCGCACGCACACAGCGCCTGGAGCCACCCGGCGCACGCAACGCATGCGTGCCGCCATTTTGAAATTAGTTACTTCACGCAAGCTGCGGGGCTTGGCTTGCTCGGTATTGGCCATCCGGTGCAGCGCAATTTACATGCTGCATTCTTCCTTCTGTGTGGTGGTTGGCATGGATACTACGAAAGTTCTCCGCACGTTTGTATTGAATTGTAATTTGCACTCAAGCTGTGCCTTACAGCGAAGTCAGTAAGTCTACTGGTAACATCGAGGCACAAAGCCAAGAAGCGCTGATCGGATTACCTTGAGGAGAGGTACGGGGCAACTGTCTAGACTGTGCTCATAAGCAACAATCTGCCCTAGAAAGGATCGATGCGTAACTTTGACCTGACTTTATATTTTAACGACCTGCAGGGAAGTTTATGCGTGAGAATTACTCACAATATGAAAAGAACTTACATCTGTGATGTGCTGTGTATTGTTGGCATTCTTAGTCACTGGTCTCCTGCCAGGGTTTTCTTTCTTCTTTTCAAGTGGGGTGCACAATACTAGGTTGTGTCTATCGTAGTACTACTCGGGTGAGAGGTCGCTCACCGGCGATAGTTCAGTTTAAAGGAATGTAATACAAGAGACATAGACAGTTAGTCTTTACCCTTACTAGAGGGGTGTTTTAAGGGGTGTCTTTCCCTTTTCTAAGTTTATGGGTTTTAGTCTCTTTCATCGTTGTGTTCATAGTTCATGGGTGTAGTCACCTTTTGCTTCACACTTTGTTTTTCTAGTGGGTCTCAGTCCCATCTACGCAGCCTGCAGTGGGTTTTAGTCCCATCTACTTAGTTCTAATGGGTACGAGTCTCATTGTTTTTGTAGTGGGTGTTAGTCCCATTCAACACAGTTTCACAGTTTGTAGTAGGTGTTACTCCCATCTACACAGTATGTAGTGGGTGTCAGTCTCACACAGTTTCTAAGGGGTACAGGTCCCATGTGTTCTTCTGCTCTGTGGACGTTTCTATCCTCCACACCATGTGTTTCTTTTCTGTGCACGTTTCTAACCTCTAAGTAGGGGTTCTAATGGGTACGAGTCCCATGTGTTCTATTGTTCCGTTAACGTTCCTAACTTTCACACAGAGGTTCTAATGGGTATGAGTCTCATGTGTTCTGCTGTTCTGTTCAAGCTACTAACCTCTAAGTAGGGGTTCTAATGGGTACGAGTCCCATGTGTTCTATTGTTCCGTTAACGTTTCTAACTTTCACATAGAGGTTCTAATGGGTATGAGTTTAATGTGTTCTGTTCAAGCTGCTAACCTCTAAGTAGTAGTTCTAATGGGTACGAGTCCCATGTGTACAATTGTTTGTGTGCACTACTGTGCACACTCGTGGTTGTCTGCCCTTAGGCCTTTTGGGCTGTTTGGTGAGCAGTCAACCTTCTTTTCTTTCTTTCCCTTCGGTTGATGTTGGGTGTAGATGTTTCATGTTGTTTCTGGTCCATTTATTCACCTATATTTTGGGGAAAGTCAGTTTGGGTGTCCGTCACCCATTTCTATATGTTTCTTTAAAAAGATTATAGGAGGATGATGGGTGGGTAATATATATTTTATGTATATTTATCTTTGCATCTCCTCAACATTGTTTATTTTTCTTGCATGTACTTATTGTACATCTCTTGTATATTTTCTCTGAATTTACTTTCCATTTCTCTTGTACTTCGGTCTTAACCATTCATTTAATTTTCTCTTGTACTTACTCTTGCATATCTCCATTGTATTTTCTTCCTTGTTCACGCTTGATTTTTTCTTGGCATATTTGCTTTGATCCCTTCAGGCTTGGGTTCACTTTCTTCTTGCTTTTTCTACACTTTCCATTTTTCTATTTCTTGGGGTTCTCCTTGTTTGAACCTTTTTCTTCTTTGTGGTTTCCATTTTTGTTTTGTGGAAGAAGGGAAGGTATATTGTAACCTGTATTGTATTTATCTGGTTACTTTCTCCCTAGCTGCTCAGCCAGTGTGAATGTGATGCATGGAATGTTGGTGTGAGAGTCTTGAATGGAATGTTTGGGTGCCTGGATGCTTGAGTGTGTCAGTTGGAGTATGGGCTGAGCAGCAGGCAGACTGCTCCTGGTGGGGCTGCATCTCTACAACTCAACTACCTGTAACTGAACTCAATAAATCAACTTAAAACTACATCCTGGCTGTGGACTTCATCACTACAATATCCTTCTCATTCTCCAACCCCATTCCAACTGCAACAAGCACCTGCAGACTTCAGCTATTTAACAACCTCAAAATCTGCCCACCTTACATTCTAAACATGGCTATAGTTATTCTTTCCATGGACTGTTCTTGTCATGTCTGCTTCTCATGATGTCCTGTTCTCATATTTAATTTTAATTATTTGTGCCATTTTTTGTGTTACTCCATATAGCACTCTGGAAAATGTGCTGAAAAATGAACGAAAATACAAAATAAATAATATGCGTTAGTAGAAGTTCACAACACAAACGAAAATGTTTCTTGGCAATAACATAATAGGTTATTGCATTTATTCCCCATCATAATACTCGTTTTATTAACCTTGAAAGAATGAATGGTTGAGTCAGTCCAGAAAGCATCTAAAATTGTAACATTGTTTCCACAGAAACCATTTCAGCAGCTAATGACCCACAGAGCTACCTTAACAGAGTTTACACCATAGCGTTAAAATATGAAAATGATGCCGCCATTTTGTTGAGGTACTCACTTTTGTTGCTCTTTGCAAACTGTTTTTACACATTGAGATCAAGGGGCAGGCATGCATTTTATTATATCTCGCCTACAGACAGTTTTTAGATGTCTGTTTGCTGAAAACCTCTTGTGGACTATGCTAAAAGCTTACTGTAGACTTAGACCCTGTTTATGGCTTACTGTTTGTTGGTTGGTTTTCTTGTCACTCTCATTTGTGTCTCTCGTTTGATGGCTTTCCTTTCCCTTCTTGTTTCCCTCTACTAACTGCTCACATTCACATAACTACTTTTTTCGTTTTCTTTCAATACTGCATGAGTGCACGTCTTTTCTAGCTCTCTCCCTCTTCCCACAAGCTCATCTATTGCTTTCTCCACCTCTACCTGATTGTTTCTATTTTTCATCCCCTGGGCCCAGTCACAAATGCCTCCATCGCACAGCAGACCCCACTCGCTCCACCAGTGCTCTCTCATCCTCACAGTCCTTTAAAGTTTCATTTTCCTTTTTTTTTTTTTTGGAGTCCTTAGCAGCTTCCATTTTTTTCCGCACCACTCTGCTTTACAAAAAGCACTTTGGCAGGAGTCAAATTAAATTCTTCTTCTTAAACGATATAAAAGGGTCCGCCATCCTTGAATGGTACATGAAAAAAACAAGAAAAGGGTGCCCACATCATTCAGTAGGTGAGTGCATTTGTGGTGACACAAGCAGTCATCTACCGAATGACCGGCTGCGTCATTGCATCTTTTCTTTTCTCTCTTTTTTTGGGTGAAACCTGCACAGCGTCAGCAAAAATCATTGCCAAAGATAATAGGTCAAAAGGGGAGACCTTTTGGCTTTGCCAGTGCTTGGTTTTCATTGTAATAGCATCAAACATACCAGGTGGTCCATGTCATAAGTATCAGCTTTACAGAGTCCTGACTTTCTAGGCAAAAGCATTTGCAGGTAAAATCAACAAACTCAAACTAGTAGTTTCAGAATGTAAAGTGCTGCTGGCTAAAAAGCCAGGACTGGGGGAACCTTGCAGCAACCATTTTTACTTTTGACATGTCCACTACTTTACTATAATGAGTAAACTTCGATTGTGTGCAACATAACAATGCTTTGAATTCTATAGGTTTGTACAGGTTGTATGTTGCAGAATACGTTTATATAGGTTGTATGTTGGAGAATAAATAAATAAAAGATATGGTCTTGTGGCTAAATACCTTAAAAAAGAGCCCAACGACCAGGCAAGATTCCAGAGTTTGCACTGGTTCTGGATAATTTGGCACTTATTCTGTACAAAGTTGCACCAGTCAAGTCAAATCAGTTTGTAAGGCGACTCAAATCAGGGGTATCTTGGTGCCAGCACAAAGAAATCTCAGTTTTGCCTAACTAAAACAAAAGGGGTTTTAGATTTCTTCTAAAACTCCCCACATGTACAGCCTTTCGTGTCTCTGGAGGAAGGTCATTCCACCATCCTGTCTCCAACACCTGAAGCCTCCTATCTGCCAGTGCAGTCTTCTTAAATTTGGATGGAGCCACCACAGCCTGGTCACAGGATCTTAAACACCTACTTGGGGCATACATTTTGAGGGCAGAATATCCATAACTAGGGCTGGCATTATCAATCGATATATGAATCACAACCCAAACTCTACACTTTACATGGTCAATGATTAGCACTCAGTGTAGTTTAAAAAGTATTAGATTGATAAAGATCCCAGAGTTTAACACCAGAAGCAGATCTAGAAGCAGCATTTTGAATCCTCTGGAATATGCTCAGGACCTTTTGAAGGTCTCCCAGAAACAGGGAACAGCAGTAATCCAGTCTCGCTCCTTTTACAGCCCTTTCAAGGGGGGCCCTGTTATTTTCAGAGAGGAGTGGCCATATCTTGGCTAATACATTAATATGGAAGGCATAGGATCTAGCAAGAATATTTGCCTGTTCTTCCATAGTGAGTTGGTTATCTATTACCACTCCCAGGGACTTTATCTTTTTCACAGGTTTAGTCACAGAGTCCCCTACGGGCCTGATATCATGGGTAACAAACAAATTGCCACTACCACCTTCAAACCCACTAGCACCAATTGATTTTTCCCCACTTGAGAGCTAACTAACTCTCTTTCATCCCCTATGTGTATCACCAGTCCATTTGGTTAGATGTTGAGCATCCATCTCAAAAGTTACAATCAGCAGATGTCATATGCATAAATGTGAAACCCTACCTCTTGCAAAGCTAAGATATTGTTTCGAGGCTTCATATCGATGTGAAATAATACAGGGAGAAAAGGGTGTCCTCAGAACTGCACAATATACTGGAGGCACAGGGTCAATCTCTCTGTCTTCCTCACCTGGAAATATGTGTTTAACAGGAACACCTCAACCCCCTTAAGAGGGGCTGGGAATACTCCTGCTACCTATTGGACATTATGTAGAGGGGTGGAGTAGTCAATGAAACTAAATGCAGCAAAGAGATCTAAGGGCATCTGTGGTAATTCTGTACCCTCATCTGTCACCTCAAGTGCCCTTTCCCTGACATCTAACATTGCCATCTCTATGCTTTTAAGAGGCCTTAAAGCCAAGACGTAGACTTTCCAGAAGGTAGAACTGTTCAAGGTGCAATATAAGTGTGGATATTGCTTTCTTTGAGATCATTACAAGAAATGGAATTTCAACAATCGGCTGATAACTGGCCATATCCAAGGGATCTAAAGTGGACTTTTTTGAGTAATTGAACAACTGGGGTATTCCAAACAAGCAGGGGCATAACCTTCCTCAAGAGAGTGGTTAATTATCTAGTGATAACAGGAACTAGAAGTCCTGATGAAGGAATTAGTTCCTTCATCAGGAAGGAATGGTAACAATCGGCGAGGCACTATTCATGGTTGTGTGAGATTTATTTCCTCTCGAGTTAATTTAACCAAAGTAAATGATGGAATCACTGAGAAGCCACACTGTAATTACCTGGAATATTCTTCTTCAATAACCAAATGGCAAATGTCTTCACAAAGCCTAATCTTCTCATCACAAAAACATTGTGAATGGTGGACGCTGATAATATTATGTTGGGAGAATTTTAAGGCATTGGCAGTGAGTGGATCCTAGAAACTTCTCTGAAAACCTCAAACAGCTCCCTAACACAGTTCCCAGCATCCTCCACTCGCAGTATATTTTGCTGTTTCAAAACTGCTTCTCTAGTGTTTTATAAGCACATTTTTTTGCTTGTCTATCTCTGAGCAGGATTTCAACCATTTATTAGTGCTCAAGCATAGCTGAGATTTAATTAAACCCAGACCCTCCCTATACCACTTGAAGACCATTGAGCAGTGACATCTGCACTGACAACCAGTGAAACAAGCATTGTCAAAGCCAACAGATATTGCCTTCGAGAACTATTGGCTCTGCCAAAGCCTTTTCTTCATGCTGTACACCATTGTACAAAAAAAAAGGTGCATCATGCTGTATGTGCGTGACACAGGCAGAGTTATTTTTTATTTACCGATCTGAGATGGATCGGTAAACAAAATATGTGAAAGTGAAGTAGCACAAAAGCTATTTTCTTTCTAAATCGTAAGGGCTGGCAGCAATTTGCTGCTTGTCCCTCCGAAAAGTTCAAACTTAAGAAAAACAAGCATTGGCATAGCCAATAGGTCTCGCCTTTGTGACCTTATAAGTGTTTAGCCATGCAACACTTGATGTTGTTGCACCAAGGATATTGTACTGGATAACTAAACACTTATGAGGTCCCAAAGGGGAGACCTATTGGCTATGCCAATGCTTTTTTTTTTTTTAAAGGACAAGCAGTGCTATCAGGCTCCGGCTGCCACTTAGTCCACCGCATCCCACGTAGACGCTGCAGCCATCTTTGAGAGAGGTAGAGAGGTAGAGAGAGGTAGAGAGAGAGAGGTAGAGAGAGAGAGGTAGAGAGAGAGAGGTAGAGAGAGGTAGAGAGGTAGAGAGGTAGAGAGGTAGAGAAGTGTAGAGGTAAAGAGGTAGAGAGGTAGAGAGAGGTAGAGAGGTAGAGAGAGGTAGAGAGAGGTAGAGAGAGGTAGAGAGAGGTAGAGGTAGAGAGGTGTAGAGAGGTAGAGAGAGGTAGAGAGAGGGAGGTAGAGAGAGAGGTAGAGAGGTAGAGAGAGGTAGAGAGGTAGAGGTAGAGAGGTAGAGAGAGGTAGAGAGGTAGAGGTAGAGAGGTAGAGAGGTAGAGAGAGGTAGAGAGGTAGAGAGGTAGAGTGAGGTAGAGAGGTAGAGAGGTAGGAGGTAGAGAGGTAGAGAGGTAGAGGTAGAGAGGTAGAGAGGTAGAGGTAGAGAGGTAGAGAGAGGTAGATAGGAGGTAGAGAGAGGTAGAGAGAGTTAGAGAGAGTGAGGTAGAGAGAGAGGTAGAGAGAGAGATAGAGAGAGGTAGAGAGGTAGAGATAGGTAGAGAGAGGTAGAGAGGTGTAGAGAGGTAGAGAGGTAGAGAGAGAGAGGTAGAGAGAGAGGTAGAGAGAGAGATAGAGAGAGAGGTAGAGAGAGGTAGAGAGGTAGAGAGAGGTAGAGAGAGGTAGAGCGAGGTAGAGAGGTAGAGAGAGAGAGAGGTAGAGAGAGAGGTAGAGAGGTAGAGAGAGAGAGAGGTAGAGAGGTAGAGAGAGAGAGGTAGAGAGAGAGAGGTAGAGAGAGAGGTAGAGAGAGAGAGGTAGAGAGAGAAGTAGAGAGAGAGAGAGGTAGAGAGAGAGAGAGGTAGAGAGGTAGAGAGGTAGAGGGAGAGGTAGAGAGGTAGAGAGAGAGAGGTAGAGAGAGAGGTAGAGAGAGAGGTAGAGAAGTAGAGAGAGAGAGGTAGAGAAGTAGAGAGAGAGAGGTAGAGAGAGGTAGAGAGGTAGAGAGAAGTAGAGAGAGGTAGAGAGAGAGAGGTAGAGAGAGGTAGAGAGGTAGGGAGGTAGAGAGGTAGAGGGAGAGAGAGAGAGCGGTAGAGAGGTAGAGAGGTAGAGAGAGAGAGGTAGAGAGAGAGGTAGAGAGAGAGAGGTAGCGAGAGAGGTAGAGAGAGAGAGAGGTAGAGAGAGGTAGATAGGTAGAGAGAGAGAGAGAGGTAGAGAGGTAGAGAGGTAGAGTGAGAGGTAGACAGAGGTAGAGAGGTAGAGAGAGAGTGGTAGAGAGAGAGGTAGAAAGGTAGAGAGAGAGAGAGGTAGAGAGAGGTAGAGAGGTAGAGAGAAGTAGAGAGAGGTAGAGAGAGGTAGAGAGGTAGAGAGAGAGAGGTAGAGAGAGGTAGAGAGAGGTAGAGAGGTAGAGAGGTAGGGAGGTAGAGAGGTAGAGGGAGAGAGGTAGAGAGGTTGAGAGTGAGAGGTAGAGAGAGAGGCGTCGTGAAGTTCGATTACAATTTTATTTAAAAAAGAATGCCGGCATCGCAAGTGCGCATAGGGAATGAAACACTCTACGATGGTAGAATGTAAGTGCCAGGGAACCCGCTTACCTGAATAGTTTCGTTCGATGTAACAGTGGTCAGCTGCTGTCTTGAATGAAGCTGTCAGCCCACTGTAGAAATTCCATGAATGGTTTACGTCACGGTTTCCACGCTGAAAGCGTGCGCGGCCCGCGTGACAGCAGCTAAATGCTGTTGTCTGTGTAAACTGATACCGGAGAGGGCACGGGTCAGTATCATTGATACTGAAGAGTTACTGAGTCACAACAAAACTCGGACATAAAAATATGACCCAAATAACGTGCCGCTTATGGTTAGAAAGCGACGTTCCCTTCAAAAATAATTATGGTAATTCGAGAATGCCGATTGACCCTTACGGGAGGACCGAGTTATGGGCATTCAGATAAGAAAAAGTGATTGAGGGTGGACGAACCTATCTTCTGAAATGCTTGATTTGCGGTGATAGAATTCAAGAGGAATCAACAGTCTTAGTGTAATGTAACATTATTGGTGAAGTGCTCAATTTCGCATTTAAGAGGATACAATCCAATTATGAATTAAACATACATTAATTACAGATTACACCAAAAGCAAACAAGCGCACGCGCGCTCGCGCTGAAAGTTTTAAAAAAAAGCATCAAAGAAAGGAATGGGCGGGAGGGTTGTGAGAGAGAGGGGGAGTAACAGCAGCTGTTTTCAAGCACACTCGTGCTTGTGGTGCCATCCGCCTTGCGGGAGCGAGCAACAGCCAATTAGCATGCGCGCCGCTGCTCGCTCCCGCAAGGTGGATGCCGCCACAAGCACGAGTATGTGCTTCAAAAAAGAGCAGAGCGGCGGCTAAAGGCCCTCCTAAGCAGCGCATCCGCGCTGCGTAGGCGAGACCTAAAAAATAGGGCTGCAGGAGGCATCAGGGGGCAACGGAGGAACGGGTTGGGGGAGCAGGTGGAGGGAAGACAGGAAAGAAGCACAGGAGGGAGCGAGCAACCAGGAGGGCAGGAGAGGCACATTAGTGCGAAAACAACATGGGGCAAAGGGAAAACCACACAGGCGAGAGCAACCCAGCGCCAGGGAGAGAAGCACATGGGTGAGAGAGAGCAACATGGAGCCTGGGGAGAGAGGTACACAGACGAGAGAGAGCAACAGGGAGCGCGGGGGAGAGAAGCACACATGGGAGACAGGTGCACAACACATGCACTGTCATGGAGTGCCTAAGTGGAAGAAAGTAGTTCCCTAAAAGTGAGCAGTGAAAGGCCACAAGTAAAGAGGATATGGTCCAGGGTAGGGGCTAACACATGGTGGACAAGGCGGGCTATTGAATAAGAAGCAAGTAAATTAAAGTGACAATAAAACCAACTGATAGTGAGTAATGATGGCGCTTTAAGCCCACTGTAAGTTCTTAGTAAGCTGACAATAGGTTTTTCACAAACAGACAGCTTCGACGTCTGGTAGGTTTGACTTAAAAATGTGAACAGCATTAACTAACAAGTGCAAAAACATAATTGTGCGACAAGGAGTTGGTGCAAAACCGCTCTGCACCAGTTTAAAATTTCCTGTCAGTGATGCAAATACCCTGATCTGGTCCCTGGGGTCTTATCCCAGCTAAAACTCGTTATCAGTATTAGTGCGAGTCTGTGAAAATCACGTTACCATCATGCGCCTCATATTCGAATATGTGCAAAATATATATAACTACAAGGCAACAATATGGTGTGCTAGCAAATGATAAAAACCCTTCTTTGGCTCCGTCATATCTCGGATTCTGCAGTCTTATCTCAACCCAATGCCATAGTGTGATGTTCCAGGAACAGAACCCCATGTTTAAGATATTCTTGATACAATCAAAACATTCTCAATAAAGTGCACATTTGCACCTAGAAGACAGGTTCATGATATCGATTGCCCCCCACCCCCCTCTCCAAAAAAAAAAAATACATACCTGTCAACATTTGAACGATAGTGATATATTCTAAACAGCCTCTGGCGGAGACTCTGCTGTCACGTGTGACTCGAACCCTCCACAAAGCACATATTGTTCACTAGCTGAGCCACACAATACCCGCCGACAATGTTGTGAGTTCTGTCACCCCATGTGAGAAAACATCAACACAGCGGCCTATCACAGCAGACGCTAATTGATCTTTTCTGCGCGAGCTGCTGTCCCGTGACAGCCTCCATTTTGTTTGTAACGGGAGCTGTAAAACGAGAAGTGCTCCCAGGGGTCCCCTTGGCATAATAATTGATGATAGGGAACTGCGTAGTGTCTGTGCAGCAGAGGTGTGGGACTATGCTAGGAGTTAATGGAAGGTCACAAGTTCATCTCGAGTTGTGAGGGAACTGCTGCCGAGGAGCTGTGAGCAGCCTGGCACGCGATCGTTTACTAGTTTAAATGGTTTAAATGACCCGTCATGACCAGGCTTGGCTGGGCTAGAGGCAGTGCTTTAAATAGGCAGGTGCTGTCCTGTACTAAGAGTATTGTATTGTTGTTGTATTTATATAGCGTTTACTACACCTGAGGAAGGCGTCGAAGCGCTTAACTGCATTTCGTTAATTTGAGCAAGGGTACCTACACCTCTCAGCACTGCTTCAATACATTTAACAGGAGAGTACCAGCAGTTCTCAGGGGCAAGCATGTACTGTGGATAATGAGTGCAAGCCCGCCTATATTTCCATTTATAGCACTGCCTATTGGACAATCTGGGAAGTGCCAGAAGGGCTGGACTGACAGGCCAGTGTCGCCCGTTTCATTTTGGCAATTTGTAGCCCGTTTCATGGTCTGATTGGCTGGTTTTTAATGTTGATTACCATATTATTAATACAAACATTGCTTGCAGGAAGCACAACCGAATGCATTTCTTCTATACGTTACAAAATACTAGTGTGTCTTTACGAGTTCAAAACCGCCATAATTTGCAAACGTTGGGCACGTTTTTAGCTATCTTATTCAAGAATATGGCAACTTCTATGTTTGTGCCCGGGACAATTTTCTGTCCGAGTTTGAGCCTAGTCATGAATGGTCAGACAATTCTCTGGCCTATGGAATCCAAGCCTTGAGAAACAAATGTTTACATCTGAAGTTTGTTGAACACAGGAATACCCAGAGAATGGAAAGGGAAAGTATTCGAGACCTACTAAACGGGAAAAAAAGACATTTTAAAACAGAGATGTCACTACTGAAATAAGTTCCATCCATATTCAAAAGATGCAAATATAACATTTGTGGATGCATCCTGAAAATATGGAGTGGAAACCTATGATAAAAAACCATCTGTTGCAGCAGCATGCTTTTGCTAGGCAAACTACGCAAGTGCAACTATACATAACTGTACCTTTAATGGAACTGCTCAAATTTAGAAAACCGACATGTTCATGGGCCCTGCACATGTGAGTATCTGACCATGGATTTCAAAAAGAGTCCTGCTGTTGGATTCTGCAAATTTTAGAGCACTGCACACCCCTCCGTGGATCATTTTGGTCAATGCATTGAGATGGTCGAAGAGCTGTTGAGTATTCAGGAAATGTGAGTGAGAAAATATGAGCTGTGAAACTTTCGATGAAGATATTGAGGTGATTTGAGTTCATACCTTATTTCTTTGCAAGACTCACAATTTAATTGAATCCTGGGCACCGCCGTCCGGAGAGAGGAATAGCAGGCAGGCGGGACATTTTTGCAGTTAGCCTACATTTCGGTGGGGCCTTTCTAGGACTCAGTAAGTCCAGTTTCTGAGTGTGAGCCCCAACAGTGGCTCATCCCGGCACAGCAAGACTCCTCCATCCTAGTACTTATGAAGCCCCCGGTGAGAAATGGATCTTAGCCATTGGCACGCTCTAGTCATGCAGCATATCATACGTCCAAAGAAGGCTCACCCAGGGTTGGACTGGAAACCAAAGTCCGCTTTGACATAAATGCTCAAAGCAGCCCCAACACTGCAGGAAGCCTCAGCCAGAATGGAGCCATGGGTGCATGGGTGGGTTCTGGCTTCCATTTTCATTCTAGAATTAGCCCTCTAGGCTTCAGCCCCTGGAGTGAGACAGTAGTCAGTCAGGCCCTGAACTCACCAACCAACATGCCATCCTATCCAACAGAATTCTCACCACACTTCCATGCCACCGAACAGCCACCTATTGTGCATATATGGCCGGACAGTAGCTCTGTATAAAAGCAAGGTGCAATGCAATGCAATGTATATGTATGTATAAATATACATATCTGTTCACTGAAAAAAACAAGGGTTAAAGTGATGTTATAGTTAGGTGTTGACAATGACTCAAAGACTAATGCTATAAACATTACAAATTACCAATTACACTTTACTAAGCTAACTATAACTTTCACACCCGCCATACACTGCTTAAGACCTTAAATATTACATTACTGATGACATGTTAAATGATGTCATTGATGAAACTGATGCAGCGCCATTTCCAATATTTGATCAGGGATCGATACTCAACAACATCACTACAATGGCCCATACACATTCACCCAGTATCCCTGATGCGCTGCGGTCAATTTGTTCATTCCATCAAATATTTCTTTTTATGAGTCTTTTTAGACATCCGTTAATTAACTAATGTCGATATCAACTTTCCTTCTATTTGGTCGATGGACCAATTAGTTGAATAGTTGATGGCAATGATAAATACTAACTCACTAACCATTTAGTAAATTAATTACAGACTCTCGGTAAGGTTAATAATGAATGATTTATCTCAATTTTCAAAATAAATGCTCATCTGCATCAGGTCACAATTATAAACATCAAACCTCATGACAGGAGAAATTATGCATGTAATACAGACTCAATTTGCAATGACATTATGCAATGAAGGAGTGGATAGGGTAAGAGACAAAAGTTTAGCAAATAATTATGCTAGACGATAATATTCCTAACGGAGGGATAGATGAAGAGACAATAGGTTCATCTAAATAATGCATTTCAATATATTGTTGACGGAATAGATAGGTGGAGAGACAAAAGATTCAGAGACAAATACCTTAATGCTGAGATTCTGAGAACGATATAGGCTAGATACAAACCTATCGGTCTGTAGGAAAACCACCCCCTGGACCCAGGAAATGATGGGGTTCCCCAAAAAGGAATCAGGGGTCTATAGACTTTAAAAAAAACAGGAACAGAACAGGACAGGATCAGCTAGGCCTCTCTGCAAACCGACGAACAGCGACGCATCTCCCCTCTTCTCTCCTGTCAGCCTAAGCTTCTCTTTTTTTTCACACCCCTAAAGGCACCCTAATTATAGTCTAAATTGACTTGTCCATCTCTCAAATGTTGCATTTTACCCTCTAACTCACACAGGGATTGGTGGGCTGGGGAGGTAGCGTTGTCACGCCACCATGACTTCACCTTTATTCAACAATTGCATTGTAGAAAACAGTTCCCATGGTCTGACTCTCAGCTTATTCACATGTTCCCCACAAAGGTTACAAATTCACATTCTCTTTATTATGAATTAAAGTTAGTCGCAGAAAACATCTCCGGTCCCACGCTCGGGTTCAGTAGTTGGCAGGCATCTGACACACTGGCCTTCACTCCTTCATGTCATCTGCGGTGCGCAGCCCATCTTTTCTCCTCCATGGCAGAACGAACTCGCTCCTAACAGCTCCCCCCTCCCACCATTGCCAAGTTTAATAAAATGGCGTCTTCATTCGGCATACTAAAGTAAATAGAAATGGACATGTATTAATTATGTGATAACGAAACCATCACTGTTTTACCTCCCACTTTTCACTACTTCCCATTATTGTTACCTAGCATCAGCTGAATATGGAAAGCGGCATTAATTATTATATTTATAGCATGATGCAATAGGCAAGATACAGGAGCACATGTGGCCTACTCCTGCAATTTCTTTTAACCCACAAAGTTGTCACATTATTATTCATTTACGTGTTAGTTCAAGCATGCGCAAAGCATTTTCCCCCTGTTTATGTCAGGTGTATAGTTAATTTTACTACGTCTACTTACTGTTAGTACGTATTATGGGGGTACTCGATTCGAGCAGGTTTCATTATTGGGAAACCCTGCTCCATCAACATCACTGATGACATCACAAATGACATTGTTGATGTCATCATCCAACCCACTGCTCTCTTCAAATTACTCTATAAATCACGAAATCATTAAAAAATTAAAAATAAAGTAGGTACTAAAGTGCCAACAAACATAAACAGCATAAATTGACTATCTGCACATGTATACATGTAGAGGCTTTGTAGTACTGGATGCAAGTTTGTTTCAGTATGGTAAAAGTCATATTGTGTAAACTATAGCTACCACTGAAGTTTTAAGTGCCCGCAGTACTTCATTTGAACTAGGTAGAAACTGAGCGCAACTAGTTCAGATTTTCAGCGCCAAGAGACCGGTCGGTGAACGTGCGCTCCTATAAATACCCATGTAACATAACATAACATAACATAGTGCGAGTTCATTTAAACAAGGAGAGACTGAGCGTAGCTAGTGCGACTTGCAAACGTACATTCCAAATAGGTTGTGGCTTAAGGACCTGTTGCCAAAATATAGGAGAAAATGTAACGCTTCTGATGGAGTGGAAATCTCATTTCATTTGTAGGGGTGCATCATAATCACGTGTAGAGAGCTCACCCACATATAATCATGTCTTGTGTAAAAAAGAAGTGCTAGAATTGTGAAATGTATTAACATGAATACTTGATGTATTTTAGGCCGTTGACAATTGTTGTGGGGGATTAACGTAGAAAATGAATGTATCTAGCAGAAAACGTTAACATGAAGAACTCGTGTTGTGAAACTGACAATTATTCATGTACTAAATGTGTTTATTAATCATAACATTTCAACGTAGGTAAATGCTTTAGTCAAAATTGCATTAATGTTTATTTGAATCCGTAAAGCTTACATGGTGCTTTCTTGTGCTAGCTGACAACTCTTGCTTTAGGATTAATAGTTGAATTTCATGTGTGCTGCGGAATCTGTTCTTTCTCACGTTTTTTATTGCGGGTGAAGAAGCGCCATTTAGGCAGAATAATGTCTTTGTTTTATTAGCTAGGCAAGGAGAGAAGAAGTTACAATCATGTGACTTGGGTCGATAAAGGAAGGACATTAAGATTCACACAGGAGAAGGTCTGGGAACCAAGGACAAATTGTTGCGAGAAAGGTACATAGACGGCATCGTGGAAGAGTACATTCAGGACCGAACCCAGAATGGATGGCGTGATGCAAGATGCATGATGGGAATCTTACCTGTGGCGAATTGGTTGTTGGAACTGGGGAAAGAACCCCACTTCTTTCTTGCCTTCAGAGAGAGAGCATCCCAGAACGAGCTCTTTCTTGCGATGGTGGATTTATGCTACTTGACCCATTGATGGTGGAGAGACTTCTTAAGAAGACCACGCGCTGACACCTTTTATCTTTCTTCCTAGCAATGCTTATGTAGTGATGTCATCTTAGTGTTCGAATGGGGATAGACTTAAGGCTTTTCACTCACCAACCCTCGATGCAGGGAAATATGGACTCATGCTTTCTGATTTTCTGTATCCTACTTCTTGAATTAATTGTTTTGTTCATGCTGCACCGTCTAAATTGGATGCGCAGATTTGGCTTCATGCTAATTCCTTTGTATTTCTATACCCTCGTGTTGAGGTGTCTCTATGTCCAGTTATTTTTGGCTTTGTAATAAACTAACTAACCTTAGGTAGTTGTCCGTGAGTTATTATATGTCAAAGAGAGTTCTTGGCTAAATTATTGTTTTCTAACGACTTTTCTCCCCTTTACACTTTCATGCTGCGAAAAAGAACCGTCAGAGTATTTCTCTAGAACGGGTCTAGAACTAATGGGCACGGACCTTTCACTTCTCTTTACTATACATAATACTGTGCACATAATGACGTTAAAGAGTTGTCATGTAGCAATATTGACAATTTATCTATAAACTAGAAATTTATAAAGTGCAGATATTTATTTCTAGATGTTCAGAGAACATTTGGAAACACTATACATTGTTGTATGATGTATTACGTGTGGGTGACTGACTTATAGGCGGTTCAACTCACAGTATGACTGTAAGTGTTGTTCTAATGGAGTATGCCATTCAGCAAATTTCAGGACTATGTATAGGGTGATTTTACAAACTACCAAGGGTTATTAATTGAGCCTGGTTGTGCATGCCTTATCATTGGCTAATTCATAAATATGAAGCCGTAGACTTAAAATGCTTTGTTAGATGAGGTATTTAACAGGCACATCTTATTATGGTAAATATAGGAAAAACAATTTTTGGAGCATATTCAAAGCTCAATAAATTGCTAGTCACATTAATGTCTACAGAGCCTTTACATTTCTTATGCACCGAAATACCACTAAACACAGCATAATATCTACTAAATGAGGTTGATTTCACAGATAAGTGTCATGTGCCGCATGTTGCCAACGGTTACACCCATAATGTCTACAAAGGTGAAAGAAAATTGGGTCTAGGTGTAGCTTTCTGAATACCTTCCAGTTTGAAAAGCGTACAGCAAACCATGACATACATTCGATGATGTCATCACTGATGTCATTTAGGATGCCATGAGTGATGTAATATGTGAGGTCATGAGCACTGCATGGAAAATGCACAATTTCTAAGTAGCTCAGTAAACTTTAACTGGTGAAGTTCAGTGTTTTTTCAGTTTTTAAATGTTAGTTTTTGTGTTATTTCAACATCCACTCATAATTTTAACCTTTGGTGTTTTCAGGGAATTTCTAGGGTTTTTAAATTTATGCTAAGATCTTATTAACATACCCAACTATAGAGTCACTTTAGTCTTTGCTTTTTTCAGTGGCATATTGAGGTTTGTTTAATGTATGGTAAGTTCTTCTGACCATACCTAACTATAATGTCACTTTAACCGTAGGTTTTTGCAGTGCATTTCTTTTTTAGGTCTCGCCTGGCGTTGGAGCGCGCATGCGCTCCTCGCCCTGCGAGGGCTATAGTAAACACTCTAAGAAGGGGAACTTTAATACACGCCCCTGTGTCTCGACCGTTTCCGATTCGCTCACGTCATGATTAATGTTTTTATTGTGCTTTTCATTTGCTTGGCGTCATTTTTGTTGACGCCCTTGTAGTTTTTTTAAGCCCGCCCATCGGGACAAGTGCACGCCATCTTTAATCACGCTGTGTTCACGCCGTATTAGCATGCGGCAGTCGTCTCTGTGATTGGTGGACCTTGTCAACCAATCACAGAGACAACTGCCGCATGTGAATGCGGCGTGAAGGCAGCGTGTCGCGCGCGCAGAGCTCCGGCATTTGTACCTAGCTCTCTCCACACTGAATGCGTGTGCGATTCAATTGCCTGCAGCTATTTCCCTGGAAGCTAAAGCTCTGCAGTCGGAATGCAATAAGGGTAGGTAACAACTGTCCTGTACCCTCAGCTCCAAATAATCTCCTGACCTGCACACCGTCACATGTGATACCCGCGTCGAAGGGGGCTGTCCTCCCACATCGCTCTCAGACTGCATGTCGGCTATGTAATTGGAGCAGTCTCCGTGAACTGTGCACGCAGTGTGTGATAATGTGACAATATGTTTAGTGTGTACTCACACCGCCACAACAGAGATATGTATTCACTTTGCCATCATACGAAGTTAGTGCATTTTCCCCTGTTTTTTTTCCCGCTGTCTCTCTCGTTTTTCTCGCCCTCTGCCTCCTATTTCTCCTCTTTTTTGTTATCGCCCGGTGCCTCCGTCTCAGCCTAACTGTGGTAACTAGCGTCTGTGCGTTCAGGGACCGGAACATTTCATTATGCATGGCCCTTCCCTAAAGGTAATGGGACGTTAGGAAAAATGAAAAATATTCCGATGTGCTACATTTAGACTCAGTTCTCGCCAGGAAGAAGGATGTTGGTTTGTGCATAACACCCACCTTATCTGCATCGTCTCCTGGGTACATAGCTGAGTTTTAGTGCCCATGACAATAACTTGTCCATGCATTCCCTGGAGTAAATGTGTAGAGAAACCCGTGTGAGGTCATGGACTCGTAGCCCTGAGGAACAAATGCAGCAATCCTGCGGTTTAGAGTTTACACCATTCTTTATGTGACTAGGAAATCTGTATTATAATCTGTCTTCCTCGCTCAGGCAGGCTGTGTGATCCTGGGGAAGTCCCTTTATCATGCTGTGCTTCGGTTCTTTCCCTTTCAACAAACTGAGAGCTCTTCAAAGCGGTGGAGCCCTAGAAGCTGCTAAGAGTCTGGACGTTACAGGTGCCATGGGTTTGGAACGTGGAACGAACAGACCTGGTATGTACTCAATCCCGCCTCAGAAGACTGAGCAGTGTGCTCTTCGGCACACGATCACATGTGGGGCCGCCCGCCTCTGCTTCTCTGCCGTGTATCGAGGGTCCGATGAACCCTCCCTGGGTGCTGCATACTTACGGTAGGTAAATGACTGCAGAGTGGTCCAGAGTGTCACACCCAACCTACCCCTCTCCAAAGCGCTGCACCTCGGCCCCGTGCCTGCTGACAGCTGCTCGGTGCCCTGCTCGATACCCCGAGGGCACCTCACCAAGTGTGACACGGGTGAGCACAGCACGGCTTGCGCAATGATGTCCAGCGGTGTCGAAATCCGGCCCGACTTCAAAGGGAGCGACCATTGAACGCGGCGGACTGTTCAAAATACGGTATCACCAGTTGAGAGGGAATAAGAAGGTGGGAACTTGTCTCTGCCCTCTGGGAGTTTCAGTTTGTATAGCGCATATTTTGATCTCAGTGACTTTCTGGGCGCTGTGGGGCACTTGCAGGGTTAATCTATTCGAACAGGATTTCCATCAATTACACACCCCAGCGGGATTTAAAGAGCAGTGTTAGCTTGTATTATCAGATTATGCTAATGAGATGAATGTGGTTCCCGTGGATAGCTGGGTCAGGCTCGCGCTGCTGTGGCGAGACTGTTCGGTGAACTAATAACCCTGAGCGGGAGGTAGATCGGTGGTTGAGCGCCTGCTGCAGAGATCTAAGTGCAATCTGCATATTAAGGGCATGGCCCCCCAACAACCCCATCGCAGCATTTCGTTAAATGGGCACTATGCAAGTACAACAAGATAAGGGCTATTGAGCTTTTCAGACCATGCTCTTGGGTGGGGGAGGGGGCTTTTCATGGGGTCTGAGGGTGCACAACAGACCAGACCATGCAAAAAACATTGCCATTTACAATACCAACAACTTTAAACTTTACAAATGCGAGACCTATTGCATTGCAAATGCTTGTTTTATATTCTATTCAGGTAGCTTCCCTGCTGAGCATGATGTTCAGCTGGGGAGTTGGAAGCAGGGCCTGGCCATTGGTGGGTGACCAACCCTGTGCACGGCTTTTGGCTGTGGTCAGCAGGAAGTTGGAGGCAGGGCCTGGCCTCTGTCCATGCCTTGCGCCAAATCCCCTGTGGGCTGCCAACCCCCAGCTGTGCATGGCCTCACCTCCCATGGGTAGCCAACCACTGCTGGCCCCTAAGCCCCTTTTTATTTTTTTATTTATTTATTTTGTGGTACCGCGGTAACCTAGTACTCCTTCAGTACCGGTGCTCAAGCTTCATCCCCACTGTACCGCACAGCTTCCCCCAGAGAAGCTTGCATGGGACTGCAGTACCGATGGGGCGAAGCCCAAATGGCTGCTCTCACAGGAGTTCTACACAATAACTGATGAAAGACGCTGCATGTTGCTTACCACTTCCAGGCCAAAATATGATGCTATGTCTTTGGATGCAGATCAAGTCTCCACTTGGTTGGTTCTTCTAGTTGTTAGAGCTCCTGCAAGTACAGCAATTTCTATCAAGGCATTTCAAGCCCTGATATATCAGATTTGAAGACCTGGAGAAACAGATGAAGTAAAAAGCATAGCAAAGAAAATGCATGCACCCATGGCTCAAAGTGGGGTTCACCCCTGCATTGTGGTGAGTCATTGTTTGTATGATGCACAAGGTTTTGTGGGTTTGAGGATTTGAGTTTTATAAGCAGTTTTATCAAAACTAGTAATGTTATAGTGACACTCCAGTGCACGGAGTTCTCCATTTTCTCAGCATCTCACTCTGTTTCCAGGACCTTATGCACACTTTAGAGCCCAGGAATCCAGAAGCATATTCATTATTAACCTGTCTGCCCCTGGCAATGCAATGGCTTGTGCTCCCCATTTAAACATGGTCAAATTGGCACATTCCTAATTAGCACATTTATGTTACCTGTAAGTCCCTACTAAATACTATAAGGTGTACCCCGGGCCTAGAATTTAAATGCCATTAGAAGACAACAGCCCCTATTACGGCATCCACTGATGTGGGAATGCAAACATGGCTTCAGGACTACCAATGTAGCCTGACTGCAGCAGTGTAAAAAACTGCAATTCATCCTGTAAAATAAACCCTTTTTAGCAGGTCAAAACCTCCCTTTTAAATATTAATAAGCCACCCCTATATATGCTTTGTAGGCCACAAGGCAGGGTGAATGATATTTAAAAATCGGACCTGTGGAAATTTTATGTTAATGTGTCCCTACAGTAACTAGCAGTCAAAAGCAATTTTTTTCACTGTGGGAGGCTTAGCTGTCCTATATAGAACACCTGACTGAACAGATTCAAATCCTAATATTGTATCTTGGGAATGGCACTAGCTGGGGAAAAAACAAAGAACCATTTTTAATAGTTATTAAACATCTAATTCAATGGTGAAGTCAGATTTTTAATAAATGTTAAGGCAAGGTAACTTATAGAAAGTTACCCTTTCCCTGCTACATTGCATTTGATCTCAGACATCTCCAAGCCAGGATATAGCATTTGAATATGTGTGCAAATGGTGTGGATGCTCCTCAAATGCAAACAACAGCTTGCCCTGACTAGGCAGGGAAAACTAATCTGAATCTCTCAGAATATGCAAGGTGGGTGCTGTGAGCAGCCTTTATGACATTACAGTGTCAATCCTGTTTGAATGCCAATGCCTAATTGGCAGTTCTTCTGGGGGTACATATAACACTTTGGGGCACACTTGAAAGGCAGAGAACAGGATATCAAGATAATTCTTGTGTATCCATTGTCTGGTTCCAGAAGGACCTGTTTTTTATCACCAGACTTCTGTCTCTGGGTTTTACATATAGCACTGGGGGTGCACGTAAAAGGACGGGAAAAGGATGCCAATGCACTGGTTTTAGAACATTCAAAAATCACATTTACTGGTTGTAAACCCGATGATTTACCAAATCACAGGGTTTGCGAGCAGTAAAGGCGTTCGTACTTCTGACAAGAAAAAAGTAATAAAGAGTATTCTAACATATAAAAATAAAGGCAAAGTGGACGTTATTACCATGAAGGTGTAGAATGACTTTCAGGCTTAGAGGAATGACAATTCAAACCTGATCACACTAGTTCCTTTCAGTGACGCAAAGCCTGATAATTATTATAAGACATAGATTTATGTCTTAAATTACTATCAGGCTTTCCTTCGCTGAGAAGCAGGTACTTCTGGTATAGGTTCACATCTGGGCTCCGACTATCGCTTGGTGCGGGAGAAATTCAAGGATTGGACAGGATTTTGGTAGTTCTTTGGTCAGTTGTGATGGAGTCTCCAATATGTAACCAGCAAGGTTAGCTTGGTGCTGACTCAAAAGAAAGATAGGAAGAATATCCCAGATGGGCTCGTCCTCCTGTTCATAAGTACCTACAAAAAATAAGAGCCCTTCTGTGCTCAGTACGCTACCCACCACAAAATTGAGAGAAAACTCTTAGTTTTCTTGTATAAGCCTCACCCAGCAGGTTTGCCCCTTGGTGGCAGGCTTCATCATAGGGTTCCTCTCATTTAGCTGCAGAACGAGGCATGCTGCAACCTGCAATCTGCGCCAGAGCACTGAATGTTATACTCTATGTGATAGTGAAGATAAGGAGTATGCGGGGTCTTGTGTGTGAGACGTGTTTAATAGTACCTGCCTGGTAGGTAAACTCTGTTTTGTAATCTGTCCTCCGGGTGGTACGGTTAAAAAACTGGGATAGATTAGGCACATGCCTTTCTAGTGGTTCATGTTTAAGCCAGTCCCCATGGCTTTTCTTCAGGACCAAAGGGGTCTAACTCCCTGATACCACTCCTACACCAAGGTAATAGTTCACTGACTGCGTGCCAATTGCATGCTATACATATGAAAAACAATAGGCACCTACTTGGTGTATCACTGTTTGATAATATAGATAAGGCAAAATTATTGCGTCATGGATCCTCCGGTGGTTGCATTCGCTGGTGACTGGCCCAGTGGGCACCTTGGAATAAGTGTGACACCCTGACCAACGGAGGATCCATGATGCAATCATTTTGCCTTATCTTTATGCAGGAGTGGTGGGTGTAGGGGGTGAGATAGTTAATGAGAAATTGCAGTAGGTGCAGAGGAACACTCATTTGATTTTGTGTGGTGCGGTGCGGCCGCCGTGGTTAAGATCACGAAGGAGCGCAGCTCCACATTAACCCAGAGAAGCTTGTAGAATAGAAGAAGGGAGGAAGGGTGGTGTGTACAGTACCTAGACGGGGTCCCACTTTGAAGCGCAAGAGACTCACAACCGAAAGTCAGGTATTCAAGCAATATTCTAGTGTGTAGGGTTCTGTTTTCTGTATAATAAAGTACTTGTCTTTGATAAACAATAATCACTGGGCTGGACATTCATCTTAATGCACTGCTTGGGGTACCACACACCAAAATCCCTAAGAAGCCTGTGACTGCTTGCCATAACTACCACTGGAAGTGAAGTGCTGAAAGGGCTGCACTTTGCCCAGTCTGCAGAGCCATAATAGGGCCGTCCTCTCAGACTCAAGAGGCAAATGACCCCAGTCCCCAAGGCTGTGGTCCAATAGCTTGTGCGTGGCCAATGGCCTCCCAAATTGGGTTTGACAAGGACCTTGCGGGAGACGGACATTGCTCCCACTTGGGAGAATGTTCTGGAGCTATTCCGCTTATACAACGCAGAGCATTCCCACATAGCAGGAGCAGAGATTGAGTGCTGCATAGGAGCAGCCTTTTTTCGAGTCTCCCAGCCACCACATTGTTGTAAAGAAAAAACTCTTTGTTTTTTTCTAAGAAGTGTGGGAGTGTCAGCAGGGGCGTGGGGTTAGTCAGTGAGGTGTGGGGGGGAGGGTGAATTTCAAATTCCCAAAATAAAAAAGTGAAGTGGTGGGCCACAGGGTGGAGGGGACCATGCTTCAGGATGGACTATCCCCATGAGGAACAGGGCCACTACTGATTTGCATTAGGAGGGCATCTGTCTAGAATGGAGCAGTGGCTTGAAGTTACACCACTGAGTTTCAAGTAGCTGAAAGAACAGTAGGACCGTGCTGACTTAACTCAAGGATCATGACCACCTCCTCCAGGCAGTGTACAGGTAGTGGGAGGGTCGGACTGAGAGAAGTCAGTCTATGGGAAGCAAAAATAGGGTTTGATTGGCATGGGGCAAGTTTAACCAATCGTAGAGAATGACCTTCTCAAGAGGGTTCAGTGCAATAATGAATGCTTTCTTCACGTCATCCACAGGTATCGGAGAGATGTGACACTTACTTCTAGCTTGTAGGGAGAGCAAATCTGGTGCTTGGAAGCCATTTCATGGGCAAACAGGAAGACATACTGCTGCCACTGCCACAGGCAAGAATCCTAAGAAGTTTCAAACCCTCGCCAATGCATTTTAAAACAAGCATTTGTTAAAATAACAGTAAGCAGACATAATAAAACGCTGCCTTTAAATGCGATCTTAACACCTCTATCCTGCACAATGCCATTGCTAATTACGGACGTCATACATCTATGGAAGCCATCTGAATTTATTGCATGCCCTCTACAATAATCAAAGACAAAACAATTACAGTATATTACTTTACAATCACATTTTGAATAAAAACAAGCTATATAAATCCAGGAAAACTTTGGAAATAAATAACTAAAATGAATCCCTAGAAAATTGTAAAAAAAGATTTACAGCAAGGACTACAGATAAAATATGCACTTTTATGCGCATTTCTGAGTTGCTTTTTAATCGTTTGGCTGTACTTTAGATAACTGCTGGCAAAGCTTTAGACAACACATGTAGCTTTTGCTATCACATTAATCTTGACCTTGGCAGCGGGGTGCCACCCAGCTGTCCTAGCGCCAAGATGGAGGATGGATTAGCTTGGGTTGTTCGTCTTGAACAAGCGGATTTGTGTTGTTGCTACGCTGTATGGCGGCTGGAACATAATTTCCAGATCTCCCGTGTCATGTGTTCCATAGTGAGCAGCTTTAAGAAACACTACGGTGGGTTCCATACCTTTGGCGTCCGACGCTGTACGTACAGCACAATGTTGGCGCACCGTCGGTACGGCTGTTTTTTTCCCGGTGATTTATCACACTTTGAATTTACTAAAGGAGAGTAGACATTACATCTATTTTAAGAAACACTTCTGTGGCTCTTTATTTAAATAGCATTGTTCATCCATGGGCCAGGTTTGTGTGATGCTCTTGCTGAGAGGGTTGCAGTTGATTTGAGACTCTCTCTAATAGATTTTGAACTTTAAGGGGAGAACATGTTGCTAAGAGAAGAAGAGGTGGGTGCATGGCGTGGCTATCAGTAGTTTGGTGGATGCAATGGCTGTAGAGCACAGGGGCCCTTTCCACCGCAATTATGGCTGTATTGTAATACCAAAGCGAGGGTGGGCCAGGGGTCCTCTTCCCTTGCTTGCTTCAGAGCCCGTGACGCCCTTGCTTTGCCATGGGGGGTATAAGTAGCAATTGAGGGAGGGGCTAGAGAAGAGAAATTACAAGAGGAAAAGAGGGGCTTCTGAATTTGTGGTTGTTATCAGATAAGGAAATACGTAAAACACCACAAAAAATTGTTCTGTGTGTTAAAAAACATTCTAAATAGATCTGGGTGTGAGGACTGATGATGTTAATCGTGTGAGATGTGATTCAGCTCCTGCAGTGCTTAATTTGTAAAACTGTAAGTGCCAGGGCCCTTCTCGGTAGGCCACTGCAGCTTGCACCACACACTGCCCCTCCCAGCACTGCCAATGAAAGTACCAACACAATTACTAATCATCACACTCCTGCAGGTGTGACAATTTAGCCTATTCCAGGCCCCCAAAGAATGGCTTGGGCAGCAGTCAATAGTATTTAAAATGTATATTGAATCAATAAACCACTGTTGTTGTGCTTCTCTTAAAATTAGATAGACAGCGCCACCATGTGGCAGACTGTTACAAGCACCAGTGTTCACAATTAGGTGCAGATGTCAGCACCGGAAAACACTTGCTGAAATTAAGCACTGAGCTCCTGGTCAGTAAATTTATGAGTTGTGAGGAGTTCCAGGATCCTGCAGCACTTTTTAGTCCTCCAGTTATGCGCCCCTCCAGTTTCCTGTGGCATGTTCCTCCTTCTTGGTTCCTGCAGTGTTCCCTTCCAGGGTCCTGGGGCTCTAAATACCCTCATGTCCCAGCAGCTGTTTCTCCCCATACGTATACTGCATTCTGATCATCTATACACCCTGATCCAGTAAACTGCTGCCAGATCGAATACCTAAAAATTAGTCTCGGGGGACTGTTCTGACTCTGAGGCTTCATTAGTACTGCTGGAACCGGTTTCGGGGCCACATATCACAAAGGGTTACCGGGCTGCACTTGTATAAATTAGGCACATTTCTCTCTGATGTCTTTGAGCCATCCTATCCTCAGTGCTTGAAATGGAAAAATAGAAGTGCAGGTACTCTGTACCTGAGTACCTGCTTGTTTCTGAGAAGTGCCGGTACTCTCCAATTAAAAGTATAGCATTTCTCTGCAGAAGTGCCGGTACTCTCTCTCTCAAAATAAAAAAGTGCTGGTTCTCCGTACAGGACAGCACCGGCCCATTTAAAGCCCTGCCTATCATAGAGTCCAAAACTAAGTATCAATTACAGGCATTTAGCACTTGACCCTCAGCATAGTAAAGCATAGCAGTCCAAAGCATACTCACTGAGGTGGTGTGCGGTTAGGGAATCACAATTCAGTAATTGAGAGAATAACACAAAGTGCACCAATGTCCAGCCATCGCTTTATCTTAACAATGAAGAACTTGATTTGTCACACAATGTAAAGCTAATATAGGTGGATATCTGACTACATATATCACCCAGTGGCGGTCGCTATTGTAGTTATATTTAGGACAGCCGTTACATAGGAAAAGCATTTTTTGTGTTACTAATAACTTTGGCACAGTTTGACAAATCTCCACAAAACTGTCCAAAAAGGTTCTACTTGTTGACTAGTTTGTGCTTGGGACGTTACGGGGTGATCCAAGAAGCCGGGGCTCAGAAAAAAGGGAGCTCCCAAAACACAAAATCCCCATGCATTTTCCATAGACTTGAACAAAATGTGAGGAGGGGGCGCCTGGCCCTTCTTCCCAAGCCATATTTGGCCACGGGGACCCCATCCTCTGGGGCCTCATTTAAGAAATATGGGAGGGGGCACACCAAGGTGCACCCAGTGATTCTTGTTCCAGCACCAAGTGCAGGCTCCTGGCTTTATGGCAGGTCCTCAGTACTTCCTGTAGATTCTCATGAACTACATTAGGTCTCGTAGCCTGGCTGGAAAGCTGTCTGTCAGTGATATTGGCTTCCTTGTCACTGTGGGTCCTCAGTGTACATGCACGACTGCCTTGCACATTGAGGCCAAAATTAAAAAAGAACCAGAGTCTCCCTACTTGGGTACTCAGGGCATTGGTGCATGCTCTCCAGAGTCAGGCAGCGAACACTCCCTGCTAAACAAGGACAGAGATGCAAAGCGCAAAACAGGCGGCTGTCCCTGTCCATGACAAGTAAAGAACAAGGAGACACTTGGAGAAAAATATCCGCAGAATATTGGTTACCGCAGCCAACTGTAATTGAAAGCAACCCTTTTTAACTCACTATTACTGCAGAACTCCGGAGGGAATGAAATGCTAAACAAGGTCAAACCAAGCGCATTGATAAATGCTTGTTTACTAAATGCAGTCAGACATCAGCACCCTAGACACTTAGAACAAGAAATCGCTTAAGCCTCCATAGATCTAGGCTAAACGTCATTTATTAAGGCATGATCGCATCTTATGTATGTATGCAGCTAGGTAGGTATGTATGTAGGTATGTATGTATGTATGTATGCATGTTTATATGTATTGTGTATTTCCTTTTTTATAGCCCTTTGCAATTCTCACACTACTTGTGAGACGTTTCTAAGCGCTATGGAACGAGGGGTGAAAGGGGGTGGTTTGCCTTTAAGAGGTATTTAGTAATGGATTCCAGTGATACCAGAATGAAAACATAGATGTGTATGCTCAAACAATGGGGGTATTTGAGCTTGACAAAGCGCATTAAAGCTATTGCTTAATGTGTTTTGTCAGTACAGTGCAGCAAGGATGGATTAAAGATTCCACAGCTTTGTGCAGAGTCAGGGAGTCAGGGAAATACTTAGTATGTCTGGTATGAGAGCAGGCAAACTAATCCACAGGAAACATAGTTGTGCAAAGAGCACTTAACCCTCAATCTGGAGGGTAAGATTACTGCAGAGAAAACAAACGAAAAATGTAATGTTTTGCCCTCTCCCCCAGAATGGATGGGCTCTGTTTTTTTAGGGACGGGGAGAGAAGAAGGAATAACAGGAACCCTGCCTGGGACAGCTGCTCGCCGAGCTCTGAAGGTCTGCTCCACTGTAAACAGTCCAGCAATTTGTCACCGAATTATTTTAGGTGCCTCTGAACCCTAAGGATGGTTTCCACAGTTTATCTTTTGTGGAATTTATGGAGGTCTCTGCTATGCTTATGAATCTTGTAGATGATGTTATTTCTCTGCTGCTCTGGGGTGGGTTGGAATGCTTGGAATCGCTATGGGCACTGCCCCCAGGGCCCCCATTTGTAATTTAGGCAGGCAGGTGCCTCGTTCCTTTTATATTTATTTCCCTTCTTACTTGGCTAACTCTGGCTATTTTGAAAAAGTAAATGTTTCCAGTTTTAATACCGAAAACTTAAGCTGACATTGAACATTAGTTAACAGGTCTGGGACTGATGTCAGATACTGTACTGGGCCCTGAGCCAAGGTTATCGAAGAGTGTATGAATATACTTTTCCATTTAGGGAGTAGTCAGTGAAGTGCCTATCCAATTGGAGTGTTTTTAAAACTTTTTTCTTCCTTATAGATAGAACCTTGATGCTATAATATCAGGGGACATTACCAGTTAAACTTTAAAGAACACGTGAGCACCACGTGGGGCATGCTGTGTGCCAGTGCAGACTGTGTCAGTAAGTGGCAGGCCTCTTCTCCTATGAATCTCATGGGCAAGAGTATAACCTATATCACAGGTATTGCCTGTTGTTTCTTGAAGTTTAGGGACCACTAAATACTAAGAACATGCAATTGTTCGAATTGGACTCTCCATGGACAACAGATGAGGCTGACTCCAGAAACGTTGTGTGGAGTAGAACTCTCAGATACAGGTTACAGTTCGGCCTGGGGGAAGTTCGCAGTGGAGTCAAAAAACTCCACGGCGCTATGTGGAGTTCCGCAAGCTGCAGAGTGTGTTACGTCACGCTGTTCACGCTGATTTTTAGCGCTGGGTGTTTGTCTCGCACTGTAAAATCAGCGTGAACTGTCCCATGCGCAGCGCAAGAGGGCGCTGTTTATTTCTGCTGCTCGAGTAGTTGTTCTACTCGAGTGGCAGCTTCCTCAATGCGAACAGAATGTTTTTCAACGTGAGCGGTAGTGACCATCCGCAACCGTCCACGCTGAGAAATCTTGCAGGAAGGTGGTCTGGAGTAAGACTTTCCACTCTGCTGAGTTTTTCAGGACTCCAAACTCTATGCGGTGTGCGGAGCGGGAAAAACTCTACTAACTCCACTAGTGGAGCGGAATTTCCGCACTGCACCCTAATTACAGTACAATGGTATTTATTTGGCTGCGACATTTATATAGCACTAACTACCCCTACCTGAGGCCATGAAGTTGTTGTCATCATGGATCGCATACTACAGTGTAGGTTTGTGATTGGAAGTGTGTTGTCTTTGTTTTGATCCTATATAGGAAGTGTTTCAATGTTGTGCATGATGGCCACCTAGGTTCTCGTGCGACAGGACACAGCGATGAGCAGTGTGATGGAGAAGAAGTGCCAGGAAGAGGCACACAGTTTATGTTTTTCGATAAGCTGGCAGATTTGAGCAGCTATGCGGGTCCCATTATGACATTTCTTATGATCACAGTCCACTTAGCTGCAGTAGCGGCCCATGCAGGTAAGAGCGGTGGGATAGGGAATGTAAAATAAATAAATAAATAAAACCTCTTACCTTGCGCTCGGCGATGCGGCGAGCGCAAGGTAAGTGGTTTTATTTATTTATTTATTTTACATTCCCTATCCCATCGTTAGTCACTTACACCAACCCCACCCCCGCCCGTCCATGCCCCACTGCGCTTACCTGCATGGGCTGCCACTGCTTAGCTGGTTACTTTTCTGGGTCGACGCTGAGATAAACGTCCTTTTGAACTAAGGCTTTCTCACGAAAAGCCTTTAGAATGAAAGCGGCATCACGACGGCGTCATTAGTACGCGCGTCTTTATGCCGAATCGTTAACTTTCACGCAAAAAGAAAAGGCTAGCGGTTTCAAGGAAGGGGCGGTTTCAGGGAAGGGGTAGTTTCAGGCAAAGGGAAGGGGCGTTTTTAGGGTTAAGGGAAGGGGTAGTTTCAGACTAAGGGATGGGACTTTTTTGGTTTAAGGGAAGGGGCGGTTTTAGGTGTAAGGGAAGGGGCAGTTTTAGGGTTAAGGGAAAGGTGCGGTTTTAGGGATAAGGGGAGGGGCAGTTTTAGGGTTAAGGGAAAGGTGCGGTTTTAGGGCTAAGGGAAGGGGCAGTTTTAGGGTTAAGGGAAAGGTGCGATTTAGGGATAAGGGATAAGGGAAGGGACGGTTTCAAGGCTAAGGGAGTGCATTGTTAGAGGCCAGGTGAAAAAGCGATGTGTTGTTTTTGTACGTTAGGTAACATCCTACGTGCAGGCGCAATGATGTACTCCGATCTAGAAACTAGCGTGAAAATGACAGCTTCTAAATAACACATTCGTTATTTGAGCTGTCGGCCTAATGGCATTCGTTCTACAAACATACGTTTATAGTTTATGATAATGAGCAGCCATAGGTTGGAGGTAGAGATGGTGGGGAAATCTGTTAGGATGGACTTTCTTAATATCATACCATATATGATAGTCAACGTGTGTTAGAAATGGGATCTCTCGTTGGCAAGGGTTTGCACCTTTGTCCAAGTAGGGACCCTTCTTCCTAGTCAGGGTAAGGGTGTTACACTCGTGAAGTAACCCCTGCTCACCCTCGTGGTAGCTTGGCACGAGCAGTCAGGCTTAATTCAGAGGCAGTGTGTAAAGCATTTGCACATAACCAACAGTAATACAGTGTAAGCACTACAAACGGACACCACACCAGTTTAGAAAAATAACCAATATTTTATATACTCAAGACAAGACCAATTACGACAAAAATCCACAATACTATACTTTACGAATGAATACTTGATACGGTAACTTCTTCTTTACAGGAATAGTTCAAAAACAAAGTTCAGTGCGAGTCGGTAGCTCCGTCCGAGCCTACCGTGATGCTGAAAACCACAGAGTCTAACAGTTCCAGCTGACCGCGTCGATACGGGCCAGCAGAGTCATGAACAGACTCGGTTACAGTACCTTTCTCGTTGTGGCTGGTACGGAGTGTACGAGCCGGTCGGCGTTCGTCGCGGTTGCGGTGCAAGACGGAGCGATGCAAGGTGCGGTGTCCCTCGATGCGGTGCAGGCAGCGGCTCGGTGAGCGTCGTGCAGACGGAGTCGGTGAGTCCAAGGCGTGCGATGCAGGGTGAGACGATGCTCGATGCGGTGCTGACAGGTTGCGATGCAGGCGACCAAGCCGGAGTGCGGGAGCTGGCGTCGGACAGCGGTGCGAGTCGGAGCGGTGCGTCGCAGACGTGCGAGCGGTGCCCCAAATGCGGTGCGGTCCCGACTCTTGAGCCAGTTGCAGCGACAGCGTCGGTCTGGTCCGGCTGGCACAGTGAAGCGATGCGATACGAACTGCGGTGCCCACAGGTCACGGTGCAAGCAGCGGCTCGATGTTGGCGGTGTCGGACGTCGCCCACGGTGAGACCAGGGTTGCGATGCGAAGCGGGGCGATGCGGTCTGCGGTGCAAACAGGTCACCGGCCAGGGATGGATTCGGTTGACGGAGTCGGTTGCGGTTCCCTTCCTCTGTGGCAACTGAAACAGCGTTCCAGAAGCGGTACCCAGAGGCTTGTGAAGTCTTTGTAGTCCCTGAGACTTCTTAACATGAGGCCAGCTCGGTTCCTGGCCCTTGGAGATACTCAGCACAAGTTTGTAGAAAGTTCAGTCCAGTCCTTTCACTGCCCAAGACAGAAGCAGCAACTGCAGGCCAACCCACCAAAGCAACAACACAGCAAAGGGGCAGTACTCCTCCTGGCAGCTCTTCCAGCTCTTCGTCTTGGCAGGTTCCTTGATTCCAGCGAGATCTAAATTCATGGGGTCAGGGCCCCAATATTTATATCCCAAATTCCTTTGTTCTCTGAAGGCAGAGAGGCCTTTGCCTAGTCCAAACCAGTTCTGGAGCACTTTGTTGACAAGTCTCCGTCCCTTCTTTCAGTGAGTAGGCCAGGGACATCAGACGCACCACAGGAGGTGGAGCCAGCATTGTGGAGGGAAGGCACTGTCCTATTCAGGGCCCAGGTGCGACCCCTCCCACCCATCTACATGTAGATCTTGCTATTCAGCCCTGTGCTGACTCACCCTGTCTCCTGGCATCCCCCAGCCCCTGTCACTCACACTCCAGACAAGGAATACACAACCTCGCAGAGGCAGGCTTGGATGGTTAGACAAGAAAATACCCACTTTCTAAAAGTGGTATTTTCAAACACAGAATGTTAAAACCAACTTCACTAAAAGATGCATTTTATCATTCTGAGTCCAGGCATACTAAACTCGAATTTCTACCATGTTCCCGGGGTCAGTTAGGATTATAAGCTGTAATAATCAAAACTGCCCATTCTGGCCTAGGGGGAACAGGTAGCCTTGCAATAGTGAAAAACGAACTAGGCTGTAATTCACTATCAGGACATGCCGCACACACCAGGGCATGTCCTACCTTTCGCGTACAACGCACCCTGCCCACAGGGGTACCTTGGGCCTACCTTAGGGGTGACTAACATGTAGCAAAGGGAAGGTTTAGGGACTTGCAAGTGTGTGCACTTGCCAAGTCGTCATGGCAGCACCAGGCTGCGCACAGGCTCTGCGGTGGCAGGCCCGAGTTACACTTTACGGGGTGTTTGCGTGGGTGGCACAATCCAGTGCTGCAGCCCACCAACAGCATTTGGTCTATAGGCCCTGGCACTCGCAGTGCACTTTACAAGGGACTGACACATAAACCAAATAGGCCAATCATGGAAACACCAATCCATAACGCATTTTATACAGGAGCACTTGCACTTTCCCACTGGACCGCAGTGAGGAAAGTGCGCAGAATCATTACACCAGCAAAAACAGAGTCAAAACCGGGAGGTCAGAAAGCAAAAAGTCAGGGGAAACACGCCAAAAGATGCCAAGTCTAACACATGTCCCCTCCAGCTGAAAGTAGGGAGAACTACCCAACCCCATTGGAGTTCTCTTCACTAAGGCGGAAGAACCTGGACAGACCATCTGCGTTGGCGTGTTCTGAACCAGGACGGTGCTCCACCGTAAAGTCCATTCCCTGTAGGGAGATGGACCACCTCAGCAGTTTTGGATTCTCACCCCTCATTTGCATCAACCATCTGAGGGGCCTGTGGTCTGTCTGAACCCGGAAGTGAGTCCCAAACAGGTATGGTCTCAACTTCTTCAGTGCCCAGACCACAGCAAAAGCTTCCCTTTCTATGGCACTCCACCTCTGTTCCCTGGGAAGTAGTCTCCTGCTAAGGAAGACTACAGGCTGATCGAGGCCCTCTTCGTTCAGTTGTGAGAGCACCGCTCCCACACCATGCTCTGAAGCGTCAGTCTGCACGACAAATTCTTTGGAGAAGTCAGGTGCCTTGAGCACGGGCGCCGTGCACATGGCTGCCTTCAGGGCATCAAAAGCTTTCTGGCAGGACTCAGTCCAGATCACTTTCCTGGGCTGCCTCTTAGAGGTCAGCTCGGTTAAGGGAGCAACGATGGTGCCATAGCCCTTAACAAATCTCCTATAATAACCGGTGAGACCTAAGAAGGCTCTCACCTCTGTCTGGGTCTTGGGGGCTCCCAAGCCAGAATGGTGTCAATCTTGGGTTGTAGGGGCGCCACCTGGCCGCTTCCTACCTGGTGTCCCAAGTACACCACAGAACCCTGCCCGATCTGGCACTTACTGGCCTTGATCGTGAGGCCTGCACCTTGAGAGCCCTCAACACTTTCTCAAGGTGCTGTAAATGTTCTTCCCAGCTGGAACTGAACACAGCAATGTCATCCAGGTAGGCGGCACTGAAATCCTCCAGCCCAGCCAACACCTGATTGACCAACCTCTGAAAGGTGGCAGGGGCATTCTTCAACCCAAAGGGCATCACCCGGAATTGGTAATGACCTTCTGGGGTTGAGAATGCTGATCTCTCCTTGGCCCCATCGGTTAAGGCAATCTGCCAGTACCCAGACGTCAAATCAAACGTGCTGAGGAACCGGGCAGCTCCCAACCGATCAATGAGCTCATCAGCTCTGGGGATGGGGTGCGCGTCAGTCCTGGTGACGGCATTGAGCCCACGGTAGTCCACGCAAAACCGGAGTTCTGGAGTGGCACCGGGCGCCGCAGCCTTTGGGACCAAGACCACTGGGCTGGCCCAAGGACTGTGGGAGGGCTCAATCACCCCTAACGCCAACATCTTAGAGACCTCCTCCTTGATGCTGGCTCTGACCCGGTCAGTCAACCTGTAAATCTTGTGCTTCACAGGATGGCTGTCACCGGTGTTCACGTCATGGGTACACCAGTGAGTAACACCGGGGGTCAGAGAGAACAGTGGGGCGAACTGTCCCAACAACTGGCGACAGTCCCCCTGCTGCTCCTGAGTCAGAGTAGGGGAGAGGATCATACCCTCTACTGACCCATCATGCTCCTTGGTAGACAGGAGGTCAGGGAGAGGCTCACTCTCCTCTTCCACCCCATCATCTGTCGCCAAGAGCATACTCACTTCGGACCTCTCGAAGTGGGGTTTGAGGCGGTTCACGTGAAGGACCCTCAAAGGGTTCCTTGGAGCCTGCAAATCCACCAGGTAGGTGACGTCACTTTTGCGCTCCTTTACCTCGTATGGCCCAGTCCACTTGTCCTGCAAGGCACAAGGTGCCACTGGGGCCATGACCCACACTTTCTGCCCAGGTTGAAATTCGACCAGAGTGGCATTCTGGTCATACCATCTCTTCATTTCTTCCTGGCTTGCTTCTAGGTTCGCCTGAGCGAGTTTCCTGAAGCGGGCAGTTTGGTTTCTAAAGGCCAGCATGTAGCTAAATACATCCTGGGGAGTTTTCCTGGGAGCCGCCTCCCAGCCTTCCTTTACCAAACTCAGAGGTCCTCTGACAGGGTGGCCATACAGGAGCTCAAAGGGGCTGTACCCAAGAGACTTCTGAGGCACCTCCCTGTACGCAAAGAGTAGGCATGGCAAGAGGACGTCCCACTTACGCCTCATGGGTTCTGTTAGACCCTTGATCATGCCTTTCAAGGTCTGGTTGAATCTCTCCACCAGACCGTTTCCTTGTGGGTGGTAAGGAGTGGTGAACTTGTAGGTTACACCACACTCCTTCCACAGGGATGTCATATACTTCGATATGAAATTGGTCCCCCTATCAGAAACCACCTCTCTGGTGAATCCCACACGGGAAAAGATCCCCATTAACGCCCGGCCCACCACTGGCACCGTCGTTGTCCTGAGAGGGATTGCCTCCGGGTACCGGGTGGCATGGTCCACCAAGACCAGGATGTACCTGTTGCCCATGGCTGTCTTGGGATCCAGTGGCCCCACAATATCCATCCCTACCCTTTCAAAGGGTGTTCCAACAACAGGAAAAGGTTGGAGAGGAGCTTTGACCTTCCTCCCACTCTTACCACTTGCCTGGCAAGTTTGGCAAGACCTACAGTGTGCATCGGACTGCCTTCGCATTTGGGGCCAAAAGAAGTGGGTGACAAGCCTGTCAAAGGTCTTGTCCTGCCCCAAATGTCCTGAGAAAGGCACGTCATGAGCCAGACCCAGTAGGAAGGTCCAGAAGCGCTGGGGTACCACCAGCACACGGGCTGACCCAGGCTCAGCAACCTTAGGCTCACTGTATAGGAGACCACTCTCCCAGTAGATCAAATGTGACCTGGACTGATTACCAGCTGCCTGGTCTGCAGCCTGCCGCCGCAGACCCTCCAGAGTAGGGCACTCGTTCTGCTCCCTGCGGAACTCCTCCCTGGTGGGACCCCCTTCTTGCTGCCAATGGGTCAGCTCAGAGATGTCTCCCAGTTCGGCTACCTGCTCCCCTGTAGGCACCGGGGCGTCCCCCTCGAGGTCCGCCTCCTCCCGGTCCGTGGGAACTTCGGGGGCCGGTTTCCCGCGCCCCCTGCCCTTTCTCTTGGCAGGGACTTGGGCCACTGTTTCAGGCTCCAAGTCCTTTTGATCACCCTTTCTGGCTGCCATTGACCGAGTAGACACGCATGCCCACTCTGGCAACCCAAGCATCTCCAAGTGAGACCTGAGCTCAACCTCCTTCCATGAGGACTGCTCCAGGTCATTTCCTAGCAGACAATCTACAGGCATGGTAGGGCTCACAACCACCCTCAAGGGACCTGAGACCCCCCCATTCAAAGGGAACCTGCGCCACCATACACTGGCGCTCCGAGTTGTCGACAGCAACTACTTGGTGGAATGCTCCTGGGACTACTTGCTTCTCAGACACCAGGTGACACCGGACTGAGGTCACACTGGCTCCAGTATCTCTGAGAGCCTCTACCCTGTTCCCATTAATGGTCACCCAGGTGCTATATTTCTTTGTGTTAGGGGGCACCTGGTTTCCTGGGACCATCTCACTGTCCCCTAGTGAGACAAGGGTCATTTCTGCGGGATCCCCACCCTCCTGTGGGCACCCCTCCTCCCAAGCGCTACACTAGCCAACACTTTGGACTGTCCACCGGTGGGTGGCTGTGTCCCCTTCGGGCACTTGGGGTCCCCCTTAAAGTGACCTACCTGGTCACATGCATAACACTTGCGGGGGCCAGTCTCAACAGGCTTCCCTGTAGAGACCCCTTTCTTCTTATCACCGGGGGCTGGGAACCTTTACCCTGGGTACTAGTTTGGGGCCCTTTAGAGAACTCATGTGCTTTACCCTTGTCCCCCCACCTTTCTGCTGGGGACCCTGCCCACCTTTGGCTGAGTCTCCCCCAAACGCTTTCTTGTGGACCCTGGTACTCACCCAGCGGTCCGCTTCCATAGCAAGCTTCCTGGGGTCAGTTAGCTTACTATCCACTAGGTGCTGGCGCAGATCTGCAAAACATAGACTAGACAAGTGCTCCCATGCAATCAAGTTGTAGAGCCCCTGAAAATCTGTTACGCTACTGCCCTTCACCCAACCATCCAGAGACCTGCAGAACACATCCACACATTCCAACCAAGTGTTGGCATCAGACTTCTTACTGGACCTGAACTGATCCCTGTACTTTTCAGGAGTAAGACCATACTTCGTGAGAAGGGCATCCTTCATGTCAGCATAGGTGAGGTGATACCCCTTACCCAAAGCTATCAGAGCATCCCTTGCTTCTTCAGGGAAAAGTAGCCACAATCCTGCTCCCCAATTCTCCTCAGGGACCCCATTCATGTGTATGGCTGCCTCATAACCCTGAAACCACCTTTGTATGTCATCCCCCTTCTTGAACTCCTTGCCTACGTTCTTGGGAATGTGCACAATCCTGTCTGCTTTTCTGGACGAATTGCTGCCACCATCTGAGCCTGACTTACTCCTAAGTTCTAGCTCCTTCAGTTCTCTCTCATGCTCTAAGAGCATCTTCCTCTCCTCTATGGCCAACCTCTTCTCCTCCCGCTCACTCTCCAGCCTGAGCTTCTGCAGCTCAAACTGCCTTGCCTCCCGCCTGTCCTCCAGCTCCTCTGGGGACAGACTGCTGCTGCCTGACCTGGCGGGTTCCCCCTACCCAAAGCACATCCACCCTGGAAATAGGCTCCTCCGCCTCCTCACTGAGATCACCAGGCTGCCCATTGGCATGTCTGGCTGCTACCCAGGCCCTCAGCGCCTTCTGTAGCTCCTCCTTCCTTGTGAGGCCTTTAATTTGGACTTTTAGGTTTTTACAAATCGCTCGTAACTCCTTTACGGCGTAGGATTCCAACCTGTCCTCCTCAAAGATAACTTCCAGAGATGCAACGGATGATGCAATTGATTCAGGCATGACCAAAAATAGGCCAAAAGAAAAAGAACCAGTATGTGGTACGTAATGGTCTGCGATATGGTAGTAGTGCACACCAATCACTGTAAGTCAAGTGCAAACACAAGTCCTATCCTCACCGCTGACAACCAATGTTAGAAATGGGATCTCTCGTTGGCAAGGGCTTGCACCTTTGTCCAAGTAGGGACCCTTCTTCCTAGTCAGGGTAAGGGTGTTACACTCGTGAAGTAACCCCTGCTCACCCTCGTGGTAGCTTGGCACGAGCAGTCAGGCTTAATTCAGAGGCAGTGTGTAAAGCATTTGCACATAACCAACAGTAATACAGTGTAAACACTACAAACGGACACCACACCAGTTTAGAAAAATAACCAATATTTTATATACTCAAGACAAGACCAATTACGACAAAAATCCACAATACTATACTTTACGAATGAATACTTGATACGGTAACTTCTTCTTTGCAGGAATAGTTCAAAAACAAAGTTCGTACGAGTCAGTAGCTCCGTCCGAGCCTACCGTGATGCTGAAAACCACAGAGTCTAACAGTTCCAGCCGACCGCGTCGATACGGGCCAGCAGAGTCATGAACAGACACGGTTACAGTACCTTTCTCGTTGTGGCTGGTATGGAGTGTACGAGCCGGTCGGCGTTCGTCGCGGTTGCGGTGCAAGACGGAGCGATGCAAGGTGCGGTGTCCCTCGATGCGGTGCAGGCAGCGGCTCGGTGAGCGTCGTGCAGACGGAGTCGGTGAGTCCAAGGCGTGCGATGCAGGGTGAGACGATGCTCGATGCGGTGCTGACAGGTTGCGATGCAGGCGACCAAGCCGGAGTGCGGGAGCTGGCGTCGGACAGCGGTGCGAGTCGGAGCGGTGCGTCGCAGACGTGCGAGCGGTGCCCCAAATGCGGTGCGGTCCCGACTCTTGAGCCAGTTGCAGCGACAGCGTCGGTCTGGTCCGGCTGGCACAGTGAAGCGATGCGATGCGAACTGCGGTGCCCACAGGTCACGGTGCAAGCAGCGGCTCGATGTTGGCGGCGTCGGACGTCGCCCACGGTGAGACCAGGGTTGCGATGCGAAGCGGGGCGATGCGGTCTGCGGTGCAAACAGGTCACCGGCCAGGGATGGATTCGGTTGACGGAGTCAGTTGCGGTTCCCTTCCTCTGTGGCAACTGAAACAGCGTTCCAGAAGCGGTACCCAGAGGCTTGTGAAGTCTTTGTAGTCCCTGAGACTTCTTAACAGGAGGCCAGCTCGGTTCCTGGCCCTTGGAGATACTCAGCACAAGTTTGTAGAAAGTTCAGTCCAGTCCTTTCACTGCCCAAGACAGAAGCAGCAACTGCAGGCCAACCCACCAAAGCAACAACACAGCAAAGGGGCAGTACTCCTCCTGGCAGCTCTTCCAGCTCTTCGTCTTGGCAGGTTCCTTGATTCCAGCGAGATCTAAATTCATGGGGTCAGGGCCCCAATATTTATATCCCAAATTCCTTTGTTCTCTGAAGGCAGAGAGGCCTTTGCCTAGTCCAAACCAGTTCTGGAGCACTTTGTTGACAAGTCTCCGTCCCTTCTTTCAGTGAGTAGGCCAGGGACATCAGACGCACCACAGGAGGTGGAGCCAGCATTGTGGAGGGAAGGCACTGTCCTATTCAGGGCCCAGGTGCGACCCCTCCCACCCATCTACATGTAGATCTTGCTATTCAGCCCTGTGCTGACTCACCCTGTCTCCTGGCATCCCCCAGCCCCTGTCACTCACACTCCAGACAAGGAATACACAACCTCGCAGAGGCAGGCTTGGATGGTTAGACAAGAAAATACCCACTTTCTAAAAGTGGTATTTTCAAACACAGAATGTTAAAACCAACTTCACTAAAATATGTATTTTATCATTCTGAGTCCAGGCATACTAAACTCGAATTTCTACCATGTTCCCGGGGTCAGTTAGGATTATAAGCTGTAATAATCAAAACTGCCCGTTCTGGCCTAGGGGAACAGGTAGCCTTGCAATAGTGAAAAACGAACTAGGCTGTAATTCACTATCAGGACATGCCGCACACACCAGGGCATGTCCTACCTTTCAGCGTACAACGCACCCCTGCCCACAGGGGTACCTTGGGCCTACCTTAGGGTGACTAACATGTAGCAAAGGGAAGGTTTAGGGACTTGCAAGTGTGTGCACTTGCCAAGTCGTCATGGCAGCACCAGGCTGCGCACAGGCTCTGCGGTGGCAGGCCCGAGTTACACTTTACGGGCTGTTTGCGTGGGTGGCACAATCCAGTGCTGCAGCCCACCAACAGCATTTGGTCTATAGGCCCTGGCACTCGCAGTGCACTTTACAAGGGACTGACACATAAACCAAATAGGCCAATCATGGAAACACCAATCCATAACGCATTTTATACAGGAGCACTTGCACTTTCCCACTGGACCGCAGTGAGGAAAGTGCGCAGAATCATTACACCAGCAAAAACAGAGTCAAAACCGGGAGGTCAGAAAGCAAAAAGTCAGGGGAAACACGCCAAAAGATGCCAAGTCTAACAACGTGAGATTTCAAGAAGAGGTCATAGTATCTAGATACTTGGAACCTGCAATGTGGATTAAATAAAAGTCATCTGTTGGCCAGCAGCATTTGGCAGACCTCTTCATTTATTCTGTACCTGCTCAGTTGGTGATGGGTAGGTTATTGCTGTGAACTAGTAAAGTACTGGGTGATGGGCATGACTCTTAGGGCCTCATTACGAGTCTGCGCTACAGTGGCGGTCCAGCCACCGCCACACCTGCAGTTCGACCACCCCATTACAAGTTGGGCGGTCGGACCGCCATTCCACCGCCGAAGCTGCCAGGGAACTGTCATTCTCTGGCAGTGGCGCGGCGGTCAAGGCCTCGGTAATATGCTGGTGGTGCTGCTGCAGCACTGCCATGCATATTACGAGTTTCAGGACCACCAGCGGTGTCATGGAAATCTTTCCTCCATGAAAAGGCGGGCTGTCCTGAAACAAAGGGGGACCTACAGGCCCCCTTGTTGCCCATTTGCATGGGGATGCATGAATGGAGCACAACATGTGCCCCCCTATGTGCATGCACCCCATGTCCTGCACGGCATGGACTTTAGAGTCCATGCCATGCAAGGACATTTTTTGGCGTTCCCTTAGCGGTGCCCATTTTCTGAGGCACCGCTGTGGGACCGCCAAAAAAAGCCCGCCAGACACGAGGAAACTCGTAATCTGGTGGGCACACAGGTTTGGTGGTACGTGAACATGCTGCTGGCATGGAGATCCACTCCCATTCCGCCAAACTCGTAATAAGGCCCTCATTAGTTTTGTGTTTTGTGAGTGTAAAAGTGTCAAGCAATATAAAGGAATTATTATGCAACCTGTATGAACTACAATCGACTGCCAACCCTGACTGTTATGACATTAGTGTGAGCCAGGAGGATTATATATTGTATTGTGTTGTGTTGTAATGGCATTTATGTGGTGTGCAATAAATATAATGTCTAGGCAGCGTTCTAAGGTTTTGTAAAAACTATAGGACTTTTATTCAGGATTATAAGGTAAATAGTTTAGAAAAATGTTTCATTAGACCCATAATAAGTTATGTTTCACACAACTGAATGTGAATAAATTAGCACTCTTTGGTATGCAGGGTGACCCAATACAGATTAACAATATCTGCAGAGATCTACAGCAAATGTAGGGACGATTCCTCTTAGGTGCAATATCTGGCCGGCAGAGGAAGTCAGAAAGTTCTGTGTAGACATTTACAAATCTTTACTGTTTGTTCTGGAAAATGCACATGTGGTGTAAGTGGTGGACATGGCTGCAGGAATCATACCCACACAGTCAGCGTACAGTTGTATGTGTTCCCAAGTCATTTTCTCTGAGTAATGCTTTGCAGGAAAGTTGCCCCCTTACTCAGATATAAACAGCCAAAATCATCAGCTGCAGGACACACACTTCGGTGGAACATTGTGGTGGGATGGTGTCTGACCACAAAGCCATGATTACATTTTTTGTGGATAGGTGGGTGGGCCTCAGGAGGAGTCACACAATGAAACGATGAAGTCTGCAACACTGAAAGACACACACAGGGAGGAGGATCAGTTCTGGCAAGCTGCATGGCATAGCAGTTTACCCTGGACATAGTCAAGCTATTCCCTCTCACTCCTGCCAGTAGGCAAAGAGGATATTCACTTCCATCAACATCTGCAGATGATGTGAGCTCACCCTTTAACTATGTCATCCTCTTGGTTGGGTTGGGCAGTGGAGGAAGGGACTCACCCTTCATAGTTCAAAAGGGTGCACTTTGATTCAGTGATAGATCACAGAAGGGGCCTGGACACATCTCAGGAATGAGACGGAGCTGATAAGGAAATCATAGAGTGTGGGGCTGGGAGCCATAGGATTAACCTTTTGATGAACATACTACTGTGGCTGACATCCAGGTGTGAACTCTTGTCACTCCCATGAACTCTGTTGTGCGCCTATGAACTTCAGAGTGTTTCCTACTGTGAGTAACAGCCTTTGAAGAAGAAAGACGAGAAGGAAAAATATACACTTCAAAAGAAGCAGAACCACAACATAAAACCACAAAGACTCAGATCCTAAATCACATTTGGTGTCTAGAAGATGACTATAAGAAGAGGAGATTGAGATCCCAAAATTTGTCATCTGCCAAGCAGCCAGACGGGCTGTGTGAGGAGGGGAAGCTCTGCAAGACTTCTGACTGTGACCAGGTCTGCAGCCCAAGGCCTGCTAGTTTCCCTGCTGGGTGAGGGGACATCACCCAGGGAAACCAAGATCTTCTGCCCTGGAGCCTGGAGCACCAGCGCCTGCCTGCTTGCAAAGACCAGAGTGCCCTGTAAAGAAGAGGAGAGCGTTGGAGAGAGCGAGGTCCACTGTGGAGCCCTACCATGAGGACTCCTTGTTCAAGGTGTGAGGATTTGACTGTGTACTGATCGGGTCATTGCCCGTGTGCAGAATTGTTTTGGTGACCCCGTGTGCCAGGCGAGGGCCGCTGTGGACTGAGCTGTGTATCGAGGGCTGTGCAGGGAGCGCCACGCCCGTACTGACTCGTAGAAGTGTCCTGGTATGCCAGAGGAGGCCACTGTTGAAGTAATTGTGTGACAAGCATGCCGGGACTTGGGAACGCCTTAGCAAAGACCCCGTATACCAGGAGGGGCCCCCGTAGTGTGGGTCATTGCACCAGAGAAGTCTACGTTGTAGAAGGAGGTACTGTGGCAACCTCATATGTCAGGAGGAGTTACCAGTACTAAGTTGCTAAAAATTTTGGGCCGTCGCCTGGGACAAGAGTGAGGCTGTGACAAGCGGGTCAAGCATACACGAGATCTGCACTGACTGACCCCGAGGATCAGGAGGACGCCGAGTAGGACACTGCACCCTCACTGGGCTCCAGTCAGGGGCTGAAGGATTGAATTTCCTCCCCCCGCTGAGGAGAGCAAGCAGCACCACTCAGAAGAGGGAGCCTGTGCCTGTTCGGTGCTGCCAAGTGTACCACGAGCAGTCCGACTTCTCCAAGCAGAAGAAGAAATTATGAGCGCACGCACTCAGGGCACCCACTACAACGCTGAACACTTTCGTACTGCAGGAGTGGGTAAGACTTGAAATGGGCCTGTGGGGCTCCGGAGGATTTGCTGCTGAAGGTGCTGTGACAGCACAGACACTTTTGACTAATTCTTAACAATCAAAGGGGAGCTCTTGAGTACGGCCTACTAGTGAGCATTTTCTGGATGCGGCCACATGTGAAAGGGGAATAACCCCGACCACATTACATGAAAGACGGTGGAACAGGGATTTGCCTGACAAAAACTAGAGCCCCGACCTCAACGGGATTGCGTTATTGCTTACGAATGTCGTTATATCATTGCATATGTAGAGTTAGAAATAAAATACTTCTTTTTCTATATAAAAGTGAGTATTTGACTGGGCATTTATTTATTGACAGTACTGTATGCACTTTGAATTATGAGTCGTGTTCACTTAGCTGTAGCTACACTTTCCCGGCGAGGGAGCCTTTGACTGTTCATTCACAGCTACCCCTTAGAGTCAAGTGGAGAAGGGGTACTTGGCCCATTTGCTCAGGATCCATAGTAGACCGGACTCAGGACATCATGAGCAAAATGCCTCAATCACCACTGTTGGGCCCAGTAGCCCCTGCATGCCCTGTGGCCCTCTCAAAGGGGTTCTGACAATTTGCTGCAATCGGTGGGGCGCCTAACGTTTAGGGGCCAAAATACAGAGGTTGCATTGGCCGGTTCCAATCTGCACCAGTACTGCAATAACTCCAGTTGTTTTGTTTTTCTACGCAAAAAGGCAAAACGAATTGGCAATAGAGAACACAGGTTTGGGAATTGACCTTATTACCATTTCCATAGATCAGATGAAGATTTATGTAGGGACAGAGGGTGGACGATTCCCAGGTATAGGAACAGAGAGGTCCTTGCTAATTTCATTAGGGACCTGTTTGGGATACTTGGTGAAAGGGATGAAGCTGTAGTTGACTCTGGGCAGGGCACCATGTTAGGATCCCAGGAACAGAATGGTGTGGATTCAGGCTCTAGGATCCTCTTAGCACAGATTTTTGCAGAGCGTGTCCTCTAATGCATTTTCCAGAGTTTCACCAAGACACTCACCGCCTTTAGTTTCTAGAATACCTCAGGTGTGCATCCCACCTCGAATTTCTAAGGTGCCACTGTCACCAATTCCAGAAGTAAATCCCTTGGGTGGGTTGAGTCTAGCAGAGACCCTGGAAAGCTAAGGCTGAGGAAGATGAAGATGAAAAGGCCAGAAAGTTTGAGAGGGAGAAGCTAAGACAAGCTCACAGGAAACAAGAGGAGAGGAGGCGGGAGCGACAGGAGGAATGGACCTGGGAAGAGAAATTGTTAGAGAGAGGGAGAAACAGACAGAAAGGGAGAAGAAACAGAGAGAGTGAAAAAAGAAACAGAAGGAAAAGGAAAGTGAGCCAGAAAGAGAAAAGATATCCCTCAAGAGAGAGAAACTTAGGATGGCAGAAATGACAACTCCATCTGGGATAAGTGACTCTACAGCAAGTTCAGGCCAGGATGTGGGAAAGTTTTCAAAATATTTTGTGCATATTTATGTGGAAGGCCAGGATATTTTGGAATGGTTTGTGAACTTTGAGGTCATCACACAAGGCCAGTCTACCAGGGTGCCAGAATCAGCCTCTACCTCTCCGCTAGGAACCTGCGTTCCGCTAACAGTCTACTGGCAAAGGTATCTAACAACGCCGCATCAGAGCAGGAGGGCGTGTTTTTTCCTATCCGGGGCTGTCAGCATGGAATAAGCTCTCTCTTGAGTTCCGCTCAGAGGAATCAATCACCATGTTAAACAAGCATTTGCAATGCAATAGGACTCGCATTTACGCAATACCTATTGCATTGCAAACGGTAGTGATCACAGACAACGGGAGGGAGGGGAGGGAGGCACAGACAACGGGAGTGAGGGGGAGAAGGCACGGACAACGGGAGTGCAGGCGGGGAGGAGGGGAGAAGGCACAGACAACGGGAGTGCGGGCGGGGGAGGGGGTGAGAAGGCACGGACAACGGGAGGGAGGGGGGAGTAGAGAAGGCAGTAGGAGAACCTCATTAAAGAAAATAGCGCTCACAGTCTAAATTACACGTACCGTGTAACACTGGAAGTAAAGGGGCCAGTAGCCATGGGAGGATACAAATGATGACATGGCCGTAATAAGGAGGGACTAACAAGCCTATAAACGAATCCGAAGGCAGCATTTACGAAGGACAAAGACACAAGCCAATGAAAAATATGGGCGGGGGAGTGAGCGGGGCTTCCCTCACGTACTGAACTACAGAAGATCTTCACCAGAGCAGCGCTTGTGCGCTGACTCTAGGCTCGACCTAAAAAAAGACCGAAGACATGGCTATTTGTTCAATATTAGTGGGCTGTGCGCTGTATAAATCCTTTTTCATTCATTCAATCATTCACTTGTTAGGGGCAGGCCTTAAATGAAGTGTCTAAGGCAGCTGCCTTGATGGGGCACATGCCAATTGGGAGGATGCATGTGGCAGACCAGATGGTCTAAGAGCAAATGAAGGAAGCTCTCAGTTGCCGGTTTGGGCCGAAGCCAGCTCAATACCTGCAGAGATTCTGTGACTGTTAGAGAGCAAATGGTGTTCCGTTTGCGAACTTGGATTCATGGTGTATTGCATGATTGGAATGAGTGGGTAAGAAGGATGGAGGCCAAGGATTTTCAGTCCCTTAACCAATTGATGGTGACAGAGTGACTCAAGGAATAGTGCTCTATCCCACTTAGGCAATACCGACTGATCTGACATTGAAGGATCCAACAAAACGTGCAGTGTTAGCTGATAAGTGGTTGGCTAATAGAGTTCACAGAGGGCTCGAGCAGCATAGTTCTAAGCCAAAAAGGGAGAAGCACTCTCCACAAACTGGTTCCAGACCGGAGAGTAAGGGCCAGAATGATTCTCATGGAACTCAAGGAGTGCCCAGGAAACATGGGAATAGTAATGGTGTATACTGTAAGGAGCATCATGAGAAGTAAAGGCAAGTAAGCCCTTCTAAAACCAAAGTGGTGACTTGTTTTAAGTGCCACAAGGTCAGACACTAGAATAGAGACTGTCAAGATCAGGAACTTGACCCAGCAACACCTGTGATAGCAAGCATGTTACATATGAGTGAAGGGACCCGAGAGGGACCATGCGCTCAACCTACTAGCTATGGGCATCTGGGAAAGAGACCCAGATGCTCTGAAGCACATTCATCCTAATACAATGGTATTTACGCAGTACGTTAGCATCAATGGGAGAAAAGTGCTTGCCCTGAGGGATACTGGAGCCTACTGCACTATGGTTGAGAGGAAGTACATTAAGCCGGAGAAAATGCTCCCTGGGATGAAGCATACAGGTTAGATAGCCAGTGGAGACCTCAGGTCTCTGCGCTACTCCCCCTTCCTGGCTCCTCGAGACCAGGACTTGGTTTCCAGTCCCACAGCCTTCTGTTTGAGCTTGCAGTCCACCTACTGCCACCCACTAATTATTTGCCTTGTAATCTTGGGTTATCTTTTCCCATTTATTTTTGTATTTTAACTTGCTTTTGTGCTGGTATTTCGTTTGTTTGTGGTTTAACCTTGTCCAGTTACGCTGTTGTTTGTTTTTTTACTGCCGTTTCCCGCTCCCCCCACTCCTGCCATTTTTTTGCTCAATCTCCCACCTCCCACTCTGTCCCTCCCAACCCCAGGACGACTTATGGAGACCACTGCGCAGCTCCAGTAGTAGCCCATTGATCTCTGGTCTCTGCGCCGCTCCCCCTGCCTGGCTTCTCAAGACTAGGACTCGGTTCCCAGTCCCACAGCCTCCTGTCGAGCCTGCCATCTGCCCACTATATCCCACTAATTATTTGCCTTGTAATCTTGGGTTATTTTTTCCCATTTATTTTTGTATTTTAACTTGCTTTTGTGCTGGTATTTAGTTTGTTTGTGATTTCCCCTTGTCCAGTTGCGCTGTTGTTTGTTTTTTCCCTGTCATTTCCAGGTCTCCCCGCTGCTGCCATTTTTTGCCAGATCTCCCATCTCCCGCTCCGCCCCTTCTACCCCAGGACTACTTATGGAGGCCGCTGCGCAGCTCCAGTAGTGGCTCATTGGCCTCCCGTCTCTGCCCTACTCCCGCTGCCTGGCTCCTCGAGACCGTTACTTGATTCCTAGTCCCACAGCCTCCTGTTCGAGCCTGCAGTCTGCCCACTGCCTCCCACTAATTATTTGCCTTGTAATATTGGGCTACCTTTTCCCATTTATTTTTGTATTTTAACTTGCTTTTGTGTTGGTATTTCATTTGTTTGTGGTTTCTCCTTGTCCAGTTGCGCTGTTGTTTGTTTTTTCATTGCCGCTCCTGCCGATTTTTGCCCGATCTCCCGCCTCTCGCTCTGCCTCTCCCACCCCCGGACTACTTATTGAGGCCGCCGTGTGGCCAGCTGCCAGCGCGCCAAAGGTGCGCCAAAGGCAAGCCCGTCTGGCCCATCCACACCTAGACCGCGCCCACTGCTAGGGCCCCTTGTCCTTCCGCCCCCCTTCGATACTCTGACAATAAACTCCTGGACTTGGGCCCTGGATACCGAAACATCAACTGCTTCTCCGCCACACTTTGTTCAACCAAAGGACCCTTCAACTGCAACATTGCCATTTTTCCTGCACCACAACCGACGAAGAATCCCACGCCACCCCATCCAAGAAGACGGCAAATGACCCAGGACCACTCCAATGTCTCCTGCTCAATGCCTGCTCCCTCTGCAAACATGCCACGGAAATCTAGGACACCATCACCACCCTCTCCATGGACATCGCCTTCCTCACCAAGAAATGGCTCAACTCCTCTTCAAACCCCGACATCACCACTGCCACTCCCGAAGGCTACAAAATGATACACCGAGACCACACCAACAAACAAGGCAGAGGCATAGCCATCATCTTCAAGGAAACTACCAGATGCACTATCACCAACAATGACCCCATGCCTCTCATGGAACACCAACTTCCAACTACAGAGACACTCAAAGACCACGAGAAGGGACACCCTTGTCTACAGGCCCCCGGGACCCAGACCAACTTTCTGCAATGCCATCTCCAACCTCATTGCATAACCAAGAATCCCGCCGACAGAGACAGCCCTCAGCAAATATCACTGCCCTATCAGGGAAGCCAAGAAAGCAGCCATCACTGCCCACTCTTCAAAATAATCAAAGAATTCTCCCCAGCTGCCACAGAGAACACAATCTACCCCTCCCAAGAGTTCAGCAACACCCTCTCAGACTACTTCCACAACAAGATTGCCATCATCTACAGTGACTTCGGCCCCCAACCCACCACCCTCGACCTCAACAACCTCAACCAACCAGCAAACACCAGCCAAACAATTACCACCTGGTCTCTGTTCACCACCCTGACCACCACATCCATCATGTCTTCCATCCACTCAGGGGCACTCACCAACCCCTGTCCCCACCAACTCTTCAACCTCAGCGCGAACTGTATCAGCACGGAACTCACCAGCATACTCAACACCTCCATCTCCACAGCAGCCTTCCCGGACAAATGGAAACATGCAGAGGTCAGACCCCTCCTAAAGAAACCCACCGCCGACCCCACTGACCTAAAAAACTATTGATCGATCTCCGTGCTCCCCTACTTGGCCAAAGTACTGGAGAAAGCCATTAGCCAACAGCTAACTGGATTCCTGGAACACAACCACCTACTGGATGCCTCACAATCAGGATTAAGGGCTAACCACAGCACCTAGACCAGGCTGATCGCTGCCACAAACAACATCAGAACTCTCCTCGACTGCCGAAAATCTGTGGATCTAATCGCCCTCGACCTCTCTGCGGCTTTCGACACCATCTCCTACATCCTACTTCAGCATACAGCAAGACGCCTTCAAGTGGATCGCCTCCTTCCTTACAGGATGCACACAGAGCATTCGGCTGCCTCCCTTCACCTCAGCACCCAAGAACATCATATGCGCATTACCCCAACACTGTTCAACACCTACATGAACCCCCTCGCAGATGTCGTCATATCCCCCAGCCTCAACACAATCTCCTATGACACTCAACTTATCCTCTCGCTCACCGAGAACTCCTCCAACCCCAGAACCAACTTCTCTAATGCCTTCACCAACGTAGCCAACTAGATGAGAGACAACTGCCTCAGGCTCAACTCCAACAAGGCAGAAGTACTGAGCTTCAGAAACTCCTCCTCCTCCTGGGACCACAGCTGGTCGCCAGCCGACCTCTGAACCCACTACCACACCAACAGACCATGCGCGCAACCTAGGGATCATCCTCGACAGGAAACTATCCATGAAACGACAAGTAAACGCTGTCCCCTCCTCCTACTTCCACACACTTTGTATGCTCCGCAGAATCTTCAGATGGATCCCTGTCAACACCAGAAAGACTGTCACTTAGGCCCTCGTCACTAGCTTCCTCGTCTATGGCAACGCTCTCTATGCCAACATCTCCTCCCAGCTCCTCAAAAGACTCCAGACAATACAGAACACTGCAGCCAGATTCATCCCGGACCTCCCCAAACAGTGCCACATCATACCCCACGTCATAAACCTCCACTGGTTCCCCACCCAGAAGACCAGCAAGTTCAAGATCCTTACGCACGCCTACAAAGCCTTCTATGACCAAGGACCATCCTACATCAAACATTGACTGAGCCTCCATCAGCCTTCTAGATACCTTAATTCGTCATCTCTAGCCCTCGCACACATTCCCAGCATCCGCAGCGGTGGCCGTTCCTTCTCCTACAGCGCCGCCAAGACCTTGAACGACTTGCCCATCTAACTCCGTACTGCACCCTCCCTGGTGGACTTCAGAAAGAGACTCAAGACCTGACGGTTCTACCGAGACACGGATTCCTCAGCGCCCAGATACCCCTTGGGGTGACAGTGCCGTGCTATACAAATACTGTCTGATTGGTTAATTGATTGATTCAGTGGAGAGGGCATGGAGTATCCACTTGTCAGGGTTGAGATTGAGCTCAATGGCAAGGCAATCATGATTGATATAGGGGTAAGGAAAAAGTAAGGAGCTAGAAGTCTCTTGGGCAATGATTTGATTGGCCCTGGCTTGATGCCAGGACCAGAACTCTTTGTGGCTCGGACAACGTCAGCTGTGTTTACCAGAGTACAGGCTGCACATCAGTCTAAGTGTGAGGCTGGGATTTATTTTATTTATTTATTTGAAAAGTTTTATATAGCGCTGGCTAGACCCGGAGGGATCAGAGCGCTTTACATGAGGTAGGACATTGTTTCAGAACATTGTTACATAGTTACATCAGTTTCTGGAGCGTCGCATAACATAGAAAGGGAAACAGTATAACATAGTTACATGAGTTACTAAAGCATAGCATAACATAGAAAAAAACGGAAAGTACTTCAGGGGACACAGAAGGGTCAGGCTGGAGAAGGGGAGGCAGACAATGAATCACGGAGGGAGGAGGCGTGGGAGGGAAAAGAAACACAACAGGGAGACGAGGAAAACAATGTCCGATGTCCGGCTGGGTAGGTGACGGCCAAGGGGTGAGCCAGAGCCAAACTCCTCTATAGCTGCATAGGACAGCTCCAACGGGCATCGGCCAAGGTTGCTTGGGCACCGCGGTATGTACAGACAGTTATGGTTTCCCCCTAGGGGGCAGACAATGAATCACGGAGGGAGGAGGCGGGGGAGGGAAAAGAAACACATCGGGGAGACGAGGAAAACAATGTCCGATGTCCGGCTGGGTAGGTGATGGCCGAGGGGTGAACCAGAGTCAAACTCCTCTATAGCTGCATAGGACAGCTCCACCGGGCATCGGCCAAGGTTGCTCGGGCACCGCGGTACGTACAGACAGTTATGGTTTCCGCCTAGGGGGCATCATCAAAAGTTCCATCGAGAGCACCGGTCACGGTGTACGGTGCTACGATCCCAGTGGTAGAGGGACCACTCCCAATCCTCTACTGAGTGTATCTCCCTTGCCGCTGTGGTCACTCTCAGAGAGGTCTCTGTATCCCCGGAGAACAAATGCTGGATCCCTCACCAACAAGGGGAGAAAGAGTGCTTTTGTGGAAGGCCCACTCGTGGCGGCCATCTTAGGGGCAGTCAGGCTGGTAAGAATAACCCTCACTGCTGTCGGGGGAATTGATAGTTGGGTCGCTGGTTCAGTTGCCTGGGAATCTGCTGCCCCAATACAGCAAATGTAGTGGTAATGATATTGCAGGTAAAGTACAGCATTAACATGTGCTGGGGACCATTTTGATTCATAGCTCCATCAGTTGCTGCTACACTCGTGGACAAAAGTGAGTGAGTGAGCAGTTAAAACGGGTCAAGGGGCCACAGAGTGAAGAGAGCTCTGGCAAACTTTGAGTTCCGCATTAAACAGGAAACAAATATTGCGGCGAGATGTTTGTAGATGAGGATTGAGGGATATTGCAGCCACCATTTTAAAGTCAGGCAGGTACAGGCAGTGTCTCGAGAGGGATCGCCGTGAAGGGCGCATACAGCGCAAATAAAGTTAGAACAAAAAGGGTACCTCGAGCAGGTGATCACAAATGGCTTTCTTCAGAAGAATCAGCCGTTCGGTGAAGAAAACAGATGAACCTCTAGGCGCTGTGATCGGGAGCGTCGGCCATTTTGGAGCCGATGCGATGTTCCACTACGGTAATTTTCGGCACAAAGTTATGTTGTAATTAGTGTGTCTCGTCGCCTTGTGCGTCTCCTCCCTTGGGCCTCCACGGAGTCGTAGCTCCGGTGGGCAAAACCCCACTTCAGGACCACTCAGCACCGAGGAGGAAAACACAGGAGACGATGGAAAGCACGCCCGTTCTGAGGGCATAGAACCGGCATGAGAGCAGTGTGTCCGCTAGCAGACCAAACACGGAGTCAGTGCGTTTGGAGGAGGCGGAGTCACTGCAGGATCGATCCGGAGGGCTTGATCCTGGCGCAACCGTTCCGGTGGGCTCGATCCTGGCCCGAGGGCAGGAGAGGCTGAGGCTGGAAGGCGAGAAGGCAAGATCCGATTCTCGGAGTTGAACTGGTCGAGTTGAGAGGGTCACCTGAGCGACAGGATTATAATCCCAACAGTGGGGAGCCAGGGTCGAACTTCACTTCAGGCCCGTTCATCTCCAGGGGAGAACGGAAGAAGAGGAGACGATGCGAGTCATGACCAATCCGGGGGAAACAATCCTGTAAAGGAGTGGCGTGCTCGGTGGAGAAACAGACCAGTACCTCAGTTGATGGCGGAGTCGCTGAACACTTGATTCCGGTGGGCTCGATCCTGGGGATGAGCGGTGAGGCAGCAGTCGAGAGGAGCGTCAGCACCATTGGAGGTCGTTCATTAAGGTAAGTTTCAACAAAATGTAAATCCGCTGATTACGGGGGTTAGATGTGAAGAGGGTTGAAGGCGGATGGCCAGGTAAACAGAGGGATATCAACCAATTTGGTAATCCCAGGGAAGAGCTCCTACTCGGCGGCCATCTTGCTTCTTCAGAGGGATCACCTCTGATGTGCAGGGATCAGGGCAAGGTAGTTTGCAGAAAAGGGCAGATTCCAGGAAGGCAGTGGCCATGAAGGCCATCGCATCTGCTCCAGATGTAGAAGAGGATGAGGCTCCCAAAGTGGACCATCCGCTGGAGTCTGTGTCACTTCCAGAGCTGCAGGGTTTGTTAGCTGCTGGGGGCCTACTCAGGAAGATTTCCCTAATGCACAGGAAGAGTGCCCTATGCTTGTTGGACTTTGGAAGGAAGCCCAGGAACATGTCAGCAAAGGAGTGGTCAGGAAACACTGTGTTGGCTGGGAGGATGGTCAACTTTGTAGTGGACCGGTGAATCCTGAACCAGCAATTCGCAAGAGGCAATTGGTTCCATTAGTGCACAGGAACTTCCTGTTGTCACTAGCCCATGACATATCCTTAGCAGGACACTTAGGGATTAGAAAAACCCAAGATAGGTTGGACCCTCAGATCTACTGGCCAGGGATGCACAGAGACAAAAAGAGGTTCTGCAGAACCTGTCCTTTCTTCCAGATGAGTGGAAAGGCAGGAGGGAAGACTAAGGCAGCATTAGCTCCTCAACCAGTTGTGTGTGTTCCATTTTAGTGGGTGAGAATCAACATAATTAGTCCATTTAATCTGCCTTCACAGTCAGGCAACAAGTATATCTTGGGTGTGCTGGATCATGCCACCAGGTACCCTGAGGCTGTATTTCAGAGGATCATGACAGCAAAGGTGGTAGCAGGAGCTCTTCTAGGGATTTGTTCTATGGTCGAATTTCCAAGGATGATAATATCTGACGCGGTAACCAACTTCATCTCTTCTTACATGAGGGAGATCTGGGGGCAAGTTGGAGTGACATACCACTTCTCCATGGCATACCACCCACAAACCAATAGTTTGGTGGAGCTGTTTAACAAAACACTAAATCGCATGATGGGAACTCTGCTAGGGAACCTCAGGAGGAAGAGGTATCTTCTCCTGCCATGTCTCTTGTTTGCATACAGAGAGATTCCACAAAAGGGAGTAGGGTTCAGTCCCTCTGAACTTCTGTATGATGCAGGGTCCACTCGGTTTAGTAAGAGAAGGGTGGGAAGATGCCTTATAGTCTCCAGAGAAGGATGTGGTGGACTATGTGATTGGCCTCAGGAAGTTGCAATACATGAGTCAGGCAAAGGAAAACCTTCAGGCTAGCCAAGCGCTGATGAAGGAATGGTACGACCAGACAGCTATGCTCACTGGGTATCAGGAAAGGACAAATTGTGTGGGCCATACAAAGTAGTTCAGAAAGTGTTTGAGATAAACTACGTGGTGGACACAGGTGCCACGAGGGACCCCAAGATGTTGTTCCATGTGAACAGGCTGAGCCTTGCCTCTAGAGAGATTACCTAGTGAATGTCAGGGCTATAGCAGAGGAAGTTGATAAAACCTTTGAGCCTCTTCCTGACTTGCTGCATAGTGACATGAAGGATGGAACTGTGGAAGGGGCTTAGTTAGCCCCTGGGTTAATGCCTGTGCAGTAGAGAGAATGTAGAGAGGTGTTGGGATGGTTTGCTAACCTCTTCTCGCTGACTCCAGGGTTGACACCTGTCTGTGTGACATAGACACGGGTGACAGGCTTCCAGTGAAGGGAAGAACATACAGAATGTCTGACCGGGTTCAAGGGTGCATTAAGGCGGAAGTTGCCAAGATATTGGACCTGGGAGTCATTGAGAGATCTCAAAGTCCTTGGTCTAGTCTTGTGGTTTGAGTGCCAAAGCAAGGGTCTACTGACTTGTAGTTTTGTGTGGACTACTGAGCCCTCACTGAGGTAACCAAAACCGATGCCCATCCAATCCCAAGGAAAGATGAGCTTGTGAATTGGTTAGGTGCTGCAAAGTGCTTGAGCACCTTGGATCTCATCAGTGGCTATCGGCAGGTCACTTTGGCACCAAATGCGAAGGAGAAGGCATCATTTTCTACACCAGAGGCGCTGTATCAGTTTAATGTGATGCCCTTTGGGTTGAAGAAAGTTCCTGCCACTTTTCAGCACCTGGTGAACCATGTTTTTGCAGGGCTGGAAGAGTTCTGTGTGGCCTACTTGAATGAAATTGCGGTGTTCAGCGATTCATGGAAGGACTACCTGAGGCGCCTGGGACTGGTGTTGGCATGGATACAGAAGGTGAAGCTGACCATCAAGGCAACCAAGTGTCAGGTGAGGCAGCCCATTGTAGTCTCTGTAGGAAGCTGGTTCTGTATATGGTATGCCACTAGTTGGTTATACGTGCACAGAGTCCAGGAGTTCCCCAAAAGTGTAAAAAAATAAAAAATGTAAATCCGTATTTGTAAGGCGCAAACTACTCACCCTTACGGGTCTCAAGGTGCTGGGGGCCGTCGTGGAAATTAAGTGAGCTATTGCCCAGAGTCACAAGGTGCTGAGCTGAGCTGCCGCCGGAGAGCGAACCGTGAGCCCTGTGCTCCGAAGTCAGCTGCCCTGGCCGCTGCACCACACCTCTCCACCTCAATGTAAAACCCAAAGTGCTCTATTAGTGGTAGTGTGGGCGAGCAGCCTTAGGCCTAGCACATAGAAGTGTAAGACATTTATTGCACCACATTGACCAATAATGGACACACAACTCAAAAAGGAGATCCACACGATCTTAGAAAAAAATGCTTTGTTTGTACTTTATTTTAAGACCTAGATCTTTGCAATAAGGTGCGTACGTTTTAAAATATAAATACTTTTCACTTTCAAAAAGGCTGCAGGCGTCATCGAGGGGTCCAGGAGGGGTCAGTCAACGCTGGGCTCGAGGTCAGGATCGCTGGGAAGACTTCACTGGACAGGTGAGCCACTCAGACTTGGGCCGTGCGCGTCGGGTGCAGAGTGGGCATGAGGCGCGGTTCCAGCTGGATTCGGAGTTCTTGTAGTTGTATTCTTCTGGACAGGGCCGCTGTCCTCGGGATATCTGGTCTTTTCTTAAAGAGCAGGCAGTCTTCCTTGGGATTCTGGATGTCGCTAGCCACAGGACAGGCATTTTTCTTCTTTAAAGCTGGAGACAGGGCGGTAGGCCTGGGGCCAAGTCAGTAGTCGTCTAAGGGCTTTGCTGTCCGGCGTCTTCTCCGCCCTTCTTCTTCGTAGTTTGCAGGAATCTAGTTTCTAGGTCTGGAGGAGCCACCTAAATATTAAATTTAGGTGGCGTTTTAGGCGAGTAGTAGGTAGGGCCAATGGGCACCTTACCTGGGGTGACTACACCCACTTTTATGCCATCCTCCTGTGGGAGTGGGCATAGACGTAGCCCTGATTGGGGGAGTCCCCTCATCTTTATGATGGAAGGGATTGAAAAGTGTGCTTAACTTCGCCTCCTCCACCTGAGGGGTGGAGTTGGCAAGGGTGGGCCCACCTCCTGATCTTTCTGAGTTTTCCTGCCGGTTTTCCCGCCCAAAGTTGGGGTGTAAACCGGGGGCTGCCATCTGCTGCTAGCAGCAGAGGCTGGGGGTTGCATTACAAAGGCAGCAGGCCTTTGAAGCTTCCCCTTCAAGCACTGGCCCATCCTGGGGGAGGAGGTGTGACACCTCTGCCCAGAATGTACATTGGTTCTGGTCCCAGAGAGCAGAGGCTCTCCACCCAGGGGTCCAGAAACTTGTCTGTGTGTGGCAGGCTGCCTAAAGCTGATCAGTGCCCACACCAGGGTTGGCAGGTTTTCAGGGGGCACCTCTGAGATGCCCTCTGAGTACATGTTTTATTAAATCTCATACTGGCATCAGTGTGGATCTATTACAAGGAGCTGTTGGTACCAAACAGTCCTGGTCTCAGTGAAGCCATCATGGTGCTGGGGAACTCGAGTTGCAAAGTTTCCAGCCCATGTACTCCTTATGGTTTCCCTGGCACTTACAATATTTAAGAGTTGACTCTGTTGGAATAAAAATGTGTTAGCTGAGTTATCCATGCATTGTATGTCTTAAGTTAGCATTCGCGGCACCATTTTATTTCCAGCCGCCATTTTGAGTCATGATCGAAATTAACTTCTATCTCTCTCATGTTCTACCCCAGTTGAAAGCAGCTGCAATTGTTTTCATTTCTCCAAGGTTGAGCTTCGCTGTACTAATGAATACTCTGTCTTTGTCTGTACATACCTTTCCCACTAGATAGGCCTGCTCCCACCCTTAGAGCGGCGGGTGCAGGCAGAGTGACCTTGGCGCTAAGATAGCATGTGCCCGGTCTCAGGATCGAAACCCATCCTTCTGTATCTCCTTTGTTCACCAGTTACCAACTGGAAATTTCCAGACAGGGCGGGTCTTTATTGGTTTTGAGTCTGACCGACTCTTCATTGGTATGGAAGGCTGAGAGGTGGTTGCGAGTAAACCAGGCAACCCTAATCGGGTCACTTCCTTCAGTTGGTGCCAGAACAGGGAACCAATTGGGTGACCCATCCTCGTCCGCGGATGGGTGAGGAGGTCGGGGCAACGTCGGGTCGGACAGGCGGACCAGGGATCCCTGCATGAGAGAGTCCTGAACTCGCAGCTGCCCCGTCCGTCTGACCGGGCAGTGCCTCGCCCAGTGATCATCCCGACTGGGGTCCTGAAAGGCGAAACCCTTGGATCTGGCCGTTTGGTCCGAAGAGTCGGCAGTGGAGAATAAATTCGTTTGACCTGTGTGCACCAGGTGAGTTTGTTTTGGTTCTTTGTGAATATGGTACCATTGTGGTTTGGATTTGGTTAGGTTTGAGGACCGCCTTTGGATTTGGTGCGGTTTTGAGGACTGCTTTTGGCACAAAGTGTGTGTGTGAAAACTCTGCCGAGCAACATAACGAATTTGGTATATTTTTGAAAAATGTCCGGGTGGAGTACGTTTTGGGTTTCTTGTTGTCGTTGCTGTTCTGCTGATGCTCAACTGGAAGAAAGTCAGCCAGCACCTCCGGAAGGCACAATTTTGAAATGTATGTGAAACATGGCATTGGCCCTATTATGTTTAGTACGTTATGGCACAAATATATGAGGGACAATGCCGAGTTACAGTGGCCTTTAACGGGCACCTTTGATGAACAAATAATTAGTTTTCTACAGGAGAAGTTGTTTGTGAAAAGGAGTAGGCAGTCAATGTTTGATTCCCTCAGAACATGGCAAAAAGAGGCTAAACAGAGGTGAATGAAAGCTGAAAAAGAGGGCCAGAAAGGGAGGACGCAAACATTGACTCAGAAAGCTGTAGCACATGATAGAGCGATGCAGGAGATAGGAATTGAACGTGCAGATAGGCGATTTCGGCTGAATACTGATAAATCATATGTCACCCGAGAAGAAAATGACACTTTTTTAGAGGAACTGCTAGATGCTCGACCCCCACCTCCGTATGCAACGCAGATGATATATCCTGCCCTTCCCCAACAGGCTCAGCTACCCAGTTCTTCTGTCTCTGCTGTTTCTGCTTCTGTTACTGTTGATCAGACTGCCTTGGCCACGGCACATCCTGTCCTTTCTTTGTCTTCGCCGTCTGTGGCAACTGTGACTGTTAGTACTCCTGCTACGCCTATTGCTTCGGCGTCTCTCGCTCCAGCCCTTACACCCATGACACAACCAACAATGACGTTAGTGCCTGCTCCCTCTGTTGTTACCCCCACTGTGCTCCTCCATTTCCCGACATTACTGAGTAGTGAGACACCGATGCGCGGCCCGGATGATAGAGAATGGACGAAATTTAAAGAGCGCATGGGACGGATTTTGGTCCGATCTGATGTGGGAGATGCGGAGAAAAAGGTAGTGGCTAATCAGGCAGCACAGTGGGTTCGTAAACCCATTCACAGTGTGGAAGATGTGTGGAGTGTGATGAAGGATTATGAGCCTTTTGCACAGCAGCATGCCCTTAAGCACATGTCGGCTACTCTGATCGGTCTTTGAGAGCAACATTTTAAGGGTGCAGCACCGCAGGTCATATATGATATTTGGGATCATGTGTATGTTACTGATATGGAGCCTGCTCATATCTTTGGTAACGTTGCAACATTGGTCGCTTATCGGGGAAGGCTACTGGAGAAGAGCCCCACCCCGGTGTCCCAGTACTCCATGAGGGAAGTGCATCCCATATATCACCCTGAAATACCAGAGGAACGGAATCAGCATGATGTCGTTATTAGACCAGGGGTTGTTGTATTCCGCTTTAGGGGTCCGTATATAGGTTTTCCTGAAACATGTCCTTATATAGGCACAATTCGCCTTGCCCTTATATAGGCATAGAATTCCTGTCCTTATTTAGGCATTAACCGTGCACTCCAAATACAGGCATGGTCACCGACATCCGTCCACCCTAACCTCACAACGAGTTCTTAGAAACCAGACCCTTAAGCTTCGGGAGTTCCCCTAGCACAGGACTATTGATTTCTCCAAGAACTCATCTATTATGTATGAATCGTTATACCTTAAGGGTTCATTCCTGACGTCTTCCTCTGTCCGACTTCACGTCAATGCTAACATTCCACGACACCTACCAGGTATAAATATACCTTCCCTTGCCCAAGCAAGTCAGAGGAGACCTCTACTTCAGAGGAGCCCGTATCCCGGCCTGACGCACTGAGAAGACGCTGTCATTCCTGCACGCAGACGAATCCAGCTTCCCGTGTTCTAACTCCCTTCGCGGGGTGTTAGAGTTTCAGATCCGGCAGGAGATTCCCACCTCTCTCATTCTCAAGGTATGGAGCTGACTAGATCCTAGAGGGACTCTTGGCATACTAGACTTAACACACTCTTAGTCTACCATATTAGAGAATACTCCACCTACTTCTATCTTTCCCTACACCTAGACTAGGTTAGGCACATTGGGGTAGAACTAGCTTAGAGACGCATCGAATGAGTACCCGCATTCTTAGCTCATGTTATTTATGTACGTGAATATATGCTAAAAGATAATGCTAGCGCAGTATTATTTATTTCTACTGCTTACGCTGTACATTATTTATCTTGCATACTGTCTTGTGATCATAACAGCACATATCTCTTACACGAGAAACAAGACTGTTCAATAAAACCCTTTTTATTGAAACGCCCGTCTTTCCTTTCTGTGTAACTCTGTAGAAACTAAGCATGCACGATTGAATGAGTGAAACTGTTATCTATTGTTTCCACGATTCTGAGACATGTTCCGCTTCTAAAGGGAAACAAAGTTGTCATGTTTTTCGGTTGCCAGAAACTACTCCTTCTTGTTCTCAAGGAGTTTCTTGTGGCCTCTGAGCTAGCTGGCACAGGTAATTAAGTTTAATATAATCGATAGGGACATACCGACCTTAGTCCTATGTCAAACCTATAGGTTATATTATTCCAATGCGCAGAGCCTATTAGGGAAATAGGAACTACACTACATGGTGCCCAACAGTTTGGTAAGGCAGTAATTTAACGCTAGATACTGAGTAACTCATTTGTGCTTTTCTCAGAGACCCCTACTCACATACTCCATAAGACGCCCGGAGTGGGTAGGGCTAAATATCCGCCATAACTAAATAGGGAAGCACCCTATAAATGAGTTGTTTGGTTTGTTCAACGTTGAAGGATACAGTGTTCCAAAATATTGTGCACCTTATCTTTTGTTTCCTTGAAACTTGTTCTGCATTTTTCAAAAAACAAATGTCCAACAGGGAAAATGCCACCGACACCGGTGGAGCTGCGGCTGACCCAGCCATAGCAACAGTTTTTAACTTTACAAGTTTAAATGAACCTGAGGAGGGTGTTATAGACATCAATCCAAACTTAAGAAGAGCCATCACTCTAAAACTTATAAAACACGGCCTACCACCAAGAGGCGGTAAGGCAGTTTTCGTGATAGAGGCACACGAATCCTTTCAGACAGAGGTATTCTATTCATGGGTCATATTTCCTGAATCAAATTCAGTAACAAGACTGTTTCACTTCTACAAAGAAGATGAACCACCAGAGGAATATATTCCTTTCGAGGATACAATCCTTTGTTTCCTGTCTCCAAACCAGACAATACCTATCGTCTAGTTTTGGATTACAGACACTTAAACACTTGTTCTAAAACATTTGCAGTGCAAAATGCACATAGTACAGCATTAATGAATAACATTGTGCGTAAAAAATACAAAACCACATTGGATATCTCAAATGGTTTCTTTTGTCAAAACATAGCACCTAAAAGCAGGTACTTAACAGCTTTCTCAATAATGGGGACCCAGCGTCAATTTTGCCGACTCCCACAAGGGTTCAAGAACAGCCCGGGGTTATTCTCAGCTAGAGTAACGGAGTTACTACAAATTTATGATAATGAGGCATTGTCCTATGTCAATGACATCTATCTGACAGACGATGACCTGGATAAACACTTGAACAGGGTGAGCACCATTATATTGGGCTTCGCCTCTGAGGGCTACAAATTCAACTTCAAAAAGTCCAGAATTGCCCATCTCAATGTCCTGTTTCTACGATATGAGCTTTCAAGTGAAGGCAAGAGCTTGGCAGCCAACTTTTTAGAAAGGTGTGCGCTCCTCCAACCTCCAAAAACGCTGAAAAATTTACAATCCATCCTGTGTTTCCTAAATTTTGGAAGAACTTACATTCTAAATTACGCAGAAAGGGTTAAACCTCTCTACGCATTAATCAAACCTGATTTTTCAATCAAAAATTGGACACAGGAACACACAGAAATCTTGCGTTCACTCCAAGCTAACATGTTAGCAACAAATCACTTACAAACACGCGTAAGTCAACGCAATTTAGTGATCCGAATAATTTCGGGTCAATGCGGATTCACCTACTTAACATTTAATGAGGGTGAGAAAGTACCAATTGCATACAAATCACACTTGTATACACAAGCAGAAATGCGCTTCACTTCAACAGAAAAAATTCTGACAGCAGTTCAAACCGCTGTAGCAAAAGAAAGAGCTCTAGCCCAAGGGAAACGCATTATTGTCGTAACCCCAGTTCCGGCCTTAGAGGCGGTAACAAAAGCAAGCATTCCAAATGCTAAAGCATTACATCCTGGATGGATACAATGGGTTAATTCTCTTGCTGAAACAGATGTTGAATATGTTTTTGATCCTGATTTAAAAACACAAGTGTTCCTGCAATATGAACATGAATGTCCTCTGCCCACTGAGATTCTGCCTCTCGATCAGTATGAATTCATAATTTACACTGACAAATCCGCACAACCCGCAACAGGGAGTAAGCAAGCTTACAGTGCAGCGTGCGCAATCGTTAAAGGTCGCACGCGCGATGGCAAATTCAGACCTATGGTCACAAAAACCCAATCTCTAGGAGATTGCACAGCTCAGCGAGCTGAACTACAAGCATTCAAACTGGCACTTGAAAGTACAGATCGAGAATTTCCCACACTAATAGTGTGCGATTCTTTCTACTGTGTGCAGTCGTATAATGAATATATACAAACTTGGCTTGAAAACGGGTTCAAAGATGCAAAAGGTGGCACAATAAAGCATAAAACGCTTTGGGAACAAGTAGTTCAGTTAAAAAGCGAATTACCAAAGGCTCACGTGATCCATACACTGAGTCATCAACGTGATGGCGTTCACGTTGCAGGGAATTCATTGGCTGACGAAGCCGCAAAGGGGGCTGTTCAGACGGCTTCCGTAGCTGCGATCACTCGTTCAAAAACGAAAATAGACAGTGAGATAATGTTGGCTGTCAATGCTACGAGCAAAGGCAATGGTGTAGCGTTACCAAAAACGTTTCCACTCAAGTACTCATATGTAATTGATGCGAACAGCGTTCCTTTTGCTCGAATCCCTGGAGTGGGGGATAGAGTAATTCCAAACATGGAACGTAGAGCAGCTTTGATTTATGAAACACATTTGGGGGAGGGTCTGTCACATCAAGGGATATCTAAAACAATATTGACATTAAAAGAGATGTACTGGTGGCCTGGGATGAATACAGAAATACACATATTCATCAATAACTGCATAGACTGTAAATTACAGCGAGAAAGCCACCAGACACCATGCTACGAATGTAGCTGCCCAGCACAGACACCATTGTTAGACAGCATTAGACTATCTATGTGCAGGCGTCCTCGTGGACAACGGCAATCCCACAAATACTAAGTCAAGGTTCCTATGGATATGGCCTCAGCGCTCGGCTGACGCTCGAACTGTTATAAAAGATTTGCGAGTCTTTATCGGCACATACGCAATAGGCACGCTACATTCTGACCAGGGCCCTGAGTTTAGCTCTTGGGCTTACAAAGACGCCATGGCCATTCTGGGCGTTGCATTGCGGTACTCCTCTCCGTTTCATCCTGAGGGAAATTCTGTTGTGGAAAGGAAAAACCGGGACATAAAGCAGTCTATAACAGCAAGGGTATTAGGTTCGGGTGATGGGTGGGTCAAACATCTTTATGGGGTCCAACGCTCATTAAACAACTTGCCAAGAAGTTCTCTAGGGGGGGGTCACTCCATATGAGGTCCTATTTGGGACAAGAATGTGGGTGCCCGATCTGGAATAAAGAGGCACAGTGGTGGAAAATAAACCCTTTGATATCAAAGATCGTTTGACTGTTTTACAGGACTTAAATGAACTAAGATCGAAACAAAGCAACGTATTCCTGCAGCCAACCACCACTGGGGAAAAACCGGCGGTCCCAGCAAGGCCTGTCTGGATTCCAAAAGTTGGGGATCTAGTCAGAGAGAAAATTGCAGACAAGAAGGAATTTGGACCTTCATACAGACAACCAGTACCTGTCCTAGCCATACACGAAACAAGAACAGTACTTCTGCCGCCCCTTGCTGGAAAAAAGGAGAAAAGATTTGTGTTCATCGACCTCATCAAACCACAGTATGTGGCCAATACTAAATAGTAGGCCTCGTGGACTCCGACCTAGTAGCAGACACACTCCTCTCGCTACTATCCAAGAGGTTCAGACTGAAAGACTGATAACCATCGAGAATTCAGCAGTAACAGATGAAGGACTGAGCTACAATGCTATGGAACTCATCCCTCTTGAAACACAAGTAACAGTTCATCCAAATACACCTGTCTACACCAATGTAACAAGTGATCAACTGGTACCAGCGATTTCTACAAATCCTGATGCAATTCCAACAATTGACAGAACTGCTTCTGGCTACTTCATTAACTTTGATACGTTTTCCGAGGATCCAAGTGAGCCTGAGACGTCGCCAGCATCGAAAACTTTTAAACAGCAAGTACAAGACTTTTTACATTTTTTGAAAAAGACTTATCTAGTTTCACCATGGATTGAACTTTGGGTTATTTCTGGAATATTTTTCTTCCTGCTTTGGCTAGCTTTGGTTATGACTATGAGCGTGCTTATAAATGGGAGATACATCCATTTGGACATTGAAAGAAAAGAAGTGAACTTACTTTTGAAACCACACAAATCATCCCATCGTGAAACAAGAGACTTGTCTGCAGTGAACATCACAGCCGTTCCTATACAGGATGGTATAGTGTGGGACAAAACTGATTTTGATATTTTTGGCCCGACGGAACATTTGAACATTCCACATTTATTTAAGATTTCACTAAGTGATTTTGTTTCATCTAGTACCTACTCTGATGATTGGGACTTTGAAACCGTAAATGATATGATGTTTGACCTAGAAAAATCTGCTGCATTTTCTAATAATGAATATTTAGAGGGTTCATCAGACTATGAACAGCTGTATTGCTATAACCACTATGGTCATCATTTTTTGCATAAATCTGCAACACCTAGAAATGTGTTTATGTTTAACCAATGGGAGCATTGTCCTACACCACCAAAAGGTAGTTCAAAAACATTTGCTAAAAAGTTTCCATATTTTTCAGGATACAATACATCTGATCCAGAAACATTTTACTATAGAAATGTAAATAAAACAGGACTGAAAATTATGTTAACAAATACAAAACAGATTTACTCTGCAGCATTTATTACCCAACTGTCTAGACAGGGTTTCGACTTATGGAAAGACACAATAGACATAAAATCTGTCTGGGGTACTAAAGATTGGCAAGTACAGGGGATAGAAGCTTTATTTAGAGCCTGTATCGTCCCTCAGCAAATAATGTTTTTGAATGACACTGTCCAACAAACGTCTTGCCCTTGGTTTAGCCAAGATTAAAGACATGAAAGCACCTTCTGTACCAACACCTGCAAGTGATAACAATACACAGGCAGCGGTTACAGTTGACACAATACTACAACTCAACAGAACAAATCCTGATTGGAGAAAATGGTTGATCTGGTCCACAGATACAAATAACTGTCAAGGGAGATTCCTGAATAAAACACAGGGGTGTACTATTCATAGGCCAGACCCACGATACGTCCAAAGACAGCATCCGGGGGTAGTAACAACATACAGTGTAGGAAAATTATGCCTCGATTGGCTGCAAAAATCTACACTTAAGGATGTGAAACAACACTTATCTTTACTTAAAGAAGACGCAGACCTTAGGGAATTCTTGCTTGGACCAAGAAAACCGCGTCAAAAACGTTTTATATATGCCGGCATCTATGCTGCTTATAATGAAGCATGGAAGGTGTCACAGATGGAGGCCGCAGAACGAATACGTGAACTTGATCGTATTAATTTAGAGAAAACTCTCTCTGTGGTCGACAATGGGTTAACAACTTTGTCCTCCAGAATTTATTCATTGGACAGTATTGTATCCTCTGCTATCAACATACTGGAACAAGATTTAGCCATGTTACAGCAAGGCCAGTCTCAGGTACGTTCTATTATGTTATTAAGCTGGACGCTGCAATCTTTGCGTGCGGGCTATGTGCCTTGGCGTTTTAACAACACAACGGCTCTGTTTGCAGAATACAATCTAACTGATAAACAGATCGAACTGGCACAAAGGGGAGCAAAATATACAGTACTGAGCATTGAAAAACTTGACAAATTACCATTCACAGTGGCAGAAAAACCAGCTACAGAATGGCTTATTCATGGCAAAATTAGTCTACCTGTGACTACTTTCCAGTTTCAGTATTGCCTTAAACAGATGCAAGCAGGCAAATATGAAAGCTTGGGTAAAGAATACATTAAGACATCCTGGAATTTACCTTACACCTATAGATGTTGGAGTGGGGATCGTGAAGTGTTTCTAAGTGGTACACACTGTGAAAGTGCACTAAGCGGTTCACTGATTTGTCAGGACATATCTTTACACAGGGCTTGTAATGGTTCTGTGGTAAACTTGTCCTGCCACCAGCAGGGTACACCAGCTGCTGTGATTAATCCAACGTTTGGACAACTTTCTAATGGGAGCTACCTCATGTTGAATAATCAGAGTTGCTGTGGCATGTTGCCAGGCATCCCATATCTAGTAACGGTCAACTCCAGGGTGACTTGCTGTATGCAAGTATTGTTTGCCCCAATAGACACAGTCAGGGAGTCGCCTCTATGGCCTTCTTTGAATGTCTCTTTTATTCGATTTGATACTTTAAGCAGAATGAAAGCCATGCTTATACAACAATCAGTGCCTTTGACCTCGGCCAAAGAAACCTATGATCTACAAGTTGCAAGGACTTCGGCTGAGATACAAGCTTTAATTCGTACAAACTGCCCTATACATTATGTAGAAATGATAGGACGTATCTTTAATATGTCAGATACAAGCGGAATTGTACATGTATTTAAGACCATCTGTTCCGGACTATTAGCACCTTTCCAGGCTGTCCTCGGAATCATCACAAACTTCGCACATTCGGTGGTTGGTGGTGTGCCGTTAATTCTAGCACTTGTTGCAGGAATTCTGTTTCTATTCCTCCTACTACGCTATGGCAAGCCTCTTCGCCAACATCACTCCGAGCGATATGGAGAGGGCCCTCCTTGAACAGAAATGCCGTGAGCGAATAGTACAGCTTTTGGGCATGCCTCGTCTACGGGAACTTAATACAACGTGGTTTCTGTCCTTCAGACCAATCTGGCAAGATTGCATCTTACCTGTTCTACGCTGCCTGTTTTGCGGTGAAGAATGCGTGCTAGACATCTGTCTAACACTCCCATCAGTCATGCCAACGGATATCGATACTCTGCTGGACCCGATAATGGCCCATGCTGTGTGTTGTCCCCAGAGGCTTCCAATCCTGATGGCGGCATTCATTGAGATCTCACAGACGCTTCCGGCTGCTGCTGAGGTACGAGATGGATCAACGGGCACACAGGTAACAACGGACGCGAACATTGCATCTTCTGCTGAAGGCGATGTTTCTCATCTCTGTGCAATTAACCTTCTGAACGAGGTGTACCAAATGTCACCGACTTCGGTGGATGATATTTTGACTACGGACATAGATGATCTAATGTTTACGCCAGACCCATACACTGACTTTGATTCGGCTCACAGTGTACCAGGGCAACAATGAAATTTGGCCTTCATATTTTTCAAACTTGGAACTTTTCCCAGAATTGAACTTTTTTCTTTTTAAATTTTTGAAATGACATGGCAAATGAACAATCTGCTTACAGTAGAACTAGTCTTATAAAACGGACTTCTTTGAATACTTCCAGGGACACATTGTCACCTTACTTGGCTAACATTTCATTTAATTCCATGATATGCAATGGCTTTTATTGTATGAACTTATCGACCATATGTATATATTACTGTTTTATACACGTTGCATTCCACTTCCGTTATATGCTTAGAATGAAAGCAATGCTTTAAATGTACAGTACCTATTGCATTTCAACAGTTTTTGAGCTTCTTTTAAAATGCTTTTAGAAATGTTTTTAGCGATATGTGGTACTCAATTTTATGTTTAGCATTTACAATGTTTAGCATTTAGTATTATCGTTCAATCGAAGATGGAGTGGGTGTTGTATTCCGCTTTAGGGGTCCGTATATAGGTTTTCCTCAATCATGTCCTTATATAGGCACAATTCGCCTTGCCCTTACATAGGCATAGAATCCCTGTCCTTATTTAGGCATTAACCGTGCACTCCAAATACAGGCATGGTCACCGACATCCGTCCACCCTAACGTCACAACGAGTTCTTAGAAACCAGACCCTTAAGCTTCGGGAGTTCCCCTAGCACAGGACTATTGATTTCTCCAAGAACTCATCTATTATGTATGAACCGTTATACCTTAAGGGTTCATTGCTGACGTCTTCCTCTGTCCGACTTCACGTCAATGCTAACATTCCACGACACCTACAAGGTATAAATATACCTTCCCTTGCCCAAGCAAGTCAGAGGAGACATCGACTTCAGAGGAGCCCGTATCCTGGCCTGACGCACTGAGAAGACGCTGTCATTCCTGCACGCAGACGAATCCAGCTTCCAGTGTTCTAACTCCCTTCACGGGGTGTTAGAGTTTCAGATCCGGCAGGAGATTCCCACCTCTCTCATTCTCAAGGTATGGAGCTGACTAGATCCTAGAGGGACTCTTGGCATACTAGACTTAACACACTCTTAGTCTACTATATTAGAGAATACTCCACCTACTTCTATCTTTCCCTACACCTAGACTAGGTTAGGCACATTGGGGTAGAACTAGCTTAGAGACGCATCGAATGAGTACCCGCATTCTTAGCTCATGTTATTTATATACGTGAATATATGCTAAAAGATAATGCTAGCGCAGTATTATTTATTTCTACTGCTTACGCTGTACATTATTTATCTTGCATACTGTCTTGTGATCATAACAGCACATATCTCTTACACGAAGAACAAGACTGTTCAATAAAACCCTTTTTATTGAAACGCCCGTCTTTCCTTTCTGTGTAACTCTGTAGAAACTAAGCATGCACGATTGAATGAGTGAAACTGTTATCTATTGTTTTCACGATTCTGAGACATGTTCCGCTTCTAAAGGGAAACAAAGTTGTCATGTTTTTCGGTTGCCAGAAACTACTCCCTTCTTGTTCTCAAGGAGTTTCTAGTGGCCTCTGAGCTAGCTGGCACAGGTAATTAAGTTTAATCTAATCGATAGGGACATACCGACCTTAGTCCTATGTCAAACCTATAGGTTATATTATTCCAATGCGCAGAGCCTATTAGGGAAATAGGAACTACACTACAGGGTAGTGGCCCGTTTCCAAGAACAGTGGGTTTATACCCCGTGGAAAAGGAGTGAAGTCTTGTCCCTTAAGACTCAGTTACCTGACCCTAGGAAAAATCCCACTGCATATTATAAAGAATTGACTGAGGCTGCTTCGTCAACGGTGATGACGCTTGCGGATATTGAAATGTTCTTTGGATTGTTGGTGCCCGTTGATATTTGGAGGCAGGAACATACGCAGGATCATGTTGCTGAATTGGGTGGTACCTGGGATCAAATTAAGGTATGGGACCAGGAAAGGAAGCCTGGTGAGAAGCCTAAGGCATAGATACTTGCTCTGCCTGGCCGTATTATCACTTATATGCATTCCCTTATCCCGCCCCGAAAAATTGATTGGGACTAGCTATCGACCTGTCACCAGAAGAAAGATGAGAGTGTGTCTGATTTTTTCACCCGGTTTGAAAGTGTTTTTTTAGATTATAGTGGACAAGACTTGTGGATTGAGGGTGGTATGCGTTTGTTTGTCAGTAGGTTTGTTTCAAATTTGCTCCCAAAGATTGCAACTCGATTACAGGCTTCCGAGAGCACCTGGTCCACATCTTCTCCTTCTGTTATTTTGAATATGGCACAGTACTATGAGCACAGGGAAAATGAGGATAATGAAAAGATGGAGAAAAAGCATAAGGATTTGAAGACGAAGGTGTTGTTGCAACAAGCTTCTCGAGGGACTGGTAGAGGACGTGGTGGCCCGGCCCGGCAGCTTCCTCGCACTAGCAGGAATACTGCACCGGTAGGGCCAGTAGGGCCGAATCAGTGTTCATATTGTAAGGAGGAGGGACACTGGTGCAGCGAGTGTCCTGTGCTTTTGCAGAAGGTGGCGTCCCCATGAGGACGAGGGTGTCGTGGACTGGGTCGTGGAGATGGTGGCCGGGACAGAACTCAGGCAGCTGAGACATTGGAGGGCCGAACTGATCAGAACAACTTTGATGACCCTCGGGGCAAACAGTACTACCACGATGACTTTGATATGGACGAGGTGACAGGGATGTCTTACAGCTCGGACAGCCGGACACAGGGTGAGGGACCAGTCTTGATACCTGTAGACCAAAGAGGTCCGTACGTTAGTGCGGACGTGCATGGTTCGACTAAGGAGTTTTTGGTGGATACAGGTGCGACAAACAGTTCTATTTCTCGTTCCCTGGTCCCTGGGGCGGCTCTGTCTGGCCATAATAATGTTTCGGTAGGATTGTCTGGTGTACCGGTTGTGAGCCACATTTCCATTCCCCATTCCCGTTTGCTATTGGTCACTTTACTGTGGATTTGCCATTTTTGTTGACATCTAATTCTGGAGAAAATTTAATGGGCCTGGATCTGTTGAAGAAATTGCATGCCACAATATATTGCTCCCCGGAGGGTGTCTATATGACCATGGGTCTAAAGATGTGCCACCCACACTGTGGGCAGCGGGCGACACAGATGTGGGTTCGTTGCAGATATTGCCTGTTTCGATACGTGTCAAGGAAGGTGCAATTTTACCTCGCATTCCTCAGTATAAGATACCACAGGCAGGTGAGCGTGCTCTGATAAAAATAGTGCAAGACTTGATTGAGAAAGGAGTGGTTGAGGAGACGACTGCTAATGTTTGTAACAGCCCCATTCTTCCGATCCTCAAACCAATGCCTTTGGGTCCCTCTGAGTGTCATGAAGATGTTTATCGCTTTGTGATTGATTTGCGTGAAGTTAACAAAATAGTGATTACCCAGTTTCCAGTGGTCCCTGACATTACGACTCTATTAACGATGATTCCTTCTTCTGCTAAATACTTTTCTGTCATTGACTTGAAAAATGCTTTTTTTAGCATATCAATTCACCCTGACAGCAGGTTTCTGTTCGGGTTCACCCTAGCTGGCAGGAGCTTTCGATTCTGTGGCGCTCCTCAAGGCTATACAGAGAGTCCGAGTATTTATAGTCAGGAGTTATAAGCAACGGCGTGTGCTTATTTCTCTGCTTTGTTTGACCCTGTTGCGCGAGCTCTTCCGAGCTGTCTAAGAGCAGTTGCGGATGTGGCTGTCTCAATACGACAATCGGCAGGACTCGTACTTGATACCGACCTCACAGTCATGGTTCCCCATGCTGTGGATACACTTTTGAATAAGACAAGGACACAGCACCTCACCAGTGCACGTCTGACCGGTTATGAGCTGACGCTCTTCCAAAAGCATATCACGATGAAACTCTGTGCCACTCTGAATCCAGCCACGTTACTACCCCTCCCTTCTGAGAATGAGGAAATTGACATACATGATTGCATTTTTCGGATGGAGGAAGAGACGAAGGGACGGGTAGACTTGACTGATGGTCCCATTATCTGACCCTCAAGGGGAACTATATGTCGATGGCTCTTGTTTCAAATTAGCAGATGGCACCACCACTGCAGCATACACAATTACTACGCTGCACACGGTAGTTGAGACCTCATAAGTTCCCTATCAGTCCGCCCAGGCAGCTGAATTAGTCGCCCTTATTTGAGCCTGTGAGTTGAGTGAGGGACTGGTTGTTAATATTTATACTGACAGCCAGTACGCCTTCGGGATCGCCCATAATTTTGGGTGGCTCTGGGCAGAGAGAGGGTTCCTTACTTCCCATGGGACACGTATTCAGCATGGTCCTCTCATATATAGGCTTCTGTCTGCTTTGACGCTCCCTAAGAAATTGGCGATTGTAAAGTGCCGCGCTCATAAAAAGGTCACTGACAAGGTGGGTGAGGGGAACGCTTTTGCAGAACAGACAGCTAAGGAGACAGCCAGCACTAAGATGAAAAGAATGTTTGTAGCGGGACCCGAGTTCTCCATGTTTGAGGATACACTCGAGAATGTTAAAGAAATCCAGAGTGAGGCTATGATGGAGGAATTAGCGGTGTGGCAAGAGAGCACATCAAATTTGAATGATGAGGGATGTTGGATTGATAAGTCAGGGAAGCAGAGATGGATGTTGCCAGATGCATATGTTCTCCCTGTAGTGACAATGGCCCATGGCCCAGCTCATATCAGTGCTAAGGGTATTTGCAAGTTGTTAGACCCTGTATGGCAGAATGACAATATCTCCAAGACAGCTGCCCACTTAGGGAAATACTGCATGGTGTGCATGATGCACAATCCTGGCAAGGGTACCCCTACACCACCCGGCAATTTTGCTCCTCCCACTTTCCCTTTTCAGGTCCTTCAGATAGACTTTATTGAAATGGACAGGGCCAATAATTTGAAATATGTGTTGGTGGTTGTTTGTGCGTTCAGTAAATGGGTTGAGGCTTACCCCACTAAGGAAAATACAGCCATTGCGACTGCAAAGATACTCCTGAAGGAGTTCTTTCCTCACTTCGGCTTGCCCCTTTTGATCTGGAGTGATAACGGAAGTCATTTCAATGCCAAGGTTATCCAGCTAGCTTGGCAGGGACTACACAGACAGAAGTTCCATGCTGCGAACCACCCCCAGTCAGCAGGTTTGGTTGAGAAGTACAATGGTACTCTCAAACTGAAATTGGCAAAGATTCAGGAGACGACAGGGTTGCAGTGACCAGATTCTTTACCACTAGCCCTTTTGTCCACAAGAGTAACGGCACATTCTAGGACAGGGTTGTCACCTTACGAGGTCGTGTTCGGGTGCCCGGCAAATGTCTGGGGTGTCCCATGACCTCGTAAATTTTCTGAGATTGAATATCCTTTACTAATTGATTACCTGTACCAGTTAACTGAAAGTCTGCGTTCTATTCATCAACAGATATGTGAGTGTCTACCACCTGTACCTGAGGGGCCTGGGCATGATATTCGGCCTGGTTATTATGTCCTGGTGAAGAATTTTCAGTGGAAAGGGAGTTTGGAGCCCCGCTGGAAGGGACCAATCCAGGTACTTCTCACCATCCGCACCACCATAAAGGTCGCCGGCCGAAAGCACTGGATTCATATGCATCACTGCCATAGAGTACCTCTGCCCTTACCCTATGACCAGTGGGTGAAGGAGGGTATCGGGGACTCGGAGTGGGAACAGGTCCCACGATTTGTCCCCTTTTCTGATGCCAAGCTCACATGGACCCAAACGGATGCCGAAAACAACGAGGTACTAAATGCGGCAACACCCCCGGAGATCAAAGAAATTGAGGAGCCCCTTCCCACTTGTCCCTTTGTGCCTGAGCCCCTTTTCACCGACCCTTCTGTGCCTGGAGCCATTATGTACAATTTCCGCCCCCGACAGAGGAACAGTGTACCAAAGGAAAAGTCAGATTAGCTAGGGATGGACAGTGCAAATCAGGGTGTACTGTGCCTATAGTACCAACAGTGTTAGTTTAGGGCGAGGTGAAATTGGTGCATTGTTCGGACATTGGACAGGATAGATCGACTGTGCTCCCCTGGAGGGGGGTACAGTATCCTGGACGACGTGGGATTGATTGCGAGCTAGGACTGAGCAGCTCCAACGCCGGTGCTCAAGAGCACCAACGTTGATGAACAATAATAGTCTACCAGTGAGGCTCAGACGGACACTGGGAACACTTGCCCCTTGCCATTAGTTTTATTGCATTCCCTTGCTTTACAATGTATCCATTTGGTTGTCCTGTTACTGAAGAGGAACAGCCATTTGCACCCACGCGTCCAGTGCGGGGTTGGTCCACAAAAAGTAAAATAGTTTTTGTGTCAATAGTTGTGATTACACTAATAATTGTATTGGGAAAATCCTGGTTCCTGGATGAGAAGTATCCTGTACATTCTTTGGTTGGTACAACACCGGTCCCTCCTGAGCACATTTTTGTTACTTTGGCCCCTCATAAAGGAGAGCATCGAAAGTCTTATAAGTATAATGTATTCATACAAATGCTACAACAGGCTCATAAGGTGTCAAACAGGACTAAATGTTGGGTTTGTGGATTACTTCCCTCAGTTACTCATAAAAGTAATAACCTGTTGTCCATGCCACTGTCATACGTCAGTAGTTGCGAGGGTTGGTTTGCATTGCTCAGTATGGTACCTCCCTATCCCCAATTCGACACTCTGGATAGGACACGTGCGGATTTTCACACTGTGGTGCAGAATTTGCATTTCCAGCATAGAGTTCCCGCTGGTGGTCTGACAGGCCAAGAGGCATTTGGCAAATTGTTTCTAAGGACCTGCATGAATGCATACAAAGGTGTAAAGAACGGGACCTGGTCTTGAATGGAAATAGCTGACTTTGAGGGGTTCAACACTTCTGAGTACTTCCAGTCTTTCCAGGCTCGTAATGTCACTGAGGACAAGTCAATACCAGTGCCAGTGGTCAACACAACAGCTAGTTTCTGTGTTCAGGGGGCTGGGAGGATAGAAGTAGGGGAGAGCAGGTGTAATTCCACTTAGAACGACTGATAGTCCACCCTTAATACTACCTCCTAATGTCTATTTCGTCTGTGGATCCCAAGCTTATGTCTGGCTCCCGGAGGGGTGGTTGGGCAGGTGTTATCTCTCTTTTCTCCTTGCCCCTGTGTATATGGCTCCATTGAATTATCACAAAGACCATAGGCTGCAGCGTCTGAGTGTACACTCGCCCCGAGTCAGGAGGGTTATTGACACGAAGGATATAGATCAGACAGATACCACCTTACAGCAGTTTGAGGATGCTATGAAGGGTATCGTACCTTTCTGGGGCCCCATGGCTAATAGCCTTCAACTTCGTCGGCTCACAAGAGTTGTGGAAGGGGTTCTTAATACAACTGCAGGGATACTGACCAATATTACTGCTGAGCTTCAGGCAACGAGGCTCGTCACCTTACAAAACAGGATGGTGTTAGACGTCATCCTCGCTAATCGGGGAGGGGTCTGTCGCGTTATTGACAGTAGCTGCTGTGTGTACATACCTGACCACGCCCCCAATGTGTATGCTGCCATACAGAAGTTGCATAGGCTTTCATCTGACATACACCAAGAAAATGGTACTTGGACCCTCTCTGGAGGGTTCTGGGGTTTGTTCACATCCTGGGGTTGGAAGATCCTTATCTTTCTGGTTGCAGTGGCTGGTATTATCTTTACATGTTGTCTATGCATACACTGCCTCCCTGCTTGTTGCGCTCATTGCATAAGTACCCTGACGCCTAAGCCGAAGATAGCAGCCCATGCCACTAATGCTACAACTATGATGCTGCAGGGTATTCATGATCTTATGTTGATTGATGAAGGCATATTTGAATATTGATCATGCACACATCAGTCTATAGTAGTAACATCTATTTTCTCTTTATAGATAGTACTACAATAATGATTTAGCGAATGCTAAAAGGGAGGTCTGTTGGAATAAAAATGTGTTAGCTGAGTTATCCATGCATTGTATGTCTTAAGTTAGCATTCGCGGCTCCATTTTATTTCCAGCCGCCATTTTGAGTCATGATCGAAATTAACTTCTGTCTCTCTCATGTTCTACCCCAGCTGAAAGCAGCTGTAATTGTTTTCATTTCTCCAAGGATGAGCTTCGCTGTACTAATGAATACTCTGTCTTTGTCTGTACATACCCTTCCCACTAGATAGGCCTGCTCCCACCCTTAGAGCGGCGGGTGCAGGCAGAGTGACCTTGGCGCTAAGATAGCATGTGCCCGGTCTCAGGATCGAAACCCATCCTTCTGTATCTCCTTTGTTCACCAGCTACCAACTGGAACTTTCCAGACAGTGCGGGTCCTTTATTGGTTTTGAATTATACTTATTGTAACATCATGCGTACTGAAGTCAGTCCCTCTGCAGCAATCCAAGGAGGCTGGTCAGACCGGACTCCACTCGAGTGTATCCTGAATAAAGCTTACTTGGTTTGTATTCTCTACTGTCTGACCGACTCTTCATTGGTATGGAAGGCTGAGAGGTGGCTGCGAGTAACCCAGGTGGCTTCCTTCAACTCAAGTATTGTAGGGGCATGTCAGCTCATGCAGATATGCCCTCACCTGTGGAATAGTGCACCCTGCCTTAGGGCTGTAAGGCCTGCTAGAGGGGTGACTTACCTACACCTACAGGCAGTGCTGGCTGGGATGGTACTCCGCAGGGCGCCATGTCGACTTTGTCATTTTTCTCCTCACAAGGGCATGCAAGCTGTAATGGCAGTGGCATGGACCTAGTGAGCGGGGTCCCAGGGGACCCTCTTCAACTTCCAGGCCCTGGGTACCCAGGGTACCACTTACTAGGGACTTACAAGAGGCAGAAATACCAATTGTGGATATGTTTTAGGGAAAGGACACTGGTACTAGGAACCTGGACAGCAGCGACCCAGTACTGCACAGTCAAAGTTGCATCAAAAGCCAGGGGGGTACTACAACAGAACCCCATTTTCTTACAGTCTCCCTTGGTCATGAGGTGGGGGACGGGAAGATATGCCCGTTGGATGCCAAAATTCAGTCTGTAATGGAGTGGGAGGTACCTACTACCCAGACTGAAGTGAGGGCCTTTTTAGGACTCATCGGGTTTTACTGGACACTTTGTGGCTAACTATGGGCGTATAGTTGCCCCATTGACTGCTTTGATCTTTAGGAAGCAGGCCAGGAAAGTAATATTGACTGCAGAGTGTCACAAGGCATTTGAGGACCTGAAAAAGGCACTATGCACTGCACCAGTACTGAAAGCACCTGACTACAGTCAGCCTTTCATTGTACAGACAGATGCCTCTGACAAAGGAGTTGAAGCAGTGTTAGATCAACTGGATGGCAAAAGTAGATAGCATCTAGTAGCCTTTATTAGGAGGAGAATACTACCCATAGAACAGAACTGATTGTCTATTGAGGAGTGCTTTGCTATAGTGTGGGCCTTGCTTAAGTTCCGCACATATTTATTTGGCACTAAGTCTGTGGTCCAAACAGATCATAAGCCACTGAAATGGTTGATGGCTATGAAGGGAGAGAATCCCAAGATGTTGGGATGGTCTATTTCTTTGCAAGTGCTAGACTTTGGAGTGGACCACAGAGTCAGATTGAGCCACAGGAATGCTGACAGACTTTCCTGCCAGATTTAGCAATCTGACCACACAACTTCTTCAGGCTAGGAGTTGGTTCGGAGTGTTCTGATCTGGGAGTCTGTTGGGACTGAAAAGTCCTAAGTATGACAAGAGATGTGAATCCCTGCCCTGAGTGCCCAACTGTACTGTTGTCTGGATCCCTAACGCTGTTTTTTTTGTCATAGGCAAACATGGAGCATGCATGTGTGCCATGACTTAGGCCTGTCTCAGGAACTGCAGACTTGTTGGACCAGGAGGGGCACCCAAAGCTCTGGACTCATAGTGGAGGAAGGCTACCGCCTTCACCAGGTGTTAAGCAGCACACAGTGTAGTGATCAGTAGGAGTAAACAGGACTTACTATTAAACTTGACCAATGATCATATACTGTTGGAGACAGTTTGCTACAATGTCTTACCAAAATTCAGCAATAGATGACATCTATTTGACTGAAAAAATAATGATCAATAACAGGAGCCAACCCATTAAGCCAGTTAAGACCTGGGTACAATTCGTAACTTGTGACAATGTCTTAATAGGTAATAGTTAAACACTCATTTACAAAAGTACAAGAATGACAAAGAAAACAATAATAATAGGAAACACCAACGATTCAGTATTGGTGTTTGTATTTTCAAAATAGGAACAAGAATAACTTGGAGACAGCATTAATGTTACTCTGAAAATGTGCAAAGAGTATATGGTGGACACATAGTGCTTGTGAGAAAACTGTGAACAGCGCATGTGAAGCATGTGAAGAAGTGAACCAACAATGGGAGTCAGTCTACATATGCAGCTTCCTGGAGATGAGGGGGACGGTGAGTGTACCCAAAAAAAAAAATGCCTCCATACCAGCTCTAAAATAGAGTCAACAATATATATGGGCCACACAAAGTAATACAAAAATATTTAGGAAATATATAAAGTATGTTTATTTATATATTGCAGATTTTTCTTTTTTTCCTTATTCATATGGATACTCAATACATGTAGATAACATAAATCATATATTTTCAACAAAATCTTAAACCTCCCATCAATCAAAATGCATGTCTCACAATCACTCAAAATTTGCACATACCATTCATACCCAATTACTACACTCACTCATTCATACTATAAAAACATAACATGTACAGAGCCATATCATGGAATATCCTTAACAAAACATTTCAAAAGGGGTCATAGAAACAAACTACAAAGATGATCAATTCCAAAAGTGTGTCAATAATCCATCTGTTATAGCATCTTACATATAGTATAAATTGGCTTTTTTTTCTCATTTTTTTATCCATAGCTTTAACTGTATACAATTATTAATCTTTTCTAGGTGTCCCCGTGGCTCTAGTGCTGGTGCTGATGCGCGTTTCGGTGCTGGTGATCAGCCGACCACCCACCTTCTTCAGGGCACGCACTTATCTTCAAGGGATGCACTGAGACAGTAGCTGGAAGAAATGGAACCTGGATCCCAAATGTATAGAATTCCAGCTCAAAACCGATACAAGGAGTGGTCGCATTGCACTGTACAAATATGTCCTTTAACGAATAGGCTCAATGATGAGATTCAGACAGATGTGTGGGCGGATCTACCCTACATCCCAAGGGCTGCAAAGTCCAGAGACAGATAGCTATCAAGGTGACAAGATAATTTGTGATAAAACGGGCATTACCAAGAAAAAGCCGTCAGAGTCACAGTCCGACGTGCACTCCCACCGTAGATGAAGAAACAAGTCACTGGGACGGTATGTGTATCTGCCGTTCACTTTATAAGCAAAAGAATCAAAAGAAGGCCGACATGGTCGAGGCAGACATGGTGCCTTGAGACCAGATTGAAGCGCTCAGCCGATGCGCTAATTTATGGTGATTAGCGCTTCAGGATGCGCTGTGCAGTTCTGGGGCTGTTAGGAGCCGGGGAGCGTTCGGGCAGACGGAGTAAAAAGTACCGGCGAGGATTGAATCCACCGTCTGGTCAGGTGAAGTAACCTCTGGGGAGTGAATGCCTCACGGTTGTTCAGGCCAAATCTTGCATGCACAGCAGAATCTGGCACCACCTATGAAGAGGACCACAGTCTTGTTAGGGTACATTCAATGGTCAATAGCCAAGAATCAGAAAACACTCCCCTTCGATCTACGGTGGCAGGACGCGGAGCACTTTGCAGGACCCTACTTTCAACTCTGGAACTGGGATCATTGTCATTAATCATTTGAATATTTTAACCATTTTGTGTGGCTGATTACGATTTACAGCTTGCCACTAAATAATATATGGAAGATAGTATATCTAGGAATATGCGTCAATATATTATTCGTGTTTCTAAATCTCGCTAAGGTCCTGCTACCATTTATACAAGATATATCGAAGGCCACACAATTAGTGTCATATTTGAAAATAAGATTTAGTGGCTACTACCTCTGACATTAGACTCCGCCGTTCCAGTCGTGAACATTGGAAACCTCATTAATAGAAACTTATCCCCCTGTATATGTATGATTGATACTGTGCCCGATTTGGATAAGGTCCTGAAGAAGGTGGTTCATGCTTGTGTCATCCCACCGAAACGCGCGTCGACCTCGTGTGTCCAGATCTTATTGTTTGTGTCATCTTGGTGGAAATAATTTACATCTTTAGTTTCCCTTGAGTCCAGATGTGCATAAGTGTCTTGTATGTATGTGAATGAGTGTGAGGAATGTATGAGTTTTAGGAGAATTGTTATTGTGGGGAGTAATAAAATTGTTTTTTTATGCTGCATGTTTGTGTATATGTACTTACATTTTATATAAAAAATTATATCCCAAAAAACAGTTCTTTGTACCTATTGGAAAAAAAATGACATTTAATGCATTGGAAGAGAAAGAAAAAAAGAAATCAATGACAATAATAAATATGATCTCAAAAAATAGTGATGTTGTTTATATGTTATAAGTACCTGATGTATGGCATAAGTGTACACCCATACTAGATTTATTCCTGTATAAAAGAAATATAGGTCAAAGGGGAGTGTTTTCTGGTTCTATTGGTTCTCTTAGTTCCCCTCTTACTCCCAGACCTTATTCGTTCCGCAGAGGGGGTCCCTTGTTCTATTACAATAGCCAAGAATCAGCATAGTTATAAAAGTAAACTCAACTTGCTCGTAACATCTTCATTAGCAATGTCACACAGATGTGGTAATCATTTTGGAGAAAGTGGTGAGCAATAAGAGCATACTAGAGGCTGTGTTATATATTGAAAATTGATAACATGTAGTCTTCATGCCTTCAAACTCACACAGTGCCACCGCGTGTCACACAATATTGGCTCGCTTCACATGGTCACACAATGAGGAGCCAATATCACACAGTGTGCACACAATTAACTGGAAATCCCTGCAGAACGCAAGTTTCCAGCTAATTGTTTGGAGACTCTGCGCAGCTTATGTCCATTCAAGGGTGTGGAACTTTCCTAAGACACCGGAAGCAGTCTCAAAAACTTCGTTTTTTGTGTGGAAAGTGGAAGGTGGTGAGTTAAGTGCCTCAGGCTGGGATTGGCACCACATCCTGTGCCTTACAAAGTCCTGCCCCGTCCTACATATTTCAGAAGTCAGAGGTTGGCAGGTCAGAACTTCCCTGCATGAAGGATTTAATCCATGCAAATCCTGTTCCTATGCCGGTTGATGAAAGTGGAATGGTCAGTGGTGTTGAAGGGTATAGATTGATCTACTAAAACTAAGGCTCCAACTCTGCTGCCATCCAACACCGATCTCAAGTTTTCAACCATAACTATGACCACAGGCTCTTTAGTATGTGCCACAAAACTTGCCTACGTCTGATAAAGTAGGTATGCTTGAAAAAAAGATGGTATTTCAGAGTTCACCCACTGTTTTAATTGGTTAAACTAGGGAAGGTTGAAAATTGTTGCATAGCTAATCAAGGCAATCAGATCTGCTGGAGGCTTTTTAGTAGCAGTGTTATCAGTGTTCTTCTGAGTGATTCTGGGCCTATCCCTGTGCCACAGGAAACATGAACTTTTTGTTCAAAAGGAACTCCAATACACAGTGTGCAGCAATGATATCTCTCAACATTCCTAACTACCACCTATCAAAGGATGCCCCTGAGTTTTCTTCATCTGTGGATATGTAAATTCAATAACTCTGATTTTATCGTGCAGAAATACTTTAAAAGAGGCCAACTATCTACTGGAAGATAAACATATCGGCATTACTTTTTGAGCAACTTAACAATAATTGCTTGATAGATATTACTTTAAAAATATATTTGTGATGGGTTTGCATACACCTGAAGAAGCTAAGGTTTGAGTTTTTACTAACGGTGTAGTTTAAAGTTCTTTGGGGTTTTCTAGCATTCTTTCAGAGGATATGTGCATTCTTCGTTTCTGACAGTGATTTAAGCTTTTGTAAAGATTCATTGTTTGTCTACTATTCTTTTATTGATTTTAGTTGCAGGTAGGTTTTGCTCCGAGTTGGCTTGCGGCCTCTTAGTTAAATTCAATAAAATCTTAAGCTTACTAAAAATAAGAATAATGTAACTTATGGGAAGTTTTAACTGAAGGGCACTGTTGTCGGATCTCTCCTCGGTCATCAAATGTCTTCACAAATATAGATAATTATCTGGCCAGATTTTCCTGGCTCCCAGCCAACAACCTGGCTTATATGGGCCTAGACGAGATTGCCTTTTTTTAGCACGCCCAGTTTGAGCCCCCACCAGCATGTTAGTGGGACATGATGATCCCTGTATATACATGCAATTTATGTGCCTGAAGTCATCTACCATGTGACAGAGCTTGCAACCCAGTGATTTAAGGTGATAACTGTACTGTGCTTCTATATTTTTGCGTATTTTTCTGTGTCGAATTTTCTGTGAATGGAAAAGTGATAGTGATGCACACACCAGATATTAACAAACCTAACTGGTCATGTATTTGCATTTGTTCACGTTTGTGCACGTTTTGTCCTGCTGATATGTAGCTCCAATTTTATAATACACTTAGGTCCAGATTTACAAACCTGTCACACAGCGCAGTGCAGCACCCAAAGTTGAGTGAAAGGCAGAAAGCAGGAAAGCGCCATATCTACAAAGCTATAGCACTATCTTGGTCGCTCCCTAGCACTGGTGCACAAACAGGCTGCCAAGCACTTCATACAACCATTGCGCCATAGTCAAAGGTGTCTGTGCGAGTCTACCATAGATTTTGTACTGGAAGGGTACCCTTCCAGTGCATAATAAGATGCCTAGACAAACTTTAAAACTTTTCCGACTTTGGATGTGTGCGGTACAGTGCAGCACACATGCAAAGTGGGAAACGTTATGAGAAATACAAGCATTTCGCCTTTTTAGTGCCTGCTTTGGCGCAAAACCCCATCTACTATGGTTAGTAGATAGGGATTTACGTAAAAAACCATGGGTGGTTGCACAGGAACACCCCCTTGATGCAGAGTAACCCAAAGCAGCGCTTTGTACTGGTTTGCATTGCTTTTTATTACAAACAAATGCAAATACTAATTTGTGTTGGTTTGTAAATCATGAAAAGGATTTTGCTTCGGGTCTGAGTTATAAAATTAATGCAAACTCAACTCAAAACCTTTGCAAATCTCCCCCTATGTTTGTACTAGATAGGGAATCCTATCTTATGACGATCTGAGAAAGTTATTTTTTTAATTTAACTAGAAAGATAACCAATGATTCTAGAACTGTTTTAAAACCCTCCTTTGAAGTCAGGTAGAGCACTTCAATTGGCTAATAAAATGTTACCCTAGTGTGGGAGGAGATCCAGTGAACAAATCCAACTCTAGTAACATTGCAAATACTTAGGGCGTTTTTGATAAGGGTAATCCATACCCTAACTATACAATTTCATATAAAGAACTAAGGGCCAGATGTGCAAAGTCCTTTTGTTAAAGAGAACACAGTGGGGTGGCAACTGTTTCTCAAAGGGGAAAGTGGGACACCTTCCCCTTTATGAGTCATGTCAGCATCCTGGAAAAAAGGGAAGACCTTTCTAGGTCTCGCCTGCGACAGCGCATGTGCTAGAGCATGCGCTCTCACTTGCGAAAGATATTGTTTTTACAAGGGGCTTGAGGCCTCCCAATGCTAACTATTCATGGGGCTCATTGTCACTCTCATTTGCAGCCTCCTAATTGGCTTTGTTTCCTTTTCTTTTATCTGGACCATGGACCTAATACTGATTGCGTCATCTTGATTAGGGTCCTTCTGCTGCTGGCGCTGTGATTGAGACACTAAGGGGCATATTACCAAGGATTTGCGATAATTATCGCAAAGCGCGCTTAGCGCTGTTTTTTTTATCGCTGGATAACGCGTTATTATCAACGCTTATCTCCAAGGCAATAAAAAATCCAGCGATAGCGGCGAAACCCAGCAATAGCGCGAGCAATCCAGCGATAAATTCACTGCGCTAATGGAAAGCTCGCTAATAGGCAGGTGAGGACTTAACCTTACAATCCACCTCCCATTGACAAGATGGTTAAGTCAAGTTTTTATCAGGTGTTAAATTCCAGCGATAATCGCGGTTATCGCGACTTTTTTTATCGCTTCGCGGGCATTGATAATAGGGGGAAGTTGTGTTTGTGACTGTTTGCAGTTGCTTTTAGTTAGGAACGCCTACTTTGCATGTCATTAGCGATAATTATCGCTGACATGCAAAGCGGCAACAAAACGGCCGCTATCGCCATTAAGCTGTCGCTAACAGCTGTTAGCAACAGCTTGCTAATAGGGCGATAAAAATATCGCCGCTTTATCGGCAAAAAGTGCCGCTAAAGTGGCGATACTGCCTTTGATAATATGCCCCTAATTTTTTCTAGCTGGCACAGTCATCTTTTTTCTTCATCTCTCCCATCCCCCTATTGTCCGTGTTGTTTCTTTCCTCCTATCCCCCGTTGTCCGTGTTGCTGCTCCCCTCCCACCCTCCCTTTGTCCGTGTTGCTTCTTCCCTCCCACCAGCCAACCTCCCATTGTCTGTGTTGCACCTTGAACCGACCCTCCTCCTGTTGTCCGTGCTACTTCTTTCCTCACATCACCACACTCCCGTTGTCCATGTTGCCTCTTCCTTCCCACTCCCACTCGCTGGTTGTCCGTGTTGCCTCTTACCTACCCCCCATCCTCCTGTTGTCTGTGTTGCCCCCCACCCTCACCCACCATAAGAAAACAAGCGCCATGACACTTTCTGTTACCGCATCATATCACTTTTTAAAAAATAACTTTTAGCCATGCTGCACAGCAGCCACGCTGCTCTACAACATGGTTAAAAGACAATAGCAAAGCCAATAGCTCTCATATAGGCAAGACCTAGTGGCTTTGCCAGTTCTTGTTTTTAAAGCAGCAGCACTTCTGTTAAGGATCAAAGGCAGCTTTAAAAAAAAAAGTTTCCCTGGTTAGGAAGCAAACAGAGGGATGGAGGTCTCCTGTTCCTTGCAGGTCGCCATCTCTGTATTTGTAGTCAATCACAGAGGGTTGTAAATAGCGACCTGACTAACTAATATTCATTAGACAGTTCGTTCTGCGACACCCAACCCCAGCCTCCACCGTCACTCGAGATTTTGCGATGCGACTAATTAATACATAGGACCCTCTGCAAAATTAAAGGCCGGTCACACAAAGTGGGTGCTCAATTTATATCCACTGTTTGCAACCAGTCTTCTAGTACATATGGCCCCTTGACGGGTAAAATACTTGTCCACTCTACCAATGGAGCACAGTTGTATATTTAATATGTGTCCCAAAAATATGGCTTTCAGTGGGTATGAAGAAACTAAAGGACTACATACTAATTTGTCAAGGATAAAAAAATTTCCTCCCTTCCTCTCCAGGTCTTGGGTCACGTGCACTGTTTATTTTCACATGAACTCCTGTTTTTCCACCTCAGTTTATCTGTTCAGTTGCCCAGTGCTCGGCCTTACATCTCAGACAGAGTGACAGGCTATTTGTCTGGAACAATTTATCAGCATCAGAGGCTTTACAGACTGTGCTAAAGGCCTGGGAGAATTGACTTTTCACAATCACCGGCCACTGTCTCGTCATAACAATAACCACACACATGAGCTGCGAAGAAATGACACAAGATGTGGCGACGTATAACACAGAGTTCACTATATTATTATGACACTGGAAAATTGTTTGGCGTGAAAAGAGGTGAGTTAAGCGGCGTGAGTGAAAAAAATGAACATCCCTTTGACCTTTGGCAGCCTGGCCTTGTAACTCAGAGAAGCCTGCGTGCAAGGTGGTCTCCTCTGACTGGCTGAGGAAGGGAGTAGGGATTGGGTTACCTTCTCCTGACCCATAATTCAGTGTAGCCGGCTGCAGTGGGCCTGCTGGAAAGATTTATGGAAGGTAAGTCTGGATCTTCTCACTAGGAGGTTTGTCCTCTCAGGTCAAAGTTCAAATCCTTTCCAGAGAATTATGGGAACGTGTACATTTCAAGCCCATATGGGGCCAGTGATTAAAATAATATTTCAAAACATCCTCATTGTGTGCCTGTAATCATCAAAATGGGAAATGCTGTGGCACTCACAGTGCCTCAAATGCAAGTTACACTGATGTAATGTGTTCAGAAGAACTCACCTGTAAAGCTAAATTAACAACATGGACACTTTTTGCGAACATTTGCCTTGTGCCCTCCTCAATGCGGGCTCATATTTGCATTTCAGCTGCAAAAAAAATGATTAGATCTAGTAGGATCCATTGACAATTGCAGCTGTGGAGTAAGATCCCAGCACACCTGAGCACGCTCCTTTTGTGTAGCAAATGCCTGTGTGGTGCAAGGAGGTGATAGAACCTAGCTGCAAGATTCTCCTACTCTGCTATCAAAAGATAGCCTGGAACAGATTTGACTTGTATTAACTCACAGTCAGGTGCACTCTCTATTACTCGCAAAACTAGACCATTGCATATATAAAACAAGGAGTAGTTCTCGGCTTCAGTTTTGAAGTGAATGCTGGAAGTGCATAAGATCCTGTTGTTCCCTTGTGGTGGCTTATGGAAAGGGGCCCTTTGCCTTCTCAAACCTCCCCTAGTGCCTGGTGCACAAAGCCTTATTCAGTTGCAAACCCTGTGGTTCGCAAAATGACAGAATTTGGGGCCGCAAAATTGCTTTTTACTATCTACTAAACCCATTTTGCATGTCACAAAATTGGTTTATCAACACATTCCGGCTCTCAATTAGGAAAGGGCATGAGAGGCTGCCCTTCCTAATTGTGATTTGAATGGTTTAACAGTGCTTTGACCATTGAAAAGTTACTGACTTTTCCAATGAAGTGGTTCTACCTGATATGTTTCCAAAGGGATCTGTTTGTTTGTTTTTTGAAAAACGGCTACCTTTTCCTTTCAGGAACATGGGCTGATTTAAAAAACAAAAAGTCCTGTTTGGGAATGCAAACATATGCATAATGGTTGTTGTTGTTATATATATTTTTATTTGGCATATATAGCCATAAAAAGTAGCACATTACAAACAATTAAAATGTAGATTGTTCGAATAATGTAACCATAAGCACAATATAAAACACAATAAAAACCTAATAAATTATATAATAGACAATCAACCCACCTATAAAAAGCTCTTAATTCATAAGGCAGGGAAAAGGTCACTTATACATTAGCTATACATTTATACATCCGTACATGTTACCAAGAATCAAAGATAATCCACAGGTCATAGGTAAGAACGAATTTCTATCATGTGCTAATTTCAAACTATATTACCATTTCCTTCAACGACTCCTGCATAATGGTTGGCTTTCGGGCCACATTCCATGTGTTTGTAACAAAAAGAGGGTATCAACCCAAAAGAGACCTGCCTAGCTAATATTCATTAGGCAGGTAATTCTGCGACCCCCTGCACCTGACCATTTTGCAATGTGATGCATTAGTACATAGGTGGCTTTGAAGCATTAAAGAATGGTCGCAAAAAGCCAGTACACAACTTGCAACCATTTTTTGCTACACACCTTTTTATACATTAGGCCTGTGACGTGCAAACACAGTCACCACTACCATCTGTACTGCTGTTTTATCTGCTATCTTCATAGTACTCATGAATGCTATTTACTCAGCATAAAGGGGGAATCCACTTTCTACCATTATTTATTTGTGTGAGTGATGATATATCTCCGTTCGGAAATAGTGGCAGCATTAAAAAAAATGTTGATTCTGATGGTTGAGGTACAAAATCACTTATGATACTTTAATGAGTACCTAGCTGTAGCTCAGCTGGTAGCATTGCACTGGAAATAGAAGAATAGTGCCCAGGCAACTTGTCACATTATAGGTTTCGACCCTGTGTTTTTGCCCTGTAGCACAATGCCCTGCCTCTATCGTATGTTCTGAATGCTATTTAGACATTTTATTTTTCTCTTCTATTTGTTTAATCTGTTGAAGTTATCAGCGATGTCAATGGCTCATGAAAGCGTGTGGTCCTATCTCAAGTTCATCATATCAAGCAGCAAATTTGGAACCCCCACCTTAGAAAATCTATGATAATGTATGTGAGCTGCAGCCAGTTGTGACAAGAATTGATGCCCAAGAGGGGGATTTTGAGGTCTGTATGTGCACACAAATGTTCATCCTCTTTTACGAGTGTGACTGCTGTCAGCTGAATAGTCTTTGGAGGACTGTCAGTGGTGGCAGCGATACAGTGTATGGAGGGAAGGCAGGCTTTTTTTACCTATCCATGGCTGGTAGAATCACCTACTAGTCTCTCCCAACTTTTTTAATTGGCCTGTCAGACCCTGCAACCGGGTCTTCCCCATGCATTTGGGAGATGGTTGCCACACGTGTGAACCTTTCTGTAGTGTAGATGACACATGCATATATACATCCGTAGCAATAAAAAAATACATTTTATAGTTGTCCATGTGGTACCTAAGTTTCAAGGTTGACAGCAGATGTAAAATGCAGACGTCCACCACAACATTCGAGTAATGCCTTGTAGTGGGTCAGAATTTTGGGAGTAGAGGAGAGAAGGCAGTTGGTGCTGTTCATGATTATGGAGTTTTCCCTGACATTTCCTGGCCCATTATTCACTAGAAGGGCTAACCACCCCACCAGTAACTGGTAGTTAAGTGGGACAGCCAGCCTTTCTGGTTTACCCTTGTTTTGGGTCTCTCCTTACAAGAGATGCCAGCCTCCACCCCACCTTTCTGCTAGCACCGTGTAACAAACACCGTACCTGGACAGGTGTTAGTGGAATAAACAAAAGAGTAGAACTGTCTAGAGCGAGTCTCGGAACTGACTGCTGGAATACACAAGTACTGTCTGCAACTTTAGTGTAAAAATAGCGCAGAAACTCCTGGGCAGGTTGCCAAGATTTCTCTACCATAAATTTATGGCCCCCACTCCAGTGGTAGCTGAGAAATTGTCTATGCTTTAAGGCTGTGGTCTGTACCACCGCCTCAACATACCAGGTTTGGGACCAGATATCTGAGAACTTTGACAAAGTGATACAGACTGCCAGGAGGTGCTGTCAGGACTCTACTTTAAGGGAGAGAGCTGACAGCCTGCTCAGCATGAAATTCTTGCTGTTGAAATGATGAATTCTAGAACTTCACGCTGGGCAGAGTGGCCGAATTTCTGAGAATATTATTCATTGCCTACATAGATTTGCAATCCTTGAACTTTGTTTGATATTGTAAAAGGCCCAACATCAGAGCATTTGCACATGTCCTTGTCAAGGCTTTTTCACATGGAAATGGGACGACCTGGTGCCTGGATAAAGAATGTGGACAAGCAATTCTAAGAGCACTGGTTGTTTTTTCTGCAAGAAAATTGGTGTTTGATTTTGTTTGATTATGGGGAGCTTTTATTTGCTGCTTCTGGCCACACAGTGCTTGCTTTGTAAGGGCTCTCCAATGTCCTCACTGCCCTTCTGGCAGTAATGTTTTGGTTTGTGTAATACATATATAGTAAGTAGTTATAGTTAGGTCTGCTTTTCCATAGACGGGGCATTTTTGGGTTTGCTAATAACTTTGGCCCCGTTTGACAAATCTTCACAAAACTTTCCCCAAAAAAGTTCATTCACCTCAGCTCCTTCTTGAAAAGTTTTGGGGTGATCCGTCAAGTGGAGGCTGAGAAAAAAGGGGCGAGGGGGGGTCAAAACGTAAATTCTCCATGGGGTTTCCATAGACTTTTTTAGACACGGCTAAAGCAAAAACGGCTGAATGGAATTGCACCAAATTTGCAGGAAGCTAGATCTTGGTCCACAGATTGTGCTTCTTGTGATTTGATGTAAATCCGTTCAGTAGTTTTTGAGATATTAAGGGTCAAATATAATTGTATATTTTGGCAGTAGGGCTCGCGAGAGTCCCGCAGGCGTCCCGCTGGAGCGCGAAATCAAAAATGGAGCCCTGTGATGGTTGGAGACGCCCGTTTTTCCATGAGCCTTCACGCTCTTGCAAGAGTGAGAGGCTCCCATGAGTCCTGCAAGTCCAGCAAGGGTGAGCACTCTGATTGGCTGGCTTTTGGAATATTAGAAATGAAGTGCCCGCCATTACTGTTTAATGTGAAAAATTGGAGGTGTTGTGGAAATGCAGTAGAAAAGCTATATGAGGGGGCAGCAGAAAGGCATACGGTCCCTCTAGATTTAGAGAGGAGGTGTCTAAGGGATACCTACTGTGAAGATTATAAATGTATATTGTTTTAAACTAATGTTTACGTTCCTGTAGGACTCTTGTGGGATCGCGATTAGTAAAAAGGAGTAGATGAGTTCTCCATACACTTCATTAGTAGGAATGCATAGAGTGGTTGGTGTTTTTGAAAGGAAGGGCCTCATTACGATGTCGGTCGGAAAGCCTTGGACCAACAGTCCGATTCCCCTAGACCGAGTCAGAACCCATCCGCCTGAGTCAGTCGGAATCCAATCCGCCCGATCGATTACGATGCTCGCGGTCGGAAGGGGAACCGTTCGGTGTTTCCGAATCGGTCCCGACCGGCAATCGGAGAATCCGAGTCAGTTGGAGGCAATCCGTACAGCTCTATGGACAGCGTTTCTGACCGACCAATTACGATGTTGGATTCTGACAGCCTTTACGACTTGGTCTGTCTGACACGAAAAGTCTGTCGGAAACTGACTTTGAGGGGCCCTAGCAGGCCCCCCTTCATCCTGAGGCCTCCGGTTTGGGGTCGAGGGGGTACCCAAGGGACCCCCCTGTAAAACCATGAATAGTGTGGCAGGCACCATGGGGTGCCCATGACAGAGTGCAAGGTTTTCCGCAGACACCCATTTTGCCCATAGGAGCCTGTGTTGTCAGTCAGAACACAGGCTCCCATAGAAGTCAATGGGAGTCCTTACAAACGGTGTTCGGAAGCATCGTAATCGGTCGGGAGGAACTACCGACCACGAGTCGGTCGAATCCCGAATCCGAGACGGTGTCGGGCGGAACGTTTCCGCCCCACATCGTAATGAGGCCCTGAAGTGTTAAGAGATAAGTACTGTGAGATTAGTAGATGGTTAATTCTTGTTTAAAAAAAAGTTATGATCTTGCAAGACTCTCGCGGGATCGTGAACAGTGAACAGTAGAAAGGAGTAGGTGATCTTTGAATACACTCTGCTATGCACACTTTTCCTACTGTATGAAGGAGTCTTATTAGAGATGGTGTTTATAAGAGTGTACTATTTACGCCCAATGACTTGATAAGAGTTGTGAGTAGAGTACAGTCTCTTCCCACACCCTACTATGCACACCTATTATCAGAGAGAGGGGTCTTAGCAGGGAGGACAATCCCTCTCCAGTCACTAGTACACAAACCCGTCATCTAAGAGAGAGGTGTCAGCAGAGAGTCCAGTCTCTCTCAACAGACCCTACCATACACACCCGTCATCTGAGAGAAAGGTCTGCAAGTGCACACCAGTCATTCTCCACACTCTACTATGCACACCTGTTGTTCAAAAGAGGGGTTTCAGCGGAGAGGCCAGTCTCTCTACACACACCCTACTATGTACATTTGTCATCTGAGAGAGAGATAAGAAAGGAGTGGCCAGTCCCTCACCACACCTTTCTATGCACACCTGTTATTTGAGATAGAGCTCTGAGAGGACAGGCCAGTCCATCCACACACCCTACTATACACACCTGTCATCTGAGAGAGAGGTCTCAGAGGAGAGGCTAGTCTCTCTCCACATACCCTACCATGCACATCTGTCATAAGACGAGAGGTCTGAAAGGAGAGGTCAGTTATTCTCGACACACTACTACACACACCAGTCATCTGAGACAGCTCTGAGAGGAAAGGCCAGTCTCTCTTTACACACCCTACCATGCACACCCATCATTTGAGAGAGAGGTCTCAGCGGAGAGGCCAGTCTCTCTCCACACACCCTACCACGCATATCCATCATCTCAGAGAGAGGTCTGGAATTTAAGGGCTGTCCCTTTCCACTCACTACTACGCACACCCATCATCTCATAGAGAGGTCTGAGAAGAAAGGGCAGTCCCTCCCCAATCACTACTACGCACACCCTTGTCATCTGAGAGAGGTCTCAAAGGAGAGTTTACTCGATCCACACACCCTACTACGCACACCTGTCATGTGAGAGAGAGGTCTGAAAGGAAAGGCCAGTCCCACGACACACTCTACTACACACACCTGTTATGTTACAATACAAAGCCATTCCCGTTCAAAATAATGACCGCAGCACACAGGATATAGTCTTCAGTTATTCTAACATACGTACACTCAAAAAATAATGAATTTACTTTTTTTTTTAATTAAGAAATTCACAGAAAAAAACGAAAGTTAAAGTAACTTTATAGTTAAGTGTAATAAAAATATCTGTTTTTGTTTAAAAACACCTTAGAAATTCACTGGAAAAAAACAAAGGTTAAAGTAACATTATAGTTAGGTGAATTTCTCAGTGCCAACATTAACATTTTGAACTAAAAAAAAAAACACAGAAATCCAGCAGTTATAGTTAGCAGCACTAACTATAACTTGCGCCCGCCATGCACTGCTTATGACTTCATATATGACATCACTCACATCTTCTATGACATCATTTATTACATAACTGATGACATCACTGATAACATCATCCAATGAGTGTGCAAGTTTCTTTTACCATTTACATAGTGACAGGTAACTACCATTCTCCTTTTCTACATAATTTTGTACAGCTTGGGTCCAGCTAATGGATGTAAGTGTTTACCAAATGCATGTGCTCCTAATGCACTATGGCTTTGTAGAGTGTGCAACTGGCAGTTGCCTTGTATTCATTATGCTACACACAACTTTTTGGTGTCATCAGTGATGTCATAAATGATGTCATAGAACTGTCATGAGTGATGTCATGTGAGGTCATAAGCAGTGCATGGCAGGGGTGCAGGTAACGGTGCTAACTATAACTGCTGAATTTCTGTGGTTTTCTTTTTAGTTCAGAACGTCAATGTTGTCACTGTGAAATTCTCCTAACTATAACGTTAATTTAACCTTTGGTTTTTTAAGGGACTATATATATTACCCAGTGGCGATTGCCACTGGGTAGTTATAGTTAGGTCAGCTGTTTCATAGGAAAAGCGTTTTTTGTGTTGCTAATAACTTTAGCCCCGTTTGACGAATCTCCGCAAAACTTTCAAAAAGGTGCTACTCTTTAACTAGTTTGTGCATGGAAAGTTTCGGGGTGATCTGTCAAGTGGGGGCCAAGAAAAAGGGGGGTCCCAAAATGCAAAATCTCTATGCATTTTCCTTAGACTGCTTTAGATAAAGCTACAGAAAAAACAGAATTACTCCAAATTTGGCAGTAAGCTTGATCTTGGTACGCAGATTGTGCATTTTATGATTTGGTGTAAATCCATTCAGTAGTTTTTGAGAAATGAAGGTTAAACATAATTGTATATCTGGATGCTTGGGTCCGTGAGAGGTTCGAGAGACTCTCGCAGGAGCGCCAATATAAAAATAGAGCATTCTGATTGGCCCAGTGAGATTTATTACCCTTGGACCAGCTCGCTCCTGCAGGATTCCCTACACTTTGATTGACTTCCAATAACATGAGAAAAATATTTCTGGCAGCCATTATAGGACTTTGGGACTTAGTTCCCCAACCTGAAATAAAAAAGAAAAGTAATATAAGGGGGTAGGCTAGGGATACTCTGACCCCCTAGGACCTATGGGAGGGGTCCAGGGAGACCCCCTTGGGGCTGAAACAAAATCAAAATCAACAAAATTTGCAGCAATCCCGCGGGATATAAAAAAAAAACAAATGGCGGCCTGGCTGCATTCATTAATTAAAGGCCAGGTGAGACCAATCTCAGGCCGAAATCATGAAAAAAGGGGATGGGGGCCAAGCGTCCCCCCTCCTGAGCCATTAAAGTCCCCGAGAAGCCTATCCCAGGGCCGAAATGTGCATATAAGGGGAGGGAAGCCCCCTCCCCGAGCTTCCAGAGGCGCTGAGGACCCCAACCCCGGGGCTGATTTCAATAATAAAGGGGAGGGGGTCACGTAGTCCCCCTCCCTGAGCCTCTAAAGGCTCTGGGGAGCCCACCCCTGGGGCCAAAATTACAGAAAATGAGGAGGATGGCCATGCGGCCTCCTTCCCCTGAGCCATTAAAGGCCCCGGTGAGCCCATTTCTGGGGTCAATTACTTTAATTAAGGGAGGAGGGCCACACGACCCCTTTCCTGAGCCATTAATGGCCCTGGGGACCCCATCCCCAGTGCCAGCTCACTAACTATGTCCCGGGGAGCCCACTCCTGGGACATAGCAGTTTCCTGTGTTTGCTCCCGCTTGACGGTAGCATTTTAGAATCTCAAACACAAAGTCTGCTCCCAGTGGGCGGGAAATTTAAAAATGCTCCTCCTGGCTGGGAGCAGACTTTATCTGTTTCCTTGCAAAACAGATCAAAACATTCCTCTGCCCGAATGGAGCAACAGTAGTAGCTGCTCCCTGCGGGCGGGAGTAATGCTGGCTCCCGCATTATAAGGTTAGCCGGCTGGGGCTGCAGGGACCTTGGGGCTCCCCCATGGCCCCCAAGGAGTATATGGTGGGTGCCCTGGGTGAGCACCAGGGCACTCACTTTCAAGAAATTAGGGCCCTGGGAGATGTGGTCCCCAGGCCGGAAAAGCCTCACAGAGGGGTCCCCCTCTCCTTTAATTTTAGTAGTGGCCTTGGAGGATGGGGTCCCAAGGCTTGGGGAGGGGGGCCTTGCAGCCCTCCTTTCCTTAAATTAAATAAAATGGTCCTGGGGGATGGGATTCCCAGGGCCTAACAAGGGTCGGGGAGGGGGGCCACACAGTGGGGATTGGCTTTATGTATGGTAATCAAATATTACTTTACATTAAAAAACAACCTAAAAATGTACTGAAAAAAACGAAGGTCAAAGTAACGTTATAGTTAGGAATGATAAAAAAATATGTTTTGGTTTCAAATAAACACCTTAGAAATTCACAGAAAAAAAACAAAGGTTAAGTAACGTTATAGTTAGGTGAATATGTCAGTGACTTACATTAACGTTTTGAACTAAAAAAACATAGAAATTCCCCAATTATACTTGCGCCCCTGCCATGCACTGCTTATGTGCTCACATATTACATCACTCACGACATGCTCTATGACATCATTTATGGCATCACTCATGACATCTCAAATGACATCATTGAGGACATTACTGATGATATCATTGATTACATCATCCAAGCTTCTTTTGTACACATTGTTCTACAAACAGGTATAGCCTTACAGCTATGAAAGTAAGTGCAAAATAGCTCAAAATAGTATGAAACACCATTACCTTTATCACACAACCTCATAGGTAAAGCAAGCTTGTGTTTTGTGCACCATTGACCCTATACCATACACTTCATGGGTAGCCGAGTTCATATTGACTATGATCCACAGATGCAAGGGTAACCTATACTGCACACAGTATTCAATCTGTATACAACTGTTCAGGGAAAACCAAGTTCCTCCAGATCCTGAAGCTCTGTTACATAACTAATGCCGTACTACAGACAATCTTTATCTGTATCAAACCCCTGACAGTCACTGAACCTATGTTGAGAAATGAAGTGCCTATAGGTAGAAACGTGGGTACTGTTAACATTGTTTACTCTATGGAGTGAGTTTACTCTGTACCACACTGTTTGCAAACAGTGAAACTCTCATGAGAAATACACCACAGAGTTTTAAAAATTATCTACTAAGAACAGTGTACACTACCTGCCTTTATACTGTGGTGAAAACTTTACAGATAGCCCATCTTCTGAAGCAAAACAAGCACATGTACATAGGTTGGTACCTGGCACACACAGTCTTCTATGTTAAGTAGATATTGTCATGCTGAGACGATTCTGTCTAATGACTCAGGGCTGCTTACAATACTTAGGGCCTGATTATGAATTCGGCGGTCCATCGGACCGCCAAACCCATGGTGTGCGGTCCCTGGAACACCAGATTGGCGGTCCACCAGCCATATTACGAATACGGCAGTGGGATCGCCACAGGATCGCCGCAACCGCTGGGGATCATGGATACTGTGGCAGTGGCGTGGCAGTGAGAGGCTCTAATATGCTGGCGGTACCACCAAGCATATTAGGAGTTTCCTCACCACCACAGTTTTCATAGCGGTGAGGCCGCCCGTAAAACTGTGGCAGTGAGGAAACACGGGTGCCTTACAGGGCCCCCTGTTGCCTCAGGGCCATGAGGTGCCTATAAGGGGGCACATGTTGTGCCCCCTGTGTACAGTCACCACTTTTCCAGCATGGCATGAACTTTACAGTCCATGCCGTGTAGGCACGGTCTTTGGCGTTTCCATTGCGGTGCCTTTCTACTAGGCACCACTGTGGCAACGCCAAAGGACAGCCCGTCAGACCACGAGATTACTCATAATCTGGCAGGTGGTCAGCGATCGAGTTTGGCAGTCCTGGAGCGGGGCGCTGCCATGGCGGCCCACTCCAGGAACGCCAAACTCATAATCAGGCCCTTTGAATGTAGTACGTAGAATCTTTGCCCTGCTGGAAACCTTTTCTGCAGTATCAAAACACTTGTGTGGATAATGAGCACAAATAATCAACTGTCACCTACACTCAGAGTTACTCTTTAATGCAAAGAATTATAACATGTTCACTACCTCTACACACCTATGGTGCATTAGGAGCACTTTCGTTTTGTAAACACTTACATCGATTAGCTAGACACAGGCTGTGCAAAATTAGGTAGAAAAGTAATATGGTAGTTACCCGCCAATATGTAAACTATAAAACAAACTACACACTTATTGGATGATGTCATCAGTCAAGTCATCAATGATGTCATTTGAGATGTCATAAGTGATGTCATAGAACATGTCATGAGTGATATAATATGTGAGGTCATATGCAGTGCATGGCGGGGATGTAAGTTAAAGTTAGCTGTGCTAACTATAACTGGTGAATTTCTGTGTTTTTTTTAGTTCAAAACATTAATGTTGTCACTGACATATTCACCTAACTATAATGTTACTTTAACCCTGCTTCTCACTGGACAGGATTCTGCACATCTTCGGCCTCTTTAGAGTTACTCGAGCTAACAGATCAACTGGGACAAGTGCCTCATCGTTCCACTGATGGGGGACGTCCGGTTCTTCCGTTAGTGTTCCGTTACAGGTTTTTCGATACCTGGGTATTTTTGTGACCAGGAGTGTAGAGGAATTCCTGAGACAGAACCAGTTTGCTTAGCTCGAGCACCTTAGTGAGGATGTAGCTCCCTGGAGAAAGCTGCCAATTTCTTTGATGGGTAGGGCTGTGCTCTTTAAGATGATGACCCTCCCCCACATGTTGTACGCCCTTCAGATTGGCCCGTTTAGGGTGCCGCAAAACGTTTTTACTAAAGTCAATAGTGAATTGCGCAAACTCCTCTGGTATGGAGTTACCTCGTGGATCTTCCTCAGGAATCTACAGCGGGCATGTTGGAGAGTGGATTGTCGTCCCTGATCTCCGTGCTTATTACTGGGCTGCCCAACTGATGGTTATTAACGAATGGGTATTTGGAGACAGGGAGGAACCGGCCTACAGGGTCGATCGTGAGGCCATGGGCAACCAGGGATATCCCTCCATCCTCTATGACAAGAAGCAAATGGGCTCATTGCTGAGCCATTCTCAGGTGGTCGTTAGGACTTGGCATGAAGGCAGCAGGCATTTTGGGTTGGGAAGGTGAATTGAACGCCACGACTCCACTGTGGGACAGTGAGCACCTTAGGGAGGTAAAGAAACTAAGGGGCCTCCTTCAATGGCGACTGATAGGAATCGACCGACTGGGGGACGTTTGGAGGGAGGAGCATTCTTGTCCTTTGCGGACCTCCAGACGGAGTATGACATGGGGCTGGGGAACCATATAGATACTTACAACTGAGACATGCACTGCAGTGCCATCTACCTGAGGGAGAACAGATACGTGAGTCCTCGCCCTTGGAGGATCATTTGTTACTGGACCCAATGCCAGTTAAGGCAATCCCCTTAGTGTACCGGAAAACAATGAATAATTCACCTGAGCTGCACCGTTCACTAAGGGAGGCTTGAGAGGAAAACATAGGACTCAAAGATGACGACTGTTGGAGGCCATCCAGAGCCCCAGAGAAATAGCCATAAGGGCCCGTTTCCGCCTCATATAAGCTGCGCAGACTACACAGATCCTACTATTCCAGATCTTTACTGCACCGGATGGTCGGTACGACTCAGCCCTTTGTGTCTGGGGCTGTGTAGCGGTTGGCTCCTTCCTCCATATCCTCTGGAAATGCCCATAGATCCAACAATACTGGAGGGAGGTCACACTAGTCATGGCTGCAGTTACAGGCCTTTAGGTTCCACTGGATGCTAGACGGTAGGTGTTGGGCATATCGGGAGAGGAGACCTGGCCCTGGTACCTTAAAATATGGTTGACATTAGCAGCAAAGGTGGCCAAACAAAATATTGCAAAAACATGGGGGGGGCGAGTGGACTCCTGGTTATCCGGGACTGGAAGAATGACCTAGACTGGTGTCAACTGGCAGAGCATGAGGTCTATCAGAGTCAGGGCTGCCCCCGAAAGTATGAGAAGATATGGGGTAACTAGAACCAATACAGAGAGTCCTAAGGAAGGCCATGGGTTATGCGGGAGGGGGGAAGCAGTAGTCCTTGCCTGGACTGTTCTTTACATCATACTATGCCTATGAAGATGTATATGTGACACGTCTGATGATATCATCATTGTCTGAAACTGCTGTGGTTTGACTCTCTCCATACTGACTCACTATAAGTACCTTCAATTTTGTAAACATTGATGTATACTGAGCAACTGTTTAATAAAAAGATAATTAAAAAAAAAATGTGCCAAACACTGTTACAGAACGGGTGCCTCCTTACGTGATAGTGGCATCACGTCATCCAATTCAATCCAACGCTCCAAAAGGAACAAGGAGCACTCAGGATTCATGGAGGGTTCAGGAAAAAAAAATACATCATACAATACAAAATCACATATAAAAAAACATATATATACATAGAGGGGCTTTGGATCTTCATTCTTCATCCATTGGTCTATTCAACTCTAAATCACATTTTTGCTTCTGCTCACCACAGCATAAAGCATGTGCAGTGGGTTAGCCCACTTCAGCCATTGGCTCTCTTGCATTGAATGCATTTTGTCTCATCACATGTATATAACAACCTAAAAGAAGTGCGCTTCAGTGTCTAGACTGGTGGGACATTTTTTACTTTATCAAAGCATTTTTCTCTCCATGCTTTATGCCTTTTTTTTTTTTTTTTTGCCATCCTTGCTTGTTTAAACTATTTCTGATGACTGCAGTAATTTAAAGCATATAGTACATTGTCTTTGCTCCAATTAGATTCATATTGTCCTATGATGTGCATTACAATTAAGAAGGGTTTCTATATATGTTCTAAGTATACCTGCCTGCTTAGAAGCAGGCAAGTGTAGAATTTCTATTAAAATGAAATGCAATTTTTAATTTTCTGAAATTTAAATGTCTTATTGCAAGCATATGGCAACCAGTCAGCATGTTCCCCTTTTTCTTTTTTAAATTTTGTGCCATATGCTTGTGAAACAAAAATTAAAAACATAACCGTCTCACAAGCTTGTCAAGACCAAACCTATTGGCTTTGCAAATGCGTGTTTTAGCGTTTCAACAAGGCCATGCAGCCTTTGCATAACGATGAGAAATGCACAACTACTGCACCAACTGGACTCTTCACTGTCCGTGTGAAGCAGCGAAGAACACTTTTTGTTCAAAAAGGTTATTTGATGGATTCAGCTACTTCCAGTCATGTGGTTAATTTCTTGAAATCTGCCACTACAATAGTCTTTCCCTAACGGTATTAAAGTATCATTGCGCCAAATCCTACAGATGAGTATTCATTTGTTAATATGGATATTGATGCGTTGATCGATAAAAATGAACTATCATCCTTATTAATAGAATCGCCGTTCCAAACTCCATCTATGTAGTCAGGCAAGCCCTGTGACGTAGGCCCGGGACTACTGATTGACGGGTCACAGGTACGAGGGTGTATACCTGGCAGGCAAAACACTCGGACAGGAAACTCTTGATAAATCCCACAGATAGGCGCAGCGACATTATATTGGTCAGGGGAGATAGCTCCAATAAGGCACACATGGCCACAGGGGGTACGCGCGCTCCTAAAAACACCATAAAGTCAGATGCCACATGAGTTAGGAACACATAGCCAATCAGGGCCTATCACATAGTGATCGCGTTCTCCCTATTCCGGACATCTGGACACATTCACCACTGGCCACACTGCGTCCACGCAGGTCAAGTCCCACCTGTAGTAACCATTGATCATTCATTTATGACTCTAAAGGCAGCAACTAACATTCCTCACCATATATGGAACGCCGGAAATCTTTTATTGCTTGTTGTAATATTGTATATAAGTAGAGCACAAACTCGATGTAAATTGAGACAGTCCTCAGACCTTGTGCCTATAACTGTTCTCCCGCCAAACTGTTTATTAAACAAAATGTTCCTGTTTTGCCAAACGCCTCTTGTCCTCTGTTTTTACGGAAATCCGATTTGAGCCGCAAATCATTAGTACTATCTCTGTGTAGACTGAAAGTCTTAACAGACATGTTCCCCATACACAGAAAACAACTCTATCCATGACATAAACGTTCACCCCAGTCATTTACTCAAATTACCTTTGTGATTCCATATTTCCTCTCTCACCAGGCGTCAGAGTTCCTCCTTAGTGACCAACCACTTGAACATGCATTCCTGAGGCTTAAATCCTGCAAAATGAAAGTAGACATCAAAGACAGTAGGGGACAGCGCAGGTTGCCAGGTGATAATGGGAGGGAAATCTAAGGTTACAACTAGATTCCTGAGGATCTTCGAGGTGGTGCAGTTGGTCCACGGTCTCTGGGTACGAGACACAGCCTGCGACCACCGTTTGGGCAGGATTTGTACAGACTACTGGAACTTCCTCGCCAATGTCCCAGGAGACAGCAGAGAGGTTGTCTAATGTGGTGGGGTGCTTCCAGATAAAGAGCAGACCCTGGGAGATGGTGCTGGTGAGGACCCATACAAGAGGTTGGCATGGCAACGGTGTTAAGAGCAGGTCACTGATCTGCAACTGCTGTAACTGGTGCCACATTCTAAAAGGCCCAAATGCCGGGACATGATTGTGAAAGAGGAGATCACGTCTTGACAATATGTTGATAGTATTAACCCCTGCTTTGTGGTGATTGGAGGTGGGGGTAGGAGATGGCTATCATGTTGCTTTGAGACTGCCTTGTTTTGACTTGTTGCATCTTGAATTTCAATCAGACTTATTCTGCTAATTTTTGCTACAGTGTCCACTCCAAGATGGCGCCTGTCTGCTCTTACTTCAGTTCCTGCCTTTGGTTTGATAGCCACCACATCTCTTCATAGCCAAAGTGCCTAACTTTCTCTTAAAATGTGTTTATGTGGTTGTTTGTTGTTTTAAACTTATGTAACTGTGCAAAATATTATTGTGTATCCTAACCTGTGCAACTGTTCGTTTGTCAGCTGCTTGTATGCAGTAACAACTGTTCTATGAAAAGCGTTTAGATACCCTTTTATGGTATTGTTCACACTATATAAAATAACTAAATAAAAAAAGTATATATTGGAGCACAAAAACACACCAGTGCAAAAAACAGCAGCTCACATCACCGAATAAAATAGAACACAACAAATTGGCATACATGTTCTTGTCACATATTACAATCTTCATAATCTTGCTTTCATGTTACTTGGTAAAAGGTTTTGGGCGCAAGTACCACCTTAAATGACTGCCAGGGTCATGGAAGAGCGCCAGTTAAAATCTGGCCCCCAGCGCTTACAAAGACACCAATCTACAGGTTCAAACACTGGTAGGTGAACAAGTTAATTGTCAAGACTAACCACCATTGCCAATTCAATTCTTGCCAATAGGAGACAAAATGTAAAATTAGAGTGACAAGGTGCCATGTTGAGGCATGGTCTGTCATTTAACATGTGTGTTCTTGAAGCTATTTTCTTCTACTCTTCAGTTAATTACCTTATTTGGTTATTATGGTTTATTCACATTGACATTGCGGCCAGTGCACCAATCGCCCGAGTGTGCCTACTCTCAATGTCCAGAGATGAGGGGGTGATATATAATTGTACATGTACATGATCTATTCTGGACCAAAAAAAAAGGTTAAAATACATTTGTGTTCACCAAGTCCTTGCAGCATACACGCCAAAATGCTGAAAAATATATTAATGACATCATTCAGCTGCAGGGCAACGTTGCCGAGTTTCCTGTGTCACGTAATTGAAAAGGCTTAGACAAAGTATGGAATTCTTTTGTGTTTGTACAGGTTAACGAGCTGCCAGAAGTTGGATTTGCTTTGAGGCCACGGCATTGTAAACCTCCCCATAAACGCCCTGGCCCGCACGTGACCTCCACAGACCCGAGTGCAGAGACTGTCCCACCTCTCAGGGGTGAGGGGAGGTCACGCGCAGCCCGGCTCCTTCTAATTGCGGCGAGGTGTATTGGTTTTGTAACGCGAACTCATGTTTGCTGAGACAGCCGAACGGGAGTCACTTAAGATGTCAAGCTGGACTTGAACCCCAGTTCGAGATGAAAGACAGTTTATCCACTGTAATCCGTCTCTCTCCCCTGTCCGCGACCGCATGGGAGGCGCGTTATCAGCGCAGCCATCTCCGAAGAGACAGCGCGGTAATGAACGGCTGTGGGGGCGCACAGTAAAGCGCCGTTTTGATCTTTAAAAGATGTCCCTCCTCTCCGACAAATACGAGCGGTGGGCGCTGGTGAACTAAAATAAAGCCTAAATTCCAAGGTTAATGGAAACGGAATTATGGGCAAGATGTGCAAAGATTTCATACGCAAAAAGTGGCCGAAAGTTGCACACTGAATTCTTGTGAATGGAATCGGATTTTGTGAACTGATCTATGTACTATTAGGTAGGGAATCACCATTCGCAGCGGGTCGCAGCGACCTGCATAACCAGGGCTTTAAGTGGGATGAAAAAACTGGGGGGGGGGGTCTCTCAAAGGGGCATGGCCAATGTAATTAAGGGCGTGGCTTAAAAACACGAAGCTAAAAATCTGTGCTTAGCATAATGTGCCACCCGACTGGTATTTTGCTGTTTTTGTCATTGCAGCCAGATATATAATACATCAAGTAACATTATAACTACAATAAGTCAGGACTATTGGCTTTGTCAATGGTTGTTAGTTGCATAAGATAAATAAGCAGCAACTATGGCTTGTATATAATTTTGAAAAAACTTCCACTTATAGCCCTGGTGACACCACAACAATATTGCTGCTCCTGAGTTTCAAAAAGAGAAGGGAAATCCAGAGAGAAAATGACTCTCTTTAAAGGATTTCCCTTCCCCTACAACGCTCACCTGGCTGACGTCATGCCGTAACCTCCACTAGTGTGAAGTGAGCAGTGTGAGCACGCGCACATGGATGTGCCTGCTGTCACTGCAGTCCAGAAAAAAACGGACCATCTGTGCCAGGGCACAAAACAGAGCCCGATAGAGACCCGTTTCGAGGCCTCCTTTAAAAAACTGCCGGTGCTCAGCACCGGTGAGACCCGGCCCACTTAAAGCTCTGTGCCTAACTAATATGCATCAGGCAGGTCGCAATTTGTGACCCCATCTGATTGGCTGCAATCATAGGAGTAGTGGCCTGCAAGGCAAGGGACAGAAGCTCACCTGTGACTCCATTCCATGTAGCTTTTTATTTTAAAGCAGCCCACGTTCCTTGAAAAAATATTAATTTTTTGGAGAACTTCAGGGGGAGCAGGCAGTGGTCCTCAGGACTACTGCCTGGTTCCCTAGATGTTGTCATTCCGATTGCAAATGAGGAAAGGTTCCCAAGGGGACGCTTTCCTCTTTGCGAATCAGTTACCACCTCCTTTGAGGAGTCAGTCATTTCCCAATAGTTTAGCACTGAAATTGCTGTGGCAGTCACAAACCATTGAAACACACCACACCGAATCTCAATTTGGAAGGAATAACACTTTCATGCCTGTTCCAAATCGTTATTCAGTATTAGTCACAAAACCTATTTTATGAGTTGGGAAAAGTTTCTCGCTCCAAAAATTTATTTTGTACATTGCAAAATGGGATTTTGAGGTTGCAAACCCAATAATGTTGCAAACCATAGGATTTGTGACATCAAAATCCCTTTTTATATCTGGCTCTGTATGTTTTTCTGGAGAACAGGAGCCCACAATAGAGCCACCGTACAGTGCTGGAGGAAACAGGAAAATACAGCTCCTATGTAGCAACTCTGCCACTGAATCATTATGTATAATGGAGGATATAAACTTAGAGGGCCAATCAGCGATCATTTTGACAAGCACTATGTAATTTACCTGGAAGTAAGTTAAAGGCAGTGTTTGGTGCAAACACCTTTTACCTTTGTATATTATGAAAGTAGCAGTAGCGCACTGCATCGCATTTGGCGATGCAGCGCTCACAACAAAATTCATTTTATTTATTTAAATGTTTACTTACCTGTATTCGGCCGTAATCCGTGGTTTACTACCCCCACCCTGCCCCTCCCCCACCCCACGTCACCGCCCGGCCGGCACTCCTACCACGGACCGCTACTGGAAAGTAGGCATCTGGGGGTGTTCAACATTAAGGTTTGTTCATATTTAATGTGCAGCATTTAGTTGAGGTGGTGATGTATTCTGTCGTTTTTTGGGCTGTTGTGTTTTTGTACTGTATTGCTGCAGTGTGATGCATTTATGTTGTATAGTAGTTTTTATGTTGCTTTATGTTTTTACTGTTCTGCTGTGCTGTACCCTGTTATCTTTCAAATGTTTTATGTACCTTTGTGTATATTATTATGTTATGTTCTGTTGTTTACTTTGTTAGGGAAACACTGTGCACCCTCCCAGGAGCAAATGAATGAAACTCACCAGACACAGAGGTTGCTCAGAAACAGAGTGAAATTTATTTATTGGTACCCATGCATGCACCATTGCTGATCAGCAAGGAAGAAGTCAGGTCTCCTGCCTTAGGGGCTCTCAGCCTGCTTCTTCCCAGAGTGACTGGGTTCTGGGTGTTATATACATTTTAGTAATGCCATGTCAGCAAAACTAGAATAAGGCACCCAGCCAAATATGGCTAACAGGGATGTGCAAGATCTGCACCATGCCAATTATAAACAGCTAGACATGGGCAGACCATGAAAGGCTGGCTCGGCACTGTGTAAGCAAATTGCACAACCAGATAAGGAAACTATCATGAAGTCAGGACAAGCAAAGTGACCTCTAAGGTGGTTCAGAATAGCTGTTGAAGCTTGTACAGTGAAGGTCAGATAGGAAGCCCTTTGGAGCTCCGGGCCTCATGGTAGTGTGATATATCTAAGCATGATATCTTTGAAGTGCATTCATAAGAATTTATATGGATGTATATATATATTTTTCAACATTCCTCCCTTTAGGATAGTCCTATCCTTCATTAGTGTAAAACCAAAATATATATATATATATAGGTAACATAGTTACATATCTTTGGATGGCATTACACAGTGTTTGCGTAAAATGCATATATTGTCACATTGATACATCCTGATGAGATAACTATTTTTGAACATGGACACAATGATATGCTAGTATTCAATTCATACTACTTCCTGTGTACATTATTATATCAGCACAGTGTCGTGATACCGGCAGCATACCCATGATTAAGTGCCCAACAAATATTGTTTGCTCTATGCAATGCATATTGCTACAGTGTCACCCAGTCCCCGGGCACTTTCTGTAAGTGTCAGTAATTTAAAGGCACGCAGTGAGTGGTCATCTGCTTCTCCTCCTGGTCCGCAGTCATCTTGTTCAGGGGCGGTTTCACGGACCTGCCCTGCGTTGTCCTCTTCAGTCTATTTTTCTGCAGGTGCAGACCATCACCTTTCTTTGAGACGGCGTCATGTATTTCACTCAACAGCATCAGTTGGTGTCTCGTCTCTCTGACACTTCATGATGAGCCCTCATGGGTCATAGAAATGGTCTGGTCTGTCCTCTCCTTGACTGTTGTGTTGCGCACGTCCTCTGGTGACAGATGTACATCAATTTCTGGTATGTCCTCTCAGGCGTTGGGGTGCTGCCCTGCATCTTGTCCCCTTAATCCATTTGTGGCGTTAGTTCACGTCTGCGGTCCAGTCCATCTAGAACTAAGAGAAACAGATTTAATTTTTTCTCACCATGACCATGTCTCCATAGTTGCTTTAGAAGTCTTTGCCCCTATTGCAGGCAGTACTAAAGGCAGAGCATCAGGCCATTTCGGGCCTGTTCCATCAGTTGCCTTTACTAATAATCTATTTATTTTTTATTTTTTTATTTTATTGATGGATTCAACCCAGATCTGTGACTGGGGGTGAGTGTCTGAAAAGTTTCAGCGCTCCGTCCATCATCTCCTTGTGTTTGCCCTTAGTTGGCAGGGTATGCCCAGACGTGGCTCCCTTGCTCACTTTGCCACTGGATTCAAGGCAGCCTGGCTGATGAAGGGTGTTACCCAGAAACCGGTCCCAGGATGCTTGTATCCGGTTCAGAGAAGACTTGGCTTGGCAGTTCGGGCGGGACTGTTCCCATGAGGCACAGGGTCAAGACTGATTTGCATATAGCTGAGTCTGAACTGAGGTGGCGAAGTGAGCTAAAGAATGATGATGGATTCAACCCAGATCTGTGGCTGGGGGTGAGTGTCTGAAAAGTTTCAGCGCTCCGTCCATCATTTCCTTGTGTTTGCTTTGTTCGCCCTTAGTTGGCAGGGTATGCCCAGACGTAGGTCCCTTGCTCACTTTGCCACTGGATTCAAGCTAGCCTGACTGATGAAGGGTGTTACCCAGAAACCGGTCCCAGGATGCTTGTATCCGGTTCAGAGAAGACTTGGCTTGGCAATTCGGGCTTGATTGTTCCCATGAGGCACAGGGTCAAGACTGATTTGCATATAGCTGAGTCTGTGACTGGGGGCGAGTGTCTGAAAAGTTTCAGCGCTCCGTCCATCATCTCCTTGTGTTTGCTTTGCCCCCCAGGGGGGCAGATCTCGACTTTGTTTTTTTCCAAAATCGGGCCCACTAGACCACCAGGGATTTATTTGTGGGGAGTGGCCCCTTGGGCAAGGGTTGCTCCCCTTTGGGGAGCATTATTTTGGCCGTTTCTGCCCCCCATGGGCCACCAGGGATTTTTTTTTTTTTTTATGTTGGGGAACGGCCCCTTGGACAAGGGTCGCTCCCCTTTATGGGGTGATTCTTGTGGCCATTTCTGCCCCCTTAGGGGGCAGACCGGCCATATGTTTTCAGGCCCATCTGTCCCCAAGGGGGGCAAAAGCCACTAGACACCAGTTTTAAAAAAAAAATGTTGTTGGGGACCGGCCCCTCGGGCAAGGGTCGCTCCCCTTTATGGGAGGATGATTGTGGCCATTTCTGCCCCCTTTGGGGGCAGACCGGCCATATGTTTTCAGGCCCATCTGTCCCCAAGGGGGGCAAAAGCCACTAGACACCAGTTTTTTTTTAAAAATGTTGTTGGGGACCGGCCCCTTGGGCAAGGGTCGCTCCCCTTTATGGGAGGATGATTGTGGCCATTTCTGCCCTCTTTGGGTGGCAGATCAGCCGTATGTTTTCAGGCTCATCTGTCCCCAAGGGGGCAGAAACCACTAGACACCAGGGTTTTTTAAATGTTGGTGTTGGGGAGTGGCCTCTTGGGCAAGGTTGCTCCCCTTTTACGGGGGTGAATATTTTGGCTGTTTCTGCCCCTCTTGGGGTCAGATCAGCCTTATACTCTTAGGCCCACCTACCCCTTAGGGTGGCTGGTGGATTGTGTGTGGACTGGTGCATTATTTGCATATGTGATTGTAATGTTTTATTTCTCCTTTTTATTCTAGTGCAAAGCTTTTGATTCTTGTTTGCGGTTTCGGCAGTGGTTCTTCTGCAGTTTTGCGTAGTTGCATTTATTTGGTAAGAAAAACATTTTTGTTGTGTTTACTCCAAATGAGTATTATTGTCATGCATGAATGAATTTTTTGTAAGTGGTGTTATAATGGCAGCATATTTAGTTAGTGTTTTGAGCATGAAATTCTTTGCGATGTGTTTTGCATTGTCTTATGTGTAATTTTCTTTTATTTTTTAGTGGGATATTGTTGATCCTTACTGTGTCTGTGCAGAGTAGGTGGTGGTGAGTCTAGCTGCTTCTGGCAAGTGAGTAGTATAGTTTTGGAGTATATAGGTCTTTGTGATAAAGCCACATTTTGTTTATTACTTATTTTACAAAGTGTTTGTTGTTGTTGACTTGTTTGACAAGTTACCTTTATTAGTAAGCATTATGGCTAGCCGTAAAATTACTGCTCAGCAGGTGGCAGGTATGCTTTTGGAATCTTCCTCTGAGCAGGATTATGAGACTGACAGTGCGTCTGAGGGAGAGGAGGGAGTGCAAGATTCTGGCAGTGAGTTTTCTGTCCACGAGGAATCATCTGATGATGAAGCTACTCTCAGTGCGGATGAAGCTACTCTTAGTGCGGATGAAGTGCCTGTTTTATAGGAGGACACTGATGGGTCGATGGTGCAGCAAGAGACATCGGGATTGCAGCCTGGGGTTGCAAGGCTTCCTACTGGAAGTGCTGGACTCTGGGTTGATCCAAACATGGTGCAGCGGTGTTGCCTGCCTTTAGTGGTGATGTAGGGTGGATTGTGAGCATTTTTTGCCTATACAGTTTTTTCAGTTGTTTATGGATGATGTATTTTCGGCTGAGATTGTTGAGCAGACTAATTTGTATGCTGAACAGTTTTTGAGGGACAACAGTGCCATACTTAGGCCCCGCTCTAGAGCTACCCGGTGGACTACCACAAATCTGGATGAGATGAAGAAGTTTTTGGGTTTGACTTTTTTGATGGGCATGATAAGGAAGCCGTCCCTGGCTTCATATTGGTCTACCAGTCCCTTGATGGCAACGGCCATATTTTCTGCAATTATGAGTCGTGATCGGTATTTACTTTTGCTTCGGATGCTGCATTTTGTTGATAATGCTTTGGCGTTGCCACAAGATCACCCTGACTGTGACCGTCTTTTTAAGATTCGGCCTGTTCTTGATCACTTTGTAGATCGATTTTCAGAGATCTATACTCCAGGGAAAGAAATAGCTGTTGATGAGTCTTTGGTCCTGTTCAAGGGCCGTTTGGTTTTTAGGCAGTACATTCCTAGCAAGAGGGCACATTATGGAATTAAGATGTACATGTTGTCTGAGAGTAGGACAGGATATGTCTATAATTTCCGGGTGTACACTGGTAGGGATTCCACTATTAACCCCCCTGGTTGTCCGTCCACTTTTGGAGTTTCAGAGAAAATTGTGTGGGGACTTGCTAGAGGACTGTTTAACAGAGGTCACCAGTTGTACCTTGATAACGTCTACACTGCTGTGCAATTGTTTAAGGAATTGTTCAAAGTGGACACTTTTGCTTGTTGCACAATCCGCTCTAACCGTAAAGGTTCCCCAAAAGAGCTTGTTTGCAAAAAGCTTCAGAGGGGACAGTGCAGTGCCTTGCGCAGTGAGGGACTGCTAGCTGTGAAAATTGTGGACAGGAGGGATGTGTACATGCTGACTACCATCCATGACGACAGTACTTCACCTGTGAGTGTTTGGGGTCAGGTTGCTGAAGTGCGCAAACCTGTGTGCATTGTAGACTACAATAAGCACATGGGTGGTGTCCCTAGAGTAGATCAGAGGTTGGAACCTTACACTGCTGTTCGTAAGGCTTACATTTGGTATAAGAAGTTGGCCATCTATCTCTTCAATTTAGCAACTTTTAATGCTTTTGTTGTGTTCAAGGAGTGTTCTCCTGCGTCAAAGATTACTTTTGTTCAGTTTCAGGAGTCTGTGATAGGCAGCCTTGTTGTAGTGGAACAGGTAAATGTTCCTAGAGTTGGAGTGGTGGAGAATGTGGCTAGGTTGAAAGATCGCCATTTTCCTGATTTAATTCCTCCCACGCCCAAAAAAACCCAATCCCTGGAAGAGATGTAGAGTCTGTTTGCGAAGAGGTATGCGGAAGGAGAGTCATATGCACTGTGCTGATTGTCCTTCTAATCCTGGGCTGTGTGTGCCCACATGTTTCAGATTGTATCACACTCAAAAGAGTTTTTGGGAGCAACCGTGAATCTAATAGTGTACTGCCTGGTCTGTATGGTTTTATATAGTTGTTGTTCAGTTTCACGGTTGGCATTAGAATGCTGTCTTTAGTTACCGCTGTTTTTTTTTTTATTTATAGTTTTGTATCTTGTTCCAATTCGTTTGTGTTTTCTTTCTTATTAGAAAAAAAATTGATGACGGTGTGCGTGGACTGGTGCTTGGCTGGCTGTGTGTGTGGGCTGGAGGTGGTCGTGGGCTGGGGCTTGGCTGGTGGTGTGCGTGGGCTGGCACTTGGCAGGCAGTGTGTGTCGGCTGGCACTTGACTGGCGGTATGCATGGGCTGGTGGTGTGGGTGGGATGGTGCTTGGCTGGCGCTGTGCGTGGGATGGCATTTGGCTGGCAGTGTGTGAGTAGTCACTTGCTGCTGGTCATTACACACTCTGCTAGTCAAACGCCACTGCACACACTATGTCAACCACCAGCCAGTGTGATTGCTGTGTCAGTCTTGTGGGAGTATGAAAGTGATGGGCCCTTGAATGGCGCTGTCTGTTTATGTGAATGTTGTAATGTGCTGGGCCCGCAGCCGGCGGTGTGAATGGTCTTGTGTGTCACATATGAAAGGTGTGTGAATGGCCTGTAAAAAGGTTGGTGCCTTGCCGTGGCTTTACAGCTCACGATCTGTGAGTCATTGGTTCAGGTTTTTAAGCTTTTAAATATTAACAGTGCATTTCCTTTTTGTGAAATCTCTTGTTAAAAGAATTTTATGCTATCAACCTTCACTCACCCTCATGCCAAATCCAACCAGTATGAGTGAGTACTTAAGGAATTGTTCATTTTGAAGTAATATTTGTCTTTTCTGTCCCTATCTGCCAGGGTGTACATTGTCTCCACATTGTCTGTGGATGTGTGTGTTGCAATGTGCTGGGGCTGCAGCTGGTGGTGTGAAAGTGTGTGTCAAGTATGAAAGGTGTGTGAATGGCCTGTAAAGAGGTTGGTGCCTTGTCGTGGCTTTACAGCTCACGAACTGAGTCATTGGTTCAGGTTTTCAACCTTTATATCATTAACAGTGCATTTCCTTTTTGTGAAATCTCTTGTTAATAAGATATACATTTTGAACCTTTCACTCACCCTCGTGCCAAATCCAACCAGTATGTGTGTGTACTTGAGGAACAGATGGATAGGCAGTCATATTTGTCTCATCTGTCTTTCTTTGCTAAGGTGTAGTCCGTCTCTAGGGAAAATTGATCAACTTTAGATTTTTCTGTAAAGCAAAAAAAATGGGGAGTGCTGGGTGGTGTGCCTCTCATGGATCCCAACAAGGATTTTTACTCATAATGCCATGCAAACCTCAAAATGTGACTATAGTCACACATTTTTCTTGCATTACTGTGTCATAATATTCTGGTTTCAGAAAAACCACAATTTTCCTACCATCCAGCATTCCCCCCAGGGCTCCCGATAAAAATGGTACCTCACTGATGTGGGTGGCCCAAGTACGCGCGATAGGCAAGGGCCCAAAACGTATTGAGGAGACATCAAAATTAGCTATCACAAAACAACCTGGTTTTGCAAGGGCTAAATTTGAGGTTTGCAGGAGATTCTGGGTAGAAAAATGTTGGGGGACCCACGCAAGCCATACCTCGCTGGACTCCCCCAGATGTCTAGTTTTCAGAAATGTGTGTGTTTGGTAGGTTTCCCAAGATGACCGCCGAGCCCGGGGCCAAAAACCCAGGTGACCCCCCTTTCAAAACCAGGTTGTTTTGTGATAGCTAATTTTGATGTCTCCTCAATACGTTTTGGGCCCTTGCCTGTCACGGGTACTTGACCCACCCACGCGAGTGAGGTACCATTTTTATCGGGAGACCTGGTGGAACGCTGGGTGGTAGGAAATTTGTGGATCCATGCAGGTTTCAGAACTTTCCCACACAGAAATTTGAGAAACATTTGGTTTTTTTGACAAAGTTTGAGGTTTACAAGGGATTCTGGGTAAAAGAACCTGGTGAGAGCCACACAAGTCACCCCATCCTGGATTTCCCTGGGTAGCTAGTTTTCAAAAATGCATACGTTTGCTAGGTTTCCCTAGGTGCCAGCTGAGCTAGGGTTCAAACTCTACAGCTAGGCACTTTGCAAAAAAAGGGTCAGTTTTCACTGTGAAAATGTGGTGTGTCCACTTTGCGTTTTGGGCCGTTTCTTGTCACGGACACTAGGCCTACCCACACAAATGAGGTACCATATTTCTCGGAAGACTTTGGGAAATGCGGGGTGGGTGGAATTTTGTGGACCCACGCAGATTCCAGAACTTTCCACCACAGAAATGTGAGTAAAATGTGTTTTTTTTGGCAAAGTTTGAGGTTTGCAAGGGATTCTGGGTAGCAGAACCTGGTGAGAGCCAAATAAGTCATGACATCCTGGATTCCCCTGGGTGTCTAGTTCTAAAAAATTTATAGGTTTGCTAGGTTTCCCTAGGTGCCGGCAGAGCTAGGGTTCAAAATCTACAGCTAGGCACTTTGCAAAAAAAGGGTCAGTTTTCACTGAGAAAATGTGGTGTGTCCACGTTGCGTTTTGGGCCGTTTCCTGTCGCGGGCACTAGGCCTACCCACACAAGTGAGGTACCATTTTTCTCGGAAGACTTTGGGGAATGTGGGGTGGGTGGAATTTTGTGAATCCACGCAGATTCCAGAACTTTCCACCCCAGAAATGTGAGGAAAATGTGGGTTTTTTGACAAAGTTTGAGGTTTGCAAGGGACTCTGGGTAATAGAACCTGGTGAGAGCCAGACAAGTCACCCCATCCTGGATTCCCCTGGGTGTCTAGTTTTAAAAAATGTATAGGTTTGCTAAGTTTCCCTAGGTGCCGGCAGAGCTAGGATTCAAAATCTACAGCTAGGCACTTTGCAAAAAAAGGGTCAGTTTTGACTGTGAAAATGTGGTGTGTCCACGTTGCGTTTTGGGCCGTTTCCTGTCGCGGGCACTAGGTCTACCCACACAAGTGAGGTACCATTTTTCTCGGAAGACTTTGGGGAAAGCGGGGTGGGTGGAACTTTGTGGATCCACGCAGATTCCAGAACTTTCCACCACAGAAACGTGAGGAAAATGTGTTATTTTTGGCAAAGTTTGAGGTTTGCAAGGGATTCTGGGTAACAGAACCTGGTGAGAGCCAGACAAGTCACCCCATCCTGGATTCCCCTGGGTGTCTAGTTTTTAAAAATGTATAGGTTTGCTAGGTTTACCTGGGTGCTGGCAGAGCTAGGGTTCAAAATCTACAGCTAGGCACTTTGCAAAAAAAGGGTCCGTTTTCACTGTGAAAATGTGGTGTGTCCACGATGCGTTTTGGGCCGTTTCCTGTCGCGGGCACTAGGCCTACCTACACAAGTGAGGTACCATTTTTCTCGGAAGACTTTGGGAAATGCGGGGTGGGTGGAATTTTGTGGATCCACACAGATTCCAGAACTTTCCACCACAGAAATGTGAGGAAAATGTGTGTTTTCTTTGACAAAGTTTGAGGTTTGCAAGGGATTCTGGGTAACAGAACCTGGTGAAGCCAGACAAATCACCCATCCTGGATTCCCCTGGGTGTCTAGTTTTCAAAAATGTATAGGTTTGCTAGGTTTCCCCAGGTGCCGGCAGAGCTAGGGTTCAAAATCTACAGCTAGGCACTTTTCAAAAAAAGTGTCAGTTTTCACTGTGAAAATGTGGTGTGTCTACGTTGCGTTTTGGGCCGTTTCCTTTCGCGGGCACTACACCTACCCACACAAGTGAGGTACCATTTTGTATCGGGAGACTTAGGGGAAGACAGAATTATAGAGCAACTGTTATTACCTTTTGACTTTCAATGCATTTCTGCCTTCCAAATGTAAGACAATGTGTAAAAAAGAAGTCACTTTAAAAAATGTCCTATAATTTACATGCTGGTATGGGTACCCACAATTTCGGAGATGTGCAAATAGCTACTGTTCCTAAACTCTATATTTTGTTTCCATTTCTTAAATACATAGGTGTCTTTCATACCGATTTTTCACTGTTTACATTTTCCCAAATGAACTGCTATATACCCGGTACACAATAAAAAACCATTGCAAGACGCTGCTCAGTTATTGCCTCTGGGTTCCTCGGGTTCTTGGTAAACCTACAAGTCGTATATATCCCCGCAACCAGAAGGGTCCAGCGGATGTAACAGTATATTGCTTTCAAACATCTGTCATACTTAGAAGAAGTTACAGGTGAAAACGTTGGCACAAATGGGTGTTTTTTTAACTCATTTTCAATTTTTCCTATTTTCAACTGTTAGTTTCTATAAGAAAACCTTGTGGGATCTACACAAATGACCCCTTGCTGAATTTAGGACTTTGTCTACTTTTCAGAAATGTATAGCTTTCTAGGATCCATCATTGCTTTCATACCCATTTGTACCATTAACTGGAAGGAGGTTGAAAGCACAAAAAATAGCAAAAATAGGCTATGTCCCAGTAAAATGCAAAAACTGTGTAAAAATGTTTGGTTTTCTGACAAATGTCTTCTTGTCCCTGAAATCTGGAAAGATGGTGATTTCAGCACCACAAACCCTTTGTTGATACCATTTGCAGAGAAAAAAACAGACGCTTTCATCTGTAGCCCTTTTTTCTCATTTTTCCCCAAAAAAACAAAATTAAGCGGTATTTTGGCTAATTTCTAGGTACCCTCCAGGGAAATCCACGAACCCTGGGTACTTTTAAAATCCCCATGATGTTGGAAGAAAAGGACGCAAATTTGGCATGGATACCTTATGTGGTCAAAAAGATACAGGGGCCTAAGCACGAACTACCCCAAATAGCCAAAAAAAGGCTTAGCACGGGGGGGGGGGAGGAGGCCTAGCAGCGAAGGGGTTAATGCTAAAACCCACTGAGGAGAGAAAAATACTCTGCCTCTACTGATATAAATGAGAATATAGTACTGGTATCAGGCACAACAGGCTCTAAGGGAACCACAATTTCATAAGGTAATCACTTTATGGGGACAGCATGTTTTCACCACCCTCTCTTTTTTTTAAATATTACAGCATGGGGAAGGCATTTTTCCAAACCTCTCAGTTCTCTAGTTCTAGAACCTTATTGTTAGTGATCTATACAGGCATTTCCCTTTCATATTTATCAAACTGCAGTCTAACAGCATCATTCATCATCTCTCAACACATCCACAAGTGCGCTACAGGGGGTGCATACAACAGAGAATCCTTACTGAAGCTGCAAGCAGTAAGTGCCCTGTTCTAACCTATCTTTAGGTATTTGTGAGTAAATTCCATTTATTCAAAAAATTAACTGCTGCAAAAATTTGTTTCCAGAGGGGCCATATCCCCATCAAATTGGTGGGGTTTATCCATATTAAAATTGTGAAATGTATCCCTTTATCTCCCACCTTAGTGGAAACATGAGATTCTCCTCGGTTGTGTCTGATACCTTCATCCTGAAACACTGGGCAACAATAACGCTGATACCCTACTCTTATCTACTCTCTGGTATCTACGCTACACCTTTGATACTGTTATTCAGTAGGATGAACCCCATGCCTACAATTCTCCCACAAAGGTATTATTTCTCAAGATGACAGTGATAACCATATCTGTTCCGAACAGAATATGGAATATTTCCTTTAGCCAATGTTACCTAAAACAGATCTGTGGTGTCCAATCTAGTTCCAGGAAGGCTTAATCAAGGCCATAATTTCATTGTAACAACTATGTAAATTCTTCCAATTATTAAATGTAGTTAAATTACTAATGACGATATCCTGAATATCATTAACATGAATTGAGCATTAATTTGACCCTAATTTTCCTATGCACATGATAGCCTCAGACATCATCAGAGCTAAGTTTATTTTAACATTTTCATAAATGAGCAATTTTTAACTGCTATGATCTTCTTTGTACATTACCCGTAGTGTTTTATCCTACAATGTTATAATCAGGAAATTTAATTAATATAAAGGAATTAAGTTATTGTTAAACTACTCTTCAACATTACAAGCATGTATTATATATCTTTTTCCTCTTTATAACAAGTTGCACTCGAGTGTGCTTTTGCTTAACCCATGTTACAAGTTTTCTACACAAAGCATTTGCTGTAGACCAAAATAGAAGCAAACTGCTGAAAAGGAATATCTTCCCCCTTCAACCAAATACAGCTCTGTTTATCTATTTATTTGTATTATTATTACAGGGGCTATAGACTAAATGTACAACTTGCATTTACACAATTAAAAATGTACATGAATACATCAGGACCTACTGATGTTATGCTTTCATAGTCTAATGTAGGCCCCTAAAAGTTGAAATCACACACAATTCTTTTTGGATGCTCTAAAAGTTCTAACTTATTTTATTTCTTCAAATACTGCTTTTAGCTTGCACTAGTGAGCTTGTGCGTGTGACTCTCTGAAATCTTTTAGATAAAATCAATTTTATCAATGAACTGGTAAAAACTAGTGTAAAATAAGGACTGTCACAGTAGCTAAACTCAGATAAAAAAAATGCTCAAAACCCCCTATGTCCACATTTTGCTTTCAGCAGTGCTAGTTAGTGCTAAATACAGAACTTGGCCCCTGACACTTAAACCTGTTGTCATAAATTCAGATCCTCTGTTTGAGCATGGTCATCCAATGTGGCCATCACAAGTCAAAGTAACTCTCCAGAAGAATGACTGAGGGTGCCTCTGTGCCGATATTTTAAAGGTAGGATCTAACTTTTGCTGTTTTATTCTTATTCCTGTGCAGTGTGGCTCAAAATGTTTTAATGCGCCTAGAAATCCTGTGCATAAAGGCATGCAATGTAATTCACATGTCTATGGAGCTACTCTTTGCATAACTTTTAATAGCCCTTGTATTTGAGACTGCAGCTATTAGGCCTTACTGGAAATCCTATTTTGATTGTCACTGAGATATAGAAATATTGGCTTTGTTAGAGAAACTAATACTCGCCCTTTTAATTTAGTACACAACATATTTACCCATTTAGACATAGAAATCTGAATGTGCACATAGAAATCTGAATGGGCACTTTGCACATGTTGAGTTGTTACATTGCTCATTTTTTTTCAGTAGTTATTAGACATTATAAAGATCATAAAAATGCAAAAACGATTTTAGTACAATGAATTTTAATAATATTTTACATGTAGTCATTATTGAATAATATTCAGTAACCCTTTTATAATTTCTTTATAAAAAATGTTTCATTCCTTTCATTTCGCCTTTAAATGCATTTATTTATAACACCAACAAAACTTCTTTTAAAACTAAGCACAGAAGCTTTAATGAAACATAGAAAGTTGGTTTTACTCTTTAGAAATAAGGAATTATTTACCATCAGAATCACAAATGTGCTTCTTAGGAAAGAAATAGGAAAGAAAGTCCTGACTTTCATCCTTTTTCTTTTATCCAAAATAATGAAACTATATTTCTAACTTTCAAGACTAGTTGTCTTTAATGCACGGGCTTTTATGTGCCATTTCATACAAACTTAAAACCTAGTTGCCACAGTCTTTACTTGTAGCTTGTGGCTCGATAGGCCATGGCTTATTTATCTAGCTGTGTTTTATGACCAGCAGATGACAGCTTCTACAGTTTTTTCAGGAGAGAAGGCATCCTGTTCTAGGGCTCATAAATCCTGTCTGACAATTAATGACACAGGACCCTATGATGCAATATATGATGCTAAAAGGTATATATTGGACTGCTATTTAAATACAAGTCTCCCAGATGTCAGCAATGTGCTGTATTCTCATGTCCTCACAGAAACCCAAAAAGGGCAATACACCACTCATTACCTCCCTCTGTTCAGAAGTGTGCCTTTGGACAGACAGCTTACCAGCTGTCAAAGCTTTCTTGCTGGTGCTGGGAATGAGCTCAGTATATTCTATTAAAACCCAGGCATTCCTCTCCGGTTAAAATCTATAATTTGCAGTGTGATAAAAAGGAGGACGCTTTTTTAGCAGTTCACCCCTACGGCAGCCACCAATTACTCATATAATGTGAATGCCTTTAATATTTAAAACAAATCTACGCCACCTCAATGATAAATCCAACTTAGCTTTCCAATGTGTACTAGCAATTTTACATGGTGTATACACTATTGACATATTGAGTTTACTTGAAATTTCATTATAAAGTGCTATACCATATGCCCAGGGCCTGTATTACATGTACATTAAATGCCATTAGAGTGCTCTTTCAAACCTGTCATTGCAAGGTCTGTGTGCGCACTTTACTGCTACTTTTTTCTTGGCATATGAAACTACTTTCCAAGCTCTGAACTCCTATTTTCTACATATAAGTTACCCCTAAAGTAGATGCAAAGTAGCTGATAGGCAGTACTAACAAAAGGCGGGGCATCTATTTTTAAGATGTTTCATGTCCTAGTTGTGTAAAACACACAAATTCGTTTTTCTCTGTGAGGCCTACTCTTTTACATTTAAGTGCCTTTTTCTAGGTAAAGTTAGTTTTAACATTACTATGTTAAAATTATTATTATTTTTAGTTTTATATAGCTCTAGCTATACCCAAAGGTATCAGAGCGCTTCACTTGTTATGAGATAACATTTACAAGAGGTGCATAAAACCTGAATAACCCTTCATACATCAACAAACACAAAATATCTTCTCTGAAACATAGGACAATGTATGCAAAGTCAATTGTCTTTTAATATGGAATGCTTGGCATTTCTGCCTTCAGTTTTAATTCTAATTTTTACCATTCTGGGAATATAATAATTGAAGTTTCACACATCTATACTTTGTTACAGCTACACTTTCCATAGTAGCGCGCAACTACTTAACATATTTTATATAATTTATATTCTTACCTTTATTTGCAGGACTATCTGGTGGTGATTTGTTTTGAACTTTTCTCTCCTGCCAGTTTTTTTTTTAACAACTTTCTAGTGGGCTTACCATGATTGTCTCCGAGATCCACTCTCATGAAATGTGCTTTTTACTCACAATGTGCACTTACACCCTGTAAGGTAAATACAAAAGGTCTCCTACAAGGGAAATGTTGTTAGGTAGTGGATAGATGAAGTGAAAAGAGGAAAATCAACAGTTATGGACCACTCAGAGACATCACATAAAACAATTTTGCTTCTCTAATGCAGTAATGCTCTATTTTTCATATAATTCAAAGAAACATTTCAAGGAAACATAGTGGCCCATTACTGCTGAAGTTCAGTACACTATTTAAATGCAGTCATTCATTCATGACATAACTGCGCATATTTCAAAATCATTTCCCAGTGTTCCGGTGCAACCTGCCAATCAGAAGCTCCACTCACTATATTCGGGGAGGGTTCCTTCTTCTGGGGAAAATCAATATCCCATTCTGGCACAGGCTCTTCTGCAGTGGATCTTATAAGCCTCCGAAAGGCCTTACCACTTGTCAGTATTTACTGACATAAAGTAACTTAGTTACTCATCAGTCTCCTGTTTCACTACATCTCATATGTGTAGGTACACCTCAATTCTTTATTTCACTACTAACTATATTCTAAGCATGGGGGCGTGGCCAAGCAGTGGACCAAGATGGCCGCATAGCTTTGGAGCTCCGCCGAGTCCCCGGGGTAAATAAACATCACGGGCGGTCACAGCGCAACATGCCCAGTAGAACGGCAGCGGCTACACCCTTGAGATGAATCCCCATCCAGCGATCTAACTGGGTGCCGGTTTGGAGACGGGACGAAGGAGAATTGGCGGTAACACCGCAAGGCCCGGAGGAAGCGTTGCAGCCGGGAGCTCAAGTATCGACACGCCCCTGATGTGTGGGAGTGACCCGGTAGTGGCCAGACTCGAGACCGCCGGAAGCTACCTTACATCACGGTGGAAGCCTGGCGCCTGGAGAGAGGGGTGAACGCAGAGCCACGACAGAACACAAGCAAACAGAGGGGAGGCGGATCGCCGGAGGGTTACTGCAGAACCGGCAGGTAATTGTGAGAGACAGCCCCTGCGACCCTGTGGGCAGCGAGAAGACCGGGCATGAAGAGAAGTGTGACGATCCACAACACCCGACTCCCGCTTAGCGGTAAAGACGATAACCGCTTTGCGGACCACCCCTCCCACCAGCTCCACTATATGCGCCGGACCTATGAGACCAGTAGCGGCAAGGACCCGCCCCGGTTGAACCGCCGAACACCGCACCTGGAACCGGGCCAAGCTGAACAGCGCGGTAACGACCCCACGCCCTAAAGAAGAGGTGGTCCCAGCCAAACCTACAACTCAGAGACTGCTAACTGGAGGGGGGAAAAAAAGCGCAGTACAGTCCTCCACGCGCTGCCGCTTAATGGACCAGTGGGGAGCGGGGAGGCCGAAAAATGAAAGAAATGACACGAATTAAGGCTACTCTAGACCACATCAGCAGCAGAGAGGAGGTTTACGCAGGGATTGATTCCTCTCCAGTTTTCAGAGCAGTGTGCAAGGTCTGAACGTGAAGTAACAACCGAGAAAGGCGCCCGCCAATCACATGGCACAGCACCCAAGAACACTTTAGCCCACGTAGTTCTCAAAGATAAGGTAGCAGTTGCTGTAGCCAGATCCTGTAGCGAAGGAAAACGCAGGTCTCAGTGCACGGACTACAAAACCTCAAACTGCGACACAAACCGGGCGTGATACCCAGAGGGCCATGGGAAAAAGTGATCCTAGGCAGAAGAAGCTCCCATTTGAAAAGATAGGTGGAGGTGCAGAAACAACGGGTACCACCATGTCAGAGGGTGGAGATGCCACCGCGCCGCCCCTTGCGACCCCACAGGGACATGAAGCGCTGCTGGCTGAATTGAGGGCTGGTTTCCGGGCCCTGGACACTCGCTTCGATGCGCTGGATGGCAGATTGGATAAAATGGGGGCCAGGCTAGATCAACACGAAGGACGATTAGAGACCACGGAGGGCAGAATATCGGACCTGGAGGATGGCTCAGCCCAAGCCAGCAAAAGAATAGAGAGGATGGAACGGGTACTCAAGACTATAGCAATAAAGTACGAAGACTTGGAAGCCAGCGGAAGTTGTAACAATATCCGAGTTCTTGGGGTTCCAGAATCTACAAACACGGGCCGCCTTGATGAGTTTGTTGAGAAACTCCTGATAGACCTACTTGGATGCGAATCCTTCACCTCCACTTTTGTGATAGAAAGGGCTCATCATACTATTGGACGACGACCAAACCCTGGCTGTCCTCCTCGACCGATTCTGGCACGTCTCTTGAACTTCAAGGACAGAGACACGGCACTGTGACTTGCCCGAGAAAAGGGAACACTGAACTGGCAGGGATCCTCAATCTCTCTATACCCAGACTTCACGGTCATGGTCCAAGATGCAAGGAGGAAGTTTGTGGCAGTAAAGGCAGCACTGCGAAAGGAAGGACTGAAGTATGGGATGCTGTATCCCGCTAGGTTAAAGGTGGACGTCGACGATAGGTCGAGGATTTTCGATAACCCTGCTGCTGTCCAAGACTTTCTCAAGGCGCGAACCAATGCTCAGCCGGAAATCCCCTTCGCCGGGCAGGTCCCCGCGGATGCCGGACTCTGGCACTAGCATGGAACTGTTCTCCACCAGTTGAGGATTGACTTGTTCTGTATTGGAACAGTAAGGGTAATGTCTACTTAGGTTATGGGAGATTGTTAACAGCTGCAGTGAACAAGCCATAATGGCACGTTATTTTACACATACAACCGGGGACGAGGCGTAGCGTTGCCACCCCCCTCGTGCTTAGGCACCTATACCTGATAAATAGTGTTAGTACAGTTAATGACAAATGTTTATGAGGATACTAGAGGGTTGGGGTTTCCCCTGTAGGAAAGACAAGGGGATGGGTGGTGGGAGGGGGGAATTTGGGGAACAGATTTGTTTATCTTCACAGACACAAGCACACACGGTACAATATCAATATCGGTTCACCCGTTAGACTAAACTGGCGGTTGTTCTATGACCCCTGACACTAGAAGCGATGGTAAAATTCAACTTATGTTTTGGAATGTGCGAGGGCTTAACGACACTCGCAAACGCAAACAAGTTTTACACTATTTACAACGTCATCATGTAGATATAGCATTTTTGCAGGAGACCCACCTGGCCCCACACACCTCCCCGAACTTTGCCGCCAGTTGGGGTTCTACTCGCTACTTTGCAGGTTATAGCTCTTACGCGAGAGGAGTCTCGATCTTTATACATAGGCGCAAACCCTTTAAAACGGTGGAAATATATACGGACCAAGCAGGCAGATACGTGTTGGTAAAGGATTGGCTCCTGGGGAACACAATACTACTGGCTAATGTTTATGCGCCAAATGTGGACGACTCTGGCTTTTTCGTAGAACTACACTCCCACTTAGATAGAATGGGAGCGGATCATGTCTGTATAGGGGGGGACTTAAATATACTGCTCAACCCGAGGTTGGACAGCACAGCCACGACTGCGGATACCAAACCAAGGGCCAGACAGACACTTGTACACTTGATAGAATCATATCATTTATCAGACGCCTGGCATCACCTCCACCAAGATATACCTGCATACACACAATATTCGGCCCCTCATAATACATGGACTAGGTTAGACTACTGGTTGCTTTCCCCTAGTATAACCACATGGCTGGGGGGAATTGCGCAACTACCATGCACGTTATCACACCACGCCCCTGTGGTGGTCAAGTTACAGGCTCCAGGTGCAGCTGGGATGGCACGTCAATGGAGGTTTCCTGATATGGCCCTCAGAGACCCGGTATTCGAGGCCGAACTGAGTTTAGCGGTAGAAGAATATTTTGAGATTAATATAGGCACAGTGAAGACCAAAGTTATGCTTTGGGAGGCGTTCAAAGCATACATACGTGGGGTTTGCATCTCAAAAGGGGCTGGAATCCTCAGAGACTTACGGCGCACATTGTCCAGGCTTGAAGCACAGTTGGGGGCAGTTGATGCAGATCAACAGACCCACTACGGGTCTCAGACAGAGGGCAACACTATTGGCGGAATATCATGAGGCAGTGGAAAGGGAAGCCCATTTCTTGGGGAAGTATGCAACAGCTAGGAGGTATGGGGAGGGTGAATGCCCCGGGCGTACACTGGCAAGGCTTATACAACCCAATAGGGGACAGACGTACATCACAAGCCTCCTAGGGGACAACGGGGTACCCATCTCAGACTGTGAGGGTATTAAGGAGAAGGTATTGGCATACTACAAGGACCTCTACACCACCAAAGTCTCCCCAGATACAAGGGCAAGTGACGCTTATTTGGATGAAGTGGCCATGGTATGGTTAGGGGACGCACACAGAGAATTCTTGGCCGAACCTTTTACAGTCGACGATGTAGTCCAAGCAATAGATGACATGGACGGCTCAAAGGCACCTGGCCTAGATGGATTCACAGGATTTTTTTATAAGGAATTTAAGAAAGACTTGGCCCCTCACCTCATTGATGTATATCAGGAGGCGATCGAGGTGGGCATACTCCCGTTAACAATGTGGGAAGCAGTGATAACACTCCTCCCTAAGGCAGGGAAGGACCCTCTACACTGTGGTTCATACAGGTCCCTTTCCTTATTGAATTTTGACAATAAAATCTTAGCCAAAATGATGGCCACTAGACTGTCTCTAATAGTAGATAAAATGGTATCTCCAGCCCAAGCAGGTTTCATCCCACGTAGATCCACTGCTCTAAACTTACGGACCCTATTCGCAACATTGCATAGAATGAACGCCTTGCTCCCAGCCGTGGCAGTCCTATTGGACGCCGAGAAGGCCTTTGATTCATTGGAGTGGCCCTTTCTGCGAGCGACATTGATCCGGTTACGGATGCCCCCCATTTCATATCGGTTATATCCCTGCTCTACAAGCGCCCATCGGCATGTGTAAGAGTGAATGGATCGTTAACAGAATCCTTCACACCATCTAGAGGGACCCATCAAGGGTGCCCTCTGTTCCCGCTTCTATTCATAATAGCAATGGACCCATTAGCACGCCACTTGCAAGATCCTCATTCTCATAGGGGGCCACAATTTAAAACTGGTCCGTTGTTGATCACGTTGTATGCCGACGACATCATACTATACTTGAGGCACCCGGATGACAATTTAAGCCCGATTCTTAGAGAAATTACCCGCTATAGCACCCTGTCCGGCCTGCACATTAATTGGAACAAGTCAGAGGTTTTCCCGCTGACAGACGCCCACAACGACCGACTCACGGAATTTCCCTTAAAGTGGTGTGACGACTCGGTCAAATATTGAGGTATACATATCCACAGGGACCAGGCGCAAATTCTCCAGCTTAATTACGGCCCAGCAACGGAGAAACTGAGAGATAAAGTAGAGCACTGGCTGAAATTACCTCTGACTATGGCCAGGAGAATCGCCCTCATTAAAATGGTTGTTCTCCCGCAGTTTATATATCTCTCAGAATATACTGCTATCCTTGAACAAAAGTTTTTTTACTACTTTGCGTTCACAATTAATACGGTTGGTATGGGGGGGAAACAACCCAGGATCAGTTGGAATATCCTGACACAACCCTATGAGAGGGGGGGTTTCGGGATTCCCAACCTCAGGGTCTACTACCTGGTCGCGCAATGCAGCTTCTCAAGACATTGGTTCCATACTGATGCTCGGGTGCCTTACCTTCGCCCAGAGGCAGACCTCACTCACCCTACTCCCTTATCGGCCCTGCTGCCGACAGGCCTAGCCTGAGACCCGCAAGATCTCCAGACGTTATCTACGACTAGTTGGGCCTGGAAACAGCTGACTCGGACAACCGGAGTGCAGCTTCTTTATTCCCCATCACTTCCACTACTTGGGAACCTCTGGGTGCCTATTACTCAGGAAAAGGTGGTACAGTGCACCTTATATAAATGCAATTTGACGGGGGCGTGGTTAGCCGCCGATCATGGCGGACGCGAGCTGAATGAGCTCCGGAGCCCGAGCATAATTATCCTGGGCTATCGCAGATTTGGAACCCCGTTACGCCATGCCAGGTGTGCGGGGGCCCTGAGAGCGACGAGCAGTATACATTTGGGTGCCGAGTCCGCGCCGATTCCCGGCGATTAATGACATTGAGGTTGCGGCCTACACGGCGGCAGCTGGTAGAGGAGGTGCCGTGCGATGGTGCAGACAGACGACAAGGCCCAAAGGGCGATGCGGACTGCTGCCGGGAAGCGGGAGAGCGTCCAGGTCGATGCTGCGGTGTACCCGGCGACAGAGGCCTGGTGCGAAGCAGAGCGGTGGCGATATCCCAGAGCCTGGATGCCAATCCTCCACAACGTGACTCGCGACTGGTCCCGGACAAGGCCGGAGCTGCGGCGCTAGAGGACGCCCGGCAAAGGAGGGGTGTCTGCCCTGGGCTGTGAGACTCGGCTGGATGCCCATCACGGGTGAGTGTCGCCCCGATCCCCAGGGGCGGGGGGCTTGTGGTGCGTTTCCCCCCCCAGTGCCGGTGGATTGGGTAAAAATGACCCGGCGCAGCATAGGTGGACGGCGGATGTGGGGCCTTCCTTTTTCCCCTTCTCACCAACGATCCAGACTGGCAGCGGGCGGAACCCACTGAACAGACAACTGCCAGGGACATAAACACAGGCGGACACCTACCTGACTCCCGACACCTCTGTGGAACGACCGGACTGGTTTTCTGCCCCCCGAGGGGGGTGTTTGGGGACCGACATCACCTTGGAGGGTGCGCACGAGGTGCGAAGCTGGGCCTCCTGCTGATACTGTTTCTAGGTGGACAATCTCGGCAGCACGGTGAGCGGCGCTGGGGGAGGACAGCAAAATTAAAATAGGATTGCCCTAACATTGAAACTTTCCTCATCCCCCCTCCCACCCCGTCGTGTGTATTAACTGGGGGCCTGGATGCTGTACTGCGGCTGTTGGGAACGAACTTTGTGGTGGCTGCTGCCTGTTGGGCCCACTGTTCCCTGTGGGAGGATTCGGCGGAGTCCTGGGGGCTGTAATCCCCTACTTCGCAAATAACCCTTAAGGCATACAATCTGTGCACTGCGGAGAGTCGACCACAATCGCCGCAGGGCCCCACATCTACAACAGCACTGATTCCTTTACCCCGCCTGGCTAGTACGCTCTAGTGGCGGTGTGGGTGTCCGGCGGCGCCATACAGTCCTTTCAGTTCTGGGGACTGTTGGGCGGTTTGTCTCTACCTACTCCTTGTCATTGGCTCTTCTTAATAGCGCAGGGGGGTCTGTGCGCCTTCCACACTGGAGTCCGAAGGCCATCCTCCCGTATAGTGGACCAACCAACTAGTACACATCAATAAGCGCCAGAGCTGGGGCGAGTGATCCGGAACAGACACGGAAGGCGATGGGCCGCCTAAAAGGGAAAATGCAGGAGGCGGCCGCCACTAGCTCCCAGAACACGGAGGATGGGGACCCCTCCATGAGCATGCAATCAACCAACACAGTTCCACCCACGGACGTCTCGGGGTCCCAGGATAAGTTGGATTTGATCCTTAACGAGGTCCGTGAGTCCAGGAAAGCCATAGAGCAGCAGATAGGCTCTCTTACTACCAGCTTTACCCTGCTTAAGCTTAAGGCAGACCATGCCACACTGGCCACCAAGGTGAAGGATCACACCTCTACACTAGATGATTTAGTACCACAACAGAAAGAGAACACGAAGCAGCTACAGGCTCTCCAAAAGCAGGTCACCGGATAGATAGACAGGGTGGAAGATGCAGAGGGCAGAGCAAGGCGTAATAACATTCGCGTCATTGGGCTCCCGGAACGAAGCGAAGGGACGGAGGCGACAACATACATGAAACAATGGTTCCGCGCACATGTGGCCCCGGAGGGCCTCTCTGACTTTTTTTGCATTGAAAGAGCGCACCGTATCCCCACAGGAAAGCCGAAGGTGGGTGCTCCGCCGAGACCCCTGATAGTTAAAATTTTCAACTACAGAGACCGGGACGTTCTCCTCCAAAAAGCACGGGAAAAACCACAGATCCAATTTGAGAACTGCCAGATATCATTGTATCCTGACTATACGTTAATGGTGCAACGTCGAAGATCCTCATACCAGGCGGTAAAGCGGAAGCTGCGAACCATGAATTTCAAATATGCGCTGCTTTTCCCTGCCCATCTGAAGATAATATACGATCAAAAGACATACTTCTTTGAGAGTCCGGAGGATGTAGAGGAGTGGCTGGAGGTCATGGACCCCACGCAGCTCTCTGGTCAGTCTCTTCCGAAGCCGCCACACAGTCCTGCGGATATGCGTCGACGACGCTCACAACGAGTGACCGGACCCACAGGTGCGGTGTTGTTTCCTGGACCCACAAAGAAGCAGGTCCAGTAAAGCAAGGAGACGGCCCTAGTGGCTGCGAACACTTTCAGGGACAACTCCCCCCGCCGAGACTCCAAACCATCAGAACACAGTACGGTGCGATTGGACTCAGACACTAGCCTAGCACTCTTTCCTAACGTGACACCTCAAATGGCAGACGATCTACTGGGGTCGTAGTCTTTGGTACATGCTCTATAACACTGGGAAAACGCTGTGGATGAGGGCGTTAACGGCATGTTCATCCTAGAACTCATATATCCTTTTGCTCTGGTTCTTTATACGCTTATATGTCAAATGTAATGCAGTATATTATCTGCTCGGGCTCAGAGGAGCCCCTATTAGTGTGACTCTTTAAATTATGGCTGTGGCTACCGGTCCCCACTTTGCGAATGCTACAGTCTATTATGCATCAGTTCTAAGTATGTTATGTTTGGTCTGGCCTGGTTTAGTTTGTAGGCGAGACCTGGTATTATGTTTAGTTCCGGGGTTCAAGGGCTCTGACACAATGACATTGTTATATCCAGCAAGACAGCATGGTCCTCTACTTCGAATAGATAAGTCACGATTGACTGTTAATGCACACTCTAAACAACTATAAATTCATAACGTGGAATGTTCGAGGGCTGGGTTCTGTTCACAAACGGCATAGAGTACATGCACACTTACTGCGACGGGGGGCACACGTGGTCTTTCTCCAGGAATCACACCTGATGGAGGCTGAAGCCACTAAAATGCGGAAAAAATGGAGGGGACAAATAATCTCTACAAACTACTCTGCGTTTGCCCGAGGGGTGACGATTTGGATAAGAGGGGGAGTCCCATTTGTTATACTGGATAAAAGGGTGGACACACAGGGCAGATATGTCTTCTTGCATGGCACACTGGATGGAATACCGATCATCCTGGGAAGTGTTTATGCTCCAAATTTTGATCAGCACAAATATTTTACAGGTCTGAACGGGATATTAGCAGGGTTGGAAGCCTACCCATGGATCTTAGGGGGTGATTGTAATGCGGTTATGGACCTCGCCCTAGATCGTTCGCACCCCCCTTGAGAGGCACGATGGCCAGTAAATGGGCGGAAGCCCTACGCATTTGGGTGGAGGGTTGGTCTCTGAGTGACACATGGAGGATTCGGAATTCATTGCTTAGGGAGTATTCCTTCTTCTCCCCGGTACATCAACTACATACCAGAATAGATAGAATCTTGTGCTCCAATTCCATAGCAGATCAAGTTATAGACACCACTTATCTAGCAAAGACATTCTCTGATCATAATCCCCTGGAGACTGTCTTCACCTGGGGCAAAGTACCCACCCCTGTCCCTGCATGGCGGTTATGGCCCCAATTACTGGAAGATACAGTGTTTCGTAGTACACTCTCTACAGCACTCCAGAATTATTTAGCAGAAAACGGAAACACTACCTCCACAATACTGGTTCAATGGGACGCATTGAAGTCAGTTATGCGGGGAACGGCGATTAGTACCACAGTGGGGACCAGGCAAGAGACACATAAGAACCTAAAAGACATCGAGAACAAAATGTCAAAGTTAGAGCAAGAGGCAGTGCATGACCCCTCGAAGCAGACACCACTACAGGAAGCGTGCATCCAACATGCAGAGCTGCTTGAAACCCTTAGGCTAATTGATTATAGCTCCTATACTCAACTGAGACACTCTGATGCGGACAAATCAGGCACACTATTAGCGAAGTTAATACGGAATGACCCTCCGACCACCGTCATTGGGCATAATAATCTCCCCGGGGGAAGCACTGCGAACACGCAGTACGACATTAATGAAGCCTTTAGGATATACTACGAAGGGCTATATAGTGCACCGCCGGAGCTAGAGGGGTCCTACATTGACGAGTTCCTCACAAACTTACCATATCCACAAGCCCCAGACGGTATGCAAGACGACTTGATGGGACCCATCACGAGGGAAGATATCAACATAGCAATAGGTGGACTCGCACGCAATAAAACACCGGGATTAGACGGACTACTGATAGAATTGTTTGCTACATATTCAGAAATATTAATCCCACAATTGGAAGAGGTATATAATAAGTCAAGGGAACTAGGACATCTTCCTTGCACCACTATCCAAGCGTTGGTAGTATCGTTACCCAAACCAGGCAGGGATCTATCGGATATGTCGGGTTATCGACATCTGTCATTATTACCCACAGAATAAAAAATCCTATGTAAGATTTGGGCAAATAGGATCCAGCCATATCTCAATAAATTGATCCACATTGATCAATGTGGATTTATACCAGCCAGGAGCACGTCACTGAACATACGTAGATTACACCAGATTATGTCAACGGATCTTACACGACACCAACAAGCTGGCTGCATATCATTAGACATCAGACAGGCATTTGACACGCTGTCGTGGGACTATATGTTCAAAGCTAATGCACGATTCGGTTTACCCCCTGAATATCTTAAATGGATAAGGCTGTTATATGCCACTCCAACCGCAAGAGTTAGATCTGGGAAATTAATTTCCAAGGAATATGGCATCCAAAGGGGGACACAACAGGGATGTCCCCTGTCTCCAATATTATTTGTTCTGGTGCTGGAGTAGCTGGCACTCCGTCTGCGATTGGAGGCTGCACGATGCGGTATACCCATAGACACCTCGACACACCTGGTGTCGGCATATGCTGACGACCTAATACTATATGTATCGGATATATTGGAGGGTCTGGGCTCCATTCCTCGTATTTTTGCTGACTTTGAATTAATATCAGGCTTAGCCATTAATGAATCCAAATCAAATGCTTTCTTTTTTCACGATCGTACGCACCCGGACACTATTCAATTTGAGAGACTCACATTGCCGACGGCCCCACATACCTTTAAATATCTGGGCATTAATATCTACCGCTCACAAGCGGATATGTTGGATGGTAACCTCAACAAGGCTATTCGGGGTATCCGATCTCAGGTGGCTTTTTGGATTACGCTTCCCCTATCAGCTATTGGACGCGTGGCATTAGCTAAAATGGTGGTGCTTCCTCGCCTTTTATATTACTTTACGAATCTGCCTTTGGTGGTACCATCGACCATTTTTAACACACTAGACTCTATTTTATTGGATCTCATCTGGGGTGCGGGTCGCCATAGATTAAGTCTTAAGAAACTTCAGATAGACACACGGGGGTGGCCTAGGAGCACCTGACTTTAGGGCATATTATTATGCATGCCAGCTACAGTGGTTATCCTATTGGACGGCAGGACGTAATTTGCAGGAAATAGATTATACTAATAGAAATATCGAACAAGGAATGCTCCACACTCTACTCTTACCGCACAGTAAACCTCCCCCGACATTACCACCTCTACTACACACTGCATTGCAATGCTGGAAGAAGGCCCTGAAATACACCGCCACCGGTGGGCTTTATGCAGATAATATCCCACTAGTGGGTATACCACTGGCGAGTGGCAGATTGACACAACAGGCACTTGGACCCTGGTTGGAAGCGGGAGTGGAGACTGTTGGGGCATTATTCGGTGGTGGGACACTGATGGACCACAACGCCTTTACAAGAGAAACGGGGGTACCTAGCACGCTGTACATGACACATGCCGCTCTATTGTATTATATCAAAAAATAATGGGCTCCACAGAGGGAAGAACCCCAGGTGAATGGGTTAGTTAGGTCTCTTTATTATATGGGACATGGTAGTCATCTTATTAAATGGTTATACATGCGCGCCCGTAAACATGTTAGGGCTCCCCTAGACACTCTTCGAGCGCAGTGGGCAATAGATATGGGACGAGAGTTCACGGACAAGGAATGGTCAGATATGTTGGAATACCCACGGAAAATACCTCGTAACGCCAAGATTAAGTTTATTCACTGTATGATTTTGCATAGAGCTTACCTGACCCCAAATAGACTACAGAGAATGTACCCGGCCACTGCCCATCAATGCCCTAGATGCAAACTACCAGCAGCAGATCTGCTTCATATGCTATGGGCGTGCCCAAGCCTTGTTGATTTCTGGGAAGGGGTTACGAGCTTGATAGAGATAACTACTCACCTATCAATGGGAGGTGCAGCACTGGAGTGCTTATTGGGTATCCGCAGGTGCAAAAAGGCATACAAGGTTCAGTTACACTTTCTGGACTTGGCGCTCATAATTGCAAAGAGGTCTATCACTATGCACTGGAAATCAGTCAAAGCCCCCACAGTGCGCATGTGGCATAGCGAACTGACAAGGTGGGCAGGGGCTGAAAGCAAAGCACTGCGCAGGGAAGAGGCCAGTGGCTTACGGAAAACCCCAATTTCTCTGGAATGGGACACAATGGTAGAAGCCCACAAAAGTACCAATCCCAATGATATCCCCGACGCGCCACATACACAACTATAGACAATAGCACGGAGTTCCTACACGGTCACTTGAGGATAGGTCAGGATGAAGTAGTGTGATAAGCTAATACACTTAAAGAAACATGGTTAGAGAAGGATGTGCAGCTAGGATTTTGTATTATGCAGTCAGAGTCTGGGGAGAGGGGTGGTATATAGAAAGGGAGGTGGGGGGTGTTAATGGGTAATAGCTAAATAGTCTTGTATATATACATGCTCTGTGCCCTAGCAGATGGAAGTTAGGATATGGGAAAAACCCTTTGTTTCTCTTCTTTTGTAATCTATGTTCTCATAGTTCTCTGAATAAGCACATTGATGGACATACTGTTCCTTGTATGGAGATCTTACAGGAAGGAAATGTATATTTTCGTGCAGCATGTATGCACAGTATATATACCATATGGAAAAAAGAAAGAAAAACCCAATAAAGTTTGTTTGAAAAAAAAAATCTAAATACAATTTGACAACATTTGGAGACGTGTTTCCGGATGGACACATTTATTCCAGAACTGAAGATACTCGCTTTAGTGAAGCCAATTTCATGTACCAATTCACGCTTTGTAGGCTACAGAATGCCCTTAGATCACAGATTCCTAGTTATCCCATAGAACCTCCGGATTTTCCCCCATTGACTTTACTCATTACAGACACCGAAGGGAGGCATTTAATGTCCAAAATGTACAAGTCCGTTATTGCGCTACTCCCATCCAGGGATGACAAGACATGACAGGCATGGGAACAAGACTTAGGACAACCCATGACAGATGAAATTTGGCATTACTGTTGCGAACAAACACGTAAGGTCTCCTTCAATCATAAACACAAAATATGACATTTTAAATACCTAAGGAGGGCATATATCACACCAGAAAAAGTGCATCGAATAGACCCTGCACGCCCTCATAGCTGCCCTCATTGCAACACCCCAATGGCAGATTTCGCTCACATGACGAGGACCTGCGGAGGAATAACCCGGTTTTGGGCAAGAGTGTTTGAGGAATTATCACGAATGGTAGAAACACCCATCCCACCTACTCCCTTAATGGCATTACTGGGCTATGTTAAGACCCTCCCCAAGTCATCCCGACGCCTCTGTGCGTTGGCGTTGCTGTTGGCAAAGAGAGAAGTAGCGCTGAAATGGGGGAGAAAGTATTCACCAATGTTGAAGGATTGGCTATTTAGCATGTCCTACTGCAATACCAATAGTGATTTGAATGCCCAGTTGCAACCCCTTAGTTCAAGACCACTAGACATATGGCAGCCATATAAATCCTACTTATTAGCACAAACGTCTGTAGGCTCACAAACAGATCACGACCCATTAGTGGGAAATCCCACAGTGGGAGGGGAAGTGATTGGTCAAGGGGAGGTGATGATTGGGACTGACGCTTAAAGTGATCTCACTCCAGGATGGTATAAACTGCATAATTGTATCAATCGCAATGAATGTATGTGAACTGACTAAATGCTGTTTGTCTTTGTGGAAAATATAAATAAAGCTTTAAAAAAAAAAAGTATATTCTAAGCATTTCATTTGAAAGGCAAGGTATCCCCATTTGAAAGGCAAGGTATCCCACTTCAGACACCATTCTGTTAGGGAAACACTGTGCACCCTCCCAGGAGCAAATGAATGAAACTCACCAGACACAGCAGGTTGCTCAGAAACAGAGTGAAATGTATTTATTGGTACCCATGCATGCATCATTGCTGATCAGCAAGGAAGAAGTCAGGTCTCCTGCCTTAGGGGCTCTTAGCCTGCTTCTTCCCAGAGTGACTGGGTTCTGGGTGTTATATACATTTTAGTAATGCCATGTCAGCAGAACTAGAATAAGGCACCCAGCCAAATATGGCTAACAGGGATGTGCAAGATCTGCACCATGCCAATTATAAACAGCTAGATATGGGCAGACCATGAAAGGCTGGCTCGGCACTGTGTAAGCAAATTGCACAACCAGATAAGGAAACTATCATGAAGTCAGGACAAGCAAAGTGACCTCTAAGGTGGTTCAGAATAGCTGTTGAAGCTTGTACAGTCAAGGTCAGATAGGAAGCCCTTTGGAGCTCCGGGCCTCATGTTAGTGTGATATATCTAAGCATGATATCTTTGAAGTGAATACATAAGAATTTATATGGATATATATATACATATATTTCAACATACTTAAGCTATGTCATCAAATGCTGCTGAATATTCATCCAAAAGCAGCATATACCTTGAAAGATTTGGATTCAAACAACCATTTACCACCTTGCAAAAATAGGTAGTAGCGTTCCCTAAAAGGGAAATACCGCACATCAATGAGAAACAAGTGTAAATATATAAGACATCGTTTTTCCGGAGTAGCGTGAACTAACGTGCTGGGGTCAGAGTTACTTTTCGTAACTAGGACGAGTTTAGGACGTATCATTGTCCGACCCGTTTTTTTAAATCCTTCAATCGCCACTCATTGAAGATTTGAACAAAGGCGAAATATACTGCTGAGACCTGAAGATAGCAGCACCGGTCCACCACATGGTTATTGGTTATTGCTCTAATACATTTGTGATTACAACTTTATTGACCACAATATATACTCGGCTTTTATATACTACAATGTATATTTACCTTATTGCTGGATCCGACTCCACGGGACAATAATTATTATTTTCAACTGCTACTAGTGACCCTTTACGGTGGAATTCATGTGTACCTAAAGCATCTGTTACTAGCAGTTTGCCTTTAGGGTTTTGCTGGGGACTATCTGTGCCCTTTTAGAATTGCCCAACTATTGATCCACACCTTAGTATTTCCATTCTTTGTTGAAAGGACGAACTTCATTTATTGCACTAAGATTGTGTGGATCTCTTTTTGACCATAGCAGCATCGGCGACAAATTTGACCACTTTAGCCTTGAGAAAATCTCAGTACCTATTTGTACAGACGAAACACGTGTTGGCTGCTTTGTTTGCTGGGATTTAACATTGAGAAAAAAAGAAAATCAATAAAAAGAAACGTTTTCTACGAAAAGAGAGTTTTTCGAATACCTTTTATGTCCTGCATATCGGGCACGAGAAATCACAGGACTATATGGACTTAAGAATCATAGTATTGACAACTAAATATTTATAATACAGTTTGATTCATGGGATCAATTTGAACTTAGAACTAGTGTGCTGTATTAGCTTGATTTTTGGTCAACCATTTACCACCGTATAAGAAGATAAAATTGAGCTGCTCCATCTCTTATACTACTTAAGACACCAGTAAACCTAAAACTGTGGCAAACGCCATTGACCGAATCATACAAAACTTTGAAATTGTGCTATTTCATGTCCTTGGTGGGAAGTTAAGGCAGTGTTTGGTCGAAACACCTTTTACCACAGTATTATGAAACCAGGTTTCTAGCGGTGGTAATGTGTGGCAAGAATATTTGTGCATATTTTTTGTGGTGGTGATGTATTCTGTTGTTTTTGTGCTGCTGTGTTTTTGCGTAATGTTCTTGTAATATGATATTGTTTTGTTGTACTGTGGTTGTTGTACTGCATTTTGCTTTGACTCGTTTGTTGTATTGTGCCCTGTTATGTTTATATTGTGTTATGTTGTTATGCGCATGTTATTGTTTTATGTTCTGTTGTTTATTTTAAATATGTCATCAAATGCTGCTACATTTCCAGGCAAAAGCTACACATACCTTTAATGTTCCCATGACAGGCAACCATTTACACTGTTTAAGGTTATAAAATAGCACTCCCCCATCCCTTCAACTATTTAAGACGCCAGTCATCCTAAAACTGTGGCAGAGACCATAGGCCGAGTCGCAAAACACTTTTAACTGGCACTATTTCATGTCATTAGTGGTAAGTTTAGGCTGTGAATTCTTCAAACACCTTTTTCCATCATATTATGGAAGCAAGTTTCTGAAGGTGGTAATGGGTGACAAGAACGTTAATGCATATTTTTTGTGTGGTATTTTGTGATGGTGGGGATGTAGTCTGTTGCTTTTTATGCTGTTGTGTTTCTTAACTGTATTATTGAAGTGCTATTGTACTGCAGTAGTTGTGTTGAATTCTGTTTTGACTGTTCTGTTGTGATGTGCCCTGTTATGTTTTATAGGTGTTGTTATATGGCTTTGTGTATGTTATTGTGTTATGTTCTGTTGTTTACTTGAGCTATACAAACAAATGCTTCTTCAGTTCGAGCTAAAAAGAGCGCATTACTTTAAAATTCTCCTGGCAAGCTATCATTTACCACTCTCAAAGGTAGTAAAATACTGCTTCTCCTGCTCTTCAACTGCTTAAGACTGCGGTCAGCCCATAAATGTGATAGAGACTGTGTCTAAAGTTAGCACTCACAGTGCTCACTTTATTTGATACAACATTGTAACTTACATTAGCACTTTTTAGTTCTCACTTCAAGTGATACAGCCCAATGTCTTAAAATAACACTTGAAGAGCCCATCTGTATGTGTATGAAGTAATTTCTTGGGTAGAGATTTCTTATGAAATGGTTCCTCGGGCAGTGCTGTCTTGTGAATGCTTTAAACCTCTTCTGCGAATAAATATGGAGGTTGCTTAATACAAAATAGTTTTGTTTTAAAAATATTTTTTATTGAAGATTCAAAAGAAAATCAACAATAGTAGTATACAAAGGAAAAATATGCACATAACATTTAAAGTATATAATAACAAGAATACTAAGACTACAAAAAATGGCAGTAAGAATCTAAGAATAAAAAAATCTACTATATTTGTTTTATAAAAAAGAGAAAATAAAGAGAAAATAATAGAGAGAGGAATAGAAAAAGAGAGAGGAAAAAGAGAAGCAGGAAGAAAAATAAAGATAGACAGGAAAAGACAGACAAAGGAAAAAGAAAAGGATATAGAAAGGAGAAAAGAAGGTGAAAACGATTTTTTAGATGAAGGTGAGTGAGAAGAGAGATATGTAGTAAAAGGTAGCCAATGCAGATCAGATTTAATTTTCTGTTGCACCGATAATGAAGAAACAGTGGCTATTCTATGTTCATCACAAATAAAATTCCACTATGTTGATATAGACAGTTTAGACATATCCTTCCAACAAGAAAATATAACCTTAAAGTCAAGTACTATAAAAAGATCAAATTGCATAGGTTTAGATGAAAGATGTTCAAAGTCAGGGGACATAGTCCTAATGGAAAAGAAGTTGGAACAAATTTAGAAATACATTCAGGGGTAATAACAGCTCTATTATAAGCAAAAAATAGAGATTGGGTAATACGCGCAGCTTTAGAGGTTTTAAATATTTTAAGCCATTTTTTATCCCAAATGTGAATAGGGAATGAGATAGAAAGGTCAGCTTCCCAAAGAAATTCAATAGGAGTTTTGGGTCTTATAGTAGTAGGGGATATTGACATGTTATATAGATAAGCAGCTTTGGGTGCAGAGTCATGAGGAATGTTATGTAATGGTGTCAAGGGAGTGAGTGATAAAGTGTCAGGAGGGAAATTATTAGTGGATAGAAAGGATTGAAGAGCAGAAGATGTTAGAGTATATTCCTGTAAAAAGAGCTTGGTAGATTATATTGTGCTTGTAAGTAGGGAAAAGGAATAACAGAACTATGATATACAAGTTGATGAACAAACATAATAACTTTCTCCTTAAAATAGAATGATGTGCGTCAAAATTTGTTGTACCAAACACATGAGGCAGGGAAACATTGGTAACAATCAAAACCTGTGAAAAACATTGTATGCAACAAATGTTGAGAATATTTTAGGATAGGATGTGTAGAAATAAAAGTACAATTGGTCATATAAACTACATTAGTAATTGAAAAATCTTTCAGTAAAAAATGTTCAAATTCAATCCATTGTGGTGTGGGAAAATCTTGAAAGTCAGTAGTTAAAGCATAACATTGTTGAATTAAAAAGGTTGAGTAGGTTATAGTTTAAAATCAGGAAAACAGACACCATCTTCATTCTTCAGACATTTAAGTTTAGACAAAGCAATGTGTTCATGCTTATTGTTCCAGAAAAATTTAGTACAAACAGAATTAATCTGAGAGAAATAGGACAGAGGTATTTTGAAAGATAGCATAGATTAGTTACAATCATCATCTTGATGGTGTCTAGTCTACCCCATCATGATAGCTAAGTGGGGGCCATGATGAAAATAAGTACTGGAGTTTGAGTTTTAATGTAGTGACAGTATAACTGATAGTGTTTGAAATAGTGGAAGAAAACTAAATACCAAGGTATTTGATTTTTGAAGAGCACCAGGTAAATTTAGTATCCACAAACATATATTGATAACAGGAGGAGTTCAATGATAGAATTTCAGTTTTAGAGAAATGTAATTTATAACCAGAAATATTATAGTATAATTTGTTTTCTTGTAAAAAAGGGTGTAAAGAGGAGATAGGATTAGAGATCAATATTAAAATATCCGCATAAGCTGATAATTTGGTTTCAAGGGAATTATGTTTAAAGCCTGTAATAAGTGTGTTACAACGAATACATTCAAGAAAAGGTTCTAGACAAAGAATAAAAAGCAAGGGAGAGAGAGAGGGCAACGTTGTCTAGAACCTCTATGTAAATGAAAATTGGGGAAAAACATCCATTAACAAAAACACTGGAACAAGGGTCAGTGTATAGTAGTTATATTATGGAAATAATTTTAGGGCCAAAACGAAGCCAATGAAGAGTAGTAAACATAAATTGCCCATTGATACGGTCAGAAGCCTTTTCGGCATCAAGAGATAGAGCCACAAGAGGGGAATAATAGTTCTTACCAAATGTGAGAATATTAGAGAATATTCTAGCATTGTCAGTAGCAAGTCTACCCTTAACAAAGCCATATTGGTAGGACTTGACAAGGAGGGGAACAATGCTTTGAAGGCAGGATGCTAATATTTTAGCAAATATTGTAGAATCATAATTAATTAATTAAATAGGGCGATTGTTTTTACAAAGTGTATGATCTTTGTCGAGTTTAGGAATAATAACTATTAATGCTTCTAAAAACGATCCAGTGGCTAAGGAATCCCCCCCAAAAAAAAAGAAATACAAAGTTTAAGTAAATACAAAATTGTTGAATATTAAATTTATGGAATAGAGCTAAGCAAAAATCCCTTAATTTGAGGCAAAGCCAGACTTACTAAGCTTCTGTGACTTGGCGTTGCTTCATATCCTAAAATGTAACCAGGCGCAAACAAGGAACAAGCAGAATATTGCATGATATTCCCACATGCAACATGTAAATTCTGCCAAGTAACCATATTACATAGGTTAGCCTTTCACAGTTGTCATTGCATTGAAATTTGTACTGGAGGCTGTACTTCTAGTAGAAATCTCACACTAGATTCTGCTGCCTCGCCTTGAACGATAGTGCAATGCTTAGCGGTCCGCTTACATGAGCACGGCCAATGACATCTTCATCACTGGATTCATAATAAATCGGGAGCTGTGCACATTTTTAACATCCATGCAGTTTAGTGCGCCATTGTGTGAATGATAGTAGATTTAGGCACTACTTTGTAAATAGCAGTATTTATGAGGGCAAAGTTCTGTTAATTATTCACAAAGTTCAGACTGGTGGGATTTTGCCTGTGTCATTGGATGTATTAACCATTACAATTAAAACTAATGTAAGTAAATCTGCTCACAGATTCAGCTTCATAAGTTAGTGTGATAGCAATACATGAAAGTGTGGGAATGGGCCCAAGTAGCTGCCATAACATTTTTAGACAATGGAACACAGAAGGCTACCTCACCTCAAATGGATAAACTACTAGTTCTTCACAGGAGCTATTTCCCCCAAAGACACATAGCCCTGAGTGATAGCATGGCATGTCCAGCAACTTGGAGCAGCAGTAGAAGATTTCTCACCCTTACTATATGGCCCAAAGAACACAAAAAATCAGGGACTCAAGAAGAACAAAACTCTCTAGTCTTAGCAAATTAAATAACAAGTTCCTGCAAACATCCAACAAAATGGGAAACCCCTTCAAAGTCTCATGATCAAACAGAAGGTAGGCAATTTCCAGGGACATGTGGAATTATAGAGCGACCCCTAGACCGGTGCACAAAACGAGGAAAGACGTTGAAGTGATAAGAAGTGACTACCAAATTCATCAAAAGTTTGAGCAGAGGCAATCAAAAAGACCACCTTCGCCAAGAAAGAGAGGCAGACTCAAGAAATTTGAAGGGAGGGCCTATAAACTCTTGAAAACATTATGGAAATCCAATGAAAGAAGGAGAGTGAGAGCCACAGGCCTACATTGATGGAAACTCCTTTAGAAACCTTCTGCCAAGGCGAACAATCCCAGGCACAGACCTGTAAGAGTCCATTAAACTGGCAAAAAAGTCCACGGAGCACTTAAGCTGGACAGAGCCAAATCCTTCAGAACCTATTGGATCACATAACCTGGGGTAAGTGCCCCTTCACCCATACCAAACTTCAAGAAAATTCAGTGTTTCACAAATGAAAGTGACTGTAGATGGCTGATTGCAAGCCTGGATAGAGATCGTTATCTATCAGGAGCATCCCTTCTTCTGCAACTCCACTCTTTCATCCTCCTGGCCATGTAGCAAAGGTAAATGAGATTCTAATGAGTGAGGGGGGGGGGGGACTAGAAGGGTGCAGTTAGAATTACAAGGAGAAAATGAGCAGCCTTGACAACTGAAGCAGGACTGGAAGCCATAGTTAATAAGTCCGAAAGGGAAAGGTATCAAACTGACTGACTCCCTGCAAATGTTCTCCTGCACTCTCATGTACTCTCAGGTGAACAAGGAGAAACAAAACACATATCCAGTCACGGAAAAGTCAGAACAATCACCCCTAGGGTTCTGGGCATCAGGCTCCGGAAAAAAACATTCTCAGGAAATCAAACCAGGGTGGGCAGAGTCGGGCTGTGAGGTATGTATGGAACTGGAACACCTCCTGAGAAAGACCATAAGACACAGAGAAAGGAACAACTCAGCTGAGTTGTCATGCCCCATACACCAGGATGACCTCAAGGACACCTGATGAATCTCTTTTCAGGAGCAGGTGTCCCAAGCATTAGAGTCCGTGCAGGCCACCTCATGGTTCTCTGATGGTTCACAGGTGCCATGTCAACTTGGATTCCAGTATGGACCAAAACAGTTCTAGTGGGCAAAACCCCCTATGAAGAGCCTCTCCTAGGATATGCTCAAGTGGGCCTTTATGACTTTCCAACGGGATGACCAGGTTGTTCCGATCACTGCTGAATTTATTGATGTCGGACTCCGCATTAGAAAGAGAATAAGCACATATTTGGTTTTATTTCTAAAAGAGGAATTTGCTGTACTTGTGCTAATCCTACGACTCAAGCTAAGGCTACCAACATAAATTTCACCTTCAAATTTCAAATTCCAAGTACGATGCAAGGGAGGCGTCCGGGATGTCTGAATCGGTTCCGAATGGGATTCAGGCAGCCCGAGTCGTTCGGAGCAGAATCGTACAGCCCAATGGGGAAGGTTTCCAAACGAGCGAGTACGATGACCGATTCGGATAGCCGTTCCCAATCGGTTTGGCCGAGACAAAACGACTGTGGGAATTGGACTTCAGGAGCCCGTAGCAGGCCTCCCTTTACCGGGGGCCCCCCGAATCGGGCCTGTGGGGTTACCCATGGGTCCTTCCCATGCATGCACAGTGTGGCAGGCACCATGGGGTGCCCGCCACAGGGTGCACGACATTCCCCAACCACCCCTTTTGTCAATGGGAGCCTGTGTTTATGTTTGGAACACAGGCTCCCATTGAAGTCAATGGGAGTGCGACCGAATCGTATCCGGATACATCCAAATCGATCGGTCGAATTCCCCTGATCCGAGTCGTTCGGAAAGCATTCCAGAACCGATTCAGTGGGAATCCTTTCCTAACTACATCTTAATCGGCCCCTTTGCAGTAAATGTGGGTAGGACGAGGGGGAATGGCTGGAAAAAGGGAAATACTACTAAATGGGAGGGGATCAGAGAGGAGTAAGTAAGGTTGTAGGGAGGTCTAAGGAGAAGTTTAGGGAGAGAAAGATACCAACCCATATAAGAGTGAGCTTATTGCTATTCAGAAATTGCACTTCTAAAGATACTACAGACAAAAATACCAAAAACAGTAGTAAATGTACTCTAGGTCAGACCTGGGGTTAGCTCATTGCCACACATGGCCAACTACTGGCACTTCAACAGCCTCCCATAGAAAATATTTGAGGCTGGGACTTGAAATAGAACCCCAGAGAAAATTATGTTAAAATAAATTCATTTTTTCAACTTTTTAAAAATATATATACATTTAATTTAATGTTAAAAAAATTGTAGAGAAATAAAAAAGATATTTCATTTAGTGATAATTTTTTTAAATAACTTTTAAGGTCTAAAAATAAATGTAACAATTAAAAAAAGGAATTAAGTTCATGAAAATTAATTCTATACATCATTTTTTATAACTTTTAGTATGCAATAGGAAATATGAATATGTTACCATAGGTGTTTTTTAAAAATAAATCTTAAAGATAAATAATATGTTTAAGTGAATTAAAAATTAACATAATAGTGATGTAGCACTTTTTTTAATTTTTTTTGACATTAAAATAAATTTGTAAATTTAAGTTACTTTACTATTTAACATAAAAATATGTATGTTTTTTGTTTATAAGTCACTAAACTCTTTACATTTTCCCCTATACTTTACCATTTGGACATTTCTGCCCTGGTGGTAAAGAACTATGCTTACATGAAAAAAGATACTAGTAGTAACTTTACACTATTTACCCAAATTTAAATTGATATTTATTTAATGTAACTATATTAAATTAAATTAAAATGTACTTTTAAAAGATGTATTTCAAAAATCTCATCTAAAGTCTAATATTTGTGTATACTTAAAATGTATTAAAATTGGCAAATGCGGGGAAGCAAGACACAGAGGGAGGGAGGTTGGGGCAAGAACACGAACGGTGGGAGGAGGAAGACGGGAGGGAACAAGCAAAATGACAGACAGTAGGGAGAGGGGGGATGGACTGCAGATGCATGCAATATTATAGAGTGCATGAAAAAAGTAAAAAAAAGTACCTGCAGGAGCGCACAACCAGTGAAGGGACACTGGTCGCAGACAGGAAGCTGTACTTGGTCCATGCTCCACGGCAGGGACAAACTGGTCATAAAGGCGGTGTAACTACCCTTTGTCATAAATCTCTGAATATTAAGGTGCTATTGCATAAGTGGGATGCAGCAGGATAGGTACTTCTTGAAATTATTTTGGAAAAAATGCAATTTACTTTGTTGAATGTTTATGGTCCTGTCAAGTTGAATTCCTCATTCTGGGATTTTGTTAAGACCAAGTTGGCTAACATTAGAAATTATAGTATTATATTTTAGGATACCCAAACCAGATATTACAACTCTTCCTCACTAGAAAACCAAATATAAATTTAATCCAGATAATGTACTTATATCCTTAAAGGCAGCCATCTCTTCCAAATTACTTGTGGCTGTCTTGAGGACTTGTAAATCTGACAGTTCTGAATTTTAATTTTATTCATGTGTTCCTAGTTCTGTCTCCATCATTAATTGTATTTTGGTTAGTACACCATTGTAAGATTATTTACAAACTTCTCAAATGGGCTCCATTTTCCATTCTAATCATGCTCCAGTTGTTGCATCAATTAATCTTTGTGTGGTTGGTATGAGGACTGGTAGATGAAAATTCAATAACTATTTTCTATAGGATAATGATTTCATTAGAGATTTTGAAACCTTTGTGAAATTATTACATCCACTGGTAATAATTGGGATACCTTTAAAGTCTCTCTTAGAGCATTTACTACCTCCTATTTCGTAAAGACAAAGAGGGAATCTAGTGCCAGGTGTGCCTCACTTCCTAAACATAGTAAACAACTTGAACATGCATACTTCATCTCTAAATCCTCTGATATGCTTAATGACCTTATCAAAACTAAAAGAGAATTAGACAAAATTGCTACTGGTATTTGGCCATAAGGCTCTATAATGTGTGAAATCTAAATTTCACAGTGATCAAAATAAGGCTGGGTAAATGCTTGCCAATTACTTAAAAGCAGGGCAGCTGGAATTATGCGACAGGAAAGGGACAAATTATGTGGCAGGGTTGAGTAAATTATGCGACAAGAAAAGGCAAATTATGCAGCATAATGCAGCACATTTTGTAAAAGTATTAATACATTATTTCAAAATTTTTAAGCCTGGAAACACTCTCTGGGCCTCATTAGTACCCGTTTAACACCCAAATATAGCAATAAGAAACAGAAAGATGACCAGTCCAGCTTTGCAAAGGGCCTTCTACAGCGCAGTAACTGGTCATTGCATCTTTAGTAACTTTTGAACTGTTGAGTGGCAAATCTATAACTATGTGAAAATCGCAGTAGCAGCACAATCTCATGATTCCAGTGGTCCTGCTTAAAAGTTAAAAGTGAGCATAAATTTATTAGCAGCATTTTTAATGAGAATCATAAGATCACTGCAATATCGAATTCTGATATTTCCCAATCTTTTCAGATTTTTCAAAAGTCCCTTTGCACTGATGACTCTAATTCATCTACACATGATTTTGATAACTTTTGTCAGCATTTCTAAACATGCCTCTCAAGGATTTGATTTTGTTGCTCTTTAAGTGAATATTACCTTACAGAAGGTCCTATATGCCATTATTTCCTTTAAAAAAGCAAAGACATCTGGCCCTAATGGTATCTCTATTGAGTAGACCTGGGTGAAATTTAAATTACACTGGCCTAGTTTGCATAATTTTGACATTTTTGCATTATGCTTGTTATGCAAAATTGCCAAAATTACGTCATTATGCAATTTTGCGCACCTATGCGAAATTGAGGGTAAAAATTTATCCTGAATGCACGGGAAAAACGGAACGCGAGTAGCTGTTGTTTGAGGAAGCTTTGTTTAAATGCGTACTCATGCCAAACTTGACACAAGGATGTAATTTGTGCTAAAATATAGTGCAAAATGACAGATTTGCATTTTGCGTAACTATGTGTAATGTCTCATAATTTTGCCGGAATTTTGCGTACTTATGCAAATCTAACAAACCCCTACTATAAAGCTCACATTAATTGTTATGTCTTTTTTTGCTCCTCAGTTGATAGAATTGCATAATCCATTCCTTCAGAAGTGCTCATTACTGGAGTTCATAAACACAATAAAGTTCTAACATACTGAAAGCATTGCAAACCCATTTATTTGATTTAAGATACACATCAAAATTGTGACCCTTTAGAATCAGTTATCTCTACTCTTATTAAAACAGATGTTAGGTTTTGGAAGAGATACATTTACAAACTTCCAAGGGCATCAGGTTTCAGTCTTTGTGATTTGTACATAGAATTGTCTCCTGTCTCTAAATTTAAAAGTAAAGTTGCCAGCCAAAAAAAACAAGCATTGGTAAAGCCAATGCACGGCTGCTGTGCAGCATGGCTGAAAGTTAGAAAAAAAGTGGTTTGGCACAGGAAGTGCTGATCGCGTGGGGCAGTGATGAATTTTCTTATAATGGGATTAATCTCTGCCTTCACATGAAAAAGTTTAATTATCTTCTGTCCGAACTGAAGTTCAGAGTTTTGGAAGCCTCAAAAAGGCCATTCAGAGCAAAGAGTACAGTGCTGTTTGCATCTTGATAAACGCTGGCATGACTTCTGGGCGGTTTTCTTCTGGCAGGATAGGAGGAGGCAAGCAATGAAGAGGGAGGAGGTGGACAGGACAAGCAACAATGGGGGAGGGGTATATCAGACAACTAACAATGCAGGAGGAGGGTGAGGGAAGGGCAAGCAACAATGTGAGAGGGAGGGGGTGAAAGTAAAATAAAAATAAAGTGTCTCTGAAAGCCGTAAGCAGAACAAGGACTCTGGGGGAGGGAAGCATTACTTGGGCCAGGGTAGAGACAAACACATGAAGAAGAAGTAAACCCAGCTCTTACTGACCAAAGAGAAGCAATTAAATCAGAGTGACAATAAAGCTAACCAATGGTAAGCAATGGGCTGACTCTAAACCCCCTAAGTAAACAAAATGTTTTTTTGTGGTATACATATTGGCATTTAGTACAAATTGTTACAGATCACAATTAACACCATATGAACATCAAACCCCCCCCACCCCTACCCCCACTCTACAGCCACAGTTACTGCAAAGGATTCTAGAGTAACGTCCAATATAACATAGAGGGGAACATCTGCTCTTATATGTCCAACAAGTCATTCTAACTCCTACGGGCCCGATTCACAAAGGTAAACTGAGATGAAAGTCTAACTTTACGACTTTCGGTATCCACAAAGGGCATTTACGAGTAGTAAAGTTAGACTTTTGCCTCAGTTTTGGTCTCAGTTAAACTTAAGACCAAAACTTAAGTTTAACTGAGACAAAAGTCTAACTTTACAACTCATAAATGCCCTTTGTGAATATCGAAAGTCGTAAAGTTAGACTTTCGTCTCAGTTTACCTTTGTGAATTGGGCCCTGTGTCTCTAGATGGGGTTTCCCCCATGGTGCACTCTACCTCGAGGAACTGTTACCCTGCTCCCAAGTAAACAAAATGTTTTACAAGCGACAGCACATGCACTGTCTCTGGCAAGACCTAAAGTTTAAGGTGGGGGCAGGGAGGGAGGGGGCCAACAGTCAAAGAGGTTAAGATGTCCGCCAAACATACAGAAAGGCATAAAACATCTGAAAGTGCCCCCAAAACATGTCTCCTGCCTGAGGAGAACAGCCTTTACCTTGTAGTGTTTACCACGCTGCACCTTTACCACAAAGGGGCCGATTCCGATTCGTGTCGGTAATTTCTCCGACCGAGCCGTCCTCGGAGAGATTTCCGACCGAATCGGACCCGTGCAGTCCGACCGAACGAGTCCGATGCATTCGTATGCCACCGGACACGAGTCGGTCGGACTCCCATTGTACTCAATGGGAGCCGGTCGCACAACGCGTACGCGGGCTCCCATTGCCTCAATGGGTGCGAGGCGGACAAGGGCGCCCTCTACAGCGAGTACGCCGCGAAGCGCTCGCGGCGCGTACACGCACAGGTAGGGGGGACCCTTGGGTCCCCCCTGTGTGCGCCTCGCATGGGTACGCGTACAGGGGGTCCGACACGGACCCCAAAGTACGGCTCCGACAGCGAGTTCGAGTCGGACGGCGCGAGTCGGTCGGAGCGGTCGAGGTGCGCATCGTACTTACCCGGCCGGAAAACGTCTCCATTGCGCGGTGCGGAATCGGGTCCGAGCGAGTCGGTCGGAGCGGTACGATCCGGGTACGAGTCGGTCGGAGCGGTCGGGTCGCCCGGACGAGTCGGTCGGCGAATACGCATCGTACTCGCTCGCCCGGACGCGCGTACGACTCGGTCGGAAAATAGGGCTCCGGATCGGATCCGGTAAAACCGAATCCGATTCGGAGCACTACGGCCGAGATCGGAATCGGCCCCAAAGTCTTTACCAGGCAGGTAAGTACTTTTTTTAAACAACATACATTTTTCTGATTTAAAAAAAAAAGTGATTTCAGGGTTTAGAGATGGTAGAGGCAAAGAAAGGAAAGGGTGGTGTAAGGGTCCAGGGATGAGTAGAGGTAAAGTGGGGGTGACTTGAGGGTTATGGAGGTGGGTTGAGGTAAAGGGAGGTGAGGGTGACTTGAGGGTTCAGGGGTGGGTCGATGTAAAGGGCGGTGAGGGTGACTTGAGGGTTCAGGGTTGGGTAGAGGTAAAAGGAGGTGAGAGTGACATGAGGGTTCATTGGTAGGTGGAGGGTGGAGGTAAAGGGGGGGTGATATGACTAGAGTTCAGGGGTGGGTAGAGGTAAAGGGATGTGAGAGTGACTTGAGGGTTATGGGGTGGGTAGATGTAAAGGGCAGTAAGGGTTCAGGGGTGGGTAGAGTGTAGTATTGAGGGTATAGAGTGGATTTGGAATATAAAATCCTTGTGGGTTCTATGTTTTCTGAGAAAGACTGTTGGGAGAGAGAGAGTCGGAGGAGGACGGAGCAGTTAGGTGGCTGAGGCGTTTGTATATTTGAACCTGAATACATTCATTTAAAGTACATCGGTGTATATGCAGTACATTTTCACATTGGCGACGATCTAAGAGTGAGAGTAAACTCCTCGACACTCCTAGCAACCACAGTCCAGTGGTCTCACTGAAAAGAAGACAAAGGCAACCCTTGAGAAGTCTCAATGCTTAAGATAATGGGTGAGGAGAAACTGTAGTAATTCAAAGGCATCCGCTTTTATTGCTAAGCATTCTTTCAAGAGTACTGAGCGGCGTCTATAGCATGTGCAGCTACGAATTAGTTGACGGGCCAGAGCTGTGAGCACTCAATGGTCGTAGTAACAGTAATTTGCTGAACCACAATATGTGACGGGCATAAACGTTTAAATAAAGGTTTGGCATGTGCTTGTAAACTAGAAGACAGAGCGCTCATTGCCGATCGTCTCATTATTATGGACTCTGTTTACGAGCACTCGGTGTTCATGAAATCTATGGTAACAGTGTTTTGCTACAGCTGAAATAAACAGAGTGGCAAGTCTGTTCACATTCACAGGATACCAGCCAACCGCAAGTATATTAAACTAAGCAGCAATCACCCGACAAGCCGTTGGAGGGAAGCGAGTGTTCCTGAGGCGTTAACTAGCGTGAAGCAACACACAGCCTCTTAAATATAAGGGCACGAAGAGGAGCACAAGCGTGACCGCGCAATATTGCCAGGTCTAAGATTACTTCTGCTGGGAAGGGCGTGTGGTTATGGTGCGAGCCCACATTTTTCAGAACTCGTCTGAACTTCTAAGAATCTTACCACGTGGCAACGTGCTCTGGTGGTTAGAGGTCAATGTCCATGGATACTCACCGAATGAGGATAGTGAAGGACTAAGGCTGCCTGAGGACTGTAAGACACTCACATAAATTGAAACTAAGGGTGAGACAATTATAACATGAAGTTTTTCATTGGATGAATGAGAGAAAGGAGATCATTGGCTAACAATCTTTTCTGCTTCAGTGGTTAGAGAAAAGACCACAAAGGAGATTCAATGGATCTCATCTGATTCGAGGAAAGTTCCTAGCGGATTGAGGTTGAGCTGACTGTGACTCTTTGTTCATCGTTTAACCCTGGTATCTTATCTGACAACGTTGTAATCGGGTGTCTCATCGGGCACTTGTGAAATTGGGTGTCTGGTTGGGCACCAGTCGTTATTTGGAACTTAAATTTATTTTGTAGTTTAGCCCTTGGGGATTTATTGGCAATAGTCATTCATTGTAACATGCTCACTCTGTAGAGAAACCCTTAAGGTTGTAAGTGTACAATATACAGGATATAACCCCTCCCCCATTTCTTTTAATGTCACCAGGGGAACCATGATTAAAATGGGTTTAATGGAAAAAAGTATTTTTACATTATGCAAGAGCATGTGGGGCAACCCTGAGTGTGGAAAGAAGGACTTATTTGCTTCTTCATTGTTTGGTTGTGTGTTAGAAATGGGGTTTCTGGTTGGCTAGGGTGTGCACCTAAGCCAGGCAGAACCCACCACTTTAGTCAGGGCAAGGGAGTTACACGCTGAAGATAACCCCTGCTCACCCCCTTGGTAGCTTGGCAGAGCAGTCAGGCTTATCCCAGAGGCAATGTGTGAAGCATTTGCGCAACACACTCACACAGCTGTGACACACTAAGCACACCACAAAAGAGACTCCACACAAGATTATATAAAAATATCCTGTGTAATATCCATAAAAACACATTAGATCACAATCACATATATATCACTGGGCCACTAGGCACTTGTCATGACTTTACAGGGATTACATAAATCACTTGGCCAATCGGGCCATTGTCATAATCATCACAATTAGGCTGACCAGTAACTACTGGTAGGAACTGTACTGAGCATAACACATTATGCATACACATTATCCACAGTGCACCCTAGTAACCACATGGAGTGTGCACATATTAGAAATAACCAGCAACATCAGCTGTGCACTCATCATAAACACTTTATGCCCACCTTAGGCATATGCAGGTCGCCATTACGTAAGGCAACCTTCCTTCTGACAATTGCCAGATATGCACAACAACCTTTCAGCATAATCAGGGCACGAACGTAAGGCAAGTAGTTAGGTTAGGCACCACACCTAGGAATTTCTCCCCGCATATCCACATTACCATTCATAACAGTAAACACCACCCAGAGCGGCCCTTGCGCTCTTATCACAGGTTATGCGGTAACTCAGTTACCTTCCTGGTGGCCTTCCTGCCCCCTACACCAGGGAAGACAGACTCTTCTGGGAAAGCCTCCCAACTCAGGAATCGGGGGCCTCCGTCGAGGTCTCACCCCGTTCCTATGCCGAGGTCTGGCACAAGTGCCCTGCCCCCTCAGGTACACCCCAGGCAATGAGAGAGGGGCAACCAATGTTGCAGGTGATGAGGGAGGGGCAACCAATGTTGCAGCACTTTGATGCGGCGATAAAACAATGGTGGGCCCTAAGTGGGCTCACCACACGGGAGACCTTCCCCGGTCTCCCCCTCTACTGACCTGGCGGCTCAGCGGCTGCAGCATGGGCTTTCTCTTGAAGAGACCGCTTCCATCGGGCCGGCTCTCCACTTCTGTGCCGGAAAACAGCTCCGTTGGACCAGGGCCTACCGCCCAGGCTCTTTGTACCACGGCTGCCCGCAACCATACAATGCAGCAGCGGCGTGCTGAAAAGGGGGTGGCAGCCGGCAGAACATGTAGCGAAGTCTCCGTCGACTCCACTTTTCTGCTGACCTCCGGCGGCCCACAGCTGATGGGAGCCCGCGAGGCTCTGCTTCCTCTCGCTGTAGGGCCCCGCCCACAACCAGGCTCAGCCTCTGGCTGACTTCCGGCGGCTTCTCCCTTCCCGGTGCAGCCCTCCTCATGGGGCCAACACGCTCTGCACCCGCCGCAGTTTGAGGGTTGAGCTACTTCTCGGGCTCAGAAGACAAATTTGGAAGTGCCCACCACGCGCTTCTGGTGTGCGGGCACCCCACTTCATAGCACAGCAAAAAGGAAGCGCTCCACATGCTTTACTGCAGCAGGAGCCCACACTTGGGGCTCAGGCAAACTACTCACAGTGCGCCCTCCAAGCTTTGGTTCAGGGCCACGAGCCTTGGTGAATAAAAGCGCACAAGTCTGCACTCCTGGGAGAGCACTGGGGATGCTTTAGCAGGGTGCAGCCAGGCAGGACAGAACAAGGGTCCCAGGGCACAGGGGCAGTCTTTATCTCGGCCCACCAAGAATAGGTCGTCCCAAGGCGGTTCCTCCTGGCAGTGCAGCAGCCTGCCGGTCACACGTCCCACGCAGTGTCTTCTCTTTTCAGTTCACCTTCACATGGGGTCACCGCCCCAGTACTTAGAGTCCAAATGTCTTTGTTGTGGGGGCACTTTACAATACCATTATCAGTGCACAACACCCTCCATTCTTAGTGTAAGCCTTGGCCCCAGACACACCACAGGGGGTGGAGCCAGCATTGTGGATGGCAGGCACAGCCCTATTCAGGTGCTACTCCTCCCACCACTCCAAATGCAGGACAGGCCTATTCAGGTACCAGGGGAAACTCCTCCCGCTACTCTAAATTCAGCCAAGGTCTATTCAGCCCAGCGCTGAGTCACCCAGGCAGGGCAGGACACACCTCAACCACCCCCAGGCACTGACTGGAGTGAACGCACATCCCCTCTCCCCTGTCAGTCAGAACTAGACGGTCAATACACATCCAGGCAGGCACAAAGACACATAAGCACACAGGAATGCCCACTTCTAAAAGTGGCATTTTTAAAATAGTAATACTAAATCTGCTTTCACCAATAAGCAGGATTTATCACTACTATTCCAAACATACCACACATGGTTATGCTACCCCTCTCATGTCAGGAATTACCACTGAAGCACATATCAGGGAATCCCCAATGCATCCCTATGAAAGGGCAGCCTCACAGCAGTGAGAACCCAAATAGGCTGTTTGTCACTACCAGGTCATGCCACACAGTTAAGGCACATGTCCTACCTTTTACCTACACCGCACCCTGCCCATAGGGCTAGCTAGGGCCTACCCTAGGGGTGACTTACATGTAGTAAAAGGGGAGTTGCAGACGTGGCAACCACTTTGCATGCCATGTCAAGGCGGCAGTAAACTGCATGTGCAGGCCCTCCAATGGCAGAGGCCTGAGACAGGTTTGAAAGGCTACTTAGGTGGGTGGCGCAAGCAGTGCTGCAAGCCCACCAGTAGCATTTAATTTACTGGCCCTGGGTATATAGGATACCACTGTACAAGGGACTGATAGGTAAATTAAATATGCCAAACAGGTTTAGACCAATCTTACCAAGTTTACAATAGAGAGCACATGCACTTTAGCACTGATCAGCAGTGCTAAAGTGCCCAGAGTCATAAAACCACCAACAACAGGTCAGAAAAAATACAGGAGGAAGGCAAAACGTTCTGGGATGACCCTGCAAAAAGGGCCAAGTCTAACAGTGTGCATATAGAAATTAGACAAACATTATTTGCCAAAAATCAGTACGATTAGAACATTCCTCAGCATGTGTGGATATAATTAAGAAAGAGAACCACAAAGAGAATTGACACGCAGGAAAGGAACAAGTTTACAGTATAAAGGCAATATCACTCTGGGGTGATATACTTCCATTTACTAAGGTACAGCTTAAGAGACCCCTGCATTTTGAGTTTGTACTTCATGAATCAAATGGATTGTAACCCTGCATGTGTCACACTACAGTCATTTGGGCAGAAATTGATAGTGGCACTCAGCACCCATTCTCAACTTTGAATCTGGTAAAAACAACTTCTTACACCAGCTCTAATGTACAGTTCTATGGACATTTAGCCACTCATTACGTTTGTTGGAATAGGGTGGCATATTTACCACACATGGTAAATAGCATTAGCCTGGGTGAGGTATTTATCACGTTCAGTAAATAACTTTTGTTCTGAGAAAAATTGGACATAACATGCAAAATTAGTTTTTAACACATCAAATTCTGATGTTTTGCCTTTTTTTCGAGACCTTTTGCCTCATTAACGTTTGGCAGGTTTGACCCTCCGGAATGTATCAAGGAAAAACTGTGATAATTATTACGCAACTCATAATTCGTATCTCCCTGAGCAAACACGAGCTTGCACAGGGATCAGAATCTAGCCCTTAACCCCTTGCGTGCGCGGCGAATTTTCGCGCTGTGCGGGCGTTTGTATTAGTGGGCGGGATTCGGACGGCCCCCGGCCGTCGTGCGCACACGCCCACCGTGACGCGTGACGGCCGAGGGCCGTCGTGAGCACCGAAGGGGTTAACTCTTAATCAGGGCCATAGTGTCAAAATTACCTCCAAAATCTTTTTGAGGAAAGCTAATGGTGTGACCATGTACTATGAGGAATAAAATACCTGTCTTATGTTAAAAGGGAATTGCAAGTCAACTTATGGTGCCATTACTTTAAAAAGAAAAACAGCATCTGGCTAAATTCCTCTAAGGGGTCACAGAACTGCAGGGGGAACGTTATCCTATATATAAGTAAATGAGAGCTAGATTATTGTGATCTGCATTATGTTAGTCTCTTCCTCAAACATCTCTATGTTTCACGCAAGCTCTTGTGTTTTATTGCAGGAAAATTCGAACACAAAGCAAATTTATGAGTCAAGTATATAAATATTCACTTCCTTGAATCTTGTCCAGATAAGATGTTGTGTTCCCAAAGAACGAGTCAGAAATTAGCACTAGCAAAGCCAATAGGTCTGATGTTGGCCGCCAGGCTTTTGGCTTTATCAATGCTTGTTTTTATGTCTTGGTTTTGGCAAATGTTATTGTTTGAGAAGTTCCAGGGACCTCATCAACTTAAAAATATACATTTTTGTTACAGAAAGCACACATTACCACAGTGTTACCCTGGTACTAATTTGTGGGTGGTTATGCTCCTTGTGGAAGGGAGGAATGTCGTCACTCTTAGTGAAGTTAAGCACTGGGCGAAGTGGACTGACCCATTGCCCCATGCTGTATGCTGTAGTGGGTGGAGGAAAATGTGAATGGTGCAAATAACAGACCAATGGATGAAGATGGCTGGTTGCAAGTATAGTAAGCATATTACATTTATCATTTTAGTAAAATCAAAAGATCTTGGACCAGACATAAAAAGACGATGAGAACACATGTAGTGGCACTGAGTCCACAAAAGTAATGCCACTGGCTATAAAGTGTTGTCTGAGGACACGCGCGAGACAAACATCATGACATGCCTGTTGCTGAATCTGATAGCTCTGCGGTGAGCCCTGCACTCATATGGTTCCAGTTACTCTTAAAATGAAGGTGCTTAATCAGAACCCTCAGCGAAGGTGCTTAAGCTGCAGGTCTTACGCTTGTTCGCGAAATGATTTAGAGAGAGAAAAAGTCAATTTCTTTCACTCCTCTGAGACTACTAGATCATATCTAGTCAAAGGTCCTGTTTTTCAAGAGTCAGTGGCCAAAGGTCAGCGCCAAAAAATGATAATATATGATTGCAAATAATTGGAAGGCTTTCCACACAGTCTGAAAATGAGCCACCATGAGGACTAAATTACTCCTCAGCTTCACAGAGCCTGATCATTCCCAGCCCAAGATGAAGAAAGTGAAATAGAGTGTTGTTCTCTTGTTTGCCCAACTTGTGACCTTTGCATGCTGGGAGCAACTTGGGAGACAGGGGACATTCCAGAAACAACTCCTGGTGGCCACATGACCTCTCACTCTGGGTTTATTTTGTTTGTTTCCTGTTTGAGGGAGAGGGGGCAGATGAAGCACTGGAAAGAGGTGAATAACATGCATTTGTTGAGGTGTTAATCTTGCATTCCGCAGAGCTAGTATTACATTGCATAAATGCACCGCAGGAGCAACCAGTGTGGGGAGTCTCGTGCATTGCCTCATGGGAAAGAAAAACAGATTCTCTGGGGAAAGAAACAGCAAACATTGATACTGGAACCAAAACTACTGGGACAGGAGCACACTGAAAGTGGGGCAGAGAAACACGGAAGATCCAAGATTAAAAAAATACAAAAAATTGAAAATGGTATCATGTAAAACACACACTTAAAACGAAAGTACAGACCCACGCACACACAGTGTAACTTATTATTTTTTAATGGAGTTCACTGATTTATGTTTAGTAATTTGATTGAACTAGTTCTATGTCCTTTGCTTTTTTTGGCTGAACATGCAACTTTTCATAAATACACTCTGCCATAACTGACTTAGATAAAAAACAAATGTAACTGGTCAACTGGAAATTCAACAGAGGAGAAACAAAAGGTTTAAAAAAACCTGCCAAGTATCTTTGAGGTGAGTCTATCTGATTACATTACAGTTTGTAATTTAGGGCAAGTCGTTAAGAAAGGCCAGGTTTAAACTACCCAGTTCTGATACTTCTGCAGTCATTTTTAGGTATATTTTATTAGTTCATCTACCACACATAAGCTGTGCGAGTCATTTGGGCCAGAACGCAAACATGACATTTTTTTTGCAAACTTTATTTTTACCTAGATTTACTCATTCCTAATGAACAGTACAGTGCAAACTGCGGCTGATGACGTTTTGCACATGCTGTTACTCACAGCATCTTGTACCTGGTAACAGCACATGAAAACAGCAGAAATTAGGGCAATTTGGTGCACAATTAGTGTACAAAAATATTTTCACACATAGCGCCCCAGGATTTTACACCATGTGTAGATTGTGTTAAGAAAGGTATCTGGCACCCTACATAATTGTTATTTGTGCTAGAGTGTTTGGCATTTGCAATTTACACTTGGGTCTAAGGGGCAGATGTACGACCATTTTATGCGGTCGGAAATGGGAATTCGGCCAGTTTGCGACCGCAAAATTGGTCTGCCCCATGTACAAGCCCTATTTTGTGAGTGGGATCCTATTACTGACTCGCAAAATATGGTTTGCGACTCGCTATTAGGAAGGGGCGTGCCAAGGGCGTCCCTTCCTAATAGCGAGACTAACAGCAATGTATGATTGTTTTGCGACCGCATTTGCGGTCGCAAAACACTCGCAGTTTACCACCTAAACTGTGGTAAGCCACTCGCAAACAGGAAGGGGTCCCCAGGGGACCCCTTTCCCTTTGTGAATGGGTGCAAAACATTTTTTAAGAGCAGGCAGTGGTCCCAGGGACCACTGCCTGCCCTTAAAAAATGAAACTGAAAAGTTGAATTTCTCTTTTTTAAATGCATCCCGTTTTCCTTTAAGGAAAACGGGCTGCATTTTTTTTTTTAAACTGCTTTATTAAAAAGCAGTCACAGACATGGTGGTCTGCTGACCCCAGCAGGCCACCATCCCTGGGAGTGCTAGCCATTCTCAATGGGGTCTCAAATTGCACCTGCCTCATGAATATTAATGAAGCATGAAATTTGCGACCCCATTAGGAATCGCAAACAGTGTCTGAGACACTGTTGTACATTTACTTTTGCGAGTCGCAAATTGCGAGTCGCAATTTGATGCAATTTACGACTCGCAAAAGTGAATGGTCGTACATCTGGCCCTAAAAGCCTAATTTATCAAAGGGTTTTACCACTTCTTCAGGTGTGGGCAAATGTGTTGCTACTTAACAGTGGTGTAACACAAAATGATGCCCCCCTCCCTGCAGAATGTGATAAGGGGCTCCCAGGGTTCCAATATCTCACAAATATTCATTGGCTTTGGGCTGAATGGAGCCCTCCTGAAAGGTTGAGAGTCCCTTGAAGGGGTGGGGCCTCCCCTCCACCACATTGGCTGCAGGGGCCAGTGTTGCGCCACTACCCTTCAAATGTTTTGTTCCATATTCTTCGCTGGGTTTACCTCTGACTGGAGAGCTTTGCAGGTCACTGTAATGCACCATGTTCTATATTTTGAGAATCAGTGCTGTACACACCAAGCCATTTTGCCAAACCACATTTCTCCTAAAAAGCCTACCACATGTGTACCAGAAAAACTGCTTAGAAAGAGGGAAAATCTTTGGTATCATGAAAAAAATCTTTAATACTACTCATTATTCCTCATTCCGAGCAGCTAAACTTAGATTAGAGTGTCAATACTGCACCCAGTAAATACCACATCCTTTCATATTAGTATTTACAGATGCGGTATTACCGCACCAAAATTGAGTCTGTCATCCTGCGAGCATCAGCATGGTCCTAACTTATGAGCATATATATGAGCCCTTGCGCCACCGCAGTGTCACTTTTTGTGACACTCTGGCGGGGCAAACAACCAAATCATATTTATGAGGCCACGCAAAGGCACTTTGCATGGCTCTGAATGGCCTCATAGATATGGAGTAAGGCAAGGCAGTGCAAATCACTTGTTGCCTTACTCTGTGCCATAGAATCTGTTTTTCTTTCCCATGAGGCGTTCCATGGGCATTGTGGTGGGTGTTCCCACGCAACTCCCATGGATTTTGATGCCTTCCCCAAATTTACAAGCCCATGTAAACCTGGAGATATGCCAAAACCTTACGTGCTTTTAAACCCAATAGATATTTTTAAACACAGCAACGAGGTCAGCACCAGGTGCGCCTGCACAGGTCGCACGACCCTAAAGCCAGCCCTGTTTAGAAGGTTAAGACAGAGGGTGGTGAGGAATCTGCAAAAAGATGTAGAATCAACCAGAAATTTTGTTTGTAAAGGTAGGTAGCTTTCTTTTAATTGATGCATGTTCTTGTAGATGCCTCACCTTTTAAATGAATTCCAAAGCAATGTCTTCCAGGGAGATGGGGCTGGGTAGTGCTGATTAACTAAGGAAATCATGCAACACAGTCTTGGTAAAATATTTATCTCAGTGGGTTCAAGCTGTCAGACAGTAAGGTTTAGCAAAGGCATGCAGAGAAGACCAAGTGGCCACCTGACAAATGTCGGCCACTGACAGAGCCCTGGCAAATAGCAGTAAAAGCTGACATGGCTCTCAGCGAGTGCGCTTGAATACTAGCTGACAGGTCTTGGCTAGAATGTAACTCAGCATTAAACAGTACATTTAGTTAGCACTTTGCCTTTCTTAGCTCCAGCGAAGACTACAAAGAGATGATCATCGACTTTGTTCTGCATAGTACGTCACTATAGTAGGCAACAGTTTATGCAGGGTCCAGTCTATGTGATCACTCCTCTTCCTTAGTCGGGTAAGAAGCGGAGAAGAAGGATGGAAAGTGTATTGGCTGGTCCATGTGAAAGTTAGACACAACGTCTAGAAGAATGGGCAGGTAAAGGGAACCGGATTGTCTGGGTAGAAAACAGTGAATGGTGGCTGAGCTGACAGGGTGTGTAACTTTCTGATCCTACGAGTCAAAGTGATTGCCCCTAGGAATACAATCTTAGGTAGGTAATTTGAACAACTCTGTATTGTTTTAAATGGTGGTACCATGGGAAACACGAAGTTTAGATTCCACTTCATAACAATAAGGGGCGTAGGAGGAAACATATACAACAGTCCTTTCAGGGATTGTGCCACAAAGGGTGACCTGAATTAAGATGTTGGAGAAGGGAGAAGGAGAAAGGCAAATAGAGCAGCCAAATACTCCTAACCTAGGGACTGTTAAGCCTTGTTGAGGCTAGCCTCAAAAGGATTCAAGCGTTCCGACTTGCACAAAGAAACTAACTTGGGGCTTTAGATTTTGGAAGATTGAATACTCTGGCAGAAATGTGGCAGACAGCCTATCTGCCATATATTTAAGTGTATTATAACCTATGGTACTTCTGATCATATGTATGGGATATCTGCTATGTTTCTGATGGAGCACCCCATCCAGTAAACTCTAAATAAGTCGTAGTGTCCAGCCACTCTGATAGACTGACTTGGTTGAAGGTTTTTGGCTTCTAAGATGACATCTGCTTCCTATAGCAGCAGACAGAATCCCTGTAATTGGAACTGCTCAATCTCCATGCCTGCCAAATAAGTGTCTGAGGATTGAGATGGAGGATGTCACCATCTTGCTGTGAAAGCAAATCTATTCTGTGAGGGATAGGAAGGGGAGGCTGAGTTCTAATAGATCATTGTACCAAATACCCCTTGCTAAGTTGCTGGGAAAAAGAATCCATTGCGTTTGATTCTCTCCTACTTTTTTCCGTACATTGAAAACAGGAATGGAGGGGAATCAAGGAGCAGGCCCAGTGACTATCTGAGCCAGAATGTACCCACTAGGGAATCATTTGGAGGGAAGTGCAGTGTGCAGGAGAGATGGTGTTTCCTGTTCAGGCCAGTGGCAAAGAGATATTCATATGGAGACATACCTATCAAGAGAAGATCATATCTGCTACTTTTGGGTGAAGCTTCTTATTCATGCTCCTCCACTGACACCTGGCTCAAGTCATCCACTGTCACAATAAGAGTGCCAGCTACATAGACCTTCACTGGGACAATAGCTTGCTTCATTGTCCATTAACCAAACACAAGGCCTCCCAACATAGGGTTGAAGAATCCACCATGCACTTTCTGTTGCCCCAATATAGAGAGGAGAAAGCCTTCAACGAAATGTGCATCACATGCAATTCCAGTACACTAATAAACAAACGTTGATCCATCTGGACCAAAAGTCTTCTACTGCCATCTCCTACATGTGAGCGCCAAGTCCAACAAGGAGGCATCTTTGACAATGGTGGCCTGTGACGTGGGTCCCTTGCTCACTTTGCCACTGGATTCAAGCTAGCCTGGCTGATGACGGCTGTTAGCCAGAAACCGGTCCCAGGATGCTTGTTTCCGGTCCAGGCAAGACATGGCTTGGCAGTTCGGGCTGGACTGTTCCCATGAGGCACAGGGTCAGACTGATTTGCATATGGCTATGGCCATGTCTGAACTGGGGTGGCGGAGTGAGCTAAAGAATGATGATGGATTAAACCCAGATCAGTTGACTGGGGGTGAGTGCTTACAATGTTCAACACTCCGTCCATCATCCCCTTTGGTTCTGCTGTGACTACAGACAACAGAAAAATTGGCCAACCTTGAGTTTGGAGGATCACATTCACCAATGGCGATCCATGAGGACAGAACAAAGATCTCTATGCAAGCTTAAAGATTCACATGATGTTCAAGACATTGTCTTCTCAGGCATCACTAAAGGCTCTTCCTTTGCCATCCAATATTGTGACACCAAGAAGATGCACATGGTCATAAAGCCTAACAGTAAAAGGAGCTACAAGATTCAGAAACACAACATTCAAATCCTGAATATCCGAAAGAAAGGCTTTCATACAGGTTATATCCAGCACTAATAAAGGTCAGCCTCCGAGCAGGGATGAGGAGGGACTTCCGAAGATTGATAGAGAAGCCCAGACTGAAGAAGAGTCATGTGCTGTAAATGATATGTGGTTAGCATAGGACAAGCTGCTTTCACAAGCAAGTTCTACTGCCATTTGTGGACTTCTGACCTCCCCAGAGAAGCTACTACAATATACAGCTCTCCAGTAAAGACTGACAGAGCAGTTGTGCTATCATCTGGTAATACAGAAAATTGTTGTTTTTCAGATCCCAACGCTAAGCAGAGAAAATGCCTGTGAGCAGGAAGGACTGTTACATGAAATTTGGTATCCTGGTGATCCAGGATACCACTCAACCCTGTGCACTGAGGTTCAGGCAAATCCAATTGAGGGATAGCATTAAAAAAATTCATTCTGAATAAAGAGGTTTCAGAGCCACAGGTTGAAAATGCATCTGAGACCCTGAAACAGGTAAATAGGAAAGAGGTAAAAGAAGTAAAATCCTGTGTCTCTCTCCTCCATTGACACCGCTTCCATAGCTCCTTTGTTGAGCGAGGTGATAATGTCTGCCTTCAAAATTGCGGCATGAGCTGGAAAGTACTTCTTGTAAGAAGGAGGGCAGTGGAAGGGAGTGGATAGATACGAAAAGATGTAGTCCTTGTGAATAAGCTGTAGCACCCATCAACCCAGTATGATTGCCTCCCAACTGTTGAGGAAAGGAAAGATTCTCCACCCTACCAGTAGCTGGTAATGGAAGGAGGATACATCAGAGAGATTTATCAGCACATCCAGTAGAAGATGGAGATATTCACCTCTCCCTCAAAAGGACTGGTAAAATATTTGCTCCAGCTGAGAATGTTGCCATTGTTGCTTGGGTTGACCTATGGAGAAACCTTGGAAGCTACAATTGGAGCTGGTGGAACTGTTAAGTTGGGGAGGCAGGCACAGCAAACGTGCTGTGGCATGCCTTAGTTTGAATCATTCTACTGAGGAGTCAGCTTTCTCACCTAACAGTCTCCTTACATTGAAAAGCATTAAAGTACTAATACATCTTCTCAGAAGCAGGTGCAAGTTTTTTTAGGAATACCTGCATAATGTGACCATCATAGCCATGAAAGATGCTATCATATTAGTTAAATACAGGCCATGTTTTAGAATTTGTTTAGAAGCATCCAAACTGTTGCTTACTAAATCTGAAGAGAGATTTTATTGTGATGGTGTAGACTCTGAATATAGAATAATAAATATTGTGGGACCCTGATATCGTAGACAGAATCAGCAAACCTGCAGGATCAGGTCCACCATTAGGAAGTGGTCAAGAGGGACGTGAGCAGTCCTGAAGGTATCCAACGTGGCCTACCAAAAAGTACTAATCTAGGAGCACTCTGCAGAAAAATGTTAAAAAGCTGGATTAAGACTTTTGAGGATCAGCATCAACTCCAAAGTCGGCAAGGAAGAGACCAGCATCACGGAACAGTACAGCAGATTCTCCAAAATGTCCCTAGAGCTGAACTGTTTCCTCCAGGAAGAAAAGGACTCCTCTTTCCTGTGCCTTTTATGTGTTTTTTCCAATGGGAGGACCCCTTGGGGGATCTCTCCCTCTCAATCGACTTACCTGAAGAAGAGGAGAGGAGAGTGACCTTTTAGGGGTGTCCTTGTGGGCTTCAGTGAAGAAAATATTGTTAATCACAGCCGTGGACTTATTAATCCACCTCAACAGAAATAATGTAAAAGATAAAGTTCCAAAGAAACCACAATCTACTAATAGTTCACACTCCTATCAATATTTAGTGGATAATCAACCTGATCTTTTTGAGGCTTTTGGATTTCAATTTCTCCTAAGAGGAGTTCTAACATATTGTCATACCTCTCATTAATTGCAGGTTTTCTCCTTTGAAAGTTATTTCAACTGCTTGAGCTATAGTTCTTATTTCAAGATTGCAAAATTATGGTTTTAAGCATTTGGCCTCTCCTGTGTCCTACGTTCCCATATGCAAACAATAGGAGCGGTAGGTTCCGAGAAAGATTTGCAAAAGTGACAACATTTGCATTAGGAGGTAATTATGGCTTTACTATAGGCAGTTTCTGCAATATTTACTAAGAGAAATGACATCCAAAGACAGTTGCGCTTTACAGTTAATGTAAGAGGAATACATAGGTATGTCTGTAAATTTGCTACCCGAAGGCTCTCAAAATGTACCTTATATGCTGAGAAGAGATCATTTTAACATTTGAATTCAGCGAGGGTTTAAGTGACAGTAGTGGAATATTTGCCAACCAATTATCATTTACCCTAAGATAGGATAAATTTAACCATGAATGCGAGGCAGTAAAAACTTGTTATTCAGGTAGGGCCAAGTACTAGTTTTAAGTGATCCCTCTGGTGGTAAAGTGGGCCATCTCAAACGGGTTAATATTACTTTGCAGAACCTCCAAAACCTCCAGCTGTCGCAAAACAAGGTGATCATAAACTATAGTGTATTTTGCACTTCATTTGGGTTTTTTGGAAGGTGGTTATTTTTTTTTCTTAGTGCGATTTCACATTTAGTGAAATAATGACAAAAGCTTATATAAACTAATTTAATCTATATGAGCCCATATTTGCTTGACAAAACTGCTTGGATTTTGAGGTATATTTGAAGCTAAGCACTCCTTAAGTAAACAATTGCAATTAGTCTGGAAACGGGGTGTTTTATTTATTACTTCTTGTACAAGTGATACTTATCTAATTAATGTTCCAAATATAGACTAGGTTAAAGTTAAGTTATCAGTACTTTCTTATCTGAGGTTTTCGCATCCCTTAAAAACTTTAGCAATGTTTCCCCATGTCGCAATTGACGACCCCCTGTTGTTGTTAAATTTGAGGAACGATGAACTATTAGGAAAATAGTGCTTAAATATTTTCCATGGTTGATTCCTTCAAATTAATAACCATTCTGAATGACAAATATGTATGTCTTATTTGATTATGTCTCTCTTGATATAATGTTTTAATAATGTATGTGCTATATATTTCTCATTAAATATTTTGGATTACATGAATTTTATATAATTGTACAATTGTTTTATCATATGTTTTATTAAACAGACTTTATATAATTGCCTCTTGGCTCCTTTTAAGACTGGTAGTGAGGAGTATATGATTGTGCAGACAGTGGAGTGTGATTTATCTGATTGTTGATTCCTCCAAGAGATCCTTTTTTGTTGACGCAATCCTCCTAGACCCTGCTGGCAGAATATAAACATTATCATTTTTATGTACAAACACCAAACTGCAATTACTCAGAATCGCAATTTGGGTTTGGGATTCGGCGATTAGAAGGGGCGGGTTTAAGGCGTCCCTTCCAAATATAAAATTTCAGTGGTATGTATTCCACTCACAAAGCATTTATATTTTACCACCAATTCAAAATTGATCCAATTGCAATTCCCCTTCTCCTTTCAGAAAGTTAAAAATAATATTCCCACAGACCACTCCCTACTCTAAAAAATGAAAGTTTAACATTTCATTTTTTCCTTTAAGGAAAATTGGCTACATTAAAAAAAAAAAAAAGATTGCTTTACTTAAAAGCAATCCCAGACGTGGTTGTCTGCTGACACCAATAGGCCACCATTCCTGTGATAACTATCATTCCTAACGGGTCGCAAACTGCGACCTACCTCATTAATATTCTTAAGGTAGGTCGATTGGCAACCCACTAGGAATAAGCAATTTCAAAAATTAAAGTTTCAAACATTAGGCATATTGATTTCCTAATTGCGATTTGGAGAAAATTGCAATTTGGAAATTGCTATTTCCAGTCTTAGTACATCTGGCCCTGGGTTTCTTCATGTTCGAGCCACCCGCACCAGGATAGCACACGTGCGTGATGAGAATTCCTGGAAGAGTCGAATTAAGATAATCATAACATGCAATATGCCACGTGATTAGTTTGAATTGGTCTCTGACATTGTACAATGAAGTAAAAAGTCCAGTTCAATCAATGCTATTTATGCTAGGTCCAAAGCCTTATTTGCCTGGGAGCAGCGCCAGGCATCAGTAAGATGTGGAAAAACAGAATCTGACACCAGAGCCCCAGGCAGTGCAATATATTCTCAAGTGATCACATCCTGGGTGGATTAAACTGCGACTTGCCTTGTGGGGCACTACCTAGTGGTGCTGGACAGCTATTGTTGGGGGGGGGGGAGTTTTCTGAATAAAGTCTAGTGTCTGAAGGATATTCATGAGGTGAGGAATCTGCAAGAAGAAATATCCTTAGAAAAGGTGATTATATTGTTTTCATTTTGTATTTTACTTTTCATTGATGTAACACTGATGTAAGTCATTTACTTGGTATCCTACCATTACTTCCCATGCATTGAGAGTCATTACATCACAGAAGTTACATTGGGCTCTGCTAAGTTACTTTTTAAAAGATTTAGGTGACTTAACCTTTAACTTTACCCCGTTTGACGAATCTTCATGAAACTTTCTAATAAATGTTCATCCAGCTCCCCCCCCATCCTGAAAAGTTTTAGGGCCCTGCTCCCAACCCGCTGTGGCCACCTAACCCAGGCTGCATACTGCTTTCGGCTGTTTGCTGCCGGGGTTGCTGGCTGGGCTAGGCCTTGAACCCAACCTGCCATGGCCGCCCAACCTTCTCTGCACACCGCCTGCCATGTGCCCGTTCTGCAGTGTGCGCAGACTTCAGCCAAGTACTGTTCCCAAATACCTTAGGCTGTGAGCAGTGGGGGCTAGCTGCTGGGTTTGTCCGGCCTTGCACTAGACTTCATTTCCTAGCTACAAAATTTCATGCCGATTAATTGAGCTGTGCCAATGTTGTGAATTTACGAAAATCTTATTGCCTTCCCATTTACCTTTGCCCCATGATGGATCTGCTCAAAACCTGACAAAACCAATAGTAAGCCTAATCTGCCAAAAGTCTGCCTACTTTTGTGTGAATTCATCAAACATTACCAAATCTATTAGTAGATGGATGCTTCTTTCCCCTTAATATGTCCCACCCCTTGATGGGCATGCATGGAATTTAGAACACAATGCTACGTCTCTGCCAAATTTTGTGCAAATCCATCTGATAGTTGCAAAGCTATTAGCAAATCAAAAAGGTTTTAACCCCCTTCCCCTGATGGAGCTGCACAAAAAACGAAGGGGCAGATTTACAAGCCCCTTGCGCCACCGATTCGTCACTTTTTGTGTCGTACCGGTGGCGCATGTTACTGCTCCATATTTACAAGGACAGGAAAAGCCACCCTGCGTGACTTTTCCTGTCCTTGTAAATATGGACCCTTTAAATGCAGCACTTTGCGTGAAAGGGGCGTTCCATAGGTGCTGCTGTGGGTGTTCCCACGCAGCACCCATGGAACCAGACACATTTCCAGATTTACAAGGAATCGTAAATCTGGAAATGCGTGGCGCAACGAGGAGAAATGTATTCATTTCTCCTCGTTTTCTTTTCCTCTTTCTATGCGTGCTGCATTCTGCAGCACACATAGTAAGAGGAAATCACCTCTAATGATTGTTTATGTACAGGAAGGGTTCCCTTCCTGCACATAAACAATCATTGAAACAATGACGTTTTTCAACTTCTATGTGTGCTAATGCAGCACACATAGAAGTTGAAAAACGGCATTTCACATTGTTTTTGTGCAGGAAGGGAACGCTTCCTGAACAAAAACAATCTCCCCACGACGCAGGCATCCTTGCACCATGGTGCAAGGGTGCCTGCGCCGGCGCATGGCAGCAGTTTGTGCGCCAGCGCAGGGGGAAGCACAGAGATGCGACATATTGTTGTAAATATGTCGCATCCCTGTGCTTTGAAAGTGACTCAGTGCGGCCCAGCCAAATGGCTTGCATTCCGCACTGAGTCACTTTCTTGTAAATCTGCCCCAAAATACCAGCACTTTGACGCAGATTCTATATATAGTATTAAAGTTATAAGCAAATGAAAATGATATTGCCCCCCTTTAACTGCTTTCCCGCCTTGATGGACAGCCAATCAAAAACCAAACCTGGCAAATTTTGTGCGGGTTCAGCACACATTGACAAGCAAATTAACAGTTTTTGTGCCCCTCTTTTGTTGGATCTGCGTCAACTTACAAATACTAAAGGAAGGTAAAAAGTGCTAATTCCCTGTCCAATTTCATTTAGTTTCATCAAACGGTGCCAAGGTTATTAGTAAAGCAAACATATTTTGACTCATCCCCTCCTTAAGATGCCCCTTAGGATCGTCACAAAACGTAATATAATTACACTTGCTCACTGCTTGCCATACTTGACACAGATTCATCAAGCAGTGTCAAAGTTACCATCAAATTAAAATTTTATTGAACCTCTCCCTCTAATAATCCCCCAATTTTATGAATTTGCACAAAACTTGACATACCAATAAAAAACTATTCTTTCCTAGCATCTGCCAAAGTTTGTGCAAATTCATCACATAAATAAATCACAGTAATAAATCAATATGGCTGCCGAGCTGGTCCTACAGAAAGAAGCTCCCGGGCCTGGGATCACTTTTCAGTGAATTTCCCTACTTATGCCCTACCAGCCATCCTGCTGCTTTTAACTTTTAACTAGTAAGGAACAAATTGAAACGATAACGGAAAGATCCGACTTACTCATTCGTCAAAGGCTCCATCTATCTGCCTGGAGGCTAGAGGAAAGGAGGGCCTGCATGGTCATCGGGGGGTCTGATGAGACCATCGCATCCCTGTCGCACAGCGGCCCGACTGTCGGTTGTCCTCCGCACCCAACTGCCCAGCTGCTCGGTGAAATCCGGAGACCTGGTGCCGGGACCCGCAGTGTGTCATGCCGTTATGGATCCAGCACGACAGCGTCAGTCAGATTGGTAGGAAGGAGGGAACTCCGGGAGCACTTCAGCAATCTTTGGAGCCACTACATTGCGAGGTGCCGAAGTCGGGTGAATGCTTCTACAGCGATCACAGCACACGGGTCCCAACTACATAGGGGAGCCCGTGGGCAGACGGAGTGTTTGCTTACTTGGTGCTTTGAGCCCGCGCCCGAGTGATCACCGGGGAAGAAACGGGTGAGTGCTTTGTCTCCCCGCCCCCGCCTCTTCGCGGAGCTCGGAACAGGAAAAACTGCGGGAGGATTGCCCCCGGCGAGAGCCGCTGGTTGGTGGGTCGAGAAAAAAAGGGGGTAGCACCTCCTCTAGCTTCCCCACCACGCTGCAGAATCTTTCTCTATCTCCCTGCCACGGAGTCTCACGGCCATACGCTGCTGCGCCGCAATGACACATTGGGCCTCGGGACAACCGTGAGGTTTCCCGGTTTTGGCAGTGTTTGAGCCGGTGAAGAGTGACCTTGAGGAGGGAGCTCCCAATGCTCACGGAAGTGAGGTTTGGGAAGGGAAGAAAATGAAGAAGGGATTGAAGGAGAAGGAAGTGGGTAACAGGGAATGAAGGTTGCAGGACTGCTCATGCCAATTACCGGAGGGTTACAACTGGCAAATAAATCTTCCCACCATTTTAGTTTGCCAACTCTAAGAATTACTCAACCCACACAAGATGGCGCCCCCAGAGGTCGGAACTGAAAAAGAATACTAGAAACTAAAGAGGACTGCTTAATATACCAATTCAAAAATACCCTGCAAAAGACATCTTGAAATGGCACATTAATCATTAGCAGTCCTTCACGTTTGGAACTAGACACCTGGGAACGATGGGAACAAGCTCTTGACAAGAAAAACTCTATATTCCCCACAACTCTAAATTACCACTAACAGAGTTATTAGCACAATTACTATGTTCTATACTGCTCACGTATTTCTGCATTAACCTTCAACATCATAAGGGATGTCAGAAGCGCCATCCTAGAACTCTCACAACCCCAGGATGCACCTCCCAGTTTCAAAGAATGGACTTAAAACTTGAACCATCGGGCCACAATGCCTTTTCTATCAAATACCCCCCAATCTCTCCAAAAACGCATCAAAAAAACTCAAACACCAATTACTGAAAGCGCATCCAGAAACGCTTATCTTAGACCCTTATTTTAGTATCACCAAGGGAACAAGAACTAATGACCTTATATTCCATACAAAAAAAAAGAGCCCAATGGAGAAATATTCTACTCTCCATGTTAAGCATCATAGACACCAGAAAAACACCTCACGGACTTAGATTAGCGGTATCTCCCTCTCCCCTTTGCAATGCAAATGCTACCATATCCATTTACAATAATGGGATTATACTAATTCAGTCTTCGAATGAAAATCTAACCGTAATAGACAAAATCTTCCACATTCTAAAAAAGGGGGTCTACAACAAGCCCAATCTTCCCACACAAAATCGCCCTAACGTGCATGATGGAACACCCTCATCCTCCTTAACGCACATGGCTACTCCCATCTCAATCAACTCAAGTCCGGTCACAGGGGATTGCCGACCCACCCTCGATGCCACCACCCTCTCTCCAGAACCATCCTCCCAATCAAAGATTGAGATCTCTACTAGGAATATTGGAACTAACTCCCCCGCTCACCCCCCCAATATCAAGACTAGGTAAGGAACCAAACTTCGGGGAACTTCATCCCCCCCACTCACCCCCTCTTACCTCACCAGATCACACCAAGGAGGGCTCTTCAACCACGCCCTCACTGACCCCCCATATAAGGAACAATAATGTCCACAAACCCACAGCCCACACCAAATCAACCTTTGATCATCTAGATCCCCTAACTTTTTCACTACCTCCAGTACTACGCTTCCTCCCATCTCGTCCAATCAGCCTCACACATATACACAACAAAAATGCTCAGCTAACAATGATTCCCTCTCTCAACTGGGCACCCCTTACTACAACACACCATTATCGGACCTCTCTACGCAACACACCGCTACCCTTAAACCGGAGTACTGGGTAATGAGACTCAATGAAATTGATCATTGCCTAAAACACCTTAAAGAGGATATGCAGAGACTTACATCCATCACAGCCAATCGTTGGCCCTCTAGCTGCTCAAAAAGCTCCACGATAACCAGAACTGACACCCATACAGACATCACCCCACCCCAGGCCACTCACACAGCCAACCTTGGATCACAAACTACACCTTCCCCCAACGATGCTTCTCGACCAAAGAGATCAAATCAAGATCTATCAAACAATGAGATCCATGAACTCCTCCTGTATTATAAGTCTGGAATAAATACGAGCAAGGCTGATCGAAATCAAATCCAATGCATCCAAGCGAACCCATTCAGAGAACTGAATCACAATCACAGAGGAATAAACAAGAACAACCTTAAGCGAGTCACTTTATCAAAAATGGCCTCTCATCATAATAATAAACAGCTAAAGTGCATGCTCCTCAACTGCAGATCAGCAAATAAACACGCAGCAGATATCTACGACCTCATTCTCGCACATAAGTTCGATTTAGTTATCCTCACGGAAACATGGTTAAACAACTCATCTCATCCCATCATAGATCTACTAGTCCCACCTAGTCACAAGATCATTCGACTAGACAGGCCAGAGAAAACGGGTGGGGGAATAGCATGCATCTACCACAATACTCTTTCATTACGCCAATTGGAAACAATAGCGGTAAGAACATGTGAATATCTTAGCATCAATATCTCTTGCAACAGCAAATCCATTTGTAATTTACATGCCTTCTATCACCCTCCGGGCGATAACCCTTTGTTCATCGAACAAATCATGGAAATCTTCACAATAAATGATAATCTTCAAGGACCCCAGATCTTCCTGGGTGATTTTAATCTGCACTGGAATGACCTGAATGACCCCTCAGTGAATAGCTTAAAATCCTTCCTATTAAATCATGAGATGTCCCAAATTTGCAACAGACCTACACACAACAAGGGTGAGACTTTGGACCTTATTATCTCTAAGTCGGACACTATCTCCTTAGAGTCTGTTACCCCATGTGATTGGACAGACCATTATCACCTCACCTTCCTCATCAACTTAAAGGAGATTTCAAAGAATGGCCAACGGAAGAAAATCAAACATTGGAAAAGGAATCTTCGTAATATAAACCACAATGAACTAACCACTCTATTCAACAACACCATGATCCCACAGACCAACATGGAGGATGTCAATGACCTCATAGACTACTACAATACTTCTATACGGGAAGTCATGGACTCCATCGCGCCCCTACAACAGAAAAATGTTTCCAATAAGAACTCAAAGCCATGGTTCAATGACAACTTGAACACAGAAAGACGCAATCTAAGAACAGCAGAAAGAGCATGGAGATACTCCCCATCCATGGAATCGCTAAAACGCTTACGATCAATGAGGAACACATACAATAGAAGAATAAGACAAGTGAAAGCTAATTTTATCAGAACTCAACTCGACCAAGCCAGAAATAGGCCCAAAAAACTATTCTAAATAGTCAAACAGCAGTCACGCAACACATCAAACCCGATAGACTCTGGATCCAGCACCCTGCCAAATTGCGAAGAACTGGCCACCTTCTTCAAGGATAAAACAACAAAGATAGAGAACGAACTTCAACTGGCGAAGCAACTACTACCGGCTGCCCCAGTCAGTTTTTCACACAACTCCCAATTTACGGAAGGGAAGGAACCACCCTGGCCCCCCTCCAAAAACAATGCCACTTGGAACACCTTCTCCCCAATCAACGAACAGGAAATGTACAACATTCTTTCTTCTTTAAACCCATCTAACCACTTCACGGACCCTCTACCTCCCAGCATATTCAAAGAGATCAAAACCTATATTCTCCCACTATGGTCAAAGATTGTAAATGCCTCACTATGTCAAGGCACTAACCCAGACTGCCTAAAAATCGGTCAAGTAACACCCATGTTAAAAAAACCTATGGCAGACTGCTCTGATCCTAACAACTTCCGGCCCATCTCCAACATCCCCACGCTGGCAAAGCTCTTAGAAAAATGTGTACAGAACCAACTCTGCAATCACATAGAAAACTTTCAACTACTCGATCAACACCAATCAGGCTTCCGTCAGGATCACAGCACAGAATCTGCCCTTACTCATATTGTAGATGACATACTAAAAATGCTGTATCATAACGAATCATGCCTTCTAATATTGCTTCATTTATCTGCTGCCTTTGACACCGTCAAACACGACAACCTACTGAAACTAGTGGAACAAAGAATGGGCTTATCAGGGGTCGTATTACAATGGTTCTCTTCATTCCTCCAAAACAGATCCTTAAGAGTCAAAATGAATCAATCTCTCTCTAAGTCCCACGTGATAACTCTTGGTGTTCCTCAAGGATCCTCTCTCTCCCCCATTCTCTTTAACCTATTCCTGGAACCACTAGCAAACCTCCTAAAATCTTCTAACATCCACTACCATATGTATGCGGATGACACTCCGCTATATCTCAAAATCGCCTCTCCAGATGACATTATATCCCTCAATTCCATCCTACAAAATACACACCTCTGGCTCATGGTTAACCACCTCAAACTCAACGCTGATAAAACTGAATTTCTTCTCATCTCTCCGCCGAATAACAACCCCAAGATTGATCTGTGGTTGAATTATCTTACAGCCCTCAAATGCTCGCCCCACATCATAGACTCTGCCAGATCTTTAGGTATTACATTAGACAGACACCTAAATATGCAGGATCACATTAGTGCAGCCACCAAAGGAGCAAATTACCAACTGAGCATTCTGCGGAAACTTAAACCCTACCTACCACACGTAGATCTAAAACAAGTGGTCCAAGCCCTAGTATTACCCAGATTGGATTATGGTAGTGCCACACTATGTGGCCTACCTAGATACAAACTGGCCCCACTAAGAGCCTCCCTCAACGCAGCAGCAAGACTTGTCCTCGGAACTAAAAGAAATGCGCACATCTTACCAGACCTACAAACCTTAAACTGGCTACCATACGAAGCAAGAATCCAACTGAAAATTGCTTGCATGACGCACAAAGCATTACACTTCAACACCCCCAGTTACCTAGCCCAAAAGCTAGAAAAATCAGGGGGCAGCAGATCATCACGAAGTGCGCTCACCTTGCTTCTGAAACCCCAACGAACCCACAAAAAGAAAACTGGGGCTAGAGCATTCTCGGCTATCGCAACCAAGATATGGAACACTTTACCACCGGACCTTCGCCTAATTTCCTCTACCTCCGCCTTCAAAAGAGAAGCCAAATCTTATCTACTGACTAAGTTCTTACCCTAAGTCAATATATCGGTGACATTGAAAAGGTATAGATACCAAACTCTTATGTAGATTGTCCTTCCTAGTACTGGCTTTATTCCAGTCCAACCACTGTTATCCTATTTTTAATTTATGATATGCTCGGCTCTCAAGCATATGTTTGCCTGTTGATCAGACCAATAGCTAATCGTATTCTCTTCATGTAAAGCGCTCTGATACCCTCCAGGCTCACGTTCGCGCTATACAAAACTTTATAAATAAATAAATAAAAATAAATAAATCACATAGTGCAAAACATATTAGGAAATGACCTTGGCCCCCTTATAGATATGCACAAATTCGAAAATACCAATAGTAATAGGAACGTAGTAAGAATCTGCCAAATTTCAGGCATATTTGGCAAACAGGGCAAGTTTATAAGAAAATTACACGCTTTCTGACCAAAGGTCTACTTCCATGCCATGTTTGGTGTGAATCCGTTTGAGATTTTTGCTCTATCTTTCCTCAACATTTCCTATGAGAGCTGCAATGGGAAATTATACACTTTTTCACCCCCATGAAAAAAAATTCTGTATACAGATCTTTACTAAACTTGGTGTGCCGAAACTGAGCTTTATCTGTTAGTAGATTGTCAAGTTATGAGCAAATCTGTCCATGGAATCAAAAGTTATACGCAAATCAAAAAATAGCAAAGGCTGACTAAGGCTGAAACGAGTTGTAGTATTACAAATTGATGCAGCAATAAAAGGATAAACCAACAGAGCTGGAGTGAGTTGTCTTTTGTGGTGGTAAGAATTAGTTTTTAGGGTTCTGTGGTCGGTTAATTTAAGAGGTGGTAAGGAGTTTTAGGGTTCACAGATCAGTGGTTTTTAGCGGTGGTAAGAAGTTTTTAGGGTTCATGATGGGTTGTGTTTTGGGTTAATAAGGAGTTTTTAAAGTTTAGGGAAGGGTAATTTTTACGGGTAGTAAGGGCTTTTTAGGGTTGAGGGAGGGGTAGAGTTTAAGGGAAGTAAGGGTTTTTTTAATTCAGGAATGGGCAGTGTTTAGGTTTAGTAAATTAGTTCAGGGTTGAGAGTGTTCAGGGATATTATGGGCTCTTATAGGGCTCAGGGATGAATAGTGTAGACCTCCATTTTATTAAAGAAAACAAATTAAATAAAACTTATAATCATATTACATTTTATATAATACCGGTAGTATTTTAATTTAAAATCATAAGTAAATAAAAAATATAAATTTGATTAATTTTAGATTTATAATATATACATTAAATATAAGGGGCAAGACATTTTACTAACCAACATACCTGGCAGGTAGAGGCACTCCCAAATAATACACCGCAATGTTGCGGTACTCCCTCCCAATGTACCTACAGAGATGTAATGACTCACAATGTAATAATCTGTGAAGTAACGACTGGCACTTCATTTATTTATGGCAACCATGGTGAACACAGCAGCACAATTCTGTAATTGCTCTGTATACAGATACTGCTCTGTTAGGGAATGTGTTCCTTTTTGCTTCAAATTGAGACACACTACCCCATTCAATGTCTGATTACCCTTGGATTGCAGCCCGAGGACAGATTGACAAAATGTAATCTAATATGATTACATAGAGGATTATTGCTTAAAAGGAAACACTCTTGGAGGCTGCCACATGAGGATTTGGCAGATTAAGCATCCATGAAAAAGACTTGATGACTCATTTTTCAAGAGCGGATAACTACCCTGAGATATTGAAGCCTTAAGCTGGTTTAGCAGCTAAGCCTGAACTTGAACCTCTCTTGACAAACATTAAGTAAGTAGGTGAGCCTTTTCGTGTACAAGTTGTGATGTACTTACTGTAGCTTGTGGATTGTGAAAGGAGTCTCACTTATGGACATAAATAAAAGCACGCACCTCCACAAGTTGAATCTCGCCCGCACTTTGTGTTTAAAGTCATTCTTTGTCTTGCAGTGTATACCTCTATAACCAGGCAACCCATCTGTGCTTTAAATGGTTTCGTGATTGTGCTATGAACAATGAGGGTGGATTCTAGCGCCGGGGGTGGGTTAACTCAACAGTTCCATTAATGACTTCAGGAAACCGCCAAAGGTCGAGATGAATGATCTACATTGATGGACTTCAGCTTGGGTTTTAGGCATAGAATGTGTTAACTTCCGCTCTGCCCTTCTTTGTGTAGGGACGAGGATTCATAGATCACAATAAGGAAGGAAGGTGCTTTTGTTGGGCTGTGGTTTTATAAACAGACTAAGGTCGATTTATGAGTGAAGCTCTGCTGCATGGAAAGGCTCTTGTTCAAAACTGTACGTGGCTAATTTCTCTTTTTTCCTCATTTCCTGATATTATCAATGTGTAAAATATGCTTTGAAAGAAGGCGTGCAAGAGCACATTTCTGCACTAGACAAAAGTGCACGGTTCACTTTTTATGGAGGGCATTTGGGAGGGGAAATGTGCCTTGCATGTCAAACATTTATGTACACATGCCCTGAGTGCTTGACTGCCTGTGAAAATGGCGTCAACGCTTTGTATTTGTTCCTTGCATCATGCTCATCTATCAGGTGTGCAGAGGCGTAGGCCTGTCTCTGGTAAGGGGAGGTACAGGAACTATTCTGTAACCTAGACGGATGCACAAAGCATATGCGCCTAGTGGGCAAAGGACTGCTGTACATGCCCCACCTGAGACACATAAAGTGGTCTTGGCACAATAGTGAGTTTTGTAAATCAGCAGTGACCAACCCTTTTTAGGTCTCGCCTGCTGACAGCTGCTAGGATTATTGTTAATGTAAGGGGTCTGGAGCCTGCCCATTGCTTACCATTTGCTGGCTTCATTGTCACTCATATTTGCTGCCTCCTAATTCGCCAGCGCTTGTTGATGTCCATTCCTGTTCAATAGTTTCGAGCAGCGACCAAGTACTGATTGATTTACTTTTATTAGTGTCCTTCTGCAGTCCATCCACTGTGCTTCAGGTACTATTTCATTTATTTTCTTTCCCCATTGCTTCTTCCACTCCCACCCCCACCTGTTGCGTTGCTTCTTTCCCTACCACCCCTACCCTACTCCGTGCTGCTTCTTCTCTCCCACACCGACTCTCCTGTTGTCCATGTGGCTTCTGCCCTCCCATCTTCTGTTGTCTCTGTTGCCTGCTCCACCCACCATAAGAACAAAAACTCGCTATGATGCACCCAATGTGGAATGCATCATAGAGGTTTTTTTTTCATTCCATTGCACCTTCCCACCCTCCTTCCCACTGTCTGTGTAGCCCACCCCCACCCGCCATGAGAAGAAAAAAGCCCTATGACACAGCCAGCGCTGGCCGCATCATAGCGCCTTTTTTTTTAAACTTAACTGGTTTTTAATATGCATACTAAATGAAGGCAGTTTTCAAGTCATCAATCCGCAATTGTCACTAATTAGGAAGATCCTTCAAACCAAATATCAGATTCAACTAACATATGCCATAGTGATGGGACAACTGGATTGCTGTGGTTGGCACGGGGTTACCAAAATGTTCCTGCACAGACTGTTAAGGATGTACAAAATCAGGCAACCAAATATTTGATAAACTGTTGGAAATCCAGCCGTGCAAAAACAGCTAGCAAGCACTCTGGTGCATCTCAGAGTGGTTGTCAAGGATGACATGTAATACGCTTTGCTCCACTCATGAGTTACTGTAAATCCTACTGGAACAAAGGGCCTCAATACGTACAAAAGGTGGTTCGTCAATATAGAACAAGTTTGTTTTTTCCCACATTTAATGGGACCCTGTACTTTGCCCTGCTGACAGCTCTGAGTTTTTTCTCCCTTTTTTCAACTGACTCTGTTCTGTACTAGTACCCTAAAGTGACAATAAGCAATGTGTAGTGCTTTATCCAAAGTACAAATACACAAGCACACGTGTATAATAATCATTCTCAACAGAGAAGCTAAAGAGTGTTTGCTTCAGTAAGTCTGGTGCACAGTGTGTAATGTCGAAGCTTGCACAGCTCCATAACACTGAGGACTTCAATGATTACTTGCATCCCAGAGCATGCATCTCCATTGTAAAGCTCCCAGCATCAGTCCAACTTACAAGGTGAGGAGTGAGTGATTGTTGCTTCCCCTCTCCTCCCTCCCACTCCCCTCGCTGGCACTTCCCCTGTCCCCTGCACCACTCCCCCATCATTGCTTGCCCGATACCCCGCATCCCTTTTCTCGGTTGTTGCTTGCACCGTACTCCCAGCTACTTCTCCACCCCATCATTGCTTGCCTGACCCCCCTCCCCTCATTGTTGCTTGACCCTTACCCCCGCACCCAACAGCTGAAAAAAAGCATTATGACACGGCCAGCACTGACAACATAATAGCACTTGTTTTTTCTTGATTTTTGGCCAAGCCAATAGGTCTCGCCCAAAAAGCACTATGACGCAGTCAACGCTAGCCATGTCATTGCACTTTTTTTCTTTACTTTCAGCATGCTGCACAGCATCTATGCTGCAGTGCAATATGGCTAAAAAACATTGACAAAGCCAATAGGCATAGGCGAGACCTCTTAGCTTTGTCAATGCTTTTTCTCTGTGTCAGGGAGATGGTAGACCTCTTTCTCCTCTGATATGCAGTTTGCTGTTATATGAACCCCAAATCCTCGTGATGATATACAATTTCCTCAATTATTCCTGGTGGCACAAACAAAGACGATTTTTGCTTGTTAATAAATTTGCCACCGTTTGACGAATCGCCCCGAAACTTTGCAGTCCTGTTTCTTTTTCTACATTGTCTAATGATGCAAAGTTTCATAGCATTTAGTTATGGGGGTGTAATGAAAAAAGGGGGTCCCAAAACATATTTCTCCACCAAAGCATTTTCCATATACTTTTCACACATACGTAGTGGCAAATTTTGATGAAATTAGCAGGAATATAGATTATGGTGTGGAAAGAATCCTTTTTCCTATTTCATGAAAATCCGTTCAGTAGTTTTGTAGTTATAAGGGACAACATTTTGTGATATATTGGGCCGTGGTATAAGGTGGTAATGTTGCAGTATATAGCAGTACATGGCAATGACAAAAAATCTTTTTGGCTAATGTCTTTCCTTATATTAGTAAAAGGAAGCCATATTATTTAGACCGCACTTTGGCTGTGTTCTGGGTTTGGACCTGAGACATAGTTACTACGATGTTTTACACCTTTACGAAGACTTAAGTCATTTTAGAAAACTGGTAATAGTTAGGGAAAAGTATTTATATTGTTCTACATATTTTTTTTAAAAAGGTAAAGGAGTACCACAGTACTTCCTACTGCAGTAGCTTTTGAAATTACAAAAATAATTATGCCAATCGATAAAACAATGTAAAATTACTGTTTATTGTTTTTCATAAATCCTTTTTTTATTTTAATAGGTACCGTGGTACTGCCAAGATAGTACTACGTTTCTCCGTTACCTTTTTTTAACAATAAAAATATTTTTCCCTAACTATTCTGACCTTGGTAAACTGCCTAATTTCTTCCTGCAAGTTAAAAAATATATTCTGTTGATACAACTTTGTCTTCCTCCCCAAGATTTATTCTATCTAGTTTGCCCCGTAACTATGAACAATGAAGGGTATGGGTTATTATATACAGTATACACAATACCCCTTCCTCCTACCACTTGCCTTTTTTCCTTTATTTTACCCCTTCTTTTCTCTACCTCTCTTCTATTCTGTGCAGTTTTCCCCTCATTGGCAAACTTATACCTGTACTATTAATAGACTCCTGAGAATCCGTCATGTTGTACATCACTTATATGGATATGTTCGCCTTTAATCTTTAATAAAGGATTACAAAACAAAAAAAAACATAGTATTAAGGTATATGTCACATACAAACCAATAACTCAACCATTTTGATGCTACATGTGTCTAATGTACTTTGGCTGTGTTCTGGGTTGATAAGTTATATATACGTTATTACTAAGTTTTTTCACCTAAAGGAAAACATGAGTAGTTTTATGAAAGGTAGCAGAGTACCACAGTACTATCTAGGAAGTACCACAGAACCTTTTGAAATTTTTTTCCATTTATTACAGACAATACAACAATAATAAACAAGAATAAAAAATGATTCTTTAATTGTTTGACACATGCCACTCCATTCTACAACCCTCCACTGTGAGACACTGTACAACATGCCACTGTATGACATGACACTCACCTCTACTCTATGACACGGTACTCCACTCTATGCTACTCCACTCTACACTACAACATGCCACTCCACTCTATGCCACTCCACTCTATGTCACTTCACCGTACTCCGCTCCACTGTAAGACACTGTACAGCACGCAACTCTATGACACGACACACCACTCCACTCTTCACCACTCCACTGTACTCTACAACATGCAACTCCTCTCTACTCCACTCCATTCTAAACTATTCCATTCTGCACCACTGCACTGTATGCCACTCCACTATATGCCACTCTACTGTATACCCCTCCATTGTAGACACTGTACAGCACAATACTCTGACACTCCACTCTACTCTATGACACGCCACTTCACTCTATGGCATGCTACTCCACTCTACCTCTTCCAATCTACACCACTCCACTCTCCGCCCCTCCACTGTAAGACGCTGTATGACTTGCCACTGTCTGACACAACACTCCACTCTACTCTATGACACGCCACTCTACTTTATCTCACTCCACTCTACTCTACACACACCACTCCACTCTACGCCACTTCACTCTACGCCCCTCCACTGTGAGACACTGTACAGCACGCCACTGTATGACACAAACCTCCACTCTACTCTATGGCACGCCACTCCACTCTACTCTACAACACACCACTCCACTCTACACCTCTCCACTCTATGCCACTCCATTCTACGCCCCTCCACTGTGAGACACTGCACAGCATGCCACTGTATGACATGACACTCAATCTCTTGTATGACATGGCACTCCACTGTACGCCACTGCACTCTATTCTACAACATGCCACTCCACTCTACACCATTCCACTCTATGTCATTTCACCATACTCCGCTCCACTGTAAGACACTGTATGGCATGCAACTCTATGACACTCCACTCCACTGTACGACACACCACTCCACTCTTTACCACTCTACTCTACTCTATGACACACAACTCCACTCTACTCTACACTATTCCATTTTGCACCACTGCACTGTACGCAACTCCACTATATGCCACTCAACTGTATACCCCTCTACTGTAAGACACTGTACAACACAATACTCTATGACACTCCACTCTACTCTATGACAAGCCACTCCACTCTATGACATGTCACCCCAAAGTACGCTCTTCCAATCTACAACACTCCACTATATGCCCCTCCACTGTAAGACACTGTATGACATGCCACTGTATGACACGACACTCCACTCTACTCTGTAACACACCACTCTACGCTGTAACACACCACTCTATTCTATTCCACTCCACTCTACAACACACCACTCCACTCTACGCCCATCCACTGTGAGACACCTTACAGCACACCACTGTTAGACATGACACTCACCTCTACTCTACGACACACCACTCCACTCTACGCCACTCCACTCTACCCTATTTCACTCTATGCCACTCTACTCTACAGAACCCCACTCTACGCCTCAATATTCTACACCACAACAGTGTATGCCACTACATTCCATGCCACAACAGTGTACATCATGACACTGTACACCACAATACTCTACAACACATTACAACACAACACTGTACAACACTCCACTCTACACCACTCCACTCTATGGTACTCCACTCTATGACACTCTACTTCACTGTATGACTGTCAACCCCCTCCACCACACTGTACTCCACTCTACAACACTCTACTCCACACTATGCCACTGTATGACTCTCTACTCCACTTTATGCCATTCTACAACACTCTACTCCACTCTACGCAACTTCCTCTTCACCACTCCAACTCCACCCCAGTTTACTATACTCTACTATACTCCAGTGCTACACTCAATGGCTCTCTACTCTATGCTACTCTATGCCACTCCACTCTACATCACTCTACTATACTCCACTTTATGCTACTCCACTCTACTCCTCTCTACTGCACTTTTCGACACTTTACGACATGTCACTCCACTCCACCTCACTCTATGACACTCCACTCTATGACACTTTACTCCACTGTATGCTACGCCACTTTACTCTACTCCACTCATCACTCTACTCTACGACATGCCACTCCACTCTGACACTTTACTCTACTCTACGCACTCCTCGATTCCACTCCACTGTACAACATTTTACCCCACTATACACCACTGTACGTCACTCCACTCTACTCCTCTCTATGTCCCTCCACTCTATGATACTTTCTGATACTCTACAACATGCAACTTCACTCTGTGGCACTTTACTCCTCTCTTGTCCACCCTACTCTACAACACGTCACTCCAATCCATGATACTTTACTCCACTGTATGCTATGCCACTCCACTTTACTCAGCTTCACTGTACTCCACTGTACAGCACTTTACCCCACTCTATGCCACTGTATGACACTCCACTCTATGACACTATACTCCACTCTATGCAACTCCACTCTACAACACTGTACTACACTCCATACCCATTCACTCTATGCCACTCTACAACACTATATCACACTGTGCGACAAACGACTCCACTCCTCTCTATGACACGCCACTCTACTGTATGACACGACACTCCACTCAATGACACTCCACTCTACAACACTGTACACTACCCTGCGACACTGTACTCCACCCGACACCACTCTATGCCAATTTACAACATTCTACTTCACTGTATGCCACTCTACTCAATGACACTCGACTCAACTACACTCCACTCAACTACGCTCCACTGAACGAGACTCCTCTCTATGACACTACACTCTACGACACTCCACCTCTACTCCACTCTACAACCACTCTATGACACTTAACTCCCCTCCACCCTACTCGACACATCACTCCACACCATGATACTTTACTCCACTGTACGCTAGCCACTCGTTTACTCCACTGTACAACACTTTACCCACTCTACTCCACTGTACGACAATCCACTCTATGACACTCCACTCTATGACACTATACTCCACTTTCTACAACTCCACTCTACAGCACTGTACTACACTCTATGCCACTCTAATTCACTGTATCACACTCTATGACATGCCACTCCACTCCTCTCTACGACACGGCACTCCACTGTATGACATGACACCCCACTCTGACACTCTCCTCCACTCCACTCTACTCTATGACACTCCACTTTTTGACACCCCACTCCATGACACAGCACTCCACCTTACTCCACTCAATGCCACTTTACAACATTCTACTTCACTCTATGCCACTCCCCCTCCCGGGTCGATTTTGACTCCAGGGACCCCATTCCCGGGGCCTGGCCCCTTTTTGTATTTTTTATAAATAAATAATGGAAGGGGGGCCATGTGGCCCCCCTTTTGGGCATATTTTTGGCCCTGGGGACCCCATCCCCCTGGGCCCGGCCTTTGCAATGTATATATTTTTTTTTAAATACTAAGGGGAGGGGATCTGCATGGCCCCCTCCCGGGCCCGGCCTGTGGTGTGGGTGTGCTGGTCCCAACCCAGGGCACCCACTGCCAATGTTGGTGACTGCGGGGGGAGCCTCAAGGCCCCCGCAGTCCCTGTCGCTCCCCGCCTCCTGCGGGAGCGGGCATTGCTTTGACACAGAGGGAGCTGCTAACATGCAGCTCCCTCTTTGTCAAAGTAATTGTGCTCTGCTTTGAGCAAGCGAGAGCAAATGCTCCCGCTTGCTCAAAGCAGAGAACCATTTGCTATGGCTTGGTGGAAGTGGTAAAGCTCACGCCAAGCCATAGCAAACAGCTATTTTCCGGGGGTGGGAACACCGGGACATAGCAGGAGCCGGCCGTGGGGGGTGGCGTTCCCCAGGGCCATGTTGACTCCAGGAGGGGGACCGCGCGGCCCCCCTCCTTTGTTTTTATTTGTCCTGTGGAGGTGGCAGTCCCCGGGTCTGCGGGGGGGGTCGGCGCAGACCCGTGCATTATGTCCAATTAATGCCCCAGGGAGATGGTGGCCCCCGGGGCTGTGGGAAGGGTCCATGCAGCCCCGCATTCCTTTCAAGTAAAGCCCCGGGAGGGTGGCGATCCCCAGGGTTGGGGGGTCCAAGAAGGGACCCCCATTTATAAAATTATAAGCCCCGGGAAGGCGGTGGTCCCCAGGGCAGTGGGGGAGGCCTAAAGGCCTTCTCTGTGCATTTTTTTAGAAAGAAGCCCCGGGGAGATTGTGGATCCCAGTGCATTAGTAAGACCCACGAGGGGGGCCCATGTGCCCCCCTACTACATTTGCATAATGCCCTCGGGACCTGGCCCACCCTGGGGCCAATAATGAATGAAGCGCATAAGCCCACACTTCATTTTGTTTTAATTTTTGGGCGGATCCTGCAGAAAAGGTTTAAAAAAATGATTTTCTGGGCCCTGCGGGGTCCCTGTGGGGCTCCCCCCTCCCCAGGCCTCTTTTTTTACATTTTTTGTGCCGACACTTTCTGGTTGAAGTGTTGGCAACCAATCAAATCTCAGTAGGATTTTAGTAGGATTTTGTGCTCCCAGATATTTATATTTTATAAACTTAAATACCTCTGAAACTACTGAATGGATTTACACCAAATTGCAAAAAGCACACTTTCTGGACCTACATCTAGCTTTCTGCCAAATTTGGTGTAATTCCAATCAGCGGTTTGGGCTGTAATTGTATTCAAAAATGAAAAATCCCATAGATATAACACGGGGACAACGCATTTTGGGACCCCCCTTTTGTCTCGGCCCCCGCTTGACGAATCACCCCGAAACTTTCAACATAGCTGAACCAAAAAGGGGAGGGTTTTTAAAAATTTCATGAAGATTTATCAAGCGGCGCCAAAGTAATTGGCAAAACAAAAAACGCTTTTCCTATGGAAACTTTGGTCCTAACTATGATATATATATATATATTGTTCACCAATTTCCACACCAGGAAGTTACGGAGCACTCATCGGTTTGCAAACTTCAATCTTTATTGCGGCAGACGCATTTCGGCAATGACATCTTTCTCAATGCCATATTGCATAGTTTTTTCTTGCCCACTTTAAATTGGTCATATCTTCCATCTATTGGTCAGAAAAACAGCAATGACGGAAGACGGACTAAAATACTGTTCCCTTCTATGCCATCTTTGCATGTAGGTTTCAACAATATTCTCTTAGTGAGTGTGTCTATATGCTCAAATAAATGTCATAAAAGCAAATCCGATTCGGAGCCTCTGTTTCCGACCGAATCGCCCCCCTATCCGAACAACCAAGTACGATGCGAAGATCTCGTCCGCGTCGACCGAATCGTTTCTGAACCCGATCCTGTCAGTACGACTCGTTCACAGCCGAATCATGCCACGCAATGGAGCCGGTTTCGAACGAGCGAGTACGATGCACGATTCGGACAGCCGTATCGACTCGGTCTCAGCGAGACAAAACGGCTGTAGGAATCAGACTTCGGGGGGCTGTAGCAGGCCCCCTTCACCCGGGGCCCTCCGAATCGGTCCCGTGGGGGTACCCATGGGTCCCCCCTTTCCATGCATGCACAGTGTGGCGGGCACCATGGGGTGCCCGCCACAGGGTGTACGCTTTTCCCCACCCACCCCTTTTTGCTATGGGAGCCTGTGTACGCGTTCAGTATACAGGCTCCCATTAGAGGTCAATGGGAGTCCGAGCGAACTAAGTCCGTCACTATACGGGTGCATCGGAATCGGTCGCTCGGACTCGCGGAGCGCAATTCGCTAGGAAAGCCCTCCAGATCCGAGTCATACGGAGGGCTTTCCTAGCAAGATCGTACTCAGCCCCTTAGTAGGAACGAGTCATTAAACACATTAACTCAACCATGCTTGTTCTCTCTCACCGATTGTGGACTGATTGAAGAATCCGTCCCTCGCCCTACCAAATAGCTTCTCCAGTTCAAAAGAGAAAAGCCTGCACTCGAAGGTTCAGTAATTTCAATCATTTATTGTTCCCAACTGGACAAAGGAAATCCATTTATCAATGCTTCAGGCAGCACGGAAATTGTTTGTTTAAGCAATATCAAATATATATATCTATATATGTATAGGTAGTTATAGTAAGGACCTAGTTTTACATAGGAAAAGCGTTTTTTGTTTTGCTAATAAAATTCAGTTCTAGAGACATGACTGCTTTTTTAGATTGTATGATTGAATTATGTGGTAATTGAAGGGTCTCGACTATTGCTGCCTTCGATAATATGCAGGCAGAGGAGTAAATTGCTCAAATATGAAATATAGGTTTGATTGTGCAGCATTATTTTCCAATGCTTTTTTTTGTACAGTTTATATAGTTCTGCTCTTCGTGAGGCTTGCTGCTCGCATTTTTACTTACACCAAACAACGTATTAACCTGCGCCTTCATTTCAGCAGTTTAAACATCTCAGTATTCTAGGTGGTGGACCATGAAGTGGAAATTTAGACTGGTGTGCATCTGACAACCAAACAGGTCAGTCACTCTTGGGATAACATCCTTTAATGGAGAGCAACCCACAGGAAGACCCATCCTTGAAGGTACAGGCAAAATCTTTAGTCAAGAATAAGATCTGAGTAGAAGGCAAATGAGAGTTGCTTGTCATGTAATATTTCAGTAGCTCACTTTTGGCATTGGCATGGCTGGGCCTCAAAGTGCTGTGGCTTGTCATTTTAAGGGCCTGTCTTTATCCCAGTGTCCACGTGTCTCCCTGAAACATGACATTTTATAATTGCTAAACAACGATTGAAGAAAGAACACAGTGATTATTATAACTTCTTTATTTTTACATTTCCAGGGAGTACTGATAAGACACCAACTAATTGCGAAACAATGTAAGAACTGTATAAATGAATTATAACAAGTTTCGTACATGAGACAATAATAATTTTATTGTTAAAAGTCATTTTGCCTCCAGCAGATAATGTAACATGTTTTAGTTGTCTCTGTAATGATGTGCGTGGCAAGACTCACGTATATCATAGAACATCCAAATAAAACAATAAAATGCTTAATGATGGTGAAATATGATGAACATCTGCAATAAGGCTTCGGGGACTTTAAGGGTGAGATTTCTACAAGAACACATAAATAGTTCAGTTCATCCATGCCCATTATATTAATATATGATTTTTTAATTATTAAATGGCCTAGGTCTATTGACTAAATGGCCCGAAATATATGACGGTATATACTTTGTCCTAACTGTATATTTGGGTTAATGATTCCACGTATATAAAGAGCTATTCTGCATGCATTTATTGCGGCTTTCCATCTGTTGAATATTGAACGCATAAAGTGTCAACATATAACAATTTGCTACCCTAAGAAGCCTCGCAGATGAATAGTTAAATTTTTCTTATCAAGATCTGATCTAAGGAGGTATGAGGCAATACTAATTGTCAGACTGTGACTTGTCTGCATGATGTATGCTTTACATTTCACAAGAAAAAGTTGTTTATACCCAGCTTGGGTTTTAGACAATTTACCCTTGGATTGATTGGGCACAACATTTTTTCATGACAATATTAGCACCTGGGCTCGAATATCCATGAAAAGCAAACAAAATAATAAATATACAAGTTTTACAAAGTTTGTGTGCAAGCAGGCACGAAGAGGTTGATGCAAAGCATGCAAATGTTTTGCTGTGAGTTATGGTTAATAAAATGCAATCCTTCCTCGATAGTTTTGCTGTGGTGCACCTTGTCTTGTCTTTTAGCTTCTTTTTAATTTCAAGTTGAGGAATAAAAGGAAGGGTATATTTAGCCATATAGTGGCCTCTGTTAGTTGTTCCACCAGAATTGGAATTTTAAATATCAACCTTGTTTCTATAATATTACAGAGTGGCAGTCGCCACTGGGAAGTTATAGTTGGGTCTGCTTTTCCATAGGAAATGCCTTTTTGGTTTGCTAATAACTTTGGTGCAGTTTGAAGAATTTTCCAAAACGTTTTTTAGTAAGTGAGCTTTTGTGCCTAGATTCTTCATGGAAAGTTTCGGGGTGATCCGTCAAGCCGGGACCTAGAAAAAGGGGATGTCCCAAAAAACACAAAATCCCTAAGCAATTTCAAAAGACTTATTTAGTACACGATACCGCAAAACCTGCTGAACAGAATTACACCACATTTGGTAGGAAGCTAGATCTTGGTCCAGAAAGTGTGCTTTTTGCTCAAAATTGCCAACAAGTTCTTGCCTCAATCGTCGCCCTATTATGCGGTTGCTAAACAAGCATGCCACTGGACCCGCTGTGAGTCTCGCGGTGGTGCAGCTACCGGTGGGACTGACCGTACAAATCGAAGCAAATAGTGTTGTCCACGCTTTGAGCTGCACTCCCAACAATCTTTATTGGCACAGGACAACCTCGTAACAAGACAGTGCACGGCAGGAATCGCCAACGCGTTTCGGGCCTCACGCCCTTCTTCATAGGCTGAATGCGAAAAAAGGCGAACAAGACTCACCAATGCATCCCCTTAATTTATAACAGTCACACCCTAGTGTGGGCTCCTTGGTAAGTATAGTGCATTATGGGGAAGGCAGTCCAATTAAAACCCCAGTGGGCTCGCCAATCACGTAGAAATGCTCAGTTCTTAAAATCCTGCCCATAAAGCCTGCTCAAAATTGCCCACAAGTTCTTGCCTCAATCGTCGTTCCATGATGCGGTTGCTAAACAAGCATGCCACTGGACCCGCTGTGAATCTCGCGGTGGTGCAGCTACCGGTCGGACTGACCGTATAAATCGAAGCAAATAGTGTTGTCCATGCTTTCAGCTGCACTCCCAACAATCTTTATTGGCACAGGACAACCTCGTAACAAGACAGTGCACGGCAGGAATCGCCAACGCGTTTCGGGCCTCACGCCCTTCTTCATAGGCTGCATCTGCGGAAAAAGGCGAACAAGACTCACCAATGCATCCCCTTAATTTATAACAGTCACGCCCTAGTGTGGGCTCCTTGGTAAGTATAGTGCATTATGGGGAAGGCAGTCAAATTAAAACCCCAGTGGGCTCGCCAATCACGTAGAAATGCTCAGTTCTTAAAATCCTGCCCATAAAGCCTGCTCAAAATTGCCCACAAGTTCTTGCCTCAATCGTCGTTCCATGATGCGGTTGCTAAACAAGCATGCCACTGGACCCGCTGTGAATCTCGCGGTGGTGCAGCTACCGGTCGGACTGACCGTATAAATCGAAGCAAATAGTGTTGTCCATGCTTTCAGCTGCACTCCCAACAATCTTTATTGGCACAGGACAACCTCGTAACAAGACAGTGCACGGCAGGAATCGCCAACGCGTTTCGGGCCTCACGCCCTTCTTCATAGGCTGCATCTGCGGAAAAAGGCGAACAAGACTCACCAATGCATCCCCTTAATTTATAACAGTCACGCCCTAGTGTGGGCTCCTTGGTAAGTATAGTGCATTATGGGGAAGGCAGTCAAATTAAAACCCCAGTGGGCTCGCCAATCACGTAGAAATGCACAGTTCTTAAAATCCTGCCCATAATGCCTGCTCAAAATTGCCCACAAGTTTTTGCCTCAATCGTCGTTCCATGATGCGGTTGCTAAACAAGCATGCCACTGGACCCGCTGTGAATCTCGCGGTGGTGCAGCTACCGGTCGGACTGACCGTATAAATCGAAGCAAATAGTGTTGTCCACACTTTGAGCTGCACTCCCAACAATCTTTATTGGCACAGGACAACCTCGTAACAAGACAGTGCACGGCAGGAATCGCCAACGCGTTTCGGGCCTCACGCCCTTCTTCATAGGCTGCATCTGCAAAAAAAGGCGAACAAGACTCACCAATGCATCCCCTTAATTTATAACAGTCACGCCCTAGTGTGGGCTCCTTGGTAAGTATAGTGCATTATGGGGCAGGCAGTCCAATTAAACCCCAGTGGGCTCGCCAATCACGTAGAAATGCGCAGTTCTTAAAATCCTGCCCATAAAGCCTGCTCAAAATTGCCCACAAGTTCTTGCCTCAATAGTCGTTCCATGATGCGGTTGCTAAACAAGCATGCCACTCGACCCGCTGTGAATCTCGCGGTGGTGCAGCTACCGGTCGGACTGACCGTATAAATCGAAGCAAATAGTGTTGTCCATGCTTTGAGCTGCACTCCCAACAATCTTTATTGGCACAGGACAACCTCGTAACAAGACAGTGCACGGCAGGAATCGCCAACGCGTTTCGGGCCTCACGCCCTTCTTCATAGGCTGCATCTGCGGAAAAAGGCGAACAAGACTCACCAATGCATCCCCTAAATTTATAACAGTCACGCCCTAGTGTGGGCTCCTTGGTAAGTATAGTGCAATATGGGGAAGGCAGTCCAATTAAAACCCCAGTGGGCTCGCCAATCATGTAGAAATGCACAGTTCTTAAAATCCTGCCCATAAAGCCTACTCAAAATTGCCCCCAAGTTCTTGCCTCAATCGTCGTTCCATGATGCGGTTGCTAAACAAGCATGCCACTGGACCCGCTGTGAATCTCGCGGTGGTGCAGCTACCGGTCGGACTGACCGTATAAATCGAAGCAAATAGTGTTGTCCACGCTTTGAGCTGCACTCCCAACAATCTTTATTGGCACAGGACAACCTCGTAACAAGACAGTGCACGGGAGGAATCGCCAACGCGTTTCGGGCCTCACGCTCTTCTTCATAGGCTGCATCTGCGGAAAAAGGCGAACAAGACTCACCAATGCATCCCCTTAATTTATAACAGTCACGCCCTAGTGTGGGCTCCTTGGTAAGTATAGTGCATTATGGGGCAGGCAGTCCAATTAAACCCCAGTGGGATCGCCAATCACGTAGAAATGCGCAGTTCTTAAAATCCTGCCCATAAAGCCTGCTCAAAATTGCCCACAAGTTCTTGCCTCAATCGTCGTTCCATGATGCGGTTGCTAAACAAGCATGCCACTGGACCCGCTGTGAATCTCGCGGTGGTGCAGCTACCGGTCGGACTGACCGTATAAAGCGAAGCAAATAGTGTTGTCCACGCTTTGAGCTGCACTCCCAACAATCTTTATTGGCACAGGACAACCTCGTAACAAGACAGTGCATGGCAGGAATCGCCAACGCCAATATATATATTACCTGGCGGTCGCCAGTAAGTAGTTGTAGTTAGGACCTAGTTTCCATAGGAAAAGCATTTTTTGTTTTGCCAATAACTTTGGGGCCGCTTGATGAATCTTCACGAAATTTTCCAACTTGTTACAATGCCCACTTCAGCTGCTATCTTGAAAGTTTCGGGGTGATCCGTCAAGCGGGGGCCTAGAAGCAGGGGGTGCTTACAAGCGCGTTTTCCCTATGTTAATTCCCATAGGACCTTTAGACACGGCTACAGCCCAAAATGCTGAACAAAATTACACCAAATTTGGCAGGATGGTAAATATTGGTTCATGGATGTGCCTTTTTGTGATTTGGTGTAAATCCATCCAGTAATTGCTGGGAAATGTAAAGAAATTCCCAGTTGTATATATGGGGACGCAGTGGTACCACAATCCCTCGCGATCTCGTGCTGAGATCGAATTGGCTGCCAACACTTCAAACCAGGAAGTGTTGGCAGCCATCTTGTGACTCAGTTGAACCAAGTCACAAGAAAAAATGCTAAGAAAAAAAAGGGGGGGCAAGGTAGAAACACCATGCCCCCTAGGCCTCTTGGGGGACCCCCGGTCAAAAAAGCATTTTTTTTTTTTAAATTGGTGGGAGTCACCCTGAATCCGTGACTCCTGCCGAAAAAAACAAAAAAAACAAAGTGCTTTGTTTAATCTAGGCCCCCGGGTGGGCCAGGTCCTGGGGGTAAGTTTAAATAGTATGTTGTGTTACACCACACTCAGTGATTGTCAGAGGCCATACCCCCTTTCTCCACCACTCTGCAAACATGCCCCCTGGCGCACTACTGGTTGGGGAAGTGGTCCACTTTAGTCCTGAGGCCCTCAGGAGTAAAGTGGAATGCATTCCCCAACCAGAAGCGTGCCAGGAGGCGCGTTTCCAGAGTGGTGGAGAAAGGGGGTGTGGCCTCCAAGTCCTCTCAGCAATCCTGCTGTCTGGGACTTACTGGAGGTAACAGGAGGGCTTGTTGGCCCCTAAAGACCCTCAGCATTCAAGGGGGCTTCATTCACCAACCACCACTGTGCCAGGAAGCGTGTTTGTGAGTGGTGGTGAAGGGGGCGTGACCTCCGGCGACTTGCCAGAGGTTTTTATTTTTTTATGAAATATTTATTGTTAGGGAAGGGGGCTGCGTAGCCGCCCCTTCTGTGGGCTGATTTCAGCTGGGGGACCCCATCCCCGGGGCCAGTTTTTTAATGAAATGAGGAGGAGGGCCACGCACCCCCCCTCTCCGGGCCGTACACCGAACATCTTCCAGCAAACCCACTGTGTGGGACTTACTGGAGTTAACAGGAGGGGTAGTTGGCCCCAAGAACCCTCTATATCCAAGGGGATTTCATTCCCCTACTAGTAGTGCACCAGGGGGCACGTTTGCAGAGTGGTGGAGAGAGAGAGAAAGGGGGCGTGGCCTCTGACAACCTCTCAGCAATCCTGCTGTGTGGGACTTACTTTGGGTTACAGGAGGGGTAGTTGGCCCCAAAGGACGTCCTTGGGGGCCAACTACCCCTCCTGTTACCTCCACTAAGTCCCACAAGGCAGGATTGCGAAGAAGTCTTCGGAGGCCATGCCCCCTTTCTCCACCTCTCTGCAAATGCGGCTCGTGCTGCACTACTGGTTGAGGGATGAAGTCTACTTTACTCCTTAGGGACCTTGGGGGCCATGAAGCCCTCCTGGTACCTCCTGTAAGTCCTACACCGCAGGATTCCTGAGAACTGGTCAGAAGCCCAGCTCCCTTTCGCCACCACTCTGCAAATGCGACTACTAGTTAAAAAAACATAGAAATTCACTGAAAAAACAAAGGTTACAGTGATGTTATAGTTAGAAATTAGCTTTTAAAAAACCTTAGAAATTCACTGAAAAAACCAAAGGTTACAGGAACGTAATAGTTAGGGTCAGATTTCACTCGTACAAAACCAGTGAAATTCGGCAGTTATAGTTACCTGAGCAAACTATAACTTATTACATCACTTATGACATGGTCAGTGTATATATATAATTTTTTTTTTACCTGGTTGCAGTCGCCACTGGGTAGTTATAGTTAGGATCGTGATTCCATACGAAATGCATTTTTGTGTTGCTAATAACTATGGCGCTGTTTGATGAATCTCCACAAAAGTTTCCAAAAAGTGCTACTTTTGGACTAGTGTGCACATGTAAAGTTTTGGGGTGATCCGTCAAGCAGGGCCGAAAAAAAAGGGCAATCCCAAAAAGTATTGTCCCCATTCATTTCCTCCTCGGAAGTTTAGACACAGCTACAGCCTAAACCTCTGAACGAATTTACATTAAATTTAGCAGAAAGCTAGATCTTGGTCCAGAAAAAGTGCTTTTGTGTTTTATTGTAAATCCGTAAGTAGTTTTTGAGCAATAATACTCAAAAACTTAGTATATCTCGGGACACAGAGTCTTCAGGAATCCCGACAGAACTCATATGAGATCTGATTGGCTGCCACTACCTCAACCAGAAAGTGGTGGCAGCCATCTTAGGACTCTGGACTCAGTCCTGAGTCCTAAAAAAGTTAAAAAAAATTACATAAGGAGGCAGAGTCGGCATACACTGACCCCCTAGGCTTGGGGCCAAAAAGGAATTGGCGTCTGTTAGAAGGTGGTTCTGACCATCTGAGCCGCCCGGATTTTTCGCTTTTTGAACACCTAATTGTTGAGCTTTTACTGTGGGAGAGCCTCATAAGTTGGGACTCACCCACAGTGAACTCATGATGAAAGAGACTGCATGTGGATTTTACCGGTGTCCCCCTGGTGAAAGTAGGCCGCTGCGCCGCAGCCGGAGTAAGGGGCACCGGGGTGGTTACATGCAGACAGGTGTGTACATGCGTGTGCACACGTGTGGAGGTGGCGCAGGGGAGATTCCTGGTGTGCGCAGCCCAGGAGCAGCTACAAATTGAATGGTGTGGCAGGAATTATGCAGAGCTGGGTGGTGACATGGACTAGGCTTATACAATGGGAAGAACATGTAAGAGAAAGTCAGTGTGCTTTACTGTTTTCACTGAAGGACCACGCCATTATTCTCCTATGAGGATGGGGATCAGATGGGATAGTTTCACTTCCCTAGGGCCTACAAATTCCAGACACACACTAAAGTCCACTGTAACGTAGGTGAGAAGAAGTATTCTGCTGAGTCCAAAGCCATATCTGCACTGCTTGTGGGTCATCCAGAAATGTCATATTCCTCTGACTCAGCTCATAACCAGAGCCTGGCTGGGTGTGACCCTGCCAGGCTGGATTAATGACCTTCCTCCCCAAACTGAAGGATTCCAAGGGCAAAGGTCTCCTCTCCAAGAGGGAGAGAAGATGGGTGGAGTCTGCCGGTTATCCATCAGCAGCTGTCACCTGGTGCCAGGCACCAAGCTGCTCTGGAGAGGAGGTAGAAAGGGGGGAAGGGGCTTTTCAGAGACCATGTGGCATGAGACCCCTGGACGACGCCATTTTGAACTATCCCAGAGGCCTGGGCAGGAAGGAGGGAGCAGGGGCAGAGAGGTGATGTGTTGCTGCCTGATAGGGAAGCAGAGACTTCCTGTCAGCCCCCTCCAAATTCTTTTAAAAGGTCTTGCATGGGAAGAGGAGCTCTCTCTGGGGTGTGGTCTGCTGAGGAAGACTGGTGCTGGAGCCTGGCGCCATGGGCAGCTGGAAGGAAGAACCTCCAGACTGGCCCAGGACCCTGACTTGCGCCACAAGGGGAGACCAGGACCAGTGAGCAGAAGCCTGGGCCTCTGCGCAAGGAGAAGAGAGGCCCAGGAGGAGAGCCAGGTGAAAGGCTGGCGCAGGGAGCCAGTGAAGACCTTGCCCTGATGAATTCACCCTCCCTGAGAACAGGAGGGTGAAAGAAAGTGCTCCCAGTGGCTGGGGAGCGCCACCAGGAGCAAGAAGAGGCCAAAATGGAGCATATTGGCCGCATGGGGGCCGAGATACGCCCCCCAGAAGGTAGGCGACCTTTGACCTCAGTGAGGACCGAAGCGCGTGGGGCTCCGCCGCCAGTCCAAGATGTGCCCCCGGGGTGGGTCAGGTCCCGGGGGCTGCCCCCACACGAAGCCAAGTCGCTCCCCGTGAAGTAGCCCACATGGGGTTCCAGTACCCCACCCTGGCCCCCGGCGACAATGGAGGGCGGGGAGCGCCGTCGCGACCCCCCCGAAGAGGACTCTGGGGCCCGGGATCCCAACTCCGGGCCCGAAGCCGAAGCTGGGGGGGCGCCGTCGCGCCCTCCCGTGAAGACCTCCCAGGGGGAAGGGGGCCGGGACCCCAACTCCGGGCCCCGGTGTGCCCTGCGCAAGAGGGGGAGTGCCGCCGCACTCCCCCGTGACCGGAGGAAGGCGGGGGGAGTGCCATCGCACTCCCCAGAGGTCCGGCCGGACCGGCAAGAGACTCCGTGTCTGCCCGTAGGAGCGGGCAGACCAGAACAGAGAGGCCGGCTCCCGCGGCAGCACGCGAGGGTGCTGGCCAGTCGGGGAGCCGGCGCGAGCCGCCGGGGGTGGGCTCCCCGAGCGGATCTCCAACGAGGAGGCCAGACAGGGTGCCCGGTTGGGACCGGGGCCCGAAGAGAACTGAAGAGCGGCCGGGGTTGGGCTCCCCGAGCTGCAGAAGAACTCACTGGGCATGCACGGGATCCAGGTGGGACTGGACCCCCAACAATGGGCAGGAGCGGCGTGAGGCCACTAGCGGTGCATCGCGGCTCTCCCCGGAGCAGCGGGAGAGCCGCTGCTCTTATATGCACGGTGCAGGAGCCTCTCGCCCCATAATGCCTTGCAGGCCCGGACTGGCCTGCAAGGAAAAACGGCTAGTTCTCTGTGAGTGGTGGCCCCAGGAGGACGGGGTCACCACTACGGGGAGGCAAAGGTGCAGGGGGAGCTGCAGGAGCTACGCAGTCTCCCCCAGCACGAAGAGGTGACGTCCCTCCCTAAGTCTCTTGGGGACTTGCAAGAAATAACCCCTCAAGGGCCCAGCCAGGCGTTAGCAGCATCTTGTGGCTGGAACGTTTGTTCTTCAGCTGTGGGTGTATTAGGGACTGCACCAAGGTGTGGAGTTCTGAGTTGGGGCTGCCTGGAGGAGGGCATCCCCTGGAGGTGGAGAGGTGCAAATGCACGAGAAGTACATTTACCAATGGTATTTCTTATGAGGGACTGAAAGTCACATGTGTACAGTGAAGTCATAAGCAAAGTGAGGTTATGTTGCCAGACATTCCTGCTAGGGTGTCTGGCTGTATATGCTTAATCCTGTGATTATAACTGTGATGCCTTTTAGGGGCTGTGATTGCAATGCATTACGACTGTTATCAGCTATGATGAGTACAGTCATACGAAGTGATGCCCAAACATGTATTCTTGCTACTGCGTTAGGTGAAGAACAACCCAGACTGTTGGCCACTAAGATGTAGAGGTGTATACTGTATGGTCAGTATGAGATGCTAAGTCAGGGTTATGTGTCACCAGGGCAGGGGTACCTATTTTAATGCTTGTTGAGATGATGGGGGGGTCGCCACTGGGATGGTGCCAGTGGGCAAGGCCCTTGTTCCAGGTTGTGTCAACCCACTGCATTAGGGGGCAAGATGATGTGCATACATGGGAGTGGTGGTACTAGACTCCCACCCCTCTGCGGGAGGGGTGGAAATGTTATGCAATGTCACAAAGTAATTCCAACAGCTTATGTATATTTGTAAATTGGTGCATAGTATTGAGTAGTGTGTGTGTTTAATAAATGTACTCTTCCTTTCATAAAGCAAAGTACAGACTGGACAATCAATTATTGAGTGTTATTTCTGCGTACTTGTAAATGGCGATTACTAGCCCACACCCCCTCCCTTGAGTAAGCCTTAGACTGCTCTGCAACGCTACCCTCTGAGAGTCAAGCGCTACAATGGGGTGTTTGGTTCCCAGTGAAGGACAAATGTAGTCATGTTATTTGTGCAGGCCTCACAAGTACTGACTCATTTCCCAACAGCGTCAAAATAAAAAAACAGGCGCTTGGTGGGCCAGGGCCCAGGGGGAAGAGAGGTTTATTTTTTGGTAGAGGGCGGCACGCATGGCCCAGGCTGATTTTGGCCCCGGGAACCCCATCCCCTGGGGCCGACATATTATTTAGGGGAGGGGCATGCAGTCCCCCCTCCCTGGGCCAGTTTTGGTCCTGGGGACCCCATCCCCCGGGGCCCGATGTCTTCTTCAGGGTGAGCGGTGCATGCAGCCCCCCTCCACTGGCTGTTTTCAGCCCCAGGAACTCCATCTCCCAGGGCCTGGCGTATTTTTCAAGGGGTCATGCGGCTCCCCTTCCTCAGCCATTAATGGGCCCAGGGACCCCACCCCCAGGGGCAAGCTCATAAGCTATGTTCCAGGTAGCCGCCCCCCCCGGGCAGGGCAGGGAAACAGACCAAAATAATGCTCCTGCCTGGAGGGAGAAGGATTAGTAGCTGCTCCTTCTGGGTGGGAGCAATGCCGGCCCCCGTTGCATACAGGGAGCTGACTGGGGCTGCATGGGTTTCGGATCTCCCTCCATAGCCCCCACAGAGCATATGGTGGGTGCCCTGGGTGGGCACCAGGGCAATCACCTTTAAGAAGGGTGGCCCTGGGGAATGGGGTCCCAGGGTCCAATAACAGCTTGGGGAGGAGGGCCACGTGGCCTCCCCGCCCCTTCGTTTTTAGTAAAGGCCCTGTGGGATGGAGTCTCCAGGGTCTAACAAGGCACAGGGAATGGGGTCATATGTCCCCCTCCCCCTTAATAAAAAAAAGACCCTGGGGGATGGGTTTCCCAGGGGCTAATGAGGCCTGGAGAGGGTACAACGCTGCTCCTCTCACCTCCTCTTTTAAATGTATACGGCCTTGGAGGATGGGGTTCCCAGGGCCAGGCCCTGTGGCCAACCCCCGCCTTGCACAACCAAAGGCCCTGCACAGTGTGGGGTTGGCTGCCTTTATAGGACTGGGCCACAGGGCCAGGCCTTCTGGCCAACTGCCACCACGCTGTGTGGGGTTGACTGCATGTGGGGGGGTGGCCACAGGCCAGTCCCTATGTGCGACCCCCGCCGTGTACAATTGAATGCCCTGCGCAGTGTGGGGTTGGCCAACCCCCCACTCGAAGGCCATGCGCAGTGTGGGGATAGCTGCATGAGGTGGGTTGGACTTAAGGCTGTGCACGGCGAGGGGTTGATTTTACGTATGGTAATTAAATATTACTTTACGTAACCCTAGAAATTCACTGAAAAAAACAAAGGTTAAAGTAATGTTGTAGTTAAATGTTCAGTAACAACGTAATGCTTTAAACTCTAAAAAGCACTGAAATTCACTAGTTATAGTTATCTAAAGTAACTATACCTCGTGCCCTAATACAACCATAACTCGCGCCCTCACCATGCACTGCTAATTTCCTCACATATTACATCACTCATGACATCTATGAAGTCATTGATAATATCACTGCAACATTTGCAGTGACATTATTGATGAGAAAACTGTGCATGGTGGGGGTGCATGTTATAGTTCCTTGCGTGATGTGTTGGTTAATCTCACTGGCTTAAGATTTATGGTGCCACTCCAATGCTATTGATATATGACATTATTTTTACTTGGTGTGCTGTTTGACCTTTATATCCAGCTTTTTAAGACTTATTTCATGAGCCAACAACAGTTCCTCTCTGCTAAGGTCCTTTTGGCCTAAGTTTTCACCATGGCTAAAGTGATCTATTTCTCAGCTCTACTCTCCTCCAAGGCCCTCTTGGCAGCTGCCTTCTCCTTGGCATCCTTCACTTTGAGTTTACCCATCTGCAGCCATAACTCCCTTTCAGCTCTCCTGTCCTCCAGTTCCTCAGGGGACAGGTTGCGGGAAGACCCACTGCTCCTGGCTCTGGCAGGGGACCTCACTCCTGTGGGCAAGTTACCCTTATAGGTTCTGGTCAGAGGGTTTCCATCCTCCTCCTTTATTAATTCCCCCTCCCGTTCCTCCATATCCTCATCGTCCTCTTGCTCCTTCACTGTAGTTAACAGCTGGTGGGCCTCCTCTCAAGCCCTCGAGGCTTTCTCAAGCTACTGCCTTTTTGAGTTCCTGTTTACTGGTAGCACCCTCTCTTTGCAAAATCCTTTCAGCTCAGCCACAGCGCAGCTCTCCAGGTTGCTGAGATCCATCTCCATGCTAGCAGGGAAGAGTTTCAGGTGCACAAGTCAGACAAGAATGGGATAATATTTGGAAGAAGGAAAAATAGCATTCAAGGTGAATTTAAAAGAGGTTGAATCTAATGTCTGATTATTTATATGGGATTTTAGTTTTGCGCAAAATCCCCGGGTGGTACTGCACAAACACAAGTACTGGGTCCCACCACTGCCATCAATGTAAGAAATTGGGCTATTGGTTGAGGTGGGCATGGGAGTCCCACTCAGGCAACAAACACAATCCTTGTCAGAGTGAACCACAAAAGTCACTAAAACAACCTGTGAATAACCCCATGGTAACTTGGCACAAAACAGTCAGGCTTATCTTAGAGGCAATGTTTTAAAGCTTAATAAAACTGTTTTAGACCTCAACTGAGATCAACAATTAAAGTAACATACATGTAGAATTGTTTCCATTTTTTCCAAACCACATTAAAACATCTTCAAAAACACTGTTTACAGGTTAAAATAAACATATTCAGACTGTGGAAACAATATATAACTTATAAATTGATCGATGTCAGTTAATCTGTATTTTAAATATAGTGGGTTTAAAAAACAATTCTGTGACTCTACCAATGCTGAAGAGACGAAAATTACATGAAACAAACCTTGCTTTCCTTTCCACCATAAAGGGCACAGGGCGGAGTCCTGCCTTTGGCCTGCCCATCTGCCTGTATAAGCCTTCATAGGGAGAATACCTAATCTGAACAGTAGTATACATCTTCGTACATTGTGTTCCAAAGCTATTTACTGATAGATTTGGGGCTGATTAAAGGTTACTAGATCAGGAGAGACCCCGTTCATTTTTGTTTCAAATCTATTTATTGAAAAGAAAAGCAAGGTGAAAGTATTTAAACAAAATGCAATGTCACGCATCATTGGCTTCGGAAATTTACATCAAATCAGCGTCTGCATCATAATTATACATCAAATTACTTATACTCATTGCGCAGTGTTTATAATTCTATTTTACTTTCAACGTATAACTGTAATCATGAGAGAACAATAGGAAATCAGAAACAGAATGACAGGAAGAAGGAGGATTCCAGGATTGGGGGGAGGGGGTGAGAGGCACTACCAGCGAAAGGATCCCAGGTTTTCCAGTTTAAAGCTATGGACTAGGTAGTGGGCTCCCTATGTGGGCCGTCTGATATGTCTCTTGTAATATGTCGGTATTCTGAATTGGTGGGGTGTCTTCAAAGAGTTGTAAGGCTCGTAGCTTTGGTGGGGTAAAGCATGTGTATTCTAATTTGGAAAAGTGGTCTATTAGAGGTTGCCATGTGTTTGTGAACGTAGATTTAGTATGTGCTAATCGAGTCATGAGAAGTCCCATCGCCATAGTATGCCATAGGCGGGTAAACAATAGGACGATTGGTGGTGTAGATGATTTCTTCCAATATAGTGCTATTACCTGCTTGGCTGCTCCAAGCATGTGAGATATTACGCGCCAGTCTGCATGGGTCATAGCAAGGAGGGATGAGGGCCTAACTCCCAGGATGATCACCATTGGGGCTGGTGGTATAGGGTAGCCTACCACGTCTTTTATATGACTGAGGACCTCTTTTCAATAGATGGTCAACAATGGACAGGACCCAAAAAGAGTACACAGATATTGCTGATTAGGCGGCAAAAATGCAATATCGAGCAACCCAACATCGTATAAACGAAGTAGGAGACAAGGCGGGTAAACTGCTAGCGTGGTTGTATAAACGGTGAAAAGGCCGACAGATGAGTGTTCGAGATTACATCGAACGACAGGACACCGCTCAGCAATAGGCAAGAAATAGCAGAGGCCTTCGCAGCATACTTTAGTCAATTATACACACCAGCGGGGACGTCCACACAGACTGAGGCCCAAGAATTGCTGGCCACTCTCAGACTACCCTCCTTAGATGAAATAGAGAGGAACAGCTTGGAGGCAGATTTAACCGAGAAAGAGGTGGTACAGGCAATTGGAGCGTTACAGACGGGGAAGGCAATGGGACCGAGTGGTTTACTGATAGAATTGTAAAGCTAACTGCATCTACAATAGCTCCATACTTAGTGAAGATGTACGCAGAAAGTGTAACGTGTGGTACCCTGCATGAGAGTCAGAGATTTGCCAATATCGTAGTAATACACAAAAGTGGGAAACCCCCCGAAAACTGTGGTTCCTACCGACCCATATCTTTGCTGAACGCAGAGGTTAAGATTCTTGCCAAAATCCTGGCAACTCGTCTGACTCCCCTGCTGCACAAACTGATCCACCCCGATCAATCCGGCTTTATGCCAGGTAGAAACACTGCGCTCAACCTGCGGCACCTCCACGGAGTACTAGGCAGGGCCCGGAATATTAGTGAGGAAGCGGTAATAGTCTCACTAGATGCCCAAAAGGCGTTTGACATGATTGAATGGCCTTTCTTATTTGCAGTCTTGGAGAGACTTGGATTTGGAGAGAAATATGTGTCGTGGATAGGACTTCTTTACAAAGGGCGCCTAGCACAGGTTACAGTGAATGGAGTAAGATCCACGATCTTTGAGCTGCGAAGGGGGACACGGCAGGGATGCCCACTCTCGCCATTGATATTTACACTGGTGCTAAAGCCATTGGCAACATGGATGAGGGGAGATCCGCTCCTTAGGGGACTCAAACGGACAGAAGAGTGGGAGGATCGAATCTCCTTGTATGCAGATGATATACTACTTTACTTAGCTAACCCATATTCCTCCATACACATAGTACTGCATATATTCACCCTTTTCCAAAAATATTCAGGTTATACTATTAACTGGGACAAGTCGCTCATATACGTCCTCTGAGGCCTGGTCATCAAGCTTCCCAGGATCTGCGCTGCACAAAAAGTAACTGACGGGTTTCGATACCTAGGGATCTATGTCACAACAGACCCAGCAGTCTTTTATGAGTGAAACTTAGCCCCCCCATTATGTCGGCTACAAGAAGACGTGCTGCATTAGAAGACACTTCCTCTCACGTTACTTGGAAAAGCCGCCCTATATAAAATGATGGCGCTCCCCCGTTTTGTCTATATTTTACAGAACGCTCCCTATCTGGTTTCACCAAAATATTTTCAAGCGATTGAATCAGAGATTCATACACTCCTCTGGGACAAAGGTATTCCTCGCATAGCACTGGCTAAGCTCATGAAAGGTTGGTACGATGGGGGATTGCCCTCCCGGCAACCCAATATTACTATTGGGCAGTTCAACTTGCAGTAACAAACCACTGGGTGCACTGGCCACAAACAGATCCAGCATAAAGTGTGGACAAACACAATATGTCGGAAAGGAAATTAGGTGGGGGGGTTTTTAGTACAAACAGGAAAATGGCGCTCAAGCTATTGCGTATGCTAACTATAGAATTATGTACATGCGGTGCTGCCAGGTCAGGGGAATAACCCGATAACCCCTGGGAATTGTATGAATCGCAGGATTCACACTGTGAAATGAGTATTGTCCTGGGCACACGCGGTGAGGGTATTAACAGAACGTTAGTCTGTATGCAGTACGTTACATAAATGCGAAGGTCGGCATCAGAGTTGGAACCAAAAGGTTTATTTCTATTTCAACACCAATTGTGTTAGATACAAAAACCAGCCCCCCCATTATGTCGGCTACAAGAAGACGTGCTGCATTAGAAGACACTTCCTCTCACGTTACTTGGAAAAGCCGCCCTATATAAAATGATGGCGCTCCCCCGTTTTGTCTATATTTTACAGAACGCTCCCTATCTGGTTTCACCAAAATATTTTCAAGCGATTGAATCAGAGATTCATACACTCCTCTGGGACAAAGGTATTCCTCGCATAGCACTGGCTAAGCTCATGAAAGGTTGGTACGATGGGGGATTGCCCTCCCGGCAACCCAATATTACTATTGGGCAGTTCAACTTGCAGTAACAAACCACTGGGTGCACTGGCCACAAACAGATCCAGCATAAAGTGTGGACAAACACAATATGTCATCCAGGAATTGCCTAAGAGCGATTTATGGTGGGTAAGGTAATGCGCCGCTGCACACGCCAACATCAACAACAAATCGCACTATGGCACACTGCAACAGCCGCATTGCGATGGAAAAATAAGATAACATTGGCTACTCCACTCTTGGAGTCGGCGCAACTGGGCCTATTGGCTAAACAAACGGGGTTTGACAAATGGGACCTTATTGGACTCTCCAAGGTGGGGGACTTATGGGCGAAAGGGAAGATAGTTCCCTTTGGCGATCTCCAAAGGGACTATGAACTTGACGTTGGAGAAACTTTTCGATACCTACAGGTGCATAGCGCACTCCAAAAGGCAATTCCTAGGGGTAATGAACCCCCGGCCTCCTCCCCCCCTAGAAGATAGACTCTTAGACGATTACTTACCGAAGAAAGCAATATCACTAACTTATAAGAAGATATTAAATAATACGCCGGATCATTTGGGGAAAACACGGTCAAGGTGGGTAGATGATGTCGGGGACATGAGCGATGTAGAGTGGCAAGAGGCGCTGGCGTCCCCCCGGGAGGTGGCTATGTGTTCTCGATTCCGATTAATACAGCTAAAGCTCTTGCACAGAACATACTACACGAGTACGACACTAGCCAAAATGGGCATCTCCGACTCATCACTCTGCCCTAGGAACTGTGGTCAGGTGGGAACCTTTAAAAATCAGTGGTGGGACTGCCCGATTATCCAAAAGTACTGGGATAAAATAACGGGGAGAATGTTGACTCTGGTAAGGATGTAGTGATCTCGCCCCGCTGGTGTCTCCTTAATGTCTGGACAACAATGACCTTACATCTGAAGAAAGAACCTGGGTCGCCCTGGGATGTATGGTTGCAAAACGCAATATTGCAAAGACGTGGAGAGGGGTGACCGGGCCTAGACTCCGAGAGTGGGAGGCTGACATGGATTGGTGTATGCAGGCGGAAAGAGTGATTTACGAGTGAAGTGGTTGTCCACAAAAGTGGACCAAAATCTGGGGGGAAATGGAACAAAAGCAGGGGGATGATTTGCATGCCGTTCAAGGATTCGTCTTTACACGGGGAACAATGAGGGTTGGGGAATGCTACACATGCCACCGATAACTTCGGAAATATTGTAACTGACGTGTATCCTGCAATGTAAAAGATTTGAATTTGTGAACATGTACTGTATCAATTTGTTATTAACTAGATTTGCTTTTCATCCAACTTTCAATAAAAAGAATTTAAAAAACGAAAAAAACAATGAACAGGACCACCATATGTGCAAGAAGTCTCCAATCGCATGTTTACAGCGCCAGCAATTAGGTGAGGTATTGGGGAACATTTTGTGTAGTCGTTGGGGGGTATAATACCACCATGTCATGATTTTATATGCGGTCTCCTGCTGCGGTATGGTTCTAAATTTTTTGGTATATCTCGTCAAAGTTGTTCCCATTGCTTGGGGGTGATCTTCTCTGTGCTGACTGTTTGCCAATGTGTCTGGTATGTGTGGGACTTTATCGGAGTACAGTGTTGTAATACTTGGTAGATGCGAGAGGTCAGACCTCGGGACCCATCATAATAGCGAACCAATGTCTCAAAGGGGGTGTAAGGCCGGGTCGCCCCCTGGATGTTCAATGTTGTGTGCAGCCAGTGCCGGATCTGGAAATATTGTAGCCTAGCCTCCTCAGGTAGGTGGAATTCCGTTTTGCACTGATCAAATGTTTTAAACTGATCGCCCTCGAAGAGATCCCAAATTGTTTGGCATTCTCCTTCTGCCCATGCTGGGAAGGAGTGTGGTTGTAGAGCTGGTGGAAAGTTCGGGTTACGTGCCAGGGGTGTATTTGGGGATGGGAGGAAGTGAGGCCCCTAGAGGTTGCGATCTTATCCCAGATTTCCAACACTGTCTTTGTGAGGGTGGCTATATATGCGCTACGCGGTCGAGACCCCAGCGGAAGCCATGCTAAGGCCCATAGGGGTCTGCAGGCTACTACCCTATCCATATGTAGCCAGTATTTCTCGCTCTCACAGACCACCCACTCAGAGATGTATCGTAAATGCAACGCCCAATAGTATTCTAGAAGATTGGGGCATGCTAACCCACCGCTATCTTGAGGTAGCATAAGGAGTTTGTTTGGGAATTGTGGCCGTTTTCCTACCCATATAAATGTGGTTAGGTCTTGTTGCAAGCGTTGTATGTAAGTTTGTGGTATTGGGGTGGGGAGTGTTTGGAATAAATATAGCATTGTCGGCAGAACAGACATTTTGATTGCATTAAGCCGTCCTAGCCATGATATCGGTAGGGACTTCCACGTATGTAGGTCCTCGAGGACCGCTTTTCGATATTCTGGCCAGTTTGCCTGTGTTCACGTGGATATTGTGGAAGTTAGATTAAGCCCAAGATATCGTATCGAGCGTGTAGCCCATTGAAAGGAGGTTATGGATTGTAGTTCCGGGATATCCTCATTGGGGATTGTTAGATTCATTGCCCAAGATTTATTGAGATTAATTTTGAGGGCGAAGCCCTCTTCAAATGATTTTAGAAGTGTGATAAGGGCTGGTAAAGAGGTGTGTGGTTTCGACAGGGTAAGTAGTAAGTCGTCCGCATATAAGGCTATCTTATGATCTACTCCTCCAAAAGGGATGCCGCTAATATCTCCTGATTGTCGAATAGCTATGGCTAATGGTTCTACTACAAGAGCAAAAAGCAGAGGAGAGAGCGGGCAGCCTTGTCTAGTGCCCCTATGAATGTGTATCGGTTGTGTGAGCTGTCCATTGACCATGACCTGTGCTTGGGGGGGAAGTGCACGATGCCATTATCCTGGAGACCACTGTGGGTCCCAGCCCTATCTTCTGGAGAACCGCACTCAAGAAATACCAGTCTACCCGGTGTAATGCTTTCTCAGCATCTAGCGATAGTAGACAGGCAGGGATGTTAAGATGGTGTGTCTTATCTACCAAGTGGGCTATCCACCGTACATTGTCGGATCCCTGACGTTGTCGAATAAATCCGACTTGGTCCGGGTCAATGAGACCTGGGAGACACGGTTCCAGGCGGTTGGCTAGGATTTTTGTGTAGATTTTAATATCTGTGTTGAGAAGCGCAATAGGGCGGTAGGAAGAGCATAATGTATGATCTTTGCCTGGGTTGGGGATGAGTGCTATTTCTGCCATGGCCATTGTGGCCGTTGGGCCCGTAATGTCTGTGAATGAGTTAAAAAGGCAAAATAGTTGGTCTTGGATTTGCGGAAGGAACATTGTTGTCCTTTTGACATAGTGCTCTGTTAAAACTTCACGGCCCCTACTAATAGGGCTGTTACCTGTTGATCACTTGCTACTTCATCTTCTCCTTGCACCCCATTTACTTTTTATGTTTCAGGTACCTCTTATGTCTCCTTACTGTATTGTACTCATGCTGTTTCCTCATGTCAACGTTAGTTATTCTGTACAGCGCTCTGATACCTGTCTGGGCTTTGTTTGCGCTTTATAAAACTTTTTCAAATAAATAACATACGGTAGAAGTGAACCGGCAGGCCATCCGTGCCCGGTGTTTTGCCCACCGGCAAGTCCTTCAAAGCCCGTCGGAGCTCTTCTAGTGTAATTGGTTCCTTGAGAATTTGTGCATGTTGTTTGTCTAGGGGGGTCCATGAACAGTTGGAGAGTATTGAATGTATCTCACTCTGGTGTGAGGTCCCTCGATCTTAGAGGGTAGAATAGTACGTGTGGAAGGCTGTCAGTTTATCTTTTTCAGTGATAGCCCATGTGTCTTCTGCAGTTTTGATTTTAGCGATATGTCCCTTTGCTGCCCTCCGTCTCAGCTGGCGTGCCAAGATGGAGCCCACTTTGGCCCCCCCATTGTAGTATTTTTGTTTCAGTGCCAATAATGTGCGTTCCACCCTATTCATTCTATGTGCTCTTAATTGACCCCGAAGCATAACAAGGCGTCGTTTATTGGAGTGTGAGGGCGCCGAATGGTCTAGTCTCTCCAAAGCTTTTATGTCGCTAGCAAGTTTGGCCTCTACCAGCCAAGGCTCTCGACCACACGCTATCGCGATAGACGTGATTCCTCCCCTCGTAGTCGCCTTGAAAGCGTCCCATATGACTGGATATGGTGTTTCAGGAAGGTCGTTGGATGTAAAATAGGCTGAGATCGCCGTCCTGATTTCTGCTACGTCTACTGGGTCGCGCAGAATATGAGGGGGTAATCGCCAGCGAGGGTTATGTCGAGAAGGGTGAGTGTGTTTTTGCAGTAGTATTTCCAAGTGGGCATGATCTGAGATGGAAATGTCCGACATGGAGACTATGTCCTGTGCTAATGAATGAGAGAGGAACAAATAATCTATGCAGGAATAGGAGCAGTGTAAGTGTGAGTAGTAAGAGTAATCTTGCGCTTCCTGAAAATGGTAGCACCAGGCATCTATATGTCCAAGGTCTGTGATTGCTCGCTTCAGAGAAGCAGACATCGCCCCAGTTCCCTGAAAGGAATTAGACCTACGCTCCAATTCTGTGTCCCACACTAAGTTCAGATCTCCCCCAAGGATGAGTTGGTGTCCTTCGTGCATCACCTGATCTCTCAGTAGGTCCCTAAGAGAGAGATCCTGTGCTTGATTAGGTGCATATACATTGAGAAGGGTGAGTGTTTGTGCCCCTAGTTGTACATCAAGTTTAATATATCTACCGCCCCTGCTTCTCACCAGCCGTGATTTACCGCAACCGATTCCTGTCTTGCATAATATTGCGACCCCGGCTGTCTTTGTTGGAGAGGACGCCCAATATTGTGTTGGGTACCTAGGATGGGCCATACGATGAGTGTCGGATTGTAGGAGATGCGACTCCTGTAGGAAAATAATGTCTGGATCTTGGTGTAACAAATAACGCCAAATCTGGCTTCATTTATTGGGGGCGTTAAGGCCCTTTACATTAAGGGAAAGAATTTTTAGACAAGGAGCTGTGGTCATTGTTGGTGTGAAATGTGGTTTCTAGTGATATGGTTTTGGTCTATGTAGGGGTTAATCCTGAGTTGCTGCTTTCCCCCCCAGAGGCGTCTATCAAGATTTATAATGGTAAGAGCTAGGCCCATACCAGGCGGCAAGTACCTCAATATGACCCACATTCTGCAAGATCTCAGCTTGAGAGCCAACCGTTTCAGGGTGTTGTGTCCCTCCCACCCTCCATTAGATTGAGAAAAGGGAGAAGAAATAGGGAGAGAGAGCAGATTAATAACAATAGAAGGCCAACTGGGGCAACAAGTTCAATTCCAGTCCAAGAATGAGCACAGTGTTGAAAGACACGTCATGAATGAAATTAAACAAGTGCAAAAGGACCTTGCCCATCTAACGGGACTGGTTACAACCCTATTGCCATCAAATGTGTATCAGAAACCTCTGCCTAGTAGTAACCCAGTTACGAAAGTACAAACTGTCCAAAAGACTGCCAATGGAGCAACAAGAGACACAAGCAACCCAACAATGAGGAATTGCTCAGAGGAAGCGTCTAGTGTTAGAGCCCCAAAAGATAGGGCCAATAATACACAAGACCCTAAAAATAAGCCCAACCCAGCAATGGTAGATGGAACACGGCCTAAGAGGAATCACAAGGCCTCCCTTAATTTACCTTCCCAAGCTACCCCTTATGTTATCGTTTTAATTTTTTTTCCTAAACTGTCAGATAACACTACAGAATCCTGGGGGGCATTGAAGAATTGTGTTGTACATTGGTTCTCAGTAAATACCAGCTGTAGTATAAGAGTCCTCTCCCAGGAAATAATTATGTTGAGAAGAGTGAGCTGGGTGGGCAAAATGGAAAAAACCTGTAAAGGCGATTGAATTGTTGTAAATTTCCGTACTCCTGAAGTGGTAGGTTCCATTCTAGAAGAAAGATTAGTAAAAGATACATGGCCATCCGACCGCTCAGATGAGAGTGTTATCGCAGTCCCCCTTGGCTATTTTTATAGACCAAGATTGGAGCCTCCCAATTCAAGTGGTAGATTTAATTATAGTATTGCGACACACATGTTGCCAACCACTCTGAACAGGTTTGCCCCCCTGGGTAGCTGCAGCGAGGTCGATTGACTGGATGAGAAAGTTGTGCAACCAATTGAAAGCAATAATGTTATTCCCCCAAAGAATACTCCTGTTACTAACCCTACTAGTTGTCTAACATACGGTTCCCTAAAGCTTATGTCCTGGAATATTGCAGGGGTCAGAAATAAGTTACACGAATCAGACTGGCTTAATAGTATTCAAGATTGTACACTGATCTTATTGCAAGAAACTTGGCAAACTGAATGTTTTTTTATAAATGGTTTTAAGACATTTTTTACAGAAGCAACCCCATCAAAGGCGGGGAGAGCTAGAGGAGGGCTAGCAGCTTTAACTGCGGTGACCTCCCCCCTGATTCTAAAGAAAGTCCTATACGAAATCACAGTTTTTCCAATTTCTACCCTTTTCTGTCAAAGGGATGCAGCACTCCGTTGTGGTGATTAACTTTTACAATAATATTTTCGATAAAACGAAACATGGGGTAATAATCACAATGGAAGAGGAGTTGGATGTTTTCTTGAAGGGGGTAGGGGGGGATTATATATTAATTTGGGGGGGGATTTCAACAGTGAAGTATGTAACACTACAACAGCGGAAAGTTGTGGATATGGAGACACCTATGGTGATTGTATTCTCCACTTCCCACATAACCCTTACGGTGAGGCAATAAACCATGATATGCATAAACATAACCTGGAAATTGCGGAGCCTGGAGAATATGACGGTGAATATGTAAACAAATCCTATGAAGGGGCCAGATCATCGTCATGTATTGACCATATTTTGACATCAAGGAATTGTAGGCCCTTTGTGGAAAAGTGTTACATACAGGCTAGCTTGTACAGTGATCACCATCCCCAACTCTTAATCCTGACCCCGAGTTTATATCATACAGAGAAGGTGTTTGTCTCTACCGGAGAAATTAAAACACAAGGCGAAAATGGGATCTCCATCAAGGGGTCAGGTGTTAATCCAACAGCCTTCATGGAAAATATAGTTCAAAATAATAACCATCTTATTAACCCCTTCCGTGCTCATGACGGCCGGGAGCCGTCATGAGACATGGTGGGCGTGTGCTCATGACGGCTCCCGGCCGTCATGACACATCGCCCCGGAAATCCCTCTGGTGCGGGCACCAGAGGGATTCCCTTTACACCCAAAGAGCCTCGGGAGCTTGGGAAGAGCTTCCCCAGCTCCCGAGGCCCCCCCCCTGGTTTCCCTGAAATGACGATCGGCGCGCACGTCGCGCTGACGTCATTTCAGTGAAACCGAAACTGAAATGAGCCAAGAGGCTCATTTCAGTTTCCTTTCTACGTGCTCAGGGGCTATCTCAGCCCCTGAGCACGTAGAAAGACGGGAGAGGTATCGTTGGAAAGGGGAGAATCTCCCTTTCCAATGGTACCCTCCCCAGTGGATCCCTGCTTGGGGATCGCCACAGGAGGGCGATCCCCAAGCAGGATCCACCCACTAGACACCAGGGAGGGGAGCGGCCCCTTGGGCAAGGGCCTATGCTCCCCCCAATTCAATTTGGCACAATTTAGTCTTTTTGCCCCCCCCCGGGGTGGCAAAAAGCCCACTAGACACCAGGGATTTTTTTTAGCCTATAAAAATAAGGGTGGGGGCTGCCCAAAACGGGCATGCCCATGCCCCCACCCCCGCAATCATTACAGTCTTTCTGCCCCCCTGGGGGGAAGATGGGGGCAGTAGCCCCCAATCTGCCCCCCCCGGGGGGGCAGAAAGCCCACTAAACACCAGGGATTTGTTTTTTGAACATTTTTTTTTAGGGTGGGGGCTGCCCGAATCGGGCACGCCAATGCCCCCACCCCCCCGCCAACATTACAGCCTTTCTGCCACCCCTGGGGGGCAGATGGGGCAGTAGCCCCCAATCTGCCCCCCCCGGCAGACCCACACAAGCCATACATTGCTGGACTCCCCCGGGTGTCTAGTTTTCAGAAATGTGTGGGTTTGGTAGGTTTCCCTAGATGGCCGCCGAGCCCGGGGCCAAAAAATCATGGGACACCCCTAGCAAAACCAGGTTGTTTTGTGATAGGTAATTTTGATGTCGCCTCAATAGGTTTTGGGCCCTTGCCTGTCGCGGGTACTTCACCCACCCACGCGAGTGAGGTATCATTTTTATTGGGAGACCTGGGGGATCGCTGGGTGGGAGGAAATTTGTGGATCCATGTAGATTCCAGAACTTTTTCAGCTAAATTTGAGGTTTGCAGGGGATTGTCTACTTTTCCAAAATGCATAGCTTTCCTGGATCCATTATTGCTTTCATACCCATTTCTACCATTAACTGGAAGGAGGTTGAAAGCACAAAAATAGCAAAAATAGGCAATGTCCCAGAAAAATGCCAAAACTGTGTAAAAATTTTGGTTTTCAGACAAAAATCTGCTTGTCCCTGAAAGCTGGGAAGATGGTGATTTCAGCACCCCAACCCCTTTTTTGATACCATTTGCATGGAAAAAACCAGGTGCTTTCATCTGTAGCCCTTTTTTTCGCATTTTTCCCCAAAAAGACAAACTTTAGCTGTATTTTGGCTAATTTCTGAGTCCCCTCCAGGGGAATCCACAAACCCTGGGTACCTTTAGAATCCCCATGATGTTGGAAAAAAAGGACGCAAATTTGGCGTGGATACCTTATGTGGTCAAAAAGTTACAGGGGCCTAAGCACGAACTACCAAATAGCCCAAAAAGGCTTAGCACAGGGGGAAAAGGCCTAGCAGCGAAGGGGTTAATAAATGCCTGGACAAATCATCCACCAATACTCAGATAGTAGGTGCTTTCCAAAATATTGCTGTCAAAATTTCAAATAATTTGAAATATAGGACAAAGAAACTTAAGGACCACCATCCTAGATGGTTCAATAAGCAATGCTCTAATCTAAATAAGGCCCTGAAGGAGGCATTAAAAGTTAAACCCAGAAATAGCGAAAACATCTGCACCCTTAGGAAAAGTTACAGGCAAGCATTAAAACTAAGGAAAACAGAAATTAAGGAGACCGCCTGGGATAGCTTGATCCAAGCGGCAGAGACTAAGGACTCCGCCCTATTTTGGAAAACAATAGATCAACCGCTATTTAAGGATATTTCATCTGTTAAAGTTGAAATGATAGGAAGTCCTGAAGATTGGCTGCTCCATTTTGAGCACATTTTCAATCCCACACATGAGATCATTGAGACAGACGAAAACAGTAAAATTATACTCCTAAGAGTTGCCAAGATAGAACCTATTATTATAGAGGAGATTAAAATCGCCTTAAAGAATAGTGTTAGTGGCAAAGCCGCAGGCCCAGATGGGGTCCCTATTGATATATTGAGGATAGGCAAAGATGGCCGCCGAGAGGTTGTAGTGGCAGCTACGGCCCGAGCTCCCCTTCCCTGGAGAGCCAAATGGATAGATAATGCGGATGGTCATATCATTTAGCACATATCCGGTACATTTGACCATACTGTTGGTGGACTGGCAAGTTTTAAGCGAACAGCAAGATTCATCACGCGCTCCGAGTTGGGGGGAAACACAGAGGTGCAGGAGCACTGTCTGCATCACCCGATCATCATACATACAGCGCAGAAGCATCGGAAACGGCAAGCAGTTCATAGCGCTCAAACGCCACACTGTAGCGCTTGCGATCAGGATGGCCCCCCGGACCTGTAAACAGAAGGATCCCAAAAGTCAGAAGGATCCGAAAGACAACCCCAGGGAGCCTTCGAAACTACAGGGAACCGCATCAGGACGTGGCATCGGCCAGCAGCAGCGGCGTGCACCGCAGAAGCAAGTGGACGCCGGGTTCAATATCTCGCAGCGAAATAGCGGTGATCTCGGCCCCGCTAACATTGTCCGGACCAGTATCCCTCTCAGACAACCAACACTGGCAGAGCACTTCATACACGCCGCGAGCCTTACCAGAGAAACCTCAGCGCTGCTAGAGGGAATCCAGGCACCAGCTACTGCAACAATAGAGGACGCATTGACAGAGCCGCTGACAGAGCCGTCAACTGCTCTCACACTGACGGCGAATCTGGTAGTGCTGCAAGCACTCCCTGGGCCAGCCTGTAGGGGTGAGAAGCCGAATGAAGAGATTACGATCGTGTCTGACAGTGGTGTGCAGCAATCCCACAGGTAACGATACAGACCGGCAGTAGTGAAGCAAATATGATAATTAATTCTAACTCTTCTTCCCGTGCTTCTGAACTTGTTGGGCCTACTGCGAGTCCTCATTGTAAAATAATAGATACTGGCTCATGTATTGGCCAATTGAGTGGCTATGAACAAACTCAAGTCAGTAACACGGGGGGTGGAGAGGCGAGAAAGACTACCGGGTCGCCAGATGGAGAGTGTTTTTTCTCTTTAAATGATGACTCTGATGTTCCCCACACTAGTGAAGATAATCTTTCGGATTATACAGACTCGGGAGAGACTTCCTCGGGGCAGAAGGCATCAAGGGCATCAAGGGCAACAGTGGCAAGAGTTAGGTTAAGATCTAAAGGCAAAGGGAGTCCTACGGCCCCCGAGGCGCAGCAGCAGCTCGCAGACTCACCTGGGATTATTCAGCCTCCTCTCAATTATACCCTGAAGATGGTATGACACCCAACTCTAACTTTAAAGAGGATACCGGTCTGAAGGCAATCACTACTGCTACAGCTACTGCCACCAGCCCAACGTCAGCCCCTACGATGGAACTGATATATACTACATTAAAGCAAATGCAGGGAGAAGTTAGATCAGAGTCACGCAGGGCGCAAATGGCTACAAAGAAATTGCAAGGCTCACTCCGGAAAATAAATAAACTCTACGAAGGCCTAGAGAGTAGGGTTACCCAGGTGGAGGATCGGACCGGGAGGCTTGAGGATCAGGCTAATGAATGGCAGACTTTCAAGAAGACACAAGAAAAGATCTCTGAGGACCTGTTATGGAAGGTTGAGGATTTTGAAAATAGACAGAGAAGAAACAATGTCAGACTTTTGGGCTTGGTCGAAAACGCGGAAGGGAGGGATGCAAGAACCTTTGTAGTTGCCCTTTTGAAGGGGGCATTTCCGGAACTTGCAGAGTGGAATTGGGATGCGGAGGTTCAGCGAGCCCATCGGTTCCCACTGACCCTAAAGAGAAGAGGGACAGAGGACTCGGGGGGGGGGTACCCAAGGGCTATGCTTGTATATATTGGTAACTACCTCCTTAGGCAAGCTATTATGGACAAGGCGAAACCTGAGACCAAACGCACGTTTGAGGGGAATACATTCTTCGCCCGTCCCGATTTCTGTCACGCCACTGTTGAGCGGAGGTGGCGTCTTAGGCAAATGATAAGATCGTTTCAGGAGGCAAAAAGTGAGGCTTATTTGCTATATCCAGCCCGCCTAAAGGTTATCACTAATGGCCGAGTCCACATGTTTTTTTCTGAGATTAAAGCGCAAATCTATTTAACGGAACTTTTATCTAAGAAAGGAGCAGATGGTACTTCCTGAGTTGTTATAAAATAGTTGAAACTGACTCCCTAATAATGTCACAAAGGGGGCGCTGATCTCGGGTGGTGTTCCAACAGTGGGGGGGTTTGTAAGGTAATTTAGGTTAAGATACACTGATTGGCGCTCTAATATTAATACATGACCTGATCACTTTTGAAAGGGTATTATGGTTGCTTTGCTAGAACAGTATTCGATAGGTAGGTAAGGATCATCTTAAATTATAGATATGCCTAAATATGGATTAATACTATGATAAATGAATAGTATGTGCTATATGACATATGAAAAGGCAGGGAGGGGGCGGCCGCGGCCGCGCTGCCCTCTTCGGATCTCTGCTGCCACATATAGGTCATTCGTGACCTATTTGCCAACAAGAAGGGTGGGGGGTGGGGGGTGGGCCTGGGGTCTGGGCAGGGGGAGCGGTAGGGATAGTCAGGGTGGGGGGTTTAACACAGCACAGCAGAACGGTTAGTGGACACAAGGTACAGTGTAATGGATACAAGTGGATGGAATCTGCAAAAATGGGAGTAAGAGTAAGAGTTGGCAAGATGATTGAAGAGGGTACTGTAAGAGGTCTTATTTCCAAACCGGATATATGGAGTTGAGAATAGCTACAATGAATGTGAATGGACTGAATGATCCTGGTAAGAGACAACGAGTCGCATTAATGTTACGAACAATGCGGCTTGATATTCTATGTGTGCAAGAAACACACATAGAGGGGATTAAAGGCAGGCTCCTGGAGCAACTAGGTTTTCATCTTTTGGCTTGCACCAGGCAGGGGACCAAAACCCGTGGGGTGGCTATCTTGACGAAAAGAAAGGATATAACAGTAAGACAGAAACTTGAGGATAAGTGGGGCAGATGGGTATTAGTAGAGTGTGGGATGCCGGCTGAGATTTTTACTATATGTTCGGTATACGGGTCCACGGAAGATGACCCTGATATCTTTGAGTTCCTGGATACTGAGCTAGCCTCTTGGTCTCCCTTGGTTATCATGTGTGGTGACCTTAACATTAACGGCCTGGGAGGATTGTGGGATGAAGGAGGAGATAGGTATCAGGGCCGGAAGAAAAAGTATTTAGAGCACTCTCTAGCCTGGTACGCAATAATGCATTGGTTGATATTTGGGATACCTTGAAGCCGGAAGATCCCGGTAGCACATTCTATTCAGCCCCACATAAATTAGTAGTCAGGTTGGACTACTTTCTTGCTTCTAAGCTTTTAGTTTCTCGATGCAGGATAGAAAAACTCCCCAGGGTAATGTCAGATCATAGCCCTTTAGTTTTAACATTAGATATGGCTGGGTTGGGAAGGCCGGTGAGATGTTGGACATTTGAGAGGGGCTTTTGAAGGACAACGCATATATAAAATATATGAAAGACTGGATGATTGAATTTTGGGAGGTTAATAGGGGCACCGCTAGTATGGGGATAATATGGGATACTTTTAAGGCAAGAGTAAGAGGGGAAACTTTAAGTTATAGTCTGCATCGACAGAAACAAGATCGATTGCTAGATTCTATAAAAAGTAATAAAGTAAGAGAGGTAGAGGAGGAGCTATGCCAGGCAATTACCTTAGGGGTAGACCTAGACGGTATTTTACTTAGACTGGCCCTTGCTAAAGCAGAAGCACAGGATCGATTGGCAGCCAAAGCGGCCACGACCTTTCTGGTTAAAAGGGAACAGTGTCACGAATTCAGCGAAAGGGTAGGGCACACTCTGGCGATACGTATAAGGCAAAAGGAAGCCGCTGCAGCGATCAGGGAGATAGAAGATGGAACTGGGGAATTGATTAATGACGCAGTGGGGATTCAGGAGGCTTTTAGGAGTTACTACAGTAAACTCTACCATGAAGATCAGGATAAGGACCTTTTGGACATTCAAAGTTATCTAGATGAGATCAGCATAGATCCGTTAGATGTAATTGATAGAGAGGCATTAGATGCCCTATTTACGTCGGAGGAGATCTTTGAGGCTTTATTTAGTCTTCCCTCGGGCAAAGCGGCTGGCCCTGATCAAATACCCTTAGAATTCTATAAGGTTTTTAATGACGCCATAGGGTCCCAACTTATTGAGATGATTAAGCAAGTACAGACCGGGGGCCGGGCTCCAAATTCTTGGGCGGGGGCAGACATTGTGGTCTTTCTTAAAAAGGGAAACCCCCTAGGCAGCCTGGGTCTTATAGACCCATCACATTGATGAATGGGGATGCAAAGATCTTCTCCAAGATTCTGGCTTCTAGATTAGGAAAGATAGTTTCTAGAATGGTTAGCCCGACTCAACACGGTTTTATACCCGGGCGGGGGACGATACAACATATTCGTCAGGTCATAACGCTCTTCGACGCTGCGGCAGCCTCTGGAGACCCCATGGCGGTGCTATTTATAGATGCAGAAAAGGCCTTCGATCGGGTCTCCTGGGGCTACCTCTGGGCCGCTATGAGACGGTATGGTTTAGGGGAGGGGTTTATAAGAGCGGTACAGGTTATGTATGATTCTCCATCAGCCCGACTGAAGATTAATGGAGGATACACGGCCTCATTAGATATTAGGCGTGGCACCCGACAGGGTTGCCCTTGCTCCCCATTACTCTTCGCAATCTATATTGACCCTCTTATCCGGAAGATGGAGGCAAACGAGTACATTCCCCCTATGAGATTTCATGCACTTGAATGTAAAACTTTAGCATATGCAGACGACATCGCGTTAGTCACCCCAAATCCGGATATGGCTTTAAGAGCAATGGAGACAGAAGCGCAGTATTTCGGTCGGGTGTCAGGGTATGCTCTGAACAAACAAAAAACCCAAATAGTTAAGAACACGATGGCAGTTTGTGTTGACGCCCGAGTCATCGACTCTGCGGTGTATTTAGGGATAGAAATCACAGCTGAGCTGGGGCACATTGTGGAGAAAAACATGACCCCAATAATCAACAAAGCCAGGAAAGACTTCGATAGGGTACACAATCTCCATTTATCGTTAGTAGGGCGATGTAATGTTGTAAAAATGGTTTTTCTCCCAAAATCCTTTATCTATTCAGAGGCATCCCACTAGAGGTCGAGAAAAAGTGGTTTAGTGTATTAGAGAATTTAGTGAATAAATTTATTTGGGCTCACGGGAAAACTAGAAGGGCAGTAAGGTTCATGTCACTACCTAGGGAACGAGGGGGTTGGGCTATTCCGGATTTTAAACTATATTACTGGGCCACTGCTTTTCAACACATGCAGGGATTACTGGGAGGAGAGGGTATAGCGGAAGGGCCTGGGGACGCCTCTATGAATTTGTATACATATCTCATTGGAGAAAATGCTCAGAGCTGTTTTGTGAAATTTACTGATCCAAACTATTTCAAAAGAACACGTTTCAAGACACTACAAGCAGCGTATAAAATTTGGGGAATATTTCAGTAAAAAATTGGTCTGGGCCGTCTGAATGCCTACACGAGATTATACAAAAACCCGACACTTCCAGGGGAAATATTTGCAGACTCAACGATGGCAGAGTGGGAAAGATCAGGTATACAGAGGTTGGGGGATCTAATGGGACCCAGCGGTATAGCTCAATTTATCGATTTACAGAAGACCTATGATATAGGTCGCAGCAATTTTTTTAAGTACCTCCAAATTTAGTTAACTTTTTTAATGCCATTATTGGTGGGACGCTGCCTATAACTTGGGAGGAAAGTATGATCGTCCCTATTTTTAAAAAAGGCGACAGAGGAAGCGCAAATTGCTACCGACCAATATCCCTACTTGATTCCACGTCCAAATTAATGGGTAGAATAATGCTGAAGAGATTGGAATGTTGGGTTGAGGAGAAAAACATCTTAACAGCAGCCCAATTTGGTTTCAGAAGGGGTATTGGAACGGTTGAGCAATGTTTAAACCTTGAACTTTTAATAGGGAAATACACAATAGCTAAGGAGGGTCAGCTCCATTTATGCTTCGTTGACCTTACCAGCGCTTTTGATTTAGTGAATCACGTAAAACTTTGGCAAACGCTGGAGGCTCCATACGAAATAATAAGCCTCCTATCACAGCTATATGCCCATTTAACATCAAGGATACGCTATGGCCCTAACGTGGAATGTACCACACAATTTAGAGTACCCCGTGGAATCAGACAGGGTTGCGTTCTGGCGCCCATCCTATTTTCATTATACATCAATGGTATCGACTTTTCACTACAGAATGTAAAGGCAGACGCTCCAGTTGTTGGTAAACGTATTGCCCCAGTACTATTATATGCAGACGATGCAGTCCTAATATCTAGGACTGCAAACGGCCTACAAAGTCTAATAGACAACTTTACAAACTTCATGACGGAAAAAGACCTTAAAATCAATTTGAGTAAAACACTAGTCATGACTTGCGGGAAAAGTAGAGTTAAGAATAGAAGACATTACGTCGACGGAGTACCCATCGAACGAACATCTACTTTCTCTTACTTGGGGCTTCTTTTTAATGGTAATGGATCATGGAGCGCACATATTAATCTATGTAAATTAAAATTCATCAGATCAAGTGAGGCTATTTTTAGATTTTCTCATAAAATAGGCAACAAACCAGTACGTGAAACCCTTAAACTATAAGGTAGCAAAATGTATGACGGGGCCTGTTACGGTGGAGCTTTATGGGTTAGGACAGACGTTACCGCATTACAAACCCTTGAAAATAAATTTTTAAGAAGGGTGTTATCGGTACCTAACTCAACGGCCACCTATATTGTTCATAAGGAATTAAACGTACCTTACATTAGTGACATGATTAGTATGGCTGCGCTTACACTGTGGTTTAGAATATGGTCCAAAGATGAGACGCACTTTACCAAAGATATAATAATGGACTGCCATACACTTGATCGAGGTATGAAGATACCATGGTTAAAATATATAGTCTTTTATCTGAGTGCAAAGTGGTAATCGATTTATGTGACCCTAAAACTATTTTGAATTACTCTAAAGAGGAGCTAAAGAAGAGATTATTGGAAACCAGAGAATTTGCAAGAGAGGCCGAATCAAGGAAAAAATCACTTGTTAGATCTTATTGTGAAGGCCCGATTTCAGTAGGCATTCATCCATATCTTATTGTCATAAGAAATCTACAACAAAGATTTTATTTAACTAGATTAAGGCTGAGCACATTGCACTTTCAAATCGCTTTCCCCGAGATGGGCAAGTGGAGTTCTAATTTACCCAAATGCCCGTGTGATGGTAAAACTTCTCAGTCCACTCTGCACTTTTTACTTTTTTGTAAATTTTATAGGGACATCAGAAATGTAATTTTACGACCTATATTTATTAATAACAGACTGTTTTTGTACAAATCTGCCTTTTACCATATATGTAATCTGGAAAACGTTACAACATGCAATACGGTTATCCTCTTTGTTCAACTTGCTATAAAGAGAAGAAAGGACCTCTCATATCTGGAACTGTTGAGCTATGAAACTGATTAGATACTTATCTTGACGAAACTGCAACGCATCTTCTAATTATCTTATCTTTGATAGTTTTCTTCGTTTTTGTGATAAATGCTCTGTGTAAGGGACATTTGATTTTAAATTTTATTCATGTAATCAATTTTATGAATTTTTTTATGATGATTTGTTTTTATGTAGAATGCTTTTATGGATATATTTGTATACTCCGAATAAAGCTGTTTTGATTTGATTGAATGAGCACAGTGCCGATATACGGCCCATTCCAGAGATGTCACTCTCTTAGGAGAAGGATTGGTGAGGGTGGGCCTAGAGAAAGGGATACGTCTTGGTTCAAAGGTCTCCTGTTCCGCTGCCTGCCTGAATCCAGGCAGGTGGAGTGGTCCCTCATTACATAGAGTGCTTCAGTCTCTTTTGAGAGTTACACCAGGGTAGATCTACAGACAATGGTTCTGGTGAGATGCTGATATTATTCAGAGTCTGCTGAAGAGGGAGTGGGCGACTTTCCGCCCTCCATGGTTCGGAGGTGTTTTATAATGTCTTGTTTAGTCTGGGCAGAAGATTGTTCCCTGGCTCCGGCCCCCCGTCGCGGCCTTAAGACCATGGCCCATTCAGGGCATGCAGGTTCCCTAGTTGCTGGTTGCAAAGAGAAGGGATGGCCACCCTGGGGGACATAGGGAGCTGTAAAAGTTGCTTGGCTTCCTGCAGGGAGCGCATTACCCGACGTTTGCCCTCCCAGGTGAAGATTAAGGACAAAGAGGTGGCCCCATTGATATTTAATGTCCAGAACACAGAGCTTAACTGTTATTGGTTTAAAGTCTCTGCGCATTCGGAGCGTCGCTGAGGAAATGTCAATTCTGATTTATTTTGTGAGGCCTGTAATATTGCTTCCTTTTCGGTGAAAAAGTGTACCCTGGTTAGGATATCTGGAGCCAGTTCAGGGCGTCCGGGGGGTGTACCTACTCGGTGTGCCTGGTCCAGTGCTGGCGGGGATGCATCATCATCCCCTCTGATGTGGTGGAGTAGCTCCGTGGTGAACGCCTTGATGTCTGAACCCTCTACCTCTTTGGGTATGCCTCTGATTTGGAGGTTGTTCCGTCTACTTCTATTTTCTAAAATCCTCCTATTTTATCTGAAGTTCAATATGTTGGTCCTCGAGTGCAGTCATTCGTTTCACAAAGGTTTTCCTGATCTTCTGTACGGTTGTCTACAGTCCTTTCTAGGTCGTCGACTCTCTCGCCAATTTCAGTAATGTCTTTCTTCAATTCTTTGAGGCATGATGTAAATTCGGCTTTAAGAGAGCCAATTTCTGATTTGATTTCTTGAAGAAAGTTATTCATCTAGGCTTGGGTGAGTGGCTCAGTCACCCCGTATGAGGAGGATGCCATGGAGGCAGGAGTCGGAGGGCCAGCCTTTTGCCACAGGGAAGCCACTGGATTGTCTTTGGATAAGCTTGAAGCAATGTCTTTACCTGCCTTGGGGCATGGCATATTACATGGGTTGCGCTTCCCCTAGAGATGAGCCATGTCACCTATCTAGCCAGATAGTGCGGCAATCTCAGGTTAGTTTTGAATGTACGGTGGTGTGGTGCGGCACGACTTTCAGGACGGCCAGACAGGATCCTGTGTTGAAAAGAGGGATCCAGCTGAAGGTAGCTGTAAATGGCACAGTTCTATGGGGCAATATCCAACGTGGTCCCACCCAGTGAGGCTTCTTCCTGTTAGGGTTTGCAAATGCTATCTAGCTCTGTATGGCAGCTCAGCAAGGGGGGGGGGCGGGGGTCACTGCCTCATTTAAAGCTGCTGGTGGGGGGGGCCTGGCGCTTGGCCTATCAGTTCGATTACTGCGCCTAGATGCGTAATGATATGAATGATGGCTCCAGGTCGGATGCCAACAGCAGTATTGGGCCCCTGAGTCCACACCAGGAACGATGATAAAGCTAAACGCTGTCAATGTGGGAAGGGGGGGGATTCAGGCTCTCGCCCCTCTCTGACGGTGTTTACCCTGGGGAGTATTTGCAGGCTCATGCATTTGTGTTGAGAGCCCAATCCCACGTACAAAAGGCCAACTAGGCCACGCAGGCGCAGTTCTCCTACCTTCTCCAGCATCACTCCATGGGCTGTCTCACTCCCACCGGGCCTACCAGTTCTCAGCGGGGCCCCTGTGCAATCGCTGTTAGGTACCTTCATGGCCGGGGTCTCCCCCTGCTGCAGGCTACACACCACACCGTCGCTGGTTACCGCAGAGAAGAGGGGCTCCGAACTTTCTCAAAAGCTCTTCCAGGCCCCGTGGCCGTCCAAAGGGGGTCTGCGCTGATAATTGATGAGGCACCGGGCTCCCTCAAGAGCGCCCCCGCTGATTGCGCTGTTTCTTCTGCTCCTCTTCTGGCGGTCCACCGCACCAAGGGAGCTCACCTCCTTCAAACTGCAGGGCCTCGCCAGTGCATCCCGCCCTTCAGCGCCGCTGCTCTATCCAAGATGGCGGCCTCGGGTCCCGATGTCGCTCCAAGGCTGTTTGCTGAGGGTCCGGAATGGGGACCGTCGAGGGACGAGGTACCTTCTATTGTGCCTCCGCTGACTGAGCTTTCTCGTTGCCCTTCTTCCGGCGGTCTGCTGTGTCGTGGGAGCTCACCATACTCAAGCTGTGCGGCCCTCTAAGCGATCTTCTTTCAAGTGCGCAGCTGCACAGCTCACGACAGCAGTCTCGGGCATCGGCCCAGCCAGGAGACTGAGTTTCTTTCGCTGCTGTGGCGCAAATTCCCTTTGCCGCGCCTCTGCTGAAGACATTGCTGTGATCGCTTGCCCTCTACTGGGTTGCAGGTCTCGCTCGCGCGCTGTTTTCATGCAGTAGGGCTTCGCAGAAGTTCTCTTTCCGGCAACACCGCCGAGCGTCCTAAGATGGCGGCCTCAGGGTCTCACCCTGATCAGGAGGCCACGTTTTCTTTGCGACAGGCGCGAATTCCTTTCACCGCGCCTCCGCTGACTGTGCCGCTGCCACAATCACTCGTCTTCCGGTGAGCATTGCACCCAGGCAGCCTGCTGTTATCGGGGAGTAGGGCTGATCTAATACTCCCTGGCCGGCGATGCCGCCAAGCGTCTCAAGATGGCGGCATCGGCTTCTATGTCGGCCCGGACTTTATATATGGCCAGAGAGCCCAAGCGAGGGAGTCTATGCGACCAGCCTGCTGGCTACTCCTTCCGGTGATTGAGATGCCCTCAGGGGGGGCTCCCCAATGCCTTGGTGCCGTGATATTAGCTTTAAAAGGCAGCGGTGGCACGGAGACCCTTCAGAGCATGTCTTACTCCATGCGCTGCTAAGCCACGCCCCCCACCATTCATTTTTAAGCTAACGCAGTGCAGGATGTTCAAAGTCTGACTTAATCTTGGGACTGCGCTTTTCAGGAATAGTCTTAATTGCCCAGGTGGCCATGTTGTAGGTGTTCCAACTTACATTCAAATCTTTGCAGTGCCAACTGGAAATTCACCATAAAGGTTGAAAATGTGTTGGGCTCTATGAAGGTTTCATTTTTTAGACTGTCTCTTAGAAAAACGCTAGACATGAATTAATTATATGAGTAGCTAAATATCTTTGCAAAATATTGGACAAATGTACTGGGCAAGTTCAACTCTAGTTTCAAGGCCTGTACTGGAATAGCTGGGCCTACCATTCAAATTTTCCATACAATCTTACCCTCATACCTATTCATAAAAGACCTTTCATTAGAAGGAGTATATTCAACTGCATTTGATAGGGTAGGGGGGATTTTAGTGTTAAAAATACTCCATCGATGCTTAAAATGTCTCTTCCTCATAGAGTTATAAAATGTAGTTAAGCAGTAGCATGAGCTAGTGCTTTAGTCCCTATTTGTGTAAAGTGATGTCTACTGGTGAGAAATTACGATACTGAGGTAGGTATACTGCTTTACCTGCTCAAGTCGCTCTGCCCATAAGTACTGTCCAAAGGGTTTATGGTGTTTCTTGCCCCCACACACATCCACCTTGATTTTAGTTAAATTAACTTTTAAGAACTTCTCCTCGTCATATAAATCTATAATATCAAGGTTACACTGCAGCTCAATTGGGGTTAAGTTAAAAAAAAAACGTCATCAGTGTACATCAGTATGTGAAGAGGCTTAGAAGAATGTTTGGGTGGGTAGTTTCGTACCTGAGGAAAAGGGAAGGTAGATCATAAAGAAACAGAGAGAACAATAATGGTGCCAATAAACATCCTTGTTTCAGCCTATTTCTTGTTTGTATTTTTGGTGTCAAATCTTAACTCCCACCCAAAAATATTCTGCACCGAGTAGAGGTATGCAACACAATTATTAATGTTAACAAGTTCAATGGAATACCTAATTTTGTAAGTTTCACCAAATCCGTCCTGGTTCCTCTCCATGTCTCGAGAAACTGCTTCGATTGGCAGTCCACAATACCCATTAGGAGGCAATCCTTTAAATACCTCGGAATCTGGGTGGCCCAGCTCCCTGACCTTGCGTGGTCGCTTAACCTGACCCCTTTGGTGAAGAGAGCCCGAGCTGACCTCCACAGATGGCAGACGTTACCGCTGAACCCTCTGGGAAGAGTCGCCCTCTTCAAAATGATGATACTGCCCAGGTTTTTATATATAATTCAAAATACACCCTTTTGTTTCCCAAGAACTTGGTTCAAGGAACTAGATAGCCTGGCCACCAAATTCCTATGTAACGGTTGGAGACCTCGTTTGGCCCTGTCCCAATGCCGGATCCCATCTTTCGATGGAGGAATGGGCATGACTAACCTATGTAACACACTAACCCACTCCAGGGAGGAAGAGCAGACACACCTAGGTGCATGGCGAGAGACGCACCTTGATATAAGTTTGACTACAGGGGTCTCTCCTCCACTCTCCTCCCAAGGGGTGGGTAGGAAACCACCATAGGGTTTATTAAAATTCTTCTTTGGTAGAGTGTGACACAGGTCAACCTACCCAGTGGGAACTTCATACTGATATCTTGGTAAGAACGGAGCCCAGTTTATTTCTTTGTCCTGATGAATGCCGCGGACCCTATAGGCCAAGAAGGCAGAAACATGTCGACAAAATTAGCCACTACGGTGAGGGGGTAATAATACGCCCCTCTTCTCACCGTTCTTGTAATTTTAATACCATATAGTTGCCTTTCTGAATAAATGTAATTCGGCAATTATACTGGTTTTTAAAACTTCACTCACCTACATGGGCCCCCACTTAGGGGCCGATTCCGATTCCGGCCAGAAATCTCTCCGACCGAGCCGGACCCGGAGAGAATTCCGACCGAATCGGACCCTAGCAGTCCGACCGGACGAGTACGATGCATTCGCATGCTATCGGACTCGATTCGGTCGGACTCCCATTGAAGTCAATGGGAGCCGGTCGTACAACGCGTACGCGGGCTCCCATTGACTCAATGAGTGCGAGGCGAACAAGGGCGCCCCCTACAGTGGGTGCGCGTTTGTGCGCATCGCGGCGTACATGCACAGGTAGGGGGGACCCATGGGTCCCCCCTGTGTGCGACTCGCGCGCCTACGCGTACAGGGGGGTCCGACGTGGACCCCCAAAGTCCGGCTCCGACAGCTCTTTTGAGCCAGACGGCGCGAGTCGGTCGGACTGCTCGCGGCGCGCATCGTACTTACCCGGCCGGGAAACGTCTCCATAGCGCGGTGCGAGTCGTGTCCGTGCGAGTCGCTCGGAGCGTGTTGAAGCCACGTACGAGTCGGTCGGCGATTTCGCGGGAGCTTGCATCGTACTCGCTCGGCCGGACCCGCGTACGATTCGGTCGGGAAACAGGGCTCCGAATCGGATCCGGTAAATCCGAATCCGATTCGGAGCACTACCGGCCGAGATCGGAATCGGCCCCTATGTCTTAGAAGTGCTTCCCTGTCTCCAGGTGAAGGCCCGCTCTCCATCAAACCAAGTTTTTAGAGAGCGAGGACTGCCGATGATGAAGCATGACACCTGGTGGTGTGTGAGGACAGTCCTTCACTTTTTGTGAGATGCCAGCATCTTCATTTAGGATTTAGTTACGTTTTGGTCAAAAAACTCGGGAGCAGCTTCTTTTGTGTATTCATGACTAACCTATACCTGTATTACTTGGCGACCCGCTTACTTACGATACATGATTGGTTCAATGGAGGCTGGTCGGATCCGGCATACAGGGTGGAACTGAATATCCTGGGCCTACCCAAGATCCAGGAGATGATGTATGGGGGGCCTGTCTCTAGATCTTTGCCCGTGGTGACACGGGGGTTCTCCTGGCCTGGCGTGCCTCCCTGCGACATACCCAGTGGTCGAACAAGCTAACCCATTACACGCCGCTCTGGCAAGGCTCCTGGCTCCAGGAGGTCAGCGGCATAGAAGGATTCAGGGCCTGGGACCTCATTGGCATATCGCAACTCGGAGACGTATGGGGAGGTGACCACATGCGCACCTTTCAAGATCTACAAACCTGATACTCCCTGCACTCCTCTCAGTTTTACAGGTACCTGCAGTTACACCACGCCCTCCACAAACACATAACGAATGGCACCGCACTGCCGGAATACAGCCCACCAGAGGCGTAGACCATGACAGGTAACTTGGGGAAGGGGGGGATCTCCCGTATCTACCGATCCTAAACAAATAACACACCCAACACGTTGGACCGACTTAGGGATCAATCGGAGGGATGGGTCGGGCCTCTGGAGGAAGAAGACTGGAGAGACGCACTGATGGCACCCAAAACAGTCACTACTTCCGCTAGACTCTGTTTGGTCCAGCTATACTACTTACACGCTGCATACCTAACACCAAAACGCCTCCATAGCGCAGGGCTCAGACTCAATGCATCATGCTCACGCTGCAACCAAGACCAATCAGATTTCTTTCACATGGTATGGAGCTGCTCCGTCATCACACGATATTGGGACTCCATAGAGAAGGAGCTCACAGAGGTTCTGGGCTGGGAGGTCCCGCATAGGCCATTAACTGTGCTCCTGGGAATTACTGACGGGCTGGACGGGTCTAGAGCCGACAAACTGCTTTTAAACACAGCCATGATAGTGGCCAAGAGAGACATTGCGGCCAACTGGTTGAATCCTACCTCACCTACTATAGCGAAGTGGCATAGAGGGGTAGACTGGTGCGCAGCACAGGAGAGACCTATGTACGAGGCTAGGGGGTGCTCGGCGAAGTATCATAAAGTCTGGGGCAAATGGTTGGGACCACTGGAATAATAACACCTCATTTGCAGTATTGTGAGGTAAGTGCGAGACTCTGTTTTGTTTTCCTTTTTGTAGTTGTGTACTTTGGGGGCCTTCTCTGTATGGGTACTATGACGATGCCTTGTAATTGCTGCGAAATGCTGTATCTGATGTCTGCTGGTCCTTTCCCTGTTTTAAAAACCAATAAAGTTGCTATGTTGTTCACAACTGAACACTTAGGTCTAAACCCAGATTGTTGTTCTTCTCCTGGAATAAATAATTTACCAAAAGCCCTTTCTTGCAGGTGATCTAAGATACTTTTTGTGAATATTTTATCTGTCACATCTAATAAGGCAATTTGCCTATAATTGCCTGGATAGGACGAGAACCTTTCTTGTGTATGGGAACTACAATACTCCCAACCCAAGATTTTAGGATTTGGCCTGGCCTGTAACAATGTACAAATAATGGAAACAAAATTTTCCCCATGCGTCCTGGTCATATTTTAGCACCGGTTTTGGCACCTGATACAGGGCCATTGCTCCTGAATATCTGGCTTTTCTTATGTAACCTCATATTTGTTTACTTTTTTGCGGAGAAATATCATCTGATCTACAGACCTTGACCTGCATCGGGGTAAATAAGTGTTCTTGTGGAAGAAACTCGATTCATTGAGTACAACTTGGCCATATGATCTTTCCAGACATTAGGTGGAATAGACCCAGTGACTGGATTTTTTTTAACCACAGTGCTGTACCACAATTTTCTAAATTTGCTTAGTACTTTTGCTTAAGGAAGCCTTTTGGAGATTATGCCAGTTTTGGTCAACTAATTTCCACCCAATGTCTTTTCTCTTCTTCCTTAGCTCCTGTATCACTTTTTTCCTAATAGTACAAAGTTGCAGAAATTCTGTCTGTTTAAGACAATTTATTTCTGCAGGTAGGTTGGCATCAAAAAAACTTTTAAAGTTTTGCCCTCCTTTTGATTGAGTGACTTATTGATTTTACCTCTTTTATAGGCTCCAATATCCAACTCTCAAATTCAGGAATTATCTCTTCCTGAAAAAGAGAAAGGTCTAAATTTGGGACAAACATTTTATTAAAAAGATTTATATGAGAAGCATTCCAGTACATCCAAACCTAAGTTGATTCTATTTCCACTTGTCTATTTCCCACCTTAAGCCGTCAGTTAGACGTTTGCAGCAATTGACAGTTGATGGCTACTTGGAGAATTGCATGATCACTTACATCAAGAAAATGCATTTTCAATGCAGTAATCAGACAATACAAACTTTAATTGGATATTATATAATCTGTTATTTATGTCCCTGTGATGCCTGTTTTTGTGGGTTTAGCTGGGATATCAGTTTTAACTTTTCTGTTTATTAAAACTCCCTCTATAGTTCTTAACTATTCAAGTAGTATTTTGCCTCGCAAATCTGAATTGATATTCTTAGGGAAGATTGTCTCAGGAATGTTCCTTGCTTCTTCAAGATCTTTATCTCTATTCATACTTAGGGCCCGATTCTGAAGTCGGACGGACCGGAGTCCATCCGACATCGGTTTGGAACTGGAACCGTACTACCTCCTGTCATCGGTTCCAGCAAAGGAAGTAGGATGCGACCGAACCCTGTTGGGTCGCAATCCCATTCTTTACAATTGGAGCATGCATTCAGAATAGAATGCTTGCTCTCATTGCAAAGATCAGAGGTGCAGTTCATCCCTGCACCCCGTGGCAGGCACATCAATGTGCCTGCCACCGGGTGCAGGGATCAACAGGGGTGCACCATAGGTGCCCCCTAGGCTGCCATTCGGCAGCCTTGCACCCATGGGAGCCCTGCTGGGGGCCCCTAGAGACAGATTCCCAGTGCCTTTCTGTGTCAGAAAGGCCGGCACAGAAAGGCAGTGGGAAGCTGCCATCGTAATCCCTTGGCCGGAAAGAGGGATAACTGCAGGCTTTCCGAATGGCGGACAGGCTCTCCGAGCCCGTCAGAGGCCATTAGGAAAACCGATTCGGATTACCTTCCAACCGACTCCATCCAAATGGCTCGGTTGGAAAGGAATCCAAACAGGCAATTCCGATGCGGTTGGAAGGGCTCCGACAAATGGTTGGAGCCATTTCCAACTGCATCGAAATCGGGCCCTTAATGTTGAATTCGAGATTTTTGCATTAAAATCACCAACTAAGAATGTAGCTGTATTTCTGTAATTTTCAGCTACATTTGCAATAAAATTAAGAATATCAATTAATAAAAAGTTACCTGGCTGACCAGGAGGTATATAAACATTAATGTAATTTACAGACAACAGTATCGCTAGAACACCTTTTGTGCAACCTTTTGTTGACCTCTGTGCCAAACTGTCTATTTGATAGTAAGCTTCAGATGAAAAATACATCAATGCCCAGGTCTCTTGTAGACATATAATCTGAAATTAATAAGCAATAAGTATTTAATTTTCCTTTCCCGAAGGCTGGCAAGATTCCATGAGAGTAAATAAAAGTTTTTACTTGAAAGGTAACTATGAGATTGTATTTAATGTGTTTTAATTTTGCTCTCCATAGAGCCAGCTCCAAGATCTTACACTACCCAGGTTTTCAGAAAGCCAGTGGTTGCCAGTGCTTCTTTTCCGATCGTCATCATGCAGCTATATAATTATAGAGTTAGCGAAACCAGGGGTATTTATACCATATCCAGTGTTGGTAATAGAGGCATTTCTTTTTATTATTACAGGAAAGTTAGTTAATTCTGGATCCGCTAATGATGTTTCGGGTAGTTGTACAAAATAAACATCACAGCCACATTTATGAAGAAAAACACTTTCTTGCAAAATTATAGTTGGAATCAGTTTAGACCAAAATTCAATCTTGCTATTGATAAATTTTGTTTATTTGGGAAAGATATCAGTTTTAGAAGCAATGTGTAAAGTATTTATGAAGCACACAAACAGTAATAAAGTAAAAACACAACTCAAGAAAAATCCCTGACCCATATAGAAAAATAGAGTAAAGTGTAATAAATAAAATTATACCATAACAACAAAATCCAATCAGTAGAGCCTAAGATATTCCATTTTTGAGGTTGTAGGTGAAAATGACGCCAAAGAGCACTAGGCGCTAACTGTGGTTATCTGGCCACGCCGAACCAGGACAAAGTCACAAGTTCAGTCTGACCATGAAGGAGCATGGGCCACATACAGGGACCAGGTTAGTCCTGCAGAGTGTTGTCCCTTATGTCCCAAGTGTGAGGCGTTGTGTCGCTCGGCGTTGGTTCCAATCAGGAACTGCACAGTGCGGGGTCCTGAGTCGATTTGCATGCCGCTGCACCGGTTCTGATGAAGCTATTGATCAGGAGCACCGAGGTGCTGCGATGCGAGGTCCTGATTCAGGTTGCATCGCGATACATCAGTTCCAATGAAACCATCGGTCAGAAGCTGCGAGGTGCTGCGATGCAAGGTCCTGTGTTGGGATGTGTCACGCTGCGTCGAATTTAATGGAACCTACAGTTAGGCAGGTAGGAATGCACTCTGATGTCAGCTAAGGGTCCGGGACTTGGGGGGCACCTCTTGGGAATCAGGACTCACTCCAGGCAGAGGCCAGCAGCAGGGCTTAAACAAGTCCATTTACAGGTTCAGGCAGGTCCAGTGTGGCAAGTGGTCAACTGGGCAATTGCAGGGAGGCTTCTGAAGCTTATTGTGTCCCTGTAGGTCATACAGGAGGTCAGCCAACTGACCCTTGGAGTCACTCTGGTTAGCCTGGGATAACGGCAAGCAGGTCCAAACTTCCTTCTTGGACAACAAGGCAGTTCTTCAAGCAACAGGGGAGTCCTCTGGCAGCAGGGCAGTCCTTCTTCTGTAACTTCCCTAGGTCCAAGAGTGTTCTGAGGAGTGGCTCTGGTATCCCATACTTATACCTGGTGCCAGCCTTTGTGTGGGGGGTTTCCCTGTCTTACTCCACATCTGGTTTGAAATGTTCTTCCCTAGTCAAGGATCGAAACTGTCTGGGGTGACAAAAGACAGGCAGGTCTGGTGTCAGATTCCACTGTGTGAGCAGGAGGCTAGGCCCTTTAAAGTGCAAGTGGGGCTGGGTACAGCTCCTCCCAGTCATTCTGCCAGAATGGCCTATCCCGTCCACACCTAAGCCCCTTTGTGTTACTGTCTGGAAGCAATGTACAAACCCCAACAGCGAGCCATTCACAGTCATGTGACCCAGGATACTGACAGAAGGCACAAATGGTTAGGACAAGAAAATGCCGGCTTTCTAAAAGTGGCATTTTGAGAAGTATACCTTAAAGTCCAACTTTACCATTAAAGACAATTTTTAATTACAATGTATTTGAGTGTCAACAGCATATCTCTATCTGGTCCCAATCCAAAGTTATCACTTATTAAATGTTATAATGTAACCCAGTGTTAGTCGATGGTAGAGACATTGAAAAATTAGTTTAAGGGTTTTTCACTGGCAGGACATGTAAAACTTCAGCACATATGTCCTACTTTTTAAATACAATACACCTTGCCCATTGAGCCTTTAGGGCCTACCTTAGGGGTGACATATGTATTAAAAAGGAGATTTAGGCTGGGAACAGGGCCATTTTGCCAGGTCAAAATGCCAGTTTAAAACTGCACAAGGCTGCAGTGGCAGGCCTGACATATTTTAAAAGGCTGCTTTAGTGGGTGACACAATGAGTGCCACAAGCCCTCTAGTAGCACTTAATTTACAGGCTCTGGGTGCATGTAGTGCCAATTACTAGGGACTTACAAATAAATTAAATGTGCCAATTATGTGTTACCCAACGTTACCATGTTTGAAGGAGAGTGCACAAGTACTTTAGCACTGGTTACCAGTGGTAAAGTGTGCAAAATCATGAAGCCAACAAAAATGAATTCAACAAACAGGCTGGTGAACAAACCACAAACAGAAGTGTAGGAAAACATTTTGGGGGGAATACCACGCCAAGGATGTCAGGTCTAACATTTAGCATTCAGGCAGTGCAGCTGATTTTCAACCTGTTCTCAATTTATTTCATGCCTAAGTATTCTCTAAAGCTTCCTCTTCCAAGAAAAAAACTTAACTTTGTGGTGCTCTGCACATTGTGTATCTGAAGGAGTCTGTCTGCATGAAATATTTCCTCGTTATCCTTTTCATATTTCCAGTGCCTAATAAATCCAGCAGTTCGCATCCAGCATCCAGCATCCAAATGCGCCGGCCAGCCCGGCAGTTCTCGACCCTGCCTCATGTGTCTTTGATCTGATGTAATTCGTTGGATCTGTTGAGCTATCCATCGAGGGGAGGTGGCAGGGAGCTGGGAGGTGTGCAATGGATCAAACAGCTGGTTCTGCATTGCTGACCAGACCAGTTCGAGGTTGAAACACCTCCACACCCCGATCACGTTGGTGGCCTAGAAGAAGAGTATATTTCCTTTACGGTGTCCAGCATTTCACGGTTTTCATGGAACAAACACAAACAGCATGAATGCAGGTTATGGCTGGAGAGGGCATGGCTTTATGGCCAGTGTTGCCAAACTTGGAACTGGGAAACCAGGTTTGAGTCTTGCATCACCTCAACATCGTGTGGTCTTGGGCACATCACTTAATCTCCTCGAGACTTAAAAAAATGAATCTGACCTTGTGTAATGTAACTTGTGCTCATGTAAAGAGCATCAATGCCTTTGTGCTGGGTTCGTGACATAGAAGACGGAAAAAGAAAAACAAGCAATGGCAAAGCCAATAGGTGGCAGCTGTGCAGTCTGGCTGAAAGAAAAAAAACATTATGGTGCAGTCAATGCTGGCCCAGTGATAGGGTATTTTTTTTACTTTCAACCAGACTGCACAGCAGCCGCGCTGCTGTACAACAAAGCTTAAAAAATATCGACAAAGCCAAATAATAGTGATATTTGGCTTTGTCCATTTTTTTGCCATGGTGTCCGACAGTGCGGCTCCTGTGCATCAGAAATGAGATGCATCAAAAAAACTTTGTCATGTAGGTATTAGCGGTGTAATAGCAGAGAGTGTTGGACATTAGAAATAAGGTGCATAGGAAGAGGTCTCTGTGGAACTAGGTGCTGGATTAGCACATAGTGGTACACATCAGTAATGAGGTGCATCGACAGAGTTGGATGGGGGACTTTGTGTTTCCAATGCACCTCACAGCTGCGGTCAGTGCAGGTAACAGCGGTGGGGCCGCGTTGGGGGTGATTCCGAGGGACGATGCCGAGGGAAAATTTATTATTTATTTAATTTTTCCTCTGCATCGTCCCTCGAAATCCCCCCCAACGTGGCCCCACCGCCCTACCGCTGTTACCTGCATGAACCGCGGCTGGCACCTCATTCCAACATGCACCACTCTGCTATTTCATTAGTGCACGGCGTGGTGCATGTTGGAACGAGGTGCATTAGAAGAGCTGTTTGGGGGTCTTGGGGTGAAACAGCTGAGAGTGCTGTACATTAGAAATGAGGTGCATCAGAAGAGCTCTATGCGAGCTTTAGTGTTCCAATCTCAGATAGTGATGCATATCAGAAATTATGTGCTTAGGTAGAACTGTGCGTGAGTCACAATGCCAGAATAGCATCAGGGAAGGCACATTAGGATCGTGATCCTGTGGTAGCGTCTTTTGGGGGTTTCACTGCTAGAATGTCAGTGGATGCAGTACTTCAGAGATGGTAGCATCGGGGAAGATGCTGTAGGGCTCATTGTTTGAACAGCAGGAGTGTTGCACATTACACATGAGGTGCATCAACAGAGCTATGTGAGAGTTTCAGCACTGGAACCGAAGATGTGTGGCACATCACAAATGAGGCGCATTGGCAGAGCTGTGTGAGAGTTTCCGCTGGAACAGAAGATGAGCTGAACATCACACATGAGGTGCATCTGCAGAGCTGTGTGAGAGTCTCAGCATTTGAACAGAAGATGTGCAGCACATCACACATGAAGTGCATCGATAGAGCTGTGTGAGAGTCTTACCACTGGAACAGAAGATGTGCAGCACATCACACAAGGTGCATCAGCAGAGCTGTGTGAGAGCCTCAGCATTGGAACAGATGTGCAGCACTTCACACATGAAGTTCATCGACAGAGCTGAGTGAGAGTCTTAGCACTGGAACAGAAGATGTGCAGCGCAACACCCATCCGCAGAGCTGCGTGAGAGTCTCAGTGCTGGAACAGAAAATAAGCAGCACATCACCCATGAGGTGCATCGGCAGAGCTGTGTGAGAGTCTCTGCTGGAACAGAAGATGTGCAGCACATGAGGTGCATCGATGGAGACCTGTGAGAGTCTCAGCACTGGCACAGATGATGTGCTGCACATCACACATGAGGTGCATCGGCAGAGCTGTGTGAGAGTCTCTGCTGGAACAGAAGATGTGCAGCACATGAGGTGCATCGATGGAGACTTGTGAGAGTCTCAGCACTGGCACAGATGATGTGCCGCACATCACACATGAGGTGCATCGGCTGAGCTATGTGAAAGTTTCAGCACTGGAATAAAAGATGAGCAGCATGTCGCACATGAGGTGCATCGATGGAGACCTGTGAGAGTCTCAGCACTGGCACAGATGATGTGCCGCACATCACACATGAGGTGCATCAGCAGAGCTGTGTGAGAGTCTCTGCTGGAACAGAAGATGTGCAGCACATGAGGTGCATCGATGGAGACTTGTGAGAGTCTCAGCACTGGCACAGATGATGTGCCGCACATCACACATGAGGTGCATCGGCTGAGCTATGTGAAAGTTTCAGCGCTGGAATAAAAGATGAGCAGCATGTCGCACATGAGGTGCATCGGTGGAGCTGTCTGAGAGTCTGAGCGCTGGAACAGAAGATGAGCAGCACATCACACATGAGGTGCTCAGCGCTGCAATAGAAGATGAGTGTCACATCACACGTGGTGCATCGTCAGAGCTGTGTGAGAGTCTCTGCTGGAACAGAAGATGTGCAGCACATGAGGTGCATCGATGGAGACCTGTGAGATTCTCAGCACTGGCACAGATGATGTGCCGCACATCACACATGAGGTGCATCGGCAGAGCTGTGTGAGAGTCTCTGCTGGAACAGAAGATGTGCAGCACATGAGGTGCATCGATGGAGACTTGTGAGAGTCTCAGCACTGGCACAGATGATGTGCCGCACATCACACATGAGGTGCATCGGCTGAGCTATGTGAAAGTTTCAGCACTGGAATAAAAGATGAGCAGCATGTCGCACATGAGGTGCATCGATGGAGACCTGTGAGAGTCTCAGCACTGGCACAGATGATGTGCCGCACATCACACATGAGGTGCATCAGCAGAGCTGTGTGAGAGTCTCTGCTGGAACAGAAGATGTGCAGCACATGAGGTGCATCGATGGAGACTTGTGAGAGTCTCAGCACTGGCACAGATGATGTGCCGCACATCACACATGAGGTGCATCGGCTGAGGTATGTGAAAGTTTCAGCGCTGGAATAAAAGATGAGCAGCATGTCGCACATGAGGTGCATCGGTGGAGCTGTCTGAGAGTCTGAGCGCTGGAACAGAAGATGAGCAGCACATCACACATGAGGTGCTCAGCGCTGCAATAGAAGATGAGTGTCACATCACACGTGGTGCATCGTCAGAGCTGTGTGAGAGTCTCTGCTGGAACAGAAGATGTGCAGCACATGAGGTGCATCGATGGAGACCTGTGAGAGTCTCAGCACTGGCACAGATGATATGCCGCACATCACACATGAGGTGCATCGGCTGAGCTATGTGAAAGTTTCAGCGCTGGAATAAAAGATGAGCAGCATGTCGCACATGAGGTGCATCGATGGAGACCTGTGAGAGTCTCAGCACTGGCACAGATGATGTGCTGCACATCACACATGAGGTGCATCGGCAGAGCTGTGTGAGAGTCTCAGTGCTGGAACAGAAAATAAGCAGCACATCACACATGAGGTGCATCGGCAGAGCTGTGTGAGAGTCTCTGCTGGAACAGAAGATGTGCAGCACATGAGGTGCATCGATGGAGACTTGTGAGAGTCTCAGCACTGGCACAGATGATGTGCCGCACATCACACATGAGGTGCATCAGCAGAGCTGTGTGAGAGTCTCTGCTGGAACAGAAGATGTGCAGCACATGGGGTGCATCGATGGAGACTTGTGAGAGTCTCAGCACTGGCACAGATGATGTGCTGCACATCACACATGAGGTGCATCGGCAGAGCTGTGTGAGAGTCTCAGTGCTGGAACAGAAAATAAGCAGCACATCACACATGAGGTGCATCGGCAGAGCTGTGTGAGAGTCTCTGCTGGAACAGAAGATGTGCAGCACATGAGGTGCATCGATGGAGACCTGTGAGAGTCTCAGCACTGGCACGGATGATGTGCTGCACATCACACATGAGGTGCATCGGCAGAGCTGTGTGAGAGTCTCTGCTGGAACAGAAGATGTGCAGCACATGAGGTGCATCGATGGAGACCTGTGAGAGTCTCAGCACTGGCACAGATGATGTGCCGCACATCACACATGAGGTGCATCAGCAGAGCTGTGTGAGAGTCTCTGCTGAAACAGAAGATGTGCAGCACATGAGGTGCATCGATGGAGACTTGTGAGAGTCTCAGCACTGGCACAGATGATGTGCCGCACATCACACATGAGGTGCATCGGCTGAGCTATGTGAAAGTTTCAGCGCTGGAATAAAAGATGAGCAGCATGTCACACATGAGGTGCATCGGTGGAGCTGTCTGAGAGTCTGAGCGCTGGAACAGAAGATGAGCAGCACATCACACATGAGGTGCATCGGCAGAGCTGTGTGAGAGTCTCTGCTGGAACAGAAGATGTGCAGCACATGAGGTGCATCGATGGAGACCTGTGAGAGTCTCAGCACTGGCACAGATGATGTGCCGCACATCACCCATGAGGTGCATCGGCAGAGCTGTGTGAGAGTCTCTGCTGGAACAGAAGATGTGCAGCACATGAGGTGCATCGATGGAGACCTGTGAGAGTCTCAGCACTGGCACAGATGATGTGCCGCACATCACACATGAGGTGCATCGGCAGAGCTGTGTGAGAGTCTCTGCTGGAACAGAAGATGTGCAGCACATGAGGTGCATCGATGGAGACCTGTGAGAGTCTCAGCACTGGCACAGATGATGTGCCGCACATCACACATGAGGTGCATCGGCAGAGCTGTGTGAGAGTCTCTGCTGGAACAGAAGATGTGCAGCACATGAGGTGCATCGATGGAGACCTGTGAGAGTCTCAGCACTGGCACAGATGATGTGCCGCACATCACACATGAGGTGCATCGGCAGAGCTGTGTGAGAGTCTCTGCTGGAACAGAAGATGTGCAGCACATGAGGTGCATCGATGGAGACTTGTGAGAGTCTCAGCACTGGCACAGATGGTGTGCCGCACATCACACATGAGGTGCATCGGCTGAGCTATGTGAAAGTTTCAGCGCTGGAATAAAAGATGAGCAGCATGTCGCACATGAGGTGCATCGGTGGAGCTGTGTGAGACTCTGAGCGCTGGAATAGAAGATGAGCAGCATGTCGCACATGAGGTGCTCAGCGCCGCAATAGAAGATGAGTGTCACATCACACGTGGTGCATCGTCAGAGCTGTGTGAGAGTCTCAGTGTTGGAACCGAAGATGTGCAGCACATCAACCATGGCAGAGCTGTGTGGCAATCTCAGCGCTGGACCAGAAGATAAGCCGCAAGTCACACATGAGGTGCATCGGTGGAGCTGTGAGAGACACTCAGTGCTGGAACAGAAAATAAGCAGCACATCACACATGAGGTGCATCGGCAGAGCTGTGTGAGAGTCTCTGCTGGAACAGAAGATGTGCAGCACATGAGGTGCTGCACATCACACATGAGGTGCATCGGCTGAGCTATGTGAAAGTTTCAGCGCTGGAATAAAAGATGAGCAGCATGTCGCACATGAGGTGCATCGATGGAGACCTGTGAGAGTCTCAGCACTGGCACAGATGATGTGCTGCACATCACACATGAGGTGCATCGGCAGAGCTGTGTGAGAGTCTCAGTGCTGGAACAGAAAATAAGCAGCACATCACACATGAGGTGCATCGGCAGAGCTGTGTGAGAGTCTCTGCTGGAACAGAAGATGTGCAGCACATGAGGTGCATCGATGGAGACTTGTGAGAGTCTCAGCACTGGCACAGATGATGTGCCGCACATCACACATGAGGTGCATCGGCTGAGCTATGTGAAAGTTTCAGCGCTGGAATAAAAGATGAGCAGCATGTCGCACATGAGGTGCATCGATGGAGACCTGTGAGAGTCTCAGCACTGGCACAGATGATGTGCCGCACATCACACATGAGGTGCATCAGCAGAGCTGTGTGAGAGTCTCTGCTGGAACAGAAGATGTGCAGCACATGGGGTGCATCGATGGAGACTTGTGAGAGTCTCAGCACTGGCACAGATGATGTGCTGCACATCACACATGAGGTGCATCGGCAGAGCTGTGTGAGAGTCTCAGTGCTGGAACAGAAAATAAGCAGCACATCACACATGAGGTGCATCGGCAGAGCTGTGTGAGAGTCTCTGCTGGAACAGAAGATGTGCAGCACATGAGGTGCATCGATGGAGACCTGTGAGAGTCTCAGCACTGGCACGGATGATGTGCTGCACATCACACATGAGGTGCATCGGCAGAGCTGTGTGAGAGTCTCTGCTGGAACAGAAGATGTGCAGCACATGAGGTGCATCGATGGAGACCTGTGAGAGTCTCAGCACTGGCACAGATGATGTGCCGCACATCACACATGAGGTGCATCAGCAGAGCTGTGTGAGAGTCTCTGCTGAAACAGAAGATGTGCAGCACATGAGGTGCATCGATGGAGACTTGTGAGAGTCTCAGCACTGGCACAGATGATGTGCCGCACATCACACATGAGGTGCATCGGCTGAGCTATGTGAAAGTTTCAGCGCTGGAATAAAAGATGAGCAGCATGTCACACATGAGGTGCATCGGTGGAGCTGTCTGAGAGTCTGAGCGCTGGAACAGAAGATGAGCAGCACATCACACATGAGGTGCATCGGCAGAGCTGTGTGAGAGTCTCTGCTGGAACAGAAGATGTGCAGCACATGAGGTGCATCGATGGAGACCTGTGAGAGTCTCAGCACTGGCACAGATGATGTGCCGCACATCACCCATGAGGTGCATCGGCAGAGCTGTGTGAGAGTCTCTGCTGGAACAGAAGATGTGCAGCACATGAGGTGCATCGATGGAGACCTGTGAGAGTCTCAGCACTGGCACAGATGATGTGCCGCACATCACACATGAGGTGCATCGGCAGAGCTGTGTGAGAGTCTCTGCTGGAACAGAAGATGTGCAGCACATGAGGTGCATCGATGGAGACCTGTGAGAGTCTCAGCACTGGCACAGATGATGTGCCGCACATCACACATGAGGTGCATCGGCAGAGCTGTGTGAGAGTCTCTGCTGGAACAGAAGATGTGCAGCACATGAGGTGCATCGATGGAGACCTGTGAGAGTCTCAGCACTGGCACAGATGATGTGCCGCACATCACACATGAGGTGCATCGGCAGAGCTGTGTGAGAGTCTCTGCTGGAACAGAAGATGTGCAGCACATGAGGTGCATCGATGGAGACTTGTGAGAGTCTCAGCACTGGCACAGATGGTGTGCCGCACATCACACATGAGGTGCATCGGCTGAGCTATGTGAAAGTTTCAGCGCTGGAATAAAAGATGAGCAGCATGTCGCACATGAGGTGCATCGGTGGAGCTGTGTGAGACTCTGAGCGCTGGAATAGAAGATGAGCAGCATGTCGCACATGAGGTGCTCAGCGCCGCAATAGAAGATGAGTGTCACATCACACGTGGTGCATCGTCAGAGCTGTGTGAGAGTCTCAGTGTTGGAACCGAAGATGTGCAGCACATCAACCATGGCAGAGCTGTGTGGCAATCTCAGCGCTGGACCAGAAGATAAGCCGCAAGTCACACATGAGGTGCATCGGTGGAGCTGTGAGAGACACTCAGTGCTGTAACAGAAGATGAGCAGCACATCACACATGAGGCTTATCGGGGGAGATGTGACACAGTACTCTGCCCGCCAAACTTTGAATTGAGTCCTAAGTCTCTGTGTGTTGGAGTGCTTGATACTAACTTGTGGTATTTCTATAAGTTCTGGGTATCAGGCCTGGATCCAGGATTCTGAACATGGCAAGCCAAGACGAAGCATGGGTGGGCTGTGAAGATGCATGGGAAATTAGACACCGACATTATTTGCCCAATTTTGTCTTGTATAACAAGCAAAAGGTGCATATCTTTGGTAATGTTTAGTGTAATGGATAGATCTGTCAGATACGGCCCATTGTCACTGCAAAATATACTCTTATAGGAGGTGGACTACGCGCAGGGCATGCGTGTGGGCATGATTGGTTTTGAAGGCTGAAATCAGCCAAGTGCAATTGAATCTTTGCTGCACCTATAAGTGCACTCAAGAAAAAACCCAATTGCCCAATAAATCAACTCCACAATTCTGAGTAAACAGCTATGCAAGAGCATAGCTGCCAACTCGCTGTTTGTCATGCGGGTAACTTTCAGCCAGTCCCTGAGGACTCCTAATGACGCATGCAGCATCGGACAATTGGTTGTCCTACTTCAGCCACTGTCTAACATAATTCAATGTGAAGGGCACTCTATTCTTTAGTAAAGAAGCACATCCTCACAATTTAGTTCCATTCAGTGCCTGGGATTACTACGGCAATGTGTGCTTTTTGAGAACAAAAAGTTTTAGTTTTTTTCCATTTTTTTCAATAGGTCACTGCAACTCCTACAATGTGTAATTAAAAAATCATTGCAAAATAAAGCAAGCATTGTCAAAGCCAAAAGGAGGACAACCAATGCCAGAACGGTAGCTTCTTCTAAGCTTGTTTTTTCATGTTGGCTTCACCAGCAAGAATCATCAAGTCTAGGACCCTCTTTGTACGTCAGGGGATAAATTCCACATTTTATTCCCCAAACATTCCCAACTGGGTGGTATTTATTGCATCGAACACATTCCAACTTAGCTGAGCCAGATTTTGTCAGTGTCACAACAGTTACCGGACCACTCGTAAAGAGGGCCTTAAAAGAGGAAAGGTTGTTCAGCACTGTATGCTGATGGCGTGTTACTCTTCCTGAGAGATGTTAGAATGAACTTGCCAGGTGCAATACATTTAGTGGAGCGTTTTGGGGCTGTCTCTGGCCTGCACATTAATTTGCAGAAATCCCTTTTGTTTCCACTCAGTGCAGAAGATATCCCTCCTTGGGAGAATCTGCGCAAGCTTGCATGGAACTCCACTTGCCTTAGATATTTTGGAGTTAAAATATACCATAATCATCAAGACCTACTGGATGGTATTGTGGGAGCAGTTGTTGAAGCACTACGAAATAGTGTAACGTTTTGGACTACATTGCCTTTATCTGTGGCTGGCAGAATAGCAGTGGCTAAAATGGTGATGTTGCCAACATTGCTCTATTTCTTTTCTACACTAACGCTGCTAGTGCCTTGCTGGCTGTTCAAAGATATGGATACTCTATTGTTGGATCTAACCTGGGGGACGGGTAGGTGTAGAGTAGCCCTCGCTAAATTGCAGGGCCCTACACTGGAGGGAGGTCTAGTTGTACCTGATCTTGAGTCTTACTATATAGCGGCCCAACTACAGTTGTTAAATCAGTGGGTTTATAATAGAATGAACCCTGGTGAGATTATAGTTGGTTCACCGCGTCTTTTGCAAGACTTATTGCAAGTCCTCTTAGTTCCTCAGCGACGGCTCCCTGTGGCTTCTCAGGACCTCTTGGCAATACAACAATGTTGGTGTAGCTGTTTACAATGGGCCAGTGTCCCTGTGCCCTTTTCACACGATTTCCCACTTAGGGGCCGATTACGATGTGATTAGGAAAGGCTCCAAATGGGATTCGGATTGAGCAAATCCGATTCGGAGCCTATGTTTCCAACCGAATCGTCCACCTTTCCGGATGACCAAGTACGATGCGTGGAAGCCATCCGGGCTGGCAGAATCGGTTCTGAACGCGATTCAGGCAGTCCGACTCGTTCGGAGCCGAATCGTGCAGCTCATTGGGGATGGTTTCCAAACAGGCGAGTACGATGACCGATTCTGACAGCGGTACCGACTCGGTTTTGACAAGCCGAAACTGCTGTGGGAATCAGACTTTGGGGGCCCGTAGCAGGCCCCCCTTCACCCGCTAGTTAGAGGCTGGAAGGATCTAAAGGGATGTTGCAATATATTTAATACCATGACTGTATTTATGGTATGTACCTGTTTTTAATCTATTTATTAAGGCATATGAGTACTTGTCATTTTAAATCTACATTACTATTTATAACCAATGTATTATATGCATTGACCGATTTATCCTTTTTTTGTACATTTGCAGCTTCCATTTTATGTTTTATATGGAAAATAATAACATTATTTTTTTTAAATAAAAAAATAAATAAAAGGCTCTCAAAGGTTGATTGGCAGTCTAATCCACAGAGACAACCCCTGATCTTCCAGGTGTACACCGCCCAAGGAATAACTCTTGAAATGCAGCCTTAGTACCTGCTTGTATGTGGCATGTGGCTCTCTTGAAGATATCCCAGGTCCTACTCCAAGGAGGCAGTTGGACTATTAAGACAAAGCACAATATCCCACACAACCTGTATTTCTTCTGTTACAGCTCAAAGTGCACAATGGACTGACCGAAAACAAATTCAAACCATTTATACTTAAAACATTTGCATTATTTTACATTTTATATTCAATTTTGACATTGGTAAATGCATACTACAATGCTTTTTGATTGCATATCCACAGTATTATGTTCAATTCTCTTGACCATCAAATCTTTACTTTCCTATATGTCAAAAAACATTTTTGAAAAACGTTTGTATATTTTCCATAAAAACCTTTTATAATGCACATTATTACAATATGATAGCATATATGATTGTTTTCTCCCCCATTCCTCAGTCCACTCACTCATTCATTCAGAAAACACATCCTCTCATATAGACGACTTGTACCAATGCCAGCCACACCTCACATACACCAAGATTTACAACAGGAAAAGATCTTCAAATTCTGCTGTTGTTGTTTTGCGGGCTAGGATCTCTCCTAAAAACAGTCAACACACGTTTCGGTGGGTGAAACAATATTCCAATCCACCTTCTTCAGGACCACACGATATAGGGGTTATGCTACGGTTGGCCAATGGGGGATTGCCCCCCCCCCATTGGCCAACCACAGCATAAGCCCTATATCGTGAATGTGTGAGTGAGCTGTAACAGAAGAAATGCAGATCGCGTGGGATATTGTGCCTTGTCTTGAATTTTGCTTTTCCCAGACCTAAAATAAAAGAAGAAGGGGGTGCTTGTTCATCATGGACAGTTGAATATTACACATAGGCCCAGATCTATTAAGGCTTTATGCCAGCGTAAAGCAATGAAAAGAAGTGCATGGTATTTACTATCCAGTGCAAAAGGTGTATTGCACTGTAAAGGTGCCTTGTCCTATTCTCAGCACTATCATTGCCCCTATTCTGGACTCTCTGCAGCGGTATAATGCATTTTTGGTGACCCCAAGTAAAGGGCATTGCCATAATCTAGATGATTATTTAGTAGATCATCTGCAAGGTAAGGTCTGACCTTTATGGGACTCAGATTAATAATTTTCCTCAATCAAGCTGGGTGAAACAAGTAGGTTGGTACCTTAATGAAGTTTGATTGCATGAATACTGGGTAGAGTTATTTACAGGTTGTATATACATGTAATTAAAGAAACAGATGTAGATAAATATGGCACTAAGTGTAGTGGCACATACTCAGCAGTCGCAAGGGATGCACAGTTATTTTACTGAACCAAACTGGTTTCATTTGGTCCCAAGACCAAATTATAAGTATTAGGCTATTCATATGACACTTACCAGACGTCTTCTAGAAGGAAACAAAGGGGTCTTGGGGGCATATCAGCAAGGGCCTGCGATAATTATCGCTCAGCGCTTTTAGCGCGAGGATAATTATCGCAGGCTAACGCTGGATTCTATCGTGGAGATAGCGTGCTATCAGCAACGCTTATCTCCCAAGCGATAGGAATCCATGCGTTAGCTGGAAAACAGTGTGATTATCGCTGGAAATCCAGCGATAATCGCACTGCGACCAGCGATACCTTGCTGATAGGGCAGGGTGGTTTTAGCCATGTAATCCACCTCCCATTTGATTACATGGCTAAGTCAGATTACAAGCAGGCGTAAGGAAAGTAGCGATAACTGTGGTTATCGCTACTTTTCTTATCGCTCTACTTGTTTGCGTGCAGCTTGATAATTGGAGAAATGTCGGTTAGCGACATTTCTCCAGTTATTTTGGCACTGAACGCCTCACTTTGCATCTCATTAGAGATGCAAAGATGGGCGTTGTTGTAAGGCGCTAAATCAGCAAAACACGCGATAGCGTGTCTTTGCTGATACGGCAATGAAATTATCGCTGCTTTTCGCCCGAAAACGGACGCGAAAACGGACGCGAAAGCGGCGGTAATTTCATAGCGCCGCCTTGCTGATATGCCCCCTAGTCCTTTAAAGGGGCCATCGGGTATACAGAAAAAAACTGTTCTCTGTACCCAGTTTTGCATCGCTAACAACCACCAATAGGCGTTCTAGAATGTTGCCTTCTTTGAAGATGTGTTCTTGAATTCTGTAAGGTAACATCATTCACTGGATGCCCCCTTTAAGCTTACATGGAGGCAACAGGTGGAGAAAAAATGAGTCCATTATGAAAAGTACAAACAGAATGAGCCTGGAGCACAGATCCTGCTTGGCCCGAGATGTATTCATTTCCTTCTAGACTGAATTATTGCTAATAAAAGGAACATTCCCTTTGGGCAATTGGCCACAAAAGAATTACTGATTAAAGAGAGACTGCAGCTGGAAACTGACCTGTTCTTACTGGATGGATATTGTGGGTACATTTATTCTTCAGGCAGTTTCCACAACCTGCTTATTTGGCAGTTAACTTTTTGAAGCCTTCAGCAGAGGGTAGGCACCTGACTAGTATTTCACCAACAAGTCTGGTATTTGTATGTCAAAGCCAGTAAACAAATGAAACAAATTGTCAAATTCAGGTAATTTCTTCTGTTTGAAACAAAAGCTTTAAACAGCAAATAGAAGAAGAAATGATGTCATAAAATATTTTAGAACTGTTTTAACTACAGCTTCTACCTTACTGTTTACTGGATCAAAGAGTCTGAATTGCCATTTTAAAAAATAAATATGATTTTCCATAAACTTTTTAAATTACCTGCTCCCAGCCTTTCCAGAATCACAAAACATGCAATAACGACTAGCAATTTCATCTGCAAAAGTGGCAACCAGGCCTTGGCGTAATTTCAATGACACCGGAGTAATTTGAATAATTTCGCTAATTCCGCATTACTCTTTGATGCAGAATTACCGATCAATATATGATTACTTCTCCACGCATAATTAAGAGTAATTTGCGGGCAATAATCCTACCATGAGAACACATTTAGCGAATGGAAGCATCAGCTCATGCTCACTATTTGTTGTCTGCTGCATTTAGCGCTGTTTCTTAGCGCAAAATGAATCCTCGCATCCATTTAATAGTGTTAAATGTTGGAAGTAAATTGCCAGAAAATTAAACCCCAAGAGCACATTTAGCGAGCGTGAGCAGCTGCTCATGGTTGCTCTTTGTGTTCTGTTGCACTTAGTGCTATCTCTTAGCGTAAAATGCATCCTCGCGTCCATTGTGGATGCGAGGGGGCATTTTTGTGCTAAGAAATAGTGCTAAACACAGAATTACTCTTCTAACATGCTGCTGAATCTCAAGGAATCCCGGGGTAATTCTGTGTGATTAAATTACATAGAATTACATAAGTTACTCCCACCCCTAGTGGCAACCCACTATGCATAGATATTGAGAAATGTTTTCCAGCAGAACTGATATTGGCTCCTCTCCAAATATGTCTGGACTGCTAGGTTTACCAGCATTAAAGAGTAATACCTACACCATGTTTCTCCAACCAGTCGATCGTGAGCTACCAGTAACTCACAGAAACCTTCAGATTAGCTCCAAGCCTTGAGCTCATTTCTAAATAAGAACTGCAATAAATAAGTGGGTTTCCTTTTAAAATTAAGGACAGGCTAGGTTTATTTTACACTTTTATCAGGCTGCAGATAGCAGAGCCTGATAATGAGCACTCAGATTTATGACCCATGTGAGCAGTGGCGGCCGGCATGGCTCGTGGGCTGTGGGACGGGCCCGGGGGTCGCGGGGTTACAGAGGTGGCTGCAGGGGGATCGTAGGGGGGCTGCAGGGGGTCGCACGGGGTGGGGGAATAAAAAAAAAGTACCTTGCCGTCAGGGTCTCGCGTCTCTGCTCCTGCTCTCCTGCCTCCGACTCAAGGAACAGGAAGCAGGCAGCCAGGCGTTGTGATTGGTCTGAGTGCCGTGAAACAGCGCTCAGCCAGGGGCTGGAGGGGTGGGCATGTTCTCCATGCAGGCTGTAATGCAGCCTGCATGGAGAATGGAGAAAGTGCGCATGACTGGTTTGGGCAGCCCGAGAGGGCCGACCAAACAGTCATTGCGCTCTTAGGAGTGGGCAAACCACTCCTCCCCTGTTGCAAGAGCAGAGCAGCCCGCCCCCAAAGCAGCTGGACACGAAGCATAAAATGATAATAACTCTAAGTTATTATCATTTCATGTTTCTACCTGGCACTCCTTAAAAGCAGTGGGGTGACGCTTCTCCACCATAGCGGATGAGACGCGACTGCATGCGAGTCACAGAGGTTCAGATCTGAAGCACTGAGGTATTTAACTCTTAAATAAAAGTCGTTCTCAACTGATTTTAATTAAATTCAAAATGCTGTATTCGGTTAAAATGAGAAACCATAAAAGCATCACAGTAAAAAGCAATACACTATACATAAATACACACAACTGATCCTTAAAAATATAAAACATAAAAATAACTTTTTAATACAAAATAACTTTCTGCACCTGCCTAAATTACGTCATTGCATTCAACCTTCCATTGAGTTCCTGAGTCACAACGCGGCCTTTAAAAAACTAGCAACATAAGAAATTGAGTCAACAGTAAGCAGTTGTAAAAATAACAAGGCGGGCGCACTTCAGTAAATTTTTGTGCTTTTTAAAAGGGGGACGTTCTCAACTCAATATTGGAACATAAGAACAAAATTATATTTCGGACTGCTTTTAAATGAGAGAAAATTAAAATGAAGAGTTAACTTAATGATTAAGTTCACTCTTCATTTTAATGTTCTCCCTTTACAAAGTGTCACATTTAAAAACAGCAGGCATCATGCTCCCAGCGGCTGTTAGACACAGTCCCATATTTATAACTTGAAAAAATACAGTCACTTTCTTTCAAATGGGAGAAATTTAAAGTGAAGAAAAATGTCTCTACGAAACATTGTCTCGATGTTTTTCTCGAGTTTAAATCAAGCCTATTAAGTCCTAATATTTTATGAAGCATGTTTCTTCATTTTACATTCCTCACACTTAAACAAATTACTTATTTTCCTGTTAAAAATATGGCACTATGTCTACGGGCCACTGGGAGTAGTATGCCTGCCGTTTGTACAGATACTTTGGCAAGGGAGAAAATCAAAATGATAAGTTTAATGTAATGCATATAAACATAAAGTAAACTCTTCAGTTGAATTTTCTCCCATTTCAAAGTGTCGTATGTACACACAGCACACATCGTGCTCCCAGTGGCTGGTAGCCATGCTGTCATATTTATAACTGATAAATACAGCCATTTTTTTTAAATGGGAGAAATTTAAAATGCAGAAAAATGTTCCTTATTAGGAATATTTTTTCAGAACATTTTTCTGCACTTTAAATTTCTGCCATTTAAAAAAGGTTGTATATTTGTGTTGTACATGTAACAGTGCCACGAAAGGTATGTCCTGTGTCACAAGTACCTACGACACAGACACTGTAGCCCACACACATATATCCCAATCATTTACACACACATTCATACATCCCCACAGACCATGAACTCACTTATTCACATGGTAACCCTATCATAGTACCCCTAGTCTCAGTATTTTGTTCAAACCATAGTATCGGGTTCCATGGACATTAGGTTTCAAGTCAATGAGGCTGAGCGAGGAGGTGTCTGGTAACAATGTGCGAGTTACTTGGCCTTCAATAGCTCACAACGATTTTCACTGATCAGAAGTAGCTCTCATTACAGAAAAGGTTGGAGACCCCAGACCTACACTTTCCCTCTCTCACCTTTCTCAGTGCATCTGCGATATCTTTACTTTTATTGCTTGGCCTCTGCACCCTCAGGCATATCCACAAAGCAGAAGAGACCACTGAGGAAGCTACAAGCAGGATTCAGCTCCTCGCCCTGCACAGGACTTCAAAGCAAGAGCAACAGAGCAGGAATATGTTATATTTAGTATTCACACAATTAGGCATGCAGATATTAAGCGATTAATTCAGGATCACAGGATCTACCAAAGCCAGGATTCAAACCCAGTTCACCTGGTTTTAAAGTCAGCTGCTCATATTCTAGGTCAAATGACCAACACTGATTTTATTACTTTAAATCTGTGTTTCATTACTGGGGGAGAGATCTTAGAAATTCACTATTTACATAAGTAAATGCCTATATTGTACTGAAGCCTAAACATTATTGTGAGGATGAGGGGGCATTTCAGAGACATTGAGGGTCTCATTTATGGGTTTTTTGCCTTAGGGCAGCGCAGCAGGCCTTGCTGCTCCGCTGCCCTACAGCAAAAGAAAAGGGCAGGAATGCGCCGTATCTATTAGATACGGCACACTCCTGTCCGTTTCCCCTGAGCCGGCGCACAATGGGCTGCCGTGCGCCAACGCAGGCACCTTTGCACCATGGTGCTCGGGTGCCTGCATTGCGGGGATGATTATTTTTGTGCAGGAAGGGAAACCTTCCTGCACAAAAACAAACACAAGAGGCTTTTTCCTCTTTCTATGTGTGCTGCAGAATGCAGCACACATAGAAAGAGGAAACATCAAGGTGCAATAAATAGATTTGTCCTGGTTGTGCCTCCCTTACGCCTCCCCAGGGGAGGGGGAGGTTTTTGGCGCTGCCTCAGACTTACGATTTCTCGCAAATCTGGGGCAGTGTCAAAAAGCCATGGATGTTGTTGGGAACGCCCCCAGCAACACACATGAAACGCCCCTTTCACGCAGTTTTCTGCGTGAAAGGGGCACATATTCATAAGGCCATGAATAGCCACGTAACGTGGCTTTACGTGGCCTTATAAATATGCCAGTGGCATATTGCACCACCGGAACGTCAAAAAAGTGACATTCCAGCAGCGCAATAGTGCTGGTAGGGCCTAACTATTTATAGTTAGGCATACAGGGATCTTGGAGAGAGATGTACTAAACATTTTAAGGGTTGCAAGCACTACAATGCACGGTTTGCAACAATTAAAATGCTTTTTCCTATGTGCTAATCCCATTTTAGGAATTGAAAACATTTTTCTGACTGATTCCAAATGAATACTGATTCTGTATCTAGAGGGGGCATGCTGTAGGCATCCCTTCCAAATACTGAATCGGTATCTAATGTATCAATTTCTTGTGACCGAAATCCAGTGGCAAAACAGAACCACCAACGCATCAAAGTAGGTGGTAAACCATTCGTAAAAGAGAAAGGGTCTCTTAGGAACTCTATCTGTGTGAATGTGGGAAAAAAAATTGTTGAAGGGTAGGCAGTGGTCCACAGGACTACTGTCAACTCTTAGGTAAACTCTTCTTGTTAAACACAGTCCAGTTTCTTTTAAGGAAAACAGGCTACATAAAAAAAAAGTTTACTTTTTTAGGTTTCGCCTGCACAGCGCTTGCGATGTGCTTGAGAAATCTATTGTTTTTAATATAAACTTAAAAGGAACTTACATCCCGCCTCCTCTCTTTCCTGGCTTCTCATTGGTTCCTGTGCGTGCCACTTACCTTTCCTCCATTTCTATTGGCTGTAGCATATTTTCCTGCATTTACCAATGCTTGTTCCTCATCTGCTTATCCTATCAGTTTCCCACCACCAAAATACTATTAACATCCACTTTGGTGGGGCCATATTTTCATAAAGTTTTGCCTTTTACTGTTGCAGCATATTTATATAACAATTTATCACCCGGAAAGAATTCAGTGATTTGCATAGAATCACAGGATGTTGCACGGCGCCGCTGAGACTCGAATCAGGATCCCCAGCTCTCGAGCCAGCAGCTCTGGCCACTGTGCCACATCCTTTCCACTCCCATGTTACCTGTCAGGGAACTCTTTCCTTCTGCCGGACGATGAGTGATGAAAACAGCTCTTTATTCATTACATAGGCGAAAACGATGCATTACCAATGCTTGTTGAAAGGCAGTCACAGAAATGGCAGTCTGCTAATCCCAGGAGGCCACCATCTCTAGTGAGCCACAATTGCAACTTACCTCATATATATTCATGAGGCAGGTTGTATTGCGACCCACTCGGTTTGGGTTTTTAAGAAACTACCTATTAGTACATTGGTCAGTTCTTAAAAATCTTTACTGTTTGCAATTTGCACCCAGTATTTTGCAATTAGATATTTGCACATCATCAGGCCCTAAATGATTCGCCCACAATCACACATCATCACGAAGCTGGGATTAAAATCCAGCTCTTTAAATTATAATGTCTGAAACTCATTGGACTAGGCCAAATGTCAAAGTATTGTTCCCCATGACATCTTCGCCTAAATCTGCTTTGATTATTAGAAAGGTTGTGAGATGAAGGATATTTAGCATACACACAAGTTAAATGTCATAGTTTATTAACAAATGGAGTCTCCCACCAAAATTGAGATTCTCACCCATCAACCTATTCCAAATGGTTGAGAGGTATGGTAATAATGTCTTGTGCTGCAGTTATATAGTGATATATACCGGCGACGAGACTCTGACGTGCATTGGCAAAGGGATAAAATCCTACCTGTGGGAATGCCTAGGATGGAAGAATGTGTGCCTGTCATGTGGCCTATCTGGGTAGCGTCTCAGGGCTGGGTGTGAGGGCCAGAGTTGTGCTCTTATTATGTTTTTCTCTCTGACCCTTGGAATGTACTGAAGTGAAAAGAGCAGGAGGAATTTGTGACTATGTTCTCACTAGAATTGATGTCAGATCAGTGCTTCTCATTCTTGGTTCAGGTTCAGTCAGTGAAACCAGCAGAAGTAGCTGAAATTAAAGCATGATTGCAGTAAGCACTGTAAATAAAATACCCTAGTACTCTAGTATGAAGATACTTTAGGATATACACCAGAGTGCATTATTTATAAAACAGTCCTTCTCAGTCTTTGGACTGAGAGCATGGTAACTATTTCATTCCAGGTATTAAGGACACTGTTCCAAGTCCTGAATTTTTGTGTGACAGCCTAATGCATTTTGGGAGCTGCACTCTAGCTTTGCTTCCATTGAACTAATTTGACTAAAACACCTGAATTCAATGCTCTGTGGGTAAAATGGTCAGTACCTGGGGCAGTGTGAGTAGGGGCTTGGCCAGGTTAGTCACTATTTTATTCAGATTTTATTTATTGTGCAAACCATGTGTCCAACCACATCGAAGTGCTTATGCAGGGGCTAAGAATCCGTTAATAAAGTTAAAAAAACATTGTTTCAAAATGAGAATACAAACTTGTTTTCAATTTAGAGTAAGTAAAAGCAAAATAAAACATAGGTAAAGCATAGTGGATGCTAACATCTGAGAAAATGTTATGGCTCTGAGAAATTGCCTAAAATAAACATGCTTTAACAGCTTTGCAATGCAAATAGTTCTCCTGAACACTTTTAGACTCCCTCATTTCACAGAAAGAGCGTTTCCTAGTTTTAGCTTTTTTTAATAAGGGAATTTCCAAATTGGACCACCTCCCTGGTTCAAAACGTCTTGTTCCGCTTGAGAGGATGAGCTTAGAGAACAGATGTGGAGAGACTTATACAGACAGCATGCCATTTCAAACTGAATATGGATATTTGACGTTTGCGCCTGCCTCTAGAGTAGAGCAATATGCAAGGTTTGCTTTAGTGAAGAGATGGCGATTTGGGGAAGAGAGCTCCCATATTTCATCCTGGACAGATGAAGAGTCTGGACCATCAATCGAAAATCACCCTCTGGCAGCAAAGGCTTGTCCTGTTGCCTGCTCTGCTCTTCGCTTCATTTGATCTCACACACTTTTATTGAATGCAGTCCCAAACCTTCACTCATAATTCATATTATTTGACCACTTTGAATGCTACTTTTCCTACAGCTCTCAATAAACAGATGGACAAACAACTTTCACAGTGCCCAAGTTAGGTATAAATGAACACATAAAAACTTGCACTGCTTCCAAAAATATCTGTCTGTCTCACGCTTGCAACGATCACGTAACATATGTACCGATAGACCTACACCAAACTGCCAGGATGACGGCGTATATTTACAAGGGGATAGCGCCACCAGAACGTCACTTTATAGCGACGTTCTGGTGGCGGTATGCCCTTCTCCATATTTACAAAGCGGAGTTAAGCCACTTTTTGTGTCTTTTGTGTCTTAACGCCGCCTTGTAAATACGGCCCTTTTACACGCATCACTTTGTGTGAAAGGGGCGTGCAATGGGTGTTGCTGTGGACGTTGCACACAACACCCACAGCTTTTTAACTCTGCCCCAGCTTTACAAGGATGAGACAGCACCAAAAACTAACGCCAGGCAATAGCAGGTGTTAGAATTGCAAAACAAGGAGAAATACTTTTATTTCTCCTCTTTTTTGCGTTTTCTATGTGTGCTGCAGAAAGAACAAAACGCCATTAACGTTTGTTCATGTGCAGGAAGGTGTCCCTTCCTGCACATAAACAATCATTAAGTAATAATGATTTGATGCTTCTATGTGTGCTGCATTTTGCAGCACACATAGAAGTAACAAATCGCCATTATTGATTGTTTATGTGAGGTAAGGGACACCTTCCTGCACATGAACAATCATTCCCTGCAGCGCAGGCACTCTTGCACTATGGTGCAAGGGTGCCTGCATTGGTGCTGGGCAGCTAATTTTAGCGTCAGTGCTAGGGAAAACAAAGGGGTGCACCGTATTCTTGTAAATACGGCGCATCCCAGCATTTTGAAAATATCAGGATGGCACTGCCAAATTTGGCGCAGCTCCACGCTCCGACATTTCCTTGAAAATATGCCCAGATGTCTGTTAACCATAGATTTCACTTAGGGGATATAGCAGCTGAGGCCTCTGACTTACACTTTAATACCCTGGCACAGCCTTGCCTCCCTTAACCTCAGTGGTTGCAAAGGCAGAGCCAGGAACAGAAGGCTAAATGGAGCATAAGAGCCAGTTCTGGACTTCTTAACTTTACCTAGCACTAGCCCCTTCAGCAGCAAATAGGCTTAGAGGATAATGGTGGGACGTGGGTTGAGAAAGACAACCCCTTGTCTCCCATGTCACTAGCTAGCGCCATTCCATTTGGTGCTGAGTGGATTGGAGGAACAGTGGTGGAAACATTCCTCTGTGTAACATGTTAGGGGGAGATAAAGTCCATCCAGTTACCCATGATACAGGAAGAATGTGATGCTACTGAGGGTTCCACCAAATAGGAGTGCAGGTTGTGCTGGGGCTCCTCAGCCACCCTCCCACCAAGCCAGCTGTAGACTGCACAGGACAGCCTGCATCGTCTCCCTTAGCACTGGTATGGCACTTGCAGAAGCACCACAGGTATAAACGGGGCCAGATATAGACCGAAAAAGTATAAAACAGCCTTTTCAAAAGCTGTTGAGGACATCTCATGTAAATCGGTAACTTAGGAGATTTTACTGCACATTGTATGTACGTTAAAAGACACGTAGAACTGATGCAGTGACATTTGCAACATTCCACTGCGTCACTCTACAACTTTGTGGAAATGTCTTTCTTTTATTATGGAATCCAATGATGTAATAGGATGACATCGTAGGGAGTTCTATGAGTTGTAGTCAGTTGAGAAGCTGGAGGTTACTATGAAGCTGTATAGATGTACTTGTGAATATATACGCTTCTACTTACATACCACTGTGAGCGTGGTTACTACATATTTTGGCGACGAGCGATCTGCGCAGGGGGCAGAGTGCAGAGTAACCTCCACCCCTGGAAAAGCAGTAAACTGAAGGATTCTGCTGATGAAATTCGGAATTTGAAACTGTGAGTTACATGTATTTCAATATTTTTGTGCTTAATTAAGAGCTCAACGAGAGACTTGCTTCTGAATACCAGATAATTCTTTAAATATCGTGAATTTAAAAGGATGTGCTTTCCCTCCTTGGATCGGCTGCCCTAAGCCTTTATTGAGCTTTTATTGAGGCGAGTGCTATCGTGACTGTGTTGGGCAAGCGCATGTTGTTTGAAGCGTTGTTTGAAGCTTCCCAAATTCAATATTGGATATTTTTGGTCATTTTTGCCACTATATTCCTTCAAAAGGTGGCATACGGCCGTTGGTTGCCTCGAGCCGCAAGCGCGAGACATTGCGCATATTGGATGTGTGTGTGCCCGAGACGGGTGCTCACGCACGCACAAGCTGCATTGCGAGTGAACAGGCTACACGCTCGAGCTCACAAGTGTTTTGAGTGAACGCGCTTAAGCTTTGAGACACACACAAGCGAACGCACGCGAGCTGCCTTGTCACGGCGTTTGATGGCATTAAATGACACTGGAAAAGGCTGATTACAGTGGAGGAAATATATCGGGCACTCACCCGCCTCCTCCACACGATTGAGTAGACGTCATTGGAACACGTGTGTGGAAAGTGAAAACAGAGAAAAGACTTTAAGAGTACACTGCTGGGAAATCAGAAACAAGACTTTCTTTACAATAAGATACATGAGGCAGTGAAGAGTTATAATAGTGAAGAAAAATAAAGCGCTGAAGAGTTAAAATAGTGAAGAAAAATAAAGCGCTCGAAGAGTTATAACTAGTGAAGACAAACACCCCCTTCAAATTTATTATTTTAGACATTTATTTTAAATTATTATTTTGATTTTTTGTTTTGATTTATTGTGGTAATTTATTTCTTTAGTTAATTGTGGTAGTTTATTAATTTAAATTTGTTGCAGGAATGGGAGAACAAGGAATGGCAGCTCCGCCTAGTTTTTTAGCTGTTCCAGGAGAACCAAGCTTACCTTGGAAAAGATGGAAAAATATATTCTTTACTTACATGTTGGCAATTGGCAGAGATAAATATGGTCCTTTGAGGAGACAAGCAATATTGTTGCATCATTTGGGAACAGAAGGGAGGAGAATTTATGATGATCTTCCTGAAGTATCTTTAGGAGTTGGTGATGGTCAAGCAGTAAATGTGTATGATATGTCTTTACAAATGTTAGAAAAACATTTTACGCCTAAATTAAGTGTAGTTTTTGAAAGACATAAATTCTTTTGTCGTTCGCAAGCTCAGGATGAAGACATTATGAGTTATGCAGCAACACTACGTGGTTTGGCTGTGACATGTGAATTTCGAGGTCTGATGGAATCTCTAATTCGCGATCAAATTGTGAGATGCACCAAAGATAAAAAAGTTAAAGAGAGACTCTTATCCTTAGACCCGACTTTGGATGAAGCAATACACATAGCCAGGAGTATGGAGAATACTGCTGTCTGGATGAAAGAAATTGATATAGGAAAACTGAATGTGAAATCTCCAGATAAAGAGGTTGTTGCACTTGATGTACAAGAAGTAAAATTGAAGAGACCTGTTAAAATTGTAGAACCTAATGTAGACGGACAAAATGAGAGAAGGAAAATTATGTGTTATAGGTGTGGTGGTCCTGGGCATATTGCTTCAAGTTTTGCATGTGGGGCAAGAAACATGACATGTAGGTCATGTGGAAATAAGGGTCATCTAGCCAAGATGTGCAGGTCAAAAATACGACCTCTACAACCTTCACAACATTCAAGTGTGAAAATAGTTGAGAATCTTGGGGAGGTTCAAGAAGATATTATGTTATGTTGATGGAAGTGAGATTTTTAATGAAACCTCTAACCAAAATTATACTGTACAAAACAATAGAAACTTGAATGTACAAAAGGAAAGTACAGGAAAACTTGAGAAGCCTCATTGCGATATCACTTTGGGGAATACTCAAGTCAAGATGTTAGTGGATTCGGGTAGTTTGTTTACCATTATATCTAAGGATGTTTTTGAAAAAGATTTGAAAGGAAACATGGGTACATTGCAACAACCTGATATAAGAGCAGTAGGTTATGGTGGAAAGAGAATTAACATCGTAGGGATGGAATGGAGAGACATATTTTTTAAGAACAATGGTGTACATGGTAGAGTGTATGTGACGGAAGATGGTTCCAACCTGTTGGGGTGGCGCCATCAAAAGGACTTAAATATTATCCTTGATCCCAATAGTAAGGAGCCTGTAATGGTGGTGGAGACTATGCATGATGTTGATTTGGAGTGGGGAAAGAGATTAATGTTATTGTTTCCTCATGTATTTACTGATAAGTTAGGAATGTTGAAAGGTTTCACACACCGTATAGTTTTGAAAAAGAATGCTGTTCCGGTGGTACATAAGGTGAGGTCCATTCCATTGTTAATGAGGGAGCCACTTCAACAGGAACTTGATAAATTGTTAGAGAATAAGATCATTGAACCTATTGAAGCCTCTGAATGGCTCGCCCCAATTGTAGTCGCTCCCAAGGGAGAAAACAAAATTCGTCTCTGTATTGATTTAAGAGACCTAAATAAAAACATATGGGTGGATCGTCAACCACTTCCTAATATTGCAGAGATGTTAAGTGTGATGGGAGGTGGGAAAGTTTTCACCGTTTTAGATATGTCTGCAGCTTATCATCAAGTGAACTTACATCCGGATTCACGAGCCTTAACTTCCTTTGTTACACCGCTGGGTGCTTTTCGCTATTGTCGAATGCCATTCGGACTGGCATCAGCCTCAGCGGTGTTCCAAAGGATAATGCACAATATTTTTCAAGGAATGGAAAGGGTCTTGTGTTTTCAAGACGATATTTTGGTGGTGGGAAAATCGTTTGAAAACCATGATGAATTGTTGTTTGAGGTGTTGAGGAGGATTGCGGAACATGGGCTAACCATCAAGAAGGAAAAATGCCAACTAAGGAAAGATCAAGTAAATTATTTGGGGCATGAGATTTCTGCTAGTGGAATCAAACCAAAAAAAGAATTGTAAGGGCAATTGTTGATGCTCCACGGCCTACTGATAAGGAGTTGTTGAGATCATTTCTTGGTCTTGCCGAATACTGTTCTAAGTTTGTGTCAAATTTCTCTGATATTGTCGAACCAATGAGAGTGTTATTAAAGAAAGGAGCGGAGTTTGATTGGAATGAGGCCTGTGTATCGGCTTTCATTAATGTTAAGGAATCATTGATTCGTGCACCTACTTTAGGTCACTTTGATGTTAGGATGAAGACAATGTTAACAACTGATGCAAGCAATGTGGGCTTGGGGGCTGTGCTAACCCAGAAAGTTGATAATGAAGAGAGAGTGATTGGGTATGCATCGCGTCGTCTACAAGGTGCTGAAAGGTCCTATTCTGCTATTGAAAAAGAAGCCTCGGCCTGCTGTTGGGCAATGAATCATTTTAGGTTTTACCTTTGGGGACTACCTTTCATGCTTAGGACATATCACAAGCCTCTATTACACATTTTTAAAGGTGGTAAGGGTCTTGAAGGGAGCGTGACTCCACGAATCTCTAGGTGGTTGTTATCAGTGATGGATATGAATTTTACGATTCATTTTGTCAGAGGAAAAAAAAATGTGGTAGCTGACTGCTTGTCGCGCATGCCTATTAATGATGAGGAAAAGATTTCCTTTACGTTGAAGTAGACTCTTTGTCTATACTGATTGATGGAGAATTAGCATTGAGACATGAAGAGTGGGCTGAGGCATTGAGTGCTGATGAAGTGTACAAAGAGCTAAAATGTGCGATAAGTGGTGGTTGGCAAGATGTTTTGGCTTTGAGTGAGGAATTGAAGCAGTATGTCAAGGTGAAAGATCAGTTAAGTATTCAAGCTGATAAAGTCTTAAGATGCAATCGGATTGTTCCGCCTAAGGTGTTGAGAGCAAGACTGATTAGGCTTGTACATGAAGGACATTTAGGGAGGAGCATGAGCAAAAGGAGATTAAGGCACTGTTTCTGATGGCCTGAAATGGATAGGGATGTGGAGGAGGTTGTTAAAGATTGCTGTGCATGTAGCAACAGTGATAAGTGTAGAGTTATTCGTGAACCACCGTTGGGGTGTGTAAGGTCCCTGATCGACCATGGGAGAAATTAGCTTTAGATTTTTTGGGTCCAATTGAAAGGTTGGGTATTAGGAACAGATTTTTAATTGTTCTGGTAGACTACCATAGTAAATGGTTTACTGTCAAACCTGTTGAGAATATTACATCCATGAGAGTGATCGAATTTCTAAAGGAAGTGTTCTTAGAAGAAGGTATTCCTAGAACATTAGTCACTGATAATGGGGTACAATTGGTGTCCAGTGTAATGTCTAAGTTTCTTGCTGAGTTAGGAATCAAACATGACAGAGTGGCATTGTTTAGGCCACAGGCCAATGGATTAGTTGAAAGAGTTAATCGAATAATTGTAGACAACATTCAATTATCCCTGGCTAATGGATTAATGTGGAAAGATGAATTAGACAAGATGATGTGGGCCCATAGGGTAACTCCTCATTCCGTCACTGGAGTTTCCCGTTCATTGCTCTCGAAGGCAGAGAACCTGCGACCAAGGAGTCTCCTGTGTGGTTGCAGAAGAAAAATCAAGTTTGGGTGGATCGTGAGTGTATTGCTGAGAGGGTTAAGGAGTCTCATGAGCGCAACAAAGCAAGCTACGACAGAAAGAAGGCCGTGAAGGATGTTGAGATGAGGTGTGGTGATTGGGTTGTTGCGAAGAGGATGGGTTTTGTCAGAAAAGGAGAGAGCAAGTATTCTGAGCCGCAGAGAGTGGTTAAAGTGATGGGATCTGTAGTGAAATTGGATGACGGAAGAGAGTGGAGTATGGGTAATCTGTGTAAGGTTTATATTCCAAATTCAATGGAATAGTGGTTTTATTGTACTTATGTTTGCTATATTCGTTTATGCTTTCTTTATCAATTGTAATGAATATTGTAATAGTTTAATTGTATTAATGTTTGCTATATTCGTTTATGTTTTATTTATCAATCGTAATGAATCGTTTGTAAGGGGGAAGATGTGTGGAAATGTCTTTCTTCTATTATGGAATCCAATGATGTAATAGGATGACATCGTAGGGAGTTCTATGAGTTGTAGTCAGTTGAGAAGCTGGAGGTTACTATGAAGCTGTATAGATGTACTTGTGAATAAATACGGTTCTACTTACATACCACTGTGAGCGTGGTTACTACAAACTTCACTGCGTCAAAATCCTTACGCCTGCTCAGACCAAGCGTAAGGAATGATGCAGGGCTTTTACAATGGGACTCGCCTATTTTTACAACCAACTTCAGCAACGCTTCACTCTTGTGCCAACAGATGCTTTTGAATTTCTGACGCATCTGTTAATCCTTGTGCCATGGAGCACTGTATGGTAAATACATCACATACATGGTGTCGCAAGGACATTTGGTGCAGGTGCAAGGAAATTGACGCATCGTTGCCGATGCGTCAGCTTCTTGTGAATGAGGCCCATGGTGCTTTACCTGTCCACATGAAAGCTGCACCGGTCATTTGAGCCACAACTGCTCAAAAATCCTCCACAGGGTATTTGAGGCCGTACTAGCACATGGGAAGGTGTCAGTGGGCATTTGGGAAAACGTAGCAAGGCATTTGACACCATTCATTCGTTTTAATCGTCTATTTTTTTGGGCAGTTTGTATTAGCTCGAACCCGACCGATGGTATTGGAGCGCTTTGTATGCACACCAGTTACATTACACAAGGACACATTCATTTTTGGTAGGCACTGGGATATTAAATGATTTGCCCAGAATCACAGAATGTTGAGCTACGCCGAGACTCGAACCTGGTTCCCCAGTTGCAAAGTCGGCAGTTCCAGATGTTACCCGACATCCTCCTCCTCTTTCGTGAGCATCTGGAGCTACAGCTGTGCACAGTGAGGCTGCAATGGACATTTAAGAGAGTGCCTTTATGGGGGAGGCTGTAATGAGCATCTAAACATATACCTGTGCGTGGGGACAAAGCACTGGGCGTTGGAAGAATAACCTGGACATGACGAGGCTGCATTGACATTTGAGGTCATACCTGCGCATGTGGAGACTGCAACAGGCCCATAAGGAAGCCTGCACATTGGCATGTTGCACTGAGTATTTGAGGCCATATTTCCTCAGAGGAATGTAGTACTGGGCATTTCTGCCCAGTTACTCATCAGTAATCTTTATTAGTCCGAGTCCTGACCTTTCCGTTTCATTCCTGGGCCTGTCACTGAGTCCCTGGTTTCTGTTTACGGTGATTGCTTTTTTGTTTTTCTTTCTTATGAGTTTCTATGGTATTCTCAGGATGTCTTGATGACATGCTTCCCCCTTTATACATGCTGGGTAGGCAGTGCCATATTGAGGGAAGTATTTTGACCTCAGCTTGGAAATAGTTTCCGTGAAGCAGGTGACTGCTCATGCGTAAGGAATGGGATGGGAAGAGAGACAATGCGGTAATGTCTAAGCCTGCAGATGGAAGGCTGCACTGATCAATTACCTGAACCGCCACGTGTATCAAACCTGTTCCCGTACGGGTGCCTCTACACTGACTACTATTCAGTGCCATCAAATAACCACCACAGCTAAATGCTGTAAAAATCACATATGTTCAACAGATGGAGTTACCATTGGTTCTCGGTCTTCGATATATAATAATACTCTTGTCTTTGCTAGCCAAGGTGCTCCTCCCTCTATAGAACTGTCCGCCTAAGCTGCCCTCATGGCTACCGGCAGAAAGTGGTTTACTGGTCTACTGTAGCCTTCTCCCCTTGCTTATACTGTTCAAGGTGCACACTTTTTTGAATATCTCAGTCACAAACACCGCAAAAAACTCTGAGACATGTTGGTATTATTAAAAAAAGATGTCTCTGAGTCACATTTTTCAGCCCACAAAATGGAATAATAAAAGCTATGCTAAAAGAAAGACTCAGACATATATTTTTTTTAACATTTTAATAACAATTGCTATTATTCGATCCGGACCCCTCTTGGGAACGTTCGCTTTTGGCCGATACGTACGGGACCCAGCAGCTGGGCGCGCTCCTGTGGCACACGACAGGACACCCGCAACACTGCCCTCCATTGGGTAGCCTATTGGCAGCCATATGGGCTAGAGTGGTAAAACGAATTATCCGGACCCGACCGTTCGCCCTGGAGGCAGACCTTTGGCTACTGCCGCCTTTCGCACTCACCGAGCGAGTTATGTCCATGGACAAATGGAAGGCAGGAGGCTGCCTTATGTTGTCGGACCTTTATCCAGAACAACGGTTTATAACGTATCAGGAGGCAATGGACTCCTTTGGGTTGGGAGCGGGGCAATTCTTGCAATATGCCAAACTAGCGGCGACGGCCCAACGCTTATGGCCTACATTCCCGGAAGCCCGGGGCACACACATACCCTAGTCACACTGATATCTATGGCGGGAGGGCGAAAACTAGTTACCCACATATACAGGGCGTTAAGGGACGACAGACAAACAGTGCCTCTTAAAATAGAGAGTAGATGGCAGGAGGTAAGCCTGCAGGAGATTACACCACAAGACTGGGGGAAAATTCATGAGGAGGTCCGGAAGGTGGCGGTTTCAAATAGGTTCAAGCTGATACAGTATAATATATGGTGCACATGACCTATCTTTCGCCCTAACGCCTAAATACCAGAGACCCGAGATGCCCTAGATGCCATTACGCACCGGCAGATTTCCCACATATGGTATGGTCCTGCCCCAAAATCCAGGTGTATTGGACCGCGGTCCTAGACGACCTGTTTAGAATAACAGGGTGGAGGGTCTCCCTAGAGGTACGTGCATGTCTCCTTGGTTTGATTCCACGAAACCCTAAACGCAAAACCAGTAGGAAGTTCCTGATATTGGGGTTGGTGACAGCTAGGCGGAGAATAGCGATCCACTGGTTAACCCAACAGGGGCCACTGCTAGAGAAATGGAAAGCAGATCTGAGGGAGTGGGCATTGGCAGAGGAGGGACACATACGCAGTACACGGAGAGATGCTAAACTCCAGGAAGTTTTGCTGGCATGGGGACTAATGGTCCAGGAAATAGGGAGACACTCCCCTAGCGCGACTCCGATGGGTCCGACTGGAGTGAGTCCGGTAGGGACTGTATCCCCCAGACAAGGGGAGAATCAAGGGGGGACCCCGAGCTGAGTCAAAATTTGATTGACCTCTAGATGGGTGAGCCCGGCGGGTGGGGGGGGGTAGGGAGTGGGGGGGTTTAGATATAAGTTGTCACGGTTGCTACGGCTGATGTTCGTATTAAAGGTTGATTTGAGTGCTATTGCTAGGACTATCTGCAGAGGATCCCTAAAACGTCTGGCTGGGAATTGTACTACCTCTTGTTCAGGTTGGCCTGGGGGATACCACCGTCTATACCTGTGGAGTATGCCAAGAAACTATAAAATAGATTAATGCCACGGATTAGGTCCTTCCTTGGCAGGACGAACCGGGCACTGTACAGGCCAAAAAGAACGGCTATGCCTCTCGGACTTCAGCTTCCGATCATTATGTAGAACTGCATGACCACCTGCCGACTGTAGACGAAGGGGTAGATCTATGCCTAGATAGGATGTGAAATGTCTCAAGAGGGATTGTAACACCCACGAGGTAATCTGTAATCTATGTAACCAAGATTATTTAAGTATGCCTTATCCCTGCTTCTTGATTGTTTATGCAATGTTGAAAATCAATAAAATAAATTAAAAAAAAAAAACAATTGCTATTATTAAACACTGCATTGTGAGATTTACTGAAATATATATTAGATTAAAAATATTGGTGGTTTTTGGAGAAAGATGATAGATCTGCTCTATATATACTAATATGCTCACCACTTCATAAAGCCAATAGGTAATTATTTATATTTTGATGTTGTCACTCTTTGACAAAGTCAGTAAGTCTGCCTGAGTGTGGCCAGGACCTGCAAAACCATCTGCACGCTGCGCATGCCAGAAGCCAGTGTGTGGCATGGGGTTGGATGCAAGGCCAGGCCCTGCAAACAACTGTGCTCGGCAGGGTTTGGCTTTATGTATGGTAATAACATATTACTTTATGTAAAAAAAAACTAAGAACTCCCTGCAAAAAACAAAGTTGAAAGCAATGTTATAGTTAGGTGAAAGTTTCAATGACACAGTAACATTTAAAACTCAAAAACTAGTAACTATAACTTGTGCCTTCATTGATAGCACTGCATTCCCAGCTGTAGAGCAAAAAGCTCCAGCATGGGAAATGCTTTAGAAAAATATGGTAAGTTCTACTGGGGTCATGGTTTCAATGACCCTGGAGACTTATTAGGTTTTTCGTGATGTAGCTGGGGGCTGCAGAACTCTCTGTAGCCCCCCACAGCATCACAAAAATGTGTTTGTGGTGCCTATGTCCTTTCTAGGGACAATCAAGAAGATTTCAACTGACACCCATTGTATGAGCTGTACGTTGCATGACTTCCCTCTGCTGGCTAGCAAGGTACCCCGCATTGGGTTTTTGGGATTTTATATCTCTATTTCTATCTGCACTGCTGTGGGTGCGAGCTCATTTGGGCATGAGTTCGTGAGGCTGGGTTGTCCATTGCTAGCGCAGTCTACTGCTGGCTCGCTCACCTGTGTCTCGTGTCAGGTTACTTGGCACGCTTCCTCGTTCCAGCAAGAAGAATCATCACACTGACCACCTACTGCGCATCATTACCCAAGGCATTCTGGGATTGAAACATGTTGACGTCACATGCGCAATAGCCATTTTGAATTTGGAGACAATAGGGGATTCTACGAACGTCGTCTCCTTTGTTCGGTTTGAATAAACATCACTTTCTTGGTTTTCTTTATTTCGCATACATTTTCCTCATTTCAACAGTTGTTGCTACATTGGGAAATTTTCTCTCTCTCTCTGGGGGCCTGAAGTCTCCTGTGACTCAAGCACATCTGTGGTGATACGCTCACCAATAAGTTACTCAGTGACGCACTCACCTATTATTTGCAAAGTGTGTCACTGTCTGGGGCCTGAAGTCTCCTGTGACTCAAGCGCATCTGCGGTGATACGCTCAGCATTTGGAACTTGTGAGCTACGCGGTGACATGCTCACCTATTATTTGCAAAGCATGTCAGTGGCGGAAAGTGTGTCGGTGGCTCCTGATGCAAGAAAGATTAGTTCTGGTGCTGTTATTGAAAGTCAGTTTGATTATTGCTCTGACTATGAAAACGTAGGTGCTTTAAATTAGCACAGTGCCTCTCATTATATGCCAGTGTTTTTTCTTCGAGTATTTATATTGGGGTAACTTTTATTTCATTTTCAATTTCCCTTTGCAACCTGTATTTCTGTGTGTGGAAGTTTGGGTGTAGTTTCTGAAAATGCAGAACGTTACTGCTCCTCCATTTTTTTCTCTCATTCCTGGGCGAACCTCCTATAATTTGGTAAAAATGGAGGAAGATGTTCAGCCATTATACCCAGGTGTGCGGGACTTCTCTCAGTGCTGAGAGGAAGTCATCCTTGCTAATGCATTGCCTTGTACCGGAGGGGCAGGATGTTTTTGAGCACCTCCCTGATCTTTCTGGTTTGAATGAGTATGAAATTTGTCTCAAAAAGTATTTGCATTATCTTCACAAGGTTAGTACTGTTCTGGAACGGTATCACTTTGGAAGGAGAATGCAAAGTCAAGTTGACAGTAGAACAGTACATCACAGAATTGCACAAGTTGACTGCTACCTGTAATTTTGAGGCGTCTCTGGAGGAGACTGATGCTGGGCTCAAGAGAGCATGTGGCAAAAGGACAATCCGCCTTTACAAGAGGTCGTTACTATTGCTAAAACGCTTGAACACTCTAAAGCCTGTGTGTATGTCATACGCAGGGATACTGCTGTAGACAAGATTGATGGTGTTGCCGTAAAAGTTGTTAAGGAGAAATCTGCAAAGGATAAGTCCTCCACTAGTATGAAGCCTGTTGCAAAGTCGTTTCAGGGCAAGTGCTTCCAGTGTGGCAATGCTAGGCATGCTGCGAATTACAAGGATTGTCCAGGCTGGAAGGTCACATGTAAGAACTGTGGACGCAAAGGTCACTTTGCCAGGTGCTGTAGGTGAACAAGAGATTTAAAGAAGGTGAAGGGAAGCTGAGTTCAGAGATGAGGATATTGAAGAGATCAATATTCTCAAAGTGAAGTAGTCATCTGGTGAAGGTCCGTTGGAAGTGGTCATGGTCAAAAATCAGTCAGTGAAAATGCTGTTTGATTCTGGTGCTAAAATAACTCTTATCCTGAAAGTTTTCTATGAGCAGCATCTGCTTGGCAAAGTGAGACTGATGAAGCCAGATATAAAGCTGAAGGGGTATGGGAGAAAGCCCATTTATTTGTTGGGTTACTTCTGGGGTACAATTGAATTCCGAGATAAAATTATCTCAGGGAAAGTCTATGTTTCTGTAAAAGGAGACTTGCTTATTAGCTGCTTCCACCAGTGTGGTCTGTATGTATACTTGGATCCCAATGAGAGTCCATCTGTGTGTGTTAAAGAAATGCCACCGGTCAGGTCTGTTTCTGTGGAAAGCGAGATTTGGACAAGAGAGTTTCCTGAGGTGTTTGCCAAATAGTTGGGCAGTCTGAAAAATGAATATCATCTTATAAAGCTCAAACCCGATATTTCACCACAGGTGGCCAAGGTCAGGAGTGTTCCGCTAACGGTGAAGGAAAGTATGAGAACTGAGTTAAACAAACCGATTGATAATGGTATCATACAGGAGGTGGAGGCTACCGAGTGGTTATCCCCGATTGTCATGGCTCAGAAAGCCAATGGGGAGGCCAGGCTCTGTGTGAACTTCAGGGAACTCAATGAAGCTGTGGTGGTGGACCTCTATCCGCTACCCAATATAAGTGAAATGTTGAATTCTCTTGATGGTGCTAGGCACTTTTCATCCTTGAACTTAACCTCTGCCTACTACCAAATAAGGTTGCACTCTTTGTCCCAAGAATTGACAGCATTTGTGATGCCTTTTGGCATTTTCAAGTTCCTAAGAATGCCCTTTGGGCTAATTTCAGCTGCCTCTGTGTTTCAGAGGGCAAAGAAGCATATTCTTAGGGGAATTGAAGATGTATCAAGATGACTTTCTGATTTTTGGTGTTGCTCCAAAGGAACATGACGGCAGGCTAAGAAAAGTCTTGTTGCAGCTATGTGATGCTGGCCTGACATTGAGAGCAGAAGTGTAAGTTTTATGTCCAGGAAATTGAATATTTGGGTCATTTGGTAACGATGTATGAAATCAAACAAAAGTCGGCTCTGATGGATACTATTTGTAGTCTTCATGTACTGCAAAATTGGATGAACTAGTAAAATTCCTTGGAATGGCCAAATTTTATATTAAGTTTGTGCCAAAATTTGAAGAGAAAAATTGCTGCATGAGGGATTTGCTAAAAAAGAGAAAGAATTCATAATTCATCTGTAGTCTTTATGCAAAAGGTGAATGGGAAGGATAGGACTATTTTATTCATCTCTAGAGCTTTGAAAGGTGCAGAGCTTAATTATTCAGTGGTGGAAAAGAAGGCACTGGGTGTGCTCTGGGAGACGGAGCAGTCTCTGCCGTCGATGTGATGAAGGTCTTCCCTTCTCTAAATGAGGGTGCTCTGTTGCCCTTGCGATGGAGTACCCTCTCCCCTAATTCTAAATCGCCCCCTTAATCTCTAATATGTCTGCCTCCAGTCCACATAAGATAGCTGTATGTACTTTCATCCAATGTTTTTCAGAAAATGAGTGATTACTTCATATAATGTCTACACTCGCTCAGCATAATGTGTAAAGTAAGCTCTTCCGAAGTTAAGAAACCCTATTAGGGCTTGCAGCTTCAATCATGTATTCGGAGATTGTAAAGTAGCACACATAAATTATTTTGGAAGATCCAAACTCTTAGCAGAATTAGCAAAATGGAATTTTGTCTTCCAAAAAAGTTGTCAGGTCTGGCAGAATATCTTCCAGGCGTTCTCAAACTTGATTTTAGACTGGCACTCCAGACACCTTCAAGACTCCAGTGATTGTTGTCTTCATTATTTTGTTCCAAAAGACCTTCTTCAATGTGGGGTCCTTTTCAAATAGACCTGTTTGCATCCCGTCTGAGGATGCATCTCTCATCCTTTTTCAGTTGAAGACTGGATCCTCTTGCTGCAACAGCAGATGCCTTGCTCCAGAACTGGTCCAGAGCATAACGTATGCCCTGCTCCCCTTTGTAATGATCAGCAGAGTTCCAGCACAAGTCTAGAGTCAGAAGTTATTTCTGGTCTTGTTGGTTTCCTTTTAGCAGTCCTAGGTCTCTTACCCAAGTCTCCAAAAGTTAATTGTGGAGTGCCGGGTTCTCGTACCATCATTTCCCAATATACACCTCAATTCTCAGGGTCAAACACATGGCCTGGTTCTGGTTTTCATTGATAGCTAAAAATATATTAGGCAGGAATGGAGATCACTAGCCTTTTTGGCTCTTCCAGGGTAGGATCTTGGGGTTCATTAATGCACTTTAAAGATGTGATGACAATCAAGAAGGCAGCCTCCCATGGCAGGGACTGTAGTGGGTATGAGTGTAGGAGTTCAAAGAGAGGTTCCATGAATCGAGTAAGTACGATAATGAGGTTCCAGATGGGAGGGAGGTACCCTTGGTGGGATAACTTGTTAGAGCCCTTCCATGAAAGCTTTGATTACGGGGACTCTGAACAGGTAAGAGTGCTCTCGATTTTGTAAATGAGCTGCTACTGCTACCTCAATCGTTGTGGATATGCTTTAAAGAAGTGTAATTTGAGCCTCCTGTTTTGTCATAAAATACAGCTTGTCATACTTTTCTAAAAGAAAGTCTAAATTGTATTAAAGATATTGAGGCAAGTATTATGCCACCTCTTTGATATTAACTGTCTTCTTTTTCCCACCCCTGTATTTCAGTGGCGGTCAAAAAGTCACCCCTAGTTCTTAGGACATCTGTTGGTTCTTCCAGTTTTGTATTGGTTCATCCTGCATATTCTCACCTTTCTTCAGTTCAGGATGGCTGCCAACACCTGTATTAGCTTTAATCACAAATAAAGGGAATTTAACTTTGTTTTCATACAAAGGTTTTACCTTACTATTAGCAGTTTACATTGTCTTTCTAATTCTTTCTATATGCCACAATTCTTAGATTGTCGTCTTGCATAAGGAAAGAAGACTGCTTGCTCTCAGTCAAGAACATTCTTTTTGTAGCCAATCTCTGCCTGGTGTACTACTTTTTGTTCCTTATTGGCTAGTGGTTGTGAGGCCTTATGGGAACTGTAGTTTATGTATTCTCTTGGCTACTACTATTAATAGTAAAGCAAGAAATTATAGCATATTAATACTCAATTCCATGTCTGTAATACAATTTAGGCTTTCCATCATATGACTAGGATAATCTACATCTTCATTTTCCAATCAAATATTGTACAATGGGCATGTGTATGATACTGGATTAATAACTAGGAGGCAAAACAGCCTCAGTCATGTGAGCTTTGATCGAGCTCACACAAAATTAAGCAATGGGTTGCCTAAATATCAAATACAAATTTCTGTGGGTTATCATGTGCTAAACAAATAAGCTTCCCTTCAAGAAAATGTGGGTACAGTAGTGTGTAGCAACAAAATAACATCAAAGTCAAGAAACAAATAGGAGAAATGTCCTAACTCAATTTAGTAAAAAGAGGAAATATTTAATTATTAAAACAACACCAAAATGATACAAGTTGATTAAGGAGAATGGTAGTGTGCAGATTTTTTAAGATAATAGCATAAAATAGCCCACAGAAAATAACTGGGGCCTAAATACAGTGTATGCCAATGGGAGATGGTTGACAGGCATCCTCTGCACCCGACAAGAAATGGAGCAAGGATTTGGTACAGAAAGCGCATTTGACCCTGTCAAGGTGGACTAAGGTTGGGATAAAGGTGAGCTGTTTGTCCAATCAAATGTTTTACCTTTGGACTTTTTCAGAGTTCAAAATACTTCAATGGACCAAGGTAAGACTGCATAGCAGAACAAAGCTCTATGAGGTTGGATACCTTCTTTTTGATGCCCAGTTGTAGTCTTCAACTTCATGCTCAAAGCTGGGATAAACCTGAAAAAGAGGCTTCCAAGATCCCATCCTTTTTAGCAGGCCAAACATCTTGTCTTGAGCTCAAAAAGTCGAAATAGTTTTAAGTCCCAAGTTTATTAAAAATTGAAGATCATTTCCTGGATGCTCCAGTTGTCCCAAACTTTCCAAAAACTCTTCTGGAGTGCCAGGCCACAGATTTCAGTAGACAACAGAATTAATAAACCCTCTCTTCAGATCAATAGCCAATTGTCGAGGTCCAACTGGTCCTGCTAGTTTTCTCAAAGGCAGTGCAGTGCCTGGACCCGGCACTCTCTACCTTCTTCCCAGCGGTGGAGTGACTCTTGGATCAAGGGTCAGACTGGCCTATAGGGCAATCAGGCAGTGCCCAATGGGTTGGTCTGACAGATCCGTGAGTGTGTCGGTTTTTAGCAGTTTGTGAGAAGATATTTACTGTTTAATTCTCTGACATTAGCACAGGCATTGCTTGCAGCAAACGCAAATGCATGCAATCTCCCAAAGCTTGCAAAATACCCGTACAAAGTTCAAAACTGACCTGATTTGTAAATGTGGATCACTTTTTTAGCTACCTGGTTCGCTGATGGAGGCCACTTTTATTTTGGTGCCTGGGCCTATTTTTTTTTACACAGTCCGACTCTGCTTGGATCAGTCCTGGGCCCCCCATTTGTCCTTCTTGAGTACAATTTATTAGTTTTCCTGGCTCTTGAAATGGTGTTGAGCTTTAGAAATTCAAGAAGAACATTTACCTCCTCTTTTCATGCGGTGGCAAGCATGCCATTCTCCATCTCGTCTGATGTTCAGCAGGTCCAAGCAACATTCCTATTCCAATTAGACTGGAAAGAGCTAATCATTGTTTCCAGCTGGTGGGAGCCCTAGTTTATATAGGTGATACAGCAGTGTGTAATGGAAATTCCAGAACCCATCCTTACATAGTCCCCACACTGTTCCCTACCAGAGTTTTCACCTCTTTTTTCACTTCATGGCTAGAGCTACCCCAGACAGCACTATTTCAAAATGGAGGAAAGGAGATTCCGTCCTTCTTTGCTCTCTGATCTTCCTAAGCTTGGCTCCCACTCCTATTCAAAGAGAAAACCCCTCCAGCTAATGACCCCATCTATTGTATCCTGTAGATGCAAGCAGCAAGTGTGGCATGGGAAAGGTCTACATTAAAGGCCTGTTTCAGCTTGGAATGGTTTTAACAATGTGAAGAGGACTGCTAAGTAATTTTGCCAGCCTTTGCGTAACAGAAGCCCAAACTTTACCCTCCTGTCCTTCTCGTGCAACAGGACCATTATCTATTCAACATAGCCATTTTACAGCAGTGATTTAAACCCTTTGGGGCAAGAGCTCTGGGGTCAGTAGAAAGGTCGTCACAGCCACTGCTGGAGGTTCCTGGGCTGCCTGAAATGGGTTAGTGTCAAGCGACAGGGAAGACACAGTATTCCAAATAGGAACTTGGGGCCAGATTACGATGGCGAACAGACTTGAGTCCGTCCGCCATCGTTTTGCATTTGGGACCCCCCGCCTACAAGGTGGTGGTCCCACAGGGCTAATTATGATGCGACCACCACCGTGGCGGTCGCATTGCCCATGCTTTGTATTGTGGCGGGTGCTGCGCTCTGCAGCACCCGCCACAATACAAAACAGACACCCCACACATATCTGTGCACTACGTGGTAGGCACCATGCGGTGCCTGCCACATGGTGCAGGGATATGCCAGGTCCCGTGTTCATGGGCCAGGTGGTTAGGGGGCCCGCTAGGGGCCCCCAATGTCCCTTTCTGATAGCCTATCATGGCAGGTTCACTGCCATGAAAGGGCCGGCAGAAAGGAACATCGTAATGCCTATGGCGGTGCCTGGTAGCCACCATTGTAGGCATTACTCTGCCTCCATTGGACCGACGGGCTCCTTGAGCCCGTCGGATCCATGGCGGTCAGTGTTTCCGACCGCCACACAGCCGCCCACCATCCAAATGTGGCGGGCGGTGAAATTGGTGAAAATGGCGGGAGACCGCCACCGACAGGCTGTCGGTGACGGTCTACCCGCCATTGTAATCAGGCCCTTGGTAATTAACGGAGCAAATAATATTGGATTTCTAAAGCAGTTGTTTACTCTAGTTCGTTTGCTAAAGGTCATGTGTAGTCAAAGTCAGAGTGAATCGCACAACACAATTTTAAATAACAAATATCCCTTTTAGAGAATTCGTTTTTTGTACAGAATGAATGGTGATATACAGTGATATACAGCGAATTCAAAACATAAATCCATGTGGCATATGGCACCGGGACTGCTGTATTAATGGATGAAGATATAATAAAAATACAGACTTAAGGAAACATGTTTCAATTAGCTTTCATATATTGACAGTCATGTATAAGTACAAATATCCAACTTTATATTTTCGACCTGTTGAAAAAGAGCACCATTGACGTTTCAACCCCTTTTGTCTGATTTCAGATAGGGTTATCAGAAGGATGGATAGTCAGAGCCACTTTACAAAAGTCCCTGCTGCAGACAGACAATTTAAGTCGGTGCAGAAGTATCCTAGTGTACCATTTGATAGTATGAGATACAACAAAATTTCCAAGAGAACAATCCCATAGGGAGGAGTTGTGAGGCGCTGGCTGCCAAATGCAACAATCTATAGGACTCTATTGCACTGGGATGGTTTGATGACTGGACCTCTTTATATATAATGAAAGCTTTTTCAGTAGATCTCTACAATCAACATTTGCAGAAAGCCACTTTGAGAGCTGTTAGTAGTGAATCACATAGTTATTAGTTAGCGCTTTTCTAAGTGACATATTAGGAGGCTATTAGGTGTTTCTCTTGTTGAACTGGGAGAGATGTTAATCCTCTAAAGATTTTGGTGCTCCACACGTATATGGGTTACACCTACACTAAAGAGGGCACTATCACTAAAAGGACCCACTGGAAGAGCAATAAAAATAATTCCAACGGCTATTATGGTCGAGCAACTACCATAAATGAAAATGTTGAGAACGTCAAAGAATACAATGATCCACCTAATATAGCTGAAGCACAAATTTTGAATATATTGCAAAGATTGAAAGAAGCAGGCATTACTAGCTTTTCAGCATGAATAGGAACAAGTCTAAAAGACTACAGTACTAAAGTTCCTAAGGAAGTAATGGGGTAATTGCCCTTCATTTCAAATTTAAGGAGACTAATTACAAGAGCCAAATAATTGATAAACAAGCCACAAGAGCTCCAAAACGATTTGAGGAGAATGATATTCCTAACCACCTAAAATTAATTCACAGAAAGGAGAACATTATTCTGCATCAATGAAAATAATTACAAAAAGAACTATGGCTTTCAGCACAGCTAAGAATATACTAACCCTATTTTAATGAACTATATGGCTAATGGATGACACTTTTAAATCCGGTCCACCGTCCTTTACCCATTTATACACCATCCATTAGCTCCACCAAAACATTAAACTGCCACTGTCTTTGCAATCTTGCCAAATATGTAAACTACATCATATTGAGAATGACTAATAATTATTCAAGAAAAAACGAATAATTGCTACACACAAAAAGGATTATGGATTTTTAATAGTCATGATTCATACAGTTCTAAAATATATCCTCACACAGCAATGCAAGAATGCTGTTTCCATTTTTATAGCCTTTATGGAAACATTCCCAAGAATCTCCATTAAGTATGGACTACTCTACAAATACTCAATTTGCCGTTCACAATCAAAACATGTATTCCTCCAGCATATGTGCCACCAACCGAGGTTACAGAACATTATAACTTAATACGAGAATCACCAATTCTACCAAGCAAATGAAAAAAAAACAAAGAGGACAGGTACCAAACCAAGTTCCACCTAGTGGAAAGTGTACAACAGTACACTATCCCAGGAAGATAAGAGTAATAATGCAGTCATACAGGGGCATAACTCCTTCCAAGGAACTCTTGGAAGAAGGCACCAAACCATATATCAATTCATAAAAAATTAAAAAGAACATGTCTATCAGGACCTGTGCAATAAAAAGCCATAGACCAACTATTACAACCTAAAGTTCTCAAACAAACATGCAAAATGCATGAGATGTTAGCTATCAAAGCCCTACTCATTCAAAACAAAAACAAGGATTACACTACCTAGAAACAATTGTTCAATCATTACCTTAACCTACTCCAGTATAAACACACATAAATGCAAGACTAAACAAATTAACAGAATAATCCATACGAAACACCTCTAGGAGTAAATAATATGTTTTCAATAAGTACAATATAATTTAGTTTACGCTATTTAGAAAATATTTAAACTAGAAAAATAGAGTAACAAATTAAAAATCATAAAGACAAGATGCATTACTATTTTTATAATATTGAAAAAATATTATCCTAAAAAAATATATATTTAAATATAAATAAACAATGTTTTATTATTTTTTAAATTAAACGATAATTGAAAAGTAAAAAAATCCCAATTTCACTGTGAAATACAATATACAGATCACGAATAAATGGCAAGACTAAACAAACTTCAACTTAAGTATCTTATTTATGAAATTTAACTCCAGCCAACATTTCCAATTTAATAAGATAGTTACAGATTGCTTACCGTTTAGTAGCTGAAGAACCCTAAAATAGAAATCCTGCTCCACAAGTAAAATTACAAGCAAACAATTACCACAAACATGTCAATATAAGCTCTAGATAAATAAAAGAATCCATACAAAATGAATCTTTTGAATACCTGCAAAACCCAAAAACACATATTTAAAAATGAAGTGCTGTAGGAAAGTAATGATTAAACTTTGGATATAGAATGAGGATCAAGCCATTTTCCTTATAAAATAAAAAAAACACTTCCTCAATCAAACAAATCTTCTTTTCAGTAGTCAATGTTACTTATGACCAAAATACATATATTCCCACATACAACATACATGAACATCTACATAACATAACTAGAATAATATAACTACAATACAATAAGTAAGAAACCCAATACACAATAATCTAGAACCAAGTGAACAACACTTAAAATAATGATTTTCTCAACCTGAAAAAGCAAACCATTATAACAAGACCCACTTTTCTTCACTAACCTTAGTGTAGATCCACCCAACCTAGTACTACTACTTAAAAACAAACAAAAAATGTTCTTACATGAAATGCAGTGCTACATACCCAGAACTATCATACCCGTCCATTGACACTTTATATTGAAGAAGAAAGAGGACTAGAAACTGGAAGAAGCATCCATGCCTCAAGGGTCAACTGCATCCACTCCAGAGATCAGTGCTTTACCTCACAGTCATCTGTTGGAAGCCTAGTGATTTCCCTCAATCTTTTATCCATTTGAGGTTGATAAAATCAGTACCATTGAGTTAGAAAACAATAAACTTCTGGCATTTCAGCATTAAGAGGCCCAAGGCTTGAGTGTACAAATTCTGTACAAATACATGTTATGTTAATTAGCAGTAAACAAAATTGATGCAATAGCAATAAAAATATTTTATTTAGAATAAAATGAATGCAAAATGCAAACATTTAAATAATAGAATTTTTAAATAATAGATTTTTTAATAAAATGTTAATACTGCTTATAAAAACGTTATTATTACAAAATGTTTACAAAATTATCATGTTGATTTATCTATTTTGATTAATAAATGACAACATAATTTCGTTTCAATATTTGTCAATAATATGATTACTGTTTTGTATTTTACAAAGTTGATTTTTAGTTTGATAATTGTCTGTTAAACATACCTTTTACATTTCATTAAAATATAGATTGTTTGTATTTAACTGAAGTACCAAATATATTCCAAATATGGTCTACTTTATTGTACTTAATAAGCATTTCTGTCTATATGTAAATATTGATTTAATGTTAATAAATAATATGGACTTAAATAACATGTATTTAATTTATTATGTTTGTCAGGTGTGAATATAGCTTTGCTTAAAAATCTATTTGGAAAGGTTTTAAATGTTTAATTAATTTTAAAATTGCTTATATGTTTTATAAAATAAAATATATTTTAATATTTACATACGTATATTTTAAGCATAATTAACTAAACTCTAACTTTTTTGTAACACAATCAATTATTAATATTGTGTTTAAATTAATTTTAATCTCTTCTTAAAGTGATATAAACATATATTTTTAAACAACATAGTAACGCCTTCATTAAGAATCTGGTGAACCGGATTTACCTCATGAAATACTGCTCCAACTGATTCCAAATGGGTCAATTTTTCCAAACCAAGTTTGTCATATGTCTTATACTTTCTCAAGTAAAACTGTGCATTTGTTGGACAACATAACCATCAGAACTTTGCGAGGCTGATTCCCTTCACACCTTCCTGATATGTTGGCCGAAGTCCTGCTAGCTCACAGTGCCCATCTGCACCTCTAACCTGACAGGGTAACAAATGGATTGTGCAACCTCAGAACATGACAACCCTGACTCCTCAAGGAAATAGTGGTAACAGATCCAGAACCCTCTCGCTTGGTTACTTATGCATACCCAAAGAGATACACAAGAAATACACAGTAAAGCGTTTCAATATTTATTGAAGCATTTTGATTCTTGAGTAAAATACTTGCCTGCAATAATCAATAGAAGGAAACAGAAAAATGTGATTAGAGGTACGAGAATGGTGAAAAAGATGAACAGTTCAACCATTTTGCTTATTACAGAGGATATATGCTTGCATACAAGTACTGTAATATAGTGTACTCCTACGTTGTGCATCCTAACCTATCATGTCTAGGGTGAGTGAATCTGCCAAATCCCTGTAAGGTGATATAACTCCCCATTACCTGTGGGTAAGTGTCATCAAGCTGCCCGCCTTGGAGCCAGACAGCATCCCTCTCATGAGGTAAACAGGAATCAGCTGAGCAAGAATTCGAGCATGGATCGACCTCTCAATGCCAGCGAAATGCTCCTCTGTCTAAACAAATGCTTGATGTTATATATATATATATATATATATATTAACATCCTCCATGTTACCATGCCAAAGCTCCAGTCACTGTCGCTGAGCAGCCAAAAACAAATAACATCTTCCATGCTTAACTTAGCCCTTGAAAAGTATGTTCCAGGTGTTCCAATAGAGTGCCTACGAAGTGGTATTGTAAGCAAAACTGAGGGGCATATTTACAAAAGAATGGCGCGGCGTTAAGCCAAAATAGCTAATGCCTCGGTTCGCCATTCTGAAAATGCAGGGATGCACTGTATTTACAACAATACAGTGCATCCCTGCTTTTTCCCTAGCGCTGGAGCTGAACTCAGCTGCCTAGCACCAGTGCAGGCACCCTTGCACCATAGTGCAACAGTGCCTGCGTTGAGGGAATGATTGTTTATGTGCAGGAAGGTGTCCCTTCCTGCACATAAACAATCCAGAATCACGATTTGTAACTTCTATGTGTGCTGCATTGTGCAGCACACAAAGAAGTTGCAAATCGTCATTTTTTAAATGATTGTTTATGTGCAGGAAGGGACACCTTCCTGCACATAAACAATAATTCATAGCGCTCTGCTGTTTCTATGTGTGCTGCTCTATGCAGCACACATAGAAACAGAAAAAACGAGGAGAAATACAGCATTTCTCCTCATTTCGCCATGTTAAGACCAGTTTTTACCTGGTCTTAATTTTGGCACTGCCTCCTATTTACGCCACCCCTGTAAATAGAGGGCAGGGTCAAAATCAATGGGTGTTGCTGTGGAACGCCCTCAACAACACCCATTTCACGCTAAGTATAGCGTGAAAGGGTGTCTTATTTACAAGGTGGCGTTACGCCGCCTTGTAAATAAGGTGAAGCCCAGTCGCGGCCAGTGCAGGTAAACAAGGTGGGGAAGTGGTGCGGGCGGGAGAGGGAGAAGTCAACAGACAACGGAATAGGGAAAATTACATAAATAAATAAATCATATCACGTAGTCTGTCGACTTACCCCCCCCCGGCCCACCCCACCGAGTTTACCTGCACCGGCCGCGACTGCCCTATCACCACAGGAATGTCGATAAAAGTGACGTTCCTGTGGCGATAGGAGCTTGTATAAATATGCCTGCAGTTTAAATTTGGGGAGTGGAATTTTACTATTCCAACTTAACCCGAAAACCCATTCAGCAAAATAATTTAATTTGGGGGATTTTAGATTTACTAATCTAACTCCAACCCTATTTCCACTTGGGAAAGCATTTAATTTCAGAGTTCAGATTTGCTATTCTAATTCCAAACCCACACCCATTAAGGAATTTTGCTTAATTCATTAGGTTCAGATATATTATTCAAACTCCAAACATACCACCATTGAGGAAAGTGCTTACATTTGAGTTCCGATTTTTTATTTGTTGGACTTGGCCCTCTCTGCAGGCTTATCCCTAAACGTTAGCATTAGAACTATGTGCACATTACCACTTACCACTGCTAACCAGTCCTAATATGCTTGTGCTCTCTCCCTAAAACGAGGCACAATTGACTTACACCTGACTGACATATTTAATTTACTTATAAGTCCCTAATATATGGTACTACATGTACCAAGGGCCTGTAAATTAAATGCTACTAGTGGGCCTGCAGCACACATTGGGGCCGATTCCGATCTCGGCCGGTAGGGCTCCGAATCGGATTCGGCTTTACCGGATCCGATTCGGAGCCCTGTTTCCCGACCGAACCGTACGCGGGTCCGGCCGAGCGAGTACGATGCGCAATCGCCGACCGACTCGTCCGGGCGTCCCGACCGCTCCGACCGACTCGCTCCCGGCTCGAACCGCTCCGACCGACTCGCTCGGACTCGACTCGCACCGCGCAATGGAGACGTTTCCCGGCCGGGTAAGTACGATGCGCGCCGCGAGCAGTCCGACCGAGCCGCGCACTCCGGCTCGTAAGAGCTGTCGGAGCCGTACTTTGGGGGTCCGTGTCGGACCCCCTGTACGCGTAGCCGCGCGAGTCGCACACAGGGGGACCCATGGGTCCCCCCTACCTGTGCGTGTACGGCGCGAGTCGCTCGCCGCGTACCCGCTGTAGGGGCGCCCTTGTCCGACTCGCACCCATTGAGTCAATGGGAGCCCGCGTACGCGTTGTACGACCGGCTCCCATTGACATCAATGGGAGTCCGACCGACTCGAGTCCGATAACATACGGACGCATCGTACTCGTTCGGTCGGACTGCACGGGTCCGATTCGGTCGGAAATCTCTCCGGGTCCGGCTCGGTCGGAGAAATTTCCGGCCCGAATCGGAATCGACCCCATTGTGTCATCTACTTAAGTAGCACTTTAAAGCATGTCTCAGGCCTGCCACTATAGCCTGGAGTGCAGTTTTAAAATTGTCAATGCAACCATTTTGCAAGGGCTAAACCTTCCTTTTTAAAACATATAAGTCACCCCTAAGGTAGGCATTAAACAGACGATAGAGCAGAGTGTATTCTATTTAAAATGTAGGACATGTGTTTTTAAGTTTTACATGTCCTAGTAGTGAAAAACTCCTGAATTCATTGTTCACTACTGTAAGGCCTACCTCTCACATTGGATAACATTGGATTACCTTATTACATTTAATAAGTGCTTACTTTTGACTAGGAACAGGACTTGTCACTTTAGCGCCGGGACACCTCCTTGGAGGTAGCTGTTCGCGCTCAACAAATGTCGGTATTATTATTATTATTAACAGATAGGGATGTCCAATTTGGACTCAAACGAATTGTAATTTAAAACCCTTTGTAATGGTAAAGTCAGTTTTAAAGTCACAATTCTAAAAATGCCACTTTTAGAATATTTGCATTTTCTTGTTCTAACCATTCGGTTCCTGCTGCCTGTGTGCTGGGTCACATGACTGTGAATAGCTTAGCTGTTGGCCTTTGTGTATTCCTCTATATCTCAGTAAAAGAGAGGGGCCCTTTTGACCACAGTCAAGAAATAGAAATACTCTTTGGCCAATTCAATCACTTCTCTCTCACATATATATCAAAAGACAATATCACCAAAACATAAATGAGAATTAAAATGAGTTTTACTAAACTCAAGAGGGTCAAATTGTTTTCACAGTTTATTATAATGTCATTAAAACACAGTACCTATAAAATCAAACGTTTAAAACAACAATTTGTTACATTCAATAAAAAAATATAAAAAGCATTTCATTGAACAATTCACACATAGACACCCCCAATCAAAAAAACCTTTTCATTAGACCAACACTGCGGGAGAACAAATTAGACAGTTGTCTCATGTCATTGAACAGTCACCAGTCTGTAACAGATCATTTGTTAAAAAAGTCAGAATATCTCAACTGTTCAGTTATCTTCAATTAACAAATATCTCAAAGATCTAGTGTAAAAAATGTTTTCTTTCTAAAGCATCAACGCGTTTCGGTGGGTACTACCATTTGACAGCCACATTCTTCAGGAAACCCGATATCTCCCAGCCACAATTTGTTATCTTTACAATGCACAGAAAAAAAGGGAGAAAAAACATAAGCATTCCACATTATTCTTAGCCCCCATTTATCAATATTTATATCCTGGTGATATTATACATACTTACACACATCCTCACTCATTCACACAGAGCATAGTTGAAATACCCAGTTCAAACTTGGGTATAGTTGAGAAAATACCTTATTTTTCTACAGAAAAGTAGAAGGTATCCATATACATCCCTTCATATAACTCCACGGGGATCTGTAATTAACGTAACATCCTCCGTTATAGAGGCACACCTTCACAATATGATCCCATACACATTGAACCAAATATACGTTGTACGGGTTACCTTTCTCTGCTAAACAGCCAACCCCTTACACGTTAAGGAAAGATAGATAGGTCCAGCACCTACAACACAAAATAAAGAGGTGCCAAAATCCTAATCTCAACGGAAGAATGTAATCTCCATTCCATATTCATTATAACCCACGACCAGTGCATCATTTACCTTCACAGTAATGGAACAATTTCTTGTGTGTAGTACCCCACCAAACAGGGGTTACCAATTGAGATGGTTTCTTGTTGCCAATAATTCAACTATTTTAGTTGGCCACTCCTCTCTCTCCTGTCGACCAGTCTTACCTATAAGAGATGTGTGTAAAGGAAGAAGATATTGTATCTCCTCTGACAGCGGTCACATCAAAATCCTCTCATCAAATATGATACGATTAAAATATAATAAATGTGTGGTAGCCACCCAAACTTACTCCTTATAAATGTGTGATAGCCACCCAAACTTACTCCTTAAATTCCGTCAAAATGTTAAGCCACACCTAAACACACCTCTAGATGTCTTAGCAGCATGTATTGGCATACACATGCTCCCGGTGATCATAAGGGGCCATAAACTATTGTCCTCCACTCCTTAGTTAAAAAAGCCACAAACTAAGCTGGCTACAATCCATATCTACCCTAGGACTGTGAAAGGCAGCGAGTCTTCTAAGACCCTCAATGCTACCCGGTGCAGGGTTCCACCTCTAATTCACTTTGGGTTCGCTATCAAAATAATGAGGCAAGCGCTGGAAACTGGAAGACAAGAAAAAGGTTTATTTCTCATGAGATCACGTCAACTGCAGACACCGGGATGTCTGAGGGAGGTGTTCTGCTGATAACTCCTTTGGCTCTTCCTTTTATACAGGTTTGACACAATGCATTGGTTTCATCAACATGGTTACACAAGCTTGGGGTCCCCGCCCCGGGCAGGTTGTCACACAAGCCCAACAGTAATTCTCTTCCCACCCAGGTCAAACAGACAATCTTATCTTGCAGCTGGACCTTGCTTCAGGGTCTAAAACATGTGAGACCGGCCAGATCTAAGAGTCCGTTCTGTTGATAAAAACAGGTCCCATTGTTGGTAACAACAAGTCTTGCTGTTTGCAGTGCAATAAATCATGTTGCAAGAGTCTTTTTGGTGTTTGGAACCTGTTTGTGTAACTAGGTGCAGTGAGAGGTAGAGTGTCCAAAGGTTTGCCTGAAAACAGAGATGAGAGGAAAACGAGTTTGTGGCAGCAAGTGGCGCTGAGGTTTGTTGCGGCAAATAGAGTTTATAGCCCCCAGCACACGTACCAGGTCGGTCAGAGGGTCAGAGGGATGCTAGTAAGGGCAGGGTGAAACAAAGGTGACCAACAGAGTACAAAATGCCTGTGATAGATTAAAATGACTGCAACTTATGTGCACATAGAATTCCACCAGACAAGATGGCGCAGGTAATGTTCACGATTGTCGTTTTGCTTTTAACGGTGGCCCCTTTGAACATAACTAGCCAGCTTGTCAGTCTATTTCGATCTCCATAATGTCCTGTATCTCTTGATCATACATTACTCTCATTTTTGTTAGCTGAGTGTCCATAGTCTTAGGGTGCAAGGTAGTTATGCAAAGAGAACACAAAGGTGGTATACAGTGTATACTCAAACAACAACCACATATTGTCAATACTGGGACCAAGAGAATCATTGATATTTTCCAACCCCACTCCTTCAAGATGCCCCAAAGCCAACTTCCAATTGTCCAAGTCTCTGATCCTTGATGAATTTCTGAAGATAGTCTATGGAGATGTTCGATTGCTTCATAGACAGAAGGTGAATTATCAGGAATGTATACACAGCAGCTGGCACCGATGATGCGGCATGCTCCTCCACGGTCCGCTAGTACCACGTCCAGGACCATGCGATTTTGCAGGGTAACCAGACGGATCGCTTGGAGCTCAGCAGTGTTGTTGGTGAGGATGCCAGCAGTGACGTTCAGGGCGGTCTCTACCGCTTGGGACAGATGTCTGATGGCTCGGCTGTTTGCCATCGGACCCCATAGCGGGACGAGCCCTTTTGGTGCGTCGAGGAACTGTGATGAGGCATAGTCTGCTTGATTAATGTCTTTACAATGCTTTTCTCGATGATGCTCTGCAGGGGCTGTGTAGGTTGGTGGCAAAACAAAGGCGATGTAGCACGTGCCCCCCCAGTTTCTTGGGAGCCAGGTGTAGGCTTTGGTTCCACAAACAAAGTACATATTGGGTGATGCAACAAGCGCTGGGGGTTGGCAGTGTTCAAAGTCCTTACAATGCTACAGGTGCTGTGACCCACATTCTTAGTCCCACGGCCTTCAATGCATACAAGGCCAGAGACGTTCACCACAGATAGGGCCACAGTCAGTGTTGCAGCAGTTCTTTTCTTCAGGTAGGAAAATGTGGCTCTGTTAGGATTATTGAACACTTGCATTTCCACTCGTTCTTTGGAGGGGACATTAATCTGGAATGTCGCATTGAAGGTGTGAGGGCAGAAGGGGGCGGCTGTCCTTCCTGTTTTGTTTCGCCAGAACTCGTTGTAGAACTGGGCGATTGTTCCGTCGGAAGTGGCATTGTCTTTGGAACTTTCTTGTAGGAGCATCATCCAGGCAAGGCAAGATCTGTGAATAGAAAAGGGCGAAGGGATGAAAGGGATGGAATGTTCAGTGGCATGTGGTAACAGCCCACAGACCCAACAGTTGGTAGCATTGGTGGCAAGATTGTGCTGGTGCAACATCTGCACGAAAGAATTATTCCAGAATTCTTTGCGTCGTTCTCGGAGATGTGGCGGTAGTGATACCAGGTAGTGTTCTTTCTTGGTGGTTGGTTGCATGGTGGGTGACAATGTTCTGTATGCAGGTGCATTCTCTTCAATGATCCAGAGTGCGACCATTAGCAGGAGACAGGTGAGAAATGCGGCTACAAGTGCAATTGTCTTTGTGCTGTGCAGGTTAGCAGTCTTGGTGTCTTTGCGGTGGTTTTGCAGGTGTTCAGTTTCTTCCATCATCTTCGAGGAGCTCAACAACTGTTAGGACCACAGACTTTTGTCTGGCGCTTTCCTGGTAGCGTTGTTTGACTGTGCTACTGATCTGAGACCTTGACTTAGTTAGTGGCCTGGTCGTTGGAGCTCCCTCCTTTCGTCGATCTTAGGTTGTACCCTTTCCTGGATGGCACCGTGGGGTCGGGAAATTCTGATAGTTCGAGGGTGTCTTCTTGTGGGTAGCAACTCAGAGCTGGTCGGTCTCTCGCGAGTACTTCCTCTTGCACCTCCACCCCTTCACAGGTTGCCAGGGTTGGAGGGACTCGTTTGCAATGATGAGCGTGCAGCCAGTTTCGTTTTCCTTCCACTCGGAGGGCAGTTTGGGTGGTGATCAGGACTTGCCAGGGGCCCGTCCACCTAGGCTCCAGATTCTTCGTTCTTTGGAAGTTGCGAATCAATACATGGTCGCCTGGCTTTATTTCATGTCCCGGGCCCCTGGATACGTCAGGCAAGGCTTGCTGCACCTGTTGGTGGATAATTGTTAGCTCGTTTGTCAATTTATGCAAGTAATCCGACATTAATATGTTCGGGACATCGTTAATGGAGGTGGGTCTTGGTGCCGCCCAAATGCTCATAGGCCTGCCGAAGACCACCTCATACGGGGTCAGTCGGTGTTTGGTTGGGGTGGAGCGCATCGATAACAATGCCAATGGGAGGGCGTCGGGCCATTTCAACCCGGTCGTGGCAACTATTTTGGCTAGTTTTAGTTTCAACGTTGCATTGTGTCTCTCTACCAGGCCCGCTGATTGGGGGTGGAAGACGGCATGGAACTTTTGTTTTACCCCCAACCCTCTCAGTATGTTCTGTATCACCTCGGCTACGAAGTGGGGGCCGTTGTCGCTCCATAAAATTCTGCAAAGGCCGTATCGGGGAAGAATTCTTTCAGCAATACTTTTGCAGTGGCTAAGGCGGTATTGTCACGGGTGGGATATGCCTCCACCCATTTGCTAAAAGCGCACACAACCACCAGGACATATTTTAGACCAAGGCATCTCTCTAGTTGAATGTAATCCATTTGAAGGATTTCAAAGGGGTGGTCAGGGACTCCAAACCCTCCCCGTGGTACTACTGTCCCCTTCCCTGGGTTGTGTTGTAGGCAGACTATACATTGTTGTACTAGGTGTTTTGCAGATTCTGCTATCTTGACGTTATGCCATACTCTGGTGATTAGTTCAATCATGGGGGCGGAGCCTATGTGTGCTGGTAAATGTGCCATGGTCAATATGGGGATGAGGTAGGCATTGGGTAACAGCCATTTATTTCCGTCTTTAGTTCTCCAGCAATCTTCCTCGTCTTTTAGTCCCACCTTTTCCCACTCGGTCAATTCGTCTTGTGTGCCTGTGGTCTGTATGTCCCTTACAGTGGTCCTAGCGTCAGTCCATCGTTCAGCTTGTGACCTGGTCACATACATTCGTGTCGTAGTTCTGTCTCCTGCCGTGGCTCGGGCAGTAACGTCTGATAGTGCATTTCCCTGTCCAATGAGATCAGTCACTTTCCTATGTGCTTGGCATTTTATCACTGCTAACTTCTTGGGGAGGAGGACTGCTTGCGTCAAGGCGGAGACTAAATCTCCATGCAGGATGGGTGTACCGTGTGAAGTCAGGAACCCTCTTTCTTTCCATAAGATCCCAAAATGGTGAACCACCCCGAAGGCATATTGGCTGTCGGTGTATATGTTAACTGTCGTGTCAGTCGCTAAGATACATGCTTGTGTGAGGGCAATGAGTTCTGCAGCCTGGGCTGAACGTTGGGGAATACGGGCTGTTTCCAGAACGGTTCGGGCTGTGGTGACAGCGTATGCAGCTGAGGTGGTGCCGTCGGGGAGTTTGATGCACGAACCATCCACCCATAGTCCTCCATCTGGTTCTAGAAAGGCGGTGTCTCTGAGATCTATTCTACTCTTTGTTTGTTCATCGGTTAGTGTCACACAGTCGTGTAGTGGAGTCACGCTAGGATCATTTTCGGGTAGGGGTAACAGTGTGGCTGGATTGAGGGTGGTGCATCGCTTTAGGTTAATGTGCGGTGCTAGCAGGGTCAACTCATATCCTGTCAGTCGGGCGCTAGTCAAGTGTTGGGTTTTGGTCTGGTTTAGTAGTGTGTCGACTGCATGGGGTACTAAAACAGTGACTGGATTGGAGAATACTATTCCTTCGCTCTGGCGTATCGATACTGCTGCAGCTGCCACAGCGCGCAGGCACGCTGGCAGCGCTCTGGCTACTGGATCGAGGGTGGCAGAGAAATATGCACAAGGGCGTTGTTTGTGACCAATTGATTGTGTTAGGACAGACAATGCACATCCTTCCCTCTCGTGCGTGTAGAGGAAGAATGGTTTGGAGTAATCCGGGGTTCCTAGGACAGGCGCTGAACAAAGGGCATTGCGTAGTTCTTTAAAGGCTGACTGGCATTCGGGGGTCCACGGGAGAGGTGAGGGGATGTCTTTAGCTAGGAGGGAGAGAAGGGGTTTGACAATGAGGCTAAAGTTCGGTAACCACTGTCGGCAAAATGAAGTGAGACCTATCAAAGAGCGGACTTGTTTCTGATCTTTGGGGACAGGGGTGTCTAGAATTGTCTGGATCCTGTCAGGCGTGAGTTTCCTCCCTTCTTTGGATAAAAGGTGACCCAAATAGGTCACTTGTGATTTACAGAACTGCAATTTCTTTCGGGAGACCTTGTGACCATTCTCAGCAAGAAAATGGAGTAGTTTGATGGTGGCTGTGACGGCTATTGGTATGGTGTCCGCTGCTAGAAGGATGTCGTCTACATATTGTATTAGTGCCACTCCATCTGGCAATTGTATGGCATCCAACTGTCTTTTAAGCGCCTGGCTATAGATGCTTGGGCTCTCAGTGTACCCCTGAGGTGCTCTGCAAAATCTGTACGAATGGGAGTTTAGGGTGAATCCAAATAGATAGCAGCTGTCCTTGTGTATAGGTATGGAAAAGAATGCGTTTTTGAGGTCAATTACAGTGAAGGTGGTGGCAGTGGAGGGGATTAAAGTCAAAATTGTCGTGATGTCGGAAACTACTGGGTATTGTGGCACTACGATTTTGTTTATCTCCCGCAGGTCAATGATGAAGCGGTAGGCTTTTCCGTCTCCCTCTCCCTGTCTCTTTACAATCGGTAGTATGGGACTGTTACAAACGTTGCTCACTACTTCCTCTACCACCCCTGCCTCTACCAAAGAGTGTATGATCTCTGTCAGTGCCTTCTCACCCTCTGGCGATATTTTGTACTGCGGTACTTTCGGTAGGGTTGCGTCCTGTTGTATTGTTACGTGTACTGGGTCAATCATCATTCGTCCTACGTCTGAATCAGCCCTAGCCCATAAGTGTGATGGCAAAGTGTCCAGTAGGGATGCGTCAGTCTCAGAGATGGGAAATATGTGCTGAGAAGGGTTCTCTCTATGGCGCTGGGGGTTGTCATACAGGACGACACGCACTCCGTCTGGTGAGCATCTGATAGTCGCATGGAAGTGTTTCAAAAGGTCGAGACCCATAATGGCGTCTGGGGTGTTGGAAGAGAGGAGGAATGTCGTTTCGACGCTATTGTTGTCAAGGTTAAAAGGGATCGGTCGGGACAAAGGGTTGGTGGAGGGCGTACCGTCAAATCCTATTGAGGTCACATGTGAGCCTGACAAGGGTGCCCTTGGAATCAGTCGTTTGGATAGTGCACTACGTGTTGCTCCCGTGTCTACCAGAAATGGCGACTTTGTGCCCAGGACCTCAGCGGTAACATAAGGGCCTTGCTGATCAACATAGAGCTCAACTGGATCCCTCCCTTGCCCATGGTTGTCCTATGCAAAGTCGTACGTATTGTCATAATCTGTCTGTTGGTACTGATTCTGTTTGGGATGGTCGAATGTGTTCAATTTTCCTGGCCTTTCCTCGCTTGCTTCACTCGCGTACCCTCTCCCACGTCCTCTTCCTCTCTGTCCACTTGCTATTTCCCTCGCCCCTCTGCCCCTACCAGCTCCTAACAAAGTCGGGCATTGGGTTTTCCAGTGTCCATATTCTTTGCAAAATGCACATTGATCCTGTCCTAGGTCTTGGCGTCCTACATATGATGTCGATGAATTGTTTCTAGGTGGCTGTACTCTAGGGGTATTCTGCTGGTATCCTCCCCTATATTGCTCCCTTCCTGTATTCGCCCCCTGGAGTTGTGCTACCATTACCCTTTCCTTCAAGTCCTTCTTTTTCCTTTCTGTAGCCCTGTCATTTTCGTTTCTCTGATGCTCATAGTACTGGGCCATTTGGAGAATGGCCGCCGGTTTAGATGCTGCCCAACTACTTTCGCTGGCTTGTAATTTCTGGGATACATCTGGCAGTAGTCCTTTGACATAGTTCTGCACAAATAAGTGGTGTCCGGTTGCGGTGGACATGTCTTGTCCACTGTAATCGGAGAACACCGTTTCAAATCTGGAGAAATACTCTGAGACATCCTCTTGTGGTTTCTGGCGGCACGCAGTTACTATGGACCAGTCTATCTTTTTCTCTGGGATCAGCGTTTTCACTTTCTGCACTATTTTGTCAGGGAGGTCCAATATTGCTTTAACCGGTTTTTGACCAGGGTTCCGCTGTTTATCTAGTGTGTTGAGTTGTTCCCAGGTATGACCAAGCAGTTCGGTATGGTCTATTTTCCTAATCTGTTTCCACACATCTGCTGGCAAACATAACCCGAAGAACAAGTCTATGTCGGCAAGTGTAATTATTGTTGATCCCAGAGCGGTACCTAGCTCGGTGTAAAAGGCGGTGGGGTTCTTTCGTAAATCCGGTAAAGATTTACGGAACGTCAAAATGTCCTGTCTGTCCCATGGTTGATACACCCAATTGTAGACCACCCTTCCTCTAGCGTCTTGATGGTTCATATCGTCATGAGTCCCTTGTCCTCTAGGAGGTACCCAATAAGGGGCAGCTTCTTTTATTGGCATCATGCTATCTTGTTTTTCCACCGGGGGTCCTGCTATCTTAGATGTCCTGTCCTTATCTATCCGTCCTTGTTCCACGAGGTGACGGAATACCTCCAGTGTGGATGAAAAGAGTTCTGTAACATCGTTGTCGCCTTCATCTCCGGTGTCTACCTTCCTATAGAGAGTCACTAGCCGCTCGGGCCCTACATCTTGGTACTTCTCTTCATATGCAGTAAGAGTGTGGTAACAGAGACGTACAATAAAGCATCGTTTGCGGTTTTCAACATAGGAGTTGCATATGTCAGTTACATACTCTTCTGTCTCCTTCCTATCTATGAGGGATTTAACTATTTTATCAATGCCTGCTCGCTCATTTTTACTTAATCGCGGGACCCTGGGTGCTCCTTTTCTTTTGATCCTACCTCTACTACTGTATCCTTTGATGAGGCATTTGGTGTGGGTGACTCGGTGGGAGCAGAGGCGGTGGAGACTGAGGCGATCGTGCCATCTCCGGCTATACTTTGGTGGTCCTGGCGTTGTACTACGGGATGAGTAGGGGCGTAAGGGGGTGGCATGTATATGATTGGGGGACCTAACAATAAATCATCATCTACCCTTTGTTTTGCTGGTAACTTGGGGTAAAGAGTCGAGGGCATTCTAACAGGGCATTGACCTGATATTTTTGATTCCTGTTCCTTTTTATCGATTTCCTTTTCTTTTAGTTTTTCTTCTAATCTTTTACAGGCTTGGTAAGCTGATTTTCGCGTTTCTTTATCTTGTCTAGCTTCGTCCCTTTTCTTTCTTTGAGCTGCCTCTTTTCGCCATAAACCAAAACTGTCAAACATGGCTGGTCTAGTTTTCTTTTTGTGGAGAGCTAATTCTAACGTTTCTATTTTAGCGGGATCGAAAGATCCCGTCAGTGGCCACTGATTTACCCGGTCCTTCCTAGTGTATTTATGCCATAGTTTGCTATAAGCTACGGTGGCTAATCCATACTTTACGTACATGTCCTTGTTAGGGGTGCCTTCCGGCGGTGCCGGCTGACTGACCTCTAACGAACGGTCTGGTCCAAAACAATTACAATCAAACAATCTAGAGAAAACAGGCATGACGTATTTATCGGTCAAAAATGAATATCTCAATCAATCAATTTAGACAAAAAGTCTGCACTACCTGTCCTTCGCTGCCTGCAAAGAGAGAGAATATTCCTATTCTTCGTTGTTTGCAAGCAGGGAAATGTCGCAAATAACTCAATATCAAAAAAGGAATACTAGTATTTCAATCAAACTATTCAATCAATCAATCAATTTAAGTCGTTTTTTCACGACCTTACCCGGACCGTATGGACGGTTCTTCGTCTTCCCCTTCCAGCGCCTGGTTGTCCTCTCACTCCAACAATCAATGCGGCGTTCCTCTAAGGTCCCAGTCAGGACCGCAGGTCACTCGAGAGAGGTCCGTTCAGAACCGGTGAAGTTCAGTCGATCGGCAGCCAGACAAGGGTCTTCTCAGCCAGGTATACCCCAATCGTTTAGTCGTTCACTCCGTCGTTAGGACCTCTCTACCGTACCCACGCGTCGCTGATGGGCCCCTACGTTGAGCACCAATTTGTGAAAGGCAGCGAGTCTTCTAAGACCCTCAATGCTGCCCGGTGCAGGGTTCCACCTCTAATTCACTTTGGGTTCGCTATCAAAATAATGAGGCAAGCGCTGGAAACTGGAAGACAAGAAAAAGGTTTATTTCTCATGAGGAGATCACGTCAACTGCAGACACCGGGATGTCTGAGGGAGGTGTTCTGCTGATAACTCCTTTGGCTCTTCCTTTTATACAGGTTTGACACAATGCATTGGTTTCATCAACATGGTTACACAAGCTTGGGGTCCCCGCCCCGGGCAGGTTGTCACACAAGCCCAACAGTAATTCTCTTCCCACCCAGGTCAAACAGACAATCTTATCTTGCAGCTGGACCTTGCTTCAGGGTCTAAAACATGTGAGACCGGCCAGATCTAAGAGTCCGTTCTGTTGATAAAAACAGGTCCCATTGTTGGTAACAACAAGTCTTGCTGTTTGCAGTGCAATAAATCATGTTGCAAGAGTCTTTTTGGTGTTTGGAACCTGTTTGTGTAACTAGGTGCAGTGAGGGGTAGAGTGTCCAAAGGTTTGCCTGAAAACAGAGATGAGAGGAAAAACGAGTTTGTGGCAGCAAGTGGCGCTGAGGTTTGTTGCGGCAAATAGAGTTTATAGCCCCCAGCACACGTACCAGGTCGGTCAGAGGGTCAGAGGGATGCTAGTAAGGGCAGGGTGAAACAAAGGTGACCAACAGAGTACAAAATGCCTGTGATAGATTAAAATGACTGCAACTTATGTGCACATAGAATTCCACCAGACAAGATGGCGCAGGTAATGTTCACGATTGTCGTTTTGCTTTTAACGGTGGCCCCTTTGAACATAACTAGCCAGCTTGTCAGTCTATTTCGATCTCCATAATGTCCTGTATCTCTTGATCATACATTACTCTCATTTTTGTTAGCTGAGTGTCCATAGTCTTAGGGTGCAAGGTAGTTATGCAAAGAGAACACAAAGGTGGTATACAGTGTATACTCAAACAACAACCACATATTGTCAATACTGGGACCAAGAGAATCATTGATATTTTCCAACCCCACTCCTTCAAGATGCCCCAAAGCCAACTTCCAATTGTCCAAGTCTCTGATCCTTGATGAATTTCTGAAGATAGTCTATGGAGATGTTCGATTGCTTCATAGACAGAAGGTGAATTATCAGGAATGTATACACAGCAGCTGGCACCGATGATGCGGCATGCTCCTCCACGGTCCGCTAGTACCACGTCCAGGACCATGCGATTTTGCAGGGTAACCAGACGGATCGCTTGGAGCTCAGCAGTGTTGTTGGTGAGGATGCCAGCAGTGACGTTCAGGGCGGTCTCTACCGCTTGGGACAGATGTCTGATGGCTCGGCTGTTTGCCATCGGACCCCATAGCGGGACGAGCCCTTTTGGTGCGTCGAGGAACTGTGATGAGGCAGAGTCTGCTTGATTAATGTCTTTAGAATGCTTTTCTCGATGATGCTCTGCAGGGGCTGTGTAGGTTGGTGGCAAAACAAAGGCGATGTAGCACGTGCCCCCCCAGTTTCTTGGGAGCCAGGTGTAGGCTTTGGTTCCACAAACAAAGTACATATTGGGTGATGCAACAAGCGCTGGGGGTTGGCAGTGTTCAAAGTCCTTACAATGCTACAGGTGCTGTGACCCACATTCTTAGTCCCACGGCCTTCAATGCATACAAGGCCAGAGACGTTCACCACAGATAGGGCCACAGTCAGTGTTGCAGCAGTTCTTTTCTTCAGGTAGGAAAATGTGGCTCTGTTAGGATTATTGAACACTTGCATTTCCACTCGTTCTTTGGAGGGGACATTAATCTGGAATGTCGCATTGAAGGTGTGAGGGCAGAAGGGGGCGGCTGTCCTTCCTGTTTTGTTTCGCCAGAACTCGTTGTAGAACTGGGCGATTGTTCCGTCGGAAGTGGCATTGTCTTTGGAACTTTCTTGTAGGAGCATCATCCAGGCAAGGCAAGATCTGTGAATAGAAAAGGGCGAAGGGATGAAAGGGATGGAATGTTCAGTGGCATGTGGTAACAGCCCACAGACCCAACAGTTGGTAGCATTGGTGGCAAGATTGTGCTGGTGCAACATCTGCACGAAAGAATTATTCCAGAATTCTTTGCGTCGTTCTCGGAGATGTGGCGGTAGTGATACCAGGTAGTGTTCTTTCTTGGTGGTTGGTTGCATGGTGGGTGACAATGTTCTGTATGCAGGTGCATTCTCTTCAATGATCCAGAGTGCGACCATTAGCAGGAGACAGGTGAGAAATGCGGCTACAAGTGCAATTGTCTTTGTGCTGTGCAGGTTAGCAGTCTTGGTGTCTTTGCGGTGGTTTTGCAGGTGTTCAGTTTCTTCCATCATCTTCGAGGAGCTCAACAACTGTTAGGACCACAGACTTTTGTCTGGCGCTTTCCTGGTAGCGTTGTTTGACTGTGCTACTGATCTGAGACCTTGACTTAGTTAGTGGCCTGGTCGTTGGAGCTCCCTCCTTTCGTCGATCTTAGGTTGTACCCTTTCCTGGATGGCACCGTGGGGTCGGGAAATTCTGATAGTTCGAGGGTGTCTTCTTGTGGGTAGCAACTCAGAGCTGGTCGGTCTCTCGCGAGTACTTCCTCTTGCACCTCCACCCCTTCACAGGTTGCCAGGGTTGGAGGGACTCGTTTGCAATGATGAGCGTGCAGCCAGTTTCGTTTTCCTTCCACTCGGAGGGCAGTTTGGGTGGTGATCAGGACTTGCCAGGGGCCCGTCCACCTAGGCTCCAGATTCTTCGTTCTTTGGAAGTTGCGAATCAATACATGGTCGCCTGGCTTTATTTCATGTCCCGGGCCCCTGGATACGTCAGGCAAGGCTTGCTGCACCTGTTGGTGGATAATTGTTAGCTCGTTTGTCAATTTATGCAAGTAATCCGACATTAATATGTTCGGGACATCGTTAATGGAGGTGGGTCTTGGTGCCGCCCAAATGCTCATAGGCCTGCCGAAGACCACCTCATACGGGGTCAGTCGGTGTTTGGTTGGGGTGGAGCGCATCGATAACAATGCCAATGGGAGGGCGTCGGGCCATTTCAACCCGGTCGTGGCAACTATTTTGGCTAGTTTTAGTTTCAACGTTGCATTGTGTCTCTCTACCAGGCCCGCTGATTGGGGGTGGAAGACGGCATGGAACTTTTGTTTTACCCCCAACCCTCTCAGTATGTTCTGTATCACCTCGGCTACGAAGTGGGGGCCGTTGTCGCTCCATAAAATTCTGCAAAGGCCGTATCGGGGAAGAATTCTTTCAGCAATACTTTTGCAGTGGCTAAGGCGGTATTGTCACGGGTGGGATATGCCTCCACCCATTTGCTAAAAGCGCACACAACCACCAGGACATATTTTAGACCAAGGCATCTCTCTAGTTGAATGTAATCCATTTGAAGGATTTCAAAGGGGTGGTCAGGGACTCCAAACCCTCCCCGTGGTACTACTGTCCCCTTCCCTGGGTTGTGTTGTAGGCAGACTATACATTGTTGTACTAGGTGTTTTGCAGATTCTGCTATCTTGACGTTATGCCATACTCTGGTGATTAGTTCAATCATGGGGGTGGAGCCTATGTGTGCTGGTAAATGTGCCATGGTCAATATGGGGATGAGGTAGGCATTGGGTAACAGCCATTTATTTCCGTCTTTAGTTCTCCAGCAATCTTCCTCGTCTTTTAGTCCCACCTTTTCCCACTCGGTCAATTCGTCTTGTGTGCCTGTGGTCTGTATGTCCCTTACAGTGGTCCTAGCGTCAGTCCATCGTTCAGCTTGTGACCTGGTCACATACATTCGTGTCGTAGTTCTGTCTCCTGCCGTGGCTCGGGCAGTAACGTCTGATAGTGCATTTCCCTGTCCAATGAGATCAGTCACTTTCCTATGTGCTTGGCATTTTATCACTGCTAACTTCTTGGGGAGGAGGACTGCTTGCGTCAAGGCGGAGACTAAATCTCCATGCAGGATGGGTGTACCGTGTGAAGTCAGGAACCCTCTTTCTTTCCATAAGATCCCAAAATGGTGAACCACCCCGAAGGCATATTGGCTGTCGGTGTATATGTTAACTGTCGTGTCAGTCGCTAAGATACATGCTTGTGTGAGGGCAATGAGTTCTGCAGCCTGGGCTGAACGTTGGGGAATACGGGCTGTTTCCAGAACGGTTCGGGCTGTGGTGACAGCGTATGCAGCTGAGGTGGTGCCGTCGGGGAGTTTGATGCACGAACCATCCACCCATAGTCCTCCATCTGGTTCTAGAAAGGCGGTGTCTCTGAGATCTATTCTACTCTTTGTTTGTTCATCGGTTAGTGTCACACAGTCGTGTAGTGGAGTCACGCTAGGATCATTTTCGGGTAGGGGTAACAGTGTGGCTGGATTGAGGGTGGTGCATCGCTTTAGGTTAATGTGCGGTGCTAGCAGGGTCAACTCATATCCTGTCAGTCGGGCGCTAGTCAAGTGTTGGGTTTTGGTCTGGTTTAGTAGTGTGTCGACTGCATGGGGTACTAAAACAGTGACTGGATTGGAGAGTACTATTCCTTCGCTCTGGCGTATCGATACTGCTGCAGCTGCCACAGCGCGCAGGCACGCTGGCAGCGCTCTGGCTACTGGATCGAGGGTGGCAGAGAAATATGCACAAGGGCGTTGTTTGTGACCAATTGATTGTGTTAGGACAGACAATGCACATCCTTCCCTCTCGTGCGTGTAGAGGAAGAATGGTTTGGAGTAATCCGGGGTTCCTAGGACAGGCGCTGAACAAAGGGCATTGCGTAGTTCTTTAAAGGCTGACTGGCATTCGGGGGTCCACGGGAGAGGTGAGGGGATGTCTTTAGCTAGGAGGGAGAGAAGGGGTTTGACAATGAGGCTAAAGTTCGGTAACCACTGTCGGCAAAATGAAGTGAGACCTATCAAAGAGCGGACTTGTTTCTGATCTTTGGGGACAGGGGTGTCTAGAATTGTCTGGATCCTGTCAGGCGTGAGTTTCCTCCCTTCTTTGGATAAAAGGTGACCCAAATAGGTCACTTGTGATTTACAGAACTGCAATTTCTTTCGGGAGACCTTGTGACCATTCTCAGCAAGAAAATGGAGTAGTTTGATGGTGGCTGTGACGGCTATTGGTATGGTGTCCGCTGCTAGAAGGATGTCGTCTACATATTGTATTAGTGCCACTCCATCTGGCAATTGTATGGCATCCAACTGTCTTTTAAGCGCCTGGCTATAGATGCTTGGGCTCTCAGTGTACCCCTGAGGTGCTCTGCAAAATCTGTACGAATGGGAGTTTAGGGTGAATCCAAATAGATAGCAGCTGTCCTTGTGTATAGGTATGGAAAAGAATGCGTTTTTGAGGTCAATTACAGTGAAGGTGGTGGCAGTGGAGGGGATTAAAGTCAAAATTGTCGTGATGTCGGAAACTACTGGGTATTGTGGCACTACGATTTTGTTTATCTCCCGCAGGTCAATGATGAAGCGGTAGGCTTTTCCGTCTCCCTCTCCCTGTCTCTTTACAATCGGTAGTATGGGACTGTTACAAACGTTGCTCACTACTTCCTCTACCACCCCTGCCTCTACCAAAGAGTGTATGATCTCTGTCAGTGCCTTCTCACCCTCTGGCGATATTTTGTACTGCGGTACTTTCGGTAGGGTTGCGTCCTGTTGTATTGTTACGTGTACTGGGTCAATCATCATTCGTCCTACGTCTGAATCAGCCCTAGCCCATAAGTGTGATGGCAAAGTGTCCAGTAGGGATGCGTCAGTCTCAGAGATGGGAAATATGTGCTGAGAAGGGTTCTCTCTATGGCGCTGGGGGTTGTCATACAGGACGACACGCACTCCGTCTGGTGAGCATCTGATAGTCGCATGGAAGTGTTTCAAAAGGTCGAGACCCATAATGGCGTCTGGGGTGTTGGAAGAGAGGAGGAATGTCGTTTCGACGCTATTGTTGTCAAGGTTAAAAGGGATCGGTCGGGACAAAGGGTTGGTGGAGGGCGTACCGTCAAATCCTATTGAGGTCACATGTGAGCCTGACAAGGGTGCCCTTGGAATCAGTCGTTTGGATAGTGCACTACGTGTTGCTCCCGTGTCTACCAGAAATGGCGACTTTGTGCCCAGGACCTCAGCGGTAACATAAGGGCCTTGCTGATCAACATAGAGCTCAACTGGATCCCTCCCTTGCCCATGGTTGTCCTATGCAAAGTCGTACGTATTGTCATAATCTGTCTGTTGGTACTGATTCTGTTTGGGATGGTCGAATGTGTTCAATTTTCCTGGCCTTTCCTCGCTTGCTTCACTCGCGTACCCTCTCCCACGTCCTCTTCCTCTCTGTCCACTTGCTATTTCCCTCGCCCCTCTGCCCCTACCAGCTCCTAACAAAGTCGGGCATTGGGTTTTCCAGTGTCCATATTCTTTGCAAAATGCACATTGATCCTGTCCTAGGTCTTGGCGTCCTACATATGATGTCGATGAATTGTTTCTAGGTGGCTGTACTCTAGGGGTATTCTGCTGGTATCCTCCCCTATATTGCTCCCTTCCTGTATTCGCCCCCTGGAGTTGTGCTACCATTACCCTTTCCTTCAAGTCCTTCTTTTTCCTTTCTGTAGCCCTGTCATTTTCGTTTCTCTGATGCTCATAGTACTGGGCCATTTGGAGAATGGCCGCCGGTTTAGATGCTGCCCAACTACTTTCGCTGGCTTGTAATTTCTGGGATACATCTGGCAGTAGTCCTTTGACATAGTTCTGCACAAATAAGTGGTGTCCGGTTGCGGTGGACATGTCTTGTCCACTGTAATCGGAGAACACCGTTTCAAATCTGGAGAAATACTCTGAGACATCCTCTTGTGGTTTCTGGCGGCACGCAGTTACTATGGACCAGTCTATCTTTTTCTCTGGGATCAGCGTTTTCACTTTCTGCACTATTTTGTCAGGGAGGTCCAATATTGCTTTAACCGGTTTTTGACCAGGGTTCCGCTGTTTATCTAGTGTGTTGAGTTGTTCCCAGGTATGACCAAGCAGTTCGGTATGGTCTATTTTCCTAATCTGTTTCCACACATCTGCTGGCAAACATAACCCGAAGAACAAGTCTATGTCGGCAAGTGTAATTATTGTTGATCCCAGAGCGGTACCTAGCTCGGTGTAAAAGGCGGTGGGGTTCTTTCGTAAATCCGGTAAAGATTTACGGAACGTCAAAATGTCCTGTCTGTCCCATGGTTGATACACCCAATTGTAGACCACCCTTCCTCTAGCGTCTTGATGGTTCATATCGTCATGAGTCCCTTGTCCTCTAGGAGGTACCCAATAAGGGGCAGCTTCTTTTATTGGCATCATGCTATCTTGTTTTTCCACCGGGGGTCCTGCTATCTTAGATGTCCTGTCCTTATCTATCCGTCCTTGTTCCACGAGGTGACGGAATACCTCCAGTGTGGATGAAAAGAGTTCTGTAACATCGTTGTCGCCTTCATCTCCGGTGTCTACCTTCCTATAGAGAGTCACTAGCCGCTCGGGCCCTACATCTTGGTACTTCTCTTCATATGCAGTAAGAGTGTGGTAACAGAGACGTACAATAAAGCATCGTTTGCGGTTTTCAACATAGGAGTTGCATATGTCAGTTACATACTCTTCTGTCTCCTTCCTATCTATGAGGGATTTAACTATTTTATCAATGCCTGCTCGCTCATTTTTACTTAATCGCGGGACCCTGGGTGCTCCTTTTTCTTTTGATCCTACCTCTACTACTGTATCCTTTGATGAGGCATTTGGTGTGGGTGACTCGGTGGGAGCAGAGGCGGTGGAGACTGAGGCGATCGTGCCATCTCCGGCTATACTTTGGTGGTCCTGGCGTTGTACTACGGGATGAGTAGGGGCGTAAGGGGGTGGCATGTATATGATTGGGGGACCTAACAATAAATCATCATCTACCCTTTGTTTTGCTGGTAACTTGGGGTAAAGAGTCGAGGGCATTCTAACAGGGCATTGACCTGATATTTTTGATTCCTGTTCCTTTTTATCGATTTCCTTTTCTTTTAGTTTTTCTTCTAATCTTTTACAGGCTTGGTAAGCTGATTTTCGCGTTTCTTTATCTTGTCTAGCTTCGTCCCTTTTCTTTCTTTGAGCTGCCTCTTTTCGCCATAAACCAAAACTGTCAAACATGGCTGGTCTAGTTTTCTTTTTGTGGAGAGCTAATTCTAACGTTTCTATTTTAGCGGGATCGAAAGATCCCGTCAGTGGCCACTGATTTACCCGGTCCTTCCTAGTGTATTTATGCCATAGTTTGCTATAAGCTACGGTGGCTAATCCATACTTTACGTACATGTCCTTGTTAGGGGTGCCTTCCGGCGGTGCCGGCTGACTGACCTCTAACGAACGGTCTGGTCCAAAACAATTACAATCAAACAATCTAGAGAAAACAGGCATGACGTATTTATCGGTCAAAAATGAATATCTCAATCAATCAATTTAGACAAAAAGTCTGCACTACCTGTCCTTCGCTGCCTGCAAAGAGAGAGAATATTCCTATTCTTCGTTGTTTGCAAGCAGGGAAATGTCGCAAATAACTCAATATCAAAAAAGGAATACTAGTATTTCAATCAAACTATTCAATCAATCAATCAATTTAAGTCGTTTTTTCACGACCTTACCCGGACCGTATGGACGGTTCTTCGTCTTCCCCTTCCAGCGCCTGGTTGTCCTCTCACTCCAACAATCAATGCGGCGTTCCTCTAAGGTCCCAGTCAGGACCGCAGGTCACTCGAGAGAGGTCCGTTCAGAACCGGTGAAGTTCAGTCGATCGGCAGCCAGACAAGGGTCTTCTCAGCCAGGTATACCCCAATCGTTTAGTCGTTCACTCCGTCGTTAGGACCTCTCTACCGTACCCACGCGTCGCTGATGGGCCACACGTTGAGCACCAATTTGTGAAAGGCAGCGAGTCTTCTAAGACCCTCAATGCTGCCCGGTGCAGAGTTCCACCTCTAATTCACTTTGGGTTCGCTATCAAAATAATGAGGCAAGCGCTGGAAACTGGAAGACAAGAAAAAGGTTTATTTCTCATGAGGAGATCACGTCAACTGCAGACACCGGGATGTCTGAGGGAGGTGTTCTGCTGATAACTCCTTTGGCTCTTCCTTTTATACAGGTTTGACACAATGCATTGGTTTCATGAACATGGTTACACAAGCTTGGGGTCCCCGCCCCGGGCAGGTTGTCACACAAGCCCAACAGTAATTCTCTTCCCACCCAGGTCAAACAGACAATCTTATCTTGCAGCTGGACCTTGCTTCAGGGTCTAAAACATGTGAGACCGGCCAGATCTAAGAGTCCGTTCTGTTGATAAAAACAGGTCCCATTGTTGGTAACAACAAGTCTTGCTGTTTGCAGTGCAATAAATCATGTTGCAAGAGTCTTTTTGGTGTTTGGAACCTGTTTGTGTAACTAGGTGCAGTGAGGGGTAGAGTGTCCAAAGGTTTGCCTGAAAACAGAGATGAGAGGAAAAACGAGTTTGTGGCAGCAAGTGGCGCTGAGGTTTGTTGCGGCAAATAGAGTTTATAGCCCCCAGCACACGTACCAGGTCGGTCAGAGGGTCAGAGGGATGCTAGTAAGGGCAGGGTGAAACAAAGGTGACCAACAGAGTACAAAATGGCTGTGATAGATTAAAATGACTGCAACTTATGTGCACATAGAATTCCACCAGACAAGATGGCGCAGGTAATGTTCACGATTGTCGTTTTGCTTTTAACGGTGGCCCCTTTGAACATAACTAGCCAGCTTGTCAGTCTATTTCGATCTCCATAATGTCCTGTATCTCTTGATCATACATTACTCTCATTTTTGTTAGCTGAGTGTCCATAGTCTTAGGGTGCAATGTAGTTATGCAAAGAGAACACAAAGGTGGTATACAGTGTATACTCAAACAACAACCACATATTGTCAATACTGGGACCAAGAGAATCATTGATATTTTCCAACCCCACTCCTTCAAGATGCCCCAAAGCCAACTTCCAATTGTCCAAGTCTCTGATCCTTGATGAATTTCTGAAGATAGTCTATGGAGTTGTTCGATTGCTTCATAGACAGAAGGTGAATTATCAGGAATGTATACACAGCAGCTGGCACCGATGATGCGGCATGCTCCTCCACGGTCCGCTAGTACCACGTCCAGGACCATGCGATTTTGCAGGGTAACCAGACGGATCGCTTGGAGCTCAGCAGTGTTGTTGGTGAGGATGCCAGCAGTGACGTTCAGGGCGGTCTCTACCGCTTGGGACAGATGTCTGATGGCTCGGCTGTTTGCCATCGGACCCCATAGCGGGACGAGCCCTTTTGGTGCGTCGAGGAACTGTGATGAGGCAGAGTCTGCTTGATTAATGTCTTTAGAATGCTTTTCTCGATGATGCTCTGCAGGGGCTGTGTAGGTTGGTGGCAAAACAAAGGCGATGTAGCACGTGCCCCCCCAGTTTCTTGGGAGCCAGGTGTAGGCTTTGGTTCCACAAACAAAGTACATATTGGGTGATGCAACAAGCGCTGGGGGGTTGGCAGTGTTCAAAGTCCTTACAATGCTACAGGTGCTGTGACCCACATTCTTAGTCCCACGGCCTTCAATGCATACAAGGCCAGAGACGTTCACCACAGATAGGGCCACAGTCAGTGTTGCAGCAGTTCTTTTCTTCAGGTAGGAAAATGTGGCTCTGTTAGGATTATTGAACACTTGCATTTCCACTCGTTCTTTGGAGGGGACATTAATCTGGAATGTCGCATTGAAGGTGTGAGGGCAGAAGGGGGCGGCTGTCCTTCCTGTTTTGTTTCGCCAGAACTCGTTGTAGAACTGGGCGATTGTTCCGTCGGAAGTGGCATTGTCTTTGGAACTTTCTTGTAGGAGCATCATCCAGGCAAGGCAAGATCTGTGAATAGAAAAGGGCGAAGGGATGAAAGGGATGGAATGTTCAGTGGCATGTGGTAACAGCCCACAGACCCAACAGTTGGTAGCATTGGTGGCAAGATTGTGCTGGTGCAACATCTGCACGAAAGAATTATTCCAGAATTCTTTGCGTCGTTCTCGGAGATGTGGCGGTAGTGATACCAGGTAGTGTTCTTTCTTGGTGGTTGGTTGCATGGTGGGTGACAATGTTCTGTATGCAGGTGCATTCTCTTCAATGATCCAGAGTGCGACCATTAGCAGGAGACAGGTGAGAAATGCGGCTACAAGTGCAATTGTCTTTGTGCTGTGCAGGTTAGCAGTCTTGGTGTCTTTGCGGTGGTTTTGCAGGTGTTCAGTTTCTTCCATCATCTTCGAGGAGCTCAACAACTGTTAGGACCACAGACTTTTGTCTGGCGCTTTCCTGGTAGCGTTGTTTGACTGTGCTACTGATCTGAGACCTTGACTTAGTTAGTGGCCTGGTCGTTGGAGCTCCCTCCTTTCGTCGATCTTAGGTTGTACCCTTTCCTGGATGGCACCGTGGGGTCGGAAAATTCTGATAGTTCGAGGGTGTCTTCTTGTGGGTAGCAACTCAGAGCTGGTCGGTCTCTCGCGAGTACTTCCTCTTGCACCTCCACCCCTTCACAGGTTGCCAGGGTTGGAGGGACTCGTTTGCAATGATGAGCGTGCAGCCAGTTTCGTTTTCCTTCCACTCGGAGGGCAGTTTGGGTGGTGATCAGGACTTGCCAGGGGCCCGTCCACCTAGGCTCCAGATTCTTCGTTCTTTGGAAGTTGCGAATCAATACATGGTCGCCTGGCTTTATTTCATGTCCCGGGCCCCTGGATACGTCAGGCAAGGCTTGCTGCACCTGTTGGTGGATAATTGTTAGCTCGTTTGTCAATTTATGCAAGTAATCCGACATTAATATGTTCGGGACATCGTTAATGGAGGTGGGTCTTGGTGCCGCCCAAATGCTCATAGGCCTGCCGAAGACCACCTCATACGGGGTCAGTCGGTGTTTGGTTGGGGTGGAGCGCATCGATAACAATGCCAATGGGAGGGCGTCGGGCCATTTCAACCCGGTCGTGGCAACTATTTTGGCTAGTTTTAGTTTCAACGTTGCATTGTGTCTCTCTACCAGGCCCGCTGATTGGGGGTGGAAGACGGCATGGAACTTTTGTTTTACCCCCAACCCTCTCAGTATGTTCTGTATCACCTCGGCTACGAAGTGGGGGCCGTTGTCGCTCCATAAAATTCTGCAAAGGCCGTATCGGGGAAGAATTCTTTCAGCAATACTTTTGCAGTGGCTAAGGCGGTATTGTCACGGGTGGGATATGCCTCCACCCATTTGCTAAAAGCGCACACAACCACCAGGACATATTTTAGACCAAGGCATCTCTCTAGTTGAATGTAATCCATTTGAAGGATTTCAAAGGGGTGGTCAGGGACTCCAAACCCTCCCCGTGGTACTACTGTCCCCTTCCCTGGGTTGTGTTGTAGGCAGACTATACATTGTTGTACTAGGTGTTTTGCAGATTCTGCTATCTTGACGTTATGCCATACTCTGGTGATTAGTTCAATCATGGGGGTGGAGCCTATGTGTGCTGGTAAATGTGCCATGGTCAATATGGGGATGAGGTAGGCATTGGGTAACAGCCATTTATTTCCGTCTTTAGTTCTCCAGCAATCTTCCTCGTCTTTTAGTCCCACCTTTTCCCACTCGGTCAATTCGTCTTGTGTGCCTGTGGTCTGTATGTCCCTTACAGTGGTCCTAGCGTCAGTCCATCGTTCAGCTTGTGACCTGGTCACATACATTCGTGTCGTAGTTCTGTCTCCTGCCGTGGCTCGGGCAGTAACGTCTGATAGTGCATTTCCCTGTCCAATGAGATCAGTCACTTTCCTATGTGCTTGGCATTTTATCACTGCTAACTTCTTGGGGAGGAGGACTGCTTGCGTCAAGGCGGAGACTAAATCTCCATGCAGGATGGGTGTACCGTGTGAAGTCAGGAACCCTCTTTCTTTCCATAAGATCCCAAAATGGTGAACCACCCCGAAGGCATATTGGCTGTCGGTGTATATGTTAACTGTCGTGTCAGTCGCTAAGATACATGCTTGTGTGAGGGCAATGAGTTCTGCAGCCTGGGCTGAACGTTGGGGAATACGGGCTGTTTCCAGAACGGTTCGGGCTGTGGTGACAGCGTATGCAGCTGAGGTGGTGCCGTCGGGGAGTTTGATGCACGAACCATCCACCCATAGTCCTCCATCTGGTTCTAGAAAGGCGGTGTCTCTGAGATCTATTCTACTCTTTGTTTGTTCATCGGTTAGTGTCACACAGTCGTGTAGTGGAGTCACGCTAGGATCATTTTCGGGTAGGGGTAACAGTGTGGCTGGATTGAGGGTGGTGCATCGCTTTAGGTTAATGTGCGGTGCTAGCAGGGTCAACTCATATCCTGTCAGTCGGGCGCTAGTCAAGTGTTGGGTTTTGGTCTGGTTTAGTAGTGTGTCGACTGCATGGGGTACTAAAACAGTGACTGGATTGGAGAGTACTATTCCTTCGCTCTGGCGTATCGATACTGCTGCAGCTGCCACAGCGCGCAGGCACGCTGGCAGCGCTCTGGCTACTGGATCGAGGGTGGCAGAGAAATATGCACAAGGGCGTTGTTTGTGACCAATTGATTGTGTTAGGACAGACAATGCACATCCTTCCCTCTCGTGCGTGTAGAGGAAGAATGGTTTGGAGTAATCCGGGGTTCCTAGGACAGGCGCTGAACAAAGGGCATTGCGTAGTTCTTTAAAGGCTGACTGGCATTCGGGGGTCCACGGGAGAGGTGAGGGGATGTCTTTAGCTAGGAGGGAGAGAAGGGGTTTGACAATGAGGCTAAAGTTCGGTAACCACTGTCGGCAAAATGAAGTGAGACCTATCAAAGAGCGGACTTGTTTCTGATCTTTGGGGACAGGGGTGTCTAGAATTGTCTGGATCCTGTCAGGCGTGAGTTTCCTCCCTTCTTTGGATAAAAGGTGACCCAAATAGGTCACTTGTGATTTACAGAACTGCAATTTCTTTCGGGAGACCTTGTGACCATTCTCAGCAAGAAAATGGAGTAGTTTGATGGTGGCTGTGACGGCTATTGGTATGGTGTCCGCTGCTAGAAGGATGTCGTCTACATATTGTATTAGTGCCACTCCATCTGGCAATTGTATGGCATCCAACTGTCTTTTAAGCGCCTGGCTATAGATGCTTGGGCTCTCAGTGTACCCCTGAGGTGCTCTGCAAAATCTGTACGAATGGGAGTTTAGGGTGAATCCAAATAGATAGCAGCTGTCCTTGTGTATAGGTATGGAAAAGAATGCGTTTTTGAGGTCAATTACAGTGAAGGTGGTGGCAGTGGAGGGGATTAAAGTCAAAATTGTCGTGATGTCGGAAACTACTGGGTATTGTGGCACTACGATTTTGTTTATCTCCCGCAGGTCAATGATGAAGAGATGGCTTTTCCGTCTCCCTCTCCCTGTCTCTTTACAATCGGTAGTATGGGACTGTTACAAACGTTGCTCACTACTTCCTCTACCACCCCTGCCTCTACCAAAGAGTGTATGATCTCTGTCAGTGCCTTCTCACCCTCTGGCGATATTTTGTACTGCGGTACTTTCGGTAGGGTTGCGTCCTGTCGTATTGTTACGTGTACTGGGTCAATCATCATTCGTCCTACGTCTGAATCAGCCCTAGCCCATAAGTGTGATGGCAAAGTGTCCAGTAGGGATGCGTCAGTCTCAGAGATGGGAAATATGTGCTGAGAAGGGTTCTCTCTATGGCGCTGGGGGTTGTCATACAGGACGACACGCACTCCGTCTGGTGAGCATCTGATAGTCGCATGGAAGTGTTTCAAAAGGTCGAGACCCATAATGGCGTCTGGGGTGTTGGAAGAGAGGAGGAATGTCGTTTCGACGCTATTGTTGTCAAGGTTAAAAGGGATCGGTCGGGACAAAGGGTTGGTGGAGGGCGTACCGTCAAATCCTATTGAGGTCACATGTGAGCCTGACAAGGGTGCCCTTGGAATCAGTCGTTTGGATAGTGCACTACGTGTTGCTCCCGTGTCTACCAGAAATGGCGACTTTGTGCCCAGGACCTCAGCGGTAACATAAGGGCCTTGCTGATCAACATAGAGCTCAACTGGATCCCTCCCTTGCCCATGGTTGTCCTATGCAAAGTCGTACGTATTGTCATAATCTGTCTGTTGGTACTGATTCTGTTTGGGATGGTCGAATGTGTTCAATTTTCCTGGCCTTTCCTCGCTTGCTTCACTCGCGTACCCTCTCCCACGTCCTCTTCCTCTCTGTCCACTTGCTATTTCCCTCGCCCCTCTGCCCCTACCAGCTCCTAACAAAGTCGGGCATTGGGTTTTCCAGTGTCCATATTCTTTGCAAAATGCACATTGATCCTGTCCTAGGTCTTGGCGTCCTACATATGATGTCGATGAATTGTTTCTAGGTGGCTGTACTCTAGGGGTATTCTGCTGGTATCCTCCCCTATATTGCTCCCTTCCTGTATTCGCCCCCTGGAGTTGTGCTACCATTACCCTTTCCTTCAAGTCCTTCTTTTTCCTTTCTGTAGCCCTGTCATTTTCGTTTCTCTGATGCTCATAGTACTGGGCCATTTGGAGAATGGCCGCCGGTTTAGATGCTGCCCAACTACTTTCGCTGGCTTGTAATTTCTGGGATACATCTGGCAGTAGTCCTTTGACATAGTTCTGCACAAATAAGTGGTGTCCGGTTGCGGTGGACATGTCTTGTCCACTGTAATCGGAGAACACCGTTTCAAATCTGGAGAAATACTCTGAGACATCCTCTTGTGGTTTCTGGCGGCACGCAGTTACTATGGACCAGTCTATCTTTTTCTCTGGGATCAGCGTTTTCACTTTCTGCACTATTTTGTCAGGGAGGTCCAATATTGCTTTAACCGGTTTTTGACCAGGGTTCCGCTGTTTATCTAGTGTGTTGAGTTGTTCCCAGGTATGACCAAGCAGTTCGGTATGGTCTATTTTCCTAATCTGTTTCCACACATCTGCTGGCAAACATAACCCGAAGAACAAGTCTATGTCGGCAAGTGTAATTATTGTTGATCCCAGAGCGGTACCTAGCTCGGTGTAAAAGGCGGTGGGGTTCTTTCGTAAATCCGGTAAAGATTTACGGAACGTCAAAATGTCCTGTCTGTCCCATGGTTGATACACCCAATTGTAGACCACCCTTCCTCTAGCGTCTTGATGGTTCATATCGTCATGAGTCCCTTGTCCTCTAGGAGGTACCCAATAAGGGGCAGCTTCTTTTATTGGCATCATGCTATCTTGTTTTTCCACCGGGGGTCCTGCTATCTTAGATGTCCTGTCCTTATCTATCCGTCCTTGTTCCACGAGGTGACGGAATACCTCCAGTGTGGATGAAAAGAGTTCTGTAACATCGTTGTCGCCTTCATCTCCGGTGTCTACCTTCCTATAGAGAGTCACTAGCCGCTCGGGCCCTACATCTTGGTACTTCTCTTCATATGCAGTAAGAGTGTGGTAACAGAGACGTACAATAAAGCATCGTTTGCGGTTTTCAACATAGGAGTTGCATATGTCAGTTACATACTCTTCTGTCTCCTTCCTATCTATGAGGGATTTAACTATTTTATCAATGCCTGCTCGCTCATTTTTACTTAATCGCGGGACCCTGGGTGCTCCTTTTTCTTTTGATCCTACCTCTACTACTGTATCCTTTGATGAGGCATTTGGTGTGGGTGACTCGGTGGGAGCAGAGGCGGTGGAGACTGAGGCGATCGTGCCATCTCCGGCTATACTTTGGTGGTCCTGGCGTTGTACTACGGGATGAGTAGGGGCGTAAGGGGGTGGCATGTATATGATTGGGGGACCTAACAATAAATCATCATCTACCCTTTGTTTTGCTGGTAACTTGGGGTAAAGAGTCGAGGGCATTCTAACAGGGCATTGACCTGATATTTTTGATTCCTGTTCCTTTTTATCGATTTCCTTTTCTTTTAGTTTTTCTTCTAATCTTTTACAGGCTTGGTAAGCTGATTTTCGCGTTTCTTTATCTTGTCTAGCTTCGTCCCTTTTCTTTCTTTGAGCTGCCTCTTTTCGCCATAAACCAAAACTGTCAAACATGGCTGGTCTAGTTTTCTTTTTGTGGAGAGCTAATTCTAACGTTTCTATTTTAGCGGGATCGAAAGATCCCGTCAGTGGCCACTGATTTACCCGGTCCTTCCTAGTGTATTTATGCCATAGTTTGCTATAAGCTACGGTGGCTAATCCATACTTTACGTACATGTCCTTGTTAGGGGTGCCTTCCGGCGGTGCCGGCTGACTGACCTCTAACGAACGGTCTGGTCCAAAACAATTACAATCAAACAATCTAGAGAAAACAGGCATGACGTATTTATCGGTCAAAAATGAATATCTCAATCAATCAATTTAGACAAAAAGTCTGCACTACCTGTCCTTCGCTGCCTGCAAAGAGAGAGAATATTCCTATTCTTCGTTGTTTGCAAGCAGGGAAATGTCGCAAATAACTCAATATCAAAAAAGGAATACTAGTATTTCAATCAAACTATTCAATCAATCAATCAATTTAAGTCGTTTTTTCACGACCTTACCCGGACCGTATGGACGGTTCTTCGTCTTCCCCTTCCAGTGCCTGGTTGTCCTCTCACTCCAACAATCAATGCGGCGTTCCTCTAAGGTCCCAGTCAGGACCGCAGGTCACTCGAGAGAGGTCCGTTCAGAACCGGTGAAGTTCAGTCGATCGGCAGCCAGACAAGGGTCTTCTCAGCCAGGTATACCCCAATCGTTTAGTCGTTCACTCCGTCGTTAGGACCTCTCTACCGGACCCACGCGTCGCTGATGGGCCACACGTTGAGCGCCAATTTGTGAAAGGCAGCGAGTCTTCTAAGACCCTCAATGCTGCCCGGTGCAGGGTTCCACCTCTAATTCACTTTGGGTTCGCTATCAAAATAATGAGGCAAGCGCTGGAAACTGGAAGACAAGAAAAAGGTTTATTTCTCATGAGGAGATCACGTCAACTGCAGACACCGGGATGTCTGAGGGAGGTGTTCTGCTGATAACTCCTTTGGCTCTTCCTTTTATACAGGTTTGACACAATGCATTGGTTTCATGAACATGGTTACACAAGCTTGGGGTCCCCGCCCCGGGCAGGTTGTCACACAAGCCCAACAGTAATTCTCTTCCCACCCAGGTCAAACAGACAATCTTATCTTGCAGCTGGACCTTGCTTCAGGGTCTAAAACATGTGAGACCGGCCAGATCTAAGAGTCCGTTCTGTTGATAAAAACAGGTCCCATTGTTGGTAACAACAAGTCTTGCTGTTTGCAGTGCAATAAATCATGTTGCAAGAGTCTTTTTGGTGTTTGGAACCTGTTTGTGTAACTAGGTGCAGTGAGGGGTAGAGTGTCCAAAGGTTTGCCTGAAAACAGAGATGAGAGGAAAAACGAGTTTGTGGCAGCAAGTGGCGCTGAGGTTTGTTGCGGCAAATAGAGTTTATAGCCCCCAGCACACGTACCAGGTCGGTCAGAGGGTCAGAGGGATGCTAGTAAGGGCAGGGTGAAACAAAGGTGACAACAGAGTACAAAATGGCTGTGATAGATTAAAATGACTGCAACTTATGTGCACATAGAATTCCACCAGACAAGATGGCGCAGGTAATGTTCACGATTGTCGTTTTGCTTTTAACAGGACACATCAGTACACCCGTAGTGATCCGATACATTTTATGGCTCCTCTAGTATTGGTAGAATTAGTAAAATGCGCATGTAAATGAAAAACATGAGCTAGCTCGGCATTTGAAGTTATAACCATTCTGGATAAATACAAGTATACTGCCCTTATCCATCTCAACTGTAAATTCGGTGGATTTAAATAGATATATCTTTTCTCTTTTTTTCTCTCTATCTCTTTTTATTTTTCCATGCTTGAAAGAAAAAAAGAGAAAAGATATATCTATTTAAATCCACCAAATTTACAGTTGAGATGGATAAGGGCAGTATACTTGTATTTATCCAGAATGGCTATAACTTCAAATGCCGAGCTAGCTCATGTTTTTCATTAACATGCGCATTTTACTAATTCTACCAATCCTAGAGGAGCCATAAAATGTATCGGATCACTACGGGTGTACTGATGTGTCCCAGGGTAGATATGGATTGTAGCCAGCTTAGTTTGTGGCTTTTTTAACTAAGGAGTGGAGGACAATAGTTTATGGCCCCTTATGATCACCGGGAGCATGTGTATGCTAATACATGCTGCTAAGACATCTAGAGGTGTGTTTAGGTGTGGCTTAACATTTTGACGGAATTTAAGGAGTAAGTTTGGGTGGCTACCACACATTTATAAGGAGTAAGTTTGGGTGTCTACCACACATTTATTATATTTTAATCGTATCATATTTGATGAGAGGATTTTGATGTGACCGCTGTCAGAGGAGATACAATATCTTCTTCCTTTACACACATCTCTTATAGGTAAGACTGGTCGACAGGAGAGAGAGGAATGGCCAACTAAAATAGTTGAATTATTGGCAACAAGAACCATCTCCATTGGTAGCCCCTGTTTGGTGGGGTACTACACACAAGAAATTGTTCCATTACTGTGAAGGTAAATGATGCACTGGTCGTGGGTTATAATGAATATGGAATGGAGATTACATTCTTCCATTGAGATTAGGATTTTGGCACCTCTTTATTTTGTGTTGTAGGTGCTGGACCTATCTATCTTTCCTTCACGTGTAAGGGGTTGGCTGTTTAGCAGATAAAGGTAACCCCTACAACGTATATTTGGTTCAATGTGTATGGGATCATATTGGGAAGGTGTGCCTCTATAACGGAGGATGTTACCTTAATTGCAGATCCCCGTGGAGTTATATGAAGGGATGTATATGGATACCTTCTGCTTTGGATTTTTGCGCACTCCTTTGAGGTTTACCAGGCGAGCTTTTCTGTAGAAAAATAAGGTATTTTCTCAACTATACCCAAGTTTGATCTGGGTATTTCAACTATGCTTTGTGTGAATGAGTGAGGATGTGTGTAATTATGGATAATATCACCAGGATATAAATAATGATAAATGGGGGTTAAGAATAATGTGTATTGCTTATGTTTTTTCTCCCTTTTTTTCTGTGCATTGTATAGATAACAAATTGTGGCTGGGAGATATCGGGTTTCCTGAAGAAGGTGGCTGTCAAATACTAGAACCCATCAAAACGCGTCGATGCTTTAGAAAGAAAACATTTTTTACACTAGATCTTTGAGACATTTGTTAATTGAAGATAACTGAACAGTTGAGATATTCTGACTTTTTTAACAAATGATCTGTTACAGACTGGTGACTGTTCAATGACATGAGACAACTGTCTAATTTGTTCTCCCGCTGTGTTGGTCTAATGAAAATGTTTTTTTGATTGGGGGTGTATAGGTGTGAATTGTTCAATGAAATGCTTTTTATATTTTTTTAATTGAATGTAACGAATTGTTGTTTTAAAGGTTTGATATTATAGGTACTGTGTTTTAATGAAACTATAATAAACTGTGAAAACAATTTGACCCTCATTGAGTTTAGTAAAACTCATTTTAATTCTCATTTATGTTTTGGTGATATTGTTTTTTGATATATATGTGAGAGTGAAGTGATTGAATTGGCCAAAGGGGATTTCTATTTCTTGACTTTGTGTATTCCTGCCAGACAGTGAGACAAAGGAGGACTAGGTGCTGGCATGATGGCCTATCCTGCCAGGACGAGTGGGCAGAGCTGTTCCCAGCCCCACTAACATTTGAAAGGGCTTGCCTCCAGCACTCACACAGGAACCTGAGACCAGTCTATTATTCCCCCAGACTTCTTGGAGCGTTGGCAGGGGAAGAGAAGAACTTTCCAGAACCAGATGTGAGGGTAGTATCAAGAATTCCCCCACTTCAAAACTGGCACTTCCACAGCCACTCTTCAGTACACTTCTGGACCTGTGGACTACAGACGAAGGACAGTTTTGTTCCCAAGCGGACTGCCCTGCTGCTTTAGGCCTGCCTTGTTCTTCAGACGACTGCCCTGCTGCTGGTAGAGGACTGCCCTGCTGCTTGAGGCTTTCTTGTTCTCCAGAAGACTGTCCTGCTTCTTAAGGATTGCCCTGCTCACTGTAAAGTAAGACTGACCTGCTCCCTTTATCCTGGCTTACATTAGTAACTCCAAGCGTCAGTTGACTAGCCTGTTCTGAGCTACAATGACACAACAAACTCCAGAGGCCTCCCTGCAACTACCCAACTGAACTGTTGGAACTGGACCTGCCTGGGCCTGCATCTGGTCCTGCCTTAGCCCTGCTGGCTTCTCCTAGAGTGAGTCCCTGATCCCCAAGAGGTGCCTCCCCAGGTCCTGTAGCCCTGGCTGGCTCAGAGTGCATTCCTCAATGAAGGAAAGAGAAATTGTAAAGTTGTGAGCTCTTCACGACCATGAACTGGCCTGTTTGTGGTGAGTCTCTGCCGCTGGCAACGTCCACCAGTGCGGAGCTCCGGGGAACCTGACTCTTCATGCTACAAGGACCACAAGTAACAACAGACAACACAAGATCTGCATTTTGTGCTACAGCAACAAAAGCCTGTGTTGACCACTAACAACCATCTGTGACACTGAACCTGATCTTCTTGCAACAGCGATGGCCATTCGTGACACCATGCTGCCTCTTCGTGCTGCCGCGTCGACCATCGTCAACACTCTCCCTGCTTTTCGTGTCCTCCTTCACTACGAACAAAAATCTTCGCACCGGACGAGAAGGTGACTTTTTCAGCTGTACTAACCTGGTTCCTGTATTCGGCCCATGCTCCATCGCAATTGACTTGAACTTGTGACTTGCCCCCAGTCTAGCACGACCGGATGACTGCAAGTGGCGTTTTGTGCTTTAGGCACTATATTTACCTAAAATCTTTGAAACTAAATATCTCTGGTTCTACTGATTGGCTTTCTGTTGTTCTGGTGCCATATTATTTCTTAAAATTGACTCTGTTTTTCTAAATTGGTATTGGATGTTTCTTGTGTTGTATTTTCACTTTATTATTGTTTATGTGCTCCATAAATACTTTACACGTTGCCTCTAAGTTAAGCCTGACTACTTTTGTGCCAAGGTACCAGAGGGTTAAGCTCAGGTTAATTTAGTAACTTTTGTGGTTTGCCCTGACAAGGACTGTGGTTGTTGCCCGAGTGGGGTTTTCACCCCCCTCAACTAATAACCCAATTGTTTACCCTATTCTAACTCTAGGCGACACCCATTGGGGAAAGTATTTAAATTCATGGAGTTCAGAATTACTATCCTAACTCCAACCCCATACTCATTTTGGGTATTGTTTAATTTGGGGGAGTTTGGATTTACCATTCTAACTTCAAACCCACATCCATTAGTGAAAATGTTTAAGTTGGGGTGTACTGATTTCCTATTGGTTAACTTCAAACCCCCATCTACTGGCCAAATGGTTTAATTTTGGGGAGTTAAGAGTAAATTTTCTAGCTCCAATCCTACTACCTTTAGGAAGGTGTTAGATTTACTAACTTAGGGGCTGATTAGGATGGCGGGGAGACCGCCACCGACAGGCTGTCAGTGGCGGTCTCCCCACCATCCTAAGCAGCTTTTCCACCCACCAGATTTTGATAGTGGGCTGTGTGCAGGCGGGCGGAAAGCCCAACTGCCACTCATTCGATGGGCTCGTTGAGCCTGCCGGTGCTGCGGAAGACCTTCCAATAACCGCCGTAGAGATCAGGATAGTCCCTCCCCGCCAGCCTTTCCATGGCGGTTCACCAGCCATGGAAAGGCTGGCGGGTATGGACATTGGGGGCCTGTAGCGGACCCCCTTCACCCCAGGCCGTTTTCTTTGGGTGTGGGGGGGGCACCTATGGGCCCCCCCAACAGATCCCTGTACCAAGTGACTGGTACCACATGGTGCCTGTCACGTAGTATAGCGATATGTTGCACATCCCTTTTTTCCATTGCGGTGGGTGCTGCAACCAGCAGCACTCGCCACAATGGAAAATCTGTACAATGTGACCGCCACGGTGGCGGTCGCATTGTAATTTGGCCTGTGGGACCCCCAACACTATGTCGGGCAGTCCCCATCTCTGTTAGGGTGGCAGGCGACGTGAGTTTGCCCGCCATCCTAATCAGGCCCTAAGATAGAGAACTCCAAAGCTATCACCTTTCGAGAAACTGTTTAATTTTGGTGAGTTTAGAATTGTGATGGTAACTATAGCCCAGAACCCATTGGGGAAACAGTTAAAATGTGTGTCTACTGGTTTATTAATATTTTAATACCAAACCCACAATAATTACTTCTGATATTTGTTTTTTTATATTTTTATAATGAAAACGATTATAAATCACCAAAACTGTTTTTTTACTAAATGCATTTCCCCTGTGTAACCATTTTAATTCATACATTTTAAATATTTCACTCATTATAAATAATAAAAGCTATCAATTTTATAATTAAACTCAGTATAATATTTAGTTTTAAATACTGCAATAAGATTTAATAACAATATTCAAAACAAATTATTGGTACAATTTTGTATTTAATTTTTTTTAAATGTTGCAACATATTTCCATAAAAACATGCCAATCTGGATTTTATTGTAATAATTTAAGATGTTTAATTAAATAATAAATATAATAAATTAAAATGTATTACAAATAATTTCCAAAGCCTTTCCCTTAAGTTCTAAAACACGTTTATTTTCAACCTAAATTATTGGGAAAATTATAATTTTATAAACATAAAATGAAAATAACCTAAATTAAAAAGTTATTGACAAATAAACATTTTATCTTATTAATGCGAACAAATCTCACACGACATTAAAAAAATACAATATCAACCACTAAAAAAATATATATTATATAAAGGCAGTTCTATTAATGTAAAGAAACATTAGCAGATATTTTAAAATGTAATATATTAAAAAGTCTAACAGATTGCACAATTATTTCAAAAGCTAAAAAATATTTATATGCAATTTTATAATAGCAACTAATAAATACCAAACAGAAAACTAAGAGAAAATACAACAGAAAATTAAACTATATACAATGACATTAAACTATATGATATTATGGGATAGCATGGCATAAATAATACAAATAGAGAGGAAATCAAGCATCTGCCGCCCTCTTAAAAACACCTCCCAAAGTCTGATTTTAACAAAGAACCCCAATGTTCAGCAAACATTTACCCATAAAGCTGCAGCTAGTGACTAAGGGTCATTGGACCCCCAAACCCCTGGTGGCGGTCGGACGACCGTCACACTGCGGAACTGCCCGGGTCTGGTGGCTTAGTGGACTAATGCATCCACTGTAGGAGCCTGTGTTCGATCTCATAATAACAGTTTCTAATCCCGGCGGGTCCACTCAGCCTTTCATCCTTCAGAGGTCGATAAAATGAGTACCATTGAGTTGGGTAACAATAAACATCTGTTATTCAGCGCCAAGATACCCTTGAGTGAACCTGCACTTTACAAATACACATGTTATGTTATGTTATTATGCTTTTGGCATTCGGACTGCCACAAGATGGCCGGTACCGCCGGGATCAGGGATCCCGCTGGGCCGGCGGTCTTTCAATGGCAGGAATATGCTGGTGGTGCAGCAGCTGGCACCGCCGAGCATATTCCGAGTTGCCATTTTTACACCCTTTTCAAGGCGGTGAATCCACCATGAAAAGGGTCACGGAATGACAACAGAGAGTGCCCTTATAGGGCCCCCTGCCGGATTTGGGCATGGGGTGCATGTGGGGGGGCACATGTAGTGCCCCCCTGGATTTGCCCCTCCACCCTCCTGCATGGTGTGGCATGTATGCCACACCGTGTAGGAAGGTGCAGTCGGTGCTCTGCCTTGTTAGGCACTTTTATGAGCCTGACAGACTGCCGCTCTCAGACTGCCGCAGGACCGCCCACCAGACCAGGAAAAAACTCCTGATCTGGTGGGCGGTCACACCACAGATTTGGCGGTCCCACAGCAGACTGTTGCACCATCTGCTGTAGAACCACCAAACTCGTAATTAGGCCCTAAGTCAGGCATCGAGATAGCAGAACTTCGTAGTAAGTGAAAATAGTCTTCTTTTGTTAGGCCAGTCTCTCTCTCTCTGTCTCACTGTTTTCTTTCTTACACACCCCCTTTGTATGGCTGCAAAAATGGATGGGGCCTGCCAGGATTAGCAGATCACTATGCATGCATTTGCATTCCCAAATAAGATTTTTTTAAAGCAGCCTTTGTTCTATGAAGGTTCAGGTACTCCTTCCAAAACAAATCCCACTTGGGGACACTATGGGGGAGCAGGCAGTGGTCTCCTTAGGTTGTCCTGCATGAATCTCAATTGGGAAGCTGTCTAAGGAGGACATTTTCCACTTTGCAAATAATTTACCATCTCCTTTGAGGAGTCGTAAATGCTCAAAGGTGTGCGACTGCAATTGCAGTGTCAAATCATTGATACATACCATACTGATTTGCAATTAGGAGAAGATGCCCCTTTCATGTCCCTTCCAAATTGGAATTGAGCATAGGTCTGTCTATAAACCCATTTTGTGAGCTTTTCAAGCTCGTGAAACAGGCTCTATACATACTAAAAAGTCATTTGTAGTTCCAAGTCATATGATTTTGTGGATCCTGGTGTCAACTCCAGATATCATCATGCTTTTGGACTTTTAGAGAGGGTGAACATTCTTACATTGGTGCAAGCCACCTGACGGTAGCAGATGATGTGCTGAATTTGAAAAGGATAATGGAGGGGGGAGGTGTGGCTGCAAATATGCCTGGATTAGGCTCGTCAAGGTTTTGTGGAGGTCAAAGCATAGTGCATATGGCACTGTGCTGCAAATGGCATCAGGAAGAGGGCATCTACTTCTTGTGCTGCAGAACCAGATTTTTCAATTGTCCGTTTCAGTCTTCCTCCCTTTGTCTGGAGTTTTGCTTCTCACAGTAGGTAGCACTAGAGCTGGCTGCAAGCAGAGTACCCACACCATCGGCACCATGAAGTGTGAAATCTCTGCACCTGGCTTTCATTAACCTTTAGGACACAGGAATTAGGACAGATGAAGGGCAGGCCTAACCTAGAAAAGTCTTCACCGAATACAACTGAAACCATAGTCCTACCTCTCACCCCTACCATCTGCCAAACAGCAGAACAACTAATCAGCACCACCTTGCTAACAAGGTTCATGGAATAGCTAAAAGAAGGTCTTTCTGAAACCTCTTCACTTCATTGCCTGGGTCGCCACAATCCAGCCACAGGAATGCAGGCAATGCACTTCCACTGCCCGAGGAAGCTATCCTCACCCCTATCTTGTGCCATGCCACAACCATGAGCATCCAAAATGGATCTACTGCATTTTGTAATTAATATTGTAAGCCAAATTTAAATGGTGCACATCAGAAAACATACCATCCAGCATTTGCAAATATCTACTTTTTGATGTTTGCATTCTTTATTTATATACTCTCAAGTTGCTGTGATCAGGAGGTTACTGCTGCCATTCACCAAAACCTAAACCTCTCGATAGTTCCTGATATATGCGTCCAGCCATTACTTTACACTTTCAGCCCTTGAGATGAGCAGTTATTCTCGCTAAAGTGATGGACTAGTGGTAGCCTTTTAGGGGATAGGCTGTTTGCCTGACTCTAAAGTGTATCAAAAGTACCTAATATAGCAATATCTCACATGTAAGTAATGTTGCTTCTTTCAACAGTTTTGCATTCGCCGATTGTTGCATCCAATCTCAAAAAAGTCTTCTCTGTGTTTCCATGAGAATTGACCTTGACTTAAAACTCCAAATTGTTGTCCATTCTTTTCTTTCAAATGAGCCTCCCCTAAACTTTTCATCTTCTGCATGCCTCCCCTAGCTGGGAACAGCCCAGGTTAACTCACATGCACGTTGGCCCTAATTCCTATTATTAAATTTCTTCAAATTTCAAAGATCACGACCTCTCTTTTAAAATCATACCTGACAACATAATGATACCTAATTTCCTGTTGCGCATTGATTAATACCACCAACCATTTGCATGAATTTACATACCCCCCTCACACTAAAGATCACACCAAACTCCTGTTAATTTAATCTACTGCATAGAACCTGGAGTAAAAGCATGCAATGGTTTTCTGAACCAACCATACCCACTGAATAAAACACTAATCTTGGGCTCCAGAGCAATCTGCTGCCTGGGATAAAGCACTTCAACTCCTCGTTAGGGGTACCAAGCACTTATACAAATGCAATTACAATACAAAATAATACAAACCCGGGTTTGCAACCGCAAAATGGCTTGGCACGCCAGGACTCAAGTTTTTTATGCACAACTCATTCCATTTTTCATAAATCAAATCTAACGTGGCACTAAAGAGTGCAAAAAATATGGAAAGTATTTTGTGCAGCAGTCGAATGAATAACATGCAGTCAGGACCATTGGAATTATGCGGCATGACAGAGGGAGAAAGCCAAGCTTCTTGAGCTCCATTTAGGATTGGAAGGAGCACTGTCTTTGCGGCTGTAACCTCAAACCTGATTTGGCTGAATGTGGCAGGCAGGGCCGGCGCTAGGCATGGGCAGTGTGGGCAGCTGCCCAGGGCCTCGCACTCAGCCCACCAGCATGGGGCCTGCACCAGTTCAAACCACCACCAGCCCCTGCCGATTCAATTGAAAGAAAGGCATCTCTTTGCAATTGGGCCCATGAGAGGGAGGGGAGGGGGAGAGGGGGCTCTCCCTGGGCCTCTTAGGGATGGTGTCCCAGTTGCAAAGAGACGCATTTTGCAAGTTTGTCCTGCAAATAGGCCTCCTGCCCGGCTGCCCATTCAGAGACACTGAGGGACGCCCATTGTCCAGCATTTTAGCGCCCCCACAGTTTTAACTCTCAGCCCCCAAGCAATTCTCACACCTGCAGCCCGAAATGGGCTGTAAAAGAGGTGCTTGTAGGTGGCTGAGAGGAGGAGCTGTGGCCCAGGAGAAGTCTGAACAAAGCTGCTTCTGGAGCCCTGAATATGTCACGTATGCAAATTACACACATTCCCTTTCGGCCCAGGGCCCCAAAAATCCTAGAACCAGCCCTCGTGGCAGGGGGGGAATATAGAGAGGTATGAGCCGCATGGAGTGGTGAAAAACATGCAGGCCACCTAATTGCCACACAATGGCATCAAATCAGCTTAACATCAGCTGATTTGCTTAAGTATTCTCAGGTGCTGCGGTGTGATGCAGAAAAAAATCCCACAGGGCGTTAGTCTCTCACGTCATATGGACACTTTTATTGTGATGTGCCCTCATTTGGGAAACTCGGGAATTTTTGCTCAGGGGAAGCACTGCCCTGTAACATGTTTTGTAGCATGCATCTAAACCAGTGATACTCAAAGTACGGCCCGGGGGCCGCATTCGGCCCTCCTGACCTTCACATGAGGCCCCTGAGAAGCAGCAGCACTGGGCTGCTGTATACTCGACTCAGCACTAACATAACAAAATGTTAAATATGCAGCAAGCACTTATTTAAAGGTTAATTGCAGTTAAACAAAAGGAAGTAACTAGGCCGTTAACTTTAGGAACACCTTCATTTTTAAAGACAGCAAACATGTAAAAATACGAGTCTTTTCAAAATTCAAAAAGTGTATTTCATTGACCTGTAGAACCATTTCACCTTAGTAAATCAAATTATAGTAGTACATTCAGAAGTATTTTATTTTAAGGGATGGTTTTCAAAAATGAATTTAGAAACGTTTATGCTTTCTCCAACCCCCTGACAACAATGCCATTAGTGATTACATCCAAGCACACGAGATGGTTTTGTACAGCACGTATCCTGAAGTCCTGTATTTCGAGGTCCTTTTATATGTGATAATGAAGAAAAAGGAGGGAAATTGAAATAAAACAATTGCCCAGGGTCACACAATTTGATCCATAAAACAATTGCCCAGGGTCACACAATTTGGTCAAGTGGAGAAGCCAGGATTCATCCCAGGTTTTCTGGTTTCACATTGTGCAGTTGAGTTCAGCCAGTAGATATACATGCTTCGCTTCCTCTTCACCCACTTTACACCCCCTCCCCCGCTGGCATCAGTGCGGCCCTCGGTCACACCAAAGACCAAACTTTACGGCCCCTGGGAAAATGTTTCTGAGTACCCATGCTCTAAACCATTATTTTTGCATCCCGTATATATTTCCACACAAACGAATAGGTTGGCTTTGAAAAACTCACACATTTGTTTCAAATGGTTAAGAAAATCTTGTAAGTTCAGTGTGTCACGGGATTTCCTCCTCTCCATCTCCCTATCAACTGAGAATGTGCGGAAGGTCACACTACACTCTTGCTGATCTGCCTTTGCTTGACCTTCCATAATTCGGTCATATTTTTGGATTCCTGACCCCCAGCTTTCCAATTCTGTACGACAAAATGTAAGACAAACCGGTGTCCGAGGCCCCTCAAAGCTGATGCGTGAAACGTGACCTGTTCCACTTATGACTAGAATTCCCCGCCACGGTCCTCAGCCGGCTCCACCTCCTATCCAAATTAAAACATGCATCCATCAGGGGAACTTTAAACGGCCTGTACTGGGCACTGGAAACTCCCCTTTGGCCCCTCAAGAGAATGTGTGTGAAAAAAATGAAAAACATGTGGCCTCCATTACCGTTATTAAGATAAGCGAGTGTTAAAATATGAAGTGAGGGAATTTATCTTTATTTCCTCGGATAACATAAGTGAAAAATGTGGCGCTCCATTTCATTCAAATTCAACCAGGTTAACGAATCCTGTCGTTCATTTATCTTTATTTTGCATGATGCTTGTAATGGAATGGGTAAAAGGGAGGCTCGCGAGTCTACTCTCCCACAGATATTACTGCCTGGCAAAGGCCGTGATTGGACACAATGAACAATGCTGCCTGGCAGTAATCTGGAATGTCCCACTGGGGAGGTAGAAGCGGGGGAGCAGCATGGGATAATTTCTTGGTGAAACCACTCACAATCATCTGCAAATGGTTTACGTCACTTTCCATTAGCATTACAGCTTCTCTTCTAATCATGCATTGAGTCTCTTGGGTTCCTCAGCAAACATGGGGGGGAAGGGTCGTTTAACGACAAATAAAATGGAATCTTAACACCATATAAAGAAAATAACCTTTAAACAAACTTTTTCTTTTTTTGGGCGAACTACAAAAATATTTTCTCAAGGTCGTTTTTCATTCAGGCTCGAATCTCTGGTCCAGAGGGAGTCTTGTCAAGCTTAGAGCTGTTGTTGGGGTTGCTACTGTTGAAAAGCACTCTTGTACCTGCTCAACGGCATCGACTCAAACGATAATTGAGTAGAGGGGAAAGAATGTCTTTCCTGCATGTTAACACAGTGAGATCACTGCGCGATTTTACGACGCTCCCTAGCCAATTGGCGTTAATATGGCTGAATGAGTCCTTTTCTAATAGCTTACAAATTTTGCAGAACCTAATGTTATGTTGTATTACTTAAATTGTTGTAATTACATTGCTCCGCTTTGCCTATTGTCTTGCACTGGCCTCGCGCTGCTTCCCCTGCCGCGTGCCCATGCCCAAGTGTTCTATGACGTCCTCTGGTTCCATGGTAGAACCTTGGGCATGGGTAGCGGTTGGGGTGACAGTTGCCGAGACTTGAGACTCCTGTGAAGACGTGCCCTCTGGTGTCAGCGGCAGAAACTAAATAAATACTTTGAACTTACCTCCTGTGTTGGGTCAGTCTCTACAAATTTGGCGACGAGTGGCCCCTGACACCATACCGAACCTGCGAGCGGATTTCTGCAGGTTACCTCGAATTCAACCCTGCGAGGGCCGTCCTGTTAACCCCTGTGGTCTCAATTTGAGGGGCCCACATTCATGCTGCTGTCTTCAAGTCTGCTGGTTTTTCAACAGCTCGGGCGAAGTCTGCCGGTGTGTCGACTTCGGCGTCTGTGTGCAGCATCTTTCACGATCCGGAGCTTCAACGAGAGGAGCCACGCATACGAGCCCAGCTGAATGCAAGTTACGCCGTTAGAAGAAGAATACGGTGAGATCTGCGCTTTTGCGGCTGCTTCATCGCGTATGGGCGTAGAGCTCAGGATCTTTGGGGAGGTGCAGCGTTGGAGCAGGAAGTTGACCTGCGCCAATCCCGCCAAGCGGCGGATTGAGGACATTCCAGTCAGAGTGCCTCTAATTACGGCGTGACGTCAATTGAACGCACGCATTGGCAGCCATGTTTGATTGGGGCATCTGTCAAGAAATATTACGGTGTTAGTGTGCGATTAGCATATCGGTGACACACACACCTTCTACACTTCATCGTCGAATTGCGTGAGTGGAAGTGTGTGTAAAACATAATCCACGTGCGTTCTCCAGATCGGTGACACGCACACCTCATATTATAAATAAAATACTAGGCAAGATACATCACGCATGGTCGACGTGTGTCTGATACGCAGACACCATTTATTCAAATTGAAACACTTTGTGGTTCACTTCTGAGCAACTCTGCCATTGTGCGTTCAATGTACCAGTGACACGCACACTTTTATTCAGTATTGCCTAGCAAGTTCCTACGTGAATTGCCAACGTGTGTTTCCTGTATCGGTGACACGCACACCTCTAATCTTCAGTTTGGTGCGCAACATTTTAGTTAAAGGGAATAATAGTGTACCATCTACATTTAGTTATTTGTGACATTTCTCTTCCTTCATTTCTTACGAGATCCTCATTATGGCGACAGGTAACATATGGAACCTTTCTCCGCCACAGCCTTTCATTCCGTCTACAGGGGATGGCTCTCTCAAATGGGAGGAATGGCGAGAATATTTTGAGAACTATATCTCAACATTCGAGGATGAAAAGGAACTCACTCCTGAGAGGAAAAAAAAAATTCTTCTCCACTGTTTAGGCGCAAAAGCGATGAAGATCTACAATCGCATCAACAAAAAGCCTAGGGAGGGAGATGTCTACATGATTGCACTGGAAGATTTATCCCTGTACTTCAAACCCACTATTTCAGTTTCTGTAAACAGATACAAGTTTTTCAAACGCAAGCAGAGTCCAGAAGAGTCGGTGGAAGACTTTGTGGCTGCTTTAAAGAATTTAGCACTCACTTGTCGGTTTGGCGCATTGCATGACGAATTTATTTGCGACCAAATCGTCATGCGAGCTGCCAGTAAGAACATCCAGGAGAAACTGTGGGCTAAGGGGGAGTTGCCACTTGAGGAAGTCATTGAAATTGTCAAATGCACAGAGTTAACAGGCAGATGCGCAAAAGCAGTTTTGTCCGAAGAAAAGGCAATTACCGAGGACAAATCTACCATTGCTAAGATCTCAAGTTCGAAATAGCCTCATAATAAACAGCGTACAAACTCCTGGCAGGTGAAAGACACCAACACGAAGTCAAAATTGACTGATGATAGGAAGTGTTTTAGATGTGGCAGTAGATACCATTTGGCAAATGATAAATTGTGTCCTGCACTAAAACAGAAATGTTCAAGATGTGAGTTGGTTGGTCATTTGCTGGCAATGTGTCAGAGGAAACAAAGGGGTGGTAGAAAGGTAAAACTAGTTGTACCTGAGGAACAAGAGTATGAATATTCGTCTGATGATGATGACATGAATTTATTTGTGTTACAAGTTGAAGATAATATGTTGTGTAAAGGTAGGAAACCCATGTGTCATTTAAACATAGGAGGGGTGGAGATTTCAATTGTTGCAGATTCGGGATCTCCTTATACGATTGTGAATAAGAATGTGTGGTTAGAAAAATTTGTTCCTGTTATTGGTAACCATTTACTCAACCCGGACATTTCTCCTAAAACATTCACTGGGGAACCCATTGAGATTTTAGGTTTCAGGGAACTGCAGTTCCAATTTAAAACACGACAAATGCTGGGAAAGCTATATGTCTCTGCGGTCGGTCCTTCTGTTTTGGGATGGATCGATCAAGGGGAATTGGGGATAATTCTTGACCCTAACAGCCCTGATCCCGTACTTTCTCTGCAAACAGAAGAGGATTACAAGGACATGATAGTCAAAAGGTATCCCAAAGTATTCACGGAGAATATTGGTAAACTTAAAGGGTTCGTCCACGAGATTAAACTCAAAGATAATGCTATCCCTTGTATACATACATCTAGGAACATCCCTTTTTCCATCATAGGCGAAGTGGAAGCTGAACTTATTAGGCTGCAGGAGTCTGGTATCATTGAACCAGTGGAGTCGGCTGAGTGGGTTTCGCCATTGGTCGTCGCTAAGAAGTCCAATGGTAAGCTCCGTTTATGTGTGGATCTACGCGATCTTAACAAAAACATCCTAATCGACCAATTTCCTTTGCCAAAAATCAGTGAGATGCTGGCCCACACTAATGGGGCCAAATGGTTTTCCACAATTGATCTGACTTCGGCCTACCACCAAGTAGCCTTACACCCCAAAAGTAGAAGCCTCACCACTTTTGTTACGCCAATGGGATGTTTTAGATTTAGAAGAGTACCCTTTGGATTGGCCTCTGCTGCGGCCATGTTCCAAAGATTGATGCGTACGCTCTTCAAGAATGAAAAAGATGTCCTCATTTTTCAGGACGACATTATGGTAATGGGCACCAACAGGAAGGAACATGATGACAGATTAAACAGAGTGTTAAGTAAACTAGACCATCATGGTCTTACTGCTGATGTCCGCAAATGCAAATTTGCCGCTAGTGTGGTTACATACCTGGGGCATGAGATTATGGGCAGTGGAATAAAACCAAAAAGAGAACTACTCTCTGCCATTAAAGATGCCCCCGCTCCTAAAAACAAGGAGGAAGTAAGAGCCTTCCTAGGCCTCTCTGAATTCTATGCTAAATTTGTTAAAAACTTCTCCTCCAAAACATTTGCCTTGAGAGAACTCTTAAAAAATAGACAAAAATTCGAATGGAACAGTACTTGTGAGGAGGCTTTCAATAGAATTAAAGAGGACATCTGCAAGGCTCCATCCCTTCAGGGATTTAATCCCTCTCTTCACAGTGTGGTCACCACGGACGCTAGTGGTAGAGGTCTAGGAGCAGTACTTAACCAAATTACTGAAGCAGGTAATGAAGTAACTGTGGCGTTTGCTTCACGCTCGATCACACCGACTGAAGAAAGGTACTCTGTGATTGAGCGCGAAGCCCTAGCATGCGCATGGGGATTAGAGCACTTTAGGCAGTACATATGGGGGTTTTTGGTCACCCTTAGGAGTGACCATAAACCACTTGTTAAGGTGCTCTCTACTAAAGGCCTACAAAATGCCTCTCCCGATCTCGCACGCATTTCCGTCAGGATGATGGATTTTAATTACAATGTGGAGTACGTTCCTGGTACCAAGAATCGTGTGGCAGATTGTTTAAGTCGGTTGCCTTTGCCAGACACTGGAAGTCAGACATTAGACATTGAAACATTCTGCGTTGCTAACATCCTTGAAGAGGTGTCCTGCATATCACATTCTGAATGGTCATCAGGCATGGAGGGAGATACTACACTTCTTGAAGTAAAACAGTATATAAGGGATGGTTGGCCTGCAAAAAAGTCTGTTCCCAAAGAGTTGCACACCTTCTGGGAACTCAGAAACGAATTGTCTAGCGAAGGAGATTTGATACTTAGGAATGGTAAAGTCATACCTCCGACTAGTTTACGTGCAAAACTCCTAGATATTTGTCATGAAGGACACCTTGGCATAGGAAAAACAAAAAGCAGGGTGAGAAACTCGTATTGGTGGCCGGGTTTTGATCTTGAAATCGAGAGAAAAGTTAGAAACTGCACAGCCTGTGAGAATTCAGACAAAACTCAACGTATATTTAGGCCACCCCTCCAACCCCTTGCCAGTCCTAGCATGCCTTGGGTTAGACTAGGCATTGATATTTGTGGTCCCATTTGGGAACATGGCGAACAGTTATTCCTCATTATGCTTGTTGATCATTTTTCGAAATGGCCTGAGGTTGAAGTGGTAAAGAATGCCGATGCGAGAACAATTGTAAGTTTCTTGCGGAGGTTATTCCTTAGAGAAGGTTTACCTAAATGTATTGTATCAGATAATGGTCCCCAATTTATCTCGGCCATTTTCGAAACATTTGTAAGGGAGAATGGAATTAAACATAAAACTACTTCATTGTACCACCCAGCAGGTAATGGAGCAGTTGAAAGGTTTAATCGTGTGATAAAAGGCATAGTGCAGCTAGCCAACCAGAACAACCTTTCATGGAGGAAAGAACTCATCCACAATCTATGGGCTTTCCGTGTAACTCCTTGTGAATCTACTGGTACCAGTCCTTTTGTACTGCTGAGAGGCAGGACCCCAATTACCAAAGACAATGTGGGTTGGCTCACACCCAAGAGGGTTTGTTGGTCTTCTGGTAAGGTGAAAGAGAAGATGTTACACTCACAAATGACCAGCAAAAAATATTATGACTCAAAGCATGCATGCAAGAAAGTGAATTTAGAGGTGGGCGATAAAGTCAGGGTAAAGAGAACTGAGTTCGTAAGAAAGGGGCAAAGTCACTTCTCACAACCCATGGAGGTTAAGAAAGTTTTCTGTAACTCTGCCCTCTTAAGTGATGGCAAAACCTGGCATTTTTCTTCATTGTCTTTGTGTAGGGGTGACGGGTACGCTTCCCCCTCTCATGGGATTTATGACGACCAAGGTCTTCCCTCCTCACCAGACTATGATTGGATTCTTGATGGGGTTGTCAGTAGGGATTCTTACCCACAGAAGACGGACATGGCGTGTTCTGATGGTGTGAGGGTTCCTGATGATATTCCCAGTCGGGAGAACGGTTGTAGCACTTTCTGCAGGGAATCATCGGAAGACGCCCAACCGATTCCTAATGTGTGCAGTGAAACTCTTGAACATAATAGTCATGATATAGATGATGTTTTCCCTTCCAGCAGCACTGTTAGGAAGGAACCTATGGTGAGCAGACACGGAAGGGTTGTCAGACCACCAGCTAAATTACACGACTTTGTGTGTGACTGACGCCATTGGTTCCGCAGTTCTCTTTGTCTGTTCCACACTAGTTCCTCTCTTTTCCCTTTCTTTTGTTTCATCTATGAGAAGGAGATGTGTTATGTTGTATTACTTAAATTGTTGTAATTACATTGCTCCGCTTTGCCTATTGTCTTGCACTGGCCTCGCGCTGCTTCCCCTGCCGCGTGCCCATGCCCAAGTGTTCTATGACGTCCTACGGTTCCATGGTAGAACCTTGGGCATGGGTGGCGGTTGGGGTGACAGTTGCCGAGACTTGAGACTCCTGTGAAGACGTGCCCTCTGGTGTCAGCGGCAGAAACTAAATAAAGACTTTGAACTTACCTCCTGTGTTGGGTCAGTCTCTACACCTAAATCTTCAAAACTATTTTAAATCAACCAATGCACACTTGGTTGTATTTTTTTTTTTTGTCAGAGCGCAAAATGAAAAAAATAACAATACTGGAAAAACTGGCGCCATCTTTCAAGAGGCTTTGTTTTAAACTCAAAAACTATGGGGCCTATTTACGAAAGCATTTTTTAGTACGTAAAGTACTTTTCCTATAATACTACTTTACGCGCTCAAAAATGCTATTTACAAATCTCCACAGGAATCATGGGAGGCAATCAATAACACTATTATCATATAGGGAAACATAGCTAATATATATTTGTACAATAAAAATTACAAATAAAACGGTTCAGCGCAACTTTAAAAAATGCAATCAACTGAGCACATATTGCAAAAATGCTTCATTCACCTTCCACACACTTGCCTTTGCAAGAGCGGGGAAGTAAACAGTCATGACTCCACCACACCCACCATCAAGTCTTTACTACATCATCCAATCAGACATAGCTTGTTAACATAAGAAGGCGAGAAACAGACCTCAGAATTTTTTTCACCAAGTTGCGCTTCTGATGTCTTGACCATATGGTAGAAGGGTGTACTCCAGTATCCCTCAAAAGTTGTGAGCAAAATTATTGTGGCCTGTTGCGTGTTGCATAACATGGCAATGCAACATGGCTTACGTGTAGATCTTACATGGAACTACTGCTACAACTACGGGACACAGAACACATGCCAGGATCTATTGGCGTGTGATCAACTAGTGACCTGATTTTTCACCTGAGCAGCTAGTTTGGTTGCTGCATCTCAGGGGTTAGACATTTTCAATTCAGTGATGAACAGTGGACTATGACACAGTCCACACATACCACACTGAAAAACCACTGTTGCTCTACCATGATGTCATATCCAAGCTAGCAAGCCTCAATGTAATATGCATCCACTAACAGATCAGCCATTCACTCATTTATTGATAGATTACAAGTTATGACTATATACATCCTATAGACACCCAATAACATTTTTAAGTCATCATCTAACACCCCTCACGTAGGGTACATGTTTAAAATTATAAGTAAAGATTTACATATAAATATCTTCATAAACTCTCACATTATTTATGCATGTGTTTATAACAGCCCTTTTAATTCAAGTTTCATACTGCGCTAGAAATACTTTTAAATCTATAGAATTTGTTTCCCTTTTCATTTACTAGCAAAACTATTTTATCCACCTACATCCTGCCTCCACTTTGTAAGTGGAGAAATCCATAGTGTAGACAGAGAGCTTCGCAGTTAGGACGAAGATCTCCACCTACCATGTCAAACAGGATTTAATTAACATACGGGAACAGGAAATAGGCCATTCTTGAGCCATCCAAGGAACATCAAACAATCCATCTCTATTCTTCTGCTCCTCTGCCTCTAGATATTTTCCAATGGTTGAGAATTCTGAGGAAAGGGACCACAGCTTCTCCCAGGAGGTATTAGAGATAATCAGAGAAATGTTCCTCAGGGGGACCTGAGACGCAACTGTACGATTTAGCTATGATCTTATGGCAGGCCATTGCCACCCTGTGCAGTGCAGTGACTGTCAACACCTAAAGAGCCACAGATTGCTACAAGTGCTGGGAGGGCCTCAGATGCTGGACGCGACTGAAGGCAGAGGATGTGTTGGGGATATCATCCCAACTCCACATGCAGTAGCCCAGGCTGTCCTCACTGCAATGGAGGGTCCACAGCATGGTTGAACCTCCATGCTCGGCCTGAGACCCAGGAACAGCAGTAAACTAGTTAAGTCATTTATTATAAAAAATTTCAAACACATTTCCTATAGTTTAAAAGTTTTATATTGTCCTATTCATATATGATATTTAAGGACTGATTACGATGTTGGGCGGACGTGACATCACTGCGGTCTCGGAACTGACCAACCTCCGGTCGGCGGTCCCAACATCGCCATTATAATGTGACCGCACATGGTGGGTCGCATACTCCCATTTCCCTATGGGAGCTTGTGCTGTGGCCATAAACCGGCCGTAGCACAAGCGCCCACGGAGAAATGGGAGCCTGTGTAAATCCCTGCACCACGTGGCAGGCCCCTCAGGGTGCCTGCAACACGGTTCAGGGATTTACAGGGGGGCACCATAGGTGTCCCCCAACCGGGCCCTACTAGGGGCCCCCAAAGTCGCTTTCCGACAGGCTTTTCATGTTGGGAAGCCCGTCATGAAAAGCCTGTCGGAAGCCAACATCATAATCCCCTCAGCTTAAACGCCGTACATAGGGGATTATGAGCGGCCTCCAACTGCACGACGGGCTCCTTGAGCCCGTCAGAAGCCAGTCGGTCCGACCGGCCGGTTTCAAATCCGACAGCCTTTATCTTTATCTATGCTCTTGTAGGTATTTCATGTTGTCAGCTACAGTGTGATCTAGAATGAATGCTTCTAGCATATGTATTTACATTTAACAAAATATGTATATTTTTGAAACTTTTTTAATATATTTTGGCATGTTATGTTCGATAAGGGTAATAATATAATAATATTTTTGATTATAATTTTACCTCACTGTTGACAAATGCACCTATTTTTGACAAACATTAGGTTTCTTTGTTAAAAATATAAAAAGTCCATATTTTGTAATGTAAATAAAACAGAAAATTACAATTAACAGGCGTAACATCCTAATAATATACATGTGAGCCGTCACAATAAATAATCAATGACATGCCTGTTCCTTAGTGTCTTCATAAATTAATTTTATGATGACAGTGTCTTACTATGTCTTAGCATCCCTATGATCTGCCTACATTCCTGCTTTTAAACCATACGTAAAACATAAAAAATTTGAGTTTAAAGAAATCAGATTCTTTATAAATTTTGTTAGTCATAGTCACCCACTGTTAAAAGTGGCACTTGGAATTTAATAGCTTAGTATGGCACATTCATTTCCTTTTGTGACACTTTCATGCATTGTTAAATTTATTATGATTTTATTCGATATGTAAAATTGATTTACATGAGAAAGTGAACACAATTGCTCATGAATGATTTGTTTCTCCATTTCCTTTTCAGTGGGCAACCAGGGAGCAAGCAGTAAACAGCAGGGACAGGTGTAAAACAGAAAGAAGTCCTTGGCCCCTAGGTAGGCACAGGAGGAATATGACAGCACCACAGAGGAGGAGGGAGCATCCACCAGCAGGGAGGATGCCCCAAGTCAGAGAATCACTTGATCTCAAGCCAAGAGACTCCAGGTGGAGGCTGTAGAGATCACGGAGAGGTTGGTCAATCTGGACACAACATGCCAGGAGGAAGCAGACAGGGGACTCATCCTGGCCAACAAGAAATGCCATCTTTTGTGCTCTAGGAGCAGGCCATCCGTTATTGGAGCTTGAAGCCACCACCTTTTACCAATCAAAGGCCGACACAAAATTGGTTCTCCAGTTACAACTATCCACTCCTCCTCCTGTAAGTGCCCACTCAGGAGTACCTTGGCTGAGGATGGTACCCCTGGGCACTCACATGCTGTTTCACCCCTGTTGCCTCAGCCTATGAACATGGCTTCCTTTCCAAGGTCATGAAGCAGGTAAGCGCTGGTCAACAGCGTGCTCGCAGGGTCTTCAAGAGGCAGCAGCAGAGGAGAAAGCACATCCACAGGTGCATGCAGATCTGCACAGAGAGCTCTGCTGCCACCTGACATCCTAAAATAAAACCATAATCATGCTTTCTCTGTTCCAACCCTCCCTATTAGTGTTGTGTCCCCTAGCGTTTCTTCGATTCTGTCCCTAACCCTACCCCATTGTATCTAGATTATCAGGTGTGTCCAGTTCTTCTCCTCAAACCCAAGTGCCTCTGTTTGTGAAGAAGGTCCAGGTGGCCCTGGAATATGAATAAGAGGAAGAAAAATGCCAGGAATGTTTCTCTCAACACAGGAGAGACTTTCTGATACCCGATCTGGTTTAGGGTATTTACTTTGGATTTTACTTTCAAAGTGATCATTACTTTAGGACTTTTGAGCTTTGATTGGGACAGTATATTTTTTGAACTTATATATTTGTATTTGTGAATGTTATCCCCATTTGAGTTTGTACATAGACTGATACTTTAACATTCCCAACATGCTAAGTTGCCCATCTCCACTCCACGTTGAATCTACCTCCATGGACTCATCATGCTCTATTTTTTGTTGAGTTTTTCCAGTCCCAAGGATGATAACGTTTAGAAAAAACCATATACTTAAATTACATATTTTCAAAGAATTTAATATTTCATACTTTAAAAAAAACTTAAAAGTAGTGTACCTTACGTTTTGTGCGTGGGGATGCTTGTACATATATGGGATTGAGTTTTTGTAAGGGTTATTATTAAATGTTCCATAGTCAGTGACACGTTGCATCATATCATTGTTATTCACACGTATTCATGGTTGGTCACACGAGATGACACACGAGTGAAAGGGAAGTAAAAGTGATATTTATTGAGATAGATGTAGAATAAAACACGTTCCATGTACAAATCAAACTTGGGGATGGGTGATTTATAGAACTGGAGTGTGTTTGTGGGGCAGGATGACCAAGTGGTAGTAAAAAAGGTCATGACGATTGGTGGTTATTGTCCATGCGGTGGGGATGTCCATTTGTCCAAGTAAGTAATACTGGGATCACTCAAGGCTGAGGTTGTGGTACAATTTCCCATTGGCCGGGGAACCAGGCAAGGCTGCCTCCTCTCACCACTGCTTTTAGCCTTGGCGATTGGACCGCTGGTGACGTGGATCTGGTGCCATGCAGAGGTCTTTGGGGTCAGCTGGGGTAATGGCTTCGAGAATCGAATCACCCTCTACACTGATGATGTTCTTCTCGTTATCTACCGTCTGCAAATCTCCGGCCCCTGAATTCTTCAAATACTGCACCTCTATGGTGAAGCCTCCAGACTTTGGTCAAGTCACTCATGGTCCCTCTCAAAGGTGATACTTCGATAGTTAACTGGGACACCTAGAAGGGTAAAAGTAATGAGAGCGCTGAAGAGGGCAAGAGTAATTTAGTGGCGCCAAAATGAGGCATTACTGATGGATCATAAAGGCAATCAAAGGAATGAGCTGACAATATGATGTACATCACATACTCATAGCAAGAAGAGATAGTATTGCCATATCAGAGCAAAGAATCACTACTTCTTGGCTATTGTGAAGAGAATAAACTGTTCTATCCAGAGGGAGCTGAATCCTATTTACAGGAATGACAGATGCTCTTCCTAATTTGGAATATGTGTTTTTCCACGTCTCATTCTGAATCAAAGGCCCACATTACAAGTGGCCCGATAATTGGTGTGATACTTATTGCAACTGATAAACTCAGACTCTGAATTTATTGTTTAATGCCTGCATCAGTTGAAGGATTCAATAATATTTTGTAAAACCTCCTTCTAGGCTGATAGACTGTGATGATAGATATTGTTGAGCAAAGACACATATCACATTAAAGCTGCAAATCTCACCAAAGCCTGAAGACAAATCTGCTGATGACTTCCAGCAATCGCTTGACTCCTTTTTAATTAGTGGAAAAATAGTAAATAAATATATATATATATATTTCATGCAGTTATAACCCCATAAAAACAAAAGTGTAAATTCCTCATTCCAGATGATGCAGTCATTAGGGCCAGGATGGGTCCAAGTTTTCTCAAATCGTTTTCTCCCTATTGTCCCCTTTACAAACCAGATTCACTTCAAAATGTTGCCATTCTAAATTATACCATTTTTCAATTCTAGCTGGTTCTCCATTAATCCTGTCCAGGAACGAGCAATAGTGATCACTGTTAATATGAAAGGTGCAATATGACTAGGAATGTGTGCATCAAATCCCAACATAATGCTTCTAGTAGTAATAGTTACTACCATCTGTGTAATATCAGAAACAACCTTTGTAACTTCAGTCTAGAATAGTCGTATTTTATTACACTCAGCAAACATATTGATATCATCTGCAGAATCATAAAAACATTTGTCATTTTGCATTCGTTTTCAGTTTCAAAAATGTGCATCCTGTACGGGGTATAACAAAATCTATCCAGGAATTTAAAAGGTTGAAATCAAAGACTGCTTAATCTAACAATCCCACCTCTCATTATAGTAGTTTTTTCAATTTCATGTCTATTGATAGGACCTCCCAATTTACTAATCTATTTAAACATCCTCATAGGTCCTCATAATTCTCCAAAAGTTTCAGGAATAGTTTATATATGTAGTTTGAATTTTAAAATCTTCGAACCTTAAGTTAAATAGTTCTATACATTCTATGCCATCCATGTCAATGTTGGGAATACCATATTTAGAAAAAAAATCCGAAGATATTTGAAGAAGCACTGGTGTGGGCAAATTGAATTTTGTATGTAATTCTTCAAATTACTTAAATACCCCATTTTCAAACAGCTGCTCTACCCGTTCTGCATATATACACTTTTTAAATATCTAATCATTGTAGATTTGAATTATCCCAGAGTGGAGGTACAAATATTTATTAGAGGTATGTTAAACATTTTACACCACTGAGTCCAGATGCACCAGACTGTGTGAATTGCCTCAAACCGGACACTTTGGTAATAATTTAGGTAGACATTTTTAATTGAACAAGCACTCACATTAACCAATAAACTCACTTTATATAACAAAACAATTGTTGTAGGTATCCACAATGAAACATTTGATTCTCTGAGCCCCTGTGGCTCAGTAATACAATTTAAAATCCACTACAGCTAATCCTTCTCTACGTATAGGGAGTTTCATGAGCCTGATAGCTCTTCTAGCTTGTGATATCCCAATATAAAGCTACCAATGAAAGAGTCCAATTTGCAAAACAAGGTTTTTGGAATGGATAAGGAGATTGAGATGAATATATACCAGAATTTGAGAAGTATATTATCGCCCAACAATCTGTCTACCCCTATGGTGCAGGTTGTTCATTGGTGTTAAAGGTCCCTAAATTATAGTATCAAGAAATCACAAACATCATGGATTTCATCACAAAGACAAAGGAAAGAGTCTTCTGGTCATTTGACCCAGTTGGTGCGAGGCCAGCAGTAATAGAAAAAAAACAGATGGCAAAATGGCAAAGTTTTCCCAGTCAAATAGAGTAAAATCACTGTTCTTTTTCTAAGAGGCATTAAGGTGGAGTTTCCCTTTCATAGTTGAAATTGAAACATCTGCGGCAGTATGAACATCTGTCATCCAGAAGATCAGAAGAAGAAAAGTCTACCTATCGCTTACAAGTTTTTCAGCTGTAGCTAGCAGTAACCAACCAGACAGCGAGACTTGGGCACACACGTACACAGACATATGTATATCTGTCCATGTTTTTTTGTTTTGGATATTGTTTATTAATTTTCAACCATTCATACAAATGTAAATCTTTGGCAAAAATAGGTTCAGCGTTGCACATACATTTACAAATGCAGCTTTGGTGGGGTACCAAACAAAAACAACAATATATAACAAATATCGATATTATCTTTCCTTGCTGCGAGTACCATATATCCAATTATATGAACAATGAACTAAGAATACTTATCTTTCTCCACCCTTTTATCTCTGACGAGAAACCCTTGCTTTGCGGGGTTCCACAGAGCTCTGCCTTGAGTCCTCTCCTCTTCAACGCATACCTTTCACCCCTCGCGGCGTTGGTGGAATCCTGCGGGGTGAGGGTTGTCTCCTACACTGATGACACCCAACTGGTGTTTTCCTTCGAGGAACTCTCGGAAGGTGCTTTCTCCAACTTCAGATCTTGCCTGATTAACATCTCGGCCTGGATGTCACTGAACTGTCTCAAGCTTAACTCGGAAAAAAACGAGGTACTCTTTTCTAACCAAAAATCTCCTCCTCCCCCTGTGCTCTGGTGGCCACAGGAGATGTATCCTCCTCCAGAACCTGTTGACTCAGTGCGAAATCTCGGCTTCAGATTTGACAACGATCTCTCCTGTAAAACACAAATTAGGCAAGTCTCCTCCTCATGCTTTGGGAAGCTTCGCACGCTGCGGAAATTCCTCCACTTCCTTCCCTTGGAATGCCGTCGTACAGTTGTCCATGCGCTAATCACATCCCACCTGGACTACGCTAACAGTCTTTATCTGGGGGTTCCCGCTTATCTGACGTAACGTCTGCAGATAGTACAAAACGCTGCCGCCAGATTGATTTGTAAAATTCCTTTCCGACACTCTATTTCCCCCCACCTGAGGATCCTTCACTGGTTGCCTGTTATCAGGCGCATTGAATTCAAGGCGCTTACCCTGGCATATAGAGCATTCCGGGGACTAGGCCCGGAGTATCTGAGAGCTAGACTCAAACACTACCATCACGACCGGGCCCTGAGATCTAACCACCAGTGTCTCCTAGTCTTCCCCCGCTTTCGTAAGGCCAGGACGGGCGGCAGAGCCTTTGCAGTTGGTGCTGCTAAACTTTGGAATACCTTGCCACTCTCCATCTGCTTATCGGAGTCAGAACTAACTTTTCGGCGTGCCCTGAAAACCTGGTTCTTCACTAGCACCTAGTTTCTCTCCTTCTCGCCTGCCGCCGACCGTCTGCCCAGCGCCGGGACCCCCCGTAGGGGCTAGCTGTGCGCTCTACAAACAAACTCCAAAAATAAAAATATTGTCCGTTATATGTACGCACGTGCCTAATATGTGGTTCTTTTGCGTGGCCCACCAGACCGGATCGGGTATATATTAGGACATACGTGGATGTCCACCATATAGCGCCAGCATGTATGTAGGAGGGGGTATGTACATATTTGCTAAATAGGGTTCTCCCTGCATTAGTCCTGGATATGTGGGTTCGGACAATAAGCATGCACGTTCGTAGATATCTTGTTACCAATATTCTATCCCCCCCCAAAAAAACGTGTATCAAGCAGTGCGCCTCAAGGCGGAACTGGGTTTGGAACCAGTAATTTTGAGTCTATGGCGGTTAGATAATCTTGCCATGGCGTGGGGTGTGCTGTTGTTGTTGGGGGCAATTGCGTGAGACTATTCGATTGGGACTCATTTTCAGCTACCAGAGCTCTGCGGAGGTCTAGGAGCCATGGGTGTATAGTAGAGCCCCTGGGCGACTTCCAGGACATGGCTATTTTGCACTTTGCCAAGGCCAGTGCTAAGTCCAGGAATCTGTTAAGATTTTTCCGACGGGCGCTGCGCTTTGTGATGCAGAGTATAAAATGCAGGGCTTGGCGGGTCACCAGGAGCTTCGTTTCCTCTTCCAGCATCTCGGCTATTGTTTGCCAATAAGTCTCAATACGGGGGCATGTCCAGACCATATGAGGGAATGTGGCGTAGTCCGCTAAGCATCTGGGACAGTTGTCGGTAGAAGTAGGGTACATACACGCTAGTCTATGTGGTGCCAGATATGTGTGGTGTAGATAATTAAATTGTGTGTATTTCAGTCTGGCATTGGTGGATATATGCTTAGGGTAGCCTATACATTATGCCCATTGTTTGTCTGTGAAGTGAGTTGCCAATGTTGCTTTCCAATATTCACGCAGCTGCACCAGCAGTTGGACTGGGTCGGGTCTAAGGGAGTTGTATATTACTGTAATTGCTTTCCTGCCTATCTGTCCATGTTTTGATCACAATTTATGCATGCATCTGAACAGCCAAAGCACAATATAAAATGCATAGACTAAGACATCCACCAGAATGTAAGAATGAGCCGTGAATAACTTAAAGAAGATGCCTTATGATTGAAGAAAAACACATAGAACACAGACAAAGTTTATGGAAAAAGACTTAGCAAGGAGAAAAGCCAAGTCCTGTGCGGAGCATTAACCCCTCACCCCTTGAACCAATGTGCCCACTAGTTCATTTGCAGTGGGACATAAAGAATAAAAATTGATCTGTTTCATGTATTGTAATTGGTGAAAGTAAAGATACTTCCGCATTGCAGACGTAGGTACCAACAAAATACCACAATTACAAACCACAGTTTTGAGAATAAAAGATATGCTTTACAGAATTATCATCCAATATTTGGGGATGATCTTTTGCCTCTTTTCTCTGTGTAAATTACAGAATGTTTGTCATGCTTGGTGCACTACATTTCAAACCTAAAACATTTCCATTCTTTACAGGCATTTTTCAAAAGTTTAGATTCAGTAGAATCGCCAACCCTTCCCTTTTGGTGCAGCAGACTGCACCAGTGTACTGCCCCCTTAATTCACTTTTCCAGTGTCTCTGCCATCACCACACCAGTGTCAATGAAACCCAGAGTTTGACAGAGTGTGGTCATTTTGGTGACTCTGTGTGGTCAAATAATGGGGACAGTGTGCGGTCAAATCCTCTTTTAAGCCCTAGCCCTCACAAACACATATGATAAAAACCCCAAAGGTTACTACAGTGAGGTTCCAGACCACTGAATCTTCACTTCACTGAAAGGCATGCACTCAGGAGCCCCCACGGAACCCTGCCCCCGCACATCTTTCACAGAGCCGCCGCCGCCATCGCCCCGGAACTACAATGTACCATCAAAGCCACCTTCAAAACCGGCGTCTTCCCCGATGACTGGAAACGCGCAGAAGTCAGACCCCTACTCAAGAAGCCCTCAGCGGATCCCACGGACCTCAAGAACTACCGACCCATCTCCCTCCTCCCCTTCACGGCTAAAGTCACCGAGAAGACTGTCAACATATAACTGACGAAATTCATTGAAGAAAACTCCATCCTCGACCCCTCCCAGTCAGGATTCCGCAGCAACCACAGCACAGAGACTGCTCTACTCGCCGCCACAGACGACATCCGCACCCACCTCGACCAAGGACACACCACAGCCCTCATCCTACTCGACCTCTCTGCAGTCTTCGACACTGTCTCCCACATACACTCACCATCAGACTTCACGAAGCCGGAATACAGGGAACCGCCCTCGACTGGCTCCGCTCCTTCCTCGCCGGCAGAACCCTAAGAATCAGACTTCCATCCTTCCTCTCCGAACCCACAGAAATCAACTGCGGAGTACCCCAAGGATCGTCACTCAGCCCCAAGCTCTTCAACATCTACATGGCCCCCCTCGCCGCCTCGTCAGACAGCACTGACTCAGCATAGTATCCTACGGCGACGACACCCAGCTCATCCTCTCCCTCACCAAGGAACCCGACATCACCAGACTCACCTTCCAGGAAGGAATGAAGGACGTCGCAGCCTGGATGAGCAGCAGCTCCCTGAAGCTCAACTCAGAGAAGACAGAGGTCCTCATCCTCGGACCCCCCCCCTCTGCATGGGACAACACCTGGTGGCCCACAGCCCTCGGCAGCCCCCCCACCCCGACGGACCACGCCCGAAACCTCTGCATCATACTCGACTCCTCCCTCTCCATGACCCGACAGATCAACGCCGTCGCCTCCACCTGCTTCAACACCCACCGCATCCTCCGAAAGACTTTCAAATGGATCCCTCCCGAATCAAGGAAGACCGTCACCCACGCACTATTAACCAGCAGACTGGACTACGGAAACGCCCTCTATGCCGAAATCAACAAGTCTCTGCTCCGCAAACTCCAGACCACACAGAACACCGCAGCCAGGCTCGTCCTCAGCATCCCCCGACACGAACACATCACCATGCACCTGCGTGGCCTCCACTGGCTCCCCGTGGAGAAAAGAGTAACTTTCAAGATACTCACCCACGCCTACAAATGCCTCCACAACACCGGACCCCAATATCTCAACAACAGAATCTCCTTCCACGTCCTCTAGAAGAACCTCCGATCCGCTGACCTCGCCCTCACCGAACCCCCGCGCATGCAAAGAGCTATAACAGGTGGAAGAGCCTTCTCCTACATCACGGCCAAGACCTGGAACGAGCTGCCGGTCAACGTCAGACGTGCCCCCACCCTGCACATCTTCAGGAAGACCCTCAAGACCTGGCTCTTCGACTGACTGGAGCTGCGCCCCCCTCACCCCCAGCACCTTGAGACCCTCATGGGTTAATAGCACGCTTAAAACCTCCTTGATTGATTGATTGATTGATTGACTGAGGACTCCAGTCACCAAGGTCCTAGATCACTAAGGGCTGGAGGTGCTGGTCATCAAAGGACCAGGTCATTGAGGGGCAGTCAACTAAGAAAGTTTCTTTATGCTTTGTATACCTGTTTATCTAGTCTGTTCATTGATGTGCCCCTCCTCACCTGCTGTTAGAACATGCTGCAAGGATACTTGCTAAGTCCAAGATGTAGTTATGGGTCTAAGAGTATGTCAGTTTTCACATGGGTCAATAACATTCAGGAACTTCAGGTAACAGTCTCACCCAGGAACCTTAAGAAGCAGTCACACATGGACACATGTGGGAGCAGTCATGTAAGCAGATCATGGGTAAGTCACACACTGGCTCATCATGGAGCTGTAAGCATACACACCAATCCATGGCGTGGTCACACCAGGGTACACCATACTACACACTCATCCATCATGCATTAGTTACAGAGTCCCCAGGGAGCAGTCACACAACAGACCTGCTAACTTAAAAAAAATGTTCACCATGTGGGAGAGGGCAGGGCCTTACAAGGGATGGACTTACACAACTTCACTTCCTGAGTACCCTGGAGGGACAATAGAGGGGCAGGGCTTAGAGGCTCAGAACTTTTGGCATGAATAGCATCCATGGGACATTGCCTAAAAGCACAATCATAAAGCTTCTGAAGACGTGTTCCAAGTAGACTGCAAAATCTAAAATGCATGTGGGCTCTGCAAAGCCTCCAAACATGAGCTGAAAAACAACTCTGTACAATAGTTTCAACCTCACCCGGTGCCCATCCTCTGATATTGACTCTTCTCCTGGTGACCATGTGAAGAGAGTGTGACACGTGGACATGCAGTATGAGTAGGCAGGATGACACGCGCATATAAAGGAGAAGCGTAAGAGGCACAACAGGAACCACATAAACAGAGACATACCAGAAAGTAGCAACAAACAGCAGATTGTGAAACAGACCGAGTATCAACTATGGAGGAGTTGTATTCAGCACTTCAAGGAGAAATCCCTCACATAACCATGAGGAAGCAATCATGCACATTGTAAACCCACCACACTCAATACCCCAACTAAGGGCATTCTGTATGCCACAGCAGGTCTCCTCCAAGGCCTGAAGAAATATGATCACATAACTCCATCCTCCGCTGGCTCCCCTTTCTGGCCCTCCCCATCTTCAAAACAAGCTTCATCATTTGAAAGCACTTGGCTTATTTTGAAGGTAAGTTCACCATTTCTAGAGGCTTTCAGCACACTGGCTGCCAGGACACTATCAGACTGGAGAATAAGAAGTGTAAAAACGTAAAAAGCAAGGTAGGAGGCCTTTCCTATCTATGTACCCTGGATCTGGAGCAACATCCCTGTATCCACCAGGATAACCCTAACAGTGCTCCAACTTATGAAAAAATTGAAGACGCAAAGCTTTAAAGAACGCTACATCATAAGGGAGTAACCATACACTTCTGCTCCTAAAATCCAGCTACTGCTGCAACCACTCGTTGACTCTATGCTTGCCTTTGACCCTGCACCGCTGCCTTTTGGCTAGGTTCATGCAATACAAATACCACATATAATACATAACTTATGCAGCCTTTGAATCCCTGCAAAGCTAACACAGCCCATCATCTTCCTGAGACTAGAAAAATGGATATGATTAAATTGGTTAACAGTAGCACCCACTAGTTACAACACTTGGCCTCAATTACAAGTCCAGTTGGGATTGTGTGCTGTCTCACTAAATTAAGAAGGATACGCTGTGGATCATTATTTATTGGCTGGGATAAAAAATACAATTAGGAGTTTCCCCATTGAAATGGGTAATAACGTGCAGATTTTGTTGCTTCCCGGACCAACTCCATAATATTGTGGGTACCATAATATTGAAATTTGCAATATCATTGATAAGTTTTTGTTTTTCTTTTTTTTAACAATAATATTGAGGTTTTAAATAACGAATACTTTAATATTTGTTGTGGAGAGTTTTAAAATAATGTTTTTAATATATTTGAAGATAAATACATTTTAATTATGATTTGTCTCTTTTTATATTAATAGATATTTTTTCTTTTATGTTTTAGGTTGTTGGGTTTTATAGGGGGTAACATTTGAAAAAGTTAATTTTGTTTTGTTCTAAATATTTGTGTGTCTATTTTCTTACTTTAAAAAATGTAAAATAATTTGTCAATTCTTTTATCAAAAAAGAAAATTTGTTTACAAAAATATTTCTACTTTTTAAAAACATTTAATTTTGCTATTTTAGAAACCAAAATGTTACGTTTTATGAATTTCATCCCTGTGTTGATAAAAAGAGCCCAGCCCAAACTGCCAGGCCAGGTCAAGAATACAAGCAACCTGTTTGACCTGGCCCTCTCAACAGTGTCACCCCCAATTATTTTGCCTTCACCCGTCCTGTTTTGCTAAATTGGTTTTTGTTGGCTTTAGGGCTGCAAATCCAGTGCTAAATTGCATGTGTGCTCTCCCTAAAGTTTGGTACAATTGGCCTACACCTAATTGGCACATATAAGTTACATGTAAGACCATAGTAAATGTTACTACATGCACCCAGACCCTGTAAGTTAAATGCTGCTAGTGGCCCTGCAGCACTCATTGTGCCCCCACTCCAGTAGCCTTTTAAAACGTGTGTCAGACCTGCCACTGCAGCCTGTAGCGCACTTTTAAACAACCACATTGACCTGGCAAATAACCTTTTGCCAGGCCTAAAACGTCTTTTTTAATACATAAAACGTACCCCTAAGATAGGCCATAAAAGCTGGTAGGACATGGTGCATTGTGTTTAAAAAGTATTACATGTGGGTTAAAGTTTTACATGTCCCGGTAATGAAAAAGTCCTAAAGTAATTACTTTTTCAAGGCCTATCTCTCTCATAGGATAACACTGTATTACCTTATTACACTTAATAAGTGATAACTTAAGTTCGGGAGCAGATAGGAAAATTATGTTTACATTCAAATGAATTGTAATTTTACATCCTTTTGAATGGTAAAGTCGGATATTAAACAACAATTTTGAAAATGCCACTTATAGAAAGTTGGCATTTTCTTGTCCGAACCATTTGTGCCTTCTGCCTGTATCCTTGGTCACATGACTGTGAATAGCTTAGCTGTTGGCCTTTATGTATTCCTCCCAGACACTAAGATAAAGAAGGACATAGTGTTGGCAGGGTGAGCCATTCTGCCAGGATGGTTCGGGCAGAGCTGTTTTCTGTCCCACATACATTTCCAAGGGCTGCCTCCAGCACACATACAAAGGAACCTGACTCTCATCATAGTCACCCCAGACTACTTGGAGCCTTGACAGGGGAAGGGAAGAACATTCTAGCAACAGATGTGGGGTAGCCAGGATGTCACCCCAACTTCAAAGGCTGGCACCAGGTATAAATATTGGACCTTCTGAACCACTCTTCAGATCACTTCTGGACCTGTGGCGGACTCAGAAGAAGAGTTGCTCTGCTGCTGGAGGGACTGCCCTGCTGCCCTGCTGCTTGAAGGACTGCCCTGCTGCTGATGCCTGAGGAAGGAAGCCTGAACCTGATCCTTGAACCCAGAACCAATAGAGTGACTCCAAGGGCTAGCTGGCCAGCCTCCAGCATGAGCTAACAGGGACATAACAAGCCCCAGAGACCTGTCCTGTATCTGTCCAGCTGACTAAACCCAACTGCACCTGCCTGCGCCCTGCTGCTGGCCTCTGCTGGAGTAAGTCCTGATTCCCAACAGGTGCCCTCCAGGTTCTGGGCTCTTGGTGGGAATGAGAGTGTATTCCTCCCTGTCCAACTGAGACTTCTCTCAAATCCGACGCAACTCGACGCAGCTCGTCTCAGGGACTCCCATCGCAGCACCTCGCAGCTCCTGTTTGGTGGTCTCAGCGGAACAGATGCAATGCTACGTAACTCGACGCAGGACCTCGCATGACAGCACCTCGCAGCTTCTGATCAGTGGCCTCATCGGAACCAACATAGCGCAACGCAACTCGATGCAGCACCTCACAGCTCTCAATTGGTGACCTCATCGGAACTGACGCAGTGCAACGCAACTCGAAACAGCACCTTACTGCTTCCAATCGGCAACTTCATCGGAACTGACACAAATCGAAGCAGCTCGATGCAGGACCTCGTATCACAGCACAAGTGCAACCACGTACACGGTCCAGCAGGCCGAACGTGGCCTGTCCCCGGCCTGCACACCTTCGCAGTCAGCCTGAATTTGCAACTGTGTCCAGGTACGGCCAGATAACTCCAGTTGGCAATTTGTGCTTTTTGGGCCTTCTTTTAATAAAGACTTTGAAATTGTATTTCTCTGGTTCTACTGATAGGATGTTTGTCATTTTGGTCTTTTTTGATTCATTAAAATGAACTCTGTGTTTCTAAATTAGGGTTGGATTTTTCTTTTGTTGTTTTCACTTTAGTACTGTTTGAGTGCTTCATGAATACTTTACACATTGCCTCTAAGTTAAGCCTGACTGCGTTTGTGCCAAGCTACCTGAGAATTGAGCAGATGTTATTTTTATCGAAGTTTGTGGTTCACCCTGACAAGGATTATGGATGTTGATTGAGTAGGGTTTGCACCCCCCCCCCCATCAACCAACAACGCAATTTCTTACATTGGTGCTCAGTGGTGGGATTCAGTACTTGTATTTGTGCAGCGCCACTCAGTGATTTTGTGTAACACTATAAATCCCTATAAATAATCTGACATCAGATTCAACCTCTTTTTAATTTCTCCTTGATTGGCCTTTTCTAAATTCACTTCCATTCCATCTGACTTTGTACACCTGTGATTCTTCCTGCTGCAAGCATAGAAGTTGAGCTCAACAACCTGGAGAGCTACACTGTGGCTGAGCTCTAGGGATTCTGCAGGGAGAGGGGGCTTCCAGTAAGTAAGAGTTCCAAGAAGCAGGAGGTCCAGAAGGCCGTTAGGGCCCTGGAGGAAGCCCATCAGTTACAGTCAACAGCACAAGAGGAGGATGAGGAGGTGAGGTTTGAAGAGAAGAAGGAGGAGGAGATGGAAGGGAAGGATGCCAAACCCCTGATGGTGGCCCCAGAGGAGGGAACAGTGCCCACAAGCATGGGGTTCCCTGCCAGACCCAGAGCAGACAGCAGTATCTCCTCCCCCATCCTGTTCCCTGAGGAACTGGCGGGCAGGAAAGCAGAAATAGAGTTCAGGGTGCAGGTGGCCAAACTCAAAATTGAGGAGAGAAACGCTAAGGCAAAGAGAACATTGGTGAAAGAGAAGGCTGAGGCAGAGAGTGCCTTGGCAAGGGAGAAGGCTGTGGCTGACAGGGCCCTAGCGTAAAAGAAACTGTCTCTGGAGGATAAGAATATTCTGCTGGCTCATGAAATGAGCAAACAAGAGCTGGACCAGAAGGCCAAATAAAAGACAGGTTCCAGAAACAATGGTGGCAGAGAAACTGCAGTGTCCAATGGGGACAAGAAAGTCTGGGCCAGATTTACAAAGATTTTACACAATGCAGCACAGCAAGGCAACTTGCTGCGCTGCGTTGCATGAAAGGTACAGAGCAGAAATGCACCATATTTACAAAGATATCGTGCTGTTCTGCTGCCTCCTAGTGCTGGTGCACTGTGTGCTGCCTAGCACCAACACAAGCACCCTTTTACCACGCCTACCCTAAGGAAATGGAATGGAATGCAATGCAGCGCAAGCTCTGTGTTGCGTTACATTTCATTACAAGGCCACACAAATCGGCCCTTACGTGGCTTTGAAAATCCCAGTTAATGACTTGCGTTGCCCTAGTGATGACTTGCCTCAAGCAACGACCACGCAAGTCCGTAGTAAATCTGGGTTTTGGTGCCTAGCTATGTAATGTGGGATGACACTGACAAAGGTTTTCAACTTTCAGTTAGCTCTAGGATGCATAGGATCCCAGAAGATACTTGAGGGGGGTGAGGTGAGGATTGCTTACAGTGGGGAGGTGTTAGACCTGGCACCATTGGCGTGGGTCTCCCCTCCATTTCTCGCTTTTTATCTCCTCTGTGTTTGCTGGTGTTAGATGCTCTGGGCGCTGTGCCACGGCCATTCCGTGCCACATCGCGAATGCTCCCTATGGTAAATTGACTGTACGAATTAATGTTCCCATAATTGGCTCATTTGGTTTACCCGTTAGTCTCTAGTATAGTGCACCGTGCGTGCCCAGGGCTGGTAGACCGAATGCTGCTGGTGGGCCTGCAGCGCTGATTGCGCCACCCACAGAAGCAGCTTGTAAAGTGGAAAGTCGAATTTGGTATGCCTGAGCTCAGAATATTAAAGTACATCTTTTAGTGAGGGTTATTTCTATATTCTGTGTCTGAAAATACCACTTTGGGAAAGTGGGTATTTTCTTGCCCAAGTCTTCCCGTGTGCTCTGCTGTTATGTGTATTGACCGTCTGGTTTTGGAGGGACAGGGTAGGCTGAACCCGACCTGGGTCGAGTAGAGGAATCTGCAGCTGGAGTATGGGGAGGGGTGACCCTTTGGTCTGAGCCGATCTGGGCCTGGCAAGGTGAATGATGGCTCCAGCCCCCACTGTGCGTCTGATAGCAGACCCCCTCTTCCTCAAAGGCAGGATGCCGCCTCGTAAACAACGTGCCCCCAGGACCTCCCCAAACTGGTTCTGACTGGGTTCAGTGACTTGTGACTTTTGAGAGAACAAAGACTTGTGGGGTATAAAGATCGGCGCGAAACCCCTACACGGTGTGTTACTTCTGGATGCCAAGACGAACCTCTGTCCGTATAACTAGAGGGAAAGGACTTTTGAAACTTTCATCCATCTTGCTGAAGCAACTACCCAAGGGCCTGATTTGAGCTCGCCTCCTGCTGAAGTCTCAGGGACATTAGACTTCACCCATCAGCCGTCTGAATTCCTATTTGAGGGGGATCCTACCCGCAGGTGAGGCCTCTGTTGAGAATTCCAGAGCGTCTGGTTCTACTGCGGGGAACGCGGGCTGAAAGTCGCTATCGCTGTTGTGGGCCGCTGCAGATGAGGAGCTGTACCGCTGAGTGCCTGCCTTTGCTATCCTATGAAAGTCGCTATCGCTGTTGTGGGCCGCTGCAGCTGAGGAGCTATGCCGCTGAGTGCCCGCATTTGCCATCCTATGAAAGTCGCTATCGCTGGTGTGGGCCGCTGCAGCTGAGGAGCTGTGCCGCTGAGTGCCCGCATTTGCCCTCCTACGGAAATCATCGCTATCGCTATTGTGGGCCGCTGCAGCTGAGGAGCTGTGCCGCTGAGTGCCCGCCTTTGCTATCCTATGAAAGTCGCTATCGCTGTTGTGGGCCGCTACAGCTGAGGAGCTGTGCCGCTGAGTGCCCGCATTTGCCATCCTACGAAAATCATCACTATCGCTGTTGTTGGCCGCTGCAGCTGAGGAGCTGTGCCGCGGAGTGTTGTATTCCTCTTAGGGTGTCCATAAACGGGCTTTCCAGTATCATGTCCTTATTTAGGCACAATTCGCCCTGCCCTTATATAGGAATAAAATCCCAGCCCTTATTTAGGCATTAAACCGTGCACTCCAAATACAGGCATGGTTTCTGACATCCGTCCACCCTAACGTCACAACGAGTTCATGAAGAACAGACCCTTAGGCTGCGGGAGTTTCCCTAGCCCAGGACTATTGATTTCTTCAAGGACTCATATATTATGCATGAACCATTATTCCTTAGGGGTTCATTCATGACGTCTTCCGCTGTCCGATCCACGTCAATGCTAACATTCTGAGGTACCTCTCAGGTATAAATATACCTTCCCTAGCCCTTGTAAACTAGAGGAGACCTCGACTTCAGAGGAGCCCGTTTCCCGGCCTGACGCACTGAGAAGACGCTGTCATCCCTGCACGCAGAGAGTCCAGCTTCCAGTGATCTGACTTCCCTTGCGGGGTGTTGGAGTTCGAGTCTGGCAAAGAGATTCCTACCTCTCTCATTCTTCAGGTATGGAGCTGACAAGAACCTAGAGGGACTCTTGGCATACTAGGCATACTAGGCTTAACATACTCTTAGTATACCATAGTAAGGAATACTTCACCTACTTCATACCTCTCCCTACACCTAGGTTAGGTTAGGTACATTGGGGTAGAACTAGATTAGAAACGCATCGTATGAGTACTCGCATTTTTAGTCTGTGTTATTTATGTAAAGGCATATGTACTAAAAGATAATGCTATCGCAGTATTATTTATTTCTACTGCTCACACTTGATGAGGGGGTAATTGGATGGCCACACCCTTCTGCTTACCGACTCCAGAGAGCCTGACCCCTGTTCTGCTCGTTCACTTGGAAAGAAGAAACCACGATGTAAAATACAGTGACTTTTTATTTAAGCAGTTCAAAAGCATAGAAACAGTTCGATTAAAATGTTGCCCATGAACACATGAGCAGGATGTAAATAAATGTATTGACAATGTTATAAATCAGTCGTTCAAAAGAAGCAAGTATATACCTAAATATTATGCTACGAATAGCTGCCTAAAGAGCAACCCTGACTTTAAAGAGGATAGGTAGGCTAGTGCCTAGAAGGCTGATCTCTTTTTAAGAAAGCAACACCATTCAAGGCTACGCAGTTTAACCTAAAATAAATGCAATGGCTTGGGTTAGAATGAGCTGAGTTAGATAGGCTGACAAAGCCAAAAGGCTAAATATTTAGTTGAGCTGACAAAGCCAAAAGGCTAATATTTAGTTGAGCTGACAAAGCCAAAAGGCAAAATAATCAGATAGGCTGATAAAGCCAAAAGGCAAAATAATCAGATAGGCTGATAAAGCCAATAGGCAAAATAATCAGATAGGCTGATAAAGCCAATAGGCAAAATAATCAAATAAGAGTATTACCACCTTGGAAGTTGAAGTTCTAGGCCCAGTCACACGGACGATCGATCGGGAACCCTCTATATGCAGTCATGCACTGATGCGCAGAGAGTTCAGAGCTGCACCTTGGGCGAAGCTCTTTTATATGGTTAAATGCAGAACTTACACCCACGTCTGACAGGAGATCTGACCCAGGCCACTTAACCGCCCGCTTACAGTAACTGGAAAATTTTATATAAAACCGAGAAGTGGTATCATGATGAAACAGCGCTTTTAGCAGATGGTCAGTGTTCTTGACCGCAAAAAGTAAACAAAGGATAACTTTTACCGTAAAAAATGCTCAGAATTAATATTTAATATATTAATTCTTGGTCACGTTGCCGCCTTCTCAGTTTCAGTTAAGCAAGCGCGGAAAGTTTCATAACTAAAAAGATCGCAAATCTTGCATGTGAGACAGCCAGATGTACCAACAGATTGTCACGTGGGTGGGGGCCACTCTTATTCTCGTAACTGTGGAAATTTACAAGAGGGGGCTGATGTTGTCTCTCGGTGGATGGAACATATCTCTGCTAGCAGATCAGTGAGGCCTACGAGATCTGTTTTATTATTATTATAAAATGAGAGCAGGAGTCATTGGCTTTTTGGGCCTGTACATTTGTATCTAGGAAGGCATGCTTGGTCCTATGTACAATATGGTTATCTATGGGGCTGGGCTTGGCCTATGTGAGATGCACTCCCAGGATGAAGGAAAGTGGACAACTTAAGACATTCTATCTGAGCCTGCCTGGTATGGCCTAACTTAGGGGTATCATGTTCAGTGGGCAGTGCAAAATCAAAAATGGGTTTCTTGTTAGATGGTAAGGTGGGGCCTTCGGGACCCTCCTTCATATCCCTGCTGTTGTTCATTTTTGAACACATCTCGGATAGAATACTTTGAAGGACCCTCAGGGGTCGGGTGCATGCTGAGTGGGTCATTAACGTAGGGGCACGCAGCCGGGGGTTGCAATTCTGATGGTAGGGTAACATATTCTCCATCATCATGGCTCAGTAACTGGTCATACTGGTGAGCGTTATGCTCCTCCCTCAAAGTGTACCTATGCGGTGGGACTGGGGGAGCTGGGGGTGTGTTGGGAGAAGCCTCAGGGGCAGCTAGTTCTATGAGTTGTATGTGGACCTGCCCATCCCCATCCCCAGGAACACGGTGCATGTCCTGATAGTCTGTATTGAGGGAAATTCCTGTTTTAACGTAATTTATCCCAACTGCTTTGATGCTACATCTGCTGACACACCTCATTATTACCTGTGCACCGCAACACATTAACATGATGACACAACAAATAGGTAACATAATTTTCAAGATAGCAGATAGCCATGAAGGCATCCAGTCCAAGTTGAACCAGCTCGTAATAGGGTCTGCATCGGCACCGCCCTCATCACGCATCTTTTTTCCCAAATTGTCCAAGTCCTCAATGGCCTTAGCAAGAGACCCGTTAGCGGCATCATTAGATGGTATGAAAGTACAGCAGCTCGATCTGATGGAAGCGCATACCCCTCCCTGCATAGCTGTGAGTTGATCTAGAACATATCTATGCTCTAGAACCATAAGTCTTATTGGTCGTAATTCTTCCTGTATTGCGTTGAACCCATCTCGGGTGTTGTTGATCAGAGTCATTAGTTCATAGCGTGTGACCTGCAGCCACCGGGCATTAGCAGATGTTTGCCAGATGGGCCACAGGCCCCCAAAGAATTCCTGGGCGCCATTGAACAGGCGAAACTCGTCAGGAACTTCCTTAAAGGCGTCGTTAGCAAAATATTGAGCACTCCTTCGGTGCCGGTGAAGCAGGGTGACATCACCTGTCATGGGGTGTTCGAGCACTTGAGAAATGTTGGATGCCGGGACAACGAGATGCAGTTCATGCATGGTGACCATGGTGCATAGGCCCTTCCATTGAGGAGGCAACTGGGCGTAGATGCGTTCTCCGCAGGCCCAAAAGATGTCCATGAGGCCGGCGGTGCCGTCTTGGAGGTCCACATTAAAAACTGTCGTGTTACAGTTAGTGTTGCTGCCCACAGGGCGGGTACCGTTACCTAGGAAGCAAAGGAGAGGATTTTTTAGTTTATATACTTTTTTCCATTGGTAGGTGGTGTCCTTACCTAAGGTGTACCTTCTACTTTCTTGTGCCCAGACCCCTCCGCACTCATCATCGATATCCCAATGGGTGTCCCCCTCCCAGTCTGTCATTATAAAGGGTGCTCCTAAGGAAGCCGCTCTACAGGTCAGGTTGTGTGGATCGTGCCACTTATTGTTATAATAGATATTGGTTCGTAAACGCAACACAGGCCTGTATACACAGAGGCTCTGGTCTATTAGTGGATGACATGTTGCCATCGGTGTTGAAAAGGTGAAGTAGCGTAAATAGGCAAAACTACGCTCCCAATGTTGTGTTATGGAGTCAGATATTTTCATCCTATACAGCTCTTCCATGCCTTTGTCAAATTGTTCTTTGTCAGTCACAATTCTGAACGTGACATACTTATAATCCCATGCCGTAGTGTTTACAAATGCAGTATCGATAGTTGCTGACAGAAGCTGAATCTGGCCATATATACGGCAAAGGAACAGATGGAGGAGACAATTGGCTATTGGGGGTGGTACTTCTTTAGGGAAAATCATTTGGTCTGCGCCTACTGCATGAGGGATATGTGAGCACACGAAACATGCTTCCTTTGTTGCCTTTTTCCCTATTTTGGACATATGCCGGTACCACATGTTGTCTAACAGGGCATCATGGGCTCCATGATCCGGATCGAATTTGTCCGGACGTGTGGAATGGAAATCGGGCCTGGAATGAAGGTGTGCAATGTGAACCATTGTGTCCTGAAGAGCGGTGGGCCAATCTTGTGTAACCTCAGGTCTTGGTGTACGGGTCCAGAACCTTGGTCTACCTCGTTTAAATCCACGTTTAGTGCGGGGAGGGGAACGGCGGGGCAACTGGGGACCTATTGTGAGATCTAGAACGCCAGCCCCTGGGGTAGTAGCACTGCTTGGGATCAGATCAGTAACTGTGGATGTGGGGTGTGTGCTAGTATGTGCTGTATCAGCGATACAAGGTGGCAGTGGTGGACTTTCGATCTTGTCTCTATCTGGTGGCACAACTGACTGCCCTGAAGATGGCGTGATAGCATCCGAAAGATAACACTGATCAGTAGTTGCAAGATAATACATGTACCAATTGAGGACTGCCAAAGTCACTGTAGAAAAAACACAAAATAGTAAAACAAGTGAAATACATAACTTTGCATCTCCATTAGCATTCTTGACTGTAAGTACGCGATGCTCATCGTCTTCTTCATCACAGGAGGATGGAAGGCCGCTGTCTTCATGGAGTGGCACTGATGGTATGTCCCGTCCCTCCTTTAGTCCATTGGCTGAGGTGGTGGTGCGGGGTCTAGACGGACGTGGCTGCGATGGATCCATGCTTTTCTTTCAGCTATTCGCACTGCAGTTGGTGATGAGTCTATCACCTGGAAAGGACCTTCGAACTTAGGATCCTTCCAACGCCTGACGTTTTTCCGGACGAAGACCAGTGTCCCGGGACGGATTGGTGGGAGCTCAGGATCGGTGGGGCCCTTGTCTCTCCTCTTGGATACCTGGGTAGAAAGGAACTGCGCTGCGCTTGTTAGTTGGCACAGGTATTGGTAAAGTTCTGCTCTAACTATCTCTGATGATGATTCACTATCTGTCTTAGGGCGTGTGGACGGAACTGTTACATTTATGGATCGTCCAGTGACAAGCTGATGGGGCGTGAGGTGGTGATCCGAACTTGGGGAGTTTCTTAGTGCAAAGAGTGCTATGGGTAGGCAATAAAGCCATTTCTTTCCTATTGTTGCGCTTATTTTGCTTATTTTATTTTTGAGCAAGCCGTTGAGGCGCTCACAAATGCCGTTGCTTTGTGGGTGATAAGCTGATGTCAGTTTGTGTTTAAAGCCTAGCATTGTGGTCAGGGAGGAAAAGATGGCGTTTGAAAAATGACTTCCGTTGTCGGACCGGATGGCGTCTGGAATGCCCCAGCGAGTAATGACATCACGGAGTAGGAATGTGGCAGCTGCCTTGGCATCGCAGTGGACGCAAGGTCCAGCTTCGATCCAGCGTGAAAATGGACACACTACTACAATGAGATAGCGGCAATTTTGGCAGCGGTCGATCATGTCGACATAGTCAATGTGTAGCTCTTTGAAGGGGCCAGATGGTCTAGGAATGGTGGAAGCAACTGTTTTGAGAGTCGGGTTTGGGGAATATTGTTGACAAATGAGACATTTATTAACATACAATTGTATCTGTTCATAGGCATTGGGGATGAACCAGTCTGTTTGCAAGGTGGTGGACATGTTATCTCGGGTGACATGTGTGGGAAGGTGGAGTTGGTCCAATGCCACTTGTAATAAGGCCTGTGGCATCACAGGTTTCCCTGTTACTGTCTGTCTGTACACGAAGTCGGCGGAGTCCTGTTGTACTCCCCTCTTCTTCCATAACTCTTTCTCTTGATGTGGTGCACTTTCTTGCATTTCTCTAAGGTGTAACTGTGCAGTGTGATCATATTGCTGAGTTGTGTCAATGTCAAATGGTGTTGTGAATTGGGATGTTGTTTTTGGAATTCCTTCATTGCTATTGTCATGCTCTGTGGGAGGCAGTGTTTGGGAAAGTAAAATGGGGGCAAATGGGACCTCTGGTGTTGCGTGAAGTGGGGGGCCTGTTGCTGGGGGGCCTCTGGCTGCAGCCTTAGCTGCCCAATCTGCCAGGGCGTTACCTCTGGAGACAAAATCTTGGCCATTGGTGTGCGCTGCGCATTTGACTACGGCTACTTCAGCTGGTAGCGTAAGGGCCTCTATAAGTTCCTCTAGTAACGTTTTGTGAATGACTGGTGTACCATCTGATTTGAGGAAGCCGCGCCTCTTCCAGCGGAGGATGCTGGAGTGTGTAGTCGTAGTAACATATGCAGAATCGGAGTAAATTGTAATGCGGTCATCAGCTCCAAAGTTCAGGGCAGCTATGAGTGCTACCAGTTCAGCTGCCTGGGCAGAATAATGTGATGGTAATGTAAGTTGCTGTACAATGTCTAGGGAATCAGAGGAATCATTCTGCTGTGCTTTAACTACTGCAGCTCCTGTGTACCTGACTCCTGTTTCTTGATCAATGGTAGAGGAGCCATCAACAAAATATACAGTACTGTTTGGCAAGGGATCCTCTTTTTCTGCTCCAGACTCGTCTGGTGAATATGTGGCACAGTCATGGGTGTCATCATCTGAGGTGGCTATTGGATGGGCAAAAAATGTGGCAGGGTTTACTGTATGGCATTTTACAATCTTCAGAGAAGGTAGTGACAGTATGACTTCGTAACCTGACACTCTTTGTGTTGTTAAAGTCGTCTTGGCTTTTTGTATTATTGCAAAGACGGCATGTTCAGTGTACATAGTCAGTGGGGAACCCATTACAATGGGGGTAGTTTTCTCAACAGCAAATGCTGCGGCAGCAAGGGCCTGCTCGCAGGGGTAATGACCTTTCATGACAGCGTCCAGCATGCCGCTGAAGTAGGCAATGGGCTTATGGCCCATGGGGTATTTCTGAGTGAGTACTGCAGTCATTACTAGACCATCACAGTGAGTGAATAGGTAGAATTCTTTTGTGTAATCAGGTGATCCTAACACCGGTGCATTTGTTATCTCATCTTTGAGCTGGGTGTAGGCTGTTCTCATTTCAGGTGTCCACTCAATTTTATTGTGTCTGTCTTTGCCCATTTTCACAGCTTTCAGTAATGGAGCAGTTATTGTTGCGAAATCAAAGACCCATTGACGGACATAGTTAACCAGGCCGAGGAATTTTTGCATGTCTTTAACTGTTTGAGGTTCAGGAGTGCCTTTTATCGCCTCAACTCGACCTGGAGTGACTCGTCTGCCTGATGCAGACAGTAGCTGACCTAGATAGTGTACCTCTTTCTGACAGTACTGTAACTTCTGTTTGTCAACTTTATATCCTCTTTGTGCTAGAGTGGTAAGTAAGAAGATGGTGTCTTTTCTGCATTGTTGTTCTGTGGGGCTGCAAAGTAGTATGTCATCGACATATTGCAGTAAGGTGCTATCACATTGAATATTAGACAAGTCCTCTTTGACAACCCTGTTGAAGACGCTAGGGGACTCACAGTACCCTTGAGCGAGCCTTGTGTATGTTAATTGCACATTTCTGAATGAGAAAGCCAATAGGTATTGGCTGTCTGGGTGCAAAGGAATGCTGAAAAAAGCATTTTTCAGATCGATGACAGAAAAGTACTGTGCATCGGGGGGGACATTCGTGAGGATGACAGAGGGGTCTGGGACAATAGGGAATTCTGGTACAACTATGTTGTTAACGGCGCGCAGATCATGTACTAGACGCCATTGATTGGTCTTCCCCTTCCGCACAGGAAAAAGGGCTGTGTTACAAGGAGAGATACAAGGATATATTACTCCTTGATCTAGCAATGCCTGTATGGTAGGGGCAATGCCCTCTTCCGCTGCCTTGGACAAGGGATACTGTTTTATTCTGGGCAGGATAGCACCTTGTTTGAGTGTTATCTTAAATGGCCTGGCAGAGCTAATAAGGCCTACATCATTTGGGCCTGTTGTCCAAAGATGTGCAGGTACTTGAGCCAGATCTGCGTCTCGGGCAGAGTCATAGCTAGGGGTGACTGTTGGTGTCCTAATCTCCACCGTTACTGAGATAGGCACATTGTTTTGATAGATAATCTCTGTCTTGGAGTAGTCTTCAGGGGATCCAAACAACTGGGCATCTGAAATGTCTCTTACCAACCCTTTAGGTTCAATAAAAATGACACAAGCCCAAGTATGAGCGTTGTCATCGCATGCCAGAAATGCGCCGTAGGTTGGTGTTACCTCAAGGGCGCAGATGTCAAATGTCAAGTGTTTGTCTAATAACTGTGAGTCTGGTACTTGGGGTCTGAAAAGGAACTCTTTTGGTAACTGAACAGTGCGGCCTTGTAATTCGGGAGTGGTGGCGACAATAGTGTGGACAGCTGCAGAGAAGGCGTGCTCATCCACTGGGCATGCTCTGATCTGACTATCTAAGGAAGACTGTGCAGTAACTGCCATTATCCTAGTTAGTGGGGTACCTGGTATGGAGCAAATCATTGTTCCGTTGTCATCAAAGTGGATGGTCATGTTTAGTTTGGCCATGAGGTCACGTCCTAAAAGATTGACTGGGGACCTGGGTGAATAGAGCAGAGGCTGCTCCACTACATGGCCTCCTATCTCCATTGATACTGGCTTGGTGAAGGGGACCCTTGCTATTGCCCCAGAAAATCCCTGTGTGTCCGCTGTTTTGTTAGAAATGGGCAGAGGGCCACCTGTAATGCAGGAATATGTGGCACCTGTGTCAACAAGAAAACTATATGTTTTGTTATTTATCACAACACTTGCAATAGGGTCCTTTTCAGTATTGCTTGTGCAGGACAAAATTGGGCACACAAGAGTTGTCTGTGGGCTGTCCTAGCCAGCGTATCCTCCAGCCTGAAATTGCTGGATGGTGCCCTGGGTAAAGGGGTTGTTGGAGGCAACAATCGTTCCTCCTAGAGGCACATTGTTTTGTGTTTGGGGGACCACCTGATAAGCAGGTAGTTGCTGTGGCTGTAGGTGTTGCATTGGAACCTGTATTTGTTGGACTGCTGGCTGAACCTGGGCCATTATGGGCGCTTGGAGCTGCACTTGTTGTTGCTGTGCTGGTTGTGCATAAGAGTATAGTATTTGGGGCTGTTGAAGGTGTTGTTGCGTGCGCTGCTGTTGTTGGAATGGTGCTTGTGCTGGGTAGCCAGGACGCATATATTGCTGACCCATATCACGCTTTTTACTGTTGCAATCTCTCTGTATGTGGCTTGGTTTCTGGCAATAGTAGCAGATGATCGGTGGTGTCCCTTGTCCTGGCTGTTGTGGAAACCTTTGTTGTCCCATCCCTCGCCCTCTTCCTGGTCCACCCGTGTTCCAGTTCATATTTGGTCTGTTATTGTAATAGGGCTGTATGTTGGTGCTGTAAGCAGGTGGTGCTGGCATGTATTGTACCATTGGCTGCGGTTGCGGCTGGACATACTGTATGGCAGGTTGGGGTTGAGCTTGTATGTACTGTACTGCAGGTGGTGCTTGAACCTGCTGTGGGGCAGGTTGGGCGTTGCCTGCAAGAGCATTCATGGCAGCCTGGGGGAAGGATGTTACTGCTGTCATTTGAGTGACCGGTGCTGCAAGCATGACTGTGTCAACATTGTCTTTTTTCTTATTAAGTTTCTGCTGTACCAACTTGGCAGCAGCATTCTCTATTGCCAGCTGTCTAACCTTCTCTTGTTCCTGTCTCTTTTTGCAGTAATGTATAATGTGGTCTTGTATTTCAGCCCATGGCTTGCATTCCATTGCTACAATGCCATCTAATTTTTCCTGCACTTCAGTGGGTAAACCTTTCTTTATTGTGTGATAAAATAATCTCCCATAGCCTCCAGCTGCGTCCCAGCGTTGCCCTAACTCCTGGTGCCATTTTTCTTTCATTCTGGAAAGATAGTTGGCAGGGTCTTCATTTGGTTGCATTGTTTGTGACAACAGAGCCCCAATGTCAGGAACATCAGGGAATTTCCTGCGCAACTCAGTCCATGCTAGTGTTCTAATCTCATTAAAGAAAACACCATCATGTTTGGTGTTTGTTTTTGTAAGATTGGCATGGACACGTGTGAAGAGATCTTCTGCGTCTTCTCCCATGAGGGAGATCAGCAGGCATTTTACATCTCCTATAGCTATGTTGTTACCTGTGGTGCAATTTTCAAAAGCTGCAATCCATTTTCCCGCACCCTCAGTGAGGGGTGGGAGTTGCTTTCTGACATTTTCTTTGTCTAATGTAGACCATGGGATGTAAATGGGGGGATCTGTGACATTTTTGTAGAGCAGTGGCATCTGGCGCATGACCCCAGGGCGTCGCGCTGTGGGTCCTGTATAGTCATGCTGGCGAGCATATTTTTGCCAGACTTTCAGGCTCTCCCTCATGTAGTCATAGTCCCAATCCTCATCTCCTACTCCTTTGAGGATACATTCAACTGCTGTTGCCATGTACTGAGGTTCAAAAGAGCCTTCTCTTGGCCAAGGGAGCATTTGGGGCGCTAAGGGCTCTGACCAGCCTGCCAAGTCGTCTGAAAAGGGGTTAACTGCATAATCTGAACCTTCCCCTAATGTCACTATCTCATTGGGAGTGAGATCATTGCTTGTTTGTGGTGGACATGGTCTGCTGAGACTTATGTTGTGTCTATTTTTCATCCTAACGGTACGCAAGGAAGCAGAGCCCGAGACGTCATATAGTATGTCGTCTGGGCGTCCATGTGTCCCCAAGACTTTAAGTCTCTGTGCTTCGGTGGTCCTGACCTTACTTCTTACCACTGGGTCTCGTTCCTGTAGGAGTCCACAATGTATTGGGATCTCCCCAAACATTGGATTGTGGCCTTCTAGCACCCGTGGTGGTGTCTTCTCCCGTCCTAATGCTGTTGGGGATTGGTGGGCTTGGTGTGTGTTGGTGAGTGTTTGTGTTATTCCAGAGACGGCAGCGTCACAGCGGTAGGGGTGCTCATTAAGGAGATACTGTCTATTCCCCTCCCCATTCCTACTGATAATTGTCTTTGGGTGGTGTTGCACGAGGTTGTGCAGAGTGGGTGAGGGTGGTGTTGGAGTGTTGACCTTCGAGATCATGTCCGTAACGCTTTTGTTCATGTTCTCTAATTTAAATGACAAGCGTCTCATTGTGTTTACCTGTGCTGCGTGGCAAGGTGATTGATGCATGGGTGTCTGTTCTTCTTCAAGGTACTGCGGTGAGATACTCTCCATACTGGTGCTTTTGCTCAAGTCTGCATTTTGTCTATAATTCTGGTATGGAGTGAGAAGACTTGTGAGGGGGGCATGCTGTTCCTCAGTCCTGCACAGCAACGGTGGGACGGGGAACTCAATGAGCTGTCGCTTGTCTGTCATAAGGCCAGATCCTGGTACCTCACCAGAGGGTGCAGTAGCCATGAAAGGCATGCTAGTTTGTGATGGGAGGTGCGAACTTGGGAACAGGTGCGTGGCGGTGTCAAGGAAGGGGTTAGTGACAGTGTCGCCTTTAGGGCCAATGTCACGGACGACAATGACAGGTGAGCGCAAGTGACGGGATGAAGCTTGAGAGACAGAGTCAGAGTCCAAGTGACGAGATGATGCTTGAGAGACAGAGTCAGAGTCTACCTCATCCTCTTCACCTGGGCGTGGGTGTGCAGTATTGACTGTTGGTGTAAATTTTAGTGATAGTTGTGCATCTATGAAGCCTGGGATACCCGATACTACTGTCTCCCTTACTGTACCGTTGGGGAGAGGCATGTGTACGCTGCGCAGGTCTGTCAGGTTGGGGTATACATCACTGGGGGGCGTGGGTGGAGCCGGTGGTCTGTCCACGGGGTGGTACGGGTGGCTAGGTGATGTGTGGGAAGCCTGAAATTCCTCAATGTGTGTGATGTGTAAATCTGGGCCGAGGTGCGGTGATGAAGATGCCTCATTTGGTAGTGGTTGGAAGCCAGCAGCCGGAGAATCATTAGTGGTGACTGGTAGCTCCGGTTGTTCTTTGTTAGTGAGCTCGGTATACATACCGCTGAAGTGGTAAGGCGGTGGGGGCGGAGCATTGGGTATAGCTGGGGGTGTGGAGTCAGAGTGTGTTTGAGCCTTGTCTTTGAAAATGCGCCAGAGATCTAAAGTATCCTTTCTCTTCTGTAACTTAGTGCCAGAGTACTTGGTGTCTAGAAAGGTGGTGGCATGCTCTAGTATGATTGGATCAAAGCTTCCCTCTGAGGGCCAAGGATGACTCATTTTGACCGTACGCTTGTGTAGCTCACGGCAGTGCTTTAGTATATGGTGTTCCTGGCCTCTGAATGTTTTTAAAACATGTTGGAGTGGAGTGGCCATGTTGGTGTGTCTAACACGGGGCGCTCTAGGCAAAGCCTGAATTACAGGAGCGCGTTTTTTTTTCTTCAGGTGCTAGGGACAATGTCTCTGATGAGTTCTTGCTCTACTGCCTGAATGACAATATCATACACCCCGTCCTGCAAGTCTCGCTCTTGTGCTAGAGTATAAAGAGGGAAGCGAAGCTGGCCGTCAAAACAAGCTTCAGCAATATAACTCTGGAGTGGGTGCCTTGGCCAGGTGCTAGATAGTATGGCAGTGAATAGCGCTCCAGGGGGATGTATGATAAAAAAGATGTGAAAGTGGGTAGACATTTTGTACACTGTAGAGCTCACTATGCCATTCATGAGTGTTATTTTAAAGCACAATGCTTTGAGGGTGAATGTCGCTTGTTTGGAAAGGAATGTAATTAGGTGGCAGAAGAGTGTTCAGTGGCAGGAGAGTGTTCAGTGGCAGGAGTGGGTTCAGTGGCAGGAGTGGATTCAGTGACAGGAGTGGGTTCAGTGGCAGGAGTGGATTCAGTGGCAGGAGTGGGTTCAGTGGCAGGAGTGGAGGGGATGGCGTCATTTATCAATTCCTCTCCTATGGCGCTACTGATAATGTGATATAATGCTTTTCTTAAGTCCAGTTCCTGTGGTCCGGTGTATATTCCGTTAGGGGAGAAGTCAGGGAATTGGAGCTGGTTACGAGAGAGACCAGCAATTACTTTGCTTTGTAGCGGGTTGCGTGGATAAGTTGTAACTAATGTGGTAGGTATGTCCAAACCTGGCGCTATTAGGCGAATGCGTATGTAAATGCAATCCGATGTTTTATGAACACAGGTACCTAAAATCCTGTTCATGGGGACCAGTAATTGTTGGGGGACTGGAGTGTTCCCTAAAATGTCAGTGCTTGCAATGTTTTTGTTCTTTGGCTTTAGTGACAATGGGATTCGGAAGGTGCGGAAAGGACGGTGCTATTGAAAGCGTTATCTGCTGTGCCTGGGTATAGTCAACCCCTAAAACTTGAAATATAGTGAGAAGGACAGTGCTTGCTAAGGGTGTAACGTGACAAAAGGAGGATGGGTGCCCAGTAGAAAGACCCACAACGATATTATTAACTAAATATACAAAAATAGGAGAAGCTGTACTGTCAGGAGACGAGGCAGTCATTCCCTACAGTGACTGAAAATGCGGAGGTGGGCTTGCCGGGGGAGGCACAATGAGGATGTCTGGAGCAGAGTCCTCTAGATCCACTGAATAGTCCTGCAGGAGTGCCACAAGGAATGGGGACTCGTTAGCAGGAGACAGTGGTTGAGGGAGAGCAATAGTAAGTGCTGATGCTGATACCGTGGGGGAAGCAGGGGCGGTAAGGTTAGGGAGTGTTGCCTCTTCAGAGGATGCCGTGGACTGCGCAGAGTCGGTATTGGACTCGCCGTCTATGGCAACGATAGTGGGAGAATTAGCAAAAGAAACAGAAGACCTTAAAGAGGGTGGGGAGCGCGAAGATGAATTAGAGGAGTGGGCAGGCCACAAAAGATCCGGGCGGGTGGTGTCTGGTGGTTGGGAAGAAGCGGTGCCTGAGGGAGGTAAGTCTATGAGAGACAAGAGTGAAAGGCGGAGTTCGGTAGTGGGTGTAAAGTCAACCTCTAAGATGTCCCAAGTAGTTGCAAGAACGTCGCTTTGATGGCGCGTGAGGGGGATAAAGCGATCAAGACTGGTGTGGTATACGGCCGTGGCTGTACCACGTACTGAATGAATAAGGAGATTAATAATTTGCGGGGGGTCAGGGGACATAACGGGGGGGGGTTGTTTAAGGGGACGGACAAGAGGAATGGAGATACACCTCCACCCCCCTTGGCTACCAATTGGCGTAGGCAAGTGGTAGGCAAAAAAGGTGTGAGAGACAGAAAAAAGAGGCACAATATATGTGCAAGGTGTACTGAGGAAAAGGTGCAACTACTTAGCGGGATTGCGGCTACGTATTAAAGGCAAGGCAATCCAGACAACAGCTACCTAGCGCAGTTGCCGCTAATTGAGGAAAGGTGGGGGGCAACTGAGTCAACAATAATAACTAGCAGACTGCCACTCGGCTAAGTGAGTGTGGAGCTGGCAGTTCAGCAACAGATGTGGAGTGCGGGGAGAAACTGTGGTGGGACAGCAGGGCTAATAAATGTTTAAGAAAACGAAGCACAAAAAACAGACACCATAGACAACAAATAAACAATAATTAAGTAAATGAAATGCATTTCAAAAAATAATAATGATAAAAATAACAATGTTTGGTGAGAGACCAGACTGAGAAGACAGAGAAAGGAGGGGCGAGGTGACTACAGTGAAGCTGCGAGGCTCACTTCCTCGTTCCGCGAAGGCAGAGAGCAGAAAAAGGCGGGGTGAATATCAGACTGGGCCACAGACTTCGAAGTGGTTAGTTCCTCTTTGTGGAGTGGCGCAGCTAACAAGGGAGAAAGGCGCCGTTGAGAGAGCGAGATAAATTTGAGAGATAAAAAGAGAAAAGCACCCAAGCCATGTAAAACTGAATCAGAGAGGGACGAACTATAGAGTGCGAAGAATGAGTGTGTGAATACACATGAAAGAACCCTAAGGAAAGAGGGGCGCATTGACGCCTGAAAAGAAATAGAATGATGTCGCAGGGCGTGAAGGAGGAAAGAAAAAGACAATGTATGAAGAAAGTGTGAGGAAAAAGAACACGAAGAACAACTGAAAGAGAAGGAAGGGAAGGAGAGAAAGGACGAATAAATAAAATATTCAATGAAAGAGTACAGAAGATGAAACATAAAAGGTGAAAAATCAATAATACAAAACGTAAATACGAATACAAAATGGCGGCAAGAGCATACAAAATGGCGCCGGGACACACCCTAAATTAAAACGCGACAATACTACAGAAATGCGTGCCACTTGTGCACCGTGTCAAGAGCGCAACTGTGCAATATAAACTGTTCGATAAGAAAGGGCAGTGAGAAAAATGTGCGTCAAATATTAAATGCGATGGAAATATTAAAACATGAGAAAGTTGCAAACGCATGTGTGCACCATGCCAGAATTCGGCGAACCACGTACAAACTGGGTGCCAGGACTCAAACCTCAAGCATCACTGAGCAAGTAGAACCGAAAAAAAACACATGTGGCAACCATGAAAATATGAAAACCTGCAAGAGCATGTGTGCACCATGCCAGAATTCGACCAACCACGTAAAAAGTGGTGGTCAGGACTCAAACCTCAAGCATCACGGAGAAGCAAATAGAAAGAAACCACTACAAAATTAAAGACAGCAGAGGGGATAGCACCAAAGAGCCTCGGGAAGATGTGACCAGCCACAAAGAGGACGTCGTGGCATGTCAGTCAACCACAGGTGGGCAAAGGAGCACACACAAGGGAGACCGTGGATGGCAAAGGCAGCCAGACCCACCGCCCCACACACGCCACAACCTGAGGTAAATTCAAGGAATAAAAAGCAAAACCATCCCTGACTTACCCAGGTGGACGTGAGGAGAGGAGAGCCTGAGAGGCAGCCACACAGGTGTAACCCCAGTGTGCGTCCCTGGACCGCACCGTAGGCGACTCGCCTTTCGAGACCTTTTTCGTGGTCGCCAGCTGATGAGGGGGTAATTGGATGGCCACACCCTTCTGCTTACCGACTCCAGAGAGCCTGACCCCTGTTCTGCTCGTTCACTTGGAAAGAAGAAACCACGATGTAAAATACAGTGACTTTTTATTTAAGCAGTTCAAAAGCATAGAAACAGTTCGATTAAAATGTTGCCCATGAACACATGAGCAGGATGCAAATAAATGTATTGACAATGTTATAAATCAGTCGTTCAAAAGAAGCAAATATATACCTAAATATTATGCTACGAATAGCTGCCTAAAGAGCAACCCTGACTTTAAAGAGGATAGGTAGGCTAGTGCCTAGAAGGCTGATCTCTTTTTAAGAAAGCAACACCATTCAAGGCTACGCAGTTTAACCTAAAATAAATGCAATGGCTTGGGTTAGAATGAGCTGAGTTAGATAGGCTGACAAAGCCAAAAGGCTAAATATTTAGTTGAGCTGACAAAGCCAAAAGGCTAATATTTAGTTGAGCTGACAAAGCCAAAAGGCAAAATAATCAGATAGGCTGATAAAGCCAAAAGGCAAAATAATCAGATAGGCTGATAAAGCCAATAGACAAAATAATCAGATAGGCTGATAAAGCCAATAGGCAAAATAATCAAATAAGAGTATTACCACCTTGGAAGTTGAAGTTCTAGGCCCAGTCACACGGACGATCGATCAGGAACCCTCTATATGCAGTCATGCACTGATGCGCAGAGAGTTCAGAGCTGCACCTTGGGCGAAGCTCTTTTATATGGTTAAATGCAGAACTTACACCCACGTCTGACACGAGATCTGACGCAGGCCACTTAACCGCCCGCTTACAGTAACTGGAACATTTTTATATAAAACCGAGAAGTGGTATCATGATGAAACAGCGCTTTTAGCAGATGGTCAGTGTTCTTGACCGCAAAAAGTAAACAAAGGATAACTTTTACCGTAAAAAATGCTCAGAATTAATATTTAATATATTAATTCTTGGTCACGTTGCCGCCTTCTCAGTTTCAGTTAAGCAAGCGCGGAAAGTTTCATAACTAAAAATATCGCAAATCTTGCATGTGACACAGCCAGATGTACCAACAGATTGTCACATGGGTGGGGGCCACTCTTATTCTCGTAACTGTGGAAATTTACAAGAGGGGGCTGATGTTGTCTCTCGGTGGATGGAACAGATCTCTGCTAGCAGATCAGTGAGGCCTACGAGATCTGTTTTATTATTATTATAAAATGAGAGCAGGAGTCATTGGCTTTTTGGGCCTGTACATTTGTATCTAGGAAGGCATGCTTGGTCCTATGTACAATATGGTTATCTATGGGGCTGGGCTTGGCCTATGTGAGATGCACTCCCAGGATGAAGGAAAGTGGACAACTTAAGACATTCTATCTGAGCCTGCCTGGTAGGGCCTAACTTAGGGGTATCATGTTCAGTGGGCAGTGCAAAATCAAAAATGGGTTTCTTGTTAGATGGTAAGGTGGGGCCTTCGGGACCCTCCTTCACACTGTACATTATTTATCTTGCATACTGTCTTGTGATCGTAACAGCACATTTTACTTACACCAGAAACAAGACTGTTCAATAAATCTTTTATTGAAACGCCCGTCTGTTCTTTCTGTGTAACTTGGAGAAAACTAAGCATGCACGATTGAGCTGAGTGAAATAGTTATCTATTGTTTCCACGACTCTGGGACACGTTCTGATTCTAAAGGGAAACAAAGTGGTCATGTTTTGCGGCTGCCAGAAACTACTCCCTTCTTGTTATCCAAGGAGTTTCTAGTGGCCTCTGAGCTAGCTGGCACAAGTAATTAAGTTTAATATACTCGATAGGGACATACTGACTTTAGTCCTATGTCAAACCTATAGGATATATTATTCCAATGCGCAGAGCCTATTAGGGAAATAGGAGCTACACTACATGGCGCCCAACGGTTTGGTAAGGCGGTAATTCAACGTTAGATACTGAGTAACTCAGCCGTGCTTTTTCTCTCAGAGACCCCTACCCATATACTCCAAAAGACGTCTGGAGTGGGCAGGGTTAAGTATCCACCACGGCTACATAGGGAAACACCCTATATATTAGCTGTTTGGTTTGCTCAACGTTGAAGGATACAGTGTTCCAAAATATTGTGCACCTTATCTTTGTTTCCTTGAAACGTGTTCTACATTTTTCAAAAAACAAAATGACTGAAGCCGGAAACGGTGAAGCTGCAGCTGATCCAGCCCAAGCAGCAGTTTTTAACATTACAGGTTTAAATGAAACTGAGGAGGGTGTTATAGACATCGCTCCAAACTTAAGAAGAGCCATCACTCTAAAACTTATAAAACATGGCCTACCACCAAGAGGCGGTAGAGCAGTTTTCGTGATAGAGGCACATGAATCCTTTCAGACAGAGGTATTCTATTCATGGGTAATATTTCCTGAATCCAATCCAGTAACACACATGTTTCACTTCTACAAAGAAGATGATCCACCAGAGGAATACATTCCTTTCGAGGATATTGAAATTCCATTAACATACCAGGAGCATCAGCTCTGGTTTAAAGGCGCCCTAAAACATCACAAAAACATTACTAGGCTCGGTCCACTAGGTAGACCAGGAGCAACATGGCCGATTCTAGCCGGCTACACACCTCATCCTGACATTGAAGAGATGTCAGACGAGGATTTACTTACTCAACTCACAGAGTTAATAAAAATCTCCAATATGTCATGCGGACTTTTACAGTCCAACAACCATTAACAATTCCAAATCCAACTCCCCAACAGGGACATACACTAAAAATTACACCACAGACTCTATACGCAGTCATGGGTAAAATGCCCACAAAACGTGAGCAAATTCCATTCTAGATAGTTCAAAAAATTACTCAAATCGAAGCAGTATTTCCAAATACTAGCCCGTATGAGAAACACAGAATACTGACAATCAGTTTACCAATGGGGATCACACCACAACTGGAAGACTGCACCACATGGGGCTCAGTCTTTGCTGCCATCTATACTAAAACACATGGCATTCCGTCAATTGCGGTAATACCGGATGTCCTGAAACAAATTCAAAACGAATACGGGGCAGAGCCTGCTCTAAATTTAGGTATGAAGTTACTGAAAAATTTCGACCAGGTTTCAACAATAATATTATCTAATATTAAAGGGGAGGCAGCAGCAGTGGCGATCCGCCAAAAATTAAGGGAATTTGATGTTACAGAACATCAAACTGAGCTACCCAGAATAATTGAACAATCTTATGCAGAATTAGGCAGAGATAGTTTGGGTGGAAGACCAGTGAAGCCGAAGCTATCTGAAAGTCCTGAGAAGGACTCTATTAAACAAACTCCTACATCTTCTAAAAAGAAGTGGGAGACTAATAAACAAAATTCAAATGAGAAACGTTCTCAATGCCGAGGTAGGTCTCCTCAAAAGGAGCCCTCTGAAAGGAGGTATAACCTCAGGAATAGGGATAATTTGAGAAAGCCTGACAGGTATCAAGATACTGATACACGTTCCTCTCGTCCCTTTCAGATCTCATCACAGACTTTGGAAAGAAGAGGACAATCGGAACATAGAGAAGAACGCGTGAAATCAAAAGACGACAAACACGCTCCAAAAACTAAAGCAAAACCTCAATTCTCCAAAAAGAAAGTAGTAGGTCTAAAGATCAGACATGCCGAGAATACTGAGAACACAACTCAAGAACGGAGAATGGGCTCAGACAATGCTGGACAGTGCAGCAGAAGTCACAATAGCTCGCCAGAACCTGAAGGAACTTCTGGAGATAGTGGACTTGAATGAGTACATTAAAGTAGAGACTGTAGACACCAGGGTTAGTACTCCACAAAAGGTATATGAAATAACTCTCCGGATGGAGGGAGACAAACCTGGACAGGTGAAAGCACTTTTTTGGGAAAGACTATCAAAGGGCTATGACATACTTCTAGCAGAAAAGGACTGGCCACCACAATTTGTCAGGGAGTGCCCACATGGCGAGGACATTATTATGCCTGCCTTCTCCAACCATATTCCAATTCACCATAAAATACATCTGAAACATGAACCAACTGCACAACGGCAGCACCCAATAAAGCAAGAAGCTAAAAAACAGGTCAGGGAGATCTTAGATCAACTTGAATATCAAGGGGTGATTGAAACATGCACCTCATCAATGAACAATCCTTTGTTTCCTGTCTCCAAACCAGACAATACATATCGTCTAGTTTTGGATTACAGACACCTAAACACTTGTTCTAAAACTTTTGCAGTGCAAAGTGCACATAGCACAGCATTAATGAATAACATTGTGCGTAAAAAATATAAAATAACTTTAGACATCTCAAATGGTTTCTTTTGTCAAAACATAGCACCTGAAAGCAGGTACTTAACAGCATTCTCCATAATGGGGACCCAGCGTCACTTTTGTCGACTCCCACAAGGGTTCAAGAACAGCCCAGGTTTATTCTCAGCGAGGGTAACGGAGTTACTACAAATTTATGACAATGAGGCATTGTCCTATGTCGATGACATCTATCTGACAGACGATGACCTGGAAAAACACTTGAACAGGGTGAGCACCATTATACTGGGCTTCGCCTCTGAGGGCTACAAATTCAACTTTAAAAAGTCCAGAAATGCCCATCTCAATGTCCTGTTTCTAGGATATGAGCTTTCAAGTGAAGGCAAGAGCTTGGCAGCTAACTTTTTAGAAAAGTGTGCGCTGCTCCAACCTCCAAAAACGCTAAAAAACTTACAATCCATCCTGGGTTTCCTAAATTTTGGAAGATCATACATTCTAAATTATGCAGAAAGGGTTAAACCTCTCTACGCATTAATCAAACCTGATTTTTCGATCAGAAACTGGACACAGGCACACACAGAAATCTTGCGTTCACTCCAGGCTAACATGTTAGCAACAAATCACTTACAAACATGCGTAAGTCAACGCAATTTGGTGATCCGAATAATTTCGGGTCAATGCGGATTCACCTACTTAACCTTCAATGAGGGTGAGAAAATACCAATCGCGTACAAATCTCATTTGTACACACAAGCGGAAATGCGCTTCAGTTCAACTGAAAAAATTCTAACAGCAGTTCAAACCGCTGTAGCAAAAGAAAGAGCCTTAGCCCAAGGGAAACGCATTATTGTTGTAACCCCGGCACCAGCTTTAGAGGCGGTAACAAAAGCAAGCATTCCAAATGCTAAAGCATTACATCCAAGATGGATACAATGGGTTAATTCTCTTGCTGCAACAGATGTTGAATATGTTTTTGATCCAGATTTAAAAACACAAGCATTCCTGCAATATGAACAAGAATGTCTTCTGCCTACTGAAATTCTGCCTCTCGATCAGTACGAATTCATAATTTACACTGACGGATCAGCACAACCCGCAACAGGGAGTAAGCAAGCTTACAGTGCAGCGTGTGCAATCGTTAAAGGTCGATGCGAAATGGCATCTTCAGACCTATGGTCACAAAAACTCAGTCTCTAGGAGATTGTACAGCTCAGCGAGCTGAACTACAAGCATTCAAACTGGCACTTGAAAGTACAGATCGAGAATTCCCCACACTAATAGTGTGCGATTCCTTTTACTGTGTTCAGTCGTATAATGAATATATACAAAATTGGCTTGAAAATGGTTTCAAAGATGCGAAAGGTGGCACAATAAAGCACAAAACGCTTTGGGAACAAGTAGTTCAGTTGAAAAACGAACTACCAAAGGCTCACGTGATCCACACACTGAGTCATCAACGTGATGGCGTTCACGTTGCAGGGAATTCATTGGCTGATGAAGCCGCAAAGGGGGCTGTGCAGACGGCTTCCGTAGCTGCGATCACTCGTTCAAAAACAAAAATAGACGGTGAGATAATGTTGGCTGTCAATGCTTCAAGCAAAGGCAGCAGTGCAGCGTTACCAAAAAAGTTTCCACTCAAGTACTCTTATGTAATTGATGCGAACAACGTTCCTTTTGCTCGAATCCCTGGAGTGGGGGATAGGGTAATCCCAAACAAGGAACGCAGATTAGGACTAATCCTAGCAGCACACGAAGGGATAGCTTCTGCCCATGCAGGTGTTTCAGCGACAGTATCTTTACTCAAGCAAAGATATTGGTGGCCTGGCATTCGGAAACAAACTAAAAACTATGTTTTAGAATGTGATATTTGCCAACAGATGAAAGTCTCAACAGTGAAACGTCCTGCGCAGACACCCCTGTTAATTTCAGACAAACCATTAGCTTGTGTTTACCTGGACCACTGCGGTCCCTTGCAAAGGGACGGTAACTATAAATATATCATGGTTGCAGTGGATTCATGCTCTAGGTTCCTATGGATATGGCCTCAGCGCTCGGCTGACGCTCGAACTGTTATAAAAGATTTGCGAGTCTTTATCGGCACATACGCAATAGGCACGCTACATTCTGACCAGGGTCCTGCGTTTAGCTCTCGGGCTTACAAAGAAGCCATGGCCAGTCTGGGCGTTGCATTGCGGTACTCCTCTCCATTCCATCCTGAGGGAAATTCGGTTGTGGAAAGGAAAAACCGGGACATAAAGCAGTCTATAACAGCTAGGGTATTAGGTTCGGGTGATGGGTGGGTCAAACACCTTAATGGGGTCCAACGCTCATTGAACAATCTGCCAAGAAGTTCTCTAGGGGGGGTCACTCCATATGAGGTCCTATTTGGGACAAGAATGTGGGTACCAGACCTTGAACACGTAGGCACAGTGGTGGAAAATAAACCATTTGATATCAAAGATCGTTTGGCTGTTTTACAGGAACTGAATGAGTTAAGAACGAAACAAAGCAACGTATTCCTACAGCCAACCACCACTGGGGAAAAATCGGCGGTCCCAGCAAGGCCTGTCTGGATTCCAAAAGTTGGGGATCTAGTCAGAGAAAAGATTGCGGACAAGAAGGAATTTGGACCTTCTTACAGAGAACCAGTACCTGTCCTAGCAGTTCAAGGAACAAGAACAGTACTTCTGCCACCCCTTGCTGGAAGAAAGGAGAAAAGATTTGTGTCCATCGACCTGATCAAACCACAGTATGTGGCCAATACTAAATAGTAGGTCTCGTGGACTCCGACCTAGTAGCAGACGCACTCCTCTCGCTACTATCCAAGAGGTTCAGACTGAAAGACTGATAACAATCGAGAATTCAGCTGTAACAGATGGAGGACTAAGCAACAACGCTATGGAACTCATCCCTCTTGAACACCAAGTAACAGTTCGTCCAAATACACCTGTCTACACCAATGTAGCAAGTGATGAACTGGTTCCAGTGATTTCTACAAATCCTGATGCAATTCCAACAATTGATAGAACTGCTTCTGGCTATTTCATTAACTTTGATACGTTCTCAGAAGATCCGAGTGAACCTGAAACGACGCCAGCATCATTCAAATTCAAGCAACAAGTACAAGACTTTCTTCACTTTCTGAAAAAGACTTATTTGGTTTCTCCATGGATTGAACTCTGGATTATATCTGGACTTTTTGTTTTCCTGCTCTGGCTAGCTTTGGTTACAACTGTGAGCGTGCTTATAAGTGGCAGATACATCCATGTGAATACTGAAGGAAAAGGCGTGAACGTACTTTTGAAACCTCATAAATCCTCCCATTGTGAAGCAAGAGACTTGTCATCAGTGAACATCACAGCTGTTCCTATACAGGATGGTATAGTGTGGGAGAAAACAGATTTTGACATCTTCGGCCCGACGGAACAATTGAACATTCCACATTTGTTTAAAATTTCACTAAGTGATCTAATTTCGTCCAGTACCTATTCTGATGATTGGGACTTTGAGACTGTTAACGACATAATGTATGACCTAGAAAAATCTGCTGCATTTTCTAAAAATGAATATTTAGAGGGTTCATCAGACTATGAACAACTGTATTGTTATAACCACTATGGTCATCATTATTTGCATAAATCTGCATATCCAAGAAATGTGTTTATGTTTAACCAATGGGAACATTGTCCTACACCACCTAAAGATAGTTCAAAAACATTTGCTAGTAAGTTTCCATATTTTTCAGGATTCAATACATCTAATCCAGAAATGTTTTACTATAAAAATGTAAACAAGACAGGACTGAAAATTATGTTAACAAATACAAAACAGATTTATTCTGCATTATTTAATGCCCAACTGTCTAAACAGGGTTTCGACTTTTGGAAAGACACAATAGACACAAAAATTGTCTGGGGTACTAAAGATTGGCAAGTGCAGGGGATAGAAGCTTTATTTAGAGCCTGTATCATCCCTGAACAAATAATGTTTTTGAATGAAACCATCCAACAAACATCTTGTCTTGGATTAGCCCAGATCAAGGAGATGAACACACCTTCTGTACCAGCACCTGCAAGTGATAACGATACACAGGCAGTGGTGACAGTTGACAATATACTACAACTCAACAGATCTAATCCTGATTGGAAAAAATGGTTGATCTGGCCCACAGACACGAATAACTGTCAGGAAAGATTCCTGAATAAAACTCAGGGCTTTACTATTAATAGGCCAGACCCAAGATACGTCCAAAGACAACATCCGGGGTAGTAACAACATACAGTGTACGAAAATTATGCCTCGATTGGCTGCATAAGTCTACACTACAGGATGTGAAACAACACTTAACCTTACTTAAAAGGACGCAGACCTTAGGGAATTCTTGCTTGGACCAAGAAAACCGCGTAAAAAACGTTTCATATATGCCGGCATTTATGCTGCCTATAATGAAGCATGGAAAGTATCACAGATGGAGGCCGCAGAACGAATACGTGAACTTGATCGTATTAATTTAGAGAAAACACTCTCTGTGGTCGACAATGGGTTAACAACTTTGTCCTCCAGAATATATTCATTGGATGGCATTGTATCCTCTGCTATCGACATACTAGAACAAGATTTGGCGATGTTACAGCAAGGCCAGTCTCAATTACGTTCTATTGTGTTATTAAGCTGGACGCTGCAATCTTTGCGAGCGGGCTATGTGCCTTGGCGTTTTATCAACACGTCAGCTCTGTTTGCAGAATACAATTTGACTGATAAACAGATCGAATTGGCACAAAGAGGAGCAAGGTATACAGTGCTGAGCATTGAAAAACTGGAAAAATTACCATTCACAGTGGCAGAAAAACCAGCTACAGAATGGCTTATTCATGGCAAAATAACATTACCTGTGACTACTTTTCAGTTTCAGTATTGCCTCAGACAAATGCAAGCAGGCAAATATGAAAGGTTGGGTAAGGAATACATTAAGACATCTTGGGATTTACCGTATACATATAGATGTTGGAGTGGGGATCGTGAAGTGTTTTTGAGCGGTACACACTGTAAACGTGCACTGAGCGGTTCACTTATATGTCAGGACATTTCTTTACACGGGGCTTGTAATGGTTCTGTGGCAAATTTGTCTTGCCATCAGCAGGGTACACCAGCTGCTGTGATTAATCCAACGTTTGGACAACTTTCTAATGGGAGTTACCTCTTGTTGAATGATCAGAGTTGCTGCGGCATGCTGCCAGGCATCCCATATCTAGTAACGGTCAACTCCAGGGTCACTTGCTGTATGCAAGTATTGTTTGCCCCAATAGACACAGTCAGGGAGTCGCCTCTATGGCCTTCGCTGAACGTCTCTTTTATAAGATTTGATACTTTGAGCAGAATGAAAGCCATGCTTTTACAGCAAACAGTGCCTTTGACCTCGGCCAAAGAAACCTATGATCTACAAGTAGCAAGAACTTCGGCTGAGATACAGACTTTAATACGTACAAACTGCCCTATACATTTCGTAGAAATTATAGGACGTATCTTCGATATGTCTGATACAACCGGAATTGTACATGTATTTAAGAGCATCTGCTCCGGTCTGTTAGCACCTTTCCAGGCAATACTCGGAATCACCCCGAACTTTGCACATTCGGTGTTTGGTGGCATACCATTAATTCTAGCACTTGTTGCCGGAATTCTATTTCTCTTCCTGCTATTGCGCTATGGCCAGCCTATTCGCAGACATCACTCCGAGCGAAATGGAGAAAGCTCTCCTTGAACGAAAGTGCCGTGAGCGAATACTACAGCTTTTGGGCATGACTCGTCTACGGGAACTTAATACCACGTGGTTCCTGTCATTCAGACCAATCTGGCAAGATTGCATCTTACCTGTTCTACGATGCCTGCTATGCGGTGAAGAATGCGTGTTAGACACTTGTCTCACATTTCCATCAGCTATGCCAACGGATGTCGATACTCTGCTGGTCCCGATAACGGCCCATGCTCTGTGTTGTCCCCAGAGGCTACCAATCCTGATGTCAGCATTCATTGAGATCTCACAGACGCTTCCGGCTCCTGCTGAGGTACGAGAAAGATCTACAGGCACACAGGTAACAACGGACGCGAACATTGCTGCGGCAACCTATGCTGGAAGCGATACTTCTCATCTCTGTGCAACTAATCTACTACACAAGGTGTTCCAACTGACACCAACTTCAGTGGATGATGTTTGGTCTATAGAAATAGATGATCTCATGTTTACACCAGACCCGTAAACTGACTCTGATTCAGCATACAGTGTTCCAGAGATGCAGTAACAATTTGGCCTTCATTTTCAAAAAAACTTGGAACTCTACCAAAATTGAACTTTTTCCAATTTTTCGAACGAAAATGGCACTACAATCTGCTTAAAGTAGAACTAGCCTTATAATACAGACTTCACGGTACTTCCACGGACACTTAGTCATATTGTGTGTCTAAAACAGTTCATTAATTTTCATGACATGAAATGACTTTGATTTTTGAACAACTTATCGATCATTTTCTGTCACATGTAAATATTACTGCTTATTTCATTCCAATTGCATTTATTTTCTAACTTTATGCTTGAAAAGAAAAGCATTTGCTTCAGATGTACAGTACCTTTTGCATTTTTTACTATGTTTTTTAATGCTTTTAAGAAATATTTTTAAATATGCGGTACTCCATTTAATGTTTAGCATTTTAAATGTTTAGCATTTTAGTATTATCGTACAGACGAAAGTGGAGTGGGTGTTGTATTCCTCTTAGGGTGTCCATAAACGGGCTTTCCAGTATCATGTCCTTATATAGGCACAATTCGCCCTGCCCTTATATAGGCATAAAATCCCAGCCCTTATTTAGGCATTAAACCGTGCACTCCAAATACAGGCATGGTTTCTGACATCCGTCCACCCTAACGTCACAACGAGTTCATCAAGAACAGACCCTTAGGCTGCGGGAGTTTCCCTAGCCCAGGACTATTGATTTCTTCAAGGACTCATATATTATGCATGAACCATTATTACTTAGGGGTTCATTAATGACGTCTTCCGCTGTCCGATCCACGTCAATGCTAACATTCTGAGGTACCTCTCAGGTATAAATATACCTTCCCTAGCCCTTGTAAACTAGAGGAGACCTCGACTTCAGAGGAGCCCGTTTCCCGGCCTGACGCACTGAGAAGACGCTGTCATCCCTGCACGCAGAAAGTCCAGCTTCCAGTGATCTGACTTCCCTTGCGGGGTGTTGGAGTTCGAGTCTGGCAAAGAGATTCCTACCTCTCTCATTCTTCAGGTATGGAGCTGACAAGAACCTAGAGGGACTCTTGGCATACTAGGCATACTAGGCTTAACATACTCTTAGTATACCATAGTAAGGAATACTTCACCTACTTCATACCTCTCCCTACACCTAGGTTAGGTTAGGTACATTGGGGTAGAACTAGATTAGAAACGCATCGTATGAGTACTCGCATTTTTAGTCTGTGTTATTTATGTAAAGGCATATGTACTAAAAGATAATGCTATCGCAGTATTATTTATTTCTACTGCTCACACTGTACATTATTTATCTCGCATACTGTCCTGTGATCGTAACAGCACATTTTACTTACACCAGAAACAAGACTGTTCAATAAATCTTTTATTGAAACGCCCGTCTGTTCTTTCTGTGTAACTTGAAGAAAACTAAGCATGCACGATTGAGCTGAGTGAAATAGTTATCTATTGTTTCCATGACTCTGGGACACGTTCTGATTCTAAAGGGAAACAAAGTGGTCATGTTTTGCGGCTGCCAGAAACTACTCCCTTCTTGTTATCCAAGGAGTTTCTAGTGGCCTCTGAGCTAGCTGGCACAAGTAATTAAGTTTAATATACTCGATAGGGACATACTGACTTTAGTCCTATGTCAAACCTACAGGATATATTATTCCAATGCGCAGAGCCTATTAGGGAAATAGGAGCTACACTACAGGAGTGCCCGCATTTGCCATCCTACGGAAGTCATCGCTATTGTGGGCCGCTGCAGCTGAGGAGCTGTGCCGCTGAGTGCTCGCATTTGCCATCCTACGGAAATCATTGCTATCGCTATTGGGGGCCGCGGCAGCTGAGGAGCTGTGCCGCTGCGTGCCCGCATTTGCTATCCTACGAGAATCATCGCTATCGCTATTGTGAGCCGCTGCAGCTGAGGAGCTGTGCCGCTGAGTGCCCGCACTAGTCACCACTCTCAGGATCTTGTTACCCCCTTCGGGTACTGCTGGGTGCCCGCCTTTACGCCCCGTCCCAGGATTATCGTGAGTGCACGCCGAAGACCGCTACAGTGGGGAGCTGTGGCTGCTGCGAGTCCGCCTGTCATCACCGCGGCTTCCTTGTGAGGCTGCGTACCGTGCCCCTTTACATCTCAGGTACATTGTGCATCACCGGGTCGCGTGGACCCCGGTCCCGAACTAAGTCCGTTCCACCCCTGTTTCGAGTGCCTTTATTGCTTTTGAAGTGAATCTGTAATTGTGTGCATTGTGGCACCTTGAGTGCTTTTAGCCTCGTGGTCAGTCTATATAAAGATAACTATTTTTCTATAACTACTTGTGGTGTCCGTTTGTAGCGTCTCTCCTGTGTTATTGTGTATGGTCACAAATGCTTCACACACTGCCTCTGAGATAGGCCTGTCTGCTCGTGCTACTTTACCACAGGGTTGAGCAGGGGTTATCAAAGGGTGTAGCCCCCTTACTCTGACTTAGGAAGAAGGGTCCCTACTTGGACATTGGCGACAGCCACTGCCAACTAGGGATCCCCATTTCTAACATTGGCGGTCAGCGGTGAGGAACAGGACTTGCATTTGTGATCCACATACAATAACCAGTGTACGCTACTAGTGAGTGTAGGCCTAGGCGCAACCACGTACGGTTTGATTTTGTTCTATTGTCGATTGTAATTGCCAGTTATATCTACAACGGGTAAGCCAGCCAGGAAGAGATGAAACATTGGCCCGATCAGAATGCCACTCTGATTGAGTTTCAGCCTGGTCAAAAGGTTTGGGTCATGGCCCCAGTGGAGCCTCGTGCGCTCCAAGATAAGTGGACCGGACCATTTGAGGTGGTGGAGCGCAAGAGTCCTGTTACCTACTTGGTGGACTTTCGGTCTCCCCGGAACCCATTGCGGGTCCTGCATGTCAAGCCCCTGAAGCCCCACTTTGAGAGGTCCGAAGTGGGCATGCTCCTGGCCACAGATGCTGGGATGGAGGAGGAGAGTGAGCCTCTTCCTGACCTCCTGTGTGCAAAGGAGCAAGACGGGTCAGTGGAGGGTGTGGTCCTCTCCGCCACACTGACCCCTGAGCAACAGAGTGATTGTCGCCAACTGTTGGGACAATTCGGTGATCTGTTCTCCCTGGTGCCTAGTGTCACTGATTGGTGTGTCCATGAAGTGGACACTGGGGACAGTCCTCCTGTTAAGCACAAGGCTTACCGAGTGACTGACCGGGTTAGGGCATCCATTAAGGAAGAGGTTTCCAAAATGTTTGCTTTAGGGGTGATTGAGTCCTCTAGCAGCCCTTGGTCCAGCCCAGTGGTCTTGGTACCAAAAGCTGCAGCTCCTGGTGCCACCCCAGAACTTCGGTTCTGCGTGGACTACCGAGGTCTCAATTCAGTCACAAAGACTGATGCGCACCCCATCCCCAGAGCTGATGAGCTCATAGATCGGCTGGGGGCTGCACGGTACCTTAGCACTTTTGATTTGACGTCTAGGTATTGGCAGATCGCCTTAACTGATGGGGCAAAGGAGAGGTCTGCATTCTCCACACCAGATGGGCACTACCAGTTCAGGGTGATGCCCTTTGGGATGAAGAATGCCCCTGCCACCTTTCAGAGGTTGGTCAACAGGGTGTTGGATGGGCTGGAAGATTTCAGTGCCGCCTACCTGGATGACATTGCAGTGTTTAGTCCCTCATGGGAGGACCACCTGCGCCACCTCTGGGAAGGGTTGATGGCACTGCGAAGGGCAGGCCTCACAATCAAGGCAAGTAAGTGCCAGATTGGGCAGGGTTCTGTGGTGTACTTGGGACACCAGGTGGGGAGCGGCCAGGTGGCGCCCCTACAGCCCAAGATTGAAACCATCCTGGCTTGGAAGCCCCCCCAAGACCCAGACAGAGGTGAGAGCCTTTTTAGGACTCACGGGTTATTACAGGAGGTTTGTCAAGGGGTATGGCAACATTGTTGCACCCTTGACTGAGCTGACTTCTAAGAAGCAGCCCAAGAAAGTGAACTGGACTGACACCTGTCAGAAAGCTTTTGACGCCCTGAAGACTGCCATGTGCACAGCACCTGTACTTCAGGCTCCCAACTTTTCAAAAGAATTTGTTGTCCAGACGGATGCTTCTGAGCATGGTGTGGGGGCCGTTCTGTCACAGATCAATAAGGAGGGCCTAGACCAACCTGTAGCCTTCATTAGTAGGAGGTTACTTCCCCGGGAACAGAGGTGGAGTGCAGTTGAGCGTGAGGCATTTGCTGTGGTCTGGGCACTGAAGAAGCTGAGGCCATACCTGTTTGGGACTCACTTCCGGGTTCAGACCGACCACAGGCCCCTCAGAATGTTGATGCAGATGAGGGGAGAGAATCCAAAGTTGTTGAGGTGGTCCATTTCCCTATAGGGTATGGACTTTACGGTGGAACACCGCCCTGGTACAGAGCACGCCAATGCTGATGGTCTGTCCAGATTTTTCCGCCTTAGTGATGAGAGCTCCCAAGTGGGTGGGTAGTTCTCCCCACATTTCAGCTGGAGGGGACACGTGTTAGACCTGGCACCATTGGCGTGGGTCTCCCCTCCATTTCTCGCTTTTTGTCTCCTCTGTGTTTGCTGGTGTTAGATGCTCTGGGCGCTGTGCCACGGCCATTCCGTGCCACAGCGCGAATGCTCCCTATGGTAAATTGACTGTATGAATTAATGTTCCCATAATTGGCTCATTTGGTTTACCCGTTAGTCTCTAGTATAGTGCACCGTGCGTGCCTAGGGCTGGTAGACCGAATGCTGCTGGTGGGCCTGCAGCGCTGATTGCGCCACCCACAGAAGCAGCTTGTAAAGTGGAAAGTCGAATTTGGTATGCCTGAGCTCAGAATATTAAAGTTCATCTTTTAGTGAGGGTTATTTCTATATTCTGTGTCTGAAAATACCACTTTGGGAAAGTGGGTATTTTCTTGCCCAAGTCTTCCTGTGTGCTCTGCTGTTATTTGTATTGGCCGTCTGGTTTTGGAGGGACAGGGTAGGCTGAACCCGACCTGGGTCGAGTAGAGGAATCTGCAGCTGGAGTATGGGGAGGGGTGACCCTTTGGTCTGAGCCAGGCTGGGCCTGGCAAGGTGAATGATGGCTCCAGCCCCCACTGTGCGTCTGATAGCAGACCCCCTCTTCCTCAAAGGCAGGATGCCGCCTCGTAAACAACGTGCCCCCAGGACCTTCCCGAACTGGTTCTGACTGGGTTCAGTGACTTGTGACTTTTGAGAGAACAAAGACTTGTGGGGTATAAAGATCGGCGCGAAACCCCTACACGGTGTGTTACTTCTGGATGCCAAGACGAACCTCTGTCCGTGTAACTAAAGGGAAAGGACTTTTGAAACTTTCATCCATCTTGCTGAAGCAACTACCCAAGGGCCTGATTTCTCAGGGACATTAGACTTCACCCATCAGCCGTCTGGATTCCTATTTGAGGGGGATCCTACCCGCAGGTGAGGCCTCTGTTGAGAATTCCAGAGCCTCTGGTTCTACTGCGGGGAACGCGGGCTGAAAGTTGCTTTCGCTGTTGTGGGCCGCTGCAGCTGAGGAGCTGTGCCGCTGAGTGCCCGCCTTTGCTATCCTATTAAAGTCGCTAACGCTGTTGTGGGCCGCTGCAGCTGAGGAGCTGTGCCGCTGAGTGCTCGCATTTGCCATCCTACGGAAATCATCGCTATCGCTATTGGGGGCCGCGGCAGCTGAGGAGTTGTGCCGCTGCGTGCCCGCATTTGCCATCCTACGAGAATCATCGCTATCGCTATTGTGGGCCGTTGCAGCTGAGGAGCTGTGCCACTGAGTGCCCGCACTAGTCACCACTCTCAGGATCTTGTTACCCCCTTCGGGTACCGCTGGGTGCCCGCCTTTACGCCCCGTCCCAGGATTATTGTGAGTGCACGCCGCGGACCGCTACAGTGGGAGCTGTGGCCGCTGCGAGTCCGCCTGTCATCACCGCGGCTTCCTTGTGAGGCTGCGTACCGTGCCCCTTTACATCTCAGGTACATTGTGCATTACCGGGTCGCGTGGACCCCGGTCCCGAACTAAGTCTGTTCTACCCCCGTTTCGAGTGCCTTTATTGCTTTTGAAGTGAATCTGTAATTGTGTGCATTGTGGCTCCTAGAGTGCTTTTAGCCTCGTGTTCAGTCTATATAAAGATAACTATATTTCTATAACTACTTGTGGTGTCCGTTTGTAGCGTCTCTCCTGTGTTATTGTGTATGGTCACAAATGCTTCACACACTGCCTCTGAGATAGGCCTGTCTGCTCGTGCTACGTTACCACAGGGTTGAGCAGGGGTTATCAAAGGGTGTAGCCCCCTTACTCTGACTTAGGAAGAAGGGTCCCTACTTGGACATTGAAACAGCCACTGTCAACTAGGGATCCCCATTTCTAACAGGAGGGATACTGTTAGACCTCACACCCTTGGGTGATGTCCCCCAAACCTTTTGTCTTTAACCCTCTTGTTTTGCTGAACTTGTTTTTGCTGACTTTAGGGCTCTGTGCACTTTGCCACTGTTAACCAGAGCTAAAGTGCTGGTCCCCTCTCATTTAAACATGGTAAAATTGGCTTACACCCAATTGCCACATTTAATTTTGTTCAGTCCCTAATAAAGTAGTACTACAAGTAGCCAGGGCCTGTAAATTAAATGCTACTAGCAAGCACTTTAAAACATGTCTCAGGCCTGCCATTGTAGCCTGTGTGTGCAGTTTTAAACTGCCATTTCAACCTGGTAAAATAATCCTTTGCCCGACCTAAACCTTCCTTTTTAATACATTTAAGTCACCCCCCGGGTAGGCCGTATACAGTCCTTAGGGCGGGCTACAGTGCATTTAAATAGTTGGACATGTACTTTGAAGTTTTACATGTCCTGGTAGTGAAAAACTCACAAATGCGTTTTTCACTACTGTGAGGCCTACCTCTCGCATAGAATAACATTGTGTAAATTTATTACATTTAGTAAGTGCTAACTTTGGCTTGGGAGCAGGTAGGCATGTCATGTTTGGTGTCTGAAGAATAGTAATTTGAAACCCTCTTTAATGGTAGGATTTTAAGTCACAATTCTAAAAATGCCACTTTTAGAAAGCTGTCATTTTCGTGGCCTAACCATTTGGTGCCTGCAGCCTGTTTCCTGGGTCACATGACAAGGTGTACTTGGCAGCTGGCCTTTGCATATTCTTCCCAGACAGCCACACAATAGACGGTCTGGGTGTTGGCAGGATGGGCCATCCTGACTTGATGAGAGGGGCAAAGCTGTCACCTGTCACATTTGCACTTCAAAGGCACTACCTCAGCTTACACCCAAAGGACTTCACACTATCCTGTTGTGCCTTCAGACAGACTGGGGCTATGGCAGGGACCCAGAAATTTCTAGACACTTCTATAGGGGGAAAGCTCCAGAAGTTTCTTCCTCTCCAAAGGGGGACCAGGTGTAAAAATAGGGCTTTCAGACCCACTCTTCAATGCACTCCTGGACCTACAGAATATAACTGCCCTGCTGCTTGATGCCTGCCCTGCTATCTGAGAAGGAAGACTGGATCTGCACCCTTCATCCCAGGCTACCTGAGTGACCTGAAGGGCTAGTTAGCTGGCCTTCCGTTCTGAGCTACAGGGTACAACAAGCTTCAGAGGCCTACCTACAAACTGCCCAGCTGACCTGCTGCACTGGACCTGCAACAGACCTGCATGATCTCTGTTGGCCTCTGCCGGAGTGAGTTCCTACTCCCCAGGCAGTGCCTCCCAGGTCCTGGACCCTTGGTGTGGTATCAATTGAGATACTCCTATAAGAAAAGGATAAATCCTGACGTTTTAGGCTCTTTGTGACCGCAAACAGGCCAGTTTGAGCCAAAATCTTGCCACCTGCGCCCACTGCCAATGTGATGCCCAGGTGAACGTGACTCTTTGTGCTACAGCAACTGCCAGCGATGACTGACAGCGCGAGATCTGCACTTTGCGCTACAGCATCAACAGCCCGTGGTCACTGCCAATGCGAAGTTCCAGCAACGACCGTCCGCAGCACCTGAAAGGATCTTCGTGCTACATAACTGACCATCCACGATGCTCAGCTTGCTCTTCGCACTACAGTGACTACCATTCGCGATGCTCTCCATTCTCCTCGCGGCCTCCTCCACTGGGAACAGAACTCTTCATGCTGGACTTTACAAGGTAACTTTTTCAGCGGGACAAACCTGGTCCCTGTATCCAGACCCACTCTATCGCAATCGGCCTGACCTTGTAACTTTCACCCGGTCCTGTACGACCAGATAACCGCGAGTGGTGCTTTGTGCTTTTAGCCAATATACTTGCCTAAAATATTTTAAATTGCATATCTCCGGTTCTACTGATTGGAGTTTTGTCGTGTTGGTGTCAAATAATTTATTAAATGTTACTCTTTTTGCCTAAATTGGGGTGGGACTTTTCTTGTGTTGTGTTTTCACTTTATTACTGTTTGTGTGCTTCATAAATACTTAACACATTGCCTCTAAGTTAAGTTTGCCTGCTTTTCTGCCAAGCTACCAGAGGGTTAAGCACAGGTAATTTAGCGACTTTTAGTGGTTTTCCCTGTCAAGATTTGTAAATATTGCTTGAGTAGGGTTTACTTCACCCTTAATCAATAACCCAATTTCTTACACAATCCAAAACCAGTTACACCCTAATTGTGTCTCCTGTTGGGTGCAGATTGTTTCCAGTGGCACAGCGGCATACTCGTTGCACTTAGGGCATCAACTGCAACAACAACATGATGATGGATGGAAGGGCTTCTATTAATTCAGCCACCGGCAATCGCTCGGCCGCATCCCAGTCCATCGTTTTTCATCCACCATGCCATCTAAGTGTGGACACAGCCATATGTAAATCAGTCTTGAAGCTTCTCCAATAGTCAAGACCGAACTGCTAGGTCAGGTACCCCCTGGTGCGAGTGTCTAGAGAAATTTGGCATGCTGATCAGCTTTGAAATAGCATTGCTATATAGCTCTTAAGTACTGACATCTCATGCCTGTTTTCTGGAAGATGGAAGCACAGTTGTGCAAGCAATTAGAAGTTATAATTTAGCAATCAATAATATTCAAACTACTTCCAATTGGATTTTGAATTTCTTCCTAAACATGTTTCCTAATTTATTCATTTCATTGAGACACTGTATTTCCTCCCTTCTTTGTCCAGGCTGTTATGTTGTTAAGTGCCTTTGCATAGCACATACCCAATCAACGTATAGACTCAAAACATTCCTAGAATCTCCGTCCCATTTACGGATCTGCAATTTTTTACCAGAATAAAACTGGAGACTAATATATAGTTGATCCCAGATGTCTAATACCATTTTGGTAGGATGTTGAGGAAGCCAAGTTAAATCCCAAAGAGACTGGCATGTAATGGCTCGGTCCATAGGGAGCCGATCATCTCGCTTTCCTGCGACACTCACTCTGAAATATAGCAAAGGTGCGCTGCCCAATAATATTACAGCACTTTAGGGGAGGGAGGCTAGGCCTCCTCGGTCCTTCTGCAGTATGAGGAGTCTGGTTGAAATGCAGGGTTTTTTCCTTCCCCAAATAAATGTCTGCAACTTATTCTGGAGGATGCTAAAGTGAGAGGCGGGAATAGGAGTTGAGAGAGATTGAAATAGGTAAGGTTTTCTGTAAGGGACATTCATCTTGATCACATTAGAGTGCCCCAGCCATGGAATGTAGAGGGGCTGCCATCTCCTTAGGTCTTCCAGTGTATTCCTGCTGTATTTTGGCCGATTAGGTTTGGTCCACCATTCTAGGTGGTTAGTTATGTTGAGGCCAAGATACTTGATGGTGTCAGTGGCCATCAGAAAGGTACTAAGGCCTGTAATTGTGGCAATGTTTGGCTAGGGATTGTAAGATTTAAAATGTGGGACTTCTCCTTATTAATTTTGAATCCTGATACCTTTTCAAAGTTATCAAGCATATTCACTAGTTCAAGAAGGGAAACCATGTGATCTGTCAGTGTAAACAGCAGGTCATCAGTGAACAGATTCACCTTATGTTGGTGTCCTCCAAACAAGATGCCCGCCACCTTTTGTGAGTGCCTAATTTTGGCTGCCAGAGGCTGTACAACTAGGGTGAATAATTTTGGGAGTAGGGAGCATCACTGTCTAGTTCCCCTTCCCTTGCAAGAGTGATGGTGTTGGTGGACTAACCATTGATTCTAATTCCTACTATAGGGGATGAATATGCTACCATAATCTTGTTGAACATCATGGGTCCCAGTCGTATTTTGTCCAATATGGCTCTTAGAAAGCTTCAACTGGCCCGGTCAAACTCTTTCTCAGCATTTAGGGACAAGATCAGGACCAGGATGTTATGTCTGTGGACTTTTTCAACCAGTTATGCAAGTCCTCTAATGTTGTTTAATCCCTGTTGGTTACGAATAAACCCATCTTGGTCTGGGTCTATATGCCCTGAATGGAAGGATCCAAATGTAGAGCTAAGATTTTAGTGTATAGTTTCACGCTCGCATTCAGAAGCGATATGGGTTTATAGGATGCACAATTTGTCGGGTCCTTAATCGGCTTGGGTATTAAGGTGATCTCTGCTTCGAACATGGTTAGGTTAAGGCTTGTAGCTTATGCGAAGGAGTTAAAAAGCACAGTCAAGTGCTCCCACAGGAGAGGGAGAAATATTGTATAGAATTCCACCAGGAAACTGTTAGGTGCCAAGGTCTTCCCCAGATGCATGAATTTAAGAGCCTTACTCACCTCTACAAGGTCTATAGGTGCCTCCAGTGACTCGCTGTGGGGAAGTGGGATAGGTGTCCATTCACAACTCTAAATATATACCTGGATATCAGGTACACATTCATCCACTTAGCTACAGACTGGCTGTCAAAGCTGTGGAAAGCCTCCTGTTTCTCTCTTTCCCTCTAGCTCTTTGCAGGCGTATTTTATGTGCAAAGAGAGTACCCACTTTGTTCCCTTTATAATCGTCAATTTCCTTTGGGTCTCTTTGATGGGGTAGCTGTTTATCGTGCTGTTCGAGGGCCCTTATTTCAGATGTAGGATTTTGCTCCATAAGATGAGCCTCTCGAGCACCGTCTATTTCAATGGTAATAATAGTGCTCCTAATGGTGGCTTTAATGCATCCCAGAGTGTATGGGGAGAAATGCCAGGCTGGGTTTTGAGGGAGAAATAATCTTTGATTGCTGACTTGATTGTGGATCTATTTAGTGGGTTTCTGAGAATTTTAGACTTCATGTGCCAATGTGGAGGTCTCTGCGGCGGTTGTAGGCCACCTCGCCAGATAATGTCTGCATGCTCATGATCAAAGATTGAGATATCTGAGAGGAGGGCAGAGGCCAGCAATTGAGGCAGAGAGTGGGTAATAAATACGCAATCAATAGAGGAATAAGTAGAGTGGGCATGTGAGTAATAAGTGTAGCCTAAGTATTGATATTGCCAAGCATCCACTAATCCCAATCATTTATTTCCTTTTTAATGATGGTTGACCTTGCTCCTGTCCCATAGTATGTATTTTTGTTTCTGTCCTTGTTAGGGTCCTGTGAAAAATTGGGTTGCTGGTTGACTGGGGTGTGAACCCTGGTCAAGCAGCAACCACAATCCTTGTCAGGGTAAGGCACAAGCAAACCCCAAATTAACCTGTGCTCAGCACCCTGGTAGCTTGGCACAGAGCAGCCAGGCTTAACTTAGAGGCAATGTGTAAAGTATTTGTGCATCACTTAAAGCAGTGATAAAGTGAAAACACCACACAAAATGAATCCCACATCAAATTAGAAAAATAGGACTTTCTTTAATAAATAAAACAAAGCCAAAACAACAAAAATCCAATTAGTAGAACTGGAGATTTTCAATTCTAAATATTTTAATGAAAATAGCGCTAAACAGCACAAAGTGCCATTTGTGGATATCTGGTCGTGCCGGACTGGGATTAAGTCACAAGTTCCGGCCGACCACAATGGAGCGCAGGCAGGCTACAGGTACCCAGTACAGAGCTCCTTAAATCCGGCTTTGTGGAGGGTTGGGAGGATCCACTTTGAAATTGCATAGTGCAGCTGAAGCGAAGCATCAGTTCCGAGATGTGGCGAGTCCTGTGTCGTCATTGAGGATCGTATCGTCAGGGCTTGCGATGCATAGTCCAGTGTCGGGCATGCAGTGCGCAGTCCGGGTGATGTGTTGGTGCCGAAGGGCTGCGAGGGCGCAATTTGGAGTTCACCGTTGTCGTTGAGGCTGCTGTTGACGAGGGATGGAAGGCCTGTGCTGAGAATGCATCGCACATTGGCGGTTCCGAAGGCGTTGCAGGCTGAGGCGGAGATGCAGGTCTTTGCAACTGGTCTAATTCACACAGCAGCGGATATGCATCGGTTCTGCTGGGGGTTTTGCCATGCAGCAGAGGAGACCAAGGGTCCAGGCCAGGGTGGCACCACTTGGCAGGGTAAACTTACAGATGGCAGAGTGCAGGTGCAGCTGCAAGGTTGTTGGAAGCCTGTTATGTCCCTGAGGCTTCAGATCAGGTCAGCCAACTAGCTCTTGGAGTCACTTTGGGTTCTGGGTTCAAAAGATGCAGGTCCAGCCCTTCTCACCCAGGCAAGAGGCAGCAGGTCAGCACAGCAGGGCAGCAGTTCCTTCAGAGCAGCAGTCAGCAGGGTTGCCATCCTTCTAGTTGCACAGCAGTTCTTCTTCCTGGTATCCACAGGTCCTGACGTGTACTGCAGTGGTGGTGTCTTAGGTCCAGAATTTATACCCGGTTGTGCCTTTAAAGTGGGGAGAAGCTTCTAGAGGCGTGCCTTTGAAGTGCACAGGTGCCCTGCTTCCTGGCCTTGGCTCCAGACTAACTACAGGGGGTACGCAGCCCTTTGTGTTGAGACAGGACACAGCCTATTGAAGTGTAAGCCGGGGTGGGCACAGCTCCTCCCTCCCATCCTGCCATTGATGGCCCATCCAGTCCCATCTAAGCTTCCCATTGTGTGTGGCTGTCTAGGAGGAATACAAAGCCCAACTGTCACCCATTCCCAGTCATGTGACCAAGAGACAGGATGCAGGCACCAAATGGCTAAGGTAAGAAAATGTCAACTTTCTAAAAGTGGCATTTTCACAATTGTAATTTAAAATCCGACTTCACCATAAGATAGGATTTTAAATTACAATTCCAGAGACACCAAACATGAACTGATCACCTAATCCCATTTGAATTTACACTCATAAAATGTAATAAGATAACTCCAATGTTATCCTATGGGAGAGGTGGACCTTGCAGTAGTGAAAAACGAATTTAAGGTTTTTCACTACAGGACATGTAAAACTTAAAAGTGTATGTCCCACCTTTTAAATACCTTCCAACCTGCCCTCTGGGTTGTCCAAAGCCTACCCTTGGGGTCACTTATATGTATTAAAAAGGAAGGTTTGTGTATGGCAAAAGGTTTATTTTGCCACGTTGAAATGGCAGTTTAAAACTGAACACACATAGGCTGCAGTGGCAAGCCTGAGACATGTTTAATGTGCTACATAAGTGGGTGGCACAATCAGTGCTGCAGGCCCACTACTAGCATTTAAATTAGGGGCCACTTGGCACAGGTAGTGCCACTTTGCTAGGAACTTACAAGTATATTAAATATGCCAATCGGGTATAAGCCAATCTAACAGGTTTTGTGGAGAGAGCACAAGCACTTTAACACTAGTTAGCAGTTTCCGAAATTCCTGTATGCATTCTTTAAAGTCAGTTTTGATGGAGACAATTTTGGTGCATACTTTGCTTAGGAAGTGCTCCATGTAGTGTTGTGTTATAGGGGCTAAGGCCGGCTCACAGTCTACCTGTGGGGGGTTGTATTCCCTTTTTCTCTGATTCCCCTAGTGGATCATCCCAATATCTCTGACGCTGAGTTTTCATGGTGTGGTTTTCCCCTCAGCATTATGTAAAATGGATATGGGGTTATGATATATTTCAGTGGTGAGAATGCTGGTAGAAAGTTAGAGCTGTGCATAGAGGGGAAAGTTTGAAGTATCACTCACTGAGACTAAATGCTATTTTGGGGTACCACACCCCTTTTTGGCCCCTCATGGAGGGGTGACAATTGCTTGTGTCAAATAGGATCAGGAGAAGATGGCCGATCTATGTTAGGAAGGATTCAACTTGTATGTGGTTTAAGACTGTCTTACTGCCTTAAGTTGAGCTGTATATTAACTTGGTGCCTTCTTAGGGCAGTCAGGCATGTGTAGTTTTCCACCTGAATGCAGTCTTAAAGTCTCACCTAGATCTTGAGCAAGTTGCATTGCATTAAGTATGGACCTCACCCACGGGGTACACGTGGCTAGTTACATCCCGTCTCAAGGGAGCTCTAGGTGAAGTGCTCAGGGCACATGTTTGTGGCGTATTCATTAGGGGTATCCATGTAGACCTCTCAAACCCAGGGGTAGGGGGCGCTCCATGTATAGGTATTGTAAGAACCTGATCAAGGTGGTTTGAAAGGCATTTAACCCTAGGTACGGCATCCAGAGAGTACACATGGAGTGCCAGATTAGGACAAGGCATCTCGCAATGTCTATAGCATTAGGATGGGTCAGTTCTAGTGTGTCTCAATCACGGACCAAGATGAGGACCCCTCCACATCAGTATCTTCCCCCATGGCACTTGCCAGTACCCAATTAAACTTTCAGCCCTGGGTGGGAAATTAGGCATTCCCCATGCTCCAACACCCACCTCTTTACTGAACTGTTTGTTCTGTGGTTTCAGGCGGTCCTGTGTTCCTTCTTCTGTTCTCTGATGAGCCTGGTCTGGGTCACGATTCTAATGCCTCATGGCTGCCACAGAGCGTCCCAGGGCACAGCCTTCTGAATAGCCCCAGTGCTGCTCTCTGTCAATGCAATGGCTTCCTTACCATGCAACCCAAGGGCCTCCCAAGTGTGCAGGGATGGCTTCTCCATTTCACCAATTCTCGGGGAACGGGGCACTCGGGCCACAGCTCCAACACAGGTGGCTGATGTTACAATGGGCCCGGTGCTGATTCATTTGAGCAACTATTGCGATCTCCAAGATGGAGGCTGCGCTCTTCTTGATCGATGCCCCATCTGCGGTGATCTGCTGTCAATCTCGGCATTAACTTACTTGAAAGGGGCAGAGGTCCCCCCTGGCTATGGGGACGACACCACTGGGCCCGTAGAGCTCCATTAGAGGTGCTTTAGAAGCCTTAGGGCCCAGTTTGGCGAGGAGCTGCAGGCATCTGCCTTCTATTCCATACATGACCTGGTCACACCCCATATTAACTAAATTTTGAATTAAACATTTCATTCATTTAAATATATTAATTTAAGATTTATTAACAAAAATACACCTAAATAAAATGTTTATATTCATACATTCTGTATTAAAAACTACAAAAGGTACATATATAATTATTTTTAACTAATTTCTTTATTTTCAAAAAAGTTACATGTATGTTTTACATTTAAAAAAAGGTTATTAAAATATTTTATCACAAAATAATACATATTTTGTATTTATGTTTACATTTTTAACATTAAATGAATTTAATATTATTTTTATGGGGTTGCATTTTAAGTCCCTGCCTCCGTTATTTTCTGTAGGAGGCTGTTGCATTTCAGGAGTTGGCCATGTGTTGTGCTGGACTTACTAATGCTCCTTTTTGGCAGTAGTAGCTTACACTCGTAAATTTGGCTCCACTCCCTGATTCAGGGGGTTGGAGACATGTAAGTCTACACTTTTGAGTAACTTTACACTCGTAAATGGTGAATCGCCAAAAGCAGTAAATGTACTTAAAAGTGTAAGAGTAAACTTACACATGTAATTTACTCAGAGGTTAATTATCTTTGTGAATAGGCCTGATTTCTTTCAAGACTAGGAGCAAAGAAAATTTATATAATAAAGCAGGACTTATTGATTTAATGGTTTACTCTAATCAGGTGTTTAAGTGGTACTTATTCTCAGAAAAATTGGTAAACCATGCCTTGCATATAAGCTGTATAGCAAGTGGTTTGGCCAGTGCTTAATTTGGACGAGACTGAATGCTGGTGTACGATCTATTAAATGTTGGTGCGTGGAATGGGTAGTCTTGAATACACCTCATGCCTCTTTAATCCACTACCAGACACCCCCTGCCCCATTAGCTCACTCTTGCAGGTTTCTGATTTCTCTCTTTGTGACAGTTATTCTGTCTTTCTCTTCCTCCTCTTTTACCCTTTATGTGATTTCCCTCTCGGTCAATTTCTGATGAGAAAAATATGTGCGGGTTCCTAAAAATGAGTGTCATGGACCTCAACGGCAAACACCGGCTCAAATTAACCACTGGAGGCCTCTTTTAAAAGGAATTGTTGTAAGGGAGTGCCGCAAGTCCTCTTGCTGTGCTGCCCTACGCCAATGGGAAAGGGCAGGAATGCACCGTATTTATGAAATGCAGTGTTTTCCTGTCCTTTCCCCTGTGCGGGTGCACAATGTGCTACCAAACGCAGGCACCCTTGCACCATGGTGCAAAGAAGCCTCCGTTGCAGGCAGGATTGTTTTTGAGTAGGAAATTCTGGGGCAGCATCAAATATATGGATTTTGCATGGGAACACCCACCGCAATGCCCATAGAACCCCTCCTTGACACAGAGCAGGGAAACACAGCGCTTTGCACTGCCTTGTCTTACTCCATACCTACAATGCCACGCAAAGCCACACAGGATGGCTTTGTGTCGCATCATAGATACTATTGAGAGGCCTACGCCACCGAGCGTCAAAAAAAGTGACGCTCCGGCAGCGGCTCTTGTAAATAAGCGCCTGGGTCCGTCCATTTATTTAGCAACCTGATAAAAATACTTGGAGAGCACACAATTTAACAGCTACCAGGAATGGAGCACGGGCCTCAGGAATGGCCTTTTTCCACTGGCTGGACAAGATTTCAAATAAGGGTGTATGGTGTTCCCAAGAGGCAAAAGTTGACAATACAGTTGAATGCAGTGTATTGTTTATAATGATCCTAGCTTTAGGTCAGTGTAGGGGTATCAATCTTGTCTCAACATTTCTGTCAACTACATCGGTCCCAACAGGGGCAGTCACAATTCATCTTGATATTGAGAGGCAAAACATTTTGAGTAAATGTTTTATTAAGCATTAATCTTGACGCTAGTCAAGGACTGGAATTTGAGACGAGTTTAAGTGGCCCATTCAGAGTGAGCAAGAAAATAGATGATATTCTGGCCCCCTATTACGAATAGAGCAGGCATCGGTAACTCTGTGGGAAAGTAATTTCTCCCCCTGAAAAATTGTTTGTAGAATAGCATGCTGGAATTGGTGTTTTAGCTCTGATTACCCCATGTTTTTGCTTGATAATTCACCCAGGCACTCAAGGCAGGCAAAGTGTCCAGGAGAAAGCTACTGTATCCACGGTGTTGTCACAGGATTTGTCATTCTGATTGGACTGGTACTTTTACTAGCTTCGTGGCATTACTGGCCCATCTGCAAAGAGAACATATTTTTTTCCACCAGAAGCCTTGCTTGTTTCAAGAAGAGAATCTTTGATGCTGCAATTTCAAAAGTTAAAAAACAATTGAGTCCAAGCACCAAAACAAAGTAACTTCTGACCTTGTGAAAAAAACACAGTACGCTTGTTTTTTTTCACATATGACTTGAATTAATTTGTTACAATATTACATAACTATAAATTATCAATGACTTGACTCCTCCCGATCAGACTGAGCTCCTCAGTGCTATGTTGAGAATTCAGAATTAATTTTAAAATAAGACATAAGTTGTGCTTTGGTAAACCTTCAAGGTGCTACAATGTGTGTTTTATAGATCGTTGTCAACCCCCACAAAATATTTTCTTGTGATTGTTCAATTTCCTCTTTCTCTTTGCATGTTTCAGTTGTAGCCTGAGGACTCGCTATGTCTCAAAGAAATGTCCAAGCGAGAAACAGAAATAAAGTTTTACCATGTGTGCATACAAGAGTTACTGATTTCTCAGCTGTACTGATATTCTCACTTAAGGAGATTTTGAGCCCTCATGTGACAGCCTCCGTATATATAAAGGATCTAACCTCCTGAAGACAGACCACAGGCAAGTTGTAGCAATTATATGTCGGACCGGAGGCGAGGATTATGCATTTCTTTCTTCACTTTTTATTAACAGCAAGTTCAAAGATAAAGAAAAAACATACCACTGAACCACAACTCCCACGAACACTAGGAGTAACCATGGTCACCAACAGTCCAATCATATTACAATCAGATAGTCCATATAATATTGCCGGTTGTGTAGTCCTCCCTCTTTCTTCACTGCTGCCTCGTCAGTTAAGTCCCTTCATTCCTTCTTCCTGACTAAGGAGATTAGATTTAGGGCTTATCTGGTGGGCTTTTGGCTTGTGTTTATTGACTTTGGCTGTATTGAAAATTGTTTTAAAGTACATGCTCTACGTGCGCTCCGTGCACAGCGGTTTCCCACTCCTTGTCAGCGCGGCAGGCTCTCTGGCCCGAGCGCATCAATTTCTCGGTACCGCGCGGGTGCGCTAGGTGGCGCACTTTCACGCTTCTATCGCTCCTCTTCGCTCCACAAAGCAGCTTTCTTGCGATCCGTGTTAGCGACGTGCCTGGGAATTAGAGCGGCCTCCCGCTCGTGCCTCTTTCCACCAACCCTCGCCTGACACCGCACGGGCTTAGCCCATCTATATTATTATTCTGTCAAGCGTTCCTCAAGGGGTTCATTTAAGCTATATTTCAGACCTGACAGGAACGTTGGAGCACTGGCGAGGGGGCTGCCCCAGGTATATTTAAGGGTGTATAATTACTGTGTAGTGCTCACTCCCTCCATTATTAATGCAGTCCTAACGGGACCACGATTACGCAAGCTCCTTTCTAGGGCCATTACCCAGGCGCTGGGCCCCCTGCAGGAAAGCGTGGATAAGCTGTCTGCCCAGGTCTTCAAGGGCACGGGGATCCTGGGAGACGGGGGGGGCTGGGCCTAGTGGAGTGAACCCGGTTCATTCATGGAAGGCTAATAAGCGTGACGCGGGGCACCTTGAAGGCTTCAGCCGGTTGGCTGAAGTCTTCCACAAGAGTGCGCGAACGCTTAAAGAGGCACCCTACCGGGAGGAAGATCTACCCGGGGTTAACAGCGACGAGGTCGCCACAGATTTTGACCCCGAGGAGGGGTTCCCCAACGTGGGGAGGGTGATCTTGATGAGGATGAGGGTTCCTCTGATGAGACTCTGGATTCGGGCAGGTTTTGGCATCCACAATCTACCAACTCAGACCCTAGTGAGGGGGATGGGGCCCCTTCAGACATGTTGGACCCAGAGGGTATTTTCAGACCGCGTTCTGCGGAGTGGGTCCCTGACAGGAAGGTGGCTGAGTATGTGGGCAACAAAATTAGGCAACCACTGAGTAAGGAGGTGAGAGCCCGCCTCAGATCAGAATGCCCTCAGCCATCTCTGGCCGATAAAGTCACAGCTACCCCAGAGATAGACCCCAAGCTGTGCACCTTTTTCGGAAAATATATGAGGGACCCCAAAAAGGGGAGAGATAGATCCTGGAGAGCCTGCCAGGACAAGCTCCTGGATGTGGTGGGTCCACTAACAAAAATAATTGAGCTCGCAGAGCGATCGAAGGAGTCAGGTCAGCCTCTCCCCACGGACGACATGGCGGGGTGGGTGCAGTGGGCGTTATGTCTCCTGGGCAACGCCAACTGTGCCCTCTCAGCAGAGCATCGCCGTCACTCCTTCTCAAAATTGACCCCAAGTTAGGGGAACTCTAGTCCTCAGAAGCCTTCCACAAGAGTGCGCGAACGCTTAAAGAGGCACCCTACCGGGAGGAAGATCTACCCAGGGTTAACAGCGACGAGGTCGCCACAGATTTTGACCCCGAGGAGGGGTTCCCCAACGTGGGGGAGGGTGATCTTGATGAGGATGAGGGTTCCTCTGATGAGACTCTGGATTCGGGCAGGTTTTGGCATCCACAATCTACCAACTCAGACCCTAGTGAGGGGGACGGGGCCCCTTCAGACATGTTGGACCCAGAGGGTATTTTCAGACCGCGTTCTGCGGAGTGGGTCCCTGACAGGAAGGTGGCTGAGTATGTGGGCAACAAAATTAGGCAACCACTGAGTAAGGAGGTGAGAGCCCGCCTCAGATCAGAATGCCCTCAGCCATCTCTGGCCGATAAAGTCACAGCTACCCCAGAGATAGACCCCAAGCTGTGCACCTTTTTCGGAAAATATATGAGGGACCCCAAAAAGGGTAGAGATAGATCCTGGAGAGCCTGCCAGGACAAGCTCCTGGATGTGGTGGGTCCACTAACAAAAATAATTGAGCTCGCAGAGCGATCGAAGGAGTCAGGTCAGCCTCTCCCCACGGACGACATGGCGGGGTGGGTGCAGTGGGCGTTATGTCTCCTGGGCAACGCCAACTGTGCCCTCTCAGCAGAGCATCGCCGTCACTCCTTCTCAAAATTTACCCCAAGTTAGGGGAACTCTAGTCCTCAGAAGCAGGTCCCGTAGCCCAGGTCTCTCTCTTCGGCGACCCCTTTGTCAAGGAGCTTTTTCAGCTCTTGACAAAGCCCAGTCGTCGATGAAAAAGATCTTCCCGGGGAAGGTTTTTGGCAGGGCCGGAAGAGGCAGGGGTCGCTCCTCCGGCCGCCAATCCTACCAAGGCCCTAACAGAGCCCAGGCAAGAAGAAACAACGGCTGGCAGGACGGCCGGTAAGGTACCTTCTATCCCTCCAGAGGTGGGAAAGGCAGAAACAACAACAACTCAAATGGATACAGTGGTAAGCACCAAACTGTTAACACCTCCTCGTTTGGGAGGGAGAATACGCTCATTTTCTCACAAGTGGGCAGAGATCTCATCAGACCCGTGGGTTCTGGAGACGGTAAGGGGGTACCACACAGAGTTCTACGGAACCCCGATTCAAGCAGTCAAACCCCGTCCACTGGTCTTTTCTTCTCAGGAAGAATCCCTTATAGATTTGGAGGTCCAGGACCTTCTGTCCAAAGGAGCAATATGCCAATCGGAACTGCATCCCAGAGGATTCCTAAGCAACTTGTTTTTAGTGGACAAAAAGGAAAAGGGTTTCCGCCCCGTAATCAATCTCAGGTCCTTAAATGAGTGGCTGGTGTACCGCCAGTTCAGGATGGAGGGGATTCATCTCCTCAGTGACCTTTTGCTACAGGGCGACTGGCTGGCGCGCCTCGATCTCAAGGACGCCTACCTGTCGGTACCCATTTTTGCCCCTCACTGCAGGTTCCTCCAATTCCAGTGGAGAAAACAGATCTTCAAATTCCGGACTCTCCTGTTCGGCCTGTCTTCAGCACCATGGTGCTTTACCAAACTCCTTAAGCCAGTGGTGGAACACCTACGGACCTTGGGCATCAGGCTGATTATTTACCTGGAAGACATCCTGTTGATGGATCAGTCCGGTGTACGATTGATAGCGCACCTGAATACCACCATAACCCTACTCCAGAGCTTAGGGTTCACCATCAACCAGCAGAAGTCGGACCTGGTCCCGCAGCAGAGCATGCTATTCTTGGGCTTCCGGTACAGAAGATTGCCAAGATCAAGAAGGAACTGAGGAAGGATCTCAGATGGGACAGAATCTCTTTATGGCAGCAGGCCAGGATTGTTGGCTTGTTATCGTCCTCGATTGCACTACAGAGCCTTACAGAGACTGAAGGCATCCCATCTCCGGAGGGGACTCACTTACTCCGAACTAGTCTCTCTAACACAGGAAGCCAGGACGGAGCTCCAGTGCTGGATCGACCACATGGAAGCCTGGAACGGACAGGCGATCTTTGGCTCGCAACCGGATCTGGTGATAGAGTCGGATGCCAGTCGCTTAGGTTGGGGCACCAGATGCGGATCGACCTCCATGGGAGGCAGATGGACGGAACAGGAGCTTGCCCTCCACATCAACTGCCTAGAGCTACTTGCGGGCTCTTTTGCTATTCGGTCATTCACGAGGGACAGAGTCTCATGTTGTGTACTCCTCCTCCGGATGGACAACACAACAGCAGTGCAACCATCTGGGCGGCACTCGATCCAGGGCCCTTGCGGAACTGGCCAAGGACTTCTGGCACTTCTGCCTCCAACGTCAGATCTCAGTGACGGCCGAGTATCTCCCCGGGACACACAACTCAGTAGCGGACTGGAACTCCAGGCACTTCAGAGATGCCAGCGACTAGAGACTCGACCCAGCAATATTCCAGGCACTAACAACTCTTTGGGGTCCATGCCAGGTGGACCTGTTTGCTTCCAGGTGGAACACCCAGCTACCCAGATACTTCAGCTGGAGACCAGACCCAGGGTCGGAAGCGGTAGATGCCTTCCTGCAGGACTGGTCGACAGACACGGCCTACGCCTTCCCGCCTTTCCTCTTCATCCAGAGAGTGGTAGCGCGAGCCCGACGACAGAGGGCCTTGCTCATCCTAATCACCCCGATCTGATGGATCCCCTCTCTCCTGGAGCTGGCTTGGGCCGCCCCAGTACATCTTCCGTCGTACGAAGAAATCCTGGTGGATCCTCTGGGTCAGCCTCACCCTTTGGTTCTCCAAGGCCACCTCTACCTCATGGCGTGGAGGATTTCAGGCGACGCTGGCAGGATGTCAGACTTTCGCAGGGAGCCGAGTTCCTTATCCAGCAGGCTTGGGCCCCAGGGACCATCAAAAGGTATAGAGCGGCTTGGAGGAGATGGGTGTATGGAGAGACAACTGGATCCCGTGGGCACCAACGTTACTGATATAGTGAACTTCTTGGCAGAACTTTTTCAGGAAGGATTGGCCTATTGTACATCAACTCTTTCAGATCGGCTATCTCAGCGGGTCATTCCCCGGTGAATAATGTTCCGGTGGGGGAACACCCCTGGCTGAGTAAACTCCTCAAGGGCATCAGGATCTCTCGTCCTCCTGAGCCTCGCTCCGCGGGCCTTTGGTCCTTCGCCTGCTGTTGTCTTGGCAGGACAACCAATACATGTCCAGAAAGGAGATATCGGCAAAGTTAACAATGTTACTCTGCCTCATCTCGTGCAAGTGATCTTCAGATGTGAGGGCCTTGAACATATCGGCTACAATTTTTACCCCGGAGGGGGTCACTTTCAACCTATCTAGAAGAACTAAAACAAGTACCAGGTCATATCCTACCCAGCTTTTCCCCAATCTCCCAAGTTGTGTGTAGTTAGATGCCTAAAGACCTACGAAGATATGACATTGGAGGTACGGCCTCCAGGGGAAAGGCAATTGCTGATTGCCATAAAAAAAACCTTCAAAGCGGTGTCATCCCCGACCATTGCCAGGTGGGTGAGATGGATTATGTCAGAGGCAGGCATTGATACTACTGAGTTTGGGGCACACTCTGCTCAAGGGGCTATGGCTTCCAAGGCTGTCCAGGTAGGGGGCAGATTGGAAGATATTATGAATGCGGCGGATTGGTCATGTGACTCAACTTTCAAGAAGTTCTACTTCAAACCAATCGATGATGCAGCCGCATTGGTGGTAAGTAAGCTTTAAAAATGCATAATCCTCGCCTCCGGTCCTGACATAGAATGAAAAATTTCCTTGATAGCATAAAGGAAAGTTTCAATTCTATTAAGGACGCGGAGGTGAGGATTATCCCCCCCTGGCATACCTTATCTATGCCTTCCACCATGGGACGGCTTCTGCATCGTCATTCAAGGGTCTACTGATAAGAGGACGAGATACTGTGATTGCCAGGAAAGTAATGAATTTTCGTTTCTTTTAAGGTGCATTGATATGCTTGTGTATGATGTTTTGACATGGTTGATCAAAAAACTGCCTATTCCCACATTATATGTTAATAGTTGAACGTGCGACTTCAATGTTACATGCTTACTGTTGATTGTTCTGTTACATGTATAACGATTCTCTCTGGTTATGACTTCTTTGCCTTGAATTTGGAATACTATGGTAGGACTGGTTTAAAGGAAAGTTCTTAACGCTTTCTACATTTATTCTTAGGTTCAGATTCAAAAACGGAATAAGGTCCAATGGGCTTAACCTCCTCCAGTAAAGAAGAGGAAGGACTACACAGCCGGCAATATTATATGGACTATCGGATTGTAATATGATTGGACTGTTGGTGACCATGGTTACTCCTAGTGTTCATGGGAGTTGTGGTTCAGTGATATGTTTTTTCTTTATCTTTGAACTTGCTGTTAATAAAAAGTGAAGAAAGAAATGCATAATCCTCGCCTCCGCGTCCTTAATAGAATTTAAACTTTCCTTTATGCGAACTAGGACATTTTTCATCTTGCTCAGCTGCATTGTCTTAAAGTAGTCTCTTCACAGTTTTTACTATTTTAACCTCATTCCATTACTTTCCAACGCATGGTTAGGCTGTTTTTTAACTTCACTTGCTGACTTCGCCTCGCTCTCCGTTCCACCGCGGATTCTACAGTTTGCTGTGGAGAGAGCGGGCTAGCTTCCCCACTTCTAGTTTCTGTCTAGGAACCACGGGGTTAGCAGTGTAGCTGCTCTCCTTGGCTCCTATTTAAGTTAGATGTCGGCGCTGACGCGCAGCGGACAGACCGCAGGCAAGTTGTAGTAATCTTGCTCGGCTTCATTGTCTTAAAGTATTCTCTTCACTATTTTTACTATTTTAACCTCATTCTATTAGCAGGCAAAGCATGGTTTGGCTGTTTTTTTAAACTTCACTAGTTGACTTCGTCTCGCTCTCCATTCCACCATGGATTCTTCCGTTTGCTGCGGAGAGAACGGGCGAGCTTCCCGACTTCCGGTTCCTGGCTAGGAACCATGGGGGTTAGTAGTTTAGCTGCGCTCCCTGGCTCCTATTTAAGTTAGATGTTGGTGCTGACGCGCAGCTGGTGCTCTGACAGCGCGCCAAAGGCACGAGCCCTGCGCAGACCGTCGCAAGGAGCCAGGACCCCTGCACCTCTCTCCCCAGAAACTGGCAGCATAATTAAAATCACATACACGGTGGAGGAACTTATCCGCATAGGAAACTAAGATAAGGGTTCCACCACCTTTGAACCCTATTGCAGACGGAGCTTTCTATCTCTCCTTGAAGGTCCATTAACTTGCTTAAATTGTCATTTTCAAAGCCTTACGCTGAACCATGGAGGAAAACACCCTCTGACCCTACCTAATGAGTCCCTAACTCTTGGTTATGACCCACCCTTATATGCCCCTGTAGACTCCCTTCCTCTGCCCTCAGGGGTCTTGATGGGATTTCTATGCAATGTTAGATCATTACCCAAACACACAATTGAAATCTTGGACATGGTGACCTCCACATCACCTGATCTGGGATTTCTTACAGAGACCTGGCTAAAACCTACCACTGCTCCCTCCATTTCAATCGCACTAACTAATAATTACTGCATATTGAGATTGGATAGGGAAGGCAGAATGGGTGGGGGAATTGCAATCATTTATAAAGACTCTTTAAAAATCTCCTTCATAGAGACCCTTTCTGAGGAATGGGCAGAGATATGTGTCTTTAAGGTGGAGCTATCTCCCCAGGTCAGTTGGAAAGGAGCCCTTGTATATCGCCCCCCTGGTCCTACTGGAGACTTCAGTCACAAACTCATGGAACTCATTGCTATTCACGCATTGGCATCAAAATACTTTATTTTACATGGGGTTTCCAAAGTACATAGTGAAGACCCCTTAAATACAGAGGCACTGCAACTCCTCGCCGACCTGTCCATGCTAGGTCTTAAACAAATTGCCAAAGGTTCCACGCATACTGCCGGCCACACCTTGGATTTGATTTTTACTAATTCTCCCCTTGTGTCCTGTGAGCCTGCTTGCCCCCTCCTGTGGACAGATCATTCATTAATTGGATTCCGAGTCCCTTCAGCTTGTGTACCTGAACACGCAAAAAAAAAACCTAAGCCAAATCTTAGGAGACAATGGTGTAAAGTTACACCAGACGTTTTCACCAAAGAATTTACTATTCATATCATAGGGGAGGCTGGAGAGGTGGAAGAGGCACTACTGGATTATCACAAGTCCTTAAAAACAGCTATCAACAATCTAGCCCAGTGATACTCAAAGTACGGCCTGTGGGCCCCTTGCGGCCCTCCGACCTCCACATGCGGCCCTCCGGACCTTCACATACCTGCTGAACTACAGCACTAGGCTGCTGTAATTTCCAGAGAGAGAGAGCATTAACATTCATGAAGATGTTAAATAAATGGTTAAGCGTTTATTTACACCTAAATGAAGTAAAAGAAAAGATGCAAATAAGTTGGCCTGCACCACTAACTTTAGCAACACATTTATTTTTAAGATATCTATCCTTAAATGTGTACAAAATATGATAAAAGCCTCTCCAAATTTCATACAAGTGTATCTTATTAACATGCAGAGACATTTCACCTCAGTACATCAGATTAAATCAGTGTATTAGTAAGTATTTTTTTAAAGTGATAGTTTTTAAGAATGAACGTAGAAATGTTCATGCCTCCTCCCACCCTGACAATGCCAATAATGAACTAAGAGGCAAGTCAGTAAATCATCAGGGTCATGTGGATCCCCGCCCCCTTGGTGGCCTTGGTTGTTATTATACATGTATAACAAAATAGTTTATTAAGTCAAACACAGGAAAAGGTAGAGCGCACATCCAGAATTCGAGTATTTTAAGGTTCTCATACATGTGATAATGAAGAAAAAGGAGGCAAGGTGAAATAAAATAATTGCCTAGGATCACACAATTTGGTCAAGTGAGGAAGCCGGGATTGATCCCAGGTTTTCTGGTTTCCCCTATGCCCACCTTACCCCGTTCCCCACAAAGACCCTCTCGCATCCTGCTGGCATCAATGCGGCCCTCGGGGACTCCACAGACCATACTTTGTGGCCCCTGAGACAATGTTTGCCAGAACCCATGATCTAGCCCCTATGAAAAACATACTTTCATCTAAAGATGGTCCACATGCCCCTAGGTATACTCCAGACCTGCGCAGGGAAAAAGACCAGTGCAAAAAACTGGAAAGACGATGGAGAGAAGCCCATAACCCCTGTGATAGAGAGGTTTATAAAAAACCTTAGCACACTACCATGGCAATATTAGGAAAGCATGCAAAGCATATATTTCTCTGCAACTTGGACAGGCTGGGAACTCCTCTAAAGAGCTATATAAAGTCCTCAATGTTTTCATCAAACCACAGGCTTGCTCAACAGATACGACACCTTCACAAGCTTTATGCGATGCTATTGCAAACCACTTTGAAGACAAAGTCAATCTGATCTATAATAATTTTCCTAGCCTGGTTAACCTTAGAATCCATCCGCTCTCTTTCTAAGGTTACTAATATCTGCACCCTAGAGAATTTGGTACTTCGTAAGCCACATTCCGTTTGTGAAGCCTTGAAGGCAGAAAATCAGACATTATTCCAGCTTATATAAGCTCGGGTAAGATCCCGTTAGACTGGAAAGCCGCCCAGGTCATTCCTATTCGTAAGAAAACAAATCTTCCAGCATCAGACCTGTCAAATTATCACCTTATTTAGCTTCTCCCCTTGATGAGTAAACTATTGGAAGGACACTTTAATAGACAACTTATGGAGTTCCTTGAGTCCAACAGGATCCTAGACTCCTCCCAATCCGGGTTTAGACCCATGCATAGCTCCGAAACTGCTGTTATAACGGTCACTAACTATATCACATACTCTCCATATGAAAACCACCCTTCACTGTTAGTGCTGCTTGACTTTTCAGCAGCTTTTGACACTGTATCTCATTCCAGACTTCTCAAGAGAATGGAGGAGATAGGCATCCATAGCACAGATCTACAACGGTTCATGAGTTTCCTATCTCATCGAACCCAGACCATCAATCTGGGTCCATTCAGATCTCACACCATAGAGCTCAACAAGGGGGCATGCCTCAGGGCTCATATCTTAGCCCTACACTATTTAACATCTATGTAGTCTCCCTTGTACAAACCATCAGAGCTTACGGATTTACACCTCTTTCATATGCGGATGATGCTCAACTTCTGATCTCCTTTGATAAAAGACCTTTCCACTATGAAAGCACGCTTTGCAGATGGGATGAAAGCCATCTCGGTGGGGATGGCTGAGAAGTTTCTCCAGCTAAATGCCAGCAAAACAGAGATCATGCGGTTTGTTAGAGCTCAACTGCTCTGGTCCCTGGATTGGTGGCCAACGGATTTGAGTGCTGTACCTTCCCCCAAATCCTCAGTAAAAAACGTGGGTGTTCGCTTGGGCCAGACTCTTACTATGGAAGATCAGCAAGTGGCTACCACTGGCACCTGCTTTCAAATGATGAGTCTGTTATGCAGAGTCTTTCCTCTACTCCCACTTTCGGTGCACAAAACTTTAGTTCAGGCTTTGGTGATTAGCCGTCTGGACTACTGTAATGCTCTCCTAGCTGCAGTAAATGAGTGTCTACTTGATGAACTCCAAGTGGTCCAAAATACAGTTGCCTGCCTTATCCAAAATATGCCGGCCAGATTAGCCTCTACTTCCCTTCTGGCTCACTCCAATCGCTTCCCGTGCCCAGGAGAATCACTTTCAAGATCTGCTGTATAGTGCATAAATCGCTAAACGGCAAGGGACCCAGATACCTGGCGGAGAAACTCATTCCTTACCTGCCAGGCAGACCTATAAGATCGATGGGCAAGTCATTTCTTACTCTGCCCTGAGTCAGGAAAACTCAGTCCGGCAGCAGAGCTTTCTCCTATTTGGCCCCTTGCTACTGGAATAAACTTCCTACTCACATATGGAAGTGCACAGATCAACTTCTTTTCAGAAAACGTCTCAAAACTGAGCTATTCCAAAACTAATGCTACCTCACTCGCTAGTCTCTGTTGCGCTGAGATACCCCTCTGGGGGTGATTCATGCACGTTATAAGTTAAATTAACATAACATAACCTTCACATTTATGATTTTAAAGTTTAAAAAGTACCAAATGCTCCAAACAATGAGCCAGGAATGCAACCATTCTAAGTAATGCTTTGTATTTAAATTAGGTCTGCAGAAATTGAACATTGGAGCATTCCTAAATAGGCCTGTAGTATTTTCTTTTCTCTTTAATGTCTCCGATTTACCCATACTGGCTACTACCTGTGACTATTCTTCCTTGCTTTGCTTGAAGAATAGAAACTTAAATCCAGATAATAACACCTTGCACCTCGCTAAGCTATAAACTTCAATTTAGTTTGGCGTGGAAGTAATTTACCCCAAAATATTTAGCCATGGAATCGTTTAATACATGGCCAGAGAAGTTACCTGTTCCTCAACCGTTAGTGTGGGTTTTGTTCAAGACACACATCCCTGTACATTTGAGGGGGCTATTCATAAAGGTTCACATTTTTTCGTAAGTAGATCTACACGTGTAACTTTACCTTACACTTTTGAGTAACTTTACTAGTGTTGGCAAATAACCATATATGAGTGTAAAGCTCTGAGCTGGAGTACATCTATCCCTGTTTTGGGTCCTTTTTAGCTGCATTTACTATAGAAGTGCAGTTTGTGACTAGGAATGGGCTTACTCCTTTGTGGGTGGGTGCACGTCTCTCCCTGAGCCTCTCCTTACTCCTCACTTAACCCCTCCTTTCTCTTACCTTAAACCTCCTCATTTTGTAGTAAGCTTTCCCCATTTTCCAACTACTCCCCCAGTCCCTTCCACATGTACTACTAAAACATATACTTATGTGTGTGGAAACTCCACAGTTAGGGCGAATATCTCTGCATAGAAAAGATAAGAAAACCAGAGGCAGAGTCTCCGCAAATAGTTTTGTGAACAGCATGTTATAGTATGTTAGTAGGACTATTGTTGTATTACTAAATGTACTAGAAAGTTCAGTTTTGTGCATAGGCCCTCCAATGTTGTGAGCGTATTACTAATTTCTCTCTTTGAATCACAATGTTGGTCTCTGAGTGTCAGTGAACCTTAAAGGAAACATTGACACTATATCAAATCTAAATGTAAAAGCAAAGGTTCATAACACCCAATGAGGACCAATGGGGCTCGGCAAAACCTGCTCAGGAAGGCCACGACTGCTTGGAAAATTAAATAATGTTAACAGATTAAAAAAGTGTATATAAATAAAGAAGCAAAATGTAAAATTGAAAATTTTACAATGTTCTGTAAATAAGAAAGAATTTTAAATTTGAGGTTAAAAATTAAGTTTGTATCCTCAGATTAATTAGTGGAAGCAAAGCAAGAGCATCAAACAGAATGTAGTACGGACAATGAGTGGCCTCGATTGAGTTTAGAAAAGCTCCAACCTTCTAATTAAAATTAGAATTTTTATATTTTTTTAATTTGTTTGTCAAGTACATTTTTTAAATATTTTATCGTTTGTGTATTTGTTTGATGAATACTTGTTTCTGTGCTTTTGGTGTATTGTTTTGCAGTTCAAATAATCAAAAATGCTTAGGTCGAGCCTCTTGCTTCCTTTAGGGACTCAGTGGGGGTTCCCAGATTCTAATAATGATTCAGTGGGGGTCTCTGGGTTCCAGTAATGATTAAGTGGGAATCCACAGAAGTCAAAAAGTTAAGAACCACTGCCATATAGGTTTTTCAATTTCTTCCTTACTAGTTTGTTGCTCTTGTACCTAAAGAGAAAGATTGGACAATTAAAAGAGATTTGTGTTGACAGGTTTTAAAAAGTTGAGTGTTTAAAACATATATGTATAATGAAAGGTGTTCCATTTCCACATAATGTAATTCTTGGAAGACAACAACCACTTGAAAATCGACAAAAATGCTAAAATGTCCATCTTTTGAAATTGAAATATTCATGTACTAGCCTCAAAACTAGTCATTTAAAAAATGGACACACAGTAAATTGTTTTCTTTTTTCATCAGTTATCTCAATAACGTAGGCAGTGTTGTCTGACAGAGCAGGGGATGGAAGGGGGCTGTGGTGGTCTACGGAACTAGTTTTGAATGATCACTAGTTCAACCTAGTCCCATTTTGGGTCTAACCTATAGCTGCTATCAGTCTGTTGTCGAACATACCTATTTTGTGCAATGTACGGAGGCTTTCAACCCTATCTCTGCTTACCATTGGTTGGCTTTCATGTCAATCTCTCTTGCTTGCTTCTTGTTCAATGGCTTTTCTTACTCTTCTTGCCCTGTCCTGGAGCATAACTTCTTTACCTTTCTTCTTCTTGAACCACTTGTACCCTTCCACTGATTTTATTCAGGGAACTACTTTTTCCTTTTTCTTCACTCTGTGCAAGTGCATATATTTTCTTGCTCAATCCCTTGTGTTCTACTTTCCAATGAAATTCTCCCTGCCCTTTCCATATTGCTCCTCCTCCACTTTCCTACCTCAACTGTTGCTTCTCCCACCACTGCCCATCCTGCCCCAATGCGCTCAGCCGTATTGCTCCCCCTCCCATGTCTGTTCGTCTCAAGTTTCCCTTTTATTAATTTTTCATTCATGAAAACTCCCCCATTCACCAAGGTTATTTGTTGCTCCCCCCAACTGCTTCTGTCGATTTCTCATTTTGAGCCCTCCGCTACCCTTCCCCCACCCCTCTCACCTTCTTATTTAAAACAACTTTTTGTAGGGTTTTTGCAAGGTCTGGCAGCTGCAATTTGCTGCATGGCCCCTGCTTTCTGCAAAGAATGTGCTTCTGTGCACTTGTACTTTTTTTTTACTGTTCTAAGATGGGCATCTGCCATCTTGGAGCGGTGAATGAACACAAAACAAATTGCCACATCATGACACATGCATACGCAAGCGTGACACATGCAAATGGATGCATGGTGACACAGGGGAAACCAAGCATCATGATACAAGCACGGATATACACCATTGCACTCTTTTTTTCACTTTTGATTATTTTTAATTGTCTTCAGCAATAACAGCATTGGCAAAAAAGCAACCGCAAAGCAAATAGGTCTACATTGGCTACGTCAAAAGGCGAGACCTATTTGCTTTGTCACTGCTTGTCTAATTAAGATTCTTGTTTTTCTACTTAAACATATCGGCTTCCATGTGATAGTTTTGATTTCCCTGTTAAGCTTTTGTCATAGGAGTCCATGTGAGTAAGTTCAGGTGATTTGGCTGCAATATGGTACTCTATATGTTCTTAGGGTTACCTTCGCAGATCAGTATTTGTTTCTGTTTGAAAATAAAAATGACTGTGTATTGATATGTTTAAATGTCCATGCTAGTCTGTTATCACTCGGCTATGACTAGGATGAATCTATCTTAACTATTGACAGGCTATGGGGTACATTTACAAGAAATAGGCGGAACGCCGGTTAGCTCCACAACTGCTAACGCAGCGCTTCGTCACTTTAGAAACTCAGAGATGCGCTGTATTTACAATATTACGGCACACCCCTGCGTTTCTACCTTCGCTGGCGCTAAATTAAGCTGCCTAGCATCAACGCAGGCACTCTTGCACCATAGTGCAAGAGTGCGTTCGTTGAGGGAATGATTGTTTATGTCCAGAATGGCAATTTGCAACTCCTATGTGCTGCAAAACTGAGAATTTCTGTGTGTTCCTGTGTCCACTGTTGGACTGAAAAATCGGGTCTGATTAGGTTGTAGAAAGGTTTAACCCTTATTGCATAATCAAAAATATATGTCCTGCTAAAATTTAGGAATCCTAAAATGGATTGTAAACCTTTCAGAGTTTTCGGAGGTTGGAGCAGCGCAAATTTTTCTAAAAAATTAGCTGCCAGACTTTTTCCTTCACTTGATAGTGCATATCCCAAAAATAGGACATTGAGGTGGGCAATTGTTTTTTTAAAGTTTTATATAGCGCGAACTCGACCCAAAGATATCAGGTATCAGAGCGCTTTACATGAGCACCAGTTTAGTTACAGATGGACACATTCATTTTTTGTTGGGCACGGGGAGATTGAATGATTTGCCCAGAATCACAGGATGTTGAGCGTTGTTGCCGAGACTCGAGCCCGGTTCCCCAGCTTCGAGGTCGACTTCTCTAGCCTTAAAGCCACATCTTCTCCCCGTTTTTTAAAATAAAATTTGTTGTCCACAGTGGCAAAAACCACAGAATTATGTTGTACACCCTGTTCAAGTGTTCCAATAACTCATTGTCCATCAGATAAATATCATCTACATAGGGCAATGCCTCCACAACACAATTTTGAAATAACTCTGTACTCTTGCTGAGAACAACCGGGGGCTATTCTTATACCCTTGGGGCAGTCTACAGAATTGGTGTTGAGAGCCTAGGGTCGAGAATGCTGTCAAATATCTGCTTCCAGGCGCTATATTTCGGCAGAAGAATGCATTTGAGATATCTAGTGTTGTTTTGTATTTCTTCACACAATGTTATTCATTAATGCGGCACTGTGTGCAATTTGTACTGCAAATGTTCATGTGCATGTGTTCAAATGCCTGTAGTCTAAAACTAGACGGCATGAATTGTCGGGTTTCATTACGGGAAACAAAGGATTATTCATGGAAGAGGTGCAATTCTCAATCACACTTTCGTATTTAAGTTGATCTAAGATCTTCATGACTTGTTTCTTTGCATCATGTTTTATTAGGTACTGCCTCTGTGGAGTAGGAGTAGATTTTAATGGGATTTCATGGTGAGGTGACTCAGCATACCTCCCTACATGATTGCGGTAAAGTGCGGGAGATTGCGGTAAAGCCCACTCCTGCGAGTATGAATGTTTTAGTTACTGTGGAACGAGGTCGGAGAAAGCCTGCAAAATTACATCTTCCCCCTTTGGGCACTCCATAATGAACTCAGGCGGCCAATCTTTTTAAGCCAAAAGTATATCATATCCATATGTCAGGTTCTCCCAAAAGAGACCTTTCACCTTCCTAGGTACGTCCCCCTCCATTCGTATAAACCATGTGGGACACTTACCCTTGTGTCCGGTGTTTCCACTGTGATATGTTCATTCAGCGCTGCTGTCACCAGAAATTTCATCAGGTTCTGGCGAGCTATTGTTACTTCTGCTGCGCTGTCTAGCATCGTCATAGCCCATTCCCCGTTCAGTGGCAGAGTCCTAAGTAGCCTGGGCATTTCTTATTTTAAGGTGAGCTACCTTCTTCTTTTTAAATTGAGGTTTAATTTTGGGTTTATCTTCTTGTTTGATAACGCAGTCTGAAGTGCGATGTGTGTCTTTTGGCTTGACTCGCTCTTCTGATCTGTGTTCTGACCGTCCTTCCCTCTCGGAGTGTTTTGATGAACCCTGAAAGGAACAAGAGGAACGTGTATCAGTATCGTGATACCTGTCAGTTTTTTAAATATTATCACGGTTCCTGAGATTGTATTTTCTATCACAGGGCTCCTGTTGAGGAGACCCACCCCGTAATCGTGATGCATTCTGCTTATTATTTTTTATTGTTTGTTATTCCATTTCTTTTTAGAAGAATCGGGTGCTCGTTATTTGTGGTTTTCAAGTTGTCTCTACCCAGCGAAGCATAGGTTTCTTCGATAATCTTAGGTAGTGCTCACTCCTGTTGTGCAGGAGTGACTTCCCTCAGGCGTTGGCGTATAGCTACCACTGCTGCCTCTCCTTTTATGTTACCTAACATAATTGTTGATACCTAGGCAAAATTGCCTATCAATTTCATCCCTAAGTCCAGGGCAGGTTCTGCCCCGTACTCTTTCTGTATTTGTTTCAATACATCTGGTATGATTGCTATTGAGGGTGTACCATGAGTTCTGGTATAAACGGCAGCGAAAACTGTACGCCAAGTGGTACAATCCTCTATCGGGGGAGCTATCCCCATTGGCAAGCAAATTGTTAATATTCTGTGTTTTTCCAGTGGGCCAGTATGGGGAAATACTGCTTCAAGCCGTGCTATTTTCTGTGCTATCCAGACGGCATTTGCTCACGTTTAGTGGGCATTCTTCCCATAATCACGTTCAGAGTTTGTGGGCTGATACTTGTCGTAGTCATTTGAGGTTGACCAGCTTGAGTGACCCTTATAGGTTGAATTGTAAGTGTTCGCATTACGAACTGTGTACTTAATTCTGCTGCTTGCAATGTATCTATCTCTGGATGTGGTGTGTAAGCAGCTAGGACCGGCTAGGTCGCTCATTCTCTGCTGAGCGCACCGAGTCTCACATTTTCTGTGGTGTGGGGGAGGGCGCCTTTAAACCGATTAATATGTTCTTGGTAGGTTAACGGGACTTCTACGTCCACGTATGGAGAGTATTCTTCAGGTATCTTTGTGCGTGCATCTGCAGGTGGGAATCTAACCCAAGAATAGAATACCACTGTTCTGAATACCTTGTGTGCCTCAATCATGAAGGTTAAACTACCACCCATTGCTGGGTGGCCGTATTCCACTAATTTCAAAGTAACTGCATGTCTGCAATTTCTGTAATATTAAGAGCATCTTCAAGCTCATCTTCCCCTGCATACGCAGAGCTGTCTTCAGGGACAGACATTGTGGGAGGAAGTAGTGAGGAAAAGAGATAGGGGCATATTATCAAGAACGGCGTTAAAATTATCGCCGCTTTGGCGGCAGAAAACTGCTGCTAAAGCGGCGATAATGGGCTTGATAATATGCCCTTGTGAATTCCAATAGAAGCCCATGTTGACACCAGAACATGGGCTTGTTTTGGAATTCTCAAGGGCATATTATCAAGCCCATTATCGCCACTTTAGCGGCAGTTTTCTGCCGCTAAAGCGGCGATAATTTTAACGCCGTTTCTTGATAATATGCCCCATAAGGTTTTGCACAATGTGGGGAACTATAATCCTTCAAGCTTGAACAAACCTACAGCCAATACATAGGATATACCTACTCAGCTGCGGCGGATTTTCCCTTCCCACTCCAGACGACTCTGGTTAAATATGAGTAGGGGTCTCTGGGAAAAGCATGACTGAACTACTCAGTTTTGACCGTTAAATTAAGAACCAAACCAACGTTGGTGGCGCCATGTCGTGTAGTTGCTAAAAATACATAGGATCTGCGCGTTTGTAGGTAACATAAACTAAGGGATTGGTGTCTAGATTGATTCCAGAAACCCCCAAAGGATATGTCAGCCTATAGACCAGATAGCTCACAGTGCCACCATAAGCCCCCTAACCTTACCATGGAGCGAATAGTTTCTGGCAATCATCAAACATGACAACCCTTGATCCTTCAGGGATCGTGGAAACAGTACAGTACTTTTCGCTCAGTCAATCGTACTCACTTAGTCTCAGAGAGATACACAGAATAAACGTTGGGGACGTTTTCAATAAGCATTTATTGAACCAGCGTCATTCTAATATAAAACATGTTTGCTGCGACAATCATTAGACAGAAGCAAATGTAAAAGATTACAAGCACCAGCAGAGTAAATAAAAGGTAGATTCTGCCATGGTGATAAAACAGTGAATATATAAACATGACAGTAATCTAGCGTACTCCTACGATGCAACCCTACCTAAGTGTACCTAAGGTACCTAGCATGTATGTGGGTGTAAAGCCAAGAATCCCCTGGGAAAGAGCCAACCCCATTACCTCATGGAAGAGAATGAAGGACCCCGTCTTGGTCATGAGTTGGACACCCTGCAAGGTCAGACCACTGCGTGCTGGAGCTTCTGCATGCAGGGACCTCGGTGTCAGCGTGGACGCGTCTCCTCTATCTACTGAAGGTATGGTTCTTCTATACCATAAAGATAGCCTCAGGGTTCCTAGCACAATCGATAAGTTGTGAGTACGATTATGTAAATGAGCCTAAATCAATACCTGCAATTATGCAAAGTAGTTCTATCGCCCTAGGATGAAGATGACCATGACTTTTATACAGAGTATGTTAATCCTGTTATGTACGTCATGTGCAGAGGACTTTTCTAAGAATCCTCATGCATAATAAAAGAGGCTAGTTTCAAAGAAACCGATCGACATTTATTCAGCACATAACTAGGTAAAAGGCCTGTAGTGTAGTTCCTATTTCCCTAATAGGCTCTGCGCATTGGAATAATATACCCTATAGATTCGACATAGGACTGAGGTCTGTATGTCCCTATCGAGTATATTAAACTTAATTACTTTGTGCCAGCTAACTCAGAGGCCACTAGAAACTCCTTGTAAACAAGAAGGGAGTAGTTTCTGGCAACCGCATAAACATGACAACTTTGTTTCCCTTTAGAATCGGAACACTCTCAGAATCGTGGAAACAATAGATAACAGTTTCACTCAGCTAATCGTGCATGCTTAGTTTCTTCAGAGTTACACAGAAAGAATAGACGGGCGTTTCAATAAAAAAGGATTTATTGAACAGTCTTGTTTCTCGTGTAAGAGATATGAGCTGTTATGATCACAAGACAGTATGCAAGATATATAATGTACAGCGTAAGCAGTAGAAAGAAATAATACTGCGCTAGCATTATCTTTTAGCTATGACACATATATTCATATACATAAATAACATAAGCTAAAAATGCGAGTACTCATAAGATGCTTCTCTAACTAGTTCTACCCCAGTGTACCTAACCTAAGTGTAGTGCAAGGTAAGGAGTAGGCGAAGTATTCTATAGTATGGTATGCTATGGTCTAGAATGCCAAGTGTCCCTCTATGTTCTAGTCAGCTCCATACCTTGAGAATGAGAGAGGTGGGAATCTCCTTCCGGATCTCGAACTCTAACACCCCGCGAAGGGAGTCAGAACACTGGGAGCTGGATTCTCTGCGAGCAGGGATGACAGCGTCTCTTCTCAGTGCGTCAGGCCGGGATACGGGCTCCTCTGAAGTCGAGGTCTCCTCTAACTTGCTTGGGCAAGGGAAGGTATATTTATACCTGGTAGGTGCCTTGGAATGTTAGCATTGACGTGAAGTCGGACAGAGGAAGACGTCAGGAATGAAACCCTTAAGGAATAGTGGTTCATGCATAATAGATGAGTTCTTGGAGAAATCAATAATCCTATGCTGGGCTTAGGGTTTGGTTTCTAAGAACTCGTTGTGACGTTAGGGTGGACGGATGTCGGTGACCATGCCTGTATTTGGAGTGCATGGCTAATGCCTAAATAAGGACTGGGATTTTATGCCTATCTAAGGGCAATGCAAATTGTGCCTATATAAGGACATGTTTCAGGAAAACCTATATACGGACACTTAAAGCGGAATACAACACCCACTCCACTTTCGAATGAACGATAATACTAAATGCTAAACATTAAACTTGAGTACCACATATTGCTAAAAATATTTCTAAAAGCATTTTAAAAGAAGTTTTTAAAAGAACTGTTGCTAAAACATGTAATGCAATATGTACTGTACATTTTAAAGCATTTTTTCATTCTAAGCATATATTGGAAATAAATGCAACATGAATGAATAAACAGAAATATATACATATGATGAAATGGTTGACAAGTTTTCAAAAATCAAAGCCATTTCATATCATGGTACTAAATGAAATTTTAGTAAAATAAGGTGACATTGTGTCCCTGGAAGTATACAAAGAAGTCCGTTCTATATGAATAGTTCTACTGTAAGCAGATTGAGTTGGCATGTATTTTCAAAAAAATAAAGAAAAAGAAAAAGTTCAATTTTAGGAAGAGTTCCAAGTTTTGAAAATATGAAGGCCAAATTCATTGCGTCCCTGGTACACTGTGAGCCGAATCAAAGTCAGTGTATGGGTCTGGTGTAAACATGAAATCATCTATTTCTGTAGACAAAATATCGTCTACCGAAGTTGGTGACATTTGGAACACCTCGTTCAGAAGGTTAATTGCACAGAGATGAGAAGCATCGCCTTCAGCATAGGATGCCCCAGCAATGTTCGCGTCCGTTGTTACCTGTGTGCCTGTTGATCCATCTCGTACCTCAGCAGCAGCAGGAAGCGTCTGTGAGATCTCAATGAATGCCGTCATCAGGATTGGTAGCCTCTGGAGACAACACAGAGCATGGGCCGTTATCGGGTCCAGCAGAGTATCGATATCCGTTGGCATGACTGATGGGAGTGTTAGACAGGTGTCTAGCTCGCATTCTTCACCGCAAAGCAGGCAGCATAGAACAGGTAAGATGCAATCTTGCCAGATTGGTCTAAATGACAGGAACCATGTTGTATTAAGTTCCCGTAGACGAGGCATGCCCAAAAGCTGCACTATGCGCTTATGGCACTTCTGTTCTAGGAGAGCTTTCTCCACATCGCTGGGAGTGACGCCGGTTGATAGGCTTGCCATAGCGTAATAGTAGGAATAGGAACAGGATTCCTGCAACAAGTGCTAGAATTAATGGCACACCACCAAACACCGAGTGTGCGAAGTTTGGGATGATTCCGAGGACTGCCTGGAAGGGTGCTAACAGTCCTGAACAGATGGTCTTAAATACATGTACAATTCCGCTCGTATCAGACATGTTTAAGATACGTCCCATCATTTCTACGAAATGTATAGGGCAGTTTGTACGAATTAAAGCCTGTATCTCAGCCGGAGTCCTTGCAATTTGCAATCATAGATTTCTTTGGCCGAAGTCAAAGGCACGGTCTGTTGCAAAAGCATGGCTTTCATTCTGCTTAAAGTATCAAAACGTATAAAAGAAACATTCAATGAAGGCCATAGAGGCGACTCCCTGACTGTGTCTATTGGGGGGAACAATACTTGCATACAACAAGTAACCCTGGAGTCGACCGTTACCAGATATGGGATGCCTGGCAACATGCCACAGCAACTCTGATCATTCAACATGAGGTAACTCCCGTTAGAAAGTTGGCCAAAGCAGGAAGAAAAATATTCCAGAAATAATCCATAGTTCAATCCATGGTGAAACCAGATAAGTCTTTTTCAGGAAATGAAAAAGGTCTTGTACTTGTTGTTTGAAAGTTTTTGATGCTGGCGTCGTTTCAGGTTCACTCGGATCCTCAGAAAACGTATCAAAGTTAATGAAATAGCCAGAAGCAGTTTTGTCAATTGTTGGAATTGCATCAGGATTTGTTGAAATCGATGGAACCAGTTGATCACTTGTTACGTTGGTGTAGACAGGTGTATCTGGACGAACTGTTACTTGAGTTTCAAGAGGGACGAGTTCCATAGCATTGTTGCTTAGTCCTTCATCTGTTACCGCTGAATTCTCGATGGTTATGAGTCTTTCAGTCTGAACCTCTTGGATAGTAGCGAGAGGAGTGCGTCTGCTACTAGGTCGGAGTCCACGAGGCCTACTATTTAGTATTGGCCACATACTGTGGTTTGATGAGATTGACACAAATCTTTTCTCCTTTTTTCCAGCAAGGGGCGGCAGAAGTACTGTTCTTGTTCCGTGTACGGCTAGGACAGGTACTGGTTGTCTGTAAGAAGGTCCAAATTCCTTCTTGTCCGCAATCTTCTCTCTGACTAGATCCCCAACTTTTGGGATCCAGACAGGCCTTGCTGGGACTGCCGGTGTTTCCCCAGTGGTGGTTGGCTTCAGGAACACGTTGCTTTGTTTCGATCTTAGTTCATTTAGATCCTGTAAAACAGCCAAACGATCTTTGATATCAAAGGGTTTATTTTCCACCACTGTGCCTTTACATTCGAGATCAGGAACCCACATTCTTGTCCCAAATAGGACCTCATATGGAGTGACCCCCTAGAGAACTTCTTGGCAAATTATTTAATGAGCGTTGGACCCCATAAAGATGTTTGACCCACCCATCACCCGAACCTAATACTCTAGCTGTTATAGACTGCTTTATGTCCCGGTTTTTCCTTTCCACAACAGAATTTCCCTCAGGATGAAACGGAGAGGAGTACCGCAATGCTACACCCAAACTGGCCATGGCTTCTTTGTAAGCCCGAGAGCTAAACGCAGGGCCCTGGTCAGAATGTAGTGTGCCAATTGCGTATGTGCCGATAAAGACTCGCAAATCTTTTATAACAGTTCGAGCGTCAGCCGAGCGCTGAGGCCATATCCATAGGAACCTTTGACTTAGTATTTGTGGGATTGCATTTGTCCATACGGACGCCTGCGCATAGATAGTCTAATGCTGTCTAACAATGGTGTCTGTACTGGGCAGGCTACTTCGTAGTCTGGTGTCTGATGGCGTTCTGCACCACGCTGTCTATTGCAGTCTATGCAGTCATCGATGAAGATGTGAATCTGTGTATTCATTCCGGGCCACCAGTACATTTCTTTTAATGTTAATATTGTTTTAGAGATCCCTTGATGTGACAGACCCTCCCCCAGATGTGCTTCATAAATCAAAGCTGCTCTACGTTCCATGTTTGGAATTACCCTATCCCCCACTCCAGGGATTCGAGCAAAGGAACGTTGTTCGCATCAATTACATAAGAGTACTTGAGTGGAAATTTCTTTGGTAACGCTGCACCACTGCCTTTGCTTGAAGCATTGACAGCCAACAATATCTCACTGTCTATTCTCGTTTTTGAACGAGTGATCGCAGCTACGGAAGCCGTCTGAACAGCCCCCTTTGCGGCTTCATCAGCCAATGAATTCCCTGCAACGTGAACGCCATCACGTTGATGACTCAGCGTGTGTATCACGTGAGCCTTTGGTAGTTCGTTCCTTAACTGAACTACTTGTTCCCAAAGCGTTTTATGCTTTATTGTGCCACCTTTTGCATCTTTGAACCCGTTTTCAAGCCAATTCTGTATATATTCATTATACGACTGAACACAGTAAAAAGAATCGCACACTATAAGTGTGGGGAATTCGCGATCTGTACTTTCAAGTGACAGTTTGAATGCTTGTAGTTCAGCTCGCTGAGCTGTACAATCTCCTAGAGATTGAGTTTTAGTGACCATTGGTCTGAAGTTACCATCTTGCATGCGACCTTTAACGATTGCGCATGCTGCACTGTAAGCTTGCTTACTCCTGTAGCGGGTTGTGCGGATCCGTCAGTGTAAATTATAAATTCATACTGATCGAGAGGCAGAATTTCAGTGGGCAGAGGACATTCATGTTCATATTGCAGGAACGCTTGTGTTTTTAAATAAGGATCAAAAACATATTCAACATCTGTTGCAGCAAGAGAATTAACCCATTGTATCCATCTAGGATGTAAAGCTTTTGCATTTGGAATGCTCGCTTTTGTGACCGCCTCTAAGGCTGGTCCTGGAGTTACGACAATAATGCGTTTCCCTTGGGCTAGAGCTCTTTCTTTTGCTACAGCGGTTTGAACTGCTTTCAGTATTTTTTCTGTTGAAGTGAAGCGCATTTCTGCTTGTGTATACAAATGTGATTTGTATGCTATTGGTACTTTTTCACCCTCATTAAATGTTAGATAGGTGAATCCGCATTGTCCCGAAATTATTCGGATCACTAAATTGCGTGTATCTACGCGTGTTTGTAAGTGATTTGTTGCTAACATGTTAGCTTGGAGTGAACGCAAGATTTCTGTGTGTTCTTGTGTCTAATGTTTGATTGAAAAATCAGGTTTGATTAATTCTTAGAGAGGTTTAACCCTTTCTGCATAATTTACAATGTAAGTTCTTCCAAAATTTAGGAAACCCAAGATGGATTGTAAATTTTTCCGCGTTTTTGGAGGTTGGAGCAGCGCACACTTTTCTAAAAAGTTAGCTGCCAGGCTCTTGCCTTCACTTGAAAGCTCATATCCTAGGAAAAGGACATTGAGATGGGCAATTCTGGATTTTTAAAAGTTGAATTTATAGCCCTCAGAGGCGAAGCCCAATATAATGGTACTCACCCTGTTCAAGTGCCTTTCTAGGTCATCGTCTGTCAGATAGATATCATCGACATATGACAATGCCTCATTATCATAAATTTGTAGTAACTCTGTTACTCTTGCTGAGAATAACCCCGGGCTGTTTTTGAACCCTTGTGGGAGTCTACAAAATTGACGCTGGGTCCCCATTATTGAGAAAGCTGTTAAGTACCTGCTTTTAGGTGCTATGTTTTGACAAAAGAAACCATTTGAAATGTCCAATGTGGTTTTATATTTTTACGCACAATGTTATTCATTAATGCTGTACTATGTGCATTTTGCACTGCAAATGTTTTTGAACAAGTGTTCAAGTGTCTGTAATCCAAAACTAGACGATATGTATTGTCTGGTTTGGATACAGGAAACAAAGGATTGTTCATTGAGGAGGTGCATGTTTCAATCACCCCTTGGTATTCAAGTTGATCTAAGATCTCCCTGACCTGTTTTTTAGCTTCTTGCTTTATTGGGTACTGCCTTTGTGCAGTAGGTTGATTTGTTAACTGTATTTTGTGGTGAGGTGAGTCCTCATCCCATCCTACATGATTTTTGTATAATGCTGGGGCCTGGGCAACTGCCCAATTCCTGGCATAAATATATTTTAGGTGAATTGGAATATGGTTGGAGAAGGCTGGCATAATGATGTCCTCGCCATGTGGGCACTCCCTGACAAATTGTGGTGGCCAGTCTTTTTCTGCTAGAAGTATATCATAACCCCTTGAAAGTTTCTCCCAAAAGAGTGTTTTCACTTTTCTTGGTATGTCTCCCTCCATTCGGAGTGTTATTTCATATAACTTTTGTGGAGTACTAACCCTGGTGTCTACAGTCTCTACTGTGATGTACTCATTCAAGTCCACTAGCTCCAGAAGTTCCTTCAGGTTCTGGCGAGCTATTGTGACTTCTGCTGCACTGTCCAGCATTGTCTGAGCCCATTCTCCGTTCTTGAGCTGTGTTCTCAGTATTCTCGGCATGTCTGATCTTCAGACCTGCTACCTTCTTTTTGTGAATTGAGGTTTTGATTTATTTTTCTGAACGTGTTTATCGTCTTTGGATTTCACGCGTTCTTCTCTATGTTCTGACCGTCCTCTTCTTTCCAATGTCTGTGATGATATCTGAAAGGTACGAGAGGAACGTGTATCAGTATCTTGATACCTGTCAGGTTTTCTTAAATTATCCCTATTCCTGAGGTTATACCTCCTTTCAGAGGGCTCCTTTGAGGAGACCTACCTCGGGATTGAGAACGTCTCTCTTTTGAATTTTGTTTATTAGTTTCCCACTTCTTTTTAGGAGATGTAGGAGTTTGCTTAATAGAGTCCTTCTCAGGACTTTCAGATAGTTTTGGCTTCAAAGGTTTTCCACCCAAACTATCTCTGCCTAATTCTGCATAAGATTGTTCTATTATTCTGGGTAGTTCATGTTGATGTTCTGTTACATCAAATTCCCTTAAGCGTTGGCGGATCGCCACTGATGCTGCCTCCCCTTTAATATTAGATAATATTATTGTTGAGACCTGGTCGAAGTTTTTCAGCAATTTCATACCTAAATTCAGAGCAGGTTCTGCCCCGTATTCGTTTTGAATTTGTTTCAGGACATCTGGTATTACTGCAATTGACGGAACACCATGTGTTTTAGTATAGATGGCAGCAAAGACTGCGCCCCAAGTGGTGCAATCTTCCAGTTGTGGTGTGATCCCCATTGGTAAACAGATTGTTAGTATTCTGTGTTTCTCATAAGGGCTAGTATTTGGAAATACTGCTTCGATTTGAGTAATTTTTTGAGCTATCCAGAATGGAATTTGCTCACGTTTTGTGGGCATTTTACCCATGACTGCGTGTAAAGTCTGTGGAGTAATTTTTAGTGTATTCCCCTGTTGAGGGGTTTGATTTGGAATGGTCATTGGTGGTTGGACTGTTAAAGTCCGCATGACATATTGGACTAATTGTCTGTACATTTTTATTAACTCTTGTAGTTGAGTAAGTAATTCCTCGTTTGACATTACATCGATGTCAGGATGAGGTGTGTAGCCGGCTAGAATCGGCCATGTTGCTCCTGGTCTACCTAGTGGACCGAGCCTGGTAATGTTTTTGTGATGTTTTAGGGCGCCTTTAAACCAGAGATGATGCTCCTGGTATGTGAGTGGAATTTCAATACCCTCGAAAGGAATATATTCCTCTGGTGGTTCATCTTCTTTAAATAAGTGAAACACTCTTGTTACTGGATTTGATTCTGGGAATACTATCCATGAATAGAATACCTCTGTCTGAAAGGATTCGTGTGCCTCTATCCCGAAAACTGCTCTACCACCTCTTGGTGGTAGGCCGTGTTTTATAAGTTTTAGAGTGATGGCTCTCCTTAAGTTTGGATGGATGTTTATAACACCCTCATTGGCTTCATTTAAACCGGTAAAGTTAAAAGCTGTTACGACTGGGTCAGCCGTATTTACACCGTTCTCGGTGCCATTGTCCCCGTGTTCGGACATTTGTTTTTTGAAAAATGTAGTACAAGTTTCAAGGAAACAAAAGATAAGGTGCACAATATTTTGGAACACTGTATCCTTCAACGTTGAACAAACCAAACAGCTAATATATATAGGATTTTTTGTCCTATTTAGCTTTGGCGGATATTTAACCCTACCCACTCCAGACGTCTTATGGAGTAGGTGAGTAGGGGTCTCTGAGAGAAATGCACGACTGAGTTACTCAGTATCTAGCGTTAAATTAGTGCCTTACCAAACCGTTGGGCGCCATGTAGTGTAGTTCCTATTTCCCTAATAGGCTCTGCGCATTGGAATAATATACCCTATAGATTCGACATAGGACTGAGGTCAGTATGTCCCTATCGAGTATATTAAACTTAATTACTTTTTGCCAGCTAACTCAGGGGCCACTAGAAACTCCTTGTAAACAAGAAGGGAGTAGTTTCTGGCAACCGCATAAACATGACAACTTTGTTTCCCTTCAGAATCGGAACACTTTCAGAATCGTGGAAACAATAGATAACAGTTTCACTCAGCTAATCGTGCATGCTTAGTTTCTTCAGAGTTACACAGAAAGAATAGACGGGCGTTTCAATAAAAAGGATTTATTGAACAGTCTTGTTTCTCGTGTAAGAGATATGAGCTGTTATGATCACAAGACAGTATGCAAGATATATAATGTACAGCGTAAGCAGTAGAAAGAAATAATACTGCGCTAGCATTATCTTTTAGCTATGACACATATATTCATATACATAAATAACATAAGCTAAAAATGCGAGTACTCATAAGATGCTTCTCTAACTAGTTCTACCCCAGTGTACCTAACCTAAGTGTAGTGCAAGGTAAGGAGTAGGCGAAGTATTCTATAGTATGGTATGCTATGGTCTAGTATGCCAAGTCTAGTATGCCATGAGTCCCTCTATGTTCTAGTCAGCTCCATACCTTGAGAATGAGAGAGGTGGGAATCTCCTTCCGGATCTCGAACTCTAACACCCCGCGAAGGGAGTCAGAACACTGGGAGCTGGATTCTCTGCGAGCAGGGATGACAGCGTCTCTTCTCAGTGCGTCAGGCCGGGATACGGGCTCCTCTGAAGTCGAGGTCTCCTCTAACTTGCTTGGGCAAGGGAAGGTATATTTATACCTGGTAGGTGCCTTGGAATGTTAGCATTGACGTGAAGTCGGACAGAGGAAGACAATCAACACACTTGGGGGCTTGAGGAGTTTTAAGGACCAGCGTAGACCAACTCCCCACCAAATTAGTATCACACAAAAAGGGGGCCACGGGTCCGGACTATCAGGAGGTAATCTAGCTGTATGAATTTACTCTGCCGTGCAAAAACAGGGGGTTTCCCTTTTCAGGACGGTTCCCCTCACACACCAAAGGTGTCATGCTTCATCATAGGGGTGCCTCCTCACGTGATAGACCTAGTCTACACGTGGGCTACAACCCCCTCTCTACGAGGGAGGAGCTCAGGGATGTTTTTAGTGAGTCAGGCGGGATATACTAAACCCCCATGTAAATCTGGCGTGTGTGTAAGAAAGTGCAGTGCTGTGATGTGACAATTTAAAACTGGCTACAAGGTTAGCTATATGCAGATTTATTCAGCTACCCAGTGTCAGGATTAAAAACAGTGAAAAGCTGATAACACAAGTGCCGGCATTAGAGACAGTTGTGTAGATCACTCGACCAACATGTTTCGGCCCAAAAACCTAGATAGTGTCACGGGCTTCTTCAGGGTCAGTTATTCAGCTACTGCAATAAATACGTGCAAATACGTGGAAAAAAACATGAAAAAACACATGAATAAATGGAATATAATACTGAACCAGTGTAATTGACTGTTCAGTATATACTGCATACAACCTATGATGGAGACAAAAAGGCATGTTGTCACCGATTGCATACATTGTGTACCAAAAGTCAGAGTCAAGCATACAGTTTTGAAACCTCCTAAATGATAAATTTCTATAACACGTACATATTAGATCAATGTGTAGTCATAAAAGACGTGTGACTCACCACTATCGGTTGTTGAATTCACCACGTCTGTCCCGGCATGTTAGCCATATGGTACGTGCACCAAAACCTGCCAAAAGGAGGCATATGGTATTAAAAACAAGAGATCCCAAGAGAGGGATTCAAAGAAAAAGAAAAAGAAAAGAAAAAGCGTGAGTACGACTCTGATGTCAGATGGCACCAGTTAGGACTCTACAACAGATATGGATGATAATTCGCTGTCAAGTGAGAAGTACTAGTGTGTGCACGCAGACACATATCCAAGCTGAGGACCCCGGGCATACGCCATCAACGAACGAGATTCTACTGGTGACTGTTGGGCTTGGCTTGCAAAACAATAACGAAAACGGTGCATTTAAATAATGGCAATCAGCGTGAAAAGAAACTGTATTGGACTGGGCGGCAAGCCACTAATATTGGGGCTGGAAGGGACGTGAATGTATCTGATTAGAGGCCTGTATATTCGCCATTTAACTGGCAAATCATGACCAGTGGCGCTGATTCTGCTGGTGGCTGTTGGGCCTGGCTTGCAGAACAACTGCGAAAGATGGAAATTAAATAATGACAGCCAGCGCGAGATACAACTGTGTGAGGCTGGACAGAAAGCCACTTGTATGGGGGCTGGAAGGGGCGTAAATGCACCCGGTTGAAGGCCATCTAACTGGCAGATCATAACCGGTGGCGCTAGGGACAACAGGAGGAAAAAGAGGAGGAAAACGCGGCTAAAGGAGTGAGCTCGTGGCTTGAAAAACGAAGCTCGCTCCTAAGGGAGCATAAATGCATTTAACTCGGCAGCAAGAGGGCACTCAGTGAGGTCCTGAAGCCTCAAAATGACGTGTGCGCCGGGCATAGCACAGCTATCTGCCAGCAGGCCAAGGGGGGGGGGGCGTGCGCAGAGGCAGCGCTAAAAGAAAAACCAGGGGAAGCCACGAGCTCACTCCTTTAGCTGCGTTTTCCTCCTCTTTTTCCTCCTGTTGTCCCTAGCGCCACCGGTTATGATCTGCCAGCTAGATGGCTCTTAACCGGGTGCATTCACGCCCCTTCCAGCCCCCACACAAGTGGCTTTCTGTCCAGCCTCACATAGTTTTATCCCTGCGCTGGCTGTCATTACCCAATGTCCCTCTTCTGTTCTTGTTCTGCAAGCCAGCCCAAGCAGAATCAGCGCCACTGGTCATGATCTGCCAGCTTAAATGGCGACCATGCAGGCCTTTAATCAGGTACATTCACGTCCCTTCTAGCCCCAACATTAGTGGCTTGCCGCCCAGTCCTATACAGTTTCTTTTCACGCTTACTGTCATTATTTAAATGCACCGTTTTCGTTATTTATTTTTGTAAGCCAAGCCCAACAGTCACCAGCAGAATCTTATTCGTTGATGGCATACGCCCGGGGTCCTCAGCTTGGATATGTGTCTGCGTGCACACACTAGTACTTCTCACTTGACAGCAAATTATCATCCATATCTGTTGCAGAGTCCTAACTTGTGCCATCTGACATCTGAGTCGTACTCACGCTTTTCTTTCTTTTCTTTGAATCCCTTTCTTGGGATTTCTTGTTTTTAATACCATATGCCTCCTCTTGGCAGGTTTTGGTGCACGTACCATATGGCTAACATGCCGGGACAGACGTGGTGAATTCAACAACCGATAGTGGTGAGTCACACGTCTTTCATGACTACACATTGATCTAATATGTACATGTGTTATAGAAATTTATTATTTAGGAGGTTTCAAAACTGTATGCTTGACTCTGACTTTTGGTACACAATGTATGCAATCGGTGACAACATGCCTTTTTGTCTCCATCATAGGTTGTATGCAGTACATACTGAACAGTCAATTATACTGGTTCAGTATTATACTTCCATTTATTCACGTGTTTTTTCATGTTTTTTTCCACGTATTTGCACGTATTTATTGCAGTAGCTGAACAACTGACCCTGAAGAAGGCCGTGACACTATCTACGTCTTTTGGCCGAAACATGTTGGTCGAGTGATCTACACAACTGTCTCTAATGCCGACACCTGTGTTATCAGCTTTTCACTGTTTTTAATCCTGACACCGGGTAGCTGAATAAATCTGCATATAGCTAACCCTGTAGCCAGTTTTAAATTGTCACATCACAGCACTGCACTTTCTTACACACACGCCAGCTTTACATAGGGGTTTAGTATATCCCGCCTGACTCACTAAAAACATCCCTGAGCTCCTCCCTCGTAGAGAGGGGTTGTAGCCCACGTGTAGACTAGGTCTATCACGTGAGGAGGCACCCCTATGATGAAGCATGACACCTTTGGTGTGTGAGGGGAACCGTCCTGAAAAGGGAAACCCCTGTTTTCGCACGGCAGAGTAAATTCATACAGCTAGATTACCTCCTGATAGTCCGGACCCGTGGCCCCCTTATTTGTGTGATATTAATTTGGTGGGGAGTTGGTCTACGCTGGTCCTTAAAACTCCTCAAGCCCCCAAGTGTGTTGATTGATCTAGCGCAGCGGCTCAGCTGCGGGCTTATCTCTTTACTCTTTCTTCTCTTCTAAACTGTCACCTAGTGACCAACAACTATGGCCGAACGCACTGGACTCACATACGATGATGGAGTGCTAACTGAGATACTGACTACACCAAGCATCTTAGAAACACAATTCACCCAGACCATGGCTACCTCAGATGATTGGCAGAAATTGACAAACCTCAAACGACTTTACATTAGAACAACTACTCACGGTTCTATTATGACCGAGTACCTCCGGGGCAATTGTGCCCCTATAGGACTCATAGTAACCAACATCCCGAGACTATTTCTAGACAATCCCTCTTTCTTGAAAGACTGGTCCCTCATCGCCTGGCGATGTACGAGGGACTGGCTCATCTTAATTATCAGCACGGCTAAGAAAGAAGCTGAGAAGGTCTTTGTCCAAATCCAGACATTGGAGGCAGAGATTAAAGTCATCATTGGTGCAACAGTCTTCAAAAAGAACGTCGATGAAACTAATAAAACAACTAAAGAATATAAAGAAACTCTCCTTACCAGCAAAATCATGAAATTCAAGAAGGATTTGGTAAAATTCTCAATGGAGAAAGTGTACCCCTACACTGATACCGCCTATCAACCTCCAGAATTTCACAGGACAGGAAGAAGATACGGTTCCAACTATTCTTCTTCCGACAGAGAAGACACCTCTAGTGACTCAGACACAAGCCAAGGAAACATCAACCAAAGACCTCAGCATCAGAACCAGAGCACCTGGCGCGGCTCTCGAGGTGGAACACCGAATAACCAATGGTGGCCCCCGAACCCCTGGAGTTATCCAACTTTTCCGTTCTTTGGACAGGATCCACCTGGTCCACTTATGAACTTCCAACAACATCCACAAGCAGGTTATAACCAGCCTTTTTTAGGGCAAGGCCGAGGCCGGTCCAGAGGCCGCCGGCGCTCCCAACAACAAGTACACTGGAGCTCCCCGGTCACCCAACGGAACACGAGGAGCATGACCAAGACCAATCAACAAGCAGGCCCGAGCAGGGACCCAGTTTGATTGTCAACTTGAGTAAACGAGTGCTCACTCCCGAAGAAACCACAGTGCTAAACCGAGGTTTAGGTTTTGTACCCACCAACAAGGGTGACCCCTTTCTAATACAACAAGAGATACATCAATTTTTCAGGAAAATTAGACTACACTTTTTTTCGCAGATAAAGACCCCCGACAGACAGCCAACAGACTACCAACACGAATCTACGCCCCAAATCAAAATTCAATCCATCGATTGGCATGGTTCCATCAGAGGTAGCAACATTCGAGAAGGCTGTCCTGAAAGATCTGACTACCGGACTATCTACGCCACCGAGAACCTTCAACAACATTCCAAAAAAGGAACTGACAGCATTACGGTCCCTGACCACGGATAAAACCATCACCATCAAAGCTGCGGACAAGGGCGGGGCCACTGTCATACTGGATACAGACACCTACAGGGCCGAATGTCACAGACAACTAAATGACAATACCGCCTACCGACGACTGGATTATGACCCCACAGAAAGGATCACGGAAAACATCTCCATCCTAACCAATGAAGCGTATGACAACGGCTGGATTACACAAAGGGAGGCGGATTTTCTCTGCACTAAAACACCGACGACCCCCTATTTCTATGTATTACCGAAAATACATAAGCCACAGAGGCCCCCACCAGGGAGACCAATTATCTCTGGGATCGGGTCCGCCCTCGAGCCATTGTCACAATTTGTGGACTTTTTTCTCCGCCCATTGGTCAGCCAAATGCCCACGTATCTCAAAGATACGACTGATGTACTTCGCCTACTGGACGATACGGTCTTCAACCCTCAAACCGACTACTTGGTTTCTTTCGATGTGGAGTCGTTGTATACTTGTATACCTCAGGACCAGACTCTTGAGACGATCGAACAACTACTGTTAGACCATCCACCCGACACAAACACACCTATCTCATTCATAATGAGTTGCGCGCGAATGGCCATGAAGGAGAACTTTTTTCAGTTCGAGTCCGAGTTATATCTTCAAATCTCTGGCACTTCCATGGGCAGCACCTTCGCGCCCAGTCTAGCGAACCTCTACATGCATGTGTTCGAAGAAGGTGTTGTCCTGGACGGACAGAATCCATTCCGCGCGCAGATACTTCTATGGAGGAGGTATATAGATGACATTTTTGTCATCTGGCGAGGGGATGAGGTCACCATCAACCATTTTCATAACTGGCTAAACAGCAGAAACGCACATCTTCGCTTCACCTGCGAATACAGTAAGAAGAAACTGGCCTTCCTGGACCTCCATATCTATCCAGCAGAGGGTGTCCTCGAGACAGAACTTTATCAAAAGCCCATGGCCCGCAATGCACTCCTCCAATATGAGAGCTACCATCCCAAGTCATTGCGGGACAATTTACCATATGGACAGTTTTTGCGACTCCGTCGTAATTGCTCGACAACTGAGAATTACAACACACATGCTGCAAAACTCAGAAGCAACCTACTTGATAGGCATTACCCTGCTAAATTGGTAAAGAAATCAGCCAAAAGGGCGCTCAACGCCAACCGTGAAGCCCTCCTGGAACAACCGTCTGCTAAACCTACATCCTCCAAACTGGTTTGTGTTAACACCTACAGCTCCCTGTCCAATGTAGTCAAAAAATCAATACTACACAATTGGGACATCTTGAACAAAGGACAATTGACCCTTGAAAAACCACTTTTTGCATTCAAAAGAGGACGCAATTTGAAAGAAACACTGATCCACACAAGACCAACTCCACCAGAAGCACCGAAACCTAATACGCTCTGCAACTTGCCACCTGTTCAAGGACATTATCCGTGCGGTTCCTGCACAGTGTGTGCCCAAACCAAAATGACCAAGAGCATCGATATAGGCACTTCTAGACCCTGGGTTTTAAAACAACACACCAACTGCAATAGTGAGCGGGTGGTCTACCTTATCACTTGCCCTTGTGGCTTGAGATATGTTGGTATGACCACCAGGAAAGTACGTACCAGGATTTTAGAACATAAGAGCACAATAAGGTGTGCTAAACAAATCACCAAAATGACAAAACATTTTTTAGACATGAAACACGGACAAGACTCCTTGAGCTGGACAGTTCTAGATAAACCTAACTTGAATGCAAATACTCCCAATCTCACGACTAAGCTTCTCAGACTTGAACAAAGATGGGTGTACAGGTTGGGGACCTCTGAAGTGGGCCTCAACGACGAGATTCCTTGGTTGGCACTTTCATAAATAGCCCAGCTTAGCACGGTGTGCTCCTTGAGCTGCTCCTGGCTCATACAGGCCGCATCCATGGGCATGAGGACCCACCATTCCTTATCCTGAGTTACATGAGCAATTTGCCCATGGTAACTTGCTCCACACAGTACATCACTTTGTATTCCAATCAGAGGCACACCTCATTTGGAGTCCTCGACATCACCAACAGATCCTCCTTCCCCCTCCCCTTCCACTCCTTTCCCTTCCTTACTCCCCCCCTTCCTCCTCTTCCCCTCTCCAATATGCAAACTCTGACCAGCAGCACTGGTTCCCCACTGCATGCTACTCCATGCAGTTTCAGACCCCCTGAGACCTTGAGTGTTCTCACCCTTCCTTCTTCCCCCTCCTCCACCCTACAACAACCACTCCCCACCCTCCCCCTTCCCCCTCCCTTCCCCCTTTTTCTTTGGTCGCAACCTTGATCGCGGGCTGTTCTAGACTACTGGCACCTTAATCAACTATAACCCCCATGGGCCTTTGGCATTTGTTGCGGAAGTAGACTGATCCGCATTCACTTTTCCCACCCACACTAACGGTACGGGTTGCCCGTTCCTTCGGGTAACTCCATGTAGTCATAGGCCTATGGCTACCATGAGCCCAGGCCTGGCCGTTATTATATCCATGAGGAGGTGTAGACCATCGGCATCCTATAAATACTACAACTCCCATGAACCTCTGGTCCTTCCGGGCTTCTGCTGCGGAAGCCAGCTGTACCGCATCAAGTACACACGCCCCTGCCCCTCTTGGTATTAAAAACCGAAGCCGCGACGGCATCCGTGTTTCCTGTCCCTGGACGTGTGCCGCCTGCTGAATACTCCACGAACCTGTGGTAAGTGCTACTTCAGCATTTCTCATTACCCATGTCCTACTCCTTTCGAGCGCTTGAGCTCGTCCCCTGTTTCCCTTCTTGTTATCCCTGACAGTATTAACCTTGTCCAATTTGGACTCGGTTTCTTCCGCTGGTTTTCCTTTCAGCGCTGCCTCTGCGCACGCCCCCCTTGGCCTGCTGGCAGACAGCTGTGCTATGCTCGCACTGGCGCACACGTCATTTTGAGGCTTCAGGACCTCACTGAGTGCCCTCTCGCTGCCGAGTTAAATGCATTTATGCCCCCTTAGGAGCGAGCTTCGTTTTTCAAGCCACGAGCTCACTCCTTTGGCCGTTTTCCTCCTCTTTTCCTCCTGTTGTCCCTAGCGCCACCGGTTATGATCTGCCAGTTAGATGGCTCTTCAACCGGGTGCATTCTCGCCCCTTCCAGCCCCCACACAAGTGGCTTTCTGTCCAGCCTCACACAGTTGTATCTCGCGCTGGCTGTCATTATTTAATTTCCATCTTCCGCAGTTGTTCTGCAAGCCAGGCCCAACAGCCACCAGCAGAATCAGCGCCACTGGTCATGATTTGCCAGCTTAAATGGCGAATATACAGGCCTCTAATCAGATACATTCACGTCCCTTCTAGCCCCAACATTAGTGGCTTGCCGCCCAGTCCCATACAGTTTCTTTTCACGCTGATTGCCATTATTTAAATGCACCGTTTTCGTTATTGTTTTTGCAAGCCAAGCCCAACAGTCACCAGTAGAATCTCGTTCGTTGATGGCGTATGCCCGGGGTCCTCAGCTTGGATATGTGTCCTGCGTGCACACACTAGTACTTCTCACTTGACAGCGAATTATCATCCATATCTGTTGTAGAGTCCTAACTGGTGCCATCTGACATCAGAGTCGTACTCACGCGTTTTCTTTTTCTTTGAATCCCTCTCTTGGGATCTCTTGTTTTTAATACCATATGCCTCCTCTTGGCAGGTTTTGGTGCACGTACCATATGGCTAACATGCCGGGACAGACGTGGTGAATTCAACAACCGATAGTGGTGAGTCACACGTCTTTCATGACTACACATTGATCTAATATGTACATGTGTTATAGAAATTTATCATTTAGGAGGTTTCAAAACTGTATGCTTGACTCAGACTTTTGGTACACAATGTATGCAATCGGTGACAACATGCCTTTTTGTCTCCATCATAGGTTGTATGCAGTATAAACTGAACAGACAATTATACTGGTTCAGTATTATATTCCATTTATTCATGTGTTTTTTCATGTTTTTTTCACATTTGCACGTATTTATTGCAGTAGCTGAATAACTGACCCTGAAGAAGGCCGTGACACTATCTAGGTTTTTTGGCCGAAACATGTTGGTCGAGTGATCTACACAACTGTCTCTAATGCCGACACTTGTGTTATCAGCTTTTCACTGTTTTTAATCCTGACACTGGGTAGCTGAATAAATCTGCATATAGCTAACCTTGTAGCCAGTTTTAAATTGTCACATCACAGCACTGCACTTTCTTACACACACGCCAGATTTACATGGGGTTTAGTATATCCCGCCTGACTCACTAAAAACATCCCTGAGCTCCTCCCTCGTAGAGAGGGGTTGTAGCCCACGTGTAGACTAGGTCTATCACGTGAGGAGGCACCCCGATGATGTAGCATGACACCTTTGGTGTGTGAGGGGAACCGTCCTGAAAAGGGAAACCCCGTTTTTGCACGGCAGAGTAAATTCATACAGCTAGATTACCTCCTGATAGTCCGGACCCGTGGCCCCCTTTTTGTGTGGGACAGAGGAAGACGTCAGGAATGAACCCTTAAGGAATAGTGGTTCATGCATAATAGATGAGTTCTTGGAGAAATCAATAATCCTGTGCTGGGCTTAGGGTTTGGTTTCTAAGAACTCGTTGTGACGTTAGGGTGAACGGATGTCGGTGACCATGCCTGTATTTGGAGTGCAAGGCTAATGCCTAAATAAGGACTGGGATTTTATGCCTATATAAGGGCAATGCGAATTGTGCCTATATAAGGACATGTTTCAGGAAAACCTATATACGGACACTTAAAGCGGAATACAACAGGCCAGTGCTAGAAAAGTTATGCAGAGCAAGGTAGGACAAATATAGGTGAAAGGTCGTTTGCTACTTAGGCCTAGTTTGGGGTACATAACACTATTGACAGACTATGGGGTATATTTACAAGAAAGAGGCGGAGCGCAGGTTAGCTCCACAATTGCTAACACCGCGCTCTGTCACTTTAAAAACTCAGGGATGCGAAGTATTTACAATAATACGGCACACCCCTGCATTTCTTCCTGTGCTGGCACTAAATTAAGCTGGCTAGCACCAACGCAGGCACCCTTGCACCATAGTGCAAGAGTGCCTGCGTTTGTTGAGAGAATGATTGTTTATGTGCAGGAAGGTGTCCCTTCCTGCACATAAGCAATCCAGAATGGTGATTTGTAACTCCTAAGTGTGCTGCATTGTGCAGCACACATAGAATTTGCAAATCGTAATTTTTTTAATGATTGTTTATGTGCAGGATGGGACACCTTCCTGCACATAAACAATCATTCATGGCAATTTGTTGTTTCTATGTGTGCTGCACAATGCAGCACACATAGAAACAGCAAAAACAAGGAGAAATAAAGTATTTCTCCTCGTTTCGCCATGTTAGGACCAGGGTTCGCTGGTCTTAATTTTGGCGCTGCCTCTTATTTACGCCAGCCTTGTAATTAGGGGGCAGCGTCAAAGTCAATGGGTATTGCGGCAGAATGCCCACCGCAACACCCATTGCCCACCCCTTTCACGCTAAGTGTAGCGAGAAACCGGGACTTATTTATAAGGTGTTGTTAAGCCACATTAAGTGGCTTAACACAGCCTTGTAAATAAGGCGAAGCCCCTATCGCCACAGGAATGTCGTAAAAAGTGACGTTCCTGTGGCGATAGGGGCTTGTAAATATGCCCCTATGTATCCTATCCTTCCCAGTATCTATGTTGGCTCTTTGCAACTAAAAAAACCAAATTTGAGACTTAAAGGGTTTCTGCAATGAAAGAAATGTCACCACACTTGCACCCTCATTCTGAGTCAGCAAGGAACAGAATTTATTGTCTAAATGAGGATTACAAGTAACATCAATCAAGATAATTTACTCCCAACTTTTAACCAGCAAACACCTGCAAAATAAAGGGGTGGAAATTGTTAAATAATTAGGAATTCCACACCTCTCCAATTGCATTCATCTTGGAGCAGTTTGCAGAGTCCCAGAGGATGACTCTTCCCATAGCTCTATTCTGTCTTTTAAGTATCCCAGTACTTACATTCCACTTCAAGGACCTCTAATGAAGTATGAAGGACTTAATGGATGTATGCTAAGCAGTGCTAGCTTTAGGGCGGGGTGAACGGTGCCACCAGGAGGCAAGCTCAGAAGACGCTGCATTTTGATAGTTCTTCTGGGGATAAAGGCACCTGCTGCAGAGAAGTATAAGTATAAGTCAATAAATCCAATAGCTGCTTCCCTTTAGGATGAATGAATACTAGTCAAACAAGAACTGATTGAAAATAGTGCGGTGCATAGCGTTTACATCACACCCATTATTTATTTTAGCCAGATGTAAGAATGATCTACAGAATCATCTGTCACTCCAGTGGTAGCTTGGTTGATTTAGCACATCTGGTTGCCTTAGTCAATGCTCCATGTCCCTGCCCAAACCACTTGCTAGAATCTGCATGCCTCAAGGCATATTCTGGAACATTAAGAGATCTTGTATACATATGTGCTTGAATCAAAAGCAGAGAGGTTTTCCGAGGAGCAGTGAATGATGACCTGCAAAGCAAGGCTTTATGACGCCAGAAATATGATTGTGAAATGAAAGTGACTGCCAGAGTATCCCAGTGTAGGCGTAAACCTATACATTCAAAGTAACTCTCCTCTTGATGAGTGAAATAATATTGTTCTCTCACGTGCAGGAACCAACTCCATTTATTATTCACCTGCCTATCACATCTATCAAATATGTTCCATCCAGGGACTCTACAAAAATAGGCATTCCGTTTTGTCTCATTAGTTTGCCCTAAAGACAAAACATACTTAATCTCTGCCGAGTTCACCAAAGCTAGAGAAATATGGTGAGTAAATCAGCTGTAAGACAGCAGACAGTGACTGTGGATCTGGAATACAATTTTGCTGATAGGTGTAATTTATCATCCCATTCACTGTCATAGCAGTGCTGGTTTTCCAGAGAATTTCAAGCACACAGTTGTGCAACACACTTTAAAGAATTAAGTCAGACATAAATGATGCCCAAAGTATTTCCATCAGATCTTTTCATGAACTACTGAATTTGGGCCATTTTATTGTATTTCTGTCCCAGAAACATTTTCCTCATTTCCTTGGTTAGATGAGGATACACCTTATTCCTTCCCTTCTAGTCTCTCAATGGAGATTATTGTCTCGTTGCCTAGGATAATACATTTTCAAGTGCAATAATATAGCACATTCCAACTACTTGAATTGTTAGAATCTGTCAGAATCTAAACACCCTTTGATTTGATTTGATTGTAAAATTTATATAGCGCACGAATGCCCAAGGGCGTCTAGGCTTTGTATATATGCTAGTCTTGTTGACTAGAGACAACGTAAACCTTCAAAGGTGAGATCAGTCTAGTGATAGAATTTCTTGTAATTGTATGGGGCGAATCATAAGTGGGCCAAAAAACGCATGCTTGCCCCATGAAACTGCAGATTGTGCCAGCATCGGTAACTCCAGGAAGACGTGTTTACTCACCAAAGCAATGTTTTAGGGTAATAAAATGTACAAATCAATGTTTTTGCATCGATTGTGAAAGGTTTTACCTATTATTGCACTTGAACACTTTGCCAGGATTCACCCAGTGAAGTGTACAGGTGATCAATGCAGAACCCACAGTGTTTCTCAGAGACCTGTAATTACGATGGCATAGGAAATTCCTTTTATAAGCACCATCAGATTAGTGGCTCTCACATAATGAAGGCTAAATATTTGCACTGGAATTTTTATAAATTGTACATAAAATCCATCTGGAACAAATCCTGGTAATCCCCCTGCAATTGCACATAGTATGGACATTGGTAACGTACTAGCATCATCACTCCTCAAGGCACATATGGGCACATTCCTAGATCATGTACACATGTATGCACATGAATCAAAAGCACAAAGTTTTGTAAGGAGCAGTGACTGGTGGTCTGCAAAGGAAGGCTTTATGTAATGTAAATGTGAAATTAAACTTAGTGCCAGTGTATCCCAAAGTAGGCACAAGATAATACATTGAAAGTGAGAATGACAGAAATTATATTGTGCATACAAGTCCTAGAACAAATTCCATTTATTATGCATCTGCATATCACATTTATCAATTATATTGCATTCAGGGAGTCTGGAGAAATATTAATGCTGTTTTTTTCTCTCATTGTGTTGGCAAGAAAACAAAAGATACTTAGGGGCACATGCATCATTGTATTTTGCGGTCGCAAAGGGGCAGATTCACAGAATCTGCCCCTTTGCCCCCGCAATTTTTGCATTTGGGATGCATCACCCAAATGCAAAAATCTCTATTTAAGTAATCGCTAAATTTGCAATTACTTAAATTCCGATTGCATTTAGGGAATCGCAAATTGTGATTCCCTAAATGCAATGCAACAAAAAAAAAAAACGATTTCGCTAATAAGAAACGCAAATTATGGTATTTTGCGAAAACTTTGAAAAATGCACAAAAGTGCATTTTTCAAAGTTCTATGTTGAACACACACATGCCCTTTGGGTGTGTGTGTGCAACATGTTTTTTAATTGCACTTTCAGGGGTGCATCAGGGTGTCCTTTTGGCACCCTTGAAATTAGATGCGCAACTTGCGAGTACCTATTTGGTACTCGCAAATTGCGCATGCAATATCTATTGATTCCTATGGGCCGCTAGGCCCATAGGAATGAATGGGAAGCCACTCCTTATTTGCGATTCGCAATTTGCGAGTCGCAAATAAGGAATGTGTAGGAATCGCAATTTTTTTTGTGATTCCTACATGCATAACATTTTGCGGTTCCCAAATAGCGAATCTGTAAAATTCGCTATTTGGGAATCGCAAAATGCATGCTTGATGCATATGCCCCCTAGAGCCTTATCACAAGTCTGGCGGTCAGTGCACCGCCAGGCTCATGGGGGCGTGGCGGTTCAGCCATCGCCGCACCGGTGGTCCGACCGCCGTATTATAACTTTGGCGGTCGGACCGCCATTTAACCACCGCAACCACCAGGGAACCACATTCCCTGGTGGTGCCGTGGTGGTCAGGGGTTCAGAATATGCTGGCGGTGCTGCTGTGGCACCGTCATGCATATTTTGAGTTTCCCCACCGCCAGCCTTATATGGTGGTTTGCACCGCCATGTAAAAGCTGGCGGTGGGAAAGCCCTATGCAGGTAGGTGCATGCAGGGGGGTACATGTTGTGCCCCCCTATGTGCAAACACCCCCCCCCCCAGTTCCAGCACGGCATGCTGTGCTGGAAAGCGCTGATACTGTCCCATTGTGGGGCAGTATTGAAGGCTCATTGAGCTTTTTTTCTGCACCACCACGGGAGCGACACACTGCCAGCCCACAGACAACGATAAGCATCGTAATCTGGTGGGCGGGCAGCGTTCGGGTTTGGCGGTGCAGGAGTAGGGCGGTTGTGAACCACCCAGCGACCTCAACGGCAAACTCGTAATAAGGCCCTAATCCCTGGCGAGTTTACTACTGAATTTGGGCCATTCTATTGTATTTTTGTCCCAAAAACATTGGGCCCGATTCACAGAACTAATCTGAGACAAAATCCTAAACTTACTACTTTTGGTATTCACAGAAGGCATTTAGTAGTAGTAAAGTTAGGATTTTGTCTTAAGTTTGACTTAAGACAAACTTAAGACAGACTTAAGACAGACTTAAGACAGACTTAAGACAAACTTAAGACAAAATCCTAACTTTACTACTACTAAATGCCTTCTGTGAATACCAAAAGTAGTATGTTTAGGATTTTGTCTCAGATTAGTTCTGTGAATCGGGCCCTATGTCCTCATTTCCTTAGTTAGATGAAGAAACACCTTATTTCCTCTCTTCTTTCTATGGAGACTAATGCCTTGTTGCCCAGGATATTGCATTGTTAAGTGCGGATCTATAGCACATTCCAACTACCTGTATGGTCCTGAAGCATTGTCGGAATCTGGACAACCTTTGAAGATATGCTACTCTAGTTGACTAGTGACAAAGTAAACCCTCAATCTTGACAACAGTTGAGCACCGGAATTTCTGATAATCGTAAGGGGCAATTTATGAGTGGGCCAGAAAACGCATGGTTACCCCCGCAAAATTGCAGATAGTGCAGGCATTGGTAACTCCAAGAAGATATATTTACTCACCAATGCAATGTGTAAGGGTAATAAAATGTATAAATCAATTTTTTTTAATGCGAATTAATGTTTCTGCGCCCATTCTCAAAGGTTTTACCTGTTATTGCGCGTGGACATTTTGCATGCTTCAGCCAGAGAAGTGTACAGGCAAACAAAACAGAACCCACAGTGTTTCTCAGAGACCTGTAATCATGATGGCATAAGTAATTCCTTCCACATGTCTACTCCCAGTGGCTATTCTTCCTTGTTTTGTTTGCAGCAAGGCAGAATACATTCCCAGGAACAAGATTCAATTTTCTTTGATGTGAAGGCAATTTACTACCAAACTGTTAGCAGTGAAAGCACTAAAAAGGTGGATTGTTTTCAAAATTGTAGGTATTGAATTTGATGGGCAGCATTCCCAAAGTTATCTAAAAAATATTCAGACATTATTCTTTTTCTGGAAAGCACCCATTACATTGATGTGAATTTGGCATAAAACATGGCTTCAAGCCACATGTTTGTTCTTTTATCTGTCCTCTAACCATTAGAGTGGGGCTTATTGCACAGAGTTTATATCAGAGCCATGCATTATATTTTCTTCAGCAAGCCTTTAACAGTTGATCTGGATCAAGGATATAGTGACAGAAGGATCTCTGAGCCAATGCTCTCTCAGAAACTTTGATCAATCCCGTTTGGACAAATCCGGGCGTAGGAATGATCTACAGCAACATCTGTCTCTCCAGTGAGAGCTTGGTTGATTTAGTAGATCTGGTGAATTTAGTCACTGCTCCATGTGCCACCACCCTTCCCTAATCACCTGATGGAATCATCATGCCTCAAGGCACATACGGGTACATTCCTAGATCATTTGCACACGTATCCGAATCAGAAACAGAGAGGTTTTCTCAAGATCAGTGACTGTGTGTTCTTAAACAGGTATAAATCCATTTCTCTCTTCAGTAGTTCTGAATTTTCCACAGGTCTACTCCCAGTGGCTATTCTTCCTTGTTCTGATTGCAGAAAGGCAGATAACACGTGGCACCTCAACCAGCAACAAGATTCAATTTTGTTTGATGAGGAAGAAATTTACTCCCAACATTTTAGCAGTGAAGTCTACAAAAAGTTGATTTATTCCAAAATGTGAGCCATGAAATTTGATGGCCTGTATTCCCAGAGTTAGGTAAGGCTATTCAGACAATATTCCTTTTCTGGAAACAACCATTACATTGCTGCAAATATGGCATAAAAGATGGCTTCACTTCAAATGTTTGTCTGTTGTCTGTACCTCAACCAATAGTGCGGGCCTTGTTGCACAGCGTTTACATCACAACCATGCATTATATTTTGTTCAGCAAGCCTTTGACAGTTCATCTGAATCAAGGATATAGCGACAGATGGATGTCTGAGCCAATGCTCTCTCAGAAACTTTGATCAAGCCCGTTTGGACTCATTCGGATGTAGGAATGATCTCTGGCAACATCTGTCACTCCAGTGAAGGTTTCAAGGTTTTTATTCTTTTGCATGATTACTTAAAATCATTGCAAACCATACTTCTATTATGCATTAAATACTAAATCACAGATTAGAAAAAAAATGAAGTTTGGGTAAAATATATCATAGCAACTGTGTTGATTAACATCAGATTCTGCGTGCAACGATCAGGCCCTAGGGCGGTTACACAAATGGGCTACAGACAAACTCACTCCTGAGTACTAAAATGTGCGAGCTATGTTGTACAGATACTCTTCCTTGTACAAGCTGTGAGTACAAAGGGAGAGTTCCTCAAGAGTTTAAAAGTGCAGATGCAATTCAGGGCCATTCCCAAAACAGTCAAAGCGCAAACGTTGGCCTTTATTGTCTGGGACGAAAGTACAAAGGTACAGGATAGCTGGAAAAACTGTCAGGATTTTCCTGTATAGTCTATAGATGTAACAACCAAATAGCATCTCCTGAATAGGAGATGTCCCCCTGCGCACAACTGATTATCCCAAAAGATGGGTAAGGGTTTGATCCAAATAAATAATTCTCCAATTGAACGTTCTTTGAAGACGTTTATTTGTTTAAATGTGAGATATTACTTCATATCCAAATGAATTCTTTAACTGGGTCACAATCCATATATGTATTCAATATACATGGTTAATACATCATTCCCGGTTAATACATCATTCCCGATGCATTTCGGGCAACCCAGTGCCCTTCGTCAGGGGAAGATATCTGTAAGCGAAACAAACAAAAAAGCACTTACATGAAGAAAACACCCCAAAAGGGTGTAACAATATAGCGCAAAATTAAGAACCTTATATCCCATCGTGTACAGCAACATCAATAAAGGTGCTCAAGCTAGAGCCATAATAAGTAAATTGTTCTACAAAGTATAAGTGTCAACACTCCGAGTTGCTGGATCAAATGAAAAAAGGTTCAGTGCCTGAACAAACGTGATGAATGCGTGATTAAAGGAAGAATACCCCATGTTTGTAAAAGTGCAAAAACTCATGCAACAGCATCGTTAAAAACATGAAGTACGAGGCAACAGAAAAATGTAACTTAATCTTCAAACAAACTAGCATGTCACGGAATGTGAACACATACAAATGCGTACGCGATGAAACAAAATGCAGGTGAATTAAAAAACAAAGAAATGCAGAGATGATATAATGCGCTTAAAACCTGTGTAAAGCCCTCGAGAATGGACAAAGCGTATAAAGCTCTCACGGGAATATCCTACCACGCGGGTGAATATAACTCACTAACAAGTGAAAACATAATACTTACGGAACGGTCTATCCACCAACGCGTCTGTGGTGGATACAAAATGATATTAGTACGGCGCGAAACTGTACCCGGAAGTTAAATGCGATCACAGAGGAGAATGAAGTCCTCTATCGGATAGGTTGAAAACTATCATGTGTCTCGACGAAGGGGGGTGTTGATAGGTTGAGAAACCGGTGAATGTGAAAGTGTGCAAAGAGGGTGAATTACAGCGCCATATTAGTAAGGAGCTAATCCAAAGTGGGGAAACCGGCGAGTGAGCTGGAAAAATACGCGCTGGGTGTATTCGAGTATAACAAAATACAAAAATCCGTCATGAGACGTCCTAAGTAAAAAAGTGGAGATTGAATCGGAAAGAACCTAACACAATGACCATAAAATGTAAGGCGTATGATAACTTAGCGTATGATAACATGGCCATGAAAATAAAAAAATGACAAAAACAATGCCGAAAGCTGTGCATGAACAAGGAGATGGACACGAAGGGTGTGTCCACACTGTGTGAGAAGAAACGAAGGGATAGTACCCTGGGCAATATAAAAGCTAAGGAAGTGTACACGAATAAAAAGGAATCATATCACTGTAGTCGTGATAAGTGTAAATAACAATTTCTCAACGCAGTACTCTGAAGAATACGCTTGTAGGTGATAAGAAGAAGACATGAAGTGTGTCAGAACTGAGTAAAAAAGCAACAAAAATTAAGAAGATGAAATAAATGATGCAAAGGGGAGAACATGTGAGGAAATCAAAAAAGTGATGTGTCATCCTAAATAGGAAAACATTTATAAAAAAAAAAAAGAAGAAATGATGTTCAGTAGACAGGATATGTGCATATAAAGAAGGGTCACAGATAACACAAAAATTCCATGCGATCATTAAGTCCTAGAGGCTTCATCGTGTTCAAAAAACGAATCCAGTGGTTCTCTCTTTGAAGCAACCTGTTGTTGTTATCCACACCTTCCATTTTGTGGATCACTTCCAGAACCAAAAATTTCAATTGGCAAATGTGATGTTGTTTCTCTACGAAGTGGGCAGCCACCACAGATTTTAGATTTTTGGTGCAAATGTTACTTTTATGCTCCAAAATGCGGGTTCTTATTTTCCTCTCAGTTTTACCCACATAGCTTAAACCACACGGGCATTTCAACAAATAAATCACGTTGGACGTGTTGCAAGTAGCTGTCACTTTTAATTTGATTTTGGTCCCTTTCATGGGATGGGTGATGGCAGAGCCTTGAATTATGTTGTGACAATTACTGCAGTTGTAGCACGGTTGTAAGCCCTTGTAAGGGAGGGGCTGAGAGTTGTCAATGGGCTTGGTCAAAATCTCTTTGAGATTGCGCCCTCTTTGTAGGCAAAAATAGGTTTGTTCAAAAATAGTCCTTTAAAGTCGGGTTCTAAAGCTAATACTGGCCAATGTTTGTTGATGATGTTTTTGAAACGATTACTCATTGTGGAATATTTCGAAACCACTACCATCCTGTTTTCAACAGGTTTCTCAATCTTCTTCAATAGTTCAGTTCTGTTTCTATTGGCACATTTCAATTTGGCTTGTTGGAGAATGTCATCAGGGTATCTGGTCAGCATAGATTCGATTTGTTGTGTACATTGTTCAGAATCAGATACAATACGTTTGACCCGTAGTACTTGTGAATAAGGCAAATTGTTTTTCAAAGTTGATTGGTGAAAGCTATTGAAGTGTAAGATGCTGTTTCTGTCAGTAGCTTTACGGAAGATGTTAGTTTCCAATTTGTTACTCATTCTGTGGATAAGCACATCCAAAAGGTGATCTTGTCAGGTTGAACTTCAAAGGTAAATTGAATTCGTTCATGAATAGAGTTGAGTGCATTTAAGGCTGACATTAGTTCGCAGTGTGAACCTGTCCATATAATGAAAATGTCATCTATGAATCTTACGAACATTTTCGAATGTTCGCGCCAGGCACTGGTGTTCAAAATGTGTTGCTCTTCAAAACAGTGCATGAAAATATTTGCATACGCTGGGGCTGCACAATTGCCCATAGAAGTTCCAGACAGTTGTAGGAACCATTGGTCCTCCCATTTAAAATAGCTCTGATATAGGGTGAATTGTAACAACTCCATAAGGAACACTTGTAGGTCTGAATCTAATGTGGATTGTAACAAAACATGTTCTATGGCTTCAATGCCAAGATCATGTGGAATGGATGTATATAATGATTTTACATCCACTGTGCAAAACCACAGTTCTTTGTCAGATGTGATACTGATTTGATTGATTTTGGATATGAAATGTGTGGTATCTCTAATGTACGTGTTGATGTTGACAACAAAAGGTTGTAAGTACTTGTCTATGAATTTACCAACCGGTTCATGAATACTTCCTTTATTTAACCAAAAGAGAAACTAACCAAAGACTTCACGCTAGTACATTGATCAGATACCATCGTGCGCAGAGAATCCCTAGAGGACTACGAATACCTTTGAAACCACTTTTATGTAAGAATAATCCTCGCTTCATTGAGAAGTGGTATGCCATCCTCAACAAATGCTCCTCGACTTGATACTTTTAATCATCGAGGAACTCTCTAAGGTACTTGAAGATTTAAATAAAGAAATTTCTCAAACCAAATCTGAACTTAACAACTTGATGGAGGCAGAAGACTTCACTAAGACATTAGATGATATCAACACGCAATTGAACAGGTACACCCAAGAAATTCAAGAAAGAAAGATTCGCAAATACAAACGCGACACCATTGATTATAAATTGGGAGAGGTGTATTCCTGGGCAGAAGTCTACTCCCGACGGAGACAAAATAGACCTTACAACCCGAACACTGAGACAGAGTCTTCCTCTTCTGATAGTGAAACACGAACTCGGACACCGCGAATTACAGCTTCACAATTACCGACTGTAGATATCACTGACCCTCCTCAAAGTGCTGCGGTTCATTTTTTGGAAGAAGGATCAGGAGATCGGGACGACACAGGAGGAGCCAAAGAAAAAGAAAACGACACAACTTTGACGAAGAATCCCCCCAACACTGGCAGGAAGGGCAGAGGGAAAAAACTATGAATGATAACAATCTAGTCATCAACATTTCCTCGTACCAACTTACTACCATTGAAACACGCACTTTACAGAAAGGTCAATCCTTTGTTCCTACGACTCACACCAACTCTTTGGAACTGGAAATCAGTTTATATAAACTGATGAGGAAATTACGCTTGAGGAACTACTTTGAAAATGTTGTGAACCACATTGAAACTGATGATGATGACCTATTAAAAGGGCTGAGACCTAGAAGCACATTCTTAGCACCGGTGAGCCACAAAAGTCTCGATACTTTTGAGAACTTGGTGAAACATGAATTATCATCATTGAAATTCCATAACAAATCCAAGCACTCTAATCTTACCATCAAAGAAATGGGTATACTTAACAAACTAGCCAACAATGAAGCCATCACCTGCCAAAATGCTGACAAAGGTGGCGCACTTGTCATCATGGATACCAGTTTTTATAAAACACAAGTCATGTCTCACGTTTTGGATATCAACACGTATTCTCGACTGGATCAGAACCCTACTTACCAGTTTCTTGATGTTTAAAAAACATTCTACAGAGAGCCATTGACAAAGGTGTGATAACCGAGAGGGTCAGAAGATTCCTGATACAAGAAAATCCCAAATCACCATCACTGTACATGTTACCCAAGGTTTACAAGGACTTACATCGACCTCCTTTCAGACCAATTGTTTCAACAAAAGGAAGTATTCATGAACCGGTTGGTAAATTCATAGACAAGTACTTACAACCTTTTGTTGTCAACATCAACACGTACATTAGAGATACCACACATTTCATATCCAAAATCAATCAAATCAGTATCACATCTGACGAAGAACTGTGGTTTTGCACAGTGGATGTAAAATCATTATATACATCCATTCCACATGATCTTGGCATTGAAGCCATAGAACATGTTTTGTTACAATCCACATTAGATTCAGACCTACAAGTGTTCCTTATGGAGTTGTTACAATTCACCCTATATCAGAGCTATTTTAAATGGGAGGACCAATGGTTCCTACAACTGTCTGGAACTTCTATGGGCAATTGTGCAGCCCCAGCGTATGCGAATATTTTCATGCACTGTTTTGAAGAGCAACACATTTTGAACACCAGTGCCTGGCGCGAACATTCGAAAATGTTCGTAAGATTCATAGATGACATTTTCATTATATGGACAGGTTCACACTGCGAACTAATGTCAGCCTTAAATGCACTCAACTCTATTCATGAACGAATTCAATTTACCTTTGAAGTTCAACCTGACAAGATCACCTTTTTGGATGTGCTTATCCACAGAATGAGTAACAAATTGGAAACTAACATCTTCCGTAAAGCTACTGACAGAAACAGCATCTTACACTTCAATAGCTTTCACCAATCAACTTTGAAAAACAATTTGCCTTATTCACAAGTACTACGGGTCAAACGTATTGTATCTGATTCTGAACAATGTACACAACAAATCGAATCTATGCTGACCAGATACCCTGATGACATTCTCCAACAAGCCAAATTGAAATGTGCCAATAGAAACAGAACTGAACTATTGAAGAAGATTGAGAAACCTGTTGAAAACAGGATGGTAGTGGTTTCGAAATATTCCACAATGAGTAATCGTTTCAAAAACATCATCAACAAACATTGGCCAGTATTAGCTTTAGAACCCGACTTTAAGGGACTATTTTTGAACAAACCTATTTTTGCCTACAAAAGAGGGCGCAATCTCAAAGAGATTTTGACCAAGCCCATTGACAACTCTCAGCCCCTCCCTTACAAGGGCTTACAACCGTGCTACAACTGCAGTAATTGTCACAACATAATTCAAGGCTCTGCCATCACCCATCCCATGAAAGGGACCAAAATCAAATTAAAAGTGACAGCTACTTGCAACACGTCCAACGTGATTTATTTGTTGAAATGCCCGTGTGGTTTAAGCTATGTGGGTAAAACTGAGAGGAAAATAAGAACCCGCATTTTGGAGCATAAAAGTAACATTCGCACCAAAAATCTAAAATCTGTGGTGGCTGCCCACTTCGTAGAGAAACAACATCACATTTGCCAATTGAAATTTTTGGTTCTGGAAGTGATCCACAAAATGGAAGGTGTGGATAACAACAACAGGTTGCTTCAAAGAGAGAACCACTGGATTCGTTTTTTGAACACGATGAAGCCTCTAGGACTTAATGATCGCATGGAATTTTTGTGTTATTTGTGACCCTTCTTTATATGCACATATCCTGTCTACTGAACATCATTTCTTCTTTTTTTTTTTTTAAATGTTTTCCTACTTAGGATGACACATCACTTTTTTGATTTCCTCACATGTTCTCCCCTTTGCATCATTTATTTCATCTTCTTAATTTTTGTTGCTTTTTTACTCAGTTCTGACACACTTCATGTCTTCTTCTTATCACCTACAAGCGTATTCTTCAGAGTACTGCGTTGAGAAATTGTTATTTACACTTATCACGACTACAGTGATATGATTCCTTTTTATTCGTGTACACTTCCTTAGCTTTTATATTGCCCAGGGTACTATCCTTTCGTTTCTTCTCACACATTGTGGACACACCCTTCGTGTCCATCTCCTTGTTCATGCACAGCTTTCGGCATTGTTTGTCATTTTTTTATTTTCATGGCCATGTTATCATACGCTAAGTTATCATACGCCTTACATTTTATGGTCATTGTCTTAGGTTCTTTCCGATTCAATCTCCACTTTTTTACTTAGGACGTCTCATGACGGATTTTTGTATTTTGTTATACTCGAATACACCCAGCGCGTATTTTTCCAGCTCACTCGCCGGTGATGCAGCGCGTACAATAAAACTATTCTCCTCCTAGGTCACTTATCGGTCATCCAGGGGCAAACTATATTTTCTTACATCCACATGACGATGGGGCCCATAAACATCGCCTATCACACACGCACACACCTGGATTTCCTTTACACCTTTTCGAAATACTGTACTCCTAGGAGAAGCATGAGAACTAAATGGTAATCACCATTTATGTACCGCTGGAAGGAGCCGGGATATCTTATTACCTAAACCTATCGCTTTCTTTTAGTTATTTCTTAAGATATTCCTGCTCATTGTTTTGTCGATGAATCATTCATGTAAGAAATTAGTTCATAGTGATTAAGACCAGCTAAATCACAATAACCAATTACTGGTGTCACAATCATTTAGTAAATTAACCACTGAGTCGTTTGATTTAAAGAATCTTAAATTTTATATAATTTTAAAAACATGAGAAAGAATTTAGACTTTTTATTCAATTATTCATTCATTATTAATTCAAATATTTATTAAGCATAATCAATTTTATTGCAAAAAGGAAATTTTTGTCATGAAGCGAAACCCTAATTACCTGCCTACCTTCCTAATTTAGCCTAATGATTTCTAACCTAAGTTTAAGAATTAAAAATAACCTGATTCTCATACTCAACTGGAAAAATAAGACAGCAACAGAAACTTCAGCTCGTCAGCATCAGCTACCTGCAACCCGTCTCATCTAACAGTCTTTCAGCATCTCCCGCTAAGTAATGGATCGATCTGGACCACCAAGCACTGGAAGCCACCAACACCAACACCGACTCTGACTGCGACTCTCCAACTCCGACCGTGACTGTGACCCCCTCCCACTAAGAGTAGGCCCTCTTATACCCTAATTCTAACTTTGCTAACTAATTGTTGCAACATTAATAACACGCTTTTCTTTCATTGGTCCATTCATTTCATCTATTCATTCTTTAATCAAGTTCTCTCGGATCCAACTGGTCCTTGGAATGTATATGATCATTTCCTTTCTCACAGTTCAAGACATGTTTCCATCCGCTTCGATCAGTACATTTGTAACTTCTTTCGATACATTCGAGAACTCTGCAGGCATTGTCCTTTCTCTTAAAATGGTTTCCCACGGTTCCTTGCTGATCACCACGGCACACTATCAGTTCAATTAGGTCACATCAGCCTTGACCATTCTCGCATCCTAGCCTCTCAGCAACATCACGAGGTTAGCTTTTCTCCAACTTTTCTCCCTTGTCACGTGTTTCCCCGCACTTGCGCACTTCATTAACCGGCAGCCATTTTATATCGCCACTCGTTTATACTTAGAAGCACTATTTTGAAATAAACAAAACATAATTAAAATAGAGAAACATAGCCTTTTCGTTTCCCTCCCGTCATCTACGTACCTCAATTAGTTATTACCTAGCAGAAAGCAACATTTAAGCTGTTCCTTACTTACCATCACTATTGTTTTTGCAACGACACGTTTATATTCTATGAAGCACAAATCATGCATTTATTATAAAATTAGTACGCAATTATTTTTATGTTATAATTAGACACACAGACATTCGTTAATAGATTATTCAGCACATATACTTGCGTATTACCCTTCCCCCACGTACAGTGTTGATTAATACGTTTAAACGAACATTTTATTAATTATTTATAAAATTTGTTAGGGGTTAAAAAATTTATTTTCTCTGCTCCATCACCGGTTTCCCCACTTTGGATTAGCTCCTTACTAATATGGCGCTGTAATTCACCCTCTTTGCACACTTTCACATTCACCGGTTTCTCAACCTATCAACACCCCCCTTCGTCGAGACACATGATAGTTTTCAACCTATCCGATAGAGGACTTCATTCTCCTCTGTGATCGCATTTAACTTCTGGGTACAGTTTCGCGCCGTACTAATATCATTTTGTATCCACCACAGACGCGTTGGTGGATAGACCGTTCCGTAAGTATTATGTTTTCACTTGTTAGTGAGTTATATTCACCCGCGTGGTAGGATATTCCCGTGAGAGCTTTATACGCTTTGTCCATTCTCGAGGGCTTTACACAGGTTTTAAGCGCATTATATCATCTCTGCATTTCTTTGTTTTTTAATTCACCTGCATTTTGTTTCATCGCGTACGCATTTGTATGTGTTCACATTCCGTGACATGCTAGTTTGTTTGAAGATTAAGTTAAATTTTTCTGTTGCCTCGTACTTCATGTTTTTAACGATGCTGTTGCATGTCTTTTTGCACTTTTACAAACATGGGGTATTCTTCCTTTAATCACGCATTCATCACGTTTGTTCAGGCACTGAACCTTTTTTCATTTGATCCAGCAACTCGGAGTGTTGACACTTATACTTTGTAGAACAGTTTACTTATTATGGCTCTAGCTTGAGCACCTTTATTGATGTTGCTGTACACGATGGGATATAAGGTTCTTAATTTTGCGCTATATTGTTACACCCTTTTGGGGTGTTTTCTTCATGTAAGTGCTTTTTTTGTTTGTTTCGCTTACAGATATCTTCCCCTGACGAAGGGCACTGGGTTGCCCGAAATGCATCTGGAATGATGTATTAACCGGGAATGATGTATTAACCATGTATATTGAATACATATATGGATTGTGACCCAGTTAAAGAATTCATTTGGATATGAAGTAATATCTCACATTTAAACAAATAAACGTCTTCAAAGAACGTTCAATTGGAGAATTATTTATTTGGATCAAACCCTTAACCATCTTTTGGGATAATCAGTTGTGCGCAGGGGGACATCTCCTATTCAGGAGATGCTATTTGGTTGTTATATTTGCTCAACACTTTTTGGATTAGAAAGTGAATCCCCAGCAGCACGCTACACCCCTTCAATTTCTGGAGCAGCTTGGCAGTGCGTGTCTACATGCCATTTTTAGTCTATAGATGTACCAGTTACTCATAAGATCAAAAGTGCAGGTGTATTTCAGTGTCGATACCATCATACTCTAAAGTGCAGTTATTACCTCCTGTGTTAAGTCCACAATGTTGATTATTCAGCAGCACGGAAGCGGCCTTCAAAAACTTTACAAATCTCGCTGTTAATTTGTTTGAATCCCCTTTCAAGCATTCTTCAACTGCAGCTTTGTAGGCCCTAACGTTCAAATGCCTAAAGATGGGTAAGAGTCAGTAGCATCTAAGAGAAGACAAAAAGGGACATAAGTATCAAAAAAGGGGATAAGCAGTGAAAGCATGGTTGATTTAGTATATCTAGTGGGTTTAGTTACTCCTCCTGTGCCACCACCCTTCCCTAATCGCGTGCTGGAATCCTCATGCCTCAAGGCACATACTGGGACTTTCCTAGATCATGTGCACACCTATCCATATGAATCAAAAACAGAGAGGTGGTCTAAGGATCAGTGACTGATGGTCTGCAAAGGAAGGCTTTATAACTCCAGGAATGTGAATGTGAAATGAAAGTGAGTGCCAGTGTATCCCAATGTAAGTGTAAATCTATACATTCAAAGTAAAGAGCACTCTTATTTATTTATTTTATTTTACAGAGTTTTATATAGCGCGAACTTGACCCGAATCGGGTATCAGAGCGCTTTACATAGCACCAGTTGCATTACATGAGGACACATTCATTTTTGTTAGGCACGGGGAGATTATGGGCCCGATTCTGATGCGGGTTGGAAAAGCTTCCCGACCGAGGGCCTGATTCTGATGCGGTTAGGAAGGCCTCCTAACGGCATTTGCTCCTTCCAATTCGGATCGGGAACGTGTCTTCCCGACTGAGGGCCCAATTCTGATGCGGTTAGGAACAAATGTTCCCATTGAAGTCAATGGGAGTTCAACCAAATCGTATCTGGAAGCATCCGGATGCATCCTACTCCGCCGGTCGGACTTTCCCGATCCGAGTGGGTCGGACACCATTTCCCAACCGATTCGGTCGGGAAGCTTTTCCAACCCGCATCAGAATCGGCCCCTAAGTGATTTGCCCAGAATCACAGGATGTTCAGCGTCATTGCCGAGACTCAAACCCAGTTCCCCAGATTCGAGGTCGACCGCCCTAGCCGTTAGGCCAACTCCTCTCCCCTAAAGAATCTCAAAGGATCAGGCCGAGCTCAAAAGAACAGAGAAGTTATTTATCAGGGAGACAACGGCAGATAATACCGTGAAATGAAGTAACCACAGAGTAGAAGGCACCAAATCTGAGACAGTTTCATGCAAACAGCATCTAATGATAAAATAAGTACAGAAAGATTCCCGAAACTCTTCTTAATGAGTTAAATTATATTATGCAAAGAAGTGCTAGAACAAATTCCATTTATCATGCATCTGCCCATCACATCTATCGATAATGTTACATTCAGGGACTCTGCAGCATTAGGCACTCTTTTTAACCTCATCGTGTTGCCCTAAAAACAAAAGATACTTAATGCCTGGCAGTTTCTACAGCTAGAGCAATACGATGGGTGAATCAGCTGTGAGACAGCAGTCTGTGACATGAGATGTGTTATAAAATATTACTGATAGGTGTAATTTATCAAAAGAGTCAGGGACCACCTGTTCAATTACAATCCAATGGCCGTCTTCCAATGGTTCTTTTTAGTAGCATAAAAGCATAGAGGGGATTAAAAGTTTGCAATTCAATGGAAGTACAGTGTAACTCAAAACGGCTACACAATAACACAGATCGACAACCAATTGAAGGTTAGTCAAGTTTATTACAAATTCAAAAATAGCTGGACATACACAAATCTTAGCATGGGAGTATAAAAATACAGGGGAAACAGAAGAAAACCAAATCTTCTGAAAAGGTTCACTCGGTGAATCATGAAAAGAACAATAAGTTTGATGGCAATTAGGCATGAGATGAGAAAACAAAAGTTCAAGTCCCCCTGCATCGACACTTCTGTATACAGCATTTAGTTCTAGCTATTCCTACTCTAACTCTAGAAGTGGCATCCCTAAGTTAGCATGTAAGCAAAGGTTTTTCAAGAGAAAAGGTGTCAGTGGGTAGAGTCTTCCTAAGATGTCATTCCTCCATAAGATGGGTCTGAGGTATGAAGCCACAAACAAGGAAAGGGAAGCAAGGTAGCACTCAGATGCTCTGTGTCAAGATGGTAAGCGGAAATGGGCTGACTGTCCCTCTCTACAACACATCATATATTCAAAGTCGTAGTCTGTAAATATTCCATGATGCATTTCTCAAATGTACCCTACAATGGGCTCAGCAGAAACCTTTCCATGACGTCGACTCCCTTCACAGCCTTCTCCATGTACGGCCCTCTGTAGAAGTTCGCCCTTGGTCGTCTCTCCTTCTCCCATGTGAAATCACCTCCCTCCACCTTATCTTCCTCAGGCCAGGCTAACTGTAACTACTTCATTCCGCAACCTTGTCTAATAGAACACAGTGGCGGCCGGCACGGCTCACGGGTGGCAGGGCGGACAAGAGAGAAGCCCGAGGGGAGGGGAGGGGCACATTTTTAAATTTAAAAAAAATACACTTACCTTGCCGCCGGGTCCCGCGTCTCCGCTCCCCTCTGTCTCGGACTCCAGGAAACAGCCAGGCTCCTCTTACCAATCACAACGCTGCATTGCAGCGTTGTGATTGGTTTGAGCGCCACGGTTTGGGCTCAGCCAGGGACTGGGAGCCTGGGCATGTTCTCCTTGCAGGCTGTAATGCAGCCTGTTCTGGAAAACAGGGAAAGTGCGCATGACTGTTTTGGGTGACCCGAGAGGGCCGACCAAACAGTCACTGAGCACTCAGGAGGGTTCTACCACTCCTCCCCTGCTCTGCAGCCCCGCCCGCCCCTTCACCCAAAGCTGCCGCAGCAGGAGGACAAAATAAAATGATAATAACATTCCTTTTTTTACTGCTGCAAGGCAGTGGGGCGACGCTCCTCCGCCTTAGCGGAGGAGCCACCCCTGCTAGAACAATACCTCTACTCTACACTAGCAAACGTCGTCCACCTGAAATGCAAAAGTGAGACAGAAAGCATTCTACGAAACTCACATGCGAATTTAAACATTAATTTCCGAAATGAGGACATTTCAAATGTGCTACAAATCTAGGCCCAAAATTTGGGCTAAAATAATAAATTCACCATACTGTGTATGTTAGGAACTACAGAAACCATCGGCATTCAATAGAAACAATTTTCTTAACTACATTGATACGTGTCTTGCATCTACATCGTTAGCCTACAAAAGCATTTAACACAATAAATACATCATTGAATCATATTCACTAATAAGGCCTACAAACAAGTTGCATTGGCTACATTTTCCAGCACAAGTTATACGCCTAAATTATTAAGCTCTACATTAGAATGTAAAACTTTCGCAGAAACAGGTTACTTGATTCACTTTTTTTCTAGCATCTAATTTCTCTCATAACATTGGATAATACGTAAGTGTGTTCTGCAAGCGATTACATTGCACTCCTAACAGGCACCCCACATAAGATAAGTAGTTCCATTTGATCTTTTCACAAACTACTGAATTTGGGCCATTCTATTATATTTCTGAGGCAGAAACATATTCCTCATTTCCTTGGTTAGACGAGGAAACGCCTTATTCACTCCCTTCTCGCAATGGACACTATTGTCTCGTTGCCCAGGATATTACAGGTGTAGTTCTATAGCACATTCCAACTACTTCTACGGTCCTGAAGCATTGTCGGAATCTGAACACCCTTTGCAGACATGCTTCTTTTGTTGACTAGAGGCAAAATAAATCCTCAAACGTGAACTCAGTCAAGCACTGGAACGTCTGTAAGGGGCAAATTAGGAATGGGCCAGGAACTTCATGGTTACCCCCATGAAACTGCAGATAATGCAAGTATTGTTAACTTCAGGAGGACGTATTTACCAACCAATACAATGCCTATGTGCAATCAAATGTGGGAATCAATTTTTCTGCACCAATTCTTAAAGGTTTTACCTTCTATTTTGCTTGGACACTTTACCTGCTTTTAGCCAGTGTGGTGCAGAGGCAAACAAGACAGCACCCACAGTAATTCTCAGAGACCTGCCATAGCGATGACATAGGTGATTCCTTTTATCAGCGCCATCAGGTTAGTGGCACTCACATAAGGAAGGGCAAAATATTTGCACTGGAATTTCTGATGACTAGAAGTTGCAAATTAAGATTTGTCTGGAAAACACTTGGTAATCCCTATGCAAGAGCGCATAGTGCAGAGTACGGTAACTCAAGAACACGGAATTATTCACCAAACCATGTTTTTTAGGGCAGTAACATGCAGATATCAATGCTTTGACCCAAATTCTCAATGTTTTGTCTATTATTTCAGTTGACACTTCATCTGATTTCAGCAGGTGATGTGTACAGGTGAAAAATATTGGATTCACAGTGTTCCTGAGGGCTCGTAAACCAGATGAAGGCCGGTAAAACCCTTTACCAGCCTTATCTGATTACTTGACCTCATTTTATGATAGCCCAAATATTTATTACAATTTCTTTGCTTATTTCAAGTAGGGAGTGTTTGGTCCTGCAATTCCAAATCTGAAATCACAGTTAAGCCCAACCACCACGACAAGGTAACTCCCGAGGTTGGGAAAAAAGACAGCACACTTACTTTATACACATGGCAAAACTTTATTTCATTTTGTAAAACAAATATATACACAACATTCATGATACATTTTTTTACGTGTTAGAGGTATTCTTCATTATCCAAGAACTTTCAGGTGCTCAGCCCAATACTGTAATGAAAAGTTCATTTTATTAAAAATCACAACTCGCACTTTGTTGAGCTTCAAAGTCTTGTAGTGTATGTTTCATATATGTTTGAAGGCCGACTCCCACAGGTGGTTACTTATAATTGTTTATGAGTTCCTTTTGCATATAGAAATTGGATCATTGGACTTGTTTGCTCTTCAAAGACTCAACATCCGAAAGAAAACTAACATTAGTTTTTACTGTGTGTGCATATAAACGTTTCTCATTGCTGCTGCACTTTGCACTGAATATAGCGATTGGGGGCCTTAATATGATAGCCTGCATGCATATCAATAACGAAGGCTTTGCATTTGGATGCTTCAAAGTCACAAAAGGACAAAAGTCACCAGAAAATGTGAGCCAAAAGTCAACCTTTCCACAGGCTGCTTTATGTTTAAATTATTTCCATAAAACTGAAGCCAAGGAGTGTTCTTAAACAGGTATATGTCCATTTATCTCTTGGATAGTTCTGAATTTTCAACACGTCTACTCCAAGTGGGCATTCTTCCTTGTTTTGATTGCAGAAAGACAGATAAGAAGTAGATTTAATTTTGTTAGATGTGGAAGTAATTTACTCCCAACATTTTAGCAGTAAAATCTATTAAAAGTGGATTGTTTTTTTCTAAATTGTAGGCATGGAATTTGATGGCCAGCATCCTCAAAGTTAAGTAAGGATATTCAGACAATATTCCTTTGCTTTATTCCTTTTCTGGAAGCAAGCGTTACATTGATGCAAATTTGGCATAAATCATGCCCTCTGTCAAACGTTTGTCTTTTATCTGTTACTCAGTCATAGTGCGGGACCTTGTTGCACAGCATTTACCTCTCAACCATGCATTATATTGTTCAGCAACCCTTTGACAGTTCATCTGAATCAAGGATTTTGTGACAGATGAATGGCCGAGCCAGTGCCCTCTTAGAATCTTTGATAAAGTCTCTGTTTGGACTCATTAGGATGTAGGAATGATCTACAGCAATATCTCTCACTCCAGTGAGAGCTTGGTTGATTTAGTAGATCTGATGGGTTTAGTCACTGCTCCGTGTGCCACCCCCTTCCCTAATCACGTGCTGGAATCCTCACACCTCAATGCACATAACGGTACATTCCTAGATCATGTGCACACATATCTGCACAAATCATAAACAGAGAAGTTTTCTAAGGATCAGTAACTGATGGCCTGCAAAGGAAGGCTTTACGACTCCAGAAATGTGAATGTGAAATGAAAGTGAGTGCCAATGTACCTCAAACAAAAATTACTGATAAGTGTAATTTATCCCATTCACTGTCATCTCCCTTCCATTTTCCAGAAGAAAGAAAGCACATAGTTGTGCAACAAACTGTAAGTATTAAGTCAGACATGAATGTTGGTCGAATTAATTCCATCTGATTTTTTCATGAACTACTGAATCGCGGCCGGTCGATTCAATTTCTCTTCCAGGAACATGTTCCTCATTTTCTTGGTTAGATGAGGAAACACCTTATTCCCTCCCTTATATCAATTGAGATTATTGTCTCGTTGACCAGGACATTACATCGTCAAGTGCAATTCTATGGCAAATTCCAACTACTTGCTGGTCCTGAAGCATTGTGAGAATCTGGAGACCCTTTGCAGATATGCTACTCTTGTTCACTAGAAGCAAAATAAACCCTCAAATGTGAAATCAGTCGAGCACTGAAATCTGATAATTGTAAGGGGCAAATTATGAGAGGGTCAGAAAATGCATGCTGAGCCCCATTAAACTGCAGATAGTCCAGACATTAGTAACACTCCTGGAGGACGTATTTACTCACCAATGCAATTTCTTAGGGCAATAAAATGTGTAAATCAGTGTTTCTGCATTCATTCTCAAAGGTTTTCCCTGCTATTGTGCTTGGACACTTTCTCTGCTTTCAGCCAGTGAATTGCACAGGGAAACCAAACAAAACAGAACCCGGAGCGTTTCTCAGAGACCTGCCATCGCGATGACATGGGTGATTCCTTTTATCAGCCTTATCAGGTTAGCAGCTCTCACATAACAAAGTTCTGAATGTTAGCACTAGAATTTCTGTTGACTATCAGTTGCAAATTAAGACTCCTTCGGAAAACAACCGGTAACTTGCATGCAGGTGCACAAAGTGCAGACAATTGTAACTTAAGAAGACAGAATTACTCACCAAAGCACAATTTTAGGGCAATAGCATGCCGAAGTCAGTGTTTTGACACAAATTCCCAAACATCTTGTCTGTTATTTCTGCTGACACTTTACCTGATTTCAGCTGGCTGTTTACCAGTCCTATCGGATCACTGGCCCTCATTTCCTGACGGCCTCAATATTTATATTACATTTTTGCTCATTTCAAGTAGGGAGTTGCTTGCCCTATAATTTCAAAACTGAAATTGCAGTTAAGCTCAACCACCACGACAAGGTAACTCCCGAGTCTGGGGAAAAAAGACAGTACACTTGTTTTTTACATATGGCGAAACTGTATTTCATTTTGTAAAATGAATATATAGACAACAAACATGACCAATGTCTTTATCTGTTATGGAGATTCCTCATGAGCTAAGAACTTTCATGTGAACAACCGAAAACTGTGCTGAAAATCCATAGTCAATTTTCTTTAAAAGTGCACATCATACTTAGTTGAGATTTAAAGTCTCGTGCGTGTTTTACACATGTTTGATGGTCAACAACCACATTTAATTCTTATAATTGTTTAAGAGTTCCTTTTTGCATATAGTAATTGGAAAATTGGACATCCTTACTCTTCAAAAACTCAACATCTGAAATGAAACCAACATTAGTTTTTATGTGTGTGCATATAAACATCTCTCATTGGTCAATGCTACTGCCATTTACACTGAATATGGAGATTGTGAGACTTCATATGATAGCCTGCATGCATATCAATCAATAAACACTTTATTCGATTTGAATAAAACATCATAAAAGTAAATAAAAACACAAATACAAATGCAACAATGGAACGGTCCACTCAGATAAGCAAATGGTGCCTCTTAACATCTCATACATATGAATGAAACACCCCTGATAAGAACCAAGAGACATAAAAACAGTGGAGGAGTCTAAAAATTGAAGATACGCTGAGGCAGGTCTAACTTGTGTAGAATTCATTGCCAAAAACAAGGAGCATATAAACTTAAAAAGTAATCTAGAACATTTAGGGCATATAAAAACAATGTGCAAAGTATCAAGCATAGCAGCAAGGTCACAAGTGCAAAGCTGTGGTTTGGAGGGCTTGTGCCAGACTATTAGTAACTGGGGAAACTCGTTTAGACGAAAATAGGTCAAAAGTCATCTACGGTGAGCTGGCATATCGAGCAGCAAATAAAGTTCGGTTCGGCGATTTAACCATAAAATAGTGCACAAGGGAACCTTTAGACATTGCTCTCGTCACCCTTTTTTCCTCAGCTTTGCATAAAAAGGTTTGCTTGACCCATGCATATCAAGAAACGAGGCTTTGCATTTGGGGGTTTTAAAGTCAAAAAAGTACAAACGTCTCCAAGATATGTGAGTCAATAAGCCAACTTAAAGTAAAAACAAAGTCTCCAAAAAACGTGAGCCAGAAAGTCCACCTTTCTGTGGATTGCTTCATATTTAAATTATTTCTCACAGAACTGAAGCCGAGATGTGTTCTTAGTCAAGTATATGTCCATTTTCCTCTTGGATAGTTCTGGATTTTACACATGTCTAATCCCAGTGGCTATTCTTAATTGTTTTGATTTCAGAGAAGCAAATAACATGTGGCACCTCACCAAACAACAAGATTCAATTTTGTTTGATGTGGAGAAAATTTCCTCACAACAGTTTAGCAGTGAAAGCATTACAAAAGTGGATTTTTTAAAAATTGTAGGCATGGAATGTGATGGGCAGCATCCCCAAAGTTAAGTGAAGATATTCAGGCAATATTCTTTTTCTAGAAAGCAACCATTAGATTGCTGTATGGTGGCATAAAACATGGTTTCAAGCCACTTTTGTTCTTCTTTTAACTGTACCTCAACCATTACTGCGAGTCCATGTTGCAATCAAGGATATAGTGATAGAAGAATGTCTGAGCCATGTTGAACAAGCCCCTGTTTGAACTCATTTGGATGCAGGAATGATCTACAGCAACATCTGTCCCTCCAGAGAGAGCTTGGTTGATTTAGTAGAACTTGTGGGTTTAGTCACTGCTCCATGTGCCACCCCCTACTCTAATGACCTGCTGGGATTCTCATGCTTTAAGCCACATACAGGCACATTCCTAGATTATTTGCACACATATCCGTTTGAATCAAAAACTGAGTTTTTCTGAGGATCAGTGGCTGATGGTCTGCAGAGGACGGCTTTATGACTCCAGAAATGTGAATGTGAAATGGAAGTGAATGCAGTGTATCCCAATGTAGGTACAACCTTATACATTCAATGTAAATGACACTCTTCTTAATGAATCAAACTATATTATGCAAGTTCCTCAACTCCCCTAGACCATAGACAGGGCTCGAAAAATCCACTCGACCGCTCGCATATGCGAGCTAAATTTAACGAGGGCGAGCTGTTTTTAGGTCCTACTCGCCCTTTCTGGCGAGTAGGAAGACAAACTAACTTTTGTCCTCTGTCTCTGAAAACGGAGCAAATGTGACAAGATAACAAGATTTAAAGGCATTTTTATTGCTCACAAAGTTAATGAGCAATAAAGATGCCTTTAAATCTTGTTATCTTGTCACATTTGCTCCGCTTTCAGAGACGGAGGTCAAGTAGGTTGCAGTTAGGTCGAGGAGATTTTTCAAGGTACTAGACCTGCAGGACTAGTACCATTTTTGGGATTTTTCGAGCCCTGATAGACAATTATAGAATGTACTATAGATATAAACTTTGATTCTGTACCCACGCTACCTCCAACCTACAGCAGAATGGAACTATTCAAATCCCAATTCTCTGTATTTCCAGCTAGTACAGAACCCTCCCCCAGCAGCATTGCACCCAAGGAGTGGAGACACTTATTCCGTAACCCAAATCAGAGCCTCCATCTTCAGGAGCAGAGGCCATTGTGGTATAATTCTGCCTCCACCTTAGGCCTTTATACAATCCAATCAGCTAGCCTCATATTTGTATGTCACTTTCAACTTCCACCATGGAATCTAAGAATATTTAACGTTCAAAGCCCCTGATTCTGTTCTCACTCTAACTGATAAACAGAGCACAAACAGACTTCCAAACCTCCATCCCCTGCACATACCTCTCCCAGAACCATCAAATGCAAGGAGGAGAGCCATAGACTCAGCAACTCAAACCAGAGCCTCCATCTCCAAGACCACCAGCTATTGTGGGGTGATCCTGCCTCAGCCAAGACCATTATACAATCTAATCTTATTGGCCTGCAATCTTTATGTCTCTTTCAACTCTCACCTTAGAATTTAACCAAAACTAGTGTTAAAACCGTTGGTTCTGGTCTCTGCCAACTGTAGAAGAGTGAGAGTCCCCAACTCATGAATCTCCAGGCCCAGCACAGTAGTCGGCAAGCACCATTGCATCAAAGGGAGGAGGAACCATCTCAGCAAGCCAATCAGCTCCTCCATTTCCAAGAGCAGCTGCTATTGTGGGATGATTCTGCCTCAGCCCCAGTCCTGGATCCTCAAACAATCCACGTTGGTGCTATGTAACTCAGATCCATCAATCTCTGTCAACTGTAGCCTGAAATCAAAACTCATTTAAGGCTCAAAAATTGATACTAGAATAATTTTTGTTGGTGACCACAGCTGTGGAGAGAGTACTCTATTGTCAAATCTTGAGCAACAGCACAGCACTCTCCTCAGATCTATCCATTTCTGTCAACTGCAGCCTGAAATCAAAATGTATTTAACGCTGAAAAATTGACACTAGCCTCCCTTTAGTTTGTGTCCACACGTCTGGAGAGAGAACTCGATTGTCAAATCTTCAGCAACAGCAAAGCACTCCCTCAGAAGAAACTGCAACCGATGAGAGGAGGAAACAACTCAGTAAATTCAAATAACACCCTCCCTCTGTTGCAAAAGTGATAATTGTGGTTTAAACACAGTCTCATCACTATATCATCATAAAATCTACTTTGCAGGCATTTGGAACTCCAAACTTTCTTGGTATCTGCCATCACACTGGAATTTCAACCTATTTATTGATTACGAACTATGAACCTGGCCCAATTCAACTTCCCACTTGTACGTGACTAGGACTACTCAACCCTCTGCATTACCAGCCACTGCAGAATCCTCTTGTTGCACCATCATACCCAAGAGCGGAGACACTGACTCAGCATCCCAAATCAGGACCTCCATTTCCAAGAGCAGCGGCTATTATGAGATGATTCTGCCTGAGACTTAGCCCTTTATACAACTCCGTAACCTCGACCTGTGATCTTTATGTTACTCTCTACTCCCATCTTGCAATCGTTTAATAATTAAGGTTGACAAACTTTGAATATTGTCTCATTCTACCTGACAACCATAGAAAGATGAGAATACCAATTTTCAAACATCCAGCCCCTGAACAGCACTCTCACAAAACCATCACATCAAAGGAGCGGAGAGCCAGTGACTCAGCAACCCAAATTAAGCCTTCCTGCTCCAAGAGCAGCGACTATTTTGGGATGATTCTGACCCAGGCAAAGACTCCTATACAATCTAGTCATTGTGGCCAGACATCTTTAAATCTCTTGCCACTCCTATGTTGGAATCTAAGCATAATTAAGTATAAACACTATTGGTTCTTGACTCTCACAACCTGACAACCTTAGCAAGGTGAGAGTCCCAGCACAGCACTCACCCAGCAACATTGCATCAAAGGGAGGTGGAACTATCTTAGCAAGCCCAAATCAGGTCCCAGCTATCTAAGAGTAGTTACCATGGTGAGATAGACACACCCTCATGCCTAGAACCTCATATACTCAATTTGTGGCCTTTGGAACTCTGATACCTGTAACTCTCTGCCATCATTCTGGAATCTCACCCTCAGCCTCTGTCTCAGCAACCCAAATCTGGCCCTTTATCTCTAGGAGCAGAGGCCACTGTGGGATAATTCTGCTTCAGAACTAAGACCTTCTCCAATTCAGTCAGCTTGGCCTGAGATCTTTATGTTCCTCTCAACTCCCCTTTGGAAACTGAGCATATTTAAAGTGGACAGTTCTTCTTTCTGTGCTCACAATACCTAGCAACCATAGCAGGAGGAGACTACCCACTCCGAAACCTCCATCCCCTGCAAGCACTCACCCAGCACCTTTGAATCCAAGAGAGGAGGGAGAGGCAAGATGGCGGTCGCTTGAGACCGTAGGTGCACACAGAGCACTGAGAGCCAAAGATATTAGAAATGCTGCACCAAGTAAATCGGGATAATGAAGGAAGTGCTTTTTAACCCGGATTCACAGTGCCCCCCACGGACTGGCAGAGATTACCTACGACTATTGGGAATGGTAATCGGGCTCTCTGTTCTACGGCATATTGCAAGGACTATTGCGGGAAGCACCAAAGCTCGTCAAGAAGGCTCTTACCTGTCGGAGGTACCCGGTGCGGGGGCTGACTCTGTGGAGTCGATCGAGACTGCCGGAGCTGCGGAGATGGGTCCCAAGAATGCGGCCGGGGCTGCCAAGGCTAGGGCGGCCAGACAGATGCCGGGCGGGACGACGGAGTCGGGAGACGCGGCCACGGCCACGGACGCTCCGGCCACGACCATGAGGGAATCTCCAGCTCAAACTCCACGGCGAGGACGCCGGGGACAGTGGCTGACCCAGATCCGGAAAAAAAAGGAAGAGGCGGGGCAACGCAGAGGGGACGCCCGGCCGGCCCTACAGTGGTCGATCTATTGAGAGGTCCTGCCGGGAGATTAGCTCCGGGTTGCGAGGTGAAGCTCCGGAGCAAGGCTTGTCCCGACGCCGCGGCTAGCATAGAACATGTCGGAGGAGATCCGCCCATGCTGGAATTAGGAGACCAAGCTCAGGGAGAGCAGACCGAGCTGAGCGAGGCGGAGAATGGACACAATAATGGGTCGGCTAACATGGAAGGTAGGCCCGGGGATTTCCCACATTAGCAGTTGATTCCGAATCCCACGGGGGGCACTCAAAACCCACTTACGCCTATCTCAACTGAGCAAGTAGCTGGGGGGATCCAAACGGACCCAGCAAAGGCAGGAAATGCAGCTGCGGGCAGAAGGGATACTGGGGCACAAGCAGATAAACATGGTATTACGAGTATCCAACTCCAGGAGCAACCAGTTAATGTCGATCCTGACTATGTAATTCGCCCACATGAAACTAACTCCAGCAGGGCCCTTGACAGTGGCAGTCAAATAGAGCTTGACAAGGAACCCAGTGACTTTTTCTTCTCTGTATCAGATGGAGATGAGTGGTCTGAGGATTCATCAGCAGATATTACGGATCTAAGCTATAGTGATTTGGAGGAGGCAGGTGGCTCCAAATGCAAAACTGTGCAGAGGAAAAAGAAAAAGAGGCAGGGAGGAAAGGATCTGGCTTGGGACTATACCCCTACAAACCAACTGTCTAACCCTATGCCTACCTCCCAATCCGTTTCTGATCTATCCGAGTCAACTTCTCCAACTTTAGAGGCTATCTTTCAGGCCATCTCTATGCACCGCGAGGAAACTCGCCAAGATAGCCGCAAGGCCCAGCATGCCATGCGCAAGATGCAAGGGGTTGTGCGAAAATTGACAAAAACTTGCAGTGTATTTGGGGAACGTTTAACTGACCTTGAGTCCAGGATAGTCACTACAGAATCTGACCTTGCCTCAAATCACGCGCTGGTGGGTTCCCATGAGGCACAGCTGGTGGATGTTAGATGGAAGTTGGAGGAGTTCGAGAACCGCCAGCGGAGGAATAACCTGCGGGTCCTTGGGATGCCCGAGTGGGTTGAGGGGGCCGACATACGTTCATTTGTGGTGGATTTGTTACGAGACTCCTTGCCGGAACTAACTGAATGGAACTGGGCACTAGAGATTCAGCGGGCCCATCGGGTCCCTTTGTTCAGAAACAGCCTGTAAGGGCGGGGGGTCTCCCCCGAGCCATCCTGGTATATTTTGGTAACTTTTTGCTGCGCCAAGCCGTCTCTGAGAAAGCAAGGCCTGATGCAAAAAGATCAAGAAACGAGATTTCCTATTTTGTTCGCCCAGACTTCTGCCATTCCACTGTTGAAAGTAAGCCTGGGCGTAGTTCGCGAAGTAGCGCTACGCGAAGCTACGCAAAGTGCAGTTCGCACTACGCGAGCTACGCGTAGCACTACGCGAACTGCGTAGTGCACTGTTCGCAATGATTGCACAGTGCCGGATGCTTGTCCGCACTGTGCAATCATTGAAAACGGCATCTTGCACAGTGCGAGCTGTCTCTTACTGCCGCTCGAGTAGATTTTTACTCGAGCGGCAGCTTTCAACGCGGACTGGTAGTTTCTCATCGCGAGCGGTCGCAAGCATACGCGACCACTCGCAATGAGAAACCTGACCTCCCACGTTGAGAATCTCGCGGGAGGTTTATTTTCCACGCTCGCGATCGGCAACTTGATGTTGCTGATCGCGAACGAGAAAAATTCTCGCCGGGATGTCATTTTGCTTGCTCGCGGTCGCCAACTTGACGTTGAGGACCGCGAGCAAGCAAAATGACCGCTGCGCTACGCTACGCGTGTTTGCACTGTGCTACGTGCAATTCGCGTTGTGCGAAGTAGCGCAAACTTCGCAAACTACGCGAGCGTAGCGTAGTGCTTTGCCCAGGGTTAGTTGAAAGGCAGTGGCGACTACGGCAGCTCATCAAACCATTCCAGGATAAAAAGGCGCAAGCCTTTTTAAACAATCCAGCTCGTCTAAAAGTGATTTTTGAGGGGCAAACAAAGTTCTTTATGTCTGAAATAAAAGCTAAGGAATTCCTGGACGGGCTGCCCGGCTAGGTGCGGGCTAGCTATTACGTATGTTAGGAATTACATAGTTTGGGACTCTGCAGGGTGGTACGAAGGGAGAAGTAAGGGGGGGAACGTGGGATGGGGCAAAAAAAAAACAACAAAATATATAAAATAAGATTTTTATTCTCTCTTTCTTTAGAAGTACTATGGCGGAGGTACTAATGAATTTGGGAACTTCGGCTGCAGGATGCAGCATCTAGTTAAGGTCCTACAATTAGGGCTCTCACTCTCAGCTTGTGTAGCACACCCATCGCAATCAGACTCATGATTGAGTCTGCACACCTCACGCGGGGAGGTGGAGATGTTGGGGAGGTGGGGGGCAGCGAAGCGGGGGGAAGGGAGGAGAAGGGGGTGGGAAAGGTGGTGGGTTAAATGTGGGGGGAAAAAAGCATATCTAGAAACTGTAACAAAATAAGGAGACAATCAAAAGAGATAAATAGATGGCAGAACGAGAGGCGAGAACTCATTGGGGGAAAAAGTTTGAGAAGGTCCCATGGAGGAACTCGGAAATTTGAGCCCAATTTAAGATGGGGAAGATAACTATCTGTTCATGGAACATCGCGGGTTGAATGACAGGGCAAAGAGGGTAAGATATGCCGAACTTATTAGACTGAACCCCACTGATGTAATATGCTTACAGGAGACACATATTCCCTGGGGGAAAAGAGAAGTATTGAGAATTACAGGGTATAACCTGTTGGCATGTACTACTCAGACATCTAATATACGTGGTGTGGCTATCTTAGCAAAGACTTCTTTGGGTATGGCCAAACGTAAATTAGTGGATGCCTTGGGTAGATGGGTGATCGTTGAACTTGCCATGGGCGGCACTATATGTGCAATTTATGGATCTAATCAGGATGATCCTCAGATATTCGAGGCTTTGGAAGTTGAACTGGCCACCTGGTCGACCCCTCTGATTCTCTGCGGGGACTTTAACATCTCTTTGGACGGTAGACCTGGGAACCAAGGGCCAGGGGGGTATTCGGGTCGGAAGCCTCGGGTGTACAGGGCATTCAATTCTTTAAAAATTAGCCATGGCCTGGTTGACATATGGGCTACAAAGAATTCGGCCAACCCCAAATACACGTATTTTTCCTGTCCGCACAAAAAATATGTCAGGATTGACTATTTTTTTTCTACAAGGGATCTTGTAGGGCAAGCCGGGATTATAAAACTCCCTAAAATAATTTCTGACCATAACCCTCTGAAGCTAGAACTTGAAATAGCTGGTTTTAAAAGATTACGGAGTAAATGGACCTTTGATAGGAAACTTCTTGTAAATAGTGAATATGTTGAATATATGAGAAAGTGGGCGCAAGAATTATTTGATACAAATACGTTTAGTGCTAGCAGGGGGGTTGTGTGGGACTCTTTTAAGGCCGCTTTCCGAGGCGAAACCATCTCTTTTGTCATTAAGGTAAGGAAGCAGCAAGAAAAAAAGAACCAACAACTGATGTGGGATCTAGCTAGGGCTGAAGAAGAGCATATCTCGTTGATAGCACAGGGACAGGAGGGAGATCAAACTCAGTATCGAATAATCGCACTGAAAGCAGAGCTAACTAACTGGCTAACGCAGAAATCTGCTGAGGAGTATCAATCTCACCGAAACAGTGCCTATGAAACTGGAGAACAAGTTGGCAGGAGGTTAGCGCTCTGTACTAGGCAGAAGATATCCTCTAGCGCTATATCTTTGATTAAAATAGGTGGGCAAGTCTATACCTATCCAGAGGACATAATCAGAGGTTTCCAAAATTACTACCAGGCCCTGTACCAAGATGATATTAACAAAAGCCGAGAAGAGGTTTCTCATGGTATGGCAGAGATGCTTGCCGATATCAATATTGGAGAGGGGCTGGATAGGCTTACTAGAGAGGAGCTAGAGGCAGAAATTACATTCGAAGAAGTTCAACTAGCACTGTCAGGAATGGCTACAGGGAAGGCGGAAGGTCCGGACCGGATACCTCTTGAGGTTTACAAAATTCTGGAATCAGCTATAACACCCTTGCTCTTAGATCTGTTTAGGGGTGTACAGCATAATGGGACCCCCCCCCCCGAGTCTTGGAAAGAGACCGCCATTATAATCTTTCCCAAAAAAGGGAAGCCGGTGGATAACCCATCTTCCTATCGGCCGATCTCCCTGATCAACTCCGACACCAAAATTTACTCTAAAATTCTGGCTAATCGGCTAGGAAGGGTCATAGAGCATCTGGTTTCCCCATGGCAACACGGGTTTATCCCCGGTAAAGGAATAACGGATCATACCCGTAGGGTTATTTCTCTTTTTGATATTATAACCGGGGTGGGGGACCAGATGGCTATGATCCTCCTGGATGCCGAAAAAGCCTTTGATCGGGTGTCCTGGGAGTTTTTATGGCAGATATTGGAACTGAATGGCTTCGGCCCTCGGCTCATAAAGGCTATTAAGGCAATGTACTGTCAGCCAAAAGCCAGACTACAACTAATGGGGAGGGAATCCGGTAATATTAACATATCAAGGGGGACCAGACAGGGCTGTCCCTGCTCCCCCATTTTATTTGCTTTATATATCGACCCCCTAGTGTCTAAGCTGCTACAGACCCGGAAGATTAAACCAATAATTACTGGTGGGTTTGAGACAAAAGTATTGGCTTACGCCGATGATATCGCGGTTTTAACTTCCAACCCTGCCGAGGCAATTGAAGAAATTAGCAGGATTGCTGAGGGCTATGGTCTTCTATCTGGTTATGCTTTGAATGCTGGGAAAACTATAGTACTATGCACTGATAATATAGTTTTTAATGACCCCAAGAGAGTAACCTCCGCAGTGTACCTCGGGGTTCGAATAAGTGCCAAGGTGGATGAGATTAGTAGAATTAATTTTGAACCCTTGATTAAAAATATAGGGATGAATTAAGGAGGGTCAACGGGTTACACTTGTCTATTATTGGGAGGGGAATTTCCTAAAAATGACCATGCTACCAAAAATATTGTATTTGTTTCGGGCAATTCCGCTGGCTTTAGAAGACAATTTATTGAGGGCACTGGAATCAACCTTCTCCAATTTTATATGGCAATATGGGAAGGTCAGAAGAGCATTGCGGTATTTAGCACTGCCCCAAGACAGGGGAGGACTTGCAGTCCCAAATATCACTTTATATTACTGGGCAGCACTTCTACATCAGATGACCACCCTTTTATCGGTGAATAATACTAGGGAACCAGCACAGGGCCTAAAAATACCCACAATTTATGAACTATCTATGGGGAAGGAAGCCTCTGGGCTGTTACTGAGACAACTGGAACCTAGTTATTATAAGAAGGTGCGGTTTAAAGTGATATATAGCTCATGGAGAATCTGGAAGCAGGTCTCTAAATTTATGGCAATTCCTAAAATTTCTAGATACACCCCCTATGGCGCTCGCCACTATTGCCATACCTGGTCAATGATGATATGGGGAAAAAGTGGGAAAAATATGGGGTAGGAACAATAGGGGATTTCTGTGGGGAGAACAAGATTTTCAATTTTCTAGGCTACAACGGGTGTTTGGCGTTTTAGATAACCATTACTTTAAATTTGTCCAGATTAAGAATATTCTCACCTTATGGAGTCCTAAGATTAAGTTAGATAAGATTCCACTTTTGGAAGTTATAACCAGGGAATCGAGCAGAATTAGAGATTTTTATAAAATACTTCTTGACAAAAGCCCTGACGACCTGGAAAAACTGAAGCATCCTGGGCGATAAAATTGGGAAACCCCGATGTGGATATCTATATGAGCCTCTCCTTAACCGCCAAAATCTTTTATCTTCAAATTTAAAAGCTCAACTCTATAAAACTATATTTAATCTTTACTTTACTCCTGCTAAACTTTACCTTTGGGGGAAAAGGGCTGACGACAAATGTCCCAGATGTGGGTTAGGACCTGCCACCTTGATACACATGCTATATGATTGTGATAAACTGGCTCCATTGAAAGAAGGGCTGCTAGGTTTTTGGGAGGTACTGTTTGGTCTTAGATTAGAACTAACCCCCACTCTGCTGGTTCTTGGATATGATAGTGCTTTGGGTCTTAATACCAAACAAGAATATGGTTTGTTTCTGGGGGCAGGGGTATTTAGGATACTATTAGCTGCAAGGTGGAAAGATGCTGAGCCACCAAGTTTTCATATGTGGCTTGCTAGGCTCCTCGGAATTTACAAACAAGAGCTGTCCATATATGCTTGTAGTGGCAGACAGGCCGGAGCTCGGGGGAGGAAGATCTGGGCACATATGGCTGAATGGAGTAGAGATGCAAGGAGGGAGTAGGGGGTTAAAATCAAGCAGTATTGCATTGTGCCTGTCTGGTCAATGGGGTCGTGTTTCTTTTGTTTGTTAAATTGCATAATCCTGGGTAAGCTGTATTGAAATCTTTGCTGTTCTATTTGATTTTCCCAATGCAATATTTACAGGAATTATTACGATGTGTCTTCCAAAACTGTTTCTTAATAATTTTTTTTTTTGTGTGCTTTTTGCCTCCTTTTTCTATGAATCTTATGTATTTGTATTTATACTTCTGGATATGTCTAATAAAAAAATAAAAAAATAAAAAATGAATCCAAGAGAGGAGTAACCAACTCACAAAGCACAAATCAGGCTCCCTATCTAAGAACAGTGACTATTGTGGGTTAGACACACCCTCATACCTAGAGCCTCATACAATCCACTTGTGTCTTTTGAAACTGATCTTTCTGGATCTCTGCCATTACACTGGAATCTCAGTCCATTTACAGATTATATACAGTGATCATGGCCCCATTCTACTTCCAACACACAGGTAAATGGGACTACTCAACCCCTAGCACTACCAGGCACTGCAGAACCATTTTCCAGTACCATCACCCCCAAGGAGTAGAGCCACCGATTCAGCAACCCAAATCAGCGCCTCCATTTCCAAGGGCAGCGGCTATTATGGGATGATTCTGCCTCAGCCCTAGATTCTCATATAATCCACTTTGGTGCTATTCATTAACTCAGAACTATCCATTTCTGTCAACTGCAGCCTGAAATTAAAATGTATTTAAGGCTCTCAAAATGATACTAGCCTCGTTTTAGTTTGTGACCACATGTGTGAAAGAGAACTCGATTGTCAAATCTTCAGCAACAGCAAAGCACTCCTTCAGAAGAAACTGCAACCGATGACAGGAGTAACCAACTCAGCAAGTTCAATTCACACCCTCCCACTTCAGGAAAATCGATCATTGTGGGTTGGACAGTCATCAATTTCTCAATATACAAACTAAATTGCTGGGATCTGAAACTATGATCTTTTTTGCCTTTGCCATTACACTGGAATCTCAACCTATTTATTGATTATAAACTATGATCCAGACCCAATTCAACTTCCCACCTATACGCAACTGAGACTATTCATCTCCCTGCATTACAATCCACTGCAGAATCCTCTCATAGCACAATTTCATACATAGAGTGGAGTCACGGACCATTGTGAGTTGATTCTGCCCTAGTCCTAGGCGCTTATACAATCCACTATCTATAGATTATAAAAACTGATCGTGGACTTGCTATACCTCTAACCTACATTAGTATGTGACTACTCAGCCCCATACCCCGCTACATTTCAAAACATTTCAGAACCCTCTTCCAGCACAAGCACACCTATGGAGTAGAGCCACTGACTCAGCTACTAGAGCTGGCTGGTAACCACCAAGCTACATCTCAAGAGACTCACGAGACAGACACTCTGACCGAGGGAACAGCTGACCCTAGGAACCTCACAACCCGTCCACCTCCTGCCCCCCCCTAAAGACTCTGACTTGTTAGCTAGCCTTTCAAATGTACAGGACTCATTGCCCACATCTAGGGACCCCATGATAAAATGTCCAGCGAAAACACGCAAACTAGGGGAAAGACGCAAAACCTCCGCCCCGGGGTTGCCCGTATCTACCAAGTTGACTGAGAAGACTATACCCGAGCGTGGAAAGGCTCCACACACTCAAGTAACGGACAACTTAGTAGCCAGCAGGAGGGACGTCCCAGAAGACAGCATTTTGGTACCCTTTAAAAACTTGGAAACGCTGATTACCACAGCCCTAAATGCATTTGACACACAGATTTCCGTACTTGAGCAAACAGTGGGATCACAAAAGGGGTCAGTGGACATCCTACACTCAAGTATAAGCTGTTGGCTCTCCGATTTTCAGAAAAACCTTTTAAATACAGGTTCAAGTACTATCACTCGTGATGATATTGACAGTTTAAGGGCTGGAGCATCCCCCCAGGCTCAGGCCCTATTGACAGCCCCACCACAACCGTCCTTGCATGCCTGTATCCATAATAAAATCGGCGCTCCTAGGATAATGGAGGCTATTCCCGGGTGGCAGGTGCTTGGCATAGCCCAACCAACCCACCAGGGAAGCTCTAGTAACCCAGACCTGGCCGTTCCTACTACATTTCAAAAACCCCTGTTAGCGTATCGCCCTTGTAACATCACCATCCAGCTGCCTCCAGCGGCCACACCTTATGTCGTTGTGCTGGTGGATGTGCCCCCTTTGAGGAAGGGCACAGAGGAGAACTTTGACCAACTCAAAAACAAAACAGTTCATTGGCTGGCAACCAGGACAAGTGCTTCTTATCTCCTTAAACAGACTCTGGCAGAAGAAATTTTAATGGTCCGCAGGGTTGGCTGGATAGGCCAAACTCAAAAAACGGTAACGGGAGATTGCATAATAGTGAACTTTAACAATCCTATGCAGGCGGGTTCAATTTTCCATGCTCTAGGACTAAAGGGCACATCAGTGGATCGCATATCTGCTCTCCCACTGGCCTTTTTCTACCCGCCCAAAAATTATGATGGTGGGGTCTCGAAACACTGGAATTTGCCTCAAGGAAAGATGCATCGCGGCCCACTAAACTCTCACGTTTTATCTGATACCTCTGCTCTACCTTTAAGTAACCGTTTTCTTCCGCTGAGCGAGTTCGATGATCCAGATTGACTGAACCCTATTCCTGTTACAGATACCCAGACCCATGTTACTTCGAATAAGGACCCTGTGTTTTTGACCCAAAACTTTATTAAGGTCCTTTGTTGGAATATTGCTGGGGTCCAGAGCAAACTTTCAGATGATGATTGGTTGGACATGCTGAAGAACTTTAGTTTTATTTGTTTACAGGAAATGTGGGACACTAAGGGTTGCTTGTATCTTGATGGTAGCTACCCGCTCCTCCAGTGGGCAGGCTAGTGGCGGTCTCATAATCTTAATCAAACTTAAGTATAATTGTAAAGTTGAGGTTATAAATTCCAAATGCAAAACAATCTTTGGCACCCTTTCAACATTTCCTAGTAAATGTAGACTGCTACTTATTAATTTCTATAATGCAGTTCCATCGAAAAACGAGACGGATGCTATTGCAAGTCTTAATATATTTATGGACGACTTTTTTCTGTCGGAACCCCCTTTTACTTTGATCATGTTGGTGGGAGATTTTAACTTGCATCTGTGTTGCTCTTGCTCTAACAATAAAGACTCAGATTTTGAGGGGCCATTTGAAAATCAGGCACACTTTAAACATACACGCCAAGGGGATGTTGCAAACAGCCTTATTTCTGAGTATAATTTGGTGAATCTATTGGTGAGTAATCAGTGTCACCCGGATGTGAGCACACCCACTTTTAAAGGGGGGAGGGGGGAGACATTGTAGCGTGATTCATTATATTTTTGTTTCAGGTTGCCTCCTAGCCACACTCTTAGATTCTGAGGTTTTAAAACGCAACCTGAGCGATCAAAACCAGATAACTATCATTTTATTGGGATAATAAAGCCCTGAGTCTAACACCCCTTTACAAGGAGCGCATTACATTGGCTGATCAGGGTCAAAGGCTAAGGTGGGCCACTATTGTTCCATCGGCTTTTGCCCAAAATCTGATTATCTCATGTTATGCTGATTTCCACACCTGTCTGTCAGAAGTAGAGTCGCCACAGAGAATTTTGACATCATTTACCAATTTCTGTAGGTTTATTAAGTCTGCAATCCTCAAAACTGCCACATTACTGATCACCTGTGTGGAAAGATGGTTTGATAGGCAATGCTCCAGAACCCATAAAGACCTCTGGAATCTTTTGCTTGCTAAACCCCGTTGTCAAGAAAAAGCCAAGAAGGCCAGGGCGGCGTTCAAAAACGCCTATAAGGAACGTAAAGTTCAAATCAAAGAAGAGGCCTGGGATAAGCTACAAATGGCTAGTCTGCAACGTAACAGCTCTGCTTTCTGGGGTCTTATCAACTCGTCTCTTTTTCACGATGACCATCTCTCCAACTAGGCTTGTACCATCTCCTCTCAGGTCTAGGTGGTTTATTTCAAGGCCATCTATGGCAGTTCGGGCTGGACTGTTCCCATGAGGCACAGGGTCAGACTGATTTGCATATGGCCATGTCTGAACTGGGGTGGTGGAGTGAGCTAAAGAATGATGATGGATTAAACCCAGATCAGTTGACTGGGGGTGAGTGTTTGATTGGCTCAAACGTTCCGTCCATCATCCCCTTTTGTATCGCTTTGGTCGCCCTAAGTTGGCGGGGTATGCCCAGACGTGGGTCCCTTGCTCACTTTGCCACTGGATTCAAGCAAGCCTGGCTGATGACGGCTGAAATGCCAGAAACCGGTCCTAGGATGCTTGTTTCCGGTCCAGGGAAGACATGGCTTGGCAGTTCGGGCTGGACTGTTCCCATGAGGCACAGGGTCAGACTGATTTGCATATGGCCATGTCTGAACTGGGGTGGTGGAGTGAGCTAAAGAATGATGATGGATTAAACCCAGATCAGTTGACTGGGGGTGAGTGTTTGATTGGCTCAAACGTTCCGTCCATCATCCCCTTTTGTATCGCTTTGGTCGCCCTAAGTTGGCGGGGGTATGCCCAGACGTGGGTCCCTTGCTCACTTTGCCACTGGATTCAAGCAAGCCTGGCTGATGACGGCTGAAATGCCAGAAACCGGTCCTAGGATGCTTGTTTCCGGTCCAGGGAAGACATGGCTTGGCAGTTCGGGCTGGACTGTTCCCATGAGGCACAGGGTCAGACTGATTTGCATATGGCCATGTCTGAACTGGGGTGGTGGAGTGAGCTAAAGAATGATGATGGATTAAACCCAGATCAGTTGACTGGGGGTGAGTGTTTGATTGGCTCAAACGTTCCGTCCATCATCCCCTTTGTATCGCTTTGGTCGCCCTAAGTTGGCGGGGGTATGCCCAGACGTGGGTCCCTTGCTCACTTTGCCACTGGATTCAAGCAAGCCTGGCTGATGACGGCTGAAATGCCAGAAACCGGTCCTAGGATGATTGTTTCCGGTCCAGGGAAGACATGGCTTGGCAGTTCGGGCTGGACTGTTCCCATGAGGCACAGGGTCAGACTGATTTGCATATGGCCATGTCTGAACTGGGGTGGTGGAGTGAGCTAAAGAATGATGATGGATTAAACCCAGATCAGTTGACTGGGGGTGAGTGTTTGATTGGCTCAAACGTTCCGTCCATCATCCCCTTTTGTATCGCTTTGGTCGCCCTAAGTTGGCGGGGGTATGCCCAGACGTGGGTCCCTTGCTCACTTTGCCACTGGATTCAAACAAGCCTGGCTGATGACGGCTGAAATGCCAGAAACCGGTCCTAGGATGCTTGTTTCCGGTCCAGGGAAGACATGGCTTGGCAGTTCGGGCTGGACTGTTCCCATGAGGCACAGGGTCAGACTGATTTGCATATGGCCATGTCTGAACTGGGGTGGTGGAGTGAGCTAAAGAATGATGATGGATTAAACCCAGATCAGTTGACTGGGGGTGAGTGTTTGATTGGCTCAAACGTTCCGTCCATCATCCCCTTTTGTATCGCTTTGGTCGCCCTAAGTTGGCGGGGGTATGCCCAGACGTGGGTCCCTTGCTCACTTTGCCACTGGATTCAAACAAGCCTGGCTGATGACGGCTGAAATGCCAGAAACCGGTCCTAGGATGCTTGTTTCCGGTCCAGGGAAGACATGGCTTGGCAGTTCGGGCTGGACTGTTCCCATGAGGCACAGGGTCAGACTGATTTGCATATGGCCATGTCTGAACTGGGGTGGTGGAGTGAGCTAAAGAATGATGATGGATTAAACCCAGATCAGTTGACTGGGGGTGAGTGTTTGATTGGCTCAAACGTTCCGTCCATCATCCCCTTTTGTATCGCTTTGGTCGCCCTAAGTTGGCGGGGGTATGCCCAGACGTGGGTCCCTTGCTCACTTTGCCACTGGATTCAAGCAAGCCTGGCTGATGACGGCTGAAATGCCAGAAACCGGTCCTAGGATGCTTGTTTCCGGTCCAGGGAAGACATGGCTTGGCAGTTCGGGCTGGACTGTTCCCATGAGGCACAGGGTCAGACTGATTTGCATATGGCCATGTCTGAACTGGGGTGGTGGAGTGAGCTAAAGAATGATGATGGATTAAACCCAGATCAGTTGACTGGGGGTGAGTGTTTGATTGGCTCAAACGTTCCGTCCATCATCCCCTTTTGTATCGCTTTGGTCACCCTAAGTTGGCGGGGGTATGCCCAGACGTGGGTCCCTTGCTCACTTTGCCACTGGATTCAAGCAAGCCTGGCTGATGACGGCTGAAATGCCAGAAACCGGTCCTAGGATGCTTGTTTCCGGTCCAGGGAAGACATGGCTTGGCAGTTCGGGCTGGACTGTTCCCATGAGGCACAGGGTCAGACTGATTTGCATATGGCCATGTCTGAACTGGGGTGGTGGAGTGAGCTAAAGAATGATGATGGATTAAACCCAGATCAGTTGACTGGGGGTGAGTGTTTGATTGGCTCAAACGTTCCGTCCATCATCCCCTTTGTATCGCTTTGGTCGCCCTAAGTTGGCGGGGGTATGCCCAGACGTGGGTCCCTTGCTCACTTTGCCACTGGATTCAAGCAAGCCTGGCTGATGACGGCTGAAATGCCAGAAACCGGTCCTAGGATGCTTGTTTCCGGTCCAGGGAAGACATGGCTTGGCAGTTCGGGCTGGACTGTTCCCATGAGGCACAGGGTCAGACTGATTTGCATATGGCCATGTCTGAACTGGGGTGGTGGAGTGAGCTAAAGAATGATGATGGATTAAACCCAGATCAGTTGACTGGGGGTGAGTGTTTGATTGGCTCAAACGTTCCGTCCATCATCCCCTTTTGTATCGCTTGGTCGCCCTAAGTTGGCGGGGGTATGCCCAGACGTGGGTCCCTTGCTCACTTTGCCACTGGATTCAAGCAAGCCTGGCTGATGACGGCTGAAATGGCAGAAACCGGTCCTAGGTTGCTTGTTTCCGGTCCAGGGAAGACATGGCTTGGCAGTTCGGGCTGGACTGTTCCCATGAGGCACAGGGTCAGACTGATTTGCATATGGCCATGTCTGAACTGGGGTGGTGGAGTGAGCTAAAGAATGATGATGGATTAAACCCAGATCAGTTGACTGGGGGTGAGTGTTTGATTGGCTCAAACGTTCCGTCCATCATCCCCTTTTGTATCGATCTATAGCCTTCAAGCAGAGTCGGAGCCTACAGAATGTCCCCGGACGGAGTGTAACTTAACTTTTAATCTGTCTGAGGTTAGAGACATTATCTCACAGTTGCCTTTAAATTAGGCACCAGGGCCCGACGGGGTACCGTGGGACCTAAACAAGGCTTGCATAGACTTGTGGGCCCCGATATTGACACTGCATTTAAACTCTGCGGTATCGGGTCATTTTCCCTTGACCTGGTCTCAGTCTATAATAGTCCCTGTTTTTAAAAAGGGCAATAGATCTGACACAGCCTGTTTTAGACCCATTTCCCTTATAGACTCGGAGGTGAAACTTATTGGTAGGATTTTATTAAATTGCCTCACGGAGTGGGCCGATGAGCGAGGCTTCTTGTCTGACCTTAAGTACGAGTTTTCCCCAAGTCGGGGAACAGTAGAGCAGACCTTGAATCTCTATCTTTTAACCTGTAAATACACCAAGGCCAAGAAGGGTGCCATCCATCTGGCCTTCATGGACCTTAGCTCGGCCTTTGATAGAGTTAACCGCTCTAAGCTTTGGTCCATGATGGAACAAATGGGTGTTGATGTAGCCTTAATTAATTTCTTGCGTGATTTGCACAATGGTCTTTCCGCCAGCATTAGGTTTGGTCCCAATGGGGAATGCACTGAGCACTTTGAGCTTCAGCGGGGGTGCGGCAGGGCTGTATTTTAGCTCCTTTTCAATTTATTTTTTATATTAACAACATAGAGCAGGCCTTGACAGTTGCAGGTGTTGACGTCCCCAGAATAGGAGACCGTCCTATTCCTGCCTTGTTATATGCGGACGATACAGTTTTAATGGCCCGCACCGCCAAAAGTCTGAACAAGCTTCCTACTCTTTTTATTAGTTTTATGAATAGCCTTGACTTATCTACAAACCTTTTAAAGTCACACGTCATGACGTTTGGTCCATCAAATACGAAAGCCATGAAATATGTGATAGATGGCCAACATATTAGAACGGTGGATAAGTTCAAGTATCTGTGGTTGCAATTGGATTCTAAGTTTAACTGGCATTCGCTTATAAATCAGAATGTTTTTTCTTTTAGCAGGGCGATATTTGGCATTAGGGATTTTTCCCGCCGATTGGGATGCACTCATATCCAATCGGTCTTGGAGATATACAAGGCCAAATGTATCCCCTTAGTGTGCTATGGTAGTGGAACCTGGGGATACGGCCAGGTTGCACCACTCCAAGTCAATGAAAACAAGTATTTAAGGAGTCTCCTGAGAGTTTGCCAAAGTACACCTTATGAAATCGTCCATGAAGAATTAGGAATGGATTTTTTAATTGATCGACTTCGCCTCAATCCACTAAAACTTTGGAATTCAATTTGGACAAAGGAGGAACTGAGCTTCAGTAGACTGGTTTTGCAAGATTGTCTACAACTTGAAAAGTCTTTACAGATGCCTTGGCTGGCGTATGTGGCGCATAGCTTGCAGGCCATAGGGCGGCCGGATATGTTTGCTAACACCTCAAACATAACTGGAGCTAACCGTAAATGGGTTGAAACCGCTCTTAGGGATAAGTTGATGTCAGAGCGCGAGGATGTCGCTCTAACAAAACACTGTATGCGATACGCAATATTGGTGAAAACAGTAGCATCGAGCCATATCTGACCTGGAACATGTCACGCCACCAATGCCGTATGCTGACCTATTTTAGATTACATTTATTTCCCCGATTGGTTCCCTTTAATCATGGCTGTTTTAAGTACTCAGGTCTCCCTCTTTGCAATTGTGATAACACATCGATCAATGATACATGTGGTTATGCTTTGTCCAAAATACAGTAACCTGCGATATAAGTTTATACGCCCAATCGTATGACTGCTGAATTTTAATCAAGTTAGACCAGCCTTACTTTTCTTACACTTTCTGAACTCCCCTTCTATTTGCTTCTTTCATGTGCGTTTTCTGATGGGAGTTCTAAAACATGAATGATTATGGCACTGAAATTTTGTATGTTGTTTTTAAATGACTTGTCTTTTATGATTTTAATTATAAAGTCGAATAAAGATTATGAATTTGATTTGACTCAGCTACCCAAATCTGCGCCTCCATTTCCAAGAGCAGCGGCTATTGTGGGATGATTCTGCAGCCTGAAATCAAAATTTATTTAAGGCTGACAAATTGATACTAGCCTCACTTTAGTTGGTGACCACAGCTGTGGAAAGAGCACTCGATTACCAAATCTTCAGCACCAGCACAGCACTGCCCCAGATGCATTGCATCAGATGAGAGGAGGAAACAATTTAGCAATTTCAAATCACACTCTCCCTCTTCAGGAATAGCGATCATTGTGGGTTAGAAACAGTTTATTCACTATATCAAAATACAAATTACTTTGCTGGGATTCGGAACTCTCATCTTTCTTGGTCTCTGCCATCACACTGGAATCTCAACCTACTTATTGATTATAAGCTATGATCCAGGCCCAATTCAAATGCCCACCTATAAGTGACTGCGAATATTCAACCCCCTGCATTACAGTCCACTGCACAATCATCTCATAGCACAATCTCATACAAAGAGTGGAGTCACTGACTCAGCAACCCAAATCAGGCATTCTATCTCCAAGAAGAGCGGCCATTGTGAGTTGATTCTGCCTGAGCCCTAGACGCTTATACAATCCACTATCTATAGATTATAAAAACTGATGGTGGACTTGCTATACCTCTAACCTACACTAGAATGCGACTACTCAGCCCCATACCCCGCTGCATTTTGAAAAATTTCAGAACCCTCTTCCAGCACCATCACACCGAAGGAGCAGAGCCACTGACTCAGCTACCCGAATCAGCGCCTCCATTTCCAAGAGCAGCGGCTATTACGGGATGATTCTGCCTCAGTCCTAGACCCTCATACAATCCACTTTGGTGTTATTTATTGGCTCAGATCTATCCCATTCTGTCAACTGCAGCCTGAAATCAAAATGTATTTAAGGCTCTCAAAATGATACTACCCACCCTTTAGTTGGTGACCATAGCTGTGGAGACAGTACCCGACTACTGAATCTTCAGCACTGCCCCAGATGCATTGCAGCAGATGAGAGGAGGAAACAATTTAGCAAGTTCAAATCACACACTCCCTCTTCAGGAAAAACGATCATTGTGGGTTAGAATCTGTCTCATTACTATATAATATTACAAACTACTTTGCTGGGATTTGGAACTCTCATCTTTCTTGGTCTCTGCCTTTACACTGGAATCTCAAACTATTTATTGATTATAAACTATGATCCAGGTTCAATTCAACTTCCAACCTATATGTGACTGGGACTACTCAACCCCCTGCATTACAATCCACTTGAGAATCATCTCATAGCACAATCTCATTCAAAGAGCGGAGTCACTGACTCAGCAACCCAAATCAGGCACTCTATCTCCAAGAAGAGAGGCCATTGTGAGTTGATTCTGCCTGAGCCCTAGATGCTTATACAATTCACTATCTATAGATTATAAAAACTGATCGTGGACTTACTATACCGCTAACCTACGATAGTATGAGACTACTCAGACCCAAACCCCCCTGTATTTAGAAACACTTCAGAACCCTCTTCCAGCACAAGCACACCCAAGGAGTAGAACCACTGACTCAGCTACCCAAATCAGCGCCTCCATTTCCAAGAGCAGCGGCTATTGTGGGATGATTCTGCCTCGGCCTTAGACACTCATACCCCTTCTAGGAGGACTTCGAGGAAACCCTTTGGAACTTAAGAGGTTGGAGGGCCACCCCACCCGTGGATACTGTAGTACCCAAGTTACCTATCCCAGAGGAGCCGGATGCATAGGTCTTGAGTGGTGTCGGAAACCGCCGTCGTTCTCAATGGAGGGCTGCAAAGAAGTACTGCTGCCGTGAAGGTGAAGAGGGTCCGGTGGAATCCAAGCCTGGATTCTGGAAGGAAGGAACCTGAAAGCAGAGGGGACAGAGTCTGGGTCACTTCAGAGTGACCAGGGGCTAGGGAGACGAATGCCCACCGATGTCGCGTGCTTCAGGTGCGAAGAAGGGATGCTTGACTCCTCAGCCACGAGGACCAGGAAACGTCGACGACAACCAGGAGCCAGACACGAGCTGTCCCACGAAGGATGTCGAGTGCTGAGGGGTCAGTGTCCAGCTGGAGCACCAACAAGCCTTGGCAAAAGCAACCCATGCAGGAAGGTCAAGCAGGTTACGGTGTAGACCAGCAAGGTCCAGGGGACTCACCAAGCAATGGGGAGTCAGGGCACGTCTGGAGCAACCAGGGAAGCCCAACAGAAATCAAGATGACCCTCAGGAGGACCCACAGGCCGAATGACCAGGAGTCGCAAGAGAACCTCGAGCAAGATTGCAAAGCACCAGCCCACGGAGCACTCGGTGCGAGGAGGCCGGAGTTCTTTGGTGCAAATACTGCTCAGGGTCAGGACTACACGGAGTCCAATGCACAAGCTCGGGAATCGCCAACTAGCATATGCAACTGCAAATGGACGCAGTGCACAGGGGTTCGGGTTATGCAGTCCCCACGAGGGATACTGGCCTCAAACTTGCTGAGATCGACCTCAGGGACCTTCGTAACCCATCTCCTGTGTTGCTGAAATCTTCCGATTCCGCAGGCGCTCAGGAGCAGCAGACCGGTGAGTTGCGTGGAGGTGCCTGCTAGTGCAGGGGAGTGACTCCTTCACTCCAAGGGAGATTTTTCAGTTGTCCTTAGTGCACCACAGGTCCTGCACTGAGCCTGTATGGAGCAAGGGCACAGTGTCCAGACGGTCGAAGGTCAGTGGTTTCTTCTTGTAGAATCTTGTCCACGTAAAATCTAAAGTCTTACAGCCAGGTAAGCCCTTTTGTACCCATGGGAGAGGGTTGGACAGATTCGGGGGACCCTCCTTGGGGAGGGTCAGGACAGAGGGGTGGTTACACCCATGTCCTTTGTACAGTTTCGCGCCAGAGCAGGAGCCAGCGGCTCCCAGAACGGGTTTGAGCTGGACTATGCACAGGGACACCAAATGTGCCCCAAGTGCAGACTTTCAGGCACTCTCAGAGTGCACCCACCCAGCCCCAATACACTAACTCCTGTCTGGGAGGTTTTCACAACTTCCTGTGACAGGATGCCTATTGTGCTGCCTTCCTCTGCTCGAGCTTGGCTCAGCAGCAGGAGGGCAGAAATGTGTCTCTGGTCGGCAGCATCCATTTTGTGCTGTCCAGGTCGAGAAGGCTGGCACCGGATAGACCAGTGACCCCACGAAGCTCGCTTCAGAAGGGTGGAATCATACCTCCCACACCGGAGGTATGATTCCAAGGTGTTTGATACCAAACACGATGTTTCTATGCAGCTGTTTTCAAGATAGCATTTACAGCGAGGTTATAATGCACCTCTACCTATATGTCCGGCTGAATCACAGACAACCCGGGAGAATGGTCTCCGAAGGCTGCAGAGGGGCTCTTCTCACGCAGGGACACCCTTTCACTAAAAACCCAGCACCCTGCCTTCAGGATTGCTAAGGCCTGCTATAGGGGTGGCTTATAAGTTTTAAGTGTAGTGACCAGTAGATATAGTGAACCTATATCTAAAGTAAGTGGTGCAAGCACCAGCTTACACAGGTTGCAGTATCAGACCTGCAGTTCCATTTTGCATGGCCTCTCATGGGTGGCATATTACATGCTTCAGCCCATGGGAGGCCTCTGGGGTACGTATGCCCTGGGTACATGGGTACCATATACTAGGGACTTATAAGGGTACCCAGTAGCCAATCTGGAGTGTACCAAAGTACATGCAACAATTTAGAGGAGAAAGCAGATAGACTGGGGTCCTGATTAGCAGGATCCCATTCATACTAGTCAAAAACAGTGCAACATCAAGCAAAAAGTGGGGGTAACCATAAGAAGCAGATCCTACTTTCCTACAGTGACCACAGCTGTGTACTAGATTATCAAGTAATCAGCACCAGCACAGCACTGCAGGTCCAATTCAACTTCCACCTATACACAACTGGGACTACTCAATCCCCTGCATTAAAATCCACTGCATAATCATCTCATAGCACAATCTCATACAAATATCGGAGTCACTGACTTAGCAACCCAAATCAGGCACTCTATTTCCAAGAAGAGCGGCCATTGCGAGTTGATTCTGCCTAAATCCTAGACGTTAATACAAGCCACTATTTATAGATTATAAAAACTGATTGTGGATTCGCTATACCTCTAACCTATGATAGTATGTGACTACTCAGCCCCAAACCCCTCTGCATTTCGAAACACTTCACAACCCGCTTCCAGCAGCATCACACTCAAGGAGAAGAGCCACTGACTCAGCTACCCAAATCAGCGCCTCCATTTCCAAGAGCGGTGGCTATTGTGGGATGATTCTGCCTCAGCCCTAGAGCCTCATACAATCCACTTTGGTGTTATTTAATAACTCAGATCTATCCATTTCTGTCAACTGCAGCCTGAACTCAAAATGTATTTAAGGCTCTCAAAATGATATTAACCTCATTTTAGTTTGTGACCACACATGTCGAAAGAGGACTAGATTGTCAAATCTAGAGAAACAACAAAGCACTCCCTCAGATGGAACTGTAACCGATGAGAGGAGGAACCTACTCAGCAAGTTCAAATCACACCCTCCCTCTTCAGGAAAATCGATCGTTGTAGGTTAGACACAGTCTCACCAATTTCTCATCTTACAAACTACGTTGCTGGGATCTGAAGCCATGATCTCTCTTTATCTTTGCCATCACACTGGAATCTCAACCTCTTTATTGATTATAAACTATAAACAAGGCCCAATTCAACTTCCCACCTATACGCGACTGGGACTACTCAACCCCTGCATTAAAATCCACTACAGAATCATCTCATAGCACAATCTCATACAAAGAGCGGAGTCACTGACTCAGCAACCCAAATCAGGCACTCTATCTCCAAGAAGAGCGGCCATTGTGAGTGGATTCTGCCTAAATCCTAGACACTTATACAAGCCACTATCTAGAGATTAGAAAAACAGATCGTGGACTCACTATACCTCTAACCTATGATAGTATGCGACTACTCTGCCCCAAACCCCCTGCATTTCGAAACACTTCACAACCCGCTTCCAGCAGCATCACACCCAAGGAGAAGAGCCACTGACTCAGCTACCCAAATCAGCGCCTCCATTTCCAAGAGCAGCGACTCCTTGACACCGGAAGCTCAATTTATTTATTGATTATAAACAATGATCCAGGCCCAATTCAACTTCCCACCTATATGTGACTGGGACTACTCAACCCCCTGAATTACAATCCACTGCAGAATCATCTCATAGCACAATCTCATACAAAGAGCGGAGACGCTGACTCAGCAACCCAAATCAGGCACTCTATCTCCAAGAAGAGCGGCCATTGCGAGTTGATTCTGCCTAAATCCTAGACGCTAATACAAGCCACTATTTATAGATTATAAAAACTGATCGTGGATTCGCTATACCTCTAACCTATAATAGTATGCGACTACTCAGCCCCATACCCCCATGCATTTCAAAACATTTCAGAGCCCTCGTCGCGCAGCATCACACCCAAGGAGAAGAGCCACTGACACAGCTACCCAAATCAGCGCCTCCATTTCCAAGAGCAGCGGCTATTGTGGGGTGATTCTGCCTCAGCCCTAGAGCCTCAAACAATCCACTTTGGTGTTATTCAGTAACTCAGATCTATCCATTTCTGTCAACTGCAGCCTGAACTCAAAATGTATTTAAGGCTCTCAAAATGATATTAACCTCATTTTAGTTTGTGACCACACATGCCGAAAGAGGACTAGATTGTCAAATCTAGAGAAACAACAAAGCACTCCCTCAGATGAAACTGTAACCGATAAGAGGAGGAACCTAATCAGCAAGTTCAAATCACACCCTCCCTTTTCAGGAAAATCGATCGTTGTAGCTTAGACACAGTCTCATCAATTTCTCATCTTACAAACTACGTTGCTGGGATCTGAGGCCATGATCTCTCTTTATCTTTGCCATCACACTGGAATCTCAACCTCTTTACTGATTATAAACTATGATGCAGGCCCAATTCAACTTCCCACCTATACGAGACTGGGACTACTCAACCCCCTGCATTAAAATCCACTGCAGAATCATCTCATAGCACAATCTCATACAAAGAGCGGAGTCACTGACTCAGCAACCCAAATCAGGCACTCTATCTCCAAGAAGAGCGGCCATTGTGAGTAGATTCTGCCTAAATCCTAGACACTAATGCAAGCCACTATCTAGAGATTAGAAAAACTGATCGTGGACTCGCTATACCTCTAACCTATGATAGTATGCGACTCCTCTGCCCCAAACCCCCTGCATTTCGAAACACTTCACAACCCGCTTCCAGCAGCATCACACCCAAGGAGAAGAGCCACTGACTCAGCTACCCAAATCAGCGCCTCCATTTCCAAGAGCAGCGACTCCTTGACACTGGAAGCTCAATTTATTTATTGATTATAAACTATGATCCAGGCCCAATTCAACTTCCCACCTTATGCGACTGGGACTACACAACCCCCTGAATTACAATCCACTGCAGAATCATCTCATAGCACAATCTCATACAAAGAGCGGAGTCGCTGACTCAGCAACCCAAATCAGGCACTCTATCTCCAAGAAGAGCGGCCATAGTGAGTTGATTGTGCCAGAGTCGTAGACGCTTACACAATCCACTATCTATAGATTATAAAACTGATGGTGGACTTGCTATACCTCTAACCTACAATAGTATGCGACTACTCAGCCCCATACCCCCATGCATTTCAAAACATTTCAAAGCCCTCGTCCAGCAGCATCACACACAAGGAGAAGAGCCACTGACTCAGCTACCCAAATCAGCGCCTCCATTTCCAAGAGCAGCGACTCTGCCTTGACACTGGAAGCTCAATTTATTTATTGATTATAAACTACGATCCAGCATTAAAATCCACTGCAGAATCATTTCATAGAACAATCTCATACAAAGAGCGGAGTCACTGACTCAGCAACCCAAATCAGGCACTCTATCTCCAAGAAGAGCAGACATTGCGAGTTGACTCTGCCTAAATCCTAGACGCTAATACAAGCCGCTATTTATAGATTATAAAAACTGATCGTGGATTCGCTATACCTCTAACCTATAATAGTATGCGACTACTCAGCCCCGAACCTCCCTGCATTTCGAAACACTTCACAACCCGCTTCCAGCAGCATCACACCCAAGGAGTAGAGCCACTGACTCAGCTACCCAAATCAGCGCCTCCATTTCCAAGAGCAGCGACTCTGCCTTGACACTGGAAGCTCAATTTATTTATTGATTATAAACTATGATCCTGGCCCAATTCAACTTCCTACCTATATGCGACGGGGACTACTCAACCCCTGCATTAAAATCCACTGCAGAATCATCTCATAGCACAATCTCATACAAAGAGCGGAGTCACTGACTCAGCAACACAAATCAGGCACTCTATCTCCAAGAAGAGCAGACATTGCGAGTTGATTTTGCCTAAATCCTAGACGTTAATACAAGCCACTATTTATAGATTATAAAAACTGATTGTGGATTCGCTATACCTCTAACCTATGATAGTATGTGACTACTCAGCCCCAAACCCCTCTGCATTTCGAAACACTTCACAACCCGCTTCCAGCAGCATCACACTCAAGGAGAAGAGCCACTGACTCAGCTACCCAAATCAGCGCCTCCATTTCCAAGAGCGGTGGCTATTGTGGGATGATTCTGCCTCAGCCCTAGAGCCTCATACAATCCACTTTGGTGTTATTTAATAACTCAGATCTATCCATTTCTGTCAACTGCAGCCTGAACTCAAAATGTATTTAAGGCTCTCAAAATGATATTAACCTCATTTTAGTTTGTGACCACACATGTCGAAAGAGGACTAGATTGTCAAATCTAGAGAAACAACAAAGCACTCCCTCAGATGGAACTGTAACCGATGAGAGGAGGAACCTACTCAGCAAGTTCAAATCACACCCTCCCTCTTCAGGAAAATCGATCGTTGTAGGTTAGACACAGTCTCACCAATTTCTCATCTTACAAACTACGTTGCTGGGATCTGAAGCCATGATCTCTCTTTATCTTTGCCATCACACTGGAATCTCAACCTCTTTATTGATTATAAACTATAAACAAGGCCCAATTCAACTTCCCACCTATACGCGACTGGGACTACTCAACCCCCTGCATTAAAATCCACTACAGAATCATCTCATAGCACAATCTCATACAAAGAGCGGAGTCACTGACTCAGCAACCCAAATCAGGCACTCTATCTCCAAGAAGAGCGGCCATTGTGAGTGGATTCTGCCTAAATCCTAGACACTTATACAAGCCACTATCTAGAGATTAGAAAAACAGATCGTGGACTCACTATACCTCTAACCTATGATAGTATGCGACTACTCTGCCCCAAACCCCCCTGCATTTCGAAACACTTCACAACCCGCTTCCAGCAGCATCACACCCAAGGAGAAGAGCCACTGACTCAGCTACCCAAATCAGCGCCTCCATTTCCAAGAGCAGCGACTCCTTGACACCGGAAGCTCAATTTATTTATTGATTATAAACAATGATCCAGGCCCAATTCAACTTCCCACCTATATGTGACTGGGACTACTCAAACCCCTGAATTACAATCCACTGCAGAATCATCTCATAGCACAATCTCATACAAAGAGCGGAGACGGTGACTCAGCAACCCAAATCAGGCACTCTATCTCCAAGAAGAGCGGCCATTGCGAGTTGATTCTGCCTAAATCCTAGACGCTAATACAAGCCACTATTTATAGATTATAAAAACTGATCGTGGATTCGCTATACCTCTAACCTATAATAGTATGCGACTACTCAGCCCCATACCCCCATGCATTTCAAAACATTTCAGAGCCCTCGTCGCGCAGCATCACACCCAAGGAGAAGAGCCACTGACACAGCTACCCAAATCAGCGCCTCCATTTCCAAGAGCAGCGGCTATTGTGGGGTGATTCTGCCTCAGCCCTAGAGCCTCAAACAATCCACTTTGGTGTTATTCAGTAACTCAGATCTATCCATTTCTGTCAACTGCAGCCTAAAATCAAAATTTATTTAAGGCTCTCAAAATGATATTAGCCTCATTTTAGTTTGTGACCACACATGCCGAAAGAGGACTAGATTGTCAAATCTAGAGAAACAACAAAGCACTCCCTCAGATGAAACTGTAACCGATAAGAGGAGGAACCTAATCAGCAAGTTCAAATCACACCCTCCCTTTTCAGGAAAATCGATCGTTGTAGCTTAGACACAGTCTCATCAATTTCTCATCTTACAAACTACGTTGCTGGGATCTGAGGCCATGATCTCTCTTTATCTTTGCCATCACACTGGAATCTCAACCTCTTTACTGATTATAAACTATGATGCAGGCCCAATTCAACTTCCCACCTATACGAGACTGGGACTACTCAACCCCCTGCATTAAAATCCACTGCAGAATCATCTCATAGCACAATCTCATACAAAGAGCGGAGTCACTGACTCAGCAACCCAAATCAGGCACTCTATCTCCAAGAAGAGCGGCCATTGTGAGTAGATTCTGCCTAAATCCTAGACACTAATGCAAGCCACTATCTAGAGATTAGAAAAACTGATCGTGGACTCGCTATACCTCTAACCTATGATAGTATGCGACTCCTCTGCCCCAAACCCCCTGCATTTCGAAACACTTCACAACCCGCTTCCAGCAGCATCACACCCAAGGAGAAGAGCCACTGACTCAGCTACCCAAATCAGCGCCTCCATTTCCAAGAGCAGCGACTCCTTGACACTGGAAGCTCAATTTATTTATTGATTATAAACTATGATCCAGGCCCAATTCAACTTCCCACCTTATGCGACTGGGACTACACAACCCCCTGAATTACAATCCACTGCAGAATCATCTCATAGCACAATCTCATACAAAGAGCGGAGTCGCTGACTCAGCAACCCAAATCAGGCACTCTATCTCCAAGAAGAGCGGCCATAGTGAGTTGATTGTGCCAGAGTCGTAGACGCTTACACAATCCACTATCTATAGATTATAAAACTGATGGTGGACTTGCTATACCTCTAACCTACAATAGTATGCGACTACTCAGCCCCATACCCCCATGCATTTCAAAACATTTCAAAGCCCTCGTCCAGCAGCATCACACACAAGGAGAAGAGCCACTGACTCAGCTACCCAAATCAGCGCCTCCATTTCCAAGAGCAGCGACTCTGCCTTGACACTGGAAGCTCAATTTATTTATTGATTATAAACTACGATCCAGCATTAAAATCCACTGCAGAATCATTTCATAGAACAATCTCATACAAAGAGCGGAGTCACTGACTCAGCAACCCAAATCAGGCACTCTATCTCCAAGAAGAGCAGACATTGCGAGTTGACTCTGCCTAAATCCTAGACGCTAATACAAGCCGCTATTTATAGATTATAAAAACTGATCGTGGATTCGCTATACCTCTAACCTATAATAGTATGCGACTACTCAGCCCCGAACCTCCCTGCATTTCGAAACACTTCACAACCCGCTTCCAGCAGCATCACACCCAAGGAGTAGAGCCACTGACTCAGCTACCCAAATCAGCGCCTCCATTTCCAAGAGCAGCGACTCTGCCTTGACACTGGAAGCTCAATTTATTTATTGATTATAAACTATGATCCTGGCCCAATTCAACTTCCTACCTATATGCGACGGGGACTACTCAACCCCCTGCATTAAAATCCACTGCAGAATCATCTCATAGCACAATCTCATACAAAGAGCGGAGTCACTGACTCAGCAACACAAATCAGGCACTCTATCTCCAAGAAGAGCAGACATTGCGAGTTGATTTTGCCTAAATCCTAGACGCTAATACAAGCCACTATTTATAGATTATAAAAACTGATCGTGGATTCGCTATACCTCTAACCTATAATAGTATGCGACTACTCAGCCCCGAACCTCCCTGCATTTCGAAACACTTCACAAACCGCTTCCAGCAGCATCACACCCAAGGAGAAGAGCCACTGACTCAGCTACCCAAATCAGCGCCTCCATTTCCAAGAGCAGCGACTCCTTGCCACTGGAAGGTCAATTTATTTATTGTTTATAAACTACGATCCAGGCCTAATTCAACTTCCGACCTATATGCGACTGGGACTACTCAACCCCCTGCATTACAATCCACTGCAGAATCATCTCATAGCACAATCTCATACAAAGAGCAGAGTCACTGACTCAGCCACCCAAATCAGGCACTCTATCTCCAAGAAGAGCGGCAATTGCGAGTTGATTCTGCCTAAATCCTAGACGCGAATACAAGCCACTATTTACTGATTATAAAAACTGATCGTGGATTCGCTATACCTCTAACCTATAATAGTATGAGACTACTCAGCCCCGAACCTCGCTGCATTTCGAAACACTTCACAACCCTCTTCCACCAGCATCACACCCAAGGAGTAGAGCCACTGACTCAGCTACCCAAATTAGCGCCTCCATTTCCAAGAGCGACTCTGCCTTGACACTGGAAGCTCAATTTATTTATTGATTATAAACTACGATCCAGGCCCAATTCAACTTCCCACCTATATGCGACTGGGACTACTCAACCCCCTGCATTACAATCCACTGCAGAATCATCTCATAGCACAATCTCATACAAAGAGCAGAGTCACTGACTCAGCCACCCAAATCAGGCACTCTATCTCCAAGAAGAGCGGCCATAGTGAGTTGATTGTGCCAGAGTCGTAGACGCTTATACAATCCACTATCAATAGATTATAAAACTGATGGTGGACTTGCCATACCTCTAACCTACAATAGTATGCGACTATTCAGCCCCATACCCCCATGCATTTCAAAACATTTCAGAGCCCTCGTTGCGCAGCATCACACCCAAGGAGAAGAGCCACTGACACAGCTACCCAAATCAGCGCCTCCATTTCCAAGAGCGGCGGCTATTGTGGGGTGATTCTGCCTCAGCCCTAGAGCCTCATACAATCCACTTTGGTGTTATTCAATAACTCAGATCTATCAATTTCTGTCAACTGAAGCCTGAAATCAAAATTTATTTAAGGCTCTCAAGATAATACTAGCCTCATTTCAGTTTGTGACTACACGTGTCAAAAAAGGACTAGATTGTCAAATCTAGAGAAACAACAAAGCACTCCCTCAGATGAAACTAACCAATAAGAGGAGGAACCTACTCAGTAAGTTCAAATCACACCCTCCCTCTTCAGGAAAATTGATCGTTGTAGGTTAGACACAGTCTCACCAATTTCTCATCTTACAAACTACGTTGCTGGGATCTGAAGCCATGATCTCTCTTTATCTTTGCCATCACACTGGAATGTCAACCTCTTTGTTGATTATAACCTATGATCCAGGCCCAATTCAACTTCCCACCTATACGCGACTGGGACTACTCAACCCCCTGCATTAAAATCCACTGTAGAATCATCTCATAGCACAATCTCATACAAAGAGGGAGTCACTGACTCAGCAACCCAAATCAGGCACTCTATCTCCAAGAAGAGCGGCCATTGCGAGTTGATTCTGCCTAAATCCTAGACGCTAATACAAGCCACTATTTATAGATTATAAAAACTGATCGTGGATTCGCTATACCTCTAACCTATAATAGTATGCGACTACTCAGCCCCGAACCTCCCTGCATTTCGAAACACTTCACAAACCGCTTCCAGCAGCATCACACCCAAGGAGAAGAGCTACTGACTCAGCTACCCAAATCAGAGCCTCCATTTCCAAGAGCAGCGACTCCTTGACACTGGAAGCTCAATTTATTTATTGATTATAAACTATGATCCAGGCCCAATTCAACTTCCCACCTATATGCGACTGGGACTACACAACCCCCTGAATTACAATCCACTGCAGAATCATTTCATAGCACAATCTCATACAAAGAGCGGAGTCGCTGACTTAGCAACCCAAATCAGGCACTCTATCTCCAAGAAGAGTAGCCATAGTGAGTTGATTGTGCCAGAGTCGTAGACGCTTATACAATCCACTATCTATAGTTTATAAAACTGATGGTGGACTTGCCATACCTCTAACCTACAATAGTATGCGACTACTCAGCCCCATACCCCCATGCATTTCAAAACATTTCAGAGCCCTCGTCGCGCAGCATCACACCCAAGGAGAAGAGCCACTGACACAGCTACCCAAATCAGCGCCTCCATTTCCAAGAGTGGCGGCTATTGTGGGATGATTCTGCCTCAGCCCTAGAGCCTCATACAATCCACTTTAGTGTTATTCAATAACTCAGATCTATCCATTTCTGTCAACTGCAGCCTAAAATCAAAATTTATTTAAGGCTCTCAAAATGATATTAGCCTCATTTTAGTTTGTGACCACACATGTCGAAAGAGGACTAGATTGTCAAATATAGAGAAACAACAAAGCACTCACTCAGATGGAACTGTAACCGATGAGAGGAGGAACCTACTCAGCAAGTTCAAATCACACCCTCCCTCTTCAGGAAAATCGATCGTTGTAGGTTAGACACAGTCTCACCATTTTCTCATCTTACAAACTACGTTGCTGGGATCTGAAGCCATGATCTCTCTTTATCTTTGCCATCACACTGGAATGTCAACCTCTTTATTGATTATAAACTATGATCCAGGCCCAATTCAACTTCCCACCTATACGCGACTGGGACTACTCAACCTCCTGCATTAAAATCCACTGCAGATTATCTCATAGCACAATCTCATACAAAGAGCGGAGTCGCTGACTCAGCAACCCAAATCAGGCACTCTATCTCCAAGAAGAGCGGCCATAGTGAGTTGATTGTGCCAGAGTCGTAGACGTTTATACAATCCACTATCTATAGATTATAAAACTGATGGTGGATTTGCCATACCTCTAACCTACAATAGTATGCGAGTACTCAGCCCCATACCCCATGCATTTCGAAACATTTCAGAGCCCTCGTCGCGCAGCATCACACCCAAGGAGAAGAGCCACTGACACAGCTACCCAAATCAGCGCCTCCATTTCCAAGAGCGGCGGCTATTGTGGGATGATTCTGCCTCAGCCCTAGAGCCTCATACAATCCACTTTAGTGTTATTCAATATCTCAGATCTATCCATTTCTGTCAACTGCAGCCTAAAATCAAAATTTATTTAAGGCTCTCAAAATGATATTAGCCTCATTTTAGTTTGTGACCACACATGTCGAAAGAGGACTAGATTGTCAAATATAGAGAAACAACAAAGCACTCACTCAGATGAAACTGTAACCGACGAGAGGAGGAACCTACTCAGCAAGTTCAAATCACACCCTCCCTCTTCAGGAAAATCGATTGTTGAAGGTTAGACACAGTCTCATCAATTTCTCATCTTACAAACTACGTTGCTCGGATCTGAAGCCATGATCTCTCTTTATCTTTGCCATCACACTGCAATCTCAACCTCTTTATTGATTATAAACTATGATGCAGGCCCAATTCAACTTCCCACCTATACGCGACTGGGACTACTCAACCCCCTGCATTAAAATCCACTGCAGAATCATCTCATAGCACAATCTCATACAAAGAGCGGAGTCACTGACTCAGCAACCCAAATCAGGCACTCTGTCTCCAAGAGGAGCGGCCATTGTGAGTAGATTCTCCCTAAATCCTAGACACTAATGCAAGCCACTATCTAGAGATTAGAAAAACTGATCGTAGATTCGCAATACCTCTAACCTATAATAGTATGGGACTACTCAGCCCCAAAGCTCCCTGCATTTCGAAACACTTCACAACCCGCTTCCAGCAGCATCACACCCAAGGAGTAGAGCCACTGACTCAGCTACCCACATCAGCGCCTCCATTTCCAAGAGCAGCAACTCTGCCTTGACACTGTACGCTCAATTTATTTATTGATTATAAACTACGATCCAGGCCCAATTCAACTTCCCACCTATATGCGACTGGGACTACTCAACCCCCTGCATTACAATCCACTGCAGAATCATCTCATAGCACAATCTCATACAAAGAGGGGACTCACTGACTCAGCAACCCAAATCAGGCACTCTATCTCCAAGAAGAGCGGCCATTGCGAGTTCATTCTGCCTAAATCCTAGACGCTAATACAAGCCACTATTTATAGATTATAAAAACTGATCGTGGATTTGCTATACCTCTAACCTATAATAGTATGCGTCTACTCAGCCCCGAACCTCCCTGCATTTCGAAACACTTCACAACCCGCTTCCAGCAACATCACACCCAAGGAGTAGAGCCACTGACTCAGCTACCCAAATCAGCGCCTCCATTTCCAAGAGCAACTCTGCCTTGACACTGGAAGCTCAATTTATTGATTGATTATAAACTACGATCCAGGCCCAATTCAACTTCCCACCTATATGCGACTGGGACTACTCAACCCCCTGCATTACAATCCACTGCAGAATCATCTCATAGCACAATCTCATACAAAGAGCAGAGTCACTGACTCAGCAACCCAAATCAGGCACTCTATCTCCAAGAAGAGCGGCCATTGTGAGTTGATTCTGCCAGACTCTTAGACGCTTATACAATCTACTATCTGTAGATTATAAAACTGATGGTGGACTTGCTATACCTCTAACCTACAATAGTATGCGACTACTCAGCCCCATACCCCCATGCATTTCAAAACATTTCAGAGCCCTCGTCCAGCAGCATCACACCCAAGGAGAAGAGCCACTGACTCAGCTACCAAAATCAGCGCCTCCATTTCCATGAGCGGCGGCTATTGTGGGATGATTCTGCCTCAGCCCTAGAGCCTCATACAATCCACTTTGGTGTTATTCAATAACTCAGATCTATCAATTTCTGTCAACTGAAGCCTGAAATCAAAATTTATTTAAGGCTCTCAAGATAATACTAGCCTCATTTTAGTTTGTGACCACACGTGTCGAAAAAGGACTAGATTGTCAAATCTAGAGAAACAACAAAGCACTCCCTGAGATGAAACTTTAACCGATGAGAGGAGGAACCTACTCAGCAAGTTCAAATCACACCCTCCCTCTTCAGGAAAATTGATCGTTGTAGGTTAGACACAGTCTCACCAATTTCTCATCTTACAAACTACGTTGCTGGGATCTGAAGCCATGATCTCTCTTTATCTTTGCCATCACACTGGAATGTCAACCTCTTTGTTGATTATAACCTATGATCCAGGCCCAATTCAACTTCCCACCTATACGCGACTGGGACTACTCAACCCCCTGCATTAAAATCCACTGTAGAATCATCTCATAGCACAATCTCATACAAAGAGGGAGTCACTGACTCAGCAACCCAAATCAGGCACTCTATCTCCAAGAAGAGCGGCCATTGCGAGTTGATTCTGCCTAAATCCTAGACGCTAATACAAGCCACTATTTATAGATTATAAAAACTGATCGTGGATTCGCTATACCTCTAACCTATAATAGTATGCGACTACTCAGCCCCGAACTTCCCTGCATTTCGAAACACTTCACAAACCGCTTCCAGCAGCATCACACCCAAGGAGAAGAGCTACTGACTCAGCTACCCAAATCAGAGCCTCCATTTCCAAGAGCAGCGACTCCTTGACACTGGAAGCTCAATTTATTTATTGATTATAAACTATGATCCAGACCCAATTCAACTTCCCACCTATATGCGACTGGGACTACACAACCCCCTGAATTACAATCCACTGCAGAATCATTTCATAGCACAATCTCATACAAAGAGCGGAGTCGCTGACTTAGCAACCCAAATCAGGCACTCTATCTCCAAGAAGAGTAGCCATAGTGAGTTGATTGTGCCAGAGTCGTAGACGCTTATACAATCCACTATCTATAGTTTATAAAACTGATGGTGGACTTGCCATACCTCTAACCTACAATAGTATGCGACTACTCAGCCCCATACCCCCATGCATTTCAAAACATTTCAGAGCCCTCGTCGCGCAGCATCACACCCAAGGAGAAGAGCCACTGACACAGCTACCCAAATCAGCGCCTCCATTTCCAAGAGTGGCGGCTATTGTGGGATGATTCTGCCTCAGCCCTAGAGCCTCATACAATCCACTTTAGTGTTATTCAATAACTCAGATCTATCCATTTCTGTCAACTGCAGCCTAAAATCAAAATTTATTTAAGGCTCTCAAAATGATATTAGCCTCATTTTAGTTTGTGACCACACATGTCGAAAGAGGACTAGATTGTCAAATATAGAGAAACAACAAAGCACTCACTCAGATGAAACTGTAACCGATGAGAGGAGGAACCTACTCAGCAAGTTCAAATCACACCCTCCCTCTTCAGGAAAATCGATCGTTGTAGGTTAGACACAGTCTCACCATTTTCTCATCTTACAAACTACGTTGCTGGGATCTGAAGCCATGATCTCTCTTTATCTTTGCCATCACACTGGAATGTCAACCTCTTTATTGATTATAAACTATGATCCAGGCCCAATTCAACTTCCCACCTATACGCGACTGGGACTACTCAACCTCCTGCATTAAAATCCACTGCAGATTATCTCATAGCACAATCTCATACAAAGAGCGGAGTCGCTGACTCAGCAACCCAAATCAGGCACTCTATCTCCAAGAAGAGCGGCCATAGTGAGTTGATTGTGCCAGAGTCGTAGACGTTTATACAATCCACTATCTATAGATTATAAAACTGATGGTGGATTTGCCATACCTCTAACCTACAATAGTATGCGAGTACTCAGCCCCATACCCCATGCATTTCGAAACATTTCAGAGCCCTCGTCGCGCAGCATCACACCCAAGGAGAAGAGCCACTGACACAGCTACCCAAATCAGCGCCTCCATTTCCAAGAGCGGCGGCTATTGTGGGATGATTCTGCCTCAGCCCTAGAGCCTCATACAATCCACTTTAGTGTTATTCAATATCTCAGATCTATCCATTTCTGTCAACTGCAGCCTAAAATCAAAATTTATTTAAGGCTCTCAAAATGATATTAGCCTCATTTTAGTTTGTGACCACACATGTCGAAAGAGGACTAGATTGTCAAATATAGAGAAACAACAAAGCACTCACTCAGATGAAACTGTAACCGACGAGAGGAGGAACCTACTCAGCAAGTTCAAATCACACCCTCCCTCTTCAGGAAAATCGATTGTTGAAGGTTAGACACAGTCTCATCAATTTCTCATCTTACAAACTACGTTGCTCGGATCTGAAGCCATGATCTCTCTTTATCTTTGCCATCACACTGCAATCTCAACCTCTTTATTGATTATAAACTATGATGCAGGCCCAATTCAACTTCCCACCTATACGCGACTGGGACTACTCAACCCCCTGCATTAAAATCCACTGCAGAATCATCTCATAGCACAATCTCATACAAAGAGCGGAGTCACTGACTCAGCAACCCAAATCAGGCACTCTGTCTCCAAGAGGAGCGGCCATTGTGAGTAGATTCTCCCTAAATCCTAGACACTAATGCAAGCCACTATCTAGAGATTAGAAAAACTGATCGTAGATTCGCAATACCTCTAACCTATAATAGTATGGGACTACTCAGCCCCAAAGCTCCCTGCATTTCGAAACACTTCACAACCCGCTTCCAGCAGCATCACACCCAAGGAGTAGAGCCACTGACTCAGCTACCCACATCAGCGCCTCCATTTCCAAGAGCAGCAACTCTGCCTTGACACTGTACGCTCAATTTATTTATTGATTATAAACTACGATCCAGGCCCAATTCAACTTCCCACCTATATGCGACTGGGACTACTCAACCCCCTGCATTACAATCCACTGCAGAATCATCTCATAGCACAATCTCATACAAAGAGGGGACTCACTGACTCAGCAACCCAAATCAGGCACTCTATCTCCAAGAAGAGCGGCCATTGCGAGTTCATTCTGCCTAAATCCTAGACGCTAATACAAGCCACTATTTATAGATTATAAAAACTGATCGTGGATTCGCTATACCTCTAACCTATAATAGTATGCGTCTACTCAGCCCCGAACCTCCCTGCATTTCGAAACACTTCACAACCCGCTTCCAGCAACATCACACCCAAGGAGTAGAGCCACTGACTCAGCTACCCAAATCAGCGCCTCCATTTCCAAGAGCAACTCTGCCTTGACACTGGAAGCTCAATTTATTGATTGATTATAAACTACGATCCAGGCCCAATTCAACTTCCCACCTATATGCGACTGGGACTACTCAACCCCCTGCATTACAATCCACTGCAGAATCATCTCATAGCACAATCTCATACAAAGAGCAGAGTCACTGACTCAGCAACCCAAATCAGGCACTCTATCTCCAAGAAGAGCGGCCATTGTGAGTTGATTCTGCCAGACTCTTAGACGCTTATACAATCTACTATCTGTAGATTATAAAACTGATGGTGGACTTGCTATACCTCTAACCTACAATAGTATGCGACTACTCAGCCCCATACCCCCATGCATTTCAAAACATTTCAGAGCCCTCGTCCAGCAGCATCACACCCAAGGAGAAGAGCCACTGACTCAGCTACCAAAATCAGCGCCTCCATTTCCATGAGCGGCGGCTATTGTGGGATGATTCTGCCTCAGCCCTAGAGCCTCATACAATCCACTTTGGTGTTATTCAATAACTCAGATCTATCAATTTCTGTCAACTGAAGCCTGAAATCAAAATTTATTTAAGGCTCTCAAGATAATACTAGCCTCATTTTAGTTTGTGACCACACGTGTCGAAAAAGGACTAGATTGTCAAATCTAGAGAAACAACAAAGCACTCCCTGAGATGAAACTTTAACCGATGAGAGGAGGAACCTACTCAGCAAGTTCAAATCACACCCTCCCTCTTCAGGAAAATCGATCGTTGTAGGTTAGACAGAGTCTCACCATTTTCTCATCTTACAAACTACGTTGCTGGGATCTGAAGCCATGATCTCTCTTTATCTTTGCCATCACACTGGAATCTCAACCTCTTTATTGATTATAAACTATGATGCAGGCCCAATTCAACTTCCCACCTATACGCGACTGGGACTACTCAACCCCCTGCATTAAAATCCACTGCAGAATCATCTCATAGAACAATCTCATACAAAGAGCGGAGTCACTGACTCAGCAACCCAAATCAGGCACTCTGTCTCCAAGAAGAGCGGGCATTGTGAGTAGATTCTCCCTAAATCCTAGACACTAATGCAAGCCACTATCTAGAGATTAGAAAAACGGATCGTGGACTCGCTATACCTCTAACCTATGATAGTATGCGACTACTCTGCCCCAAACCCTCCTGCATTTCGAAACACTTCACCACCCGCTTCCAGCAGCATCACACCCAAGGAGAAGAGCCACTGACTCAGCTACCCAAATCAGCGCCTCCATTTCCAAGAGCAGCGACTCCTTGACACTGGAAGCTCAATTTATTTATTGATTATAAACTATGATCCAGGCCCAATTCAACTTCCCACCTATATGCGACTGGGACTACACAACCCCCTGAATTACAATCCACTGCAGAATCATCTCATAGAACAATCTCATACAAAGAGCGGAGTCGCTGACTCAGCAACCCAAATCAGGCACTCTATCTCCAAGAAGACCGGCCATAGTGAGTTGATTGTGCCAGAGTCGTAGACGCTTATCCAATACAATATCTATAGATTATAAAACTGATGGTGGACTTGCTATACCTCTAACCTACAATAGTATGCGACTACTCAGCCCCATAGCCCCATGCATTTCAAAACATTTCAGAGCCCTCGTCCAGCAGCATCACACCCAAGGAGAAGAGCCACTGACTCATCTACCCAAATCAGCGCCTCCATTTCCAAGAGCAGCGCCTCTGCCTTGACACTGGACGCTCAATTTATTTATTGATTATAAACTACGATCCAGGCCCAATTCAACTTCCCACCTATATGCGACTGGGACTACTCAACCCCCTGCATTACAATCCACTGCAGAATCACCTCATAGCACAATCTCATACAAAGAGCGGAGTCGCTGACTCAGCAACCCAAATCAGGCACTCTATCTCCAAGAAGAGCGGCCATTGTGAGTAGATTCTGCCTAAATCCTAGACACTAATGCAAGCCACTATCTAGAGTTTAGAAAAACTGATCGTGGACGCGCTATACCTCTAACCTATGATAGTATGCGACAACTCTGCCCCAAACCCCTCTGCATTTCGAAACACTTCACAACCCGCTTCCAGCAGCATCACACCCAAGGAGAAGAGCCACTGACTCAGCTACCCAAATCAGCGCCTCCATTTCCAAGAGCAGCGACTCCTTGACACGGGAAGCTCAATTTATTTATTGATTATAAACTACGATCCAGGCCCAATTCAACTTCCCACCTATATGCGACTGGGACTACTCAACCCCCTGCATTACAATCCACTGCAGAATCATCTCATAGCACAATCTCATACAAAGAGCGGAGTCGCTGACTCAGCAACCCAAATCAGGCACTCTATCTCCAAGAAGAGCGGCCATTGTGAGTAGATTCTGCCTAAATCCTAGATGCTAATACAAGCCACTATTTAGATTATAAAAACTGATCGTGGACTCGCTATACATCTAACCTATGATAGTATGCGACTAATCTGCCCCAAACCCCCCTGCATTTCGAAACACTTCACAACCCGCTTCCAGCAGCATCACACCCAAGGAGTAGAGCCACTGACTCAGCTACTCCAATCAGCGCCTCCATTTCCAAGAGCGACTCTGCCTTGACACTGGAAGCCCAATTTATTTATTGATTATAAACTATGATCCAGGCCCAATTCAACTTCCCACCTATATGCGACTGGGACTACTCAACCCCCTGCATTACAATCCACTGCAGAATCATCTCATAGCACAATCTCATACAAAGAGCAGAGTCACTGACTCAGAAACCCAAATCAGGCACTCTATCTCCAAGAAGAGCGGCCATTGTGAGTAGATTCTGCCTAAATCCTAGACACTAATGCAAGCCACTATCTAGAGATTAGAAAAACTGATCGTGGACTCGCTATACCTCTAACCTATGATAGTATGCGACTACTCTGCCCCAAACCCCCCTGCATTTCGAAACACTTCACAACCCGCTTCCAGCAGCATCACACCCAAGGAGAAGAGCCACTGACTCAGCTACCCAAATCAGCGCCTCCATTTCCAAGAGCAGCGACTCCTTGACACTGGAAGATCAATTTATTTATTGATTATAAACTATGATCCAGGCCCAATTCAACTTCCCACCTATATGCGACTGGGACTACACAACCCCCTAAATTACAATCCACTGCAGAATCATCTCATAGCACAATCTCATACAAAGAAAGGAGTCGCTGAATTAGCAACCCAAATCAGGCACTCTATCTACAAGAAGACCGGCCATAGTGAGTTGATTGTGCCAGAGTCGTAGACGCTTATCCAATCCACTATCTATAGATTATAAAACTGATGGTGGACTTGCTATACCTCTAACCTACAATAGTATGCGACTACTCAGCCCCATAGCCCCATGCATTTCAAAACATTTCAGAGCCCTCGTCCAGCAGCATCACACCCAAGGAGAAGAGCCACTGACTCATCTACCCAAATCAGCGCCTCCATTTCCAAGAGCAGCGCCTCTGCCTTGACACTGGACGCTCAATTTATTTATTGATTATAAACTACGATCCAGGCCCAATTCAACTTCCCACCTATATGTGACTGGGACTATTCAACCCCCTGCATTACAATCCACTGCAGAATCACCTCATAGCACAATCTCATACAAAGAGCGGAGTCACTGACTCAGCAACCCAAATCAGGCACTCTGTCTCCAAGAAGAGCGGCCATTGTGAGTAGATTCTGCCTAAATGCTAGACACTTATACAAGACACTATCTAGAGATTAGAAAAACAGATCGTGGACTCGCTATACCTCTAACCTATGATAGTATGCGACTACTCTGCCCCAAACCCCCCTGCATTTCGAAACACTTCACAACCCGCTTCCAGCAGCAACACACTCAAGGAGAAGAGCAACTGACTCAGCTACCCAAATCAGCGCCTCCATTTCCAAGAGCAGCGACTCTTTGACACTGGAAGCTCAATTTATTTATTGATTATAAACTATGATCCAGGCCCAATTCAACTTCCCACCTATATATGACTAGGACTACTCAACCTCCTGAATTACAATCCACTGCAGAATCATCTCATAGCACAATCTCATACAAAGAGCGGAGAAGCTGACTCAGCAACCCAAATCAGGCACTCTATCTCCAAGAAGAGCGGCCATTGTGAGTTGATTCTGCCAGAGTCTTAGACGCTTATACAATCCACTATCTGTAGATTATAAAACTGATGGTGGACTTGCTATACCTCTAACCTACAATAGTATGCGACTACTCAGCCCCATACCCCCATGCATTTCAAAACATTTCAGAGCCCTCGTCCAGCAGCATCACACCCAAGGAGAAGAGCCACTGACTCAGCTACCAAAATCAGCGCCTCCATTTCCATGAGCGGCGGCTATTGTGGGATGATTCTGCCTCAGCCCTAGAGCCTCATACAATCCACTTTGGTGTTATTCAATAACTCAGATCTATCAATTTCTTTCAACTGAAGCCTGAAATCAAAATTTATTTAAGGCTCTCAAGATAATACTAGCCTCATTTTAGTTTGTGATTACACGTGTCGAAAAAGGACTAGATTGTAAAATCTAGAGAAACAACAAAGCACTCCCTCAGATGAAACTGTAACCGATGAGAGGAGGAACCTACTCAGCAAGTTCAAATCACACCCTCCCTCATCAGGAAAATTGATCGTTGTAGGTTAGACACAGTCTCACCAATTTCTCATCTTACAAACAACGTTGCTGGGATCTGAAGCCATGATCTCTCTTTATCTTTGCCATCACACTGGAATCTTAACCTCTTTATTGATTATAAACTATGATCCAGGCCCAATTCAACTTCCCACCTATACGCGAGTGGGACTACTCAACCCCCTGCATTAAAATGCACTGTAGAATCATCTCATAGCACAATCTCATACAAAGAGGGGAGTCACTGACTCAGCAACCCAAATCAGGCACTCTATCTCCAAGAAGAGCGGCCATTCTGAGTAGATTCTGCCTAATTCCTAGATGCTAATACAAGCCACTATTTAGATTATAAAAACTGATCGTGGACTCGCTATACATCTAACCTATGATAGTATGCGACTACTCTGCCCCAAACCCCTCTGCATTTCGAAACACTTCACAACCCGCTTCCAGCAGCATCACACCGAAGGAGAAGAGCCACTGACTCAGCTACCCAAATCAGCGCCTCCATTTCCAAGAGCAGTGACTCCTTGACACTGGAAGCTCAATTTATTTATTGATTATAAACTATGATCCAGGCCCAATTCAACTTCCCACCTATATGCGACTGGGACTATACAACCCCCTGAATTACAATCCACTGCAGAATAATCTCATAGCACAATCTCATACAAAGAGCGGAGTCGCTGACTCAGCAACCCAAATCAGGCACTCTATCTCCAAGAAGAGCGGCCATTGTGAGTAGATTCTGCCTAAATCCTAGACACTAATGCAAGCCACTATCTAGAGAATAGAAAAACTGATCGTGGACTCGCTATACCTCTTACCTATGATAGTATGCGACTACTCTGCCCCAAACCCCTCTGCATTTCGAAACACTTCACAACCCGCTTCCAGCAGCATCACACCCAAGGAGAAGAGCCACTGACTCAGCTACCCAAATCAGCGCCTCCATTTCCAAGAGCAGCGACTCCTTGACACTGGAAGCTCAATTTATTTATTGATTATAAACTACGATCCAGGCCCAATTCAACTTCCCACCTATATGCGACTGGGACTACACAACCCCCTGAATTACAATCTACTGCAGAATCATCTCATAGCACAATCTCATACAAAGAGCGGAGTCGCTGACTTAGCAACCCAAATCAGGCACTCTATCTCCAAGAAGAGCGCCATAGTGAGTTGATTGTGCCAGAGTCGTAGACGCTTATACAATCCACTATCTATAGATTATAAAACTGATGGTGGACTTGCTATACCTCTAACCTACAATAGTATGCGACTACTCAGCCCCATAGCCCCATGCATTTCAAAACATTTCAGAGCCCTCGTCCAGCAGCATCACACCCAAGGAGAAGAGCCACTGACTCATCTACCCAAATCAGCGCCCCCATATCCAAGAGCAGCGACTCTGCCTTGACACTGGACGCTCAATTTATTTATTGATTATAAACTACGATCCAGGCCCAATTCAACTTCCCACCTATATGCGACTGGGACTACTCAACACCCTGCATTACAATCCACTGCAGAATCATCTCATAGCACAATCTCATACAAAGAGCGGAGTCGCTGACTCAGCAACCCAAATCAGGCACTCTATCTCCAAGAAGAGCGGCCATTGTGAGTAGATTCTGCCTAAATCCTAGATGCTAATACAAGCCACTATTTAGATTATAAAAACTGATCGTGGACTCGCTATACATCTAACCTATGATAGTATGCGACTACTCTGCCCCAAACCCCTCTGCATTGCGAAACACTTCAAAACCTGCTTCCAGCAGCATCACACCCAAGGAGAAGAGCCACTGACTCAGCTACCCAAATCAGCGCCTCCATTTCCAAGAGCGGTGGCTATTGTGGGATGATTCTGCCTCAGCCCTAGAGCCTCATACAATCCACTTTGGTGTTATTCAATAACTCAGATCTATCCATTTCTGTCAACTGCAGCCTGAACTCAAAATTAATTTAAGGCTCTCAAAATTATATTATTCTCATTTTAGTTTGTGACCACACATGTCGAAAGAGGACTAGATTGTCAAATCTAGAGAAACAACAAAGCACTCCCTCAGATGAAACTGTAACCGATGAGAGGAGGAACCTACTCAGCAAGTTCAAATCACACCCTCCCTCTTCAGGAAAATCGATCGTTGTAGGTTAGACACAGTCTCATCAATTTCTCATCTTAAAAACTACGTTGCTCGGATCTGAAGCCATGATCTCTCTTTATCTTTGCCATCAAACTGGAATCTCAACATCTTTATTGATTATAAACTATGATGCAGGCCCAATTCAACTTCCCACCTATACGCGAGTGGGACTACTCAACCCCCTGCATTAAAATCCACTGCAGAATCATCTCATAGCACAATCTCATACAAAGAGCGGAGTCGCTGACTTAGCAACCCAAATCAGGCACTCTAGCTCCAAGAAGAGCGGCCATTGTGAGTAGATTCTGCCTAAATCCTAGATGCTAATACAAGCCACTATTTATAGATTATAAAAACTGATCGTGGACTCGCTATACGCCTAACCTATGATAGTATGCGACTACTGTGCCCCAAACCCCTCTGCATTTCGAAACACTTCACAACCCGCTTCCAGCAGCATCACACCCAAGGAGAAGAGCCACTGACTCAGCTACCCAAATCAGCGCCTCCATTTCCAAGAGCAGCGACTCCTTGACACTGGAAGCTCAATTTATTTATTGATTATAAACTATGATCCAGGCCCAATTCAACTTCCCACCTATATGCGACTGGGACTACACAACCCCCTGAATTACAATCCACTGCAGAATCATCTCATAGCACAATCTCATAGAAAGAGCGGAGTCGCTGACTTAGCAACCCAAATCAGGCACTCTGTCTCCAAGAAGAGCGGCCATAGTGAGTTGATTGTGCCAGGGTCGTAGACGCTTATACAATCCACTATCTATAGATTATAAAACTGATGGTGGACTTGCTATACCTCTAAGCTTCAATAGTATGCGACTACTCAGCCCAATACCCCGATGCATTTCAAAACATTTCAGAGCCCTCGTCCAGCAGCATCACACCCAAGGAGAAGAGCCACTGACTCAGCTACCCAAATCAGCGCCTCCATTTCCAAGAGCGGCGGCTATTGTGGGATGATTCTGCCTCAGCCCTAGAGCCTCATACAATCCACTTTTGTTTTATTCAATAACTCAGATCTATCCATTTCTGTCAACTGCAGCCTGAAATTAAACTTTATTTAAGGCTCTCAAAATGATATTAGCCTCATTTTAGTTTGTGACCACACATGTCAAAAGAGGACTAGATTGTCAAATCTAAAGAACCGACAAAGCACTCCCTCAGATGAAACTAACCGATGAGAGGAGGAACCTACTCAGCAAGTTCAAATCACACCCTCCCTCTTCAGGAAAATTGATCGTTGTAGGTTAGACACAGTCTCAGCAAATTCTCATCATACAAACTACGTTGCTGGGATCTGAAGCCATGATCTCTCTTTATCTTTGCCATCACACTGGAATCTCAACCTCTTTATTGATTATAAACTATGATCTAGGCCCAATTCAACTTCCCACCTATACGCGACTGGGACTACTCAACCCCCTGCATTAAAATCCACTGCAGAATCATCTCATAGCACAATCTCATACAAAGAGTGGAGTCACTGACTCAGCAACCAAAATCAGGCTATCTCCAAGAAGAGCGGCCATTGCGAGTTGATTCTGACTAAATCCTAGCTGCTAATACAAGCCACTATTTATAGATTATAAAAACTGATCGTGGATTCGTAATACATCTAACCTATAATAGTATGGGACTACTCAGCCCCAAACCTCCCTGAATTTCGAAACACTTCACAACCCGCTTCCAGCAGCATCACACCCAAGGAGTAGAGCCACTGACTCAGCTACCCAAATCAGCGCCTCCATTTCCAAGAGCAGCAACTCTGCCTTGACACTGAAAGCTCAATTTATTTATTGATTATAAACTACGATCCAGGCCCAATTCAACTTCCCACCTATATGCGACTGGGACTACTCAACCCCCTGCATTACAATCCACTGCAGAATCATCTCATAGCACAATCTCATACAAAGAGCAGAGTCACTGACTCAGCAACCCAAATCAGGCATTCTATATCCAAGAAGAGCGGCCATTGTGAGTAGATTCTGCCTAAATCCTAGACACTAATGCAAGCCACTATCTAGAGATTAGAAAAACTGATCGTGGACTCGCTATACCTCTAACCTATGATAGTATGCGACTACTCTGCCCCAAACCCCCCTGCATTTCGAAACACTTCACAACCCGCTTCCAGCAGCATCACACTCAAGGAGAAGAGCCACTGACTCAGCTACCCAAATCAGCGCCTCCATTTCCAAGAGCAGCGACTCCTTGACACTGGAAGCTCAATTTATTTATTGATTATAAACTATGATCCAGGCCCAATTCAACTTCCCACCTATATGTGACTAGGACTACTCAACCCCCTGAATTACAATCCACTGCAGAATCATCTCATAGCACAATCTCATACAAAGAGCGGAGACGCTGACTCAGCAACCCAAATCAGGCACTCTATCTCCAAGAAGAGCGGCCATTGTGAGTTGATTCTGCCAGAGTCTTAGACGCTTATACAATCCACTATCTGTAGATTATAAAACTGATGGTGGACTTGCTATACCTCTAACCTACAATAGTATGCGACTACTCAGCCCCATACCCCCATGCATTTCAAAACATTTCAGACCCCTCGTCCAGCAGCATCACACCCAAGGAGAAGAGCCACTGACTCAGCTACCAAAATCAGCGCCTCCATTTCCATGAGCGGCGGCTATTGTGGGATGATTCTGCCTCAGCCCTAGAGCCTCATACAATCCACTTTGGTGTTATTCAATAACTCAGATCTATCAATTTCTGTCAACTGAAGCCTGAAATCAAAATTTATTTAAGGCTTTCAAGATAATACTAGCCTCATTTTAGTTTGTGACTACACGTGTCAAAAAAGGACTAGATTGTCAAATCTAGAGAAACAACAAAGCACTCCCTCAGATGAAACTGTAACCGATGAGAGGAGGAACCTACTCAGCAAGTTCAAATCACACCCTCCCTCTTCAGGAAAATCGATCGTTGTAGGTTAGACACAGTCTCATCAATTTCTCATCTTACAAACTACGTTGCTGGGATCTGAAGCCATGATCTCTCTTTATCTTTGCCATCACACTGGAATCTCAACCTCTTTATTGATTATAAACTATGATCCAGGCCCAATTCAACTTCCCACCTATACGCGACTGGGACTACTCAACCCCCTGCATTAAAATCCACTGCAGAATCATCTCATAGCACAATCTCATACAAAGAGCGGAGTCACTGACTCAGCAACCCAAATCAGGCACTCTATCTCCAAGAAGAGCGGCCATTGTGAGTAGATTCTGCCTAAATCCTAGATGCTAATACAAGCCACTATTTATAGATTATAAAAACTGATTGTGGACTCGCTATACCTCTAACCTATGATAGTATGCGACTACTCTGCCCCAAACCCCTTTGCATTTCGAAACACTTCACAACCCGCTTCCAGCAGCATCACACCCAAGGAGAAGAGCCACTGACTCAGCTACCCAAATCAGCGCCTCCATTTCCAAGACCAGCGACTCCTTGACACTGGAAGCTCAATTTATTTATTGTTTATAAACTACGATCCAGTCCCAATTCAACTTCCCACCTATATGCGACTGGGACTACTCAACCCCCTGCAATACAATCGACTGCAGAATCATCTCATAGCACAATCTCATACAAACAGTAGAGTCACTGACTCAGCAACCCAAATCAGGCACTCTATCTCCAAGAAGAGCGGCCATTGTGAGTAGATTCTGCCTAAATCCTAGACACTAATGCAAGCCACTATCTAGAGATTAGAAAAACTGATCGTGGACTCGCTATACCTCTAACCTATGATAGTATGCGACTACTCTGCCCCAAACCCCCCTCCATTTCGAAACACTTCACAACCCGCTTCCAGCAGCATCACACCCAAGGAGAAGAGCCACTGACTCAGCTACCCAAATCAGCGCCTCCATTTCCAAGAGCAGCGACTCCTTGACACTGGAAGCTCAATTTATTTATTGATTATAAACTATGATCCAGGCCCAATTCAACTTCCCACCTATATGCGACTGGGACTACACAACCCCTGAATTACAATCCACTGCAGAATCATCTCATAGCACAATCTCATACAAAGAGCGGAGTCGCTGACTTAGCAACCCAAATCAGGCACTCTGTCTCCAAGAAGAGCGGCCATAGTGAGTTGATTGTGCCAGGGTACGTAGACGCTTATACAATCCACTATCTATAGATTATAAAACTGATGGTGGACTTGCTATACCTCTAACCTACAATAGTATGCGACTACTCAGCCCCATACCCCCATGCATTTCAAAACATTTCAGATCGCTCGTCCAGCAGCATCACACCCAAGGAGAAGAGCCACTGACTCAGCTACCCAAATCAGCGCCTCCATTTCCAAGAGCGGCGGCTATTGTGGGATGATTCTGCCTCAGCCCTAGAGCCTCATACAATCCACTTTGGTGTTATTCAATAACTCAGATCTATCCATTTCTGTCAACTGCAGCCTAAAATCAAAATGTATTTAAGGCTCTCAAAATGATATTAGTCTCATTTTAGTTTGTGACCACACATGTCGAAAGAGGACTAGATTGTCAAATATAGAGAAACAACAAAGCACTCACTCAGATGAAACTGTAACCGATGAGAGGAGGAACCTACTCAGCAAGTTCAAATCACACCCTCCCTCTTCAGAAAAATCGATTGTTGTAGGTTAGACACAGTCTCACCATTTTCTCATCTTACAAACTACGTTGCTGGGATCTGAAGCCATGATCTCTTTATCTTTGCCATCACACTGGAATGTCAACCTCTTTATTGATTATAAACTATGATCCAGGCCCAATTCAACTTCCCACCTATACGCGACTGGGACTACTCAACCCCCTGCATTAAAATCCACTGCAGATTATCTCATAGCACAATCTCATACAAAGAGCGGAGTCACTGACTCAGCAACCCAAATCAGGCACTCTATCTCCAAGAAGAACGGCCATTGTGAGTAGATTCTGCCTAAATCCTAGACACTTATACAAGCCACTATCTAGAGATTAGAAAAACAGATGATGGACTCGCTATACCTCTAACCTATGATAGTATGCGACTAGTCTGCCCCAAACCCCCCTGTATTTCGAAACACTTCACAACCCGCTTCCAGCAGCATCACACCCAAGGAGAAGAGCCACTGACTCAGCTACCCAAATCAGCGCCTCCATTTCCAAGAGTAGCGACTCCTTGACACTGGAAGCTCAATTTATTGATTGATTATAAACTATGATCCAGGCCCAATTCAACTTCCCACCTATATGCGACTGGGACTACACAACCCCCTGAATTACAATCCACTGCAGAATCATCTCATAGCACAATCTCATACAAAGAGCGGAGTCGCTGACTTAGCAACCCAAATCAGGCACTCTATCTCCAAGAAGAGCGGCCATAGTGAGTTGATTGTGCCAGAGTCGTAGACGCTTATACAATCCACTATGTATAGATTATAAAACTGATGGTGGATTTGCCATACCTCTAACCTACAATAGTATGCGACTACTCAGCCCCATACCCCCATGCATTTCAAAACATTTCAGATCGCTCGTCCAGCAGCATCACACCCAAGGAGAAGAGCCACTGACTCAGCTACCCAAATCAGCGCCTCCATTTCCAAGAGCGGCGGCTATTGTGGGATGATTCTGCCTCAGCCCTAGAGCCTCATTCAATCCACTTTGGTGTTATTCAATAACTCAGATCTATCCATTTCTGTCAACTGCAGCCTAAAATCAAAATTTATTTAAGGCTCTCAAAATGATATTAGCCTCATTTTAGTTTGTGACCACACATGTCGAAAGAGGACTAGATTTTCAAATCTAGAGAAACAACAAAGCACTCCCTCAGATGAAACTGTAACCGATGAGAGGAGGAACCTACTCAGCAAGTTCAAATCACACCCTCCCTCTTCAGGAAAATCGATTGTTGTAGGTTAGACACAGTCTCATCAATTTCTCATCTTACAAACTACGTTGCTGGGATCTGAAGCCATGATCTCTCTTTATCTTTGCCATCAAACTGGATTCTCAACCTCTTTATTGATTATAAACTATGATGCAGGCCCAATTCAACTTCCCACCTATATGCGACTGGGACTACTCAACCCCCTGCATTACAATCCACTGCAGAATCATCTCATAGCACAATCTCATACAAAGAGCAGAGTCACTGACTCAGCAACCCAAATCAGGCACTCTATCTCCAAGAAGAGCGGCCATTGTGAGTAGATTCTGCCTAAATCCTAGACACTAATGCAAGCCACTATCTAGAGATTAGAAAAACTGATTGTGGACTCACTATACGTCTAACCTATGATAGTATGCGACTACTGTGCCCCAAACCCCCTCTGCATTTCGAAACACTTCACAACCCGCTTCCAGCAGTATCACACCCAAGGAGAAGAGCCACTGACTCAGCTACCCAAATCAGCGCCTCCATTTCCAAGAGCAGCGACTCCTTGACACTGAAAGCTCAATTTATTTATTGATTATAAACTATGATACAGGCCCAATTCAACTTCCCACCTATATGCGACTGGGACTACACAACCCCCTGCATTAAAATCCACTGCAGAATCATCTCATAGCACAATCTCATACAAAAAGCGGAGTCACTGACTCAGCAACTCAAATCAGGCACTCTATCTCCAAGAAGAGCGGCCATAGTGAGTTGATTGTGCCAGAGTCGTAGACGCTTATACAATCCACTATCTATAGATTATAAAACTGATGGTGGACTTGCTATATCTCTAACCTACAATAGTATGCGACTACTCAGCCCCATACCCCCATGCATTTCAAAACATTTCAGAGCCCTCGTCCAGCACCATCACACCCAAGGAGAAGAGCCACTGACTCAGCTACCCAAATCAGCGCCTCCATTTCCAAGAGCAGCAACTCTGCCTTGACACTGGAAGCTCAATTTATTTATTGATTATAAACTACGATCCAGGCCCAATTCAACTTCCCACCTATGTGCGACTGGGACTACTCAACCCCCTGCATTACAATCCACTGCAGAATCATCTCATAGCACAATCTCATACAAAGAGCAGAGTCACTGACTCAGCAACTCAAATCAGGCACTCTTATCTCCAAGAAGAGCGGCCATTGTGAGTAGATTCTGCCTAAATCCTAGACACTAATGCAAGCCATTATCTAAAGATTAGAAAAACTGATTGTGGACTCGCTATACCTCTAACCTATGATAGTATGCGACTACTCTCCCCCAAACCCCTCTGCATTTCGAAACACTTCACAACCCGCTTCCAGCAGCATCACACCCAAGGAGAAGAGCCACTGACTTAGCTACCCAAATCAGCGCCTCCATTTCCAAGAGCAGCGACTCCTTGACACTGGAAGCTCAATTTATTTATTGATTATAAACTACAATCCAGGCCCAATTCAACTTCCCACCTATATGCATTACAATCCACTGCAGAATCATCTCATAGCACAATCTCATACAAAGAGCAGAGTCACTGACTCAGCAACCCAAATCAGGCACTCTATCTCCAAGAAGAGCGGCCATTGTGAGTAGATTCTGCCTAAATCCTAGACACTAATGCAAGCCTCTATCTAGACATTAGAAAAACTGATCGTGGACTCGCTATACTATACCTCTAACCTATGATAGTATGCAACTACTCTGCCCCAAACCCCCCTGCATTTCGAAACACTTCACAACCCGTTTCCAGCAGCATCACACCCAAGGAGAAGAGCTACTGACTCAGCTACCCAAATCAGCGCCTCCATTTCCAAGAGCAGCAACACCTTGACACTGGAAGCTCAATTTATTTATTGATTATAAACTATGATCCAGGCCCAATTCAACTTCCCACCGATATGCGACTGGGACTACACAACCCCCTGAATTACAATCCACTGCAGAATCATCTCATAGCACAATCTCATACAAAGAGCGGAGTCGCTGACTTAGCAACCCAAATCAGGCACTCTATCTCCAAGAAGAGCGGCTATTGTGAGTAGATTCTGCCTAAATCCTAGATGCTAATACAAGCCACTATTTATAAATTATAAAAACTGATCGTGGACTCGCTATACCTCTAACCTATGATAGTATGCACCTACTCTGCCCCAAACCCCTCTGCATTTCGAAACACTTCACAACCCGCTTCCAGCAGCATCACACCCAAGGAGAAGAGCCACTGACTCAGCTACCCAAATCAACGCCTCCATTTCCAAGAGCAGCGACTCCTTGACACTGGAAGCTCAATTTATTTATTGATTATAAACTATGATCCGGGCGCAATTCAACTTCCCACCTATATGCGACTGGGACTAAACAACCCCCTGAATCACAGTCCACTGCAGAATCATCTCATAGCACAATCTCATACAAAGAGCGGAGTCGCTGACTTAGCAACACAAATCAGGCACTCTATCTCCAAGAAGAGCGGCCATAGTGAGTTGATTGTGCCAGAGTCGTAGACGCTTATACAATCCACTATCTATAGATTATAAAACTGATGGTGGACTTGCTATATCTCTAACCTACAATAGTATGCGACTACTCAGCCCCATACCCCCATGCATTTCAAAACATTTCAGAGCCCTCGTCCAGCACCATCACACCCAAGGAGAAGAGCCACTGACTCAGCTACCCAAATCAGCGCCTCCATTTCCAAGAGCAGCAACTCTGCCTTGACACTGGAAGCTCAATTTATTTATTGATTATAAACTACGATCCAGGCCCAATTCAACTTCCCACCTATGTGCGACTGGGACTACTCAACCCCCTGCATTACAATCCACTGCAGAATCATCTCATAGCACAATCTCATACAAAGAGCAGAGTCACTGACTCAGAGTGCCTGATTTGAGTTGCTGAGTCAGTGGCTCTTCTCCTTGGGTGTGATGCTGCTGGAAGCGGGTTGTGAAGTGTTTCGAAATGCAGAGGGGTTTGGGGGAAGAGTAGTCGTATACTATCATAGGTTAGAGGTATAGCGAGTCCACAATCAGTTTTTCTAATCTTTAGATAATGGCTTGCATTAGTGTCTAGGATTTAGGCAGAATCTACTCACAATGGCCGCTCTTCTTGGAGATAGAGTGCCTGATTTGAGTTGCTATCTCCAAGAAGAGCGGCCATTGTGAGTAGATTCTGCCTAAATCCTAAACACTAATGCAAGCCATTATCTAAAGATTAGAAAAACTGATTGTGGACTCGGTATACCTCTAACCTATGATAGTATACGACTACTCTCCCCCAAACCCCTCTGCATTTCGAAACACTTCACAACCCGCTTCCAGCAGCATCACACCCAAGGAGAAGAGCCACTGACTTAGCTACCCAAATCAGCGCCTCCATTTCCAAGAGCAGCGACTCCTTGACACTGGAAGCTCAATTTATTTATTGATTATAAACTACGATCCAGGCCCAATTCAACTTCCCACCTATATGCGACTGGGACTACTCAACCCCCTGCATTACAATCCACTGCAGAATCATCTCATAGCACAATCTCATACAAAGAGCAGAGTCACTGACTCAGCAACCCAAATCAGGCACTCTATCTCCAAGTGCCAGAATCCATTGTGAGTAGATTCTGCCTAAATCCTATACACTAATGCAAGCCACTATCTAGACATTAGAAAAACTGATCGTGGACTCGCTATACTATACCTCTAACCTATGATAGTATGCAACTACTCTGCCCCAAACCCCCCTGCATTTCGAAACACTTCACAACCCGTTTCCAGCAGCATCACACCCAAGGAGAAGAGCTACTGACTCAGCTACACAAATCAGCGCCTCCATTTCCAAGAGCAGCGACACCTTGACACTGGAAGCTCAATTTATTTATTGATTATAAACTATGATCCAGGCCCAATTCAACTTCCCACCTATATGCGACTGGGACTACACAACCCCCTGAATTACAATCCACTGCAGAATCATCTCTTAGCACAATCTCATACAAAGAGCGGAGTCGCTGACTTAGCAACCCAAATCAGGCACTCTATCTCCAAGAAGAGCGGCCTTAGTGAGTTGACTGTGACAGAGTCGTAGACGCTTATACAATCCACTATCTATAGATTATAAAACTGATGGTGGACTTGTTATACCTCTAACCTACAATAGTATGCGACTACTCAGCCCCATACCCCCATGCATTTCAAAACATTTCAGAGCCCTCGTCCAGCAGCCTCACACCCAAGGAGAAGAGCCACTGACTCAGCTACCCAAATCAGCGCCTCCATTTCCAAGAGCGGCGGCTATTGTGGGATGATTCTGCCTCAGCGCTAGAGCCTCATACAATCCACTTTAGTGTTATTCAATAACTCAGATCTATCCATTTCTGTCAACTGCAGCCTGAAATCAAACTTTATTTAAGGCTCTCAAAATGATATTAGCCTCATTTTAGTTTGTGACCACACATGTCGAAAGAGGACTAGATTGTCAAATCTAGAGAAACAACAAAGCACTCCCTCAGTTGAAACTGTAACCGATGAGAGGAGGAACCTACTCAGCAAGATTAAATCACACCCTCCCTCTTCAGGAAAATCGATCGTTGTAGGTTAGACACAGTCTCACCAAATTCTCATCATACAAACTACGTTGCTGGGATCTGAAGCCATGATCTCTCTTTATCTTTGCCATCACACTGGAATCTCAACCTCTTTATTGATTATAAACTATGATCCAGGCCCAGACAGTCACCCATTTTTTCATAAATGTGCTTTTCCCGTTTAGATCCACCTGAACTAGACGACCTGATTTTATCTGTACTCATATAAACCGGTAAGCAATGAGACGCCCATACTCTGACACACTAGTGTCACTGCCTGATACATCCACGGACTTCTAGTTATAAATATCTCACCCATTTCACGATCACTACTAGTAGAGAACCATATATCCTTACTCTGGGCACCGATGCCTCACTAAGCACTGCACAAGACCACACTGCCCCAAAAATGTGTTTTCTCTTCCTCGCATGATTATAAAGAGATCATGATATTACTTTTTAATATCCCACACTATAATTGCGGTTCCGCGAGAGTCGACCTGTGCACAACACTATGTTCTAACACGATAGAATCAGTGCACCTAATTAAATAGACCACCGCGTTATCAACCATCATCACGACGATTGCTCCTCTGCACAAATCAATTGTGTTAAGATTTTTGCTCTTGATTTCTGTTCATAAACACTGCATTATATTACGAATCTTAACGTTACCTCGCATGACTTTACATAGATCACGGATGCTACATTAATCTCGCGTTATTAGCATTGTGCATTCATTTTTTATTATGCACGCCCCATAGCGGAGCTTTCTCTTCACTGTACATATACTTCACCTTGCCTTTCCTTGTCTAAATGAATCTTGCCTTATTTTATCTCGGTGCATACCCTGCCTCTGATCGGACCCGACATCACGAAAACAACACTTGTAAATATATTACTGCCCACTTTCTATTTGATTTTTCATTTCTGCTTTTTTGTCATGCCTTTCCGACATTTCGCTCTCCTGGTTTGATTTATCTATGAAATCTTTTTGATTTTCGTTATCATACTTGTGGTACTGACATAACTATCTGCTAAATGCCATATTATTACAAATCCTCTTATGCTTCCGATTCCAACCTCTCGCGTCCGATATTTTATGCAAATCCTAATACATCTTCCTACTGTTGTGTTTCACGCACGATATTTCTCCCCGCTGCTTCCATGTTCTTTTGTGTCCTTTTCTTTCAAAAATGCCTATAAATTATTCGTATAAATCTTAATTTATGTTTATCTATTTATCTAATTATATGATGTCCGCTACAATATTAATGTTGCCAATATATACCGCCACTACTGTTACAACCCGTAATCGGGGACCTGCTTCATGACATCCCTATATTTTCTAAATTTATTATGTACGTGTCACCCTGATATAACTAAACCCTTTGACCTTTCTCGTCATGATCGCTGCTTTCTCCCACAACTTATATTTGAATATGCTGTGCCTCTTTATTGAATGATTTTGTTTTTGGTTTTTGAATCTATATGAATTATCCTTTCGATCTGTTTCTTCCATTACTGGCTTACATATGTTTTGCTTGGATATATAACCACATGATATATTTGCTTTTCGCTGTCATTTACAAGCTTCCTAAACCCCCCTCCCCTTCCTCATCCTTTTTCTTTCACCTATTCTTATTGGTCTTGTTCTTTTCTTTTTCTCCTTTCACCGTTACTTCTATTCCCCCTTGATCCTTCATGTCTCTGGTTTTCTTCCCGGTTGTCATCCTATTCTGTCTCTATTGTCCTTCTATCTCTACATTCACCTGTTCCCATTTTATCTTTTATGTTCTTTTCCCCTCTTATAATGGATTACTCTCTATAACTTCCAGTGCTTTCCGAACCAACTCTCACGTTGTGCTCTTTTTCCCACTTCCTCCCCAATGTCGTCCCGCATCTCACTCTCTGTCACTCCTAAACTAATATACTTATTCTTTCTTGTTTGTCTCTTTCACAATTATTTAATATTTTTGACATTATCCCTTCTTCTCTTTTGGGGATAATAAACAACCCCCCCCCTTTTTTTTAATGCAATTTATGAATGTATGTACAGCCCTGAAGAAGCCCCAGGCCGGATGGCCATGTAAAGGGGTGAAACACGTGTTGGCTGTTTCTTTCCTTTCTCATTTACCATCATGGAAAGAACACAACTATAAATATTCTACAAAACAAACCAAAGTGTGATTGGAATTTTTCCATAAAAAATATAGGAAACGAATCTTGCCCTGACATTTTTGTTTGAACCAATTCAACTTCCCACCTATGCACGACTGGGACTACTCAACCCCCTATATTACAATCCACTGCAGAATCATCTCATGGCACAATCTCATACAAAGAGGGGAGTCACTGACTCAGCAACCCAAATCAGGCACTCCATCTCCAAGAAGAGCGGCCATTGCGAGTTGATTCTGCCTAAATCCTAGCTGCTAATACAAGCCACTATTTATAGATTATAAAAACTGATCATGGATTCGTAATACCTCTAACCTATGATAGTATGCGACTACTCTGCCCCAAACCTCCCTACATTTCGAAACACTTCACAACCCGCTTCCAGCAGCATCACACCCAAGGAGTAGAGCCACTGACTCAGCTACCCAAATCAGCACCTCCATTTCCAAGAGCAGCAACTCTGCCTTGACACTGGACGCTCAATTTATTTATTGATTATAAACTACGATCCAGGCCCAATTCAACTTCCCACCTATATGCAACTGGCACTACTCAACCCCCTGCATTACAATCCACTGCAGAATCATCTCATAGCACAATCTCATACAAAGAGCAGAGTCACTGACTCAGCAACCCAAATCAGGCACTCTATCACCAAGATGAGCGGCCATTGTGAGTAGATTCTGCCTAAATCCTAGACACTTATACAAGCCACTATCTAGAGATTAGAAAAACAGATCGTGGACTCGCTATACCTCTAACCTATGATAGTATGTGATGGAGCAAGGTAAATAAGAACATTTTGAACCCCCTAATATTAATGCTAATAATTAATACTATTAATTGTTTGATGATTAATCAACACTTTACGTTTTTTTATAGACATCTTTTATAAGGGGTAACCGCAATCTATGTACAAAAGATAACCTACTAACGCTTGTCAACGTGAAATAATAATAACATAATGGTTTGCGTACTAATTAAGGTAATGTTGCATGATTTGTGCTATGTAGTAAACTGTATTGCGGCAAAAGTATGCGGATGGTTAAGTAAACACAGCTTTATATGTCGCTTTTGCTCTGTAACACCTAATTGGGGTACGTAGAATGACGGGTGGGAAATGACAAGGCTTATTTTCTTTGTTTTAATTATGATTGTCTTTGTTTTCATAATAGCTCGTTCGGGCCCGCTAGGCCGCGCTGTAAAAATGGCTGCCGAGGCAGATGAGCTAAATGCGCAAGTGCAAAATGGCTTCCAAATGGAAGAGAGCTGCAGAAATGTGTCATGTGATCTGAAAGTAGAGCCCAGAATGAAAGAGGATCAAGGTCACCATGACCTGCCACCAGATGGGTGCCAAAAAGGGACTCAGAGCGAATACATGAGAACCAAAGATGCAGCCGTGAATTAACAATGAACTGTTTTAATAAAGATACAAAAGAAGTTACATATGAAGAACTGTCAATCGGATTGGTAATGTCCTAAAACCGTGTGAAAGGACAAAATTATTAACCTTTTCAGAACTGGTTTGAACAAGGAGGGCAATGAGGAGATGCTTACCACCCCTCCAATGGACCAATTAGAGTGAATCTCGCCCCCAAAGATTGAAACATTTCTGTTTAGTAAGTTAGTATTAGGGTATAAGAGGACCTACTCTTAAGTAGGAGGGGCGCTATTCATACATTTTTTTGAGCACAGAACTTTGACGCTGGAGAATCGCTGTTATTTTCTTTAGGCCATTTTCTTTTAAATTTAATCAATCTTTTTGCTTATAAATCTGACTGGGAAGAACAAGATCGATGCGGGAAACCAACCTGTATAGGTGGTCCGTCGAGGAGGCCTGTTTAGCGGGACAGTCAGTCAGTTTGGGAGTTCTATGCTGTGATCTGCTGTGACGAACTTTATTTTTCCATCTAAAAGGGTATGCATAAATTCTCTGAAGTATTATTTCTTATAATGATAATAAATGTATTAATTGATTAATAAAATTGAGACTTTTCTATGCATATTAAATAATTAGATAAACTTTATTATAATTAAAACTACGAGTCTGTGGTTCTTTAGCTCAATAATAAATGCAAAATGTTTAATATGTTAAAGTGATTGAGCTGATCTTAATCACCATCAACTGATTCCTACTAGTTGGTCCATCGACCAATGAGCGGAATACCTTGATGTTTTAGACATTGACAGGATAAAAACTAATTATGTTATGATGTTTAAACAGTTATCTTGTCAACTTTAAAAGGTATCCTGTTCTCTTCCAGCAGTCATTTAACTTTTTCTCCTAAGTAGAAGGGGATGAGATCCAGGGAATATTTGAGTGAGTGAATGTATATGCGGTGTTATGGGCCCCACCGTCATAATAGTATAGTTGTGGAAAGGGAGTGTTTCCAACCTGGATGCTATGTCCATAGGAGAAGAAATTATATTAGTTGCGCTGGATCATATGCGACTACTCTGCCCCAAACCCCCCTGCATTTCGAAACACTTCACAACCCGCTTCCAGCATCATCACACTCAAGGAGAAGAGCCACTGACTCAGCTACCCAAATCAGCGCCTCCATTTCCAAGAGCAGCGACTCCTTGACACTGGAAGCTCAATTTATTTATTGATTATAAACTATGATCCAGGCCCAATTCAACTTCCCACCTATATGTGACTGGGACTACTCAACCCCCTGAATTACAATGCACTGCAGAATCATCTCATAGCACAATCTCATACAAAGAGCGGAGTCGCTGACTCAGCAACCCAAATCAGGCAATCTATCTCCAAGAAGAGCGGCCATAGTGAGTTGATTGTGACAGAGTCGTAGACGCTTATACAATCCACTATCTATAGATTATAAAACTGATGGTGGACTTGCTATACCTCTAACCTACAATAGTATGCGACTACTCAGCCCCATACCCCCATGCATTTTAAAACATTTCAGATCCCTCATCCAGCAGCATCACACCCAAGGAGAAGAGCCACTCACTCAGCTACCCAAATCAGCGCCTCCATTTCCAAGAGCGGCGGCTATTGTGGGATGATTGTGCCTCAGCCCTAGAGCCTCATACAATCCAATTTGGTGTTATTCAATAACTCAGATCTATCCATTTCTGTCAACTGCAGCCTAAAATCAAAATTTATTTAAGGCTCTCAAAATGATATTAGCCTCATTTTAGTTTGTGACCACACATGTCGAAAGAGGACTAGATTGTCAAATCTAGAGAAACAACAAAGCACTCCCTCAGATGAAACTGTAACCGATGAGAGGAGGAACCTACTCAGCAAGTTCAAATCACACCCTCCCTCTTCAGGAAAATCGATCGTTGTAGATTAGACACAGTCTCACCAATTTCTCATCTGACAAACTACGTTGCTGGGATCTGAAGCCATGATCTCTCTTTATCTTTGCCATCACACTGGAATCTCAAACTCTTTATTGATTATAAACTATGATCCAGGCCCAATTCAACTTCCCACCTATACGCGACTGGGACTACTCAACCCCCTGCATTAAAATCCACTGCAGAATCATCTCATAGCACAATCTCATACAAAGAGCGGAGTCACTGACTCAGCAACACAAATTAGGCACTCTATCTCCAAGAAGAGCGGCCATTGTGAGTAGATTCTGCCTAAATCCTAGACACTTATACAAGCCACTATCTAGAGATTAGAAAAACAGATCGTGGACTCGCTATACCTCTAACCTATGATAGTATGCGACTACTCTGCCCCAAACCCCCCTGCATTTCGAAACACTTCACAACCCGCTTCCAGCAGCATCACACCCAAGGAGAAGAGCCACTGATTCAGCTACCCAAATCAGCGCCTCCATTTCCAAGAGCAGCGACTCCTTGACATTGGAAGCTCAATTTATTTATTGATTATGAACTATGATCCAGGCCCAATTCAACTTCCCACATGTATGCGACTGGGACTACACAACCCCCTGAATTACAATCCACTGCAGAATCATCTCATAGCACAATCTCATACAAAGAGCGGAGTCACTGACTCAGCAACACAAATTAGGCACTCTATCTCCAGGAAGAGCGGCCATTGCAAGATGATTCAGCCAAAATCCTAGACGCTAATACAAGCCACTATTTATAGATTATAAAAACTGATCGTGGATTCGCTATACCTCTAACCTATAATAGTATGCGACTACTCAGCCCCGAACCTCCCTGCATTTCAAAACACTTCACAACCCGCTTCCAGCAGCATCACACCCAAGGAGTAGAGCCACTGACTCAGCTACCCAAATCAGCGCCTCCATTTCCAAGAGCGACTCTGCCTTGACACTGGAAGCTCAATTTATTTATTGATTATAAACTACGATCCAGGCCCAATTCAACTTCCCACCTATATGCGACTGGGACTGACTGGGACTACACAACCCCCTGAATTACAATCCACTGCAGAATCATTTCATAGCACAATCTCATACAAAGAGCGGAGTCGCTGACTTAGCAACCCAAATCAGGCACTCTATCTCCAAGAAGAGCGGCCATACTGAGTTGATTGTGACAGTCGTAGACGCTTATACAATCCACTATCTATAGATTATAAAACTGATGGTGGACTTGCTATACCTCTAACCTACAATAGTATGCGACTACTCAGCCCCATACCCCCATGCATTTCAAAACATTTCAGAGCCCTCGTCGCGCAGCATCACACCCAAGGAGAAGAGCCACTGACACAGCTACCCAAATCAGCGCCTCCATTTCCAAGAGCGGCAGCTATTGTGGGATGATTCTGCCTCAGCCCTAGAGCCTCATACAATCCACTTTGGTGTTATTCAATAACTCAGATCTATCCATTTCTGTCAACTGCAGCCTAAAATCAAAATTTATTTAAGGCTCTCAAAATGATATTAGCCTCATTTTAGTTTGTGACCACACATGTCGAAAGAGGACTAGATTGTCAAATCTAGAGAAACAACAAAGCACTCCCTCAGATGAAACTATAACCGATGAGAGGAGGAACCTACTCAATCACACCCTCCCTCTTCAGGAAAATCGATCGTTGTAGGTTAGACAGAGTCTCACCAATTTCTCATCTTACAAGCTACGTTGCTGGGATCTGAAGCCATGATCTCTCTTTATCTTTGCTATCACACTGGAATCTCAACCTCTTTATTGATTATAAACTATGATCCAGGCCCAATTCAACTTCCCACCTATACGCGAGTGGGACTAATCAACCCCCTGCATTAATATCTACTGCAGAATCATCTCATAGCACAATCTCATCCAAAGAGCGGAGTCACTGACTCAGCAACCCAAATCAGGCACTTTTTCTCCAAGAAGAGCGGCCATTGTGAGTAGATTCTGCCTAAATCCTAGATGCTAATACAAGCCACTATTTATAGATTATGAAAACTGATTGTGGACTCGCTATACCTCTAACCTATGATAGTATGCGACTACTCTGCCCCAAATCCCTCTGCATTTCGAAACACTTCACAACCCGCTTCCAGCAGCATCACACCCAAGGAGAAGAGCCACTGACTCAGCTACCCAAATCAGCGCCTCCATTTCCAAGACCAGCGACTCCTTGACACTGGAAGCTCAATTTATTTATTGATTATAAACTACGATCCAGGCCCAATTCAACTTCCCACCTATATGCGACTGGGACTACTCAACCCCTTGCATTACAATCCACTGCAGAATCATCTCATAGCACAATCTCATACAAAGAGCGGAGTCACTGACTCAGCAACCCAAATCAGGCACTCTATCTCCAAGAAGAGCGGCCATTGTGAGTAGATTCTGCCTAAATCCTAGACACCTATACAAGCCACTATCTAGAGATTAGAAGAACAGATCGTGGACTCGCTATACCTCTAAACTATGATAGTATGCAACTACTCTGCCCCAAACCCCCCTGCATTTCGAAACACTTCACAACCCGCTTCCAGCAGCATCACACTCAAGGAGAAGAGCCACTGACTCAGCTACCCAAATCAGCGCCTCCATTTCACAGATCAGCGACTCCTTGACACTGGAAGCTCAATTTATTTATTGATTATAAACTATGATCTAGGCCCAATTCAACTTCCCACCTATATGTGACTGGGACTACTCAACCCCCTGAATTACAATCCACTGCAGAATCATCTCATAGCACAATCTCATACAAAGAGCGGAGACGCTGACTCAGCAACCCAAATCAGGCACTCTATCTCCAAGAAGAGCGGCCATTGTGAGTTGATTCTGCCAGAGTCTTAGACGCTTATACAATCCACTATCTGTAGATTATAAAACTGATGGTGGACTTGCTATACCTCTAACCTACAATAGTATGCGACTACTAAGCCCCATACCCCCATGCATTTCAAAACATTTCAGAGCCCTCGTCCAGCAGCATCACAACCAAGGAGAAGAGCCACTGACTCAGCTACCCAAATCAGCGCCTCCATTTCCAAGAGCGGCGGCTATTGTGGGATGATTCTTCCTCAGCCCTAGAGCCTCATACAATCCACTTTGGTGTTATTCAATAACTCAGATCTATCCATTTCTGGCAACTGCAGCCTGAAATCAAAATTTATTTAAGGCTCTCAAAATGATATTAGCATCATTTTAGTTTGTGAGCACACATGTCGAAAGAGGACTAGATTGTCAAATCTAGAGAAACAACAAAGCACTCCCTCAGATGAAACTGTAACCGATGAGAGGAGGAACCTACTCAGCAAGTTCAAATCACACCCTCCTTCTTCAGGAAAATAGATCGTTGTAGGTTAGACACAGTCTCACCAATTTCTCATCTTACAAACAACGTTGCTGGGATCTGAAGCCATGATCTCTCTTTATCTTTGCCATCACACTGGAATCTCAACCTCTTTATTGATTATAATCCAGGCCCAATTCAACTTCCCACCTATACGCGACTGGGACTGCTCAACCCCCTGCATTAAAATCCACTACAGAATCATCTCATAGCACAATCTCATACAAAGAGCGGAGTCACTGACTCAGCAACCCAAATCAGGCACTCTATCTCCAAGAAGAGCGGACATTGTGAGTTGATTCTGCCTAAATCCTAGACGCTAATACAAGCCACTATTTATAGATTATAAAAACTGATCGTGGATTCGCTATACCTCTAACCTATAATAGTATGCGACTACTCAGCCCCGAACCTCCCTGCATTTCGAAACACTTCACAACCCGCTTCCAGCAGCATCACACCCAAGGAGTAGAGCCACTGACTCAGCTACCCAAATCAGCGCCTCCATTTCCAAGAGCAGCGACTCTGCCTTGACACTGGAAGCTCAATTTATTTATTGATTATAAACTATGATCCGGGCGCAATTCAACTTCCCACCTATATGCGACTGGGACTACTCAACCCCCTGAATTACAATCCACTGCAGAATCATCTCATAGCACAATCTCATGCAAAGTGCGGCGTCACTGACTCAGCAACCCAAATCAGGAACTCTATCTCCAAGAAGAGCGGCCATTGTGAGTTGATTCTGCCTGAGTCTTAGACGCTTATACAATCCACTATCTATAGATTATAAAAACTGATTGTGGACACTTCACAACCGGCTTCCAGCACCATCACACCTAAGTTGCTGCGCCACTGACTCAGCTACCCAAATCAGCGCCTCCATTTCCAAGAGCAGCGGTTATTGTGGGATGATTCTGCCTCAGCCCTAGAACCTCATACAGTCCATCTTGGTGCTATTAATTAACTCAGATCTATCCATTTCTGTCAACTGTAGCCTGAAATCAAAATGTATTTTGGGATGACCGATTGATACTAGCCTCACTAAAGTGGGTGACCACAGCTGTGGAGAAAGTACTTGATTGTCAAATCTTCAGCACCAGCACAGCCCTCCCTCAGAAGCATTGCAACCGGTGAGAGGAGTAGAGAACTCAGCAAGTTCAAATCACACCCTCCCTTGGGCGGGGTGTAAAAGTGATCATTGTGGGTTGGACACCGTCTCATCACTGAATCATCATACTAGCTTTTTGCCTGAATTTGGAACTCTGATCTTACTTGGTCTCTGCTATCACACTGTATTCTTGGCCTATTTATTGATTATAAACTATGATCCTATTCGCCCTCATAACCAGCAGACTGCACTACTGAAACACCCTCTACGCCGGGATCAACAAGTCTCTACTCCGCAAGCTCCAGACAATACAGAACACCGCAGCCAGACTCGTCCTCGGCATCCCTCGACACGAACACATCAGCCAACACCTACGGAACCTCCACTGGCTCCCCAACGAGAAGAGAGGCACTTTCAAGATACTCACCCACGCCTACAAATGCCTCCACAACACCGGACCCCATACCTCAACGAGAGAATCTCCTTCCACGTACCTAATAGAAACCTCCGATCCACCAATCTCGTCCTTGCCAAAACCCTGCGCATCCGCAGAGCCAGAACAGGAGGAAGAGCCTTCTCCTACATCGCGGCCAAAACCTGGAACGAGCTCCCGATCGACATCAGACGCGCCCCCTCCCTGAACGCCTTCAGGAATGCACTCAAGACCTGGCTCTTCGACTGAACGGAAATGCTTACCCCCCACCCCCAGCGCCTTGAGACCCTCACGGGTGAGTAGTGCGCTTACAATTCCCTGATTGATTGATTGATGATCCTGATGCAATTTGACTTACCACCTATACGTAATTGAGATTACCCAACCCCCTGCATTATCATCCATAGATATGAACCCTGATTCTGAACCCACACTACCTCCTACCTACAGCAGAATGGGACTGTTCAGTTCCCAATTCAATTCAAAGATATAACAGAACCATCAAACCCAAGGAACCCTAGACCTTTATACAATCCAATCATATTTTCCTCATATTTTAATATTCCTCTCACCACCCAGCATGAAATCTAAGCATATTTAAGGGAGAAAACCCTTGATTCTGTGCACATTCTACCTGACAGGCATAGCAGGGAGAACACTTCCAAATCTGCAGTGCAAAACCCTCTTCCAACACCATCACACCCAAGGAGCAGAGCCACTGTCTCAGCAACCCAAATCAGGACCTCATCTTCAAGATTAGCGGGTATTGTGGGGTAATTGTGCCTCAGTCGAGACCCTTATACAATTTAATCACTATGGCCTGCGAAATTTACATTTCTTTCAACTCTGACTTTCGAATTTAAGCAAAGTTAAGGTTGAAAACCCTTGGTTCTGTTCTCCCACACCTTGGCAATAGTAGCAACATTAGAGTCCCTAACACACAAATCAACAGTCCCAGCACAGCAGTCGGCCAGCACATTGCATCGAAGGGAGAAGGAATCATCTCAGCAAGCCCAAATTAGATACCCCTTTATAAGTACAAAGACTATTGTGGGTTAGAAACAGCCTCATCCCTAGAAAGTCATGTAATTCACTTGTGGCCTCTGGATCTCTGAACTTTCTGGCCCATTGCCATCCGACTGTCATCTCAGTAGGATGGCAAAGTATAAATTATAAACCATGATCCTAGCCCCATTATGTTTCCAATATATGGCAATAGGGGGTAGCCAGTCCCTTTGCATTACAAACCCCTGCAGAACCCTCCTCTAGTTCCATCACATCTAAGAACCTCAGCCTCAGGCACCCCATCTCCAAGAGCAACGGCCATTGTAAGTGATACTTCCTGAGCTCTAGACCCTTATACAATCCACAGTTTATAGATTATAAACAATGATCCTGGAGCCAAACTTCCTCTAAACTACAGCAGAATGGGACTACTCAACTCCCAAGTCCCTACATTGACAGCCACTACAGAACCCTCTACCAGCACCATCACACCCAAGCAACAGAGCCACTGACTACGCAAACCCAAATCAGGCCTTCCATCTCCAAGAGCAGGGGCTGTTGCAGGATGATTCTACCTCAGCCCTGGATCTTTATACAATCTCTTTGTTACCGTTCATGGCCTGGGGCATATCTGTCCCAGAAAGCCTCACTCTCAATAAATTCACAGCTTGGGATGAGAATACCCACCTGTTAGAAATTGGGTTGTTGGTTGACTGGGGTAAAAGCTATGTTATGGAACTTCTTGATGCATTGCAGATGCCGGCTGAAATGGGCGTTGTAAAGTGTGCAGCATACAGTAGCGGACATGATTTTGTGACTGCTAGCAACTGCTACGCAGATGAGATAGCCAGACATTGCACTCTTGAATGTTGCACCTTCAATGGAGATTTTGTCTAATGAATCTGAGTATGACACATCTGTGATTTTTTCGCTGACCATTGCTTATATGTGGGAGCAAGTGAAGAGATTGCAGAAAGAGGCACCATAATCTGAACGGGAGCGGTGGGTTAAAGCAGCATGCACTAAGAATAAAGATGTAGTTTGAGTTTCTGTGAATGGTCGTCCAGTGTTGCCGGACTCTATGTTACTTCCGATTGCATGTTATCTCCATGGTGCTATCCACATAGGCCGAGATGCTATGGTTTGTCTCCTTTGCACATATTGGTTTAACCCCAGATTGTGTGTCATTGCAGCAGAATTATGTTACAGGTGTGCTACTTTCCAACTGCTGAATGCATGGAGTAGAACCCCAGCCCTCACCATTCACATAAGGAGATCAGGGGGTCCCGTTAATGGTATGCAGCTCGACTTTGTTGAGATGCCTGTGTGTAATGGGCTTTGTTCCATATCGGTAGTGGTTTGTCTCTTTTCTTGATGGATGGAGGCCTACCCCATAGGAGAAATGACAGTCTTACAATGGACAAAATATTGCTAAGGGAGTTGATCCCTCGTTTTGGGATACAGGTTTCGCTGGAATCAGATCGTGGCAGTCACTTCAAGAATGAGGTGATGAAACTTTTATGTGTGCAGCTTTACAGGTTGATCAGTGTTTTCACTGTATTACAGACGTGAGGCTTCAGGCATCGTGGAGCAGATTAATGGGATGCTGAAGTCTCGTCTTGCTAAAGTGTGTGCATCTCGTCTTTGAAATGGTGGGCTTCTGTCATTAGTGGATTCCCAACTTTTCCCTAGTGGCTAAGCCTCTACAAAAGTTTACACACAAAGATGTGTCAAATGAACTTTCATGGGACGATTGTGAAAAAGCTTTCCTTTAACTGGGAGAGTCTCTGCCTTGCCCCGCCTCTACAAATGCCAGACTAGGAGAAGCCTTTCATTTTGTATTGCTTTGAGAGCGATGGGTGCGTCTTGTCAATGCTAACACAATCATATGGAAATTCCAAAAACCCTGTTGCTTACTTTTCACTTCAGTCACTCTTGACCCAGTAGTCCAAGTGTTACCAGGTCACCTAACGGTGGTGGCTGCAGTTGGTGTCAGTATTCAACAATGTGAGGAGATCATTATGGGTTTCCCTTTCACAGTCATGGTTCCCCATTCTGTCGAGATTCTACTGACCGCAGTGGAACTCAACATATCACCAACAGTCGACTTACTAAATAGGAGCAGGTTATTCTTGCTGCAGAGAACGTTACTTTGCGGAGGTGGTCTGGCCTCAATCCTGCAACACTGGTGCCTATGCCTGCTGTTGATGAAGATGACGATTGGGGTTGATCATTACTGCCTGGATGTCACAGAATAGTGTACCAAGACTCGATATTCGAGATGTCCCTCAAGAAGAACTTCATTATTTGGTGTTTGTGGAAGGCTGTTTAAGAGATGAACGAGGGATTTTGAAAGCAGGTTATACCATTTGCACCTTAGAGGGCATAATGGAAGCCTCCTGTTTGTGTAATGTGATCTCTGCACAGGTGGCCAAACTGGTTGCTCTAACTAGAGCCTGCTGTGTCTCTGACAATTTAAGGGTCACCATCTATGCCGACAGCCAGTATGGGATCAGCGTGGTCCCAGCATGGGACAGTGAAGTCTGTTCTTGCCAAAGTGCGTGCATCTGTGTCTTTGGAATAGCCTGATGCTCTTCTATTGGTACTGATGAGTCTGAGCAGTATTTCATATTGGAGGACAGGCTTCTAACCACATGAAATTCTCATGGACAGAGTCATGAGACTTCCTGCTGTGCATGAAACTGTGCTTGTGAATATTATAGCTTATATGATTTTTGACTTTTGCAAAGGCCTGGCTGCTATGGTGCCTTCTGTCTCTCACCAAGTTGTATTGGTGACTCCCATCCCAAGGCAGGAGCAGTGCCATGACCTCAGTCTTAGTAGCCCTCAGCATCCCATTAATCTGCTCCACGATGCCTGAAGCCTCCGGTCCGTATCTACAGTGAAAACTCTGATCAACCTGTAAAGTTGCACACAAACGTTTCATCACCTTACTCTTGGTAACAGTGCCGATCTGATTCCAGTAGCAGACCTCAGTCCTGGTGACTGGGTCTTGGTGAAGAAGCACGTGAGAAAGCCGTGCCTGATCCCAAATGGCGTAGCCCCCTATAAAGTCATTTTGGTCACAAACACTGCTATTAAATGTGGTACAAACAAATTGCAAAATCATTGTTCAAGATAAAAACAAATCCTAAACATCCAAGCATAAATAATATAAGAAGTTGAAGTCAACTGACTCTTTCGACTGAATGCACCTTGAACTGAACTTTGTGATGACTTTAGGGCCAAGGCTCCAGTAGAAGAGTAGGTGTGCTATTTTACAAGATTGATGTAGGGATAGAAATTGACTTTGAAGCAGCTGAACTTGATAGTCACCGTGGACAAATCAACAGTTTGCAGATTTACACAAGTAGAAATAACAAGTGGAAGTATTCATTGTATGCTATTTTTAGCTCTGGCGTTAGCCAAGACCTTTTGATTTTACTGAAATTATATGTATAATATACTTGAGCCACCTCTCTTCCTCCATTGATCTGTTATTGAGTCATTCACACTCTGCTTCCACCCACTGTAGTATACAGCATGGGGCAATGGGTCAGCCTACTTCAGTCACTGGCTAACTTCACTTTGAGTGACTGCATTTAGGCCCATATGCAAAAAAGTTAGGCTTTGCAATTTCTAAAGAGCGAATCAGTAGAAATCGATATTAGGGAATCGCAAAATGAGATGTGTGTAACCGGGGATTGCACTAATAGTGATTTCTACACATTCGCAATCACAATTAGGAAATCACAATTTAGGAAATCACAAGACCGGGACTTCCTAATAGGAAATCGCTAATTGGGAAAAGTCTCATTCAGTATGCAAAATGATGATGTCAGACTAGGAAGTTAAGAAATACAGGGTGTGGCCTTAACCCAGAAGCCTAGGAAGGTGCTGGAAGGAAGGAGTACACCTGTCTCTTCACTGGCAGTGTAATACCTGTGCTTGAAACGCACCATGTCCAAGGAAGACGGGGACAAGGATTCTGAAAGCAGGAAGCACAAGGTCAAGTTCTCTAAAAAGGAGTTGGAGCTTCTAACCGAAGAATGTGTGGCACATATGGACCAGATATTTGGTATGGCTTCATTTACTGTTCCTGAAAGCCAGAAGACCAAGATATGGAACAGCGTTAGGGCTGGGCGACAAACTCTGCTCTGCCAGCAGAATTTGTGAAGTTTTGCAACTCCGCGCTACATTTGGAGCACAGAGTTCAGCAAAAACTCCGCCATCTGCTGCATAGCAGAGTTTACGGGTGCTCACCGCTAGTTGATGATGCCTTACAGCACTAGAGTGCATTATGCAGGTGGGAGTGTTTTGACATTTTTCACAAAGGGCTTGCAGGAGGGGTCTGTACAAAGGCCTCAGGTCTCACCAGATTAACGTGCATCCTGGGTAATAGGAGGGTCGGAGGGAGAGGCCGGGCTTGGTCACCCTCAACAAAGGATGGAAGCAGGAGGCAGAGAGGTTTGTAGATAAGTATAGGAACACATTGTTGAGGTACCGATTACCGTGCATTAGTTTATGATTGTTTTCACTCTCACACACCCTCAACAGTTCACTAAGGTTCTTTAGTGCAAACCACACCTCAACTTCATTATTTTCAAAACATGACAACTACATCTCATGGCCAAGTACAAACAGGGCAAAACACGTCAGTGATTGTTGAACACCTCTGAGCGATGTCAAACGATGTCAATCTATGCCTGATATCTATATGTACAGACAAGGATGAGGAGGGTGAACATCTTCATCCCTCATGACTCCATGCCTCGGGGCTTCCTGGGATGCCTCTCAGAGCCTGGGCTGTGGGAGGAAGCAGCTGAGCATGTGGCAGCCGGTGCAGTGCGCTGTGTTTGTCACTGATCTCCATCTACCACTGCTCCCTCCTCTCCATTACTTCCTTTCCTCTCCTTCCCTGCTCCCACCCTGCCAGGAGTCCGCTCCCCGTCTGGGTCTGTCTGTGATGAGGAGGCAGCCTGAGCACGCACCCGGGCCCTGACAGCCCCGGTTTTATGGTACCTCCTTCTGTCGAGGCCCTGAATTGCTTACACCAGACACAAGAGTTAACTGGAAGGATGGAGTAGCAATCAGTTTGCAGCTGCTTGCTGCTTCTGTGAGGAGCAGTGGGAACTAGTGCGCGCGAGCTCCGGCAGACAGAGGGAAGAGTCAGAAAAATCAGTAACATGGAAACAGTTTCAAAATTAAATACAAAATACCATATATGTGAATTCTACTCCAGAATAGCTGGAGTCTTCCTCTTTTACACTTCAACATGGCCCCCGCTCTAGTTTGATTCTTGTCTTTTCAATTTTCCACTGTATGGTCTAACCATAGAGTCTCCTGAAGGTTGCTCATTGGCCAATGGCTGGCTGAGAGTTGATGCTTAGCCAATGAGCGTGGGAACACTAAAGGGCGCTCTCTTCCCCTGCATGTTATGACCAGACAAATGCCTTGTAGAAGGGCAGTGCAACGGATTGACTGTCCGTCTGTCTGTCAGCTGCTTCTATCACCGTGATGTCGCGGTTCCATGGCTTGTTTCCTGTCACACTCCAGGGTTTGGGAGCTAGACTTCTGCCTCCGCAACCTGTTGCCCTCTCCGCCAGCAGAGTGGACCCATGGATCGGTGAAAACCATGGACAGCGGGGTGCGGCAGAGTGCCACCATTGGTAAGAGGAAGCAAGATGACAATAAGCTGTACAACTTGTCCATTCTTTTGAATTTAGACACTTTATATTTAAGTTTGATAAGTTTATATGTGTTTTATAAGTGTAATTGCATGATTAGAATGACTGCCGTGCACAAATAAAAGCACAACATGCAATTCTCTGTCCAATTGCGGAACTCCACTCAATTCGGTGGAGTTGTTGAGACACTCCACGGAATTCCACAGTGTGAAAGTCTGTGAACTCCGCTCAGGCTTAAACAGCATCTTGGAGAAGGTGAACTCCCTTGGTGTCACACAGGGGACCATACCAGAGATCAGAAAACGCTGGTATGACTTCAGATCCAGAACAAAGGAGAAGGTGACCAGCAGGATAGCTGTGGGTCATGGCACAGTTGGGGGCACCCTCCAAACGTCCCCTTTTCACTCCCATGGAATCACTGATCGAGGGGACACTGGAACCAGGAAGTGTGGTAGGAGTGTCAGACATTGATACCTCCAATCCTGCAGGCACCAGCCAGGGTAAGTCAACTCCCCTTTACTTACTAAACATAATGTTTGTAATGCCTCAAGTAAAACATCACAGCAAACAAAACTCCATTTCGATGCATGCTGCACATTGGCAATGCATCATGGCAGTTGTAGTACACCAAAGGTGCATGCTGTACTGAGTGCTGATGACTAAACTACACATATCTGTACATCATAAACATGTCACAAACACATTAAGCACAGTTACAACAATATTGTGAACATTAACCATTTATTTACATGCCTTTCCACAGATCACACCCAAGAAGTGTCACAAACAATTGAGGCTGAAGAAGACACTGACACACATGGAAATGGAGGACAGCACAATAGCTGCTCCTCTGCCCATTACTCCAACTCCAAATACTAAGAGAGCAACCGTTGCACCACTACCAGACTTTGTGGACGGTGATGAGGGACAATCCCAAAGCAGGGACACAACTACATCTGTGAGCCAGACACACAGACACCATAGAGCCCAACCAGCAACAGTCCCCAATGACAATGTGTCAGAAGACAGTTCCCCTATGTTTGGTGGCCTGGAGATATCCATCATCTCAGTACAGCGCCTGCAAACCAAACAAATTAAGAATGTTAACAGGCGTCGGCAAAGCATGTCAAGGTCAATGCAGCAATTGCAGAAAGGGCAAGACTGTTGGATTGCTGCCATGGAGAAGGATCAACATGGGAAACAGCCGTTACACCGCAAGCATTACAACGCATGACATTACCCCGCATGCCGTTGCAACGTGAAAGGTGTGTAGCAGGGGGTAGAAGGTATTGGATTTAACTCCAACACCTTCCCTACTGTTGCACACACTGGAGTTGGAATAGTAAATTCAACTATTCCAACTTCTAGCGCACCCCCGACAGCAAGTCGGGGTAAAGATTTGCGTTGCAACGGCATGCGGGGTAATGGCATGCGTTGTAACATCATACAACCGATCAACATCTGCAAAGACACAGGCACAGGCAGTACATGTCACGCTTTGATGCCTTCGCTCATTCAATTAATCGATTGGCAATAGCCACAACCACTCTTGCAAGGAGAACTGTCAACATTCAAAATGATGGGGGCACTGCTGTCAAGATGTTGCACGTAAGCTAGTACAAGTGACCACAGCCCTTTAAAAAAATACAGAGACAACCTATCTGTCTCCACAATTCTCCTGCCACCTGAGAGTGAAGACGGCTCTATCATCAGTGCCACATCTATGCAAGAGGGATGCTGTACCAGGTGTACACGCTGAAACTCTTCTGGATCTGACATGTCCCCTCTTCCACATGCCAGTATTGCTGAGAAGGCAACCAATCCCTGAGGCCAGAAAAAGTGAATCCACTGGACATTCAGAGTCATGAGTCCACTTTGTTTTGTTTGTTGTTACTTTGTTGCTTTATTAAAACAATGTTACATCCGCAAGGATACATTTGATTTAGGAGAGATGCATTATTGTCACAACCTGAATAAAAGGTGAACTTTAAGTTTTGCACTATGCATTACCATCATGTGTGATGTCAATTTTGTTTAGATGTTGCAATCATTTTTACCTCAAAATTAGCTGTTGGTGATCTCTGTGTGTTGTGCATGACCCTCTGCTGCACGTGTCCCGTCCTGCTGCACCTGTACTGGTGGTAATTCCTCTTGGTAGTCGGATTCGGGCTCTATTGTGATGTTGTGCAGACCCTTCCTCATGGCGATATTGTGTAGCATGGCGCATGTGGCAATGATTTTACAACATGTCTCAGGTCTGCAAAGTAGTGTTCCGCCAGTTTTGTGGAGGCAGTAGAAGCTGGACTTCAGTATGCCAAAGGTCCATTCTATGATAGACTGTGTTGTCTTATGTGCCCTGTTGTACTTCCTTTCACTTCTGGCTCTTGGAGTCAAGTATAGTGTCAGTATACATGAAAGCAAGGTATATGCACTGTCTACTTAAAGCACATGAGAAGAAGAAACCATTAGGTCACATTGCACAAACAGTTCTGACCTCTGCATGCATTGAATCAGCAGTTCTCTCACCAAGTAAAAATCCATCACCAAATTCACCATGAGACAGTCGGGTATGTATTCTAGTGTGGTGAAACATAAAGGAGTCATGGGTGCTGCCTGGGAATCAGGCTACAAGGTCTGCTATTTTTTTTAAACATATAGTTATCATTTTGCACAAAGTGGAGCTACATACAACACATACAACCCGTATCACGGGCACAAGTGAATAACAAAAATATATAGTCAAACATCAGGAGAGGATACAAGGTCTGTTATGCATGAGGCATTACACACTACCTGTACATTGAGTGAGTGTGAGCTTTTGCTATTTCTGTAGATGAATTCATTTGCTGAGGGGGATGTTGGAGGGATTCTGCACAAACACAGAACTATGCGCAGGATTATAGGACCTTGGTGTATAGGGACTGAGTCATCCTACCACCTTAGTACCCATGAGCCCAGGACCGAGTAGCTATAGTGTCTCACTTGCTCTACTACTCACTCACAGAGAAACAAATGATTAGACACCCCAGAACACAACACTACCAGATCTCTCAGGAATCGAGGTAACAAGACACACCCTTTCGCTCGCACTCTTGTACTTGTCCACAATAAGATCTGACAGAGACACAAAAGAGTTTAAAATATATATTTTAACTAACGTGCCCTAACATGCAGTATACGTGCCACAACAAGCAGACAAATGCATAGTACAAATACAGTCAGCATAGCAGCTGGTCCATAAATCATAGAGGGAGATGTAATCATGGAAAGACAGTAGAGCCTAACCTCCCTCCAATTGCTCAGAAGCCGTATTATTATATATTAGAAGATCTCTGGGCTTTGTCAGCAGAACCCATACCTTAGCCTATAGAAGGTAGATCTACATCATAGGTGCTGTCTCGCTCTTCTTCCTGGAAAGGTTCCTCTCCAAGTGTGTGTTACCTATTCATGTATTCTAATAAAACCAAAGTGCGTTTGTCCAAACAACAGCTGCATCGATATGTTTAGTCTAAGGGCTAAGGCCTAGCCAGAACATAATAACAAGGGGCATTGTTGTTCGACCTTGCACATAATGTTCAGTCAAAATCCCAGGAACATGCAGAGAGTGAATACAGCGATGAGTTCTCATGTGAAGCCATAGAAATTATTGCAAAAACAAAGACGTGTAGTAACGTGCGCAAAGCAGCAGGCAAGCTGCAACGTGCTCATGCTAACTTAGTGAAAATGACAATGTCCCTATGGGCCACGTGACAGCCTCCCCTTGGCCAGCTCGGTAGCACTATGCTAAGACAAAAATCAGAGGTAAGCAGAGGCAAAGCGTCTCAGTGGTATCCCAACTAGGATATTGGTGAACCCCAAAAACTTTTTGTTGCAAATTTGAAAAATAGCCAATTGGGTACCCAAAAACATATCAATTCAAAGCGAATCTTCAGATTCAGAAATGTAGCGGGAAAATCGGAATGCCATAATGTCTGAACTTTCCATAGTAAAGAGGTATGCCATCCAACTGAGCAGGTCAAACGAGCACACCTGCTCCTCATATCCAGAGGCTGTTAGGAGCATATCAGGGCAACCTGCATTAACTTCGATGAAACTCCGATCTATGAGGCGCTGCGCACGAGCACAGGTACTCAAGTCTGCCGTCTGCCACTGGTCCAAGTACAGGATCGTACACCAGGCGCCTACCCATGGAACATTCCTGGTCATGGGCCTTTTACGGACCCATTAACAGTTCGTAATCCAGGGCAGTTTGGGTTGTATTGGAGAGGCAGACATCCATGGCCCATTAAAAAGGGCACCGCAGGCAGTGGAACACAGGTAGCACGCAGGTGAAGTAGGCATAACGGAAGGTCAGCAATAGTCGATGTCAAGAGCGTTCAATGGCATTGCCGTAAAAAGCTGGTGCATCCGGTCCCGATACAGCTGCAACTGGACCGGGTTTGGCAGCTGCACAAATCGAGCAGCCATTGTGGAGCAACAAGAGAAGTACAAGTACGCCGCAAATTGGCAGGAGCACTAGGGGAAACCGTCCGAAGACGCTGGAAAAAATAGCATGGATAAATGATGGGATGGCTCCAAAAATTGTCTGAAAGAAGGTGACAAGGCCGGATCCCACACGTTTAAAAAAGTGGGCTAGGACTTGTTTTGCTTGAGGGGACTTTGGACCTAAAAGAAAATCAGCCAGATCAATGTCACCTGACAAGAGAGAAAGGTGTTGTTTCACTGATGACAGTGTAGAATGTTCCAACCATTGCTGACACAATTTACCCCCTGAATATGTGGTAACTGTATGGGAATGTGGGAAACGTGGATCAGGTCTACTTTGTGTAAACTCTTTTGTTGCATTCCGAAAATGTAATTGACATGCATTGGAGCTTGTAGGCCACAGTAACCATCCCAAGGGGTCAATAATGGAAGAGTTAAGTGTGCCATTCTGAAACATAACAGCTAAGTCTTCTATTGTGTAGTTGGTATGTGTTTGCCATGTTTCATAAGGAGCCCATAATGGAATGGAGAGAATATTTAGATTTTTGCCCATGGCCAAACCAAAACAAGTAGTCTGTTGTACCGTCTCATTTAAAAATATGAGCTGAGACAGTATCAGACATGCACGATACAATGACTCCATGCCCTGCACTTGCCAATTTTTGGTACCCCAGATGGATTTAAAATCAAGCGTGTCCTTCCAATTGTCATAACCTTTCACGGACAAAGTATCAATGAAGAACAATGAATAAACTAATTTAGTGTGGGTCAGCATAAATTTAGTGCGGTTGGGTATCTTTAGTTTATAAAAATATGAAAGAGGGTCTGAAAGATTGTAACCAGAAAAATAAATACATTTATTTAGTTGGGTATTTAAACTCCCCTATAATGGTGTTGGGTAATGCTCCCATTGTGTGTAATTAAAAGATGGTCTCGGACTACTCGTTTTGTGTAAAAAATGATGGCCATAATGTTGATAACAGAACAAATCGGCATAATTTGCAGAATTCAAATACAAATCTTCGGTATCAACAGCAGTATAATATTTTAAATCAGAGAACAATGAATGAACAGCATGAATATCCCAGTCATCAGAGTGAATGCCAGGCAATACCACATCTCTTAAGGAAACGCGGAAAACGTATGGAATGTTTAAAATTTTGGTCGGGCCATGGATATCGTATGGTACTTTATCCCAAACAATGCCATCTACAACTGGGAATGCTGAAATATTAACTAGGGCTTGATCTCGTTTCATATTATGAGATGACGTGTGAGGAGCCAGAACACGTCAACCTAGTTCACAGCAGAGTGTTCAGGTAAGTAATGGCCATTAATCAAAAGGAAAAGCACAGTCACAAACACAATCCACATGAAGAGGAAAATCATTGTCCAGCACCATCCAGAAGTATGTCCAGGGCGGGACCAGGTAAGTCTTTTTGAACAAGGAGATGAAAAGACTGGTACATGTAGGGGGCTCTGCCACAGATGATGACATGATGACAACGAAGACCTATCAGAAGAAAAGCTATTACGGTCCATATAGTAACCACTGGACCCCAGAGGTTGCTCTTCATTGGAGGGTGAATGTCTTGTACTTTCATGAATATGAATTATAACCTTAGCTGGAGGAGAAGTATACTCAGTATCCACAGTTGTGGATGTAGAAGGTAAAACAGGCAACAAATCAATTGAAGATTCCATCTCCCCCTCCATTTGTTGGGGAGTATTCGAAGAAACAGAAGCCATTGGATTCAGTGAAAGATACCGACGTCGAATGCTTGGAGTCATACTATTCAGGATTGGCCATACGGTGTAGCTTGACATGTTCAATTGAAATGTAACGATTCTCCTTATGACCAGGTAGTGGAGGTAGAATCACAGTATGGGTGCCTTTCAAACCAAGGACTCTGACCGGTGCACGGTAAGATGGACCAAATTCTTTTTTAGTCTCCACTTTCTCTTGGACCAGATCTCCAACTTTAGGAAGCCAGCCAGAAACAGGAATCAGCACCGCAGCATTCGTGGAAGAGGGCAAATGGGCTTTTGCTTGTGAATCAAAAGCTTTTTGTAAATCCTGTAACACAGCATAATGGTTATCTACGTCAAAGGTTGTGGCGGCCGCCACATAGTCTAGACCATCAAGGTCTGGCACAAACATTGTAATGCCAAAGAGCATTTTGTATGGGTTCCGCCCACCCAGAGATCGTCTTGGGAGATTAAGTGCACGTTGAACTCCATATAGGTGAGTCAACCAGCCCCTGCCAGTACCTAATACCATAGCTGGTAAAGACTGCTTTAAGTCACGGTTCATCCGCTCCACAACAGAATTGCCCTCAGGCCGATATGGAGACGAGAATTGCACCTGCAACCCCAGAGACTTCATCACATCCCGATAAGCCTCAGAGGCAAAAGCAGGACCTTGGTCAGAATGGAAGGTGCCACAGGCAAATGTCCCGACAAAGACACGCAAATCTTTTATAACAGTTCAAGCGTCAGCACTACGTTGCGGCCAAACCCAAAGGAATCTACTGCACAAATCCACTGCAACTAAGATGTGTTTGAAAGCATTGTCAGACGTCAAAGGACCGCAGTGATCAAGATAAATGCAGCCAAACGGCTGACTAGAGATGTAAAGTTGAGTATGTGCAACAGTAGAAGGCTTAATCTGTTGACAAGTGTCACAGGAAAGAACATATTTACGTGCCTGTGGTATAAACCACGTCACCAGAAACGTTGCTGTAACAGCAAAATAATCGCGGTAACTCCGGAATGGGCAGACGCCACGCCTTCATGTGCAGCAACGATCAAAGAAAGTCTGCGGTCCTTGTTGGGAATCAGCCGATCCCCAACAGACAGAATAATTACAAATGGGACTTGTCCAGAAGACAAGTGGTACATATAACGTGAAGGGAAACCTTGGGGGAACTTCGTCCCCTCCTTCGTCGCAGCAATAGCCGCCAAAATATCATCATCAATTTTAATCCTAGACCTAGTGACTGCTGCTACTGAACATGTGGCTACTGCAGATTTGGCTGCCTCATCAGCCATAGAGTTGCCAACAGCATGTGCTCCCACACGTTGATGGCCCAAAGTATGAATAACATGTGTGAGTGGCAAATGTTTCTTAAGAGCGGCCACTCGGACCCAAAGCGTTTTATGCTTAATAGGCTACCCTTAGAATCACGAAAATCATTTTGTGTCCAGAAGAACAAATTATCATTGAATGATTGTACACAGTAAAAAGAATCGCACACGATAAGTGTAGGAACATCTGGATCAGCAAATTCAAGAGCCAAAGCACGTAGCTCCGCCAATTGAGCTGTGAAATCACCAAGAGACTGTGTGTGCACCAAGGACTATTTAAAATACCCATCAACAATAACCCTGGGCAAAGCACTACGCTACGCTCGCGTAGTTTGCGAAGTTTGCGCTACTTCGCACAACGCGAATTGCACGTAGCACAGTGCAAACACGCGTAGCGTAGCGTAGTGCAGCGGTCATTTTTTGCTTGCTCGCGGTCCTCAATGTCAAGTTGGCGACCGCGAGCAAGCAAAATGACATCCCGGCGAGATTCTCAACGCAGGGAGGTCAGGTTTCTCATTGCGAGTGGTCGCGTATGCTCGCGACCGCTCGTGATGAGAAACTACCAGTTCGCGTTGAGAAAGCTGCCGCTCGAGTAAAAATCTACTCGAGCGGCAGTAAAAGACAGCTCGCACTGTGCAAGATGCCGTTTTCAATGATTGCACAGTTCGGACAAGCATCCGGCACTGTGCAATCATTGCGAACAGTGCACTACGCAGTTCGCGTAGTGCTACGCGTAGTTCGCGTAGTGCGAACTGCACTTTGCGTAGCTTCGCGTAGCGCTACTTCGCGAACTACGCCCAGGCTTAATCAACAATCTTACCTGCCACAATTGCACAGGCTGCAGAATAAGCATGTTTAGAACCAATGGCGGGCTGTGCAGATCCATCAGTGTAAATAATGCATTTGTACTGATCAAGTGGGAGTAACGATAAAGGAGGAGGATGAACATGTTCATACTGTAAAAACTCCTGTGTTTGCAAAGAAGGGTCAAAGATAAAGTTGACATCAGCCGATGTCAAAGAACTAGCCCATTGTATCCAACGTGGATGCAAGGCTTTGGAATTTTGGACACTAGCCTTTGTGACTGCTTCTAGAGAAGGCACCGGCGAAATCATAAAAACGTGTTTACCCTGAGCCAAAGAGCGTTCTTTCAGAATCGCCATCTGGATCGCTGTCAAAATCTTTTCTGTAGAAGAGAAACCCATCTCAGCTGGAGTATACAAATGTGATTTATAAGCAATGGGGACAGTGTTCCCCTCATTGAACGTAAAGCCTAACGCCCCTGGTGCAATCCTTATGACCAAATTTGTAGAATTGTCTCGTGTTAACAAGAAGTTGGTCGCAAGCAGATCAGACGGGAGAGACTGAAAAAATGCGGTATGTTCCGGAAGCCAATTGGAAGACGAAAAAGAAGGTCGTATCAAAGAGTAAAGGGGTTTGATACGCTGGGCATAATCAGGAATGTATGCCCTCCTGAAATTCAATGTGTGATAATGCGGTCCACACGCAAGAGATGCGGCTGTAATTCATCATCCGTCAAGTATATGTCATCGACGTACGAGAAGGCATCGGGGTCGATTTCATGCAAAAGGGACACTATCCATGCCGCAAACACACTAGGACTATTCTTATATCCCATAGGCAATCTCGCATATTGGCGCTGATTGCCCAACGCACTGAATGCAGTCAAATCACAGCTCTCAGGAGCCAAAGAATGACTGAAAAATCCATTGGAAATATCCTAAGTGGTTTTGTACTTTTTTCAAACAATGTTGTTCACTAACGCAGAGCAATGTATGTTCTGAACCGCAAAGGTTCGAACATGACTGTTTAAATGTCTGTAGTCTGAAAATATACGATATGAACCATCCGGTTTCAATATCGGAAAAGAGGATTATTCATCTAAGAAACACAGGGTTCAATCACACCTTGATATTCCAATTGGGTCAAGATGTCACTTACGGACGCTTTAGCGTCTCGTTGGATTAGATACTGTGGTTGGGGCTGAGGTGTAGAACGCACAGGAATCACATGAACCTGGGAATCCACGTACCAACCTGCCTGATTGCGGTATAACGCCGGGGCTAAGAATAAAGTCCACTTCGATGCATAACCCAATTTATCGTCATCAGAAACATATTGTGAAAAACTGGGTAGAATAACATCTTTCCCTCTAGAGGAAGATAGAACAAAAGGGGGAGGCCAATCAACCTCCACCAATAAAATATCATAGGAAGAAGTGAGATTTTCCCAAAAGACTGCTCTAATCGGGCGTTTAATATCACCTTCAATTTGGAGGCTTGAAGGGGCAACTTGAGTGTCAGCTGTTTCTACTGTAATGAAAGTATCAGTTGCTTTCGCCTCCAGACGCTGGTGGAGGGTCTGCGGCACTATGGTAAGCTCCGCTGCGCTGTCGAGGAGGGTTACCGCCCAACTCCTGTCGAGGAGCAGGGTTCTCACCGTCTGAGGCATACTTTGCAGTCAAAGCGGCAACATTTTTCTTCTGAAATTGGGGTCGATATTGAGGTGGTTGTTCCTGCTTGACGTTTAGAACAAACTGGTGCTGTGGGTCACGTCTTGCTTGCGCAGACTCATCTTGTCTGCGAACTGGATGTCCTCCCCCGCCGAACTGTTGATCCGATGATTCCTGAAAGAAAAGAGGATCAGGAATCTGGAACCTCTCAGGCGTCTTTATTTTAGAGCGGTCACGCAAATCGTATCTACGCTCAGAGGCGTCAGGTGGAGGTGAACCTGCACGTGAACCAGGCTTCTGATGTTGCTGCTGCTGGTTCTTGTTCCAAGCCTTTTTAGGAAAGACTGGGCGACCCTCCTTTTCAGGAGGGGGTTTAGACTGTGGCTGAGCAAATGGCCGAATCCCCAAGCTATTGCGACCTAAAGATGTATACACATCCGCAATGATAATCGCAACTATCGCTGCTAATCTACGTCCGGCACCGCCGCTAGGCGTTGACGTACTTGTAAGCAAACCGCTTCACCTTTACTATTGGCTAGAATCATATCGGAGACAATAGGGAATATTCCCACTAACTTCATCCCCAAATCCAGAGCTGGACCAGCCCCGTGCTCATCCTGTACCTTCTTTAGAACGCTCGGCAGAATGCTCATGGAGGGGGTGCCAACGCACAGTATATACACCGAAGCAAACACCGTGCCCCAGGTGGTGCAGTCAGCTAAAGCGGGAATCAGACTACTTGGCAAACTCATTGTAAGGATCCTGTGTTTTTCAACAGGAGTAGTGTGTGGAAAACAGCTTCAAATTGCAAAAAATTTTGTGCAAGCCAAAACGGCAAGTCATCACGATTTTGAGGATGTTTGGCCATCACCGAATTAATCATGACAGGACTAATGACCAGACCACCGCCATGTCCTGGTGGCGGAGGAATAGATCCAGCCGGAGCCGCTTGAAGTGCACGTGACATATAGTGTATGACACTTCTGTGAATATGAAGAAACTGCGTATATACCCGGTGTAGCTCTGCGACAGTAACATTCATATAAGTTGGATGCGGTGTAAAACCAGCCAAAACTGGCCAAGTGGCCCCATCGATAGGCAAGGGGCCCGTACGAACAATAGTAAGAGGGTGAGGAAGGGCGCCATTAAACCAAAAAGTATGCTCCCAGGCTGTCAACGGAACTTCAAGTAATGCATAAGGACGATAAGCCGCCGGGGCAGCAGCCCTCATATATTCATGAAACAAATTATCATTCCTATCCACAGCAGGGAACGTACCCAAGAATAAAAGACTTCGAAGCAAAAAGCAGGGTCCGCTTCCACAACAAAAATAATGTTAGCCCCTGCATTGGGGACTCCGTGTTGAGTCAAATGTGCTGTAACCGCCATGTGGTTAGGTGCCGCAATAGCGACCGGTTGAGCCATGTTTATAAATGGAAGAAAGAAACCAGGAAAATGGTAGCGTAAAACAGGGTGAAGAACAACCTTTTAAATTGCAAGCTTGAAAAGCCTATAAATATACAAATATAGGAGGCTAAGCCCCCCCACCACGGACGTCTCTGGAAACTGTTGAGAGGGAAATTGCGGACAAGCAGAAGCGCTACTCAGGGGTCCCGTGAATAAGTACCAGACCAAACGTTGGTGGCGCCATGTTGCAGGGATTCTGCACAAACACAGAACTATGCGAAGGATTATAGGACCTTGGTGTATAGGTACTGAGTCATCCTACCACCTTAGTACCCATGAGCCCAGGAACGACTAGCTATTGTGTCTCACTTTCTCTCCTACTCACTCACAGAGAAACAAATGATTAGACACCCCAGAACACAACACTCCCAGATCTCCCAGGAATCGCGGTAACAATACACACCCATTCCGCTCGCACTCTTGTACTTGTCCACAATAAGATCTGACAGAGACACAAAACAGTTTAAAATATTTATTTTAACTAACGTGCCCTAACATGCAGTATACATGCCACAACAAGCAGGAAAATGCATAGTACAAATACAGTCAGCATAGCAGGTAGTCCATAAATCATAAATAGAGCTGACATCATGGATAGACAGTAGAACCTAACCTCCCTCCCCTTGCTAAGAAGCCGTATGATATACTAGACGATCTCTGGGCTTTGTCAGCAGACCCCAAACCCTAGCCTATAGATGGTAGATCTACATCATAGGTGCTGTCTCGCTCTTCTCCCTGGAAAGGTCCCTCTCCAAGTGTGTGTTACCTATTCATGTATTCTAATAAAACCAAAGTGCGTTTGTCCAAACAACAGCTGCATCGATATGTTTAGTCTAAGGGCTAAGGCCTAGCCAGAACATAATAACAAGGGGCATTGTTGTTCGACCTTGCACATAATGTTCAGTCAAAATCCCAGGAACATGCAGAGAGTGAATACAGTGATGAGTTCTCATGTGAAGCCATAGAAATTATTGCAAAAACAAAGACGTGTAGCAACATGTGCAAAGCAGCAGGCAAGCTGCAGCGTGCTCATGCTAACTTAGTGAAGACGACAATGTCCCTAAAGGCCACGTGAGAGGGACATATGGCAATATGTATGCCATCAACACAGCGAGTTACATTGGGGAACTGTGCTACCTGGCAAAATATTTGGTCTGTTGCAAAGGTTGGGGGGCATTTGGAAAAGATATGTATTGGTTTACCCTGCTAACAATGATGTCATGTTCCCAGCCACAGTGCAACCCTTCAGGAGCCTGTGAGTTTGAGCCACGTTTGTTCCCTTCTCACCCCCCCCCCCTCCATTTAGTGTGTCCATATTCTGATTTGGTTTGCTGTGTGCTCCATTCTGGGTGGTATAAGGGGAAATATTGACCACCACAGATAACTGATTGATCTGCACAGAAAAACACACAGCTCCTTACAACCACAGTGAAAGTTCCAGACTTTTGGCAGGTGCACCTATCAATCAAATTAAAGTTGAGTACCTGTCAGAACTAACTGCTCTGTTTATTGCAAATGTTCCAGAACAAACAGCAGTATCAGGTGTCTTATCAATTAAACTCACGAGGTATCACCTTCAAGATTAATAGGCCTGCTTGAACATTCCATGACCCCGTCGGATGCATTTGCTAACCAACCCCCTGGCTCACAGTGAATGTTTCATGACTCTGTTAGCTCTGCTGGAACATTCCATGACCCCAGAAGATGCATTTGGTGATCAACCCCCTGGCACATAAAGAACTTTCCATGACCATGTGCTTTTGTTAATCTAACTCCTGGCTCACAGTGAACGTTCCATGATGCTGACAGGTACACTAAAAGCACACGTTCAGCCTCTATTTAAAGTCTGTGCCCACTCTGGTCCTGCGCTTGGTCTCTTTGCCTTTCACTTATCTGAATTCTCTCGATCAAGCCTCCGGATCATGTCAGCGTCACAGCGTTGTTCCCATCCTCAGAAGCAGCAACTCAGGACTCCCTAAAGAAAAGGAAAAGACAACGCTTCAGAAGAATTCAATTTGAGGTATTTGTACCACAATTCTTGTATGCTCTGAGCACAGTAGCACAATAATTTAGGAATTACCTACTCTTGTTTTAAGAAAGCACACTAAAGAATCCATCACTGGCAGGGCTCTGTGAGGACTGATATCTCCTGGGCCTTTGCCCCCGGTGTGCTCAGAAAAATACCTTGGCTAGGCTACACTGTGTGACTTTGATGACATCTTAGTTCAGCACACAAAAGGAATAACCTAGCAAAAAATTTAAGAATTGTGCTGCAACAGTGACTTTGTTTGATCTTCGTAACAACTATCATCAAACAATTCATCGGAAGTCAAAACCGCACAAATGAAAAGACATGCACCCTTTGACCAGAAAGGCTGAGCACAGTAGATGCCGGTTTGGGGTATGACCTGCAATATATAAATAAGATTTGTTGATGCTATGGACTAATTACATTGTGTGTATTAAACCCGTTTTGCAAACCACAGATACTCCTCAAACCTTGGTTGTTCACATAAGATCGGTAACAGGTCCCTTTAGGTCTCCGAGACTGCCCCGAAGGAGCATCATGGCATCTCGTTTGTCTTTCCCCCTGGGGCCTGTCACTAGTACAGTACCACCCTCTGTCCTCGAGGACAGACTCTAGGGGGAATTCAGGGACTTACTGTCGCCCCATCAGAACCGCTTGGGATTCAGGTGAGTGACTCATAACATGATGTCCAGAAACATGTGAAAGAACCTGGAAATTGCACTTTGTGACACCCCCTGCCACTGTTATGACCCCCTTGTAACTGCCAGAAGCTAGAAGGTATAGACAATACAATACCTGCATATGTGGGGAATTGCATTGCTTCTGAGATGTTGGGGTCCAAAGCTGAGGTAACTCAGCAATTCATTCCAGGATTCCCTCACTACTGAGTCTGTACTTCTCATATATCTCCTCCTCTGTTCAAACAGGGTGACACTCACCCTAAATATTCTCTCCTGTCTCCTCCTCCTCCTCCTTCTCCTGCCAGCAAAAATCCTCATCCTCCTCACCAAGAAACACAAAGTCACCATTCTGACAGAGCCTGATGCATTTTGGGTTCCTTTTTATAGTTTGCACCAGCTTACCACCTGAAACAGATTGATCGTAATTGCATTTCCTAAATGGCCCTTTTGCGACTATCCGCAGTTAGGAAAGCCTTTGCACATGGTGTTAGCGAATCGCTATTTGGAAATTCCTATTTGCGATTTACTATTTAGCGATTTCCAAAATGAGATTTCTCAAAGATGAGCATCTCAATAGATTAGTAGAGGAGGCCCTTCAGCTGACACCGAGGGTCCCTGCATGCTGAGACTTCACCACGCAGCGGTCTGACATTCCATGAGGGATGTCCAGTTTGCGACCAAGACGGGATCCTTCATCCTTCATTCTCTCCCGTCAGGTAATGGGATTGGATGGTCCCTTGGGGGGATTCTTGGCTCCACACCTATACACACTCTAGGTACACTTAGAGTAGGGTCTGCATAGTAGGAGTACACCCGGTTACGGCCGTGTTATATGCCTGCATATATACACTGTTTTAGCACCATGGTAGAACTATATCTACTATTTACTCTTTTGGTGCTTGTAATCACTTTTATCTGCTTCTGTCTATTGATCATTGCAGCACATGTATTTCATACAAGAATAACGCTGGTTCAATAAATATATTGAGAACATCCCACTGTGTATTCTCTGCATACTTCTCTGAGACTAAGTGAGCACGAGTGACTGAGTGAAAGGTTCAGTACTGTTTCCACGATCCCGGAGGGGTGAAAGTTGTCATGTTCAGTGGTTACCAGAAACCATTCGCTCCCTGGAAAGGTTAGGGGGGCTTACGTTGGCACTGTAAGCTAGCTGGTCTATAGGCCAACATATCCTGCGGGGGTGTCCGGAATCATTCTAGGCATGAATCCCTTAGTTTATGTTGTCCAACAAACGTGCAGATCCTACGGATCAGTAGGAACTACACAAAAGATCTTGAGCAGGTGTTTTTGCTGAGTTTCCATTTTCTCTTAAGTTGTTTGCAGTGGCACCAGGACTTCCTGAGGTCGTTTGTGTACCAGCTGGGTCGTTTGTTGTTTTTGCAGGTCTTGTTTCAAGTGGGAGCAGTGGGGTTGGCGCAGTCGGCAAGAGATTTGGTGTCGATATTGAGATTCCCGGTGTGCTTGGGCGGGCGTTCCTGTAGGGTCTTGGTCCAGTTTTCTTCAGATATTTTGCCCCAGTGTCTTGATGGTGCTCTGGGTTTTTCTGGTGGAGTGGCTTGGTGGGCGGTTATCTTTAAATGATTGTTATAGTTGGGTCTTGTGGCGTGGTGGTGTTCCTGTTGTTGGAGGAGGAAATAGGGTCGAGTGTGTGGCCTTCTGTCTGGGTTGGTCTTTGTATGAGCTGGGTTAGTCTGAGGTTGCTGAGGCTGTCGAGGAGGGCCATGGAGTTAGGGTCTGTGGTGTCTTTCAGATGGAAGTTGAGGTCCCCGGGGAGGACGTTTTTGGTTGATCTGATAAAGAGGGGAGCAATCAAGTCTGCGATTTGGTTCCAGAATTCTGCTTGTTGGCCCGGAGGATGGTAGGTGAGGGTTCCCTTAAGGGTGGCATTGTAGATCCTTTGTATTTTGAAGTGGAGATGTTCCATAAGGCTGGTGTCAGAGTCCGTGGAGGTGGTGCAGTCAATCATCTTTTTGTAGATGATCGCGAGTCCTTCACCTGGTTTGTGGGATCGGTCCAGGTGTATGATTTTGTAGGTGGGTGGGATGGCTACGGGGATATCCGGGTTGGAGATAGGTTGAGCCATGTTTCGATCAGGGAGAGAAGGTTGAGTGTGTTGCTGTTGAGGAGGTCCCAGATTTTGGTGGAGTGTTTCCCAAGGGTTCGGACGTTGAGGAGCATTGCGGACAGTTGGTGGGGGGCGGTGGAGGAGTGCATCGGTTATTTGGAGGTGGTGGTGTCGGAGTCTGAGGTGTTGTAGGTGAAATCGCAATGGGAGCAGGAGAAAGGTTCTACCATGGTTCTGGTAGATGCGCGGCAGCAGCGTGTTTGCCGGGTGTGTGTTGAGGTCACGAAGGGCTGATGGAGAAGTAGAGACTGCATTTGTTAGCTACAGTCGGGGCTGTGGTTGTGGTGTTGCATTGGATAGTCATGGGGCCAGGGTTCCTGGTGCTGGGCGCGGTCCATGCACGAACAGGCACAGACAGGCACGATGTTTCCTTTGGAAACATCTACCGAAAAATGGTAGATGTCCCCTCCACTGCCTCTAGAGTGTATTGATGTTGACATTAAATATGGTGTAGGGACGACCTCCTGCTTCAGCAATTTTATTGAAATTCTGATGCAAGTGCTTCACTTGCGCCCAGATACCCTTAGGGGTAACAGTGCTGCGCTATACAAATACTGATTGATTGATTGAATTCTTGTCCAAATGACTTCTTGACTTGTCCAAATGACTTGTCAATAACTGCGCTAAGGTTACAGAGAAGGCAGATGCCCTACCGCCAGCCTTGATAAAAAGCAAATGCTTTTTCAGGTTACATCAGAATTCTCCTGAACACCAATAAGAGATTTGGTTATTACGTAATATGATTGGATGATAAGGAGGATGTGGCGTTATGGCCAGAGCTGCCGACTTTGGAACTGGATATAGATAATTGCAAATATGGTCTAAACGCCTTCAACCCAACTAGGACTGGGGTAATTAAGGTAAATATATCTACACATGCCCTGTAGGATTAATTTAAAGGTCAACATATAGTTTGGACCTGTGTAAATGAATACTTAAATGTTACATATACCATTTAATGAGTTAAATAATATCAAGGTGACTCTCTTTATAACAGTGCTTAGTTATAAGAGTAAGCAGTCAATATTCAAAGTACAGACGCTGCAGTATCCATAGTATGCAAACATTTCCTAATTACTATGACTACACAAGAACGTGGGAATCATTTAAAGAGTGACATACAGAGATTGTACCTTTGTAAATGAATACTTAATGTTGTGTATCCCATTCAATGTGCCAAATTTATAATAAAGGCAACATTTTAAAAACAATGCTTATTGTATTTATAGAAGCAGGTCAATACTCAAAGTGCAGACGACGAAGGGCTCATAGTGGCACAAATATTTATAAACAACCATACAATCACAAGAACCTCGGATTGATTTAAAGGCTGACCTACAGAGATTGTACCTGTATAAATGAATTCTTAATATTAAGTATCCCATTCAACGTAAAGCGACCCTCATATGGCAATACTGAATGTCATAAACTGAAGTCAAGGTTTTATGTAACAGTGCTGGGTTTCAATGAACATTTAGGGGGGAGATCAATGGGGGAGAACATCATCCTTGATTAAGGGTTTAAAGTCTACTAGTAAAAGGTCCCATATTTGTGAAATGTGGTGTTTTGAATGAATGAATGAAATATCTCTAAAGCGCAAACAAATGCCCCGAGGCGTCTTGGCGCTATTTGCCATAGGAAGGTGTGAATTAGTCTCCTGTAACAATGATTAGTTTAGGAATGCAGAAAGAGCAGCTAAGTCTGTGCAAATAGCCAGGTTTTTAAGACCTTCCTGAACCTAGTCAGGGATAGGGCTCTTTTGAGATCAAGAGGCAGGCTGTTCCACAGAAGGGCTGTTGACCTAAAAAAGCTTTTTCCTCCCCATGTGGTTTTCTGAAAGGTACCACCACATTTTTTGTGGAAACCGAACGGAGTGGTCTATTGGGGATATACCATCTCAAATGCTTCCTGAAATAGAGAGGGCCCTGTCCATGAAGGGCCTTGTAAGCCATCAGGCCTTGAAGGCAATCCGTTGTCTAACCGGTGCCAGTGTCGTTTTTTTATGGCTGCTTTAGCTGACTTGAACTTGGGAAGTTTTGGGAAGAAGCATGCCGCAGAATTTTGCAGTGTCTGAAGTTTCTTAAGAGAGTAGGCCCAGAGATTAGAGTAAAGGCTGTTATAATAGTCCAGTCTCCCCAATATAAACAAGATGACCACTGTTTTGAGAAACTTAAAAGGAAAGATTTTTTCAATCTTTTTCCCTAGCCTTAAGAAGAAAAAAATGGCTGACGTTTTGGCGAAGGCCAGCGATTTTCCTCACTGTGTGGGTGTCCTCTCAGAGAGGAGCCAACGGTGTGAGACCTTCTGCCAATGTTGTCACAGAAGGAGGGGCAGGGTTTTCCCAGTTGATTTGAATATTCTGCTTAGCCAGGAGCAGGGCAAGATCAATGACTCTTCTAGCTGCTTTCTCAGTTTGCCATCATGCGAAGAGGCCTAATATGACAGATTCAAGGGAAGTTGTAATTGCACATCCAGTAACTCTAAAAAAAATATTGAGTGCCTGTGACCAGCATATTGAAAGTGAGGAACATGGCCATAGCATGTAGGGCTGGACCACATCTATCACGCCACACATTGGGCATCACGCCTCTGCATTGGGATAAGCACTGTGAGGCCGTTGGGGCATCAGGTAAGCTCTGTTAACTATATTAAATTGAATGTATTTTAATCATGTGATACTCTCAATTTTATGAGGATATGAGTAACTGAATACTTGGGCCTGATTTAGTGTTCGGCAGATGGGTTAATCCTTCACAAATGTGAGAGATATTACGCCATCCCTATTACAGGTGCCATGGGATATAATGAACTTGTAATTTGTGACGGAATAACCCATCCACTGAACTCCTAATCAGGCTCTTAATTTTTTTTTTAAACAACTTTTATTGATTTTACATACAACAAGAATGGGGGCACAGGGTCACGCCCCTGCCAGTTAGCAAAGTTACAATCAGGTTATTTGAGATACAAGTGTGGTAATATATGCTGTCGATGACATCATGCCGTTCATGTTGTGCGATCATCACTATATTTATTGTCATCGGCTGCAAACTCCCTTCCCCAACTGCCCCCCCACCCTTCCCACCCCCAGGCGTGTCTCTTAAGTCCAAGTTGTAAAGGTACAATAGCCCTACTTATTCAGCAGGGCGTCAACCTTGAATGGGATAGTGCTGTGGCGGAGTGTGTTCCAGCTTGTGAGTGTAATGCCATCTCTGGCAGCGAGGTTTCAGACCTTAATATTCCTATGACTGCTCATGCGCTAGTCCGTGGCCGCTGCCGGGTCACCTAAGTGTGCATCTTCAGCATCTTCTTCAGGGGATTTGAGTGCTACGACTAGCGCTTCCCAAGCTCTCGCCCCTTCAAGGGCCTTTTCACTCCCTGTTCGTTTTGCTATTTGTAATCTAATCACCCCCTCACATTCGGCCCATTTGAGGAACTCTGCTTTCTACCGTGCTATGCTGGGGCCCTGTTTCGCCTTCCAATGTGTGGTTATGTTTCTCTTGGCCAGGAGTAGACCCAAATCTAAAAATTACTAGTGATTTTGTTCTTTGATGTGTGGGGGAACCAGTGTAAGATGCAGTGTGTCAAGGTCGGCTCTAATTCTCTGTCAGTGAGATCTGATAGAAGTGTCATCAGCTCCTCCCAATAGCTGTCTAGGACCGGACAGTCCCAGAGCATGTGTTTAAAATCTGCGCTTACTGCATTACATCTCGGGCAAGCCGCAGAGTGGGCTGGGAAGTATTTGTGGATCTTTTCCGGAGTAAGGTATGCTCTATGTAGAATATGGAAGTGCACTAACTGGAACCGTGCATTCCGAGTGCTCTTCCAGGCTCTCTCCACCAACTCCCCCCACGACTTTTCCGGGATAGCCTCCCCAATATCAGTTTCCCACTTGAGCTTCAGGTCGGCCAGGGGAAGTAGTGATTCCAGCGTCATGCGTCTATAGAGGGACGTTACTGCTTTGAATGTACCTGCTGCCATTACCACGTACTGGTAGCCCAGAGATGTCTGTTGTTCCGTAAGACCCCCTCCCCAGTGCTTCCTGATAGCCGCAGTGAGGGCCGTATACAGTAGGAAATCTCCCCCGGGTAGGTCATAGCGAGCTTGTAGATCATTAAACGGGATCATGGCTCCCTTCTCATACAGGTCTCCTATGCTAGCCAGCCCTTGGTCCGCCCAAGCTCCCAGCCTCCGCCAGTTACCTCTGTGAGGTAGGGCCTTGCACATAAGTAAAGGGATTTCCGGCGCATAGGGGCACCTAATGGTGGTCCGCCGCAGATATCTGTTCCAGCATTTTCGTGCTGTGCGAAGTTCCAGGGTGAGGGTTGTGGTTTTGACAGGGAGCCGCAGGACAATGCGGGATAGCTGCATTAGGGGCCCAAACTCCTCCCTGCGTTCTTCTTCCCCCCTGGTGGCGCTCGCTACCCACTGCGTGAGCCATTGAAATTGTGCTGCCAAATAATAGGTCTCATAGTCAGGGACCGCTAGACCGCCCTCTGCTCTTGGTCGCATAAGTATAGCGAGCGCCACTCGACGTCTACCAGTGCCCCATATGAAGCCTGTGATCAGCGATCGGAGCTGTGCAAAGTATTTTGCCGGGATCCAAATCGGTAAGGTCCCAAAGTAATATAATAACCTCGGGAGGGTTACCATTTTAAGCAGGGCCACGCGGCCCGCAACTAACAACGGCAGGGATCCCCAGAACTCAAAGTTATTTTTTGCCCCTCTAATGGCCTTCCCTATATTACCCCCAAGGATGTCTTCCTGGCTATGGTATATTTGCGTACCCAGGTACGGTAGGCATCCGTCTTCCCAGGCCACCCCCTCCGTTTCTTGTGGGCCTATTCTGCCCCCACTTGCCGGGAACAGGCAGGACTTTGACCAATTTACTTTCAATCCTGCGACTCTGCTGAGAGCCTGAAGCAAGTTTTTCGCCCCTATAAGTTCCGCTCCCGAATCAGCTAAAAAAAAGCAAAAGGTCATCAGCATACAATGCTATGTGGTGGATCTGCCCATGTACGTTGAGCCCCCGGTATGCCCGCCCCGATCTGGCCTGCGCTGCCAATGGCTCCATCGCCAGAGCAAACAGCAGCGGGGAAAGGGGGCAACCCCGACGCGTTCCCCTTCCCACGCTGCAGGGGTCTGAAATGAGCCCACCAGTTTTAATTCTGGCAGTGGAGTCGGCATACAGGAGAGCTATCCAGCTCACGAAGTCGGATCCCAGCCCCATTTTCCGCATCACATGAAAGAGGAAAGCCCACTCCAGACTGTCAAACGCTTTTTCTATGTCCACTGCAAATATCGTTGCTACATCAGTGCGATAAGAGTTCGCCTCTAGGACTTGCATAAGCCGCCGGACATTAAGCGCTGTGTTTCTGGTGGGGATAAACCCGGATTGGTCTTTGTGTATCAGGGCAGTCATATGGGGGAGCAACCGGGTAGCCAAAATTTTACTAAGTATTTTATAGTCTAAATTGAGCATGGATAATGGGCGATATGCAGTTTTATCCCATGCCTGTTTGCCCGGCTTGAGCAAAGGGATGATGACCGCTTCTCTAGTAGAGACAGGTAGTTTGCCAATTCTCTTAGCGTCATTATATAACTGCACTAGTTTGGGAGCCAGCAAGTCAATATATGTGAGGTAGAATTCTATCGGGAGGCCGTCGGTGCCTGGGGTTTTGTTGCGGGCCATGCTCTTGATAGCCCCCCGCACTTCTCCAACCTCAATCTCTCGCCCCAGTGAGATCGCTGTGTCCTCGTCTAGGGCTGGCAGATGAACACCCCGCGTGAACTCATGTAAGTCCTCCACCGTTGGGGACAACTGACTCCGATAAAGCTCAGTGTAGTATGCTAAAAAAAGGTAGTTGATTCCCTGCTGGGCGTATCTCGCTACCCCATTCTGGTCCCTAAGCTCCAAAATCACCGAGCCGCGTCTGGCCGGGTTGGCCAACCAGGCCAGAAGGGCCCCCGATTTGTCCCTCTCCGAATGCGCTCGGACTATGTATTTTTTATAGTCAAAGCAGCGCCGCCGCTCCACTTGCGTTGCTACTGCCTCTCTAGCCTCTAGTAGTTCCTGTTGTTTGCCCGGGTTTCCAGGTCTGTCTTTTTCCAGTGTGCGCAGTCTCCTGTTGTCTCTATGTCTTGGAGGATTACTTTTCTGACCCCCACCAGCTCAGATATGCACCTCCCCCTAATAACTGCCTTACATGCGTCCCATTCCACTAGTGAGGATGTGGCAGTGCCACCGTTATCCTGAAAGTAATTAGTGATAGCTGACCCTATCGCTGCGTGAAAAGCTTGGTCGTCTAAGGCCTCGGGGCGCAGGCGCCAGGTGGGGATCTTGGGACGCGCGCGTGACCATTGTAACTGCACCAGCACAGGGTTGTGATCAGAGAGCGTTCTGGTGAGGTATTCGCTGCTGCAGATCCCCTCATGGACGTCAGGGGAGCACAAAATGGCGTCCAGCCTAACATGTAATTCATGCAGGGCTGAGAAGAAGGAGTAATCCCTGGTCTCAGGGTGTTGTGCCCTCCAGGCGTCGATTAAGCCCCATTTCTGTTGCCAGTTGCGGCGTGTTTCTGCCAGTTTGTGTGCTGGTGCATCAGGGAGTGGGGGGTGTGAGCGGTCAAGAGTAACATCGGAAGTGCAATTGAGGTCGCCCCCCAGTAATATCGAGCTTGTGAGGACGGTCGCCAGCTTCCCAGAAAGATGGGAAAAGAAGGCTGGCTGGTCTGAATTGGGCGCATATATACTACCTAGTGTCAGGTCTCTACCGTCCAGCCTTCCGGTCACTACCACATATCTGCCCTCTGGGTCGATCAACTGTGTTGTGCATTGAAATGGGATACCCGCTCTTATCCATATCAGCACTCCTCTTGCGAAAGCGGAGTAAGTGGTGTAATATGCCTGGCCCCTTCAGCGGCGTTGTAGCGCCTTCCCTTCCTTTGCCAGTATATGGGTTTCCTGAAGGAATGCCCTCTGAATGCCTCTACGAACCAAATAGGAGTGTATTTTATGGCGCCGGATCATGGAGTGCATACCCCTCACATTCCACAAGAGACAATTCAAGCCTAATGGGGTCCCATTGCCGTTGTCTGTGTTTGTGCCTGTTAGAAATGGGATCTCTAGTTGGCAAGGGCTTGCACCTTTGTCCAAGTAGGGACCCTTCTTCCTAGTCAGGGTAAGGGTGTTACACTCGTGAAGTAACCCCTGCTCACCCTCGTGGTAGCTTGGCACGAGCAGTCAGGCTTAATTCAGAGGCAGTGTGTAAAGCATTTGCACATAACCAACAGTAATACAGTGTAAGCACTACAAACGGACACCACACCAGTTTAGAAAAATAACCAATATTTTATATACTCAAGACAAGACCAATTACGACAAAAATCCACAATACTATACTTTACGAATGAATACTTGATACGGTAACTTCTTCTTTGCAGGAATAGCACAAAAGCAAAGTTCGTACGAGTCGGTAGCTCCGTCCGAGCCTACCGTGATGCTGAAAACTACAGAGTCTAGCAGTTCCAGCCAACCGCATCGATACGGGCCAGCAGAGTCATGAACAGACTCGGTTACAGTACCTTTCTCGTTGTGGCTGGTACGGAGTGTACGAGCCGGTCGGCGTTCGTTGCGGTTGCGGTGCAAGACGGAGCGATGCAAGGTGCGGTGTCCCTCGATGCGGTGCAGGCAGCGGCTCGATGAGCGTCGTGCAGACGGAGTCGGTGAGTCCAAGGCGTGCGATGCAGGGTGAGACGATGCTCGATGCGGTGCTGACAGGTTGCGATGCAGGCGACCTAGCCGGAGTGCGGGAGCTGGCGTCGGACAGCGGTGCGAGTCGGAGCGGTGCGTTGCAGACGTGCGAGCGGTGCCCCAAATGCGGTGCGGTCACGACTCTTGAGTCAGTTGCAGCGACCGCGTCGGTCGGGTCCAGTTGGTTCAGTGAAGCGATGCGATGCGAACTGCGGTGCCCACAGGTCACGGTGCAAGCAGCGGCTCGATGTTGGCGGCGTCGGACGTCGCCCACGGTGAGACCAGGGTTGCGATGCAAAGCGGGGCGATGCGGTCTGGGGTGCAAACAGGTCGCCGGCCAGGGAGGGATTCGGTTGACGGAGTCGGTTGCGGTTCCCTTCCTCTGTGGCAACTGAAACAGCGTTCCAGAAGCGGTACCCAGAGGCTTGTGAAGTCTTTGTAGTCCCTGAGACTTCTTAACAGGAGGCCAGCTCGGTTTCAGGCCCTTGGAGATACTCAGCACAAGTTTGTAGAAAGTTCAGTCCAGTCCTTTCACTGCCCAAGACAGAAGCAGCAACTGCAGGCCAACCCAACAAAGCAACAACACAGCAAAGGGGCAGTACTCCTCCTGGCAGCTCTTCCAGCTCTTCGTCTTGGCAGGTTCCTTAATTCCAGCGAGATATAAATTCATGGGGTCAGGGCCCCAATATTTATATCCCAAATTCCTTTGTTCTCTGAAGGCAGAGAGGCCTTTGCCTAGTCCAAACCAGTTCTGGAGCACTTTGTTGACAAGTCTCCGTCCCTTCTTTCAGTGAGTAGGCCAGGGACATCAGACGCACCACAGGAGGTGGAGCCAGCATTGTGGAGGGAAGGCACTGTCCTATTCAGGGCCCAGGTGCGACCCCTCCCACCCATCTACATGTAGATCTTGCTATTCAGCCCTGTGCTGACTCACCCTGTCTCCTGGCATCCCCCAGCCCCTGTCACTCACACTCCAGACAAGGAATACACAACCTCGCAGAGGCAGGCTTGGATGGTTAGACAAGAAAATACCCACTTTCTAAAAGTGGTATTTTCAAACACAGAATGTTAAAACCAACTTCACTAAAAGATGCATTTTATCATCCAGGCATACTAAACTCGAATTTCTACCATGTTCCCGGGTCAGTTAGGATTATAAACTGTAATAATCAAAACTGCCCGTTCTGGCCTAGGGGGAACAGGTAGCCTTGCAATAGTGAAAACGAACTAGGCTGTAATTCACTATCAGGACATGCCGCACACACCAGGGCATGTCCTACCTTTCGCGTACAACGCACCCTGCCCACAGGGGTACCTTGGGCCTACCTTACGGGTGACTAACATGTAGCAAAGGGAAGGTTAGGGACTTGCAAGTGTGTGCACTTGCCAAGTCGACATGGCAGCCCCAGGCTGCGCACAGGCTCTGCGGTGGCAGGCCCGAGTTACATTTTACGGGCTGTTTGCGTGGGTGGCACAATCCAGTGCTGCAGCCCACCAACAGCATTTGGTCTATAGGCCCTGGCACTCGCAGTGCACTTTACAAGGGACTGACAGATAAACCAAATAGGCCAATCATGGAAACACCAATCCATAACACATTTTATACAGGAGCACTTGCACGGGACCGCAGTGAGGAAAGTGCGCAGAATCATTACACCAGCAAAAACAGAGTCAAAACCGGGAGGTCAGAAAGCAAAAAGTCAGGGGAAACACGCCAAAAGATGCCAAGTCTAACACATGTCCCCTCCAGCTGAAAGTAGGGAGAACTACCCAACCCCATTGGAGTTCTCCTCACTAAGGCGGAAGAACCTGGACAGACCATCTGCGTTGGCGTGTTCTGTACCAGGACGGTGCTCCACCGTAAAGTCCATTCCCTGTAGGGAGATGGACCACCTCAGCAGTTTTGGATTCTCACCCCTCATTTGCATCAACCATCTGAGGGGCCTGTGGTCTGTCTGAACCCGGAAGTGAGTCCCAAACAGGTATGGTCTCAACTTCTTCAGTGCCCAGACCACAGCAAAAGCTTCCCTTTCTATGGCACTCCACCTCTGTTCCCTGGGAAGTAGTCTCCTGCTAAGGAAGACTACAGGCTGATCCAGGCCCTCTTCGTTCAGTTGTGAGAGCACCGCTCCCACACCATGCTCTGAAGCGTCAGTCTGCACGACAAATTCTTTGGAGAAGTCAGGTGCCTTGAGCATGGGCGCCGTGCACATGGCTGCCTTCAGGGCATCAAAAGCTTTCTGGCAGGACTCAGTCCAGATCACTTTCCTGGGCTGCCTCTTAGAGGTCAGTTCTGTTAAGGGGCAACGATGGTGCCATAGCCCTTAACAAATCTCCTATAATAGCCGGTGAGACCTAAGAAGGCTCTCACCTCTGTCTGGGTCTTGGGGGCTCCTAAGCCAGAATGGTGTCAATCTTGGGTTGTAGGGGCGCCACCTGGCCGCTTCCTACCTGGTGCCCCAAGTACACCACAGAACCCTGCCCGATCTGGCACTTACTGGCCTTGATCGTGAGGCCTGCACCTTGCAGAGCCCTCAACACTTTCTCAAGGTGCTGTAAATGTTCTTCCCAGCTGGAACTGAACACAGCAATGTCATCCAGGTAGGCGGCACTGAAATCCTCCAGCCCGGCCAACACCTGATTGACCAACCTCTGAAAGGTGGCAGGGGCATTCTTCAACCCAAAGGGCATCACCCGGAATTGGTAATGACCTTCTGGGGTTGAGAAGGCTGATCTCTCCTTGGCCCCATCGGTTAAGGCAATCTGCCAGTACCCAGACGTCAAATCAAACGTGCTGAGGAACCGGGCAGCTCCCAACCGATCAATGAGCTCATCAGCTCTGGGGTTGGGGTGCGCGTCAGTCCTGGTGACGGCATTGAGCCCACGGTAGTCCACACAAAACCGGAGTTCTGGAGTGGCACCGGGCGCTGCAGCCTTTGGGACCAAGACCACTGGGCTGGCCCAAGGACTGTGGGAGGGCTCAATCACCCCTAACGCCAACATCTTAGAGACCTCCTCCTTGATGCTGGCTCTGACCCGGTCAGTCAACCTGTAAATCTTGTGCTTCACAGGAGGGCTGTCACCAGTGTCCACGTCATGGGTACACCAGTGAGTAACACCGGGGGTCAGAGAGAACAGTGGGGCGAACTGTCCCAACAACTGGCGACAGTCCCCCTGCTGCTCCTGAGTCAGAGTAGGGGAGAGGATCACACCCTCTACTGACCCATCATGCTCCTTGGTAGACAGGAGGTCAGGGACAGGCTCACTCTCCTCTTCCACCCCATCATCTGTCGCCAAGAGCATACTCACTTCGGACCTCTCGAAGTGGGGCTTGAGGCGGTTCACGTGAAGGACCCTCAAAGGGTTCCTGGGAGCCTGCAAATCCACCAGGTAGGTGACGTCACTTTTGCGCTCCTTTACCTCATATGGCCCAGTCCACTTGTCCTGCAAGGCACAAGGTGCCACTGGGGCCATGACCCACACTTTTTGCCCAGGCTGAAATTCGACCAGAGTGGCATTCTGGTCATACCATCTCTTCATTTCTTCCTGGCTTGCTTCTAGGTTCGCCTGAGCGAGTTTCCTGAAGCGGGCAGTTTGGTTTCTAAAGGCCAGCATGTAGCTAAATACATCCTGGGGAGTTTTCCTGGGAGCTGCCTCCCAGCCTTCCTTTACCAAACTCAGAGGTCCTCTGACAGGGTGGCCATACAGGAGCTCAAAGGGGCTGTACCCAAGAGACTTCTGAGGCACCTCCCTGTACGCAAAGAGTAGGCATGGCAAGAGGACGTCCCACTTACGCCTCATGGGTTCTGTTAGACCCTTGATCATGCCTTTTAAGGTCTGGTTGAATCTCTCCACCAGACCGTTTCCTTGTGGGTGGTAAGGAGTGGTGAACTTGTAGGTTACACCACACTCCTTCCACAGGGATGTCATATACTTCGATATGAAATTGGTCCCCCTATCAGAAACCACCTCTCTGGGGAATCCCACACGGGAAAAGATCCCCATTAACGCCCGGCCCACCACTGGCGCCGTCGTTGTCCTGAGAGGGATTGCCTCGGGGTACCGGGTGGCATGGTCCACCAAGACCAGGATGTACCTGTTGCCCATGGCTGTCTTGGGATCCAGTGGCCCCACAAAGTCCATCCCTACCCTTTCAAAGGGTGTTCCAACTACCGGAAAAGGTTGGAGAGGAGCTTTGACCTTCCTCCCACTCTTACCACTTGCCTGGCAAGTTTGGCAAGACCTACAGTGTGCATCTGACTGCCTTCGCATTTGGGGCCAAAAGAAGTGGGTGACAAGCCTGTCAAAGGTCTTGTCCTGCCCCAAATGTCCTGCCAAAGGCACGTCATGAGCCAGACCCAGTAGGAAGGTCCTGAAGCGCTGGGGTACCACCAGCACACGGGCTGACCCAGGCTCAGCAACCTTAGGCTCACTGTATAGGAGAGCACTCTCCCAGTAGATCAGATGTGACCCGGACTGATTACCAGCTGCCTGGTCTGCAGCCTTCCGCCGCAGACCCTCCAGAGTAGGGCACTCATTCTGCTCCCTGCAGAACTCCTCCCTGGTGGGACCCCCTTCTTGCTGCCAATGGGTCAGCTCAGAGATGTCTCCCAGTTCGGCTACCTGCTCCCCTGTAGGCACCGGGCGTCCCCTCGAGGTCCGCCTCCTCCCGGTCCGTGGGAACTTCGGGGGCCGGCTTCCCGCGCCCTGCCCTTTCTCTTGGCAGGGACTTGGGCCACTGTTTCAGGCTCCAAGTCCTCTTAATCACCCTTTCTGGCCGCCATTGACCGAGTAGACACGCATGCCCACTCTGGCAACCCAAGCATCTCCAAGTGAGACCTGAGCTCAACCTCCTTCCATGAGGACTGCTCCAGGTCGTTTCCTAGCAGACAATCTACAGGCATGGTAGGGCTCACAACCACCCTCAAGGGACCTGAGACCCCCCCCCCATTCAAAGGGAACCTGCACCACCATACACTGGCGCTCAGAGTTGTCTACAGCAACTACTTGGTGGAATGCTCCTGGGACTACTTGCTTCTCAGACACCAGGTAACACCGGACTGAGGTCACACTGGCTCCAGTGTCTCTGAGAGCCTCTACCCTGTTCCCATTAATGGTCACCCAGGTGCTATATTTCTTTGTGTTAGGGGGCACCTGGTTTCCTGGGACCATCTCACTGTCCCCTAGCGAGACAAGGGTCATTTCTGCGGGATCCCCACCCTCCTGTGGGCACCCCTCCTCCCCAAGCGCTACACTAGCCAACACTTTGGATTGTCCACCGGTGGGTGGCTGTGTCCCCTTTGGGCACTTGGGGTCCCCCTTAAAGTGACCTACCTGGTCACATGCATAACACTTGCGGGGGCCGGTCTCAACAGGCTTCCCTGTAGAGACCCCTTTCTTCTTCTCACCGGGGGCTGGGAACCTTTACCCTGGGTACTAGTTTGGGGCCCTTTAGAGAACTCCTGTGCTTTACCCTTGTCCCCCCACCTTTCTGCTGGGGACCCTGCCCACCTTTGGCTGAGTCTCCCCCAAACGCTTTCTTGTGGACCCTGGTACTCACCCAGCGGTCCGCTTCCATAGCAAGCTTCCTGGGGTCAGTTAGCTTACTATCAACTAGGTGCTGGCGCAGATCTGCAAAACATAGACTAGACAAGTGCTCCCATGCAATCAAGTTGTAGAGCCCTGAAAATCTGTTACACTACTGCCCTTCACCCAACCATCCAGCGACCTGCAGAACACATCCACACATTCCAACCAAGTGTTGGCATCAGACTTCTTACTGGACCTGAACTGATCCCTGTACTTTTCAGGAGTAAGACCATACTTCGTGAGAAGGGCATCCTTCATGTCAGCATAGGTGAGGTGATACCCCTTACCCAAAGCTATCAGAGCATCCCTTGCTTCTTCCGGGAAAAGTGGCCACAATCCTGCTCCCCAATTCTCCTCAGGGACCCCATTCATGTGTATGGCTGCCTCATAACCCTGAAACCACCTTTGTATGTCATCCCCCTTCTTGAACTCCTTGCCTACGTTCTTGGGAATGTGCACAATCCTGTCTGCCTTTCTGGACGAATTGCTGCCACCATCTGAGCCTGACTTACTCCTAAGTTCTAGCTCCTTCAGTTCTCTCTCATGCTCTAAGAGCATCTTCCTCTCCTCTATGGCCAATCTCTTCTCCTCCCGCTCACTCTCCAGCCTGAGCTTCTGCAGCTCGAACTGCCTTGCCTCCCGCCTGTCCTCCAGCTCCTCTGGGGACAGACTGCTGCTGCCTGACCTGGCGGGTTCCCCCCTACCCAAAAGCACATCCACCCTGGAAATAGGCTCCTCCACCTCCTCACTGAGATTACCAGGCTGCCCATTGGCATGTCTGGCTGCTACCCAGGCCCTCAGCGCCTTCTGTAGCTCCTCCTTCCTTGTGAGGCCTTTAATTTGGACTTTCAGGTTTTTACAAATCGCTCGTAGCTCCTTTACGGCGTAGGATTCCAACCTATCCTCCTCAAAGATAACTTCCAGAGATGCAACGGATGATGCAATTGATTCAGGCATGACAAATGTAGTGAGTTGAAAACTGGCAAGATCAAAAATAGGCCAAAAGAAAAAGAACCAGTATGTGGTACGTAATGGTCTGCGATATGGTAGTAGTGCACACCAATCACTGTAAGTCAAGTGCAAACACAAGTCCTATCCTCACCGCTGACAACCAATGTTAGAAATGGGATCTCTAGTTGGCAAGGGCTTGCACCTTTATCCAAGTAGGGACCCTTCTTCCTAGTCAGGGTAAGGGTGTTACACTCGTGAAGTAACCCCTGCTCACCCTCGTGGTAGCTTGTCACGAGCAGTCAGGCTTAATTCAGAGGCAGTGTGTAAAGCATTTGCACATAACCAACAGTAATACAGTGTAAGCACTACAAACGGACACCACACCAGTTTAGAAAAATAACCAATATTTTATATACTCAAGACAAGACCAATTACGACAAAAATCCACAATACTATACTTTACGAATGAATACTTGATACGGTAACTTCTTCTTTGCAGGAATAGCACAAAAGCAAAGTTCGTACGAGTCGGTAGCTCCGTCCGAGCCTACCGTGATGCTGAAAACCACAGAGTCTAGTAGTTCCAGCGACCCGCGTCGATACGGGCCAGCAGAGTCATGAACAGACTCGGTTACAGTACCTTTCTCGTTGTGGCTGGTACGGAGTGTACGAGCCGGTCGGCGTTCGTCGCGGTTGCGGTGCAAGACGGAGCGATGCAAGGTGCGGTGTCCCTCGATGCGGTGCAGGCAGCGGCTCGATGAGCGTCGTGCAGACGGAGTCGGTGAGTCCAAGGTGTGCGATGCAGGGTGAGACGATGCTCGATGCGGTGCTGACAGGTTGCGATGCAGGCGACCTAGCCGGAGTGCGGGAGCTGGCGTCGGACAGCGGTGCGAGTCGGAGCGGTGCGCCGCAGACGTGCGAGCGGTGCCCCAAATGCGGTGCGGTCACGACTCTTGAGCCAGTTGCAGCGACCGCGTCGGTCGGGTCCGGTTGGTTCAGTGAAGCGATGCGATGCGAACTGCGGTGCCCACAGGTCACGGTGCAAGCAGCGGCTCGATGTTGGCGGCGCCGGACGTCGCCCACGGTGAGACCAGGGTTGCGATGCGAAGCGGGGCGATGCGGTCTGCGGTGCAAACAGGTCACCGGCCAGGGAGGGATTCGGTTGACGGAGTCGGTTGCGGTTCCCTTCCTCTGTGGCAACTGAAACAGCGTTCCAGAAGCGGTACCCAGAGGCTTGTGAAGTCTTTGTAGTCCCTGAGACTTCTTAACAGGAGGCCAGCTCGGTTTCAGGCCCTTGGAGATACTCAGCACAAGTTTGTAGAAAGTTCAGTCCAGTCCTTTCACTGCCCAAGACAGAAGCAGCAACTGCAGGCCAACCCAACAAAGCAACAACACAGCAAAGGGGCAGTACTCCTCCTGGCAGCTCTTCCAGCTCTACGTCTTGGCAGGTTCCTTGATTCCAGCGAGATCTAAATTCATGGGGTCAGGGCCCCAATATTTATATCCCAAATTCCTTTGTTCTCTGAAATCAGAGAGGCCTTTGCCTAGTCCAAACCAGTTCTGGAGCACTTTGTTGACAAGTCTCCGTCCCTTCTTTCAGTGAGTAGGCCAGGGACATCAGACGCACCACAGGAGGTGGAGCCAGCATTGTGGAGGGAAGGCACTGTCCTATTCAGGGCCCAGGTGCGACCCCTCCCACCCATCTACATGTAGATCTTGCTATTCAGCCCTGTGCTGACTCACCCTGTCTCCTGGCATCCCCCAGCCCCTGTCACTCACACTCCAGACAAGGAATACACAACCCGCAGAGGCAGGCTTGGATGGTTAGACAAGAAAATACCCACTTTCTAAAAGTGGTATTTTCAAACACAGAATGTTAAAACCAACTTCACTAAAAGATGCATTTTATCATTCTGAGTCCAGGCATACTAAACTCGAATTTCTACCATGTTCCCGGGTCAGTTAGGATTATAAACTGTAATAATCAAAACTGCCCGTTCTGGCCTAGGGGAACAGGCAGCCTTGCAATAGTGAAAAACGAACTAGGCTGTAATTCACTATCAGGACATGCCGCACACACCAGGGCATGTCCTACCTTTCGCGTACAACGCACCCTGCCCACAGGGGTACCTTGGGCCTACCTTACGGGTGACTAACATGTAGCAAAGGGAAGGTTTAGGGACTTGCAAGTGTGTGCACTTGCCAAGTCGACATGGCAGCCCCAGGCTGCGCACAGGCTCTGCGGTGGCAGGCCCGAGTTACATTTTACGGGCTGTTTGCGTGGGTGGCACAATCCAGTGCTGCAGCCCACCAACAGCATTTGGTCTATAGGCCCTGGCACTCGCAGTGCACTTTACAAGGGACTGACAGATAAACCAAATAGGCCAATCATGGAAACACCAATCCATAACACATTTTATACAGGAGCACTTGCACTTTCCCACTGGACCGCAGTGAGAAAAGTGCGCAGAATCATTACACCAGCAAAAACAGAGTCAAAACCGGGAGGTCAGAAAGCAAAAAGTCAGGGGAAACACGCCAAAAGATGCCAAGTCTAACAGTGCCCATTAAAAAAATTTCCCCTCGTGACATGCCTGGTTCCCCTTAACATTTCCCAACTAAAAGAACATCCCCAACTCCCCCTCCCCAGGACAGGTCTCAAAGAAAGAGTCCCCGTCCAAACAGTACTAAAACATACCATCATTCAATGACAGTGGCAAGGGTGGTCGCCCGGAGAGTACAGTGCCAAGTTCCCTGCATCACCGCCTCCCCAGTAAATGATTTAGACAATAAGCCCCCGATCTGTTGAGCATTACCTATAGTTCAAGGGGGGGAAGCATCAAGTTCGTGGAAATTTCGCCAATGGCATAGAGACAGCAGGCCCCTGGGATCCACTGCATCTGCCGCCTCTGTGTGGTCCTCACATGAGGTCATCGACCGTTTGGGGCGTAACCTGTGGCAAGTCTGTTCTCAGGCCGTCGTTGTCACTGTGGTCTGGAGAGGTTTCCGATCTGCCAGTGCGATGTCCGTTCCCGCTCGAAGAAGGACTGGGACTTTTTTGACTATGCGCCGCCACGGCCTGTAGAGCTTTGCGGTGTTCGAGGCCGAGTTCCCTGGGTGAAGGGGCATTAGATCCAAGTTTATGGTTGTGAGGGCTCCGTGGCGGAGAGTTCAGAGCAGAGGGACGATGGTCCGCCGGCCCACGTGTTTCGAGCCAGTCCCAAGCCTCCTGTGGCGTGTGGAAGAAGCGCGTTCCCGCTGGGTCTGCCAACCGGAGCCATGTGGGAAATAACATTGCGTAGGGCAGGTGTAGTTGACGTAGTTTGGCCTTAACAGCTGTGAAGGACGCTCTGTTTCATTGGATCTCCCTCGTAAAGTCTGGAAAGATCATAATGGCACTATTGTCAATGCGTAATTCTTGCTTTTGGTGGGCACTTTGCAAGATGTGGTCTCTGTCCCGAAAGTGCAACAGGCGAGCCACAATTGGTCGGGGAGGAGCCCCTGGTTTTGTTGCTTTAGCTGGAACCCTGTGCGCCCGCTCCAGGGCGTAGAAGGGCGACAGGCCAATTGGAGCCACCTCAGATCTAATCCAGTCCTCCAAGAAGCGCACCATATTTGTCCCTTCTGTTTTTTCTGGTATCCCGATAACGTGGATATTGTTCCTGCATGAACGCCCTTCGCTGTCCTCGGCCCGCATTTCTAGAATCTTTACTTTAGCTTCCAGGTCTGTGAGGGATCGACGCATCTCGTGAACTGTCTCCGGAAGGCCTCCCATTTCTTTTTCATTGGTGGACACTCTGTCCTTAAGTTTGCGATGCTCATCCTTTAGCAGGTTTAGGTCTGTGCCGAAAGCATCAATTTTCTCCTCCAGCACCAGTCTGGACGCCGTTATGGCCTGCATGATGTCGGACAATGTGGGTTTCCGGGGGGTCGAGTCACAGCCTGTCACAGGCACTTCGTCCTCGTCGTCTGACTGGGGACCTGGGGCGTCCACACTGAGAACAGTGAACCCCCTTTTCTTCTGCGCTCTCCCCATCACGAAGCCGCTACGGTTTGGTTTCGCTGATTGACCGCCTCCAGCACACGCCGCAGTGCTGGGGGCCAGTGCACGCAGGATGGGGTTGTTCTCTTATGGCGAGTTCTATGTAACAACCAGGCAGCAACAAGCTTCTAGCTCCCAAGGCCTCACTGGGGATGTGCTTCTGTTCACTTCAGCAGGGCCGCAATGAAAGTTCACCTATGTTGCTACAGGTCCGCACCCTTTCTGGGAGGACTATATTCCTCTGTCCCCTCGGTGCCAGATTCACAAATTAAGGGTGGGGGCCTGTCCCCTGTAGCCCCAACGGGTGCTCTCAATTAGCAGGGGAATTACCAGGCCTCACGATCAGCTGCAGGTAGGGCACGAGTAGGAAACAGCCCCGCGGGTTCTGGAAAGGCTGCACCCGTGATCTGTAGTGGAATACAGGGGGTCTAGTGAGGGCCCCCCGCGAGCGTCAGTATCCCCCGCAGCCTTCTGCTCACAGTCGCAGTGTTGTAGGGGCCTTGAGCGAGGTGCGTAATGTTGCGCGACAAGGCCTCTCCGTGTTGCTCACCGCCTTATTATCAGCCTCGGCGTAGGTAGGCCGCCACCCTGGAGGAGAGTAAGCGAGATGTAAGGGCTGTCAGAAACCAGAAAAAGTGTCTACAGGGCCAGCCCAAGCCCAGTGCGCACCCAGGAGGCACCGCAGGCGGCCCCCGCAAGGATCGGCTCTCCCTCAGAGGGTGTGCTCCAGTGATGCGGGGCCCCCTCCCGCGAGGGCTTTCTCACAGTTGCACGCCCTCGGGACTTTCAGCCTCTGCAGCGATTGCCAGGTGGGTCTACACAGGCAGCGCAGGCACTCTCCACTCGCCGGCGCCTTCTAGGTACTTCACCGCCACTTACTGTGCTCCGGGCCCCTTCAGGGAGTCAGGTGCGTTCCACCGCTGTAGTAGCCACTTCAGGCGGCGCAGGCGCGCTCCACACGCCGGCACCCCCCAGGGGTACGTTGCCACCTACTGAGTTTATGGGGCTCCAGGGCCAGATGGTGTGCTCCAGCGCCGCGGGGCCCACTCTCGCGCTGGCGTGTTCCCGGCCACTCGCCTCCAGGTCTCTCCGCCTCCGCAGCAGTCGCCAGGTGAGTCTGCACAGGCGGCGCAGGCACACTCCACTCCCCACCGCCCTCCAGGTGCTTTGTTGCCCCTTACTGTGCTCTGGGCCCCTACAGGGAGACAGGCGCGTTCCACCGCTGCAATAGTCACTTCACGGCCTCCGGTACACAGGTGCCATTTTGCGGCGGCTCCCGCTACGCCTTGTACACCGCATATCAGCCCCACAATCTCTGCAACGGCGGCCCCTGCACAGTGGTAGGATCACTGGGTTACCTGGGGTGGAGTACTACCGCCACTGCTGACCACAGTTCTGTCGTTTATGAGACAGGGCAGTTTTACAGAGCCGTTCTCGGCATGGGCGCCATCTTGTCGACCACGTCTCGGAATCTGTTTTCATCGATCGCAGCACCTGCAGCGGCGGTCCCGTCACCGCTGGGCTCCCTTTTTCTCGCCGACAGCATCGGGTGCCCTCCGGTCCAGAAATCAGCTCCCCCAGGCTTGTCAGGGGATCAGGATGATTAATTACTGGGAAGCGGCGGTCGGAGCTCCTCAGCTCGCGTCCGTCTGCATCGGCTGCAGGCCACGCCCCCCTAATCAGGCTCTTAATGTTATGCAACCCATTCAATGTGCCAAAAAATACAATCAAGGCATTAATTTAAAAAACAATGCGTATTGTATTTATAAGCAGGGCAATATTCAAAATGCAGATGGTACAGCTCTCATAGTGGTGAAAATATATATAAAGAACCATAAAATGACAAGCATGTGAGATTCATTTAAAGGTTGACATACAGAGCTAGTACCTGTGTAAATGAATACTTAATGTTGTGTATCCCATTCAATGTGTCAAAAATTGAAATCAAGGTCACACTTTTAAAAACAATGCTTATTGTATTTATAGAAGTAAGCAGGTCAATAGTCAAAGTACAGATGGCCCAGTGCTCACAGTGGTGCAAATATTTATAAATAACCATAAAATCACATGAACAAGGGTTGCAAATCTAGCCTTATACATAAATCTTTTCCAATCATCCCAAATAAACCGAAAGTGAATCTTTATCACACAACACCCAAGATGTAGCATTGACGTTTCGACCCACTATTATTCATATGGGTCTTATCAAGACTAAGCCCTCTGTCTTTGCATTCTCTTGACATTAATAGCGCACTATATTTGATGATATTCACTCTTATTTCACAGCAGGGCCATAGTACCGCAACGGGAATGTAACAGGTGCTCACGTAAAGCGCTTTAATGGCCTTGGGACGAGTTTGAGCTGTGGGATGAAACCTGTAGATACTGCAATCAGTTCAAATTTTTGTTCTGACATTTGGAGCACCTGTGTCAACGTTATGCAACAAGTGATGTTGGTTTACGTATTGTGTATTTTCTTTTTGCATGCCTTGTCTAAATGTCGTCCGATTATGAATTTTGTATAATTTTTAAATGTTTTTAATTTTTCCAAATAAAGTACTGCCATTGAAAACCTCGTGAAACTGTACATCAAATGCCAGTTCTCGCCAGCCGCTTACACTATTCTCCTTTCATATCTGAAAGTAAGCCGAGAGGCGGGACTACCTTACAGCATCTCTTCATAGCTCGTCACATGCACGTTTCCTCGAATATCCAACTCAAGTTTCAGGCCTATAAAAGAGGATAGTGTCATGGACATCATTTAGGGGTCGCCAGGGGTCGTAGCAGTGACCCCTGGCTTGCACCTTGCGACCCGTGGCACTGCCTCTGCGACCCTTGGCCTCAGAGGTGGCAAAATCAGCACCTGGAACACATAAGCAGTCACACTAATGGACGTTGTTTGGTGCTCCATTTTCCTGGTGTTCTGCTAAAATTTTATTACACAAATAGTAAATAATATTCACTATTAGTGTAAAAAAAATGGAGTATAATTAGCTGGAATATGACCCTATCTGACAATTACAGTAAGGAAAATATGCTTTTAAATGTATGTTGTATGCATGCTTGTAGGGGAGGAGTGTGTTTATATGAGAGAGTGTGTGAATGTGTGTGTATGTTTAAGTATGTGTGTGTGAGTCAAATTGAAGGTCAAAAGGTGCGTGGTGTCACTTCCACTGCCGCTGGCATTTTGGTGATTTGACGCCCATACATAGCATCAGAAATCAGCACCTTTTCAACAAGCCTTCTCTTGCCCAAAGAGGTACAGCTTATGTTCTTTTCCAGAATTGAACTGAACACAGTACGAGGAATTTTGCTATAACTCCACGATAGCTCCGATGGTGAACATTCCTTTTCTAGCCAGTACTGTCAAGCCACAACACCGCATTGCATCAAATGACCAGCCAAGCCCCTTGTGGCGTCATTCATTACCCATCATGCAACTGTGACACCATTGTTATGTCGTGTGGATCACCCCATGTTGTTTTGTTAGTCAGGGGTGTCCCACGGAGTAGCCTGCAGCCAGAGGGCTGATGGTATGGCCCACCGGAAATAGAAATGTTAATAAAGACAGGTCATGACCGGACATCCGGGTCAGACCTATACGTACTCACCAACTCGCCTGACAGAGTGGTTATTCATGCTGCGGCCCGCATATGCATTCACGGGTGCTCGTGCAGCATTGCATATTTCATCTGTCCGCAGGACAGAACAACTGGCGACGAGGGTGGTCCCGTTTGCTGTGACCTGCGTCTGCTGTTTTTTCCCGTGTGTGCGCGTTCGCACCGCCTGTGGCGTCTCTGTCCCCGCCAGCGGCGGTATCCTGTGGGCCGTGTCAGCCCGTCTGCGGTAAGCCGTCTTACCGGATTGCTGTGTCCTGCCCATCTGTCCCTCCAGTGGTGTGCCGGCATTTTTCTTCGCCGCACAGCGGCTGTCCTGTAATCACGCGGCTCCCCGGCCTCCCAGACTGCGGATTCGCCCGTGCACGCGGCACGTGCGTGCACGCGCGAGACGACGTGCAATGGCCCAGCATGGCACCTGTGTGGCCTGTGCCTGGGGCCTCGTCTGGAGAGTGGCTGCAGTGCCGGAGTGGGGGCTCTGGTACAGTGACAAGGGGGGGCCTTCATTAAAAAAAAAAAAAAAAAAAGGAAAACAAAAACAAGCACAGAACACTACAACTGAGCTCTGGTGCACTGCAAAGGGGGAACAACACCAGCAAAGTACAAACATGGAAAGCAAAGGACACTTCAACTGGTGAAGATCAAGGCAGACAAGGGAGTAGTCACCCTGCCCACGGGGAGGACGCGGTGCTACGATTATCGACCGGCGCACAGACACCTGTTTTCAAGGCCTGCTCCGCGAGGGAGATACTTCGTTCCCAGGTTAGCGGCACTGGTTGGGTTTTCTCTTCGCCTGCAAGTTCTTCGTAAGGACATAAGTGCGCAAGATGGCAACTGTTCCCCCAGTTGAACCCTTCTTAGTGGATAGCCCGCCGTCTGCGCAGGTGGCCAAGTGGAAGGGCTGGTTGGAGCGCCTTGAGAATTACTTCGCAGCGGTGGGCCTCAAACCCGAACGTCAACGGCCTATGTTGCTGCATCTGGGTGGTCCGGCGATTCACAAGCTAGGAAAATCGGTTGTGGAGGCTGGCCCACCCCACACGTATGCCACACTCAAGGCTGCCCTGACCGCACACTTCGAACCTCGGGCCAATCCAGACTACGAACGTTTTCTACTACGCCAAGCACGGCAACTTCCCAAGAAGTCGGTGGACACTTTCTACGCCCGTTTAAAGGAGCTGGCCAGCACGTGCACTCTGCCAGATGCTAACGACGAAATAAGGGCACAGTTCATTCAGGGGTGTGCGTCCGCCAAACTACGAGAGCACATACTCCAAACCCCGGGAATTTCCATGGCGGACATATTGACAATGGGACGGTCTAAAGAATTGTCAAAGGTGCGCGCTGCGCACATGGAAGCAGCACTTCAACGGCAAGTGAAAACGGAACCTGTGAATGCAGTGGTCACCAAGTCAACCGCGAAGTCTTCCCGAAGAAACCGGAGCGCGGCAAGCCACCAACGACCAGGACTTGCTACATGTGTGGGGGGGGTTTACCCGCACCAAGGCCCGTGCCCTGCCCAAGGAAAGAGATGTTCAGTGTGCAACAAACTACACCATTTAGCAAAAGTGTGCCGCTCTGCCCCGCGAAGACGACAGCGGACCCGACAAGTTCACGCTATGGACACTCCGCAGACGGGGGAGGAAGAGGAGGACATGGATGATGATGACGTTGAGGGAGCGGTCCATGTCATTCATGCCATGCAACCGAATGGATGTCCCAAGCGGCGGATCCCGAAATGCAGCATACTGGTTGCTGGACACCCGATACAGGCGCTGATAGACACAGGGGCCTCCATAAATATCATGGCACATTCGCTGCTGCGGACTCTCCCAATACCGCCAGCCCTGTGACCTACATCCACACAAGTGTTTGCCTACGGCTCCACGACACCTCTTCCATTGGCAGGAGTGTTCACTACCAGCATCTCCCACGAATCACGGTCCACCCGAACCAAAGTCTACGTCACCCAGGAAGGTTCTGGGATGTTATTGAGCTGCCGCATGGCGGAACACCTGCAACTCGTGGCTTTCGCATTCGCTGTGCACCGGGAAAATGTGGAAACTCTGGTGGAAGAATTCAAGTCACTCTTCGAAGGCACAGGATGACTCAAAGACCACATGGTACGACTCCACGTGGATCGGTCCATACAGCCGGTTGCTCTCAAGCACAGACGAGTAGCATTTCATCTGCGACCAAATGTCGAGGAAGAGCTGAGGAAGCTAGAAGCAGCTGACATCATTGAGCGCGTGGAAGGCCCGACTCCCTGGGTGTCTCCGATCGTGATAGCCCGAAAGCCGAAACAGCCAGGCGAGGTCAGAATCTGCGTGGACATGCGACTACCCAATCATGCGATAAAGAGAGAACGCCATCTGACCCCGACGGTAGATGATATAGTCGCAGAGGTGAGTGGTTCGCAGTGGTTCTCCAAGATGGACCTACGAGCCTGTTACCACCAACTACTGCTGGACTCGGAGTCGCGAGCCATAACTACATTCTCCACACACGTAGGGCTCCGCAGATACAAGCGCCTCAGTTTTGGAGTCTCCAGCGCAGCTGAAGTTTTCCAAGACACAATTCGAGGGGTGCTCGCCGGCCTACGAGGAGTCATAAATGTCAGTGACGACATTTTGGTACATGCGCCCACCTTGGAGGAACACATGGCCCGCCTCCGGGATGTGTTCCAGAGGTTACAAGACAGCGGTCTCACTTTAGATCGTGAGAAATGCACATTCCTCCAAAAGGAGATAGCATTTTTTGGATAGCATTTCTCCCAACATGGAGTGTCACCTGATCCAGCCAAGGCTCGTGACATCCAGACTGCGCCAACCCCCACCACGTGACCGGTGTGAGGAGTTTTCTGGGTATGGTCACATACTGTGGCCGGTTCATTCACAATCTCACCGACCTCACTGCGCCGCTGAGAGAACTCACGAAGAACAGCGCCAGTTGGGAGTGGGGCCCTGTGCAGGAGAAAGCTTTTAAGGACACTAAATGGGCACTCTCAGCTGAGACAACACTAGTCTACTTCAACCCGGCCCGTGAGTCGGAGCTCTCGGTGGATGCAAGCCCAATTGGACTCGGGCGGTGGTGTCACAAAAGCAGCCAGACGGAGAATGGGCCCCGGCGGCCAATGCAAGCCGCGCCCTAACAGACACGGAACAGCGGTACTCGCATATTGAGAAGGAGGCCATAGCGGTCCTTTGGGGGTGCCGCCACTTCCATCTGTACTTGTACGGCCAACCATTCACAGTCCAAACAGATCACAAGCCGTTAATCCCGCTTTTCATGGGAGTCTCGTCAAAACCTCCACCGAGAATTGAAAAATGGATCCTGCAGTTACAGGAGTATCAGTTCAAAGTGATCTATCGCCCCGGGGCACACAACCCAGCCGATTTCCTGTCCAGACACGCTAGACCGGTGACCAAAGGAGAGGAAGACGAAGCGGACAAGGTCGAAGAGTATGTCAAGCTGGTGGTAGAACGGTCTCGCCCCCTCCCCATCTCGCTCGAGGAAATCGTGGGAGCAACCAAAGAGGATGAATGCTGGCAAATGGCGATCTCAGCAGTGGTGTCAGGAAGATGGCATCTGCTACTGGACAAGCTAGTGTGCAGAACTGATGAAGCGCAAACTGCACTAAAGGCCCTACACAATGTCCGCACAGAACTAGCCGTTTCACCGGAAGGCTGTCTTATGAGAGGGTCCTGTCTGGCAATTCCCAAAGCCCTGCAGCAACGGGTGGTTGATTTAGCTCACATCGCTCACCAAGGAATCGTCAAGACCAAGTCAAGGCTACGCTGCAAGATGTGGTTTCCCGACCTCGATAACGCCGTGGAGCAAACAGTTCGGTCCTGCTCACTGTGTCAGGCGGTTGGCCCACCTGAACCACCAGCACCGATTGTGACGGAAGACATACCACCTCATCCCTGGTACAGAGCAAGTGCCGATTTCGGGAGTCTACCGGATGGAAGACACATGCTTGTGATTATAGATGATTTTTCAAAGTATCCGGAGGTCGAGGTTCTAGACTCTATCACGGCGAGTAACACGATACCCCTAATTGAGAAGATAATGGCCACCCATGGACTTTTCCGTGAGCTACGCACTGATAATGGCCCGCCTTTTTCTAGTCATGAGTTTGCCGATTACTTGCAGTCCCGGGGTGTTCGGCACCAAATCATCACACCTCGTTGGCCTCAAGCGAATGGGGAAGCGGAGCGCTTCATGCGCACCCTTAACAAGGTTCTGCGGATAGCCGTCGCCCGGGGGCAGAACATGGAATGCGCCCTGTATACTTTTCTGAGGGAGTACAGACTGATGCCTCATTCCACGACGCTGGTTAGCCCCGGATCGCTGTGTATCAACCGGATGGTGGAGGATGTCATCCCTCAGGTAAATCAGTCATCGAGTTTGTGCGACCAGGTTGCCGAATGGCTCCAGCAACGACGGGCCAGGAATGACTACATGTCCAAGCGAAGGCATGCTAAGGACCGGTCGTTGGCAGCGGGTCATCTTGTATTGTTGAAGAATCGTAACCCCCGAGGGAAGTTCTCACTCCTGTTTGAACTGGACCCCTGGACCATTCAGACAATAAAAGGAACAATGATCACTGCCAGGAAAGGTGACGAAACAGTCACAAGGAACATTTCACACTTCAAGGAGTACCGACAATCTGCCTCTTCTAGGGTGGAAGCACCTGAGGCGGATGAGGCCGAAGAGTATGTCGAGCTCAGTGTGAATGACACCTGGCTGCCCAGCCGACAAGACATACACCTGCCAAATGCCTCCCGTGACAACTAATCAGGGGCGACTCGAGAAGAGGACCGTCGAGAAGGGAGTGAACGTCGAGGAGGAAGGAGGTACCACCTCAGAGCCAATCCTGCGGTGTCATCCCGACTGAGAGGTTTTGTACTGACTTAAGGCACAGACATTCAGTCTGTTGTGTTCTCTCTCTCTTTTTCTTTTCTCTCGCTCTCTCTCTCGCTCTCTATCTGTTGTCAGTCAATTTATAATAAAGGAGGAATGTTATGTCGTGTGGATCACCCCATGTTATTTTGTTAGTCAGGGGTGTCCCACGGTGTAGCCTGCAGCCAGAGGGCTGATGGTATGGCCCACCGGAAATAGAAATGTTAATAAAGACAGGTCATGACCGGACATCCGGGTCAGACCTATACGTACTCACCAACTCACCCGACAGAGTGGTTATTCATGCTGCGGCACGCATATGCATTCACGGGTGCTCGTGCAGCATTGCATAATTCATCTGTACGCAGGACAGAACAACCATCTTTCCAGCATCCCTGCCTTCCGGTAAGATCAGCAGTCGTCTGAGGATCATGAGACATTTGTTTTTCCTTTTACATTGTGATATTGAACGTTACAAGGGTTTCGATAGCGGTAAACACGGTCTGACACATGGATGTATTTTCTAGCCTTGGGCTTAAATATTCCACCCCGGCATTGAGAATGTATGGCAGTTTCGATTTCGGCTCCTTTCAAACAGTCATCCGGTGAGGATCCGAAATTTATTTAATGCGTTTTTATATACCGCAGACTTTACCCGAAGGTGTCAGAGCGCTTCACAATAGGAACAGTAACATTACATGAGGAGAAGGTTACAAGTGAGCATAATACAAAAGCAAGCGTTACATTACATGGGGAAAAAGTGACAATTGTGCAAATAACAAAACAAACAAGATACAAAAAGAGGTATGCGTTCCAAGAGGAAAAAGTGACAGGTGTGCATGATACATGAGATACAAAATACAAATAGAGGTATAATACTGCAATAAGTGGCAGTCACTCAGAACACACTGGGAAGGCACTTCTATAGGCATGGAGTACAGAATTTCCTATAGTGGAAGAACTTCCTTGAGGGAGTAGAGAGGGCGTGAATTAAACAGGAGACTTAAAATGAAGGGTACACAAACATAAAATCCAACCCAGCACGCAAGGGTGAGGAATGTACAGGAAAAAGTACAAATTTACAATGAAGAGCGAACTTCCTAGAGGGGCCTGAGAGTGAAAATATTAGTTCTGAAAGTGTCTTTGGAAGAGAAGAGATTTGAGGTCAGCTTTGAAGATCCGGGTAGAGGAGGTGGCACGGAGCAATGGGGGAAGCGAGTTCCAGATTCTCACTGCATTGCCTGAGAAGGATTGCGCCATCAATCTTTCCCTTTTGAAGACGGGGGGCTCAAGCAGAAGCTTTTCCGCATTGCAAGAAGGGCGAGAGCCACCGGACAATTTCAATTTATTCGCCAGGTAACGAGGGAGGACGTGTGTAAGGCTTTGTGTGTGATGCAGGCAGTTTTGTAAATAGATCTTGCCTCGATCGGAAGCCATCGAAGAGAGGACAGGATAGGAGTGACGTGGTCGCTTCGTTTAGACCCTGAAATGAAGCGAGCTGCTGAATGGAGGATGGATGTGAGAGGGGAGAGGTGGGATTTGGGTAGGCCCGTCAGAAGAGAATTGCAATAATCCAGTCTTGAGAGAACCAGAGATTGTACCAAGGTTTTTAAGTCTTTCTCCGGGAAGAACCGACGGATCCCCCATAGAAGGCGCAACTGGTAACGTGCGTTCTTAGCAATAGAGTTGATGTGGGAGATTAGGTTGAGTCTTTTGTCAAGAATGACACCTAGGGATTTAGCGCTGTCGACAATGATGGGTTTGTTGTTGAGTAGGTTCAGCTGATCCATCCAAGATTGAACAGGAGGAGGTGAGAGAGGTAGAGAGGAGGAGGAATTCAGTTTTGGCGGGATTCAGAATGAGTTGGTGAGCTAACATCCAGTTGTGAATAGAGTTGAGAGTAGAGTTGAGTAGTGAGAGATCGTGTGCGGAAGATACCTTAAGGTAGATTTGAGTGTCGTCCGCATAAAGATGGTAATGGATCCCAGATTTGCTTAGAAGGTTCCCTAATGGTTCCAGGTAGAGATTAAATAAAGTGGGTGCCAGGATAGAACCTTGAGGGACGCCTTGACCTACGGCCAATGGAGATGAAAGGCTGTTCGCAATCTTGATAATTTGGGATCTGTCCGAGAAGAGGCAAACCATTTGAGCACTGTGCCATCCAATCCCATTCTCTGTTGAAGAGTGTTGAGGAGGGTGCTATGATTAACAGTGTCAAAGGCTGCAGAGAGGTCTAGAAGAATCAGAAGACACGATTCCCCAGAGTCGAGTATATGCAGCGCATCATCAATCACTTGCAGCAGGGCTGTTTCAGTGCTGCAATTTTGGATGAAGCCAGACTGGAAGACGTCGAGGAGGTTATTGTCCATAATATGTAAGGAAAGTTGTTTTGCAACACATTTTTCGGTGATTTTCGAAAGACGGAAGTTGTTGAGGTCGTTCGCATCGGCGGAGGGTTTTTTTTAGAAGAGGGGTGACCTATCCTGATTTGAGGGCAACCGGGAGGGAGCCTTGACTGAGGAAGAGATTGACTAGCCTGGTCCAGTAAGAGAGAGTATAGGTGTAGAAATCGATGGCGATATCGCTAGGGATGGGGTCAGAAGAATGGTTGGAGGGTTTAGTTTCGAGGATGCATTTGAGGAGGTCATCTTCCGAGATGACGTCAAAGTTCTGCCAGGTAACTAAGGATTTCCACTCCTCAATGGGGGTGGGGTGGGCGACCTGATCCACCAGTGCTTTGACCTTTTCATCAAAGAATATAGCGAAATCTGCTGCTTTCTTTGTGGAATCCTCAGGCTTAATGGTTAGGGGAGAACAGTTTGGGTTTTTGATGAGGTCAAAAAGTTTTTGGGTCTGTTTTTGGCTGAGTCAAGGAGGGATCTGAAATGTGATGCTTTTTCAAGGAAGATGTGGTTGTGATATTTGGATCTTGCTGAACGTAAAAGAGAGAGATTGGAGGTGGAAGGAGATTTCCTCCAATGTTTCTCCAGGAATCTAAGGTTTTTCCTTTCATCGTAGAGAGCTTTATTGAACCAAGGTGCTGAGGGGGTGGGTCTTTTCCTTTTGCTTTGGAGTGGAGCTACATTGTCAATTTCGACTGCTAGTACTGAGAGGCACTGAGAAGTGAGAACGTTGACACCCACGTTAGGGTCTAGTCTAGGAAGTGCCCGCATAGCAGAATCACAAAAAGTGTCAAGATCAATGTTCTTAGTGTTGCGGAACCAGGTAGTAGCTCTTTTAGGTTGGCCGAGAGTTATAACGTGCAATAGGTGAAAACGGAAGGGAATGAGGAAGTGGTCAGACCAGTCTACATGGATGGGGGGAGCAGTAGTCAGCAGGTCTGCTTTGGATATGACAAGGTCCAGAAATGAGCCCTTGGAATGTGTGGTTTCCGAGCAATGTTGGAAGAGATCATTGGCTGAGAGAAAGGTGGCAAGCTTGTTGGCAGCCGAGTCTTCCAAGGAGCCCCAGTGGAGGTTAAAGTCACCCAGGAAGATCTGTCTGTCACTTTGAGAAAATTGGTCACTGATGAAGTCAGTCAGTTCCTCCACAAAGGAAGAGCAGTTACCAGGCGGGTGGTAGATGGCATGGAATCTAAAGGGTGAGTCGTGATGTATTTGAAGTTCAAGGGATAGGCATTCAAACGTACGGAAAAGGGTGGTAGGGAAGGCTTTCATTTGAAGGGAGTTCCTGACGATGATAGCGACACCGCCCCCAATTTTGTCTGCCCTGTCATTTCTGAGGATAGAGTAGTCAGTGGGTACCAGAAGATCAAACAAAGTATGAGAGGAGTCATTAAACCAGGTCTCAGTGAGGAAGAACATGTCAAGACTCTGGTGGGTGATAGTATCAGAGATTTCCACTTTGTGTTTGATTGCAGATCTGTAGTTGTGGAGCAAGCAGTGCAGCTCTGACGCAGATGTTTTGGTGATGGGGGTGTTAGGGTTGTTAAGGGAGATAGGGATAAGATTCTTGAATGAGGGTGCCCGGTAAGAGGGAGGCTGGTAAGGTCTGCTAGAGGAGATGGTCTGAATAGGGAACTGCGTAGAATTATTAGGAGAGGAAGGTGGAGGGGGAGTGACGTTGGTGGTTTTGTAGCTGGCCAGTAAGTTGGTGATGTCTGCAGAGGACAGACTGTGGTTGGCTTTATTGGGGCACGGGAGCAAGGAACTCCTCGGGAGGTTGTTAGGGAAGGGGGACATCTTGGCGCTTAAAAGTGAGATGGACGCTACAAGCTGGGAAATGGAATAGATGAGAGAATCAAGTTTATTTTCCAGGGAGAGGAGAGCTGGGTGGCTCGATGGATAAGGGAGGGAGTGCAGAGGGTGAGGGAGGACGGGGAGGGGTGGGGGAACGGGTTAGGGGAGGCGGTGCAGAGGGTGCGGGAGGACGGGAAGGGATGGAGGAGCGGGATACGGGAGGGAGTGCAGAGAGTGAGGGAGGACGGGGCGGGGTGGGGGAACGGGATAAGGGAGGGAGTGCAGAGGGTGAGGGAGGGAGGGGAGGGGTGGGGGAATGGGTGGGGAGTTGGGGAGCAAGGGTAGAAGGTGAGGAAAGATGGTGGACGATAGGAGTGGATGGTGAAACAGTGGTGGGAAGAGAAATATTTTTGCTGGTGTTGAACAGAGGGGAAGAGAAGAGATCATAAATATGAGGAGAAAGTTGAGGAGTAGGAGGTGGGACAAATGAAGGCCGGAGGTAAGGGGAGAAGAGGGGAGAAGACAGGGAGGGGAGGGCGGGGGGTCAGATGAAGTCCAAAGGTACGTGGAGAAGAGAGGAGAGGAGGCTGTACAGGGGGGGAGGGCGGGGGGTCCGAGGAAGGCCAGAGGTATGGGGAGAAAAGAGAGGATGGTGCTGGACAGGTACTGTAGGCTATGAAAGGTGAATGTAGGGGGACAGGTAACAGGTGGAGTGGGGGGATTGGGCTAGATGGAAACTGAGGGAGGAGTAAGGGACTGCAAGGTCAGAGGGAGAGACGAGGAAGGAATTGTCGCGGGGGAGACATGGTTGGGAAGCAAGGGATGAGGAAGGTGGGGTTGAAGATAGATGGGAGGTGGAAGAGAAGAATTTAGGGGACGGGGAAGAGCGGAAAGGGATGAGGTGAAAGGGGGAGGTAAGGAAAGTTGATCGGTAGACCAGGTTGTAAGAAAGGTGGAATAAGAAGGGGGAGGTGGGTTGGATTAGGGGGATTAGGGGGAGGCGAAAACGTTGGAGAATCGGGCAGATGGAGGGTGGGGAGGGGGGTGGAGGCCAGAGGCCAGACAGACAAGATAGGGGGAGGAACATTTTGGGAAGGGGGAAGAGAGGGAGAGGAGGGAGCAAAGTCAGGGGGAACAAAGGGTAGGCCTGTGTCTCCCGGGAGAGCGGCCTGCTGGAGTATCGGGGGTCAGGGGGGAGAAAGGGAGAAAGGAGAGGAGCTCAAAGAAGAGTTGAGGGAGATCATAGTTGTATGGGTTGTGCGAAGGGAGTGGAAGAGATGGTCAAAGAGAGAGAGACAGGAGTCTGTCGCTTGAATCATGACAGTGCCATTATTGTAGAGTGTAATGGTGAGAGAGCCATTAAAGCTAGTGGAGGGTGAAATTTTTAGCCGCTGTCCATGCGGGATAGATGAGGAGGAGGAGACGTTGAAGAAATTGAAGAAGCTTGTGGACCAGGAAGGGATGTCGTGAGTGAAAAAAATTAAGTCATTTTTTAGCTTCCCTAGGTGTCCATTATGGAATTGATCAACAAAGAGGGAATCAGGGAATTGTTCAATGGTGTTGTGCTTGAACCGTTTTGCTGCTGCTTTGGACAGATTAGGGGGATAGATGACTTTGAAGCAGTTAACTCCCGACCTAATTCGAGTGGAAGCCATCATAGGGAGAAGAGGGGCCACTAGGGTAGCGATAGTTCAAAGGAGAATAATAAGAGGAGGGCACATAATCCGGAAAACGAGTGAGGATAATCCAATAAGATTGAGGTCAGGAGGCGACTAGAAATGCAGGGCCAGGGACTCTGGTCTAACTCCCTAATAAAACATCATACCGGTGGGATAGAAGGCTGGCTTGCCTCCAGTGGCTGTGAGGGTGTGGGATCATAACGGGGCAAACCCTACCACCAGGGATTGGGACCTCCAAGTATGGAAACCAGCATGGAAATGTGAGTCACCTAGAGGATCACAGTGATAGGGATAGACATTCTTCGGCTCCCCAGGGAGGAGGCCAAAATGGACACCAAACCTCAACCAAGAGCACTATTAGAGGAGAACAAAATGGGCGCCCATTATGTGAATCACTCATCCCATGGGCCACCGAGCGAGCCAGGACAGCCCAATAGGAAATAACAGACCCAGTCTGGGACACAAGTTAAAACATGTCAGCAAAATGTGAGAGTCATTAAACCAAATGTCAGTGTTCCCTTGCTTGTTACTTGCAAAACGAAGGGATAGTCAGGGGGGGTCAAACGGGACCGTAGGAGATCAGTCCAATGAACGCATTATGCTCAGCCTTATCCAGCGCCACGTCTGATTCACGAGATGCTCTGGGATCACAACGAGCACAGGATAGTTTCACCGCAGCTGGACTACTAAGAACCAGATAGCTGCTCGGACCATAAAGCACCACTCAGAGTCGCAGTGCACAATACGGTGGTTGTCGATACCAACCAGCCAGCTGATCAAACAACTCCATTCAACCATCCTGCACTACGCTCGGCGGCTCCACCGTGTCTCATCAGCAGACGGCAACCGACACCCGCAGTGAGGCAGAATCGCTGGTCTAACAGGGCCCAGGAGCATCAAGAGGCGTGCGTCGCTCCGGACTTTCCACAGTAGTGATCCTTCCGGGAGCACCCCCTGAGATAGCAGAAGAGTCACGGGCCAAAGATCCTGGTGCGGAGGCCGGCGTTACAACCACGGCAGCAGGGCGGATCGAGTGGGTAGATTAGGTTAGAAATCACACGGTGGCAGGGAAAACGAGCTGAAAACCACTGTAAACAGTGGATCTTAAGCTCGTTTTCGGAGGCTTTGAAGTGCAGACGTCCATTACGAGGTGTAAAAACACCCAGGACATCGACATCAGCCTCTATGACCCTTTGTTATTATTATTTTTTTTTTAGAGTGGGGCTTGGTGAGGGGCAGAGTGCCTCTTAAGTTGCTCTGGGCACGTTGCCCCGTCCCCCTCCTCACACTGTGGCATCAATTTTTAATTTGGCAGGTATGCCTGAGTTTTTAAGGTGCCTTTTTTTTGTACAAAGGCTCCAACATCATTTGGAGAGCGGAATTCTGTCACTGAGATGCGGAGCTCCCATGCACAAAATTATAGACTGTTTGTTTGCTTCATAGAAGCCCTTTCGGGCAAAGTTGAACTTTCGATAGTAATTTTCCTCACTGCCTTCCCTATTTTATCTTGGGAAGCAAGAACAAGGTGGTGAGCGCCATATTGGTGCAGGATATACAAGCCCTTTGGCCCTATTTCGAGTGGACAGAGCGTTCCATCAAACGTGGTCAATGTCCATATGAAGTTATGCTACGCATCTGTAAAGCGCACTATCATCTGTGAGGGGATCCTGGCGCTGTGCAGGTTTTGACCTTATTACACTATTATTATGGCGGACGTTTTTGACAGACCACCCCTTATACCAACCCATAAAAAAGGCGGTATTATCACTAATAAAAACAACTACTGAAAAGAGCTCGATGTGAGCCTTCAGTATACTCTTCCATTTTTTAGCTCCTCGGGGTCTAGACCAGACACTAGCTAAGCACCGAAGCCGGCGACGCAAGAAGCCAAAAGTAAACTCTTTAACCCGGAGCAACGGCCCAAAGAATAAATCCCAGCAACTAACAGAAACATCACTATATCTCAACAAAAGACAGGCTTTGAAAAGAAAAGAGGCACGAAACGAAACAGCCGCCCCCTGTTTCTTACCAGGTTTTCTCCGCTCCTGTCCTGGGGCTTCGTCTGTCACAGATACGCCTGCGCTGGCGGTTGCTAGGTTATTACATGCGCAACTCAAATGTACGTCATAACGGCGGCAGTGACGCCTCACAGCTCATGACGACATGGGCCACCAAACAATCGCCAGGGACGATGGCCTGTTGGAAAATATGAAACCAGGGCATTTTGCAGCAAAGTCATCCTCATTGCTTTAAATGTCTAGGCAGGAACAGTTTTAGCGAAGGTAGAAAAAAAGAATACTTGTATTGTGTATATCTATTTTAGTGATTCTGCCTTTGGGTAACCCTGGGCGTAGTTCGCGAAGTAACGCTTCGCGAAGCTACGCAAAGTGCAGTTCGCACTACGCGAGCTACGCGTAGCACTACGCGAACTGCGTAGTGCGTGTTCGCAATGATTGCACAGTGCCGGATGCTTGTCCGCACTGTGCAATCATTGAAAACGGCATCTTGCACAGTGCGAGCTGTCTTTTACTGCCGCTCGAGTAGATTTTTACTCGAGCGGCAGCTTTCTCAACGCGGACTGGTAGTTTCTCATCACGAGCGGTCGCGAGCATACGCGACCACTCGCAATGAGAAACCTGACCTCCCGCGTTGAGAATCTCGCCGGGAGGTTTATTTTCCACGCTCGCGATCGGCAACTTGATGTTGCTGATCGCGAACGAGGAAAAGTCTCGCCGGGATGTCATTTTGTTTGCTCGCGGTCGCCAACTTGACGTTGAGGACCGCGAGCAAGCAAAAATGACCGCTACGCTACGCGTGTTTGCACTGTGCTACGTGCAATTCGCGTAGTGCGAAGTAGCGCAAACTTCGCAAACTACGCGAGCGTAGCGTAGTTTTCCGCCCAGGCCTACCTTTGGGACACTTTGACCTAATTCAAACGAAGAATAAGAGAACTAGGAGGACAGTCAGCAACAGCACAAACTCGACAGAAAGTATGACTAGTATTTTCGATAAAAAGCAAATAGTCCATACAATGTTGTTTGCGCTCAATTTCGAATTTACAATTAATTAATAAGGGGTCATTAGCGTTTTTCACCTTGGCTTTATTTCTCTACTGGTTCCCGTTTATTTGGATCTGTTTTACTATGCAAATTATTTTAAATAGATGTGACCTCTGAAATTCGGGATTGCTAAGAAAAACCAGACAAGATTATGTTGCAATATGTGTTAATCTGAACAGCAACCAATACTTTGGCAAATGTACTGGTACTAACTGTTGCGTGTGGCCCCGGGGGATTAGCGCGGGCGATGTGCGCGGTGCTGGAATAAATACACGGGACACTAGGTAGCTGGTTAATGGGCCGCCAATGCCGTCTCCCGGCCTCGCCCCTCCTTTATTTCCTGCGTCACGCCGGCCGGCGTGAACGCAGGGGTGGGCCCTAATAGCGTGCGTTGGCAGCCGCCAACTAGCACGCTAACTCATCACATCCCATCCTAACTCAGTCCTTGACAGCTTCCCCAGAGTCACTTACTTGACATGCAAAGTCTCTCAGCCGACTGCTGGGTGCGGGGTTATTTCTCAATGCATACCTGTGATTGCTTCTGCTGGGCCTCTGCTCACCGGATAGGTCTGCAGGCATCTGCTGCTCCACTATTGCCCCACGGGCCCCTCCCAGCTCTCTTGGCGATGACTCTTCCCCAGCATCGCTGTCCTGTGACTCGATGGGTTCTTGGATGCGTATATCAGGCTCACCAAGTTCACAATTTAATTAGGGTGGGCCCTAATAGCGTGCGTTGGCAGCCGCCAACTAGCACGCTAACTCATCACACTAACCACTGTTCCTGCACCTTTAACTACATATTTGCATCTGATCTCGGATTCTGAGCTGAACTAAAATTGCAAACTGACCCAGGGTCTTTTCACCTCGCACATTTATCCAAACAATAACTGTAGGAATTTTGGAGGGAGGATGTCGGAAATATGGAAAATATGAAATTTTAACAATCCTTTAGCCCAGGTGCTGACTTGCAGAATAGAATGACCACCTCACTCCAGAACCTTACGGACACTGTCTGCAGTCCTGAACTCCTCACCTACAAATCATTGACTTCAGGTATTAGTCTCAACTGATTCAGTTGAAGCAAAACAGGACTACAACACCTAGACAGCATTAGTTTGCCACACAAAATTCCAGGACTGGAAGCAATTTCCATAATGACCTGGAGGGAGATGGTCAACCTATCTCAGAATAGGGTGGTAAAACAGAGCCGTATGTCTCTAAGCGCTTTACGGACCTCAGTTCATGCCAAACTCACAATTAAGGGCTGATTATCCAAGCCAAATAAAAACATCATGAAAAGAGAAAAAACACGCAGAGTTTCCAGTAAAAGCCATCATCAACCAAGAGTAAAATTCATCTTGCCAGGCTCCATGTCGAGATAAGATGTTGATAACTGTAAGAATGTGGTACACCAATGTGGTAGCAAGTTTCCTAAAGTTCCTGCATTTCATATGGATAAGAAAGATCACAAGCAGCATAATGGGGTCAAAAATGTGGTGTCAGGAGGGTACTCAGGGCCGGCTTTCGGGCGGTGTGACCGGTGCAGCTGCACCTGGCTCTAAGGTCGGGGCGCTGTTTTTAGAAATAACGTAAGGGTTTAAAAGCACCTGCTGCAGAGTTCCTTGTGGGTTCAGCAGTTTTCACACAACAATGCAAATGTCAAGATAACTCTGATGAATAATTTTCCTGCTGGACAAAGATCAGAGTTTTGTCAAATGGCAGTTTTGACTCATCATACAATAGCACAGTGTGTTAATATGCCTGTTGCAAAGAACGTGCATCATGCAGATCACAGAACTGTATTATATGTGGATAGCTCAGTCAGTTACTGCTTTTATCACAGAGATCCTTTTGTTATTTGCAGTTCATAAGTTACAATCCTAATATAGCACAGTGACCTATGAACTGTCATCAAAGAGCTGCATGCAAACTGCATGGTATAGGTTAGAACGTTTTGTTTCTTTACCCAGTCTTTCATTATCCTAATGTTGCTAAAAATAGTTCGTTTGGGTAGAAATTAGGCGTGGGTGGAAAAATTCACTCCGCTTGCGGAGCTAGCGGAATTCGGGAAGTCGGTGAAATACATTCATATTAGTAAAGCCAGCCTCAACCACTGTAGATGCAGCGCGCGCAACGAAATTCGTTTTATTTATTTATATGTTTACTTACCTGTATTCGGCCGAATTCCGTAGTTTACTACCCCACACCCTGCCCCTCCCCTGCCCCACGTCACCGCCCGGCAGCACTCCCACCACCGGCCGCTACTGTTAGTACGTTTTAAATCCTGAGTTTATCCTTCTCCAAACCAAACACTCTTAAAATATACTGCCTACTGGTATGGATGACATGTGACTCCTACACCTTGAAATCCTCATTGCCTTATGTAACATTTTCTATAGACTGATTTACACCCGTATGATTCATTGTCTCTGTATAAAGTGTGTGAGATGCAAAGTGCTCTGGCTCCCTACACTGATATGAATAGCGCTATAAAACAAATGAAATGCACATGACAGAGAGGCTATGGATGGATGAGGGGCACTGTTGGAGGGTGATAGTGAAAGAATCTGTGGAGGAGGTCATCGGGGTAGCCCCAAAAAGATTGTCGCACCAGGTGCCACCAGTGCTGAAAAGCGGTCCTGTGGGTACTGTAATGACCTCAGCACTGCGAGAGTGGTGCCGAAGTGACCTGGAAGCTGCACCCTGTAGCACCCTCTGGCCAGGCGTGGCCAGAAGCTATAAATAAAGGGGGCGAAGACCACTCGGGGTCTTCCGCCCAGAGGTATTCACTGAGCGTGTGTGTCCATCATTGCGGCTGTGGCGTGCGACACCCACACATTGGCGAACGATTCCACACTGGCGACGAGGGTGGTGATTCCACACCACCACCAGCCGCAACTAAGGACCAACCCTGCAGGCAAAGCCGGTGCACGCCTACCTTCGGCGCAGGTGCCGCTCTGCGGTAGGCCTTCTGTCATCAGCCGCACTATCGGCGCAGTCTCCGCTGCGCAGTGTTGGCCTCCATCCACCGGAGCTCCGTTTCGCCCACCCAGGGCGGCCTCATCCAGATCTGCCAGAGGCGCGCAGCCTGAACCCACAGGAGTGCCTGCCGGTTGTTGTGGATCCTCCCCCGGCTACACAGGAGCGGTCGGCTGCCTCCTCCTTGAGGCTCTGGGGCCTTCTGCCTGCCACACGACGGTAAGCCTTCACCTCTCCCAGGGGAAGGCCTGCCAATCATACAGAGGCACACGGACAGTAGCAGGAGAGAGAGACATTATAAAACAAATAGCAAACTACTGTCAGACAAAAGAAAACAAGCATTTGCAATGCAAAAGGTCTCGCATTTACGCAAGTTTGAGCTATTGACATTGCAAATGACAATGCCTTTTATTTTTGTTTTTAAAACATAAATAAAAGGCATTGTCATTTACAATGCCAATAGCTTAAACTCGCATAAATGCGAGACCGATTGCATTGCACATGCTTGTCTCTTGCTGGAACCGTAATCCTGCCTTCCTGTCCCTGCTTAGAGGGCAGCTAAGGAATGCGCTTCCCTGAGATAAGCACCTGATTTATGAGGTCTTTGAGCTCGACACAAAGGCCCATCGATGTTTACAATCCCTTGTGTTCGCACTGAAAGGGGGGTTTATGGCCTTCACAGTCGCCTGCCAGAAGCTTTTTAGATTTCAGCAGTATCTGGGTCCGTGGTGTAATTGTGCTGCGTGCAAAAAGGCTCGCTTTGCAGCCAACCATAAGCGGTATTTGGTGCTTCTATGAATGTTTCGTATGCCAATAAGTTAAATAGTAGGGAAGTAATTCTCCTGCTGGGCCGACTATTGTTCAAAAGATCCCTAAAGTCTCTTTTTAAGCAAAGCCCCACAATTTTCCTCATAAGCATAGCGCATGTTTGAGCTGAGTTCTCAGCTATGTTTCAAACAAAGTAAAGACTGGGGAATACGTCCTTCCCTAGATGCGCCGTGGGGTATGAAAGAAGCACTCTACGCGTTAGATAGGCCGGTATATTCCGAAATTGAAAAAAATGCGGCTTACATTCTTTAAAGATCTTGCACTCGTGCGTGGAGCAGTTCATCCGCTTATAATAATTTAACAAGCACAAGCGCACGCCTCGCGCGTCAGCAGAGGGAGGGGCGAAAGGAGGGGGCCAGCGCGATTCCCTTGCGGGAGCGAGCGGCAAGGCGCGATAATTAACATATGGCGCCAGCTGCTCGCTCCCGCAAGTGAATCGCCAGACGTGCACGCGTTGCCATTGGAAGCAATGCAACGCGTGCACGTTTTTGCAGGGAAAGCTGTGCCGATTTCTAAAGGTCTCTCCAAATCAACGCATGCGCGCTGCGTAGGCGAGACCTAAAAACAATAATAAAGATAAAAGAAAGGTGACTTTACACTAAATAACAAAGACCTATCTGCTTACCTGCTGGACAGCTGCCTGGAACGCCACACCCTCTCCACACTCCAAGCACCAGAAGCCAGTCAGCTCTGAAAGTACAAGAAAGAAAAAACAAGCACGAGCTGCCACAAGTGACAAGTGCGGAGACCCCCATTGTGCGGAAGCTACAACAAGTCTCCTACCTCAGCAGGGTGAATAAGCCACTCCACCCTTTCCTCTACATCTGCAACGTCTTGCAGCCATGGTGCATGAAGCAGTCAACACCGGTCCTCAGCAGGCACAGCCTCCTGCCCCACAAGCGATTTACAAAGGGAGGCCTAGACCTTAGATAACGCAGGTATCACACTATGGGAGTAGTAACAAAGAGTGGTGCTCCGATCAGGGGGGAACAGCCTCCTAATTCCCCATAAGTGGAAATTATCCACAAACTTATGCACTAGAGAGATGAGCACTCACTGTCATTAATTTTCTCTGGCTACATGTCTTGATTTAGGGAGTATTTACCAATACCAATTTCAAATGCAAAACTATTTGTTCAAAGTGGTTCATGTCCACATCACACAGGTTCCAATCAAATGTATAGAGGCGCGTAGTCGGTTGCAAAATTCTTTATTCATATTAGTACAAAAATGCACAGTCAATGTAGCCAACGCGTTTCGGCCCTTTCTCAAGACTTCTTCAGGGCTTAGTCCTTGTCTACTTGTTTTCTCCTGTCACTTGTATATATACGGATTCCCAAGATATATATTGACCTTAGTTATTTGGCTGGTGGTCGCCGTTCTTAAGGAGCAGTTGTGTTCACCAAAGGTAAATTCTGGCCCATGTTGGCAGCTGAACCTGGCAGTAGACTGGCATGTGTGCACCGTCTCTCAACTTGAAGTCAAACAGCCTCCTGCCCCACCTACCACACAACACACACAGGTCAGCACGCTGCCAGCTTTCATCGAACTCGCAGACCCTGCCACCGCCTCTCCTCGCTAGAAAACGTGGATTGGGCAGCTGGACAACTAATCTGTCATGACCCGGGAGACAGACGGCACAGTAAAAAGGTCCCTGCTGCTCCATTACGCTGGGTAGGAGATCTACAAACTTTTTGCACACCTACCCAACACGGGAGCAGTAAACGACTATGATGCTGCTGTCATAGCCCTCAATGCACACTTTGACCCACAGCTCAACCTGGACTACAAGCGCTTCAAACTCCGCAAGGCCCGCCAATGGGAGGGGGAGTCCATGGACACCTTCTATGCACGCTTGCGAGAACTGGCAAGCATGTGCATGGCTGACGACCAGCCCAAACAATTGTGAGAACGCAAATCATACAGGGCTACTGGAACAAACACCAAGAGGCCTAATCCTACGCCAACCTGACATCCCGTTAGAAGACATCCTCATCCTGGCACGTCCCATGACCTATCCAATGCCAGAGCAACAGAAATGGACATCGCCATCACACAGCAACCAGAAAGACCTCCGACTATTAAAATTTAATGTGCTGATGCACTCTGGGCATGTGGAAGAGGGAACAGGCCGTGACAGACAATCAGTCCCTCACCCGGATCCCGTTGTGGATACTGTGGGAGAGAAGAACACCCCCTCGAACAGTGCCCATCGCAAGGACGAACATGCTCCAAGTGTGGCACCCTCAACCACTTCGCCACTGCATGCTGAGGGGGACCACGAAATAGGAGCACACGAGGCAGACGGCCACCTTCGAAGTCCGTGCGACAACTGTCTCTGGAACCCCCAGGGAGCATCCAAATTGTCACAACGTCATCGCCACCCCCTAGAGGATTCGTCCCCCGATGACGAAGGAGAAATATTCCTCATCTCATTTGCAGGAGACCTCAAGAGACGGCGGCGTCCTCAACCAACATGCATGGTTGAAGTAGCAGGGTCCAGTGTCCAAGCCCCGATTGACACATGCCCGTTCATCGCCATTTTCCTTACCATGTGGAGTACCTATGGGGTCCTCCCTGAGTCCCACGCTCTTTAATGTTTATGTTACACCTTTAGCCGCGTTAATCAGATCCTTTGGATTTCACCTGACATCCTACGCAGATGACACACAAATAGTGATGTCATTAAGTCCTGGGCAAGAAGCAGAGAAAGGGAAAAAATCCCACGACTGCATGAAAGCAGTCGGGCTGTGGATGTCAATGAATTGCTTAAAGCTAAACTCTAGCAAGACGGAAGTTCTTATATTTGGCAGTAATGCCAATTTCTGGACACCAGGCTGGTGGCCAGAAGAACTTGGGTCGCTCCCGGAGCCAACCAGAAAGGCTAAAAATCTAGGAGTCCTAATTGACAACAAACTGACATTCGAAGATCAAGTGAGTGCGGTTATATCGACCAGCTTCCATCTTCTTAGGATGATACGGAAAATCATGCCGTTCCTGCCAGCAGACAGCCATAAGGTAATAATAACATCCCTAATACTATCACAGGTGGACTACTGCAACAGCTTATATTTAAACATCCAAAAGAAACATCTTAATAGACTCCAACTTGTGCAGAACGCAGCAGCAAGACTCCTGACCGGAACACCGAAATTTGTCTCAGTAAAAAAAGGGCTGAAACAGCTGCATTGGCTCCCTGTAAAACAGCAGATTCAATTTAAATCCTTATGCACAGTTTTTAAGGCCCTCCATGGAAGAGGCCCAGAACATCTAAAACAATGCTTTAAATGGTATGCCCCCAGGAGAGCACTGAGATCGGCAGGAGCAAGACTAGTGATAGTACCCTCCTTTAGGAAAGCAAAATGGGGGCAGAGGCTTCAGCACCTGTGCCGCTAGGGCCTGGAATGAGCTTCCATTCCATCTTAGGAATGCCACAGATCTACTGGCCTTTAGGAAAGGACTCAAAACCTGGCTTTTTACCTTGTAGGCATTTCACTCTCTGATAACCGGAAGATAGTGTGCAGCGCCAGGACACCCTCGGGTAACAGTTGCGCTTAAGAAATGTGAATAACATAACATAACTTAACATAACATGCTCCTCTGTCAATGTGATGGGGATCCAGCAATACCGGCAACTCCATCCACGCCCTCTGCTGTCCCCAACTAACGTCAAGGTATGCACGTACGGAAGCCAGACACCTCTACCACTAAAAGGCAAGATGACCGTCCAACTAAAAGCGGAAGGCCAGGAAACCACAACCACCTTCCACGTGGTGGACAGAGAGGCAGACACCCTTGTGGGAAGCCATATCGCAGGAGACATAGGCCTGGTCATCTTTGCATACGCCGTGAAAACTTTACAGACAGATGAGATATTAGACCTATTTCCTCACATGTTCACAGGACTCGTGCTTGAAGGCTCCCCTGGTCAAACTGCATATTGATAAATGTGTCAAGCCAGTAGCCCTCCGGCACCCACGAAACCATTTCAACGGAGACCCCTAGTCGAACAAGAGCTACGCAAACTTGAACAACAAGGGGTAATAGAAAAAGTTTCTGGTCCAACACCGTGGGTATCACCTATGGGGATCACCTAAAAACCCAAGCAGCCCGGCAAAATACGATTGTGCATGGACTTGCATCTCCCCAACCAAGCAATTAAAAGAGAGAGAAAGATAACGCCCATGATGGACGACATAATAGCTGATCTTAATGGTTTCTCGAAGTTGGACCTCAACGTATGTTATCACCAACTAATGCTAGCAGAGGAAAGCCATTACATAACAACGTTCTCGACGCATTTAGGACTACGCCGGTACAAATGGCTGAACTTCGGAATCTCATCATTGGCAGAAGTTTTCCAAGATGCAGTCCGAGAGACCCTGGCTGGCCTGCAAAGAGTACTGAATGTCAGTGACAACATCCTAATTCACTCATCATCCATCGAAGAACATCACCGGCATCTTAGAACAGCATTGAAATGACTGTCCGACCATGGCGTTATGCTTCACAAAGACAAGTGCTCATTTTTTTAGAACTCCATCGTGTTTTCTGGCTATGTGTTCATTCAGCAAGGAGTTCAATTAGATCCCCGCAAGTCCCACGCCATCAAGCAAGCACCTGCTCCAACCACAGTATCCGAAGTACGCAGCTTCCTGGCAATGGCAACGTACTATGGCCGATTCATCTTTAATCTTGCTACCGTGGCCGGGCCTCTCCGAGCCCTGACGAAGAAAGACGCTGCATGAAGGTAGGGCCGCGAAGAAGATGAAGCCTTCTGTAACATCAAAGAGGCCCTGCTCAGCAAGACCACCATGGCATTTTTCGATGCAAAGAAAAACACAGGGAAATGGGCACCCCTTGCATTCGCCAGCAAAGCCCTCACGCCAATGGAAGCACGATACTCTCAAATTGAAAGGGAGGCTCTTGCGATTAAGTGGGCAAGCGGCCACTTCGATTCTACATCAGCGGACACCCATTCCGTGTAGTCACCGACCACCAGCCGCTTGTTCCCATATTCTGAGGCACTGCACCACACCCCCCGCCGCGAATTGAACGCTGGGCGATTCAGTTGCAACACTACCAAATGGAACCAATATATAGACCAGGGTCGAAGAACCCCGCTGACTTTCTTTCCCAGCACCCTCCGATTCCGACAGAAGGTGACACAGACATCGCCAACTCCACCGAAGATTATGTAAACATGGTGTCTCGAGGAAAATGTCCTCACGCGTTCACCATCAAGGAAATCAGCGAGGCGACCAGGAGTGATCCGGTCCTGACGATTGTCATGGAGGCCTTACAACAAGACTCATGGCAGAACTTCCTGCGAGATGCCAACAACTTGTGTGGCCCATATAAAGAGCGCCTTCGGAAAATGTGGAGAATACGTTCTATGGGGGTCTCGCATCGTAATCCCTGAAAATCTACAAGCCCATGTGACGACCCTCGCCCACGGAGGCCATCAAGGGACTGTTCGAATGAAGTCTCAGATGCGAGAGAAAATCTGGTTCAGAGGCTGGAAGACTTTGACATGGATGACTTTGTACGACGATGTCCATCCTGCCAGTTAACAAGTACTCAAGAATGACCAGCGCCCATCATCACAGAGGAGCCATGCACCACCACCTGGTCCCAGATAAGCCTAGACTTTGGGTGCTTCCCAGACAGAAGAATCACAGCAGTGATGATCGAGAGTTATTCCAAATACCTGATAGTTGAGGTAATAGAGTAGACAGCGTTCACAAATGTTGCCCCGGTGCTGGAGAAGACTTTCGCCTTGTTGGGACTCCCCCAAAAGATAAAGACTGACAACGAACCACCGTTCCAAGGGGCAGACTTCAGAGACCTGCTTATGTCTCTTGGCATAAGACATTGCCGCATCACCCCGCAGTGGCCCCAAGCCAATGGCGAAGCCGAGCGCTTTATGCGTACGCTGAACAAGGCGCTACGAATCGCAGTGGTGGATGGTACCAATCCTGAGACAAGTCTGCACCAGTTCCTGCAAGAGTAGCGAGGAACACCGCACTGCACTACTCAATGGTCCCCTTGGTCCTTAATGCTCAATGGACGTCAGCGGGATACCATCCCTGTGTCCAGCCAGTGGGCACCTATGCCATATGGACCAACAAATACCCAAGCCCGGCGCACCCGGACCAATGAGCGCGTCAGCCTGAAACAACGTGCCAAGTCCCGACAGCTCCTACCAGGGGATCTAGTGTTAATTCAAAACCGACGAACCAGTTGGAAATTCCGGACGCCCTTTGAGCCAGGCACTTGGACAGTCTCACATGTGAACTGGACCATGGTCACCGCCAAGCAGGGAGGAGAAGTTGTCACCAGGAATGTGTTCTGATTCTGGAGAGTAGATCGCCCTAGCCAAGAAATCACCCTTTCGGAAGAGACGGAAGCTGACTTGGGTGGCCTGAACCTGCAGCCTGACTCAGAATGATCTTCCTCTACTAGCTCTCAGGTTGAGTCACCAGAGGGCAGTGATGGCATGAACACCAACCCCCAGCTAGAGTCGAGTGATAGGATTGGTAACAGTGGCTCCCACCCTCAGCATTAAAACCTGAGGCCAAATCCACCGCCGAGTCAGAGACTGAGGGACTTTGCTTGCTGAACATTCAGGCGCAGGGCAACGCCAAGTTGGGAAGGGATGTAATACCATCAGCACCGCAAGAGTGGTGCCAAAGTGACCCGGAAGCTGCACCTTGTAACACCCTCTGGCCAGGCGCGGCCAGAGGCTATAAATAAAGAGGGCGAAGACCGCCCGGGGTCTTCCACCCAAAGTAATTAGCTGAGTGTGTCTCTCCATCATTGCGGCTGCAGCACGTGACACCCACACATTGGCGAACGACTCCACAGGTACTAGGAAATTATATGGCAGGGAATGGGACAAAATCAGTCCGAGTTGTACTACGCCTTTTAATTAAATATCTAGTTTGGACTTTAGCTATTGGGCAAGTTCTTATCTCTTACCACAGGCACACTGGTCCTTTGCATTACCTTGCATTGAGTTTTGCCCAGGTGGGACTATGGCATTTGATAACTTATGTCAAAAAGGTTTTTGTTACTTTTTCTATTGTTGCTACTTTTTCAGGAAAAATCCCATTTTCTTCATCACCTGAGCAAACTTGTAATTTTGAAAGTATGGAGTTTCCTTCTAGTTTTAATGGATGTTAGGGTGCTCAAGCCACACTCTTGTTTGAATGGCTGTTAGGGTGTTCCATGGCCCTCCTGTGTTGTTTATTCCTGTTACATTGGCTCTCCACAGTGTTTGATTGTTAAATCATAGTTGCCTCAGAATATGGCTGTGCAAACTGTTTTTGAACTTCAGAGACACATCTCTTGGCTTAGGATTCAGATTCACTGGCTAATAATTGCTAAATGGATCCTCTTTGAGGAGCTTTACTTTACTCATTGCATGTCCTATCAGGTCAGTCCTAGTTATCTTCAAGACACATTTCAGAACGGCCATTCAACTTGGCTATTCTGCTATGCCCTTGACGCTATCCTTAATATTCCCCCGTATAAAATAGAATACGCTGGATGGCACTCTTTTGCCGTGCACACAGCCAGGGAGTAGAATGTTCCTCTCCTTCCGCTTAGGTTGATCTCCATCCGAGTTTCAGGAAAGCATTGAATACACAGCATTTCAATAGGGCTTTTCTACTGGCAGTTCTTTCATCTTATTCCACATCTCTCTGCCACCAAGATACCTAACTGGGTAACAGATACCCTCGAAAAACATTTAACATTCCAATTCACAAATTTGAAATTTGGACACAGGAAGTCAGTGCAATATACTGTTTCAATTGGCAGTGTCAGCGCTTTTCCTAATAAAAATGTTTGATGCACAAGATCAGGGTCATGTGAGTCTCTAAGAATGGCGACCTTAGAATAAGAATTGGAAATCATACCTTTGCGAGACATGGTTCAAAGTCAAAACCATAAGGGTTTATTAACATTTTAGAATCATTACAGAAGGCAAAAATGGTTAATTAGACTCAAAGCAACACCAATAATAAATCACAATGTGCAAAATGAGAGTATTAGCATAGGGTTATCCTCTGAGCAAAATATCAACTAGAACCAAAGTATAGTTCAGAAAATAGTCTAACATAGAATCTGCTAAGAGAAGTGAGGAAAATTGTTAAATCAATAGACAGACTGATGTGAAGTCTGCTCTATGAACAAAGGGAAAAAGCTTAGGGACACATCCCAAAAAGGGCACATTTTAAAGGTTTTTCGAGCAAAGAAACCACACTGTCAACACAGTGTGAAGCAAAACCAATAAAGAATCAGAAAATTATGATACTTTTAATTAGAACCACGTACATGCATTAATATTTAGGGCAACCTGTACCCTAGAAACAAGGGAATGACACTGCACTACTGAACACAATGAAAACAATAAGACATTGAGATGACTAAATGAACCTCCATTGTCCAACAGGAAATAGCCATGGAAATGCTACACAATATGAAACAGTAGTACATATCAAGGGGCTAAGGTGAGGGTCCACACATATATATGTATGTATGTAAATGTTCCCCTGCAGATAAAACTTTTTCTGGAAGGGTTGTCTGACTCCTAACACTCTGGATCTGGATGAGCCTAACTCATCATACAGAATAGTGAGAGACATCTGTCTGTTCTCCGTTTTTCAGAAGGGGGTGCAACGGCATTGTGCCTTCAGAGCTGCATATATCTAATCAGGTCTACCTCACCAAACTGGGAGGTTCATGGCACATGCTTATGCTGCAATTTAAGGTATTGTCAATTTCTTATATGAAATTATGATGAGACTCTCTTACAATCATGATCCTGCAGGCGCTCAAGGCATTACTTACTTTCAGGACTCTACACTTCGCTCCTCAGGTGGTATGGGGCCAACATGCATAAGTTAGAGCACTTCATTTCTCAGGCTTCGTTTGCCTAAAGTTCTTGTAGAAGAATTATATGCATCTCTGTTGGGTCACAGTCATTTGATGCCTGTCCTTTCAGAGTACCTTTTTGAGCCATTTGGCTCACCACCTGGGTGTATTTACTGGATGGTTACTAGTTAGTTGCCTTCGGTACAGGACTAATGTAACCACAATATCTGGAGTTGTTGCTTGGCCCCCCGAGTTGCTGAGCTGATTTTCTACTCCTTCCTTCCATTTCCCTATATACTGGAGCACTGTCTTCTTTCAGCTCTGCTAAGTGCTTCTGCTCGTGGTGCTCACCCATAGAAGTAAAGATAAAGAAGATGGCCTAAAGGAAGGACTTTCCTGCCAAGAAAGCGACAAGTGACAAGAAGATGCCACCACTGGCATCAAGCACTGATCCTTTTTCCAGCTACACATTTTACCTGTTAACCCTCCTCTGGACTGGAGCAGGCTGGGAGGAGGATCATACCTAGATCAACAACAGTAGCACCACCACCAAAATCAAAGCCAGTGTTGTTCAGCGCTGCAGTGACTGCAGTCATGGCTGGGAGCAGAGAGTTTCAAACAGATTTTTTCCAGCAGCAATCCAAATCTTCTTCAGAGGAGACTCAATAGCAACCACAGTCTGCTACACCTTATCTTCTGTAGGTAGGAGCAGAGCAGGAAGGTGAGTTTGCTGCCGAGATGCTGTTGTGGCTGCACTTCCATAGGACACATCATATTCACGATCTCTTGCAAGGAAAAGAAAGATCACTTCCTCATCTTCTCCAAGCCCCTTCCGATGACCTTGATATGGATTGGACCCAGACCTAGACTTGCACCCAGAGTCAAGGAAAAAGGAAGGTTGATTAAAGCTGCGGAAGTGAAGAAGATAATGAACCAGTGATTGTCTAGGTGGAGAGTGCCACAGAGGAAGTCCAGATCACTTCTATTCAACCTACTCTGAGTCATGTAGCACCACCAAACACCACCTGCTTCCAGTTTTTCAAGAACCCAAAAGCCTGCAGTAATCACCACCAGCACTACCGCAGTCACAGCCTGCTTCAGAGAAAGGCAAATAACTGCCTTGCTCCACCTCAGCAAGTTCTTCAGGCAAAGACTTGATAAGAAAGCTCTCTTCCCCAGATTGGGACTTCTTTGCACTTAGGCTGCATGAGAAACATATCACAAAATGCTCACTTTGCCACATGTCAGTAGACATTGCGGTGATTGGGGCCAACTGGCCCATCTGAAAATCACCATGCAATTGTGTATGAAGAGCACTACCAAAAGATAACTACTGGTGAGATAGGAGAATAAATTGAATTGATAGGAGGTTGTGGTGAGGAAGAAGAAGATGTCAACATGCGAAGGAGCCCTGAGGCAGGCGCTCAGTGTGCAGTCATCACCCACAGCAACTTAGATATGGTACAAGGAAAAGAGGGAAACATTCACCACAAGCATCTAAGCAGCTTACCCGCTACAAGTAGGTCTTTTGCAGAGGTACCTCACAAAGAAAACAGTCACAACAACTCACTATCAAGTTTGTATTTAGCAAGGAGTTGATGTACCACCAAACCAATGAAAATATCCATTTAGTGGGAAGCTGGCCAATATGTTAGCTACTCAGCTTATGTATTTTCCTTTGGTGGAATGAAAAGGTTTTCTGGAATTTGTGGAGACCCTCTATCCAAAGTGGAAGTTTCTAAATCAGGCCCATTTTTCTACTGTTGCTGTGCCCTCGTTGCACTCCCACTGCTGCCATTTGTTGTTGAAACAATTTGTTAAAAAAAAATTATTTTACATATATTTACATTATTAACTAGTGTTGTTACTAGATTTTTTTAAAATATAGGGGCATATTAGCAAGACTGGCGATAAAATTATCGCCGTTTTAGCGGCAGGAAACTGCCGCTAAAGCAGCGATAATGGGCTTGCTAATATGCGTTATAGAATTCCAATAGAAGCCCAGGTTAGATGTCCTGCACATCTAACATGGGCTTCTATTGGAATTCTATAACGCATATTAGCAAGCCCATTATCGCCGTTTTAGCGGCAGTTTCCTGCCGCTAAAACGGCGATAATTTTATCGCCGGTCTTGCTAATATGCCCCATAGTATTTTTACACTTTGGTAGTACTTGGAATTTTCTTTCGATTTTCTGCGTTTTTCTTCTTTTTTGGTTGCTTGCTTTAGTTTCTTCAGTTTTGGTATCTGTATCATATTTTTTGTGTCATTGTTATAGTATTTTTCGTTGAGTGTATTGAATGTCAATATTAAGCTTTTCAAGATTTTCTGAAAGTTTACTTGCTGAGTCGGTAACCCAACTGTAACCTGCTAGATGTCACTTGTGTTGTCACTGAAGCTACTAGCTCAGGAAGTGAAATGTTTGACTCAAGCATGTCGGACAATGAGTCAGTTCTCAGAACTGCAGTATAGCTTCAAGAGACGTTTAAATGGGGGGGTGGAGCCAGGAAAGCCATCATGGCAGAAGCTCATTCTTGCGCTCCCATTCACCTCCCAAGTTACCACGGCCCCTTCCTGCACAAAAACAATCCTGCCTACAACACAGGCACCCTTGCACCATGGTGCAAGGGTGCCTGCATTGGCGCTAGGTTGCCGAAACGGCGCCAGCGCAGAAGGAAAGGACAGGAATGCACCGTATTGGATTAATACGCAGCATTCCCCCCCTTTTCCTGTGATGCAGGGCAGTGCAGCAAGGTAACTTGCTGCACTGCCCTGCGCCACAATTATTGTAAATATGCCCCTGTATCTGAAGGGTTCATTTGGCCCTGGTCCGCTTCCAGACATTGCAGTGCTCCACAGCACTTATGCTTCTAAATTTTGAAAAGGCCTTTCTCACTTTGGATTGGGCCTTTTTTAAGTCTGGGCGTAGTTCGAACTCCGCGAAGTGCAAAAAAAACTTCGCTACGCTACGTGGAGCTCCTCAAGCGGCGGAGTGCGTTAGATAAATGCCGTTCACTGTGATTTTCAGTGCCGGGTGTTTGTCCGCACTGTGCAATCATCGCAAACGGCTCTATGCACACCACAAATGGGCGCAAGCAGGCACTGCTTCCTTTCTGCCACTCGAGTAGATTTTTTACTCGAGCTGCAGCTTTCTCAACGCGAACGGATGGTTTCGCAACGTGAGCGGATGCGAGCACACACGACCACTCGCAATGAGAAATCTGCCCGCCGCGTTGAGAAATCTCGCCGGGAGGTTGATTTTCCACGCTCATGCTCGCCAACTTGACATTGAAGATTGCGAACGAGGAAAAATCTCCCCGGGAGGTGAATTTTCATCGCTCGCACTCGCCAACTTGATGTTGACGAGCGTGAGTGAGGAAAAAAACTCAGCGAGCTCTGCGTTACACGGAGTGCGGAAAGCTCCGCAAACTCCGCGAGCGGAGCGGAGTTCTCCGCCCAGGGTTAGCCTTTTTACATGAGGTACTAAGCAAAGTGGGCCTCTGCGAACGCATTCAATCCTGATGGTTCTTCCCCGCCTGTTGTATGACTCCCAGAATTTTCCCTTCTATATCCCGAACCAATGGTTTGCATGTATCACCTCCAAAGCGCGTACATTCCGTGGGCCGGCAAACCACCCATGACCTCCTTTGATGACTATTTTTAGGGACATTGTGCAGGGGTAGGTGTGCTATATTTGGTGCTGGAGAGAGCAATCATTTTGTAGTCTAATGGTTTGGGCCCATAGTTGGGCATTTAATACACAGGGGTTTGATTCTAGGTTAACCCCTTCGATGCTCATGACAGAATGGTTCCGTCATGAGCATCGGTGCCCCTGTGCTCATGACGGAACCATTCCGTCATGAGGCCAGGGGCACGAAATCCCTCTGCTGCAGACAGCAGAGGGATTTCCTTTCTCCCCCACAGCCTCGGGAGCTGGGGAAGAGCTTCCCAGCTCCCGAGGCCCCCTCCCTTTCAGTGAAATGAAGATCAGCGCGCACGTCGCGCTGACTTCATTTCACTGAAAACGAAACTAAAATGAGCCTTTAGGCTCATTTCAGTTTCACTTCTACGTGCTCAGGGGGCTATCTCAGCCCCCTGAGCACGTAGAAAGACAGGAGAGATATCATTGGAAAGGGAGAATCTCCCTTTCCAATGGAACCCTCCCAGTGGATCCCTGCTTGGGGATCGCCCCAGGAGGGCGATCCCCAAGCAGGGATCCACCCACTAAGGCACCAGGGAGGGGGAGTGGCCCCTTGGGCAAGGGCTTTTGCTCCCCCAAACAAATTGCCAATGTTCAGTCTTTCTGCCCCCCTGGGGGCAGATGGGAGCAGTAGCCCCAATCTGCCCCCGGGGGCAGAAAGCCCACTAGACACCAGGGATTTTTATTTGGTGCATTTTTTTAGGGTGGGGCTGCCCGAAACTGGCACGCCAATGCCCCCACCCCCCCAGCCACCATTACAGCCTTTCTGCCCCCCCTGGGAGGCAGATGGGGGCAGTAGCCCCCAATCTGCCCCCGGGGGCAGAAAGCCCACTAAATGCCAGGGATTTTTTTGTGTTTTATTTGTTTTAGGGTGGGGGCTGGCCAAAATGGGCACGCCAATGCCCCCACCCCACCCGCCACCATTACAGCCTTTCTGCCCCCCCGGGGGCAGAAAGCCCACTAAACACCAGGGATTTTTTTGAACGCATTTTTTTTATGGTGGGGCTGCCCGAAATGGGAACGCTAATGCCCCCACCCCCCCCACCACCATTACAGCCTTTCTGCCCCCCCCTGGGAGGCAGATGGGGGCAGTAGCCCCCAATCTGCCGCCCGGGGGGGCAGTAAGCCCACTAAACGCCAGGGATTTATTTTTTGTGTAATTTTTTTTTAGGGTGGGGGCTGCCCGAAATGGGCACGCTAATGCCCCCACCCCCCCACCACCATTACAGCCTTTCTGCCCCCGCTGGGAGGCAGATGGGGCAGTAGCCCCCAATCTGCCCCCCCGGGGGGGCCGAAAGCCCACTAAATGCCAGGTATTTTTGTGTGCTATTTGTTTTAGGGTGGGGGCTGCCCAAAATGGGCACGCCAATGCCCCCACCCCACCCGCCACCATTACAGCCTTTCTGCCCCCGCTGGGAGGCAGATGGGGCAGTAGCCCCCAATCTGCCCCCCCGGGGGGCCGAAAGCCCACTAAATGCCAGGTATTTTTTTGTGTGCTATTTGTTTTAGGGTGGGGGCTGCCCAAAATGGGCACGCCAATGCCCCCCCCCGCCGCCACCATTACAGCCTTTCTGCCCCCCCCTGGGAGGCAGATGGGGGCAGTAGTCCCCAATCTGCCCCCCTGGGGGGGCAAAAAGCCCACTAAACACCAGGGATTTTTTTTGTGCAATTTGTTTTAGGGTGAGGGCTGCCCAAAATGGGCACGCCAATGCCCCCATGCCCTTGCCACCATAACAGTCTTTCTGCCCCCCCCTGGGGGGTAGATGGGGGCAGTAGCCCCCAATCTGCCCCCCCCGGGCAGCAGAAAGCCCACTTGACGCCAGGGATTTTTTTTGCGCATTTGTTTTTAGGGTGGGGGCTGCCCGAAGTGGGCACGCCAATGCCCACATCCCCGCCACCATTACAGCCTTTCTGCTCCCCCTGGTCTCCCAATAAAAATGGTACCTCACACGCGTGGGTGGGGCAAGTACCCGCGACAGGCAAGGGCCCAAAACCTAGTGAGGCGACATCAAAATTACCTATCACAAACCAACCTGATTTCAAGGGGGTCCCATGAGTTTTGGCCCCGGGTTCGGCGGCCAGCTAGGGAAACCTACCAAACCCACACATTTCTGAAAACTAGACACCCGGGGGATTCCAGGGACGTATGGCTTGCGTGGATCCCCCAACGTTTTCTTACCCAGAATCCCACAGAAACCTGAAATTTTGCTGCAAAAATCACTTTTTTCACACATTTTTGTGTGGGAAAGTTGTGGCATCACCGGGCTGAAACAAATTTCCTACCACCCAGTGTTCCCCCAGGTCTCCCGATAAAAACGGTGCATCACTCGGGTGGGAGGCCCAAGTACCCGTGACAGGCAAGGGCCCAAAACGTATTGAGGCAACATCAAAATTGCCTATCAGAAGACGACCTGGTTTTGCAAGGGGGGTCCCATGACTTTTTGGCCCGGGGCTCGGCGGCCACCTAGGGAAACCTACCAAACCCACACATTTCTGAAAACTAGACACCCGGGGGATTCCAGGGAGGTATGGCTTGCGTGGATCCACCAACGTTTTCTTACCCAGAATCCCCCAGAAACCTGAAACTTTACAGAAAAAAATCACTTTTTTCACACATTTTTGTGTGGGAAAGTTGTGGCATCACCGGGCTGACACAAATTTCCTACCACCCAGCGTTCCCCCAGGTCTCCCGATAAAAACGGTGCATCACTCGGGTGGGAGGCCCAAGTACCCGCGACAGGCAAGGGCCCAAAACGTATTTAGGTGACATCAAAATTGTCTATCACAAAACGACCTGGTTTTGCAAGGGGGGGTCCCATGACTTTTTGGCCCGGGGCTCGGCGGCCACCTAGGGAAACCTACCAAACCCACACATTTCTGAAAACTAGACACCCGGGGGATTCCAGGGAAGTATGGCTTGCGTGGATCCACCAACGTTTTCTTACCCAGAATCCCACAGAAACCTGAAATTCTGCTGAAAAAAATCACCTTTTTCACACATTTTTGTGTGGGAAAGTTGTGGCATCACTGGGCTGACACAAATTTCCTACCACCCAGCATTGCCCCAGGTCTCCCGATTAAAATGGTGCCTCACTCGGGTGGGAGGCCCAAGTACCCGCGACAGACAAGGGCCAAAAATGTATTGAGGTGACATCAAAATAGCTTATCACAAAACGACCTGGTTTTGCAAGGGGGTTCCCATGAATTTTTGGCCCGGTGCTCGGCGGCCACCTAGGGAAACCTACCAAACCCACACATTTCTGAAAAGTAGACACCCGGGGAATTCCAGGGAGGTATGGCTTGCGTGGATCCACCAACATTTTCTTACCCAGAATACCCCAGAAACCTGAAATTTTACAGAAAAAAATCACTTTTTTCATACATTTTTGTGTGGGAAAGTTGTGGCATCACCGGGCTGACACAAATTTCCTACCACCCAGCGTTCCCCCAGGTCTCCCGATAAAAATGGTGCCTCACTCGGGTGGGAGGCCCAAGTACGCGCGACAGGCAAGGGCCCAAAACGTATTGAGGCAACATCAAAATTGCCTATCAGAAAACAACCTGGTTTTGCAAGGGGGTCCCATGACTCTTTGGACCGGGGCTCGGCGGCCACCTAGGAAACCTACCAAACCCACACATTTCTGAAAAGAAGACACCCGGGATTCCAGGGAGTTATGGCTTGCGTGGATCCCCAACGTTTTCTTACCCAGAATCCCCAGAAACCTTAAATTTTGAGAAAAAGTCACTTTTTCACACATTTTTGTGTAGGAAAGTTGTGGCATCACCGGGCTGACACAAATTTCCTACCACCCAGCGTTCCCCCAGGTCTCCCGATACAAATGGTGCCTCACTCGGGTGGGAGGCCCAAGTACCCGCAACAGGCATGGGCCCAAAACGTATTGAGGCGACATCAAAATTGCCTATCACAAGACGACCTGGTTTTGCAAGGGGGGTCCCATAACTTTTTGGCCCGGGGCTCAGCGGCCACCTAGGGAAACCTAGCAAACCCACACATTTCTGAAAAGTAGACACCCGGGGGATTCCAGGGAGGTATGGCTTGCGTGGATCCACCAACGTTTTCTTACCCACAATCCCCTGCAAACCTGAAATTTTGCTGAAAAAATCACTTTTTTCACACATTTTTGTGTGGGAAAGTTGTGGCATCACCAGGCTGACACAAATTTCCTACCACCCAGCGTTCCCCCAGGTCTCCCGATAAAAATGGTGCCTCACTCGGGTGGGAGGCCCAAGTACGCGCGACAGGCATGGGCCCAAAACGTATTGAGGCAACATTGAAATTGCCTATCACAAAATGTTTTGGGCCCTTGCCTGTCGCGAGTACTTGGGCCTCCCACCCGAGTGAGGCACCATTTCTATTGGGAGGCCTGGGGAACGCTGGGTGTAGGAAATTTGTGTCATCCCGGTGATGCCACAACTTTCCACACACAAATGTGTGAAAAAGTGATTTTTCAGCAAAATCTCAGGTTTGCAGGGGATTCTGGGTAAGAAAGCGTTGGGGATCCACGCAAGCCATACCTCCTGGAATCCCGGTGTCTACTTTTCAGAAATGTGTGGGTTTGCTAGGTTTCCCTAGGTGGCCGCCGAGCCCGGGCCAAAAGTCATGGGACCCCCTACAAAACCAGGTCGTTTTCTGATAGGCAGTTTTGATGTCGCCTCAATAAGTTTTGGGCCCTTGCCTGTCGCGCGTACTTGGGCCTCCCACCCGAGTGAGGCACCATTTTTATCGGGAGACCTGTGGAACGCTGGGTGTAGGAAATTTGTGTCAGCCCGGTGATGCCACAACTTTCCCACACAAAATGTGTGAAAAAAGTGATTTTTCAGCAAAATTTCAGGTTTGCAGGGGATTCTGGGTAAGAAAACGTTGGTGGATCCACGCAAGCCATACCTCCCTGGAATCCCCGAGTGTCTACTTTTCAGAAATGTGTGGGTTTGCTAGGTTTCCCTAGGTGGCCGCCAGCCCCAGGCCAAAAGTCATGGGAGCCCCTTGCAAAACCAGGTCGTCTTCTGATAGGCAATTTTGATGTCACCTCAATACGTTTTGGGCCCTTGCCTGTCGCGCGTACTTGGGCCTCCCACCCGAGTGAGGCACCATTTTTATCGGGAGACCTGGGGCAATGCTGGGTGGTAGGAAATTTGTGTCAGCCCGGTGATGCCACAACTTCCCACACATAATGTGTGAAAAAGTGATTTTTCAGCAAAATTTCAGGTTTCTGAGGATTCTGGGTCAGAAAACATTGGGGATCCACGCAAGCCATATCTCCCTGGAATCTCCCATGTGTCTACTTTTCAGAAATGTGTGGGTTTGGTAGGTTTCCCTCGGTGCCGGCAGAGCTAGGGTTCAAAAACTACAGCTAGGCACTTTGCCAAAAAAGGGTCATTTTTCACAGTGAAATTGGGGTGTGTCCACGTTGCGTTTTGCGTCGTTTCCTGTCGCGGGCACTAGGCCTACCCACACAAGTGAGGTGCCATTTTTCTCAGAAGACTTTGGGGAACGCGGGGTGGGTGGAATTTTGTGGATCCATGCAGATTCCAGAACTTTCCACCTCAGAAAAGTGAGGAAAATGTGTTTTTTTCACACTTTTTTAGGTTTGCAAGGGATTCTGGGTAACAGAACCTAGTGAGAGCCAGTCAAGTCACCCCATCCTGGATTCCCCTGGGTGTCTAGTTTTCAAAAATGTATAGGTTTGCTAGGTTTCCTTAGGTGCCGGCAGAGCTAGGGTTCAAAAACTACAGCTAAGCACTTTTCAAAAAAAGGGTCATTTTTCACTGTGAAAATGTGGTATGTCCACATTGTGTTTTGCGCTGTTTCCTGTCGCGGGCACTAGGCCTACCCACACAAGTGAGGTACCATTTTTCTCGGAAGACTTTGGGGAATGCGGGGTGGCTGGAATTTTGTGGATCCACACAGATTCCAGAACTTTCCACCACAGAAAAGTGAGGAAAATGTGTTTTTTTTGACAATTGTTTAGGTTTGCAAGGGATTCTGGGTAACAGAACCTAGTGAGAGCCAGTCAAGTCACCCCATCCTGGATTCCCCTGGGTGTCTAGATTTCAAAAATGTATAGGTTTGCTAGGTTTCCCTAGGTGCCGGCAGAGCTAGGGTTCAAAAACTACAGCTAAGCACTTTTCAAAAAAAGGGTCATTTTTCACTGTGAAAATGTGGTGTGTCCACGTTGTGTTTTGCGCTGTTTCCTGTCGCGGGCACTAGGCCTACCCACACAAGTGAGGTACCATTGTTCTCGGAAGACTTTGGGGAATGCGGGGTGGGTGAAATTTTGTGGATCCACGCAGATTCCAGAACTTTCCACCACAGAAAAGTGAGGAAAATGTTTTTTTTTTTACAATTGTTTAGGTTTGCAAGGGATTCTGGATAACAGAACCTAGTGAGAGCCAGTCAAGTCACCCCATCCTGGATTCCCCTGGGTGTCTAGATTTCAAAAATGTATAGGTTAGCTAAGTTTCCCTAGCAGCCTGCAGAGGTGGGGTTCAAAAACTACAGCTAGGCACTTTGCAAAAAAAGGGTCATTTTTCACTGTGAAAATGTGGTGTGTCCACGTTGCGTTTTGGGCCGTTCCCTGTCGCAGGCACTAGGCCTACCCACACAAGTGAGGTACCATTTTTATCGGGAGACTTAGGGTAACACAAAATTGTAGAGCAACTGTTATTATCTATTGACTTTTGATTCATTTCTGCCTTCCAAATGAAAGACAATGTGTAAAAAAGAAGTCATTTTGAAAAATGTCCTATAATTCTCATGCTAGTATGGGTACTCCCAATTTCGGAAATGTGCAAATATCTACTATTTCTAAACTCTATATTTTGTTCCCATTTCAGAAATACATAGGTGTCTTTCATACCGATTTTTCCTTGTATAAATTTTCCCAGAATAATTGCTATATACCCGGTACATAATAAAAAACCATTGCAAGACGCTGCTCAGTTATTGGCTCTGGGTTCATCGGGTTCTTGGTGAACCTACAAGTCCTATATATCGCCACAACCAGAAAGGTCCAGCGGATGTAACGGTATATTGCTTTCAAATATCTGTCATAATTAGAAGAAGTTACAGGTGAAAACGTTGACACAAATGGCTGATTTTTTCAACTAATTTTCAATTTTTCCTATATTTAACTGTTTGTTTCTATAAAGAAAACTTGAAGGATCTACACAAATGACCCCTTGCTGAATTCAGAATTTTGTCTACTTTTCAGAAATGTATGGCTTTCCAGGATACATTATTGCTTTCATACCCATTTCTACCATTAACTGGAAGGAGGTTGAAAGCACAAAAAATAGCAAAAATAGACTATGTCCCAGAAAAATGCCAAAACTGTGTAAAAAATGTTGGTTTTCTGACAAAAGTCTGCTTGTCCCTGAAAGCTGGGAAGATGGTGATTTCAGCACCACAACCCCTTTTTATGCCATTTGCAGGGAAAAACAAGACGCTTTCATCTGTAGCCCTTTTTCGCATTTTTCCCCAAAAAACCAAAATGTAGCTGTATTTTGGCTAATTTCTGGGTCCCCTCCAGGGGAATCCACAAACCCTGGGTACCTTTAGAATCCCCATGATGTTGTAAAAAAAGGACGCAAATTTGGCGTGGATACGTTATGTGGTCAAAAAGTTACAGGGGCCTAAGCGCGAACTACCCCAAATAGCCAAAAAAAGGCTTAGCACAGGAGGGGAAAAGGCCTAGCAGCGAAGGGGTTAAGCACATGAGTTGAAGACGTTTTTTGTGCCTTATCTGAGTGAGCTTGGAATGCAAAAGGGAAATTTGATGTGAATATCAGATCTGAGACTGAGAATGTGAGCAAGGATGTTTCCTAGGATGCAGGTGAGAACCCTCTAAGTTGAACAAGGCTTTTGGTAGTTGTACTGGCCTTTTGAAACAAACGAACAACAACTAGAAATAGAGGATACATGTGTATAACCGGGTGATTGTGAGATGCTTTACAAGAAACTGTAACTTTCTGCTGGGGCTTGTTTATGTAGCTGATAAGGGGGAGAGCTTAGCAATGGATGTTAGCCTGACGACTTAGGTCTGTGATAGGGAGCTTACCATGAAGGGGTTCAATCCTGGTTAGGAGACAATTAATTAAAAGTTTTTTGTGTTTCAGTAATCATACTTGGTTTGCAAGATGCACTTTTCCAATGCAAGCATCGTTAAGTTTAAGGAGGCTTTTAGACGTTGGCTTGACCTTTTGAATCAAAAGAACAACAACTAGAAATAGACAATACATTTGAATAAACAGGTTTCTGTGAGGTGTTTCACATGCAATTGCAACATCCTGCTGGGGCTTGTATATGTAGCTGGAGAGCAGGACAAAATCAGCAAGAGATGGTAACCTAAAGGTTCGGGTCCTTAAAAGGTAAATTGCCATACAGGGGTTCGGTCCTGGGTAGGAAATGATTATTTAAAACCACTTTTTGTTCTTTAGTAATTATACTCAGGCTGCAGGATGTACATTTTTAATGTGAGCAGTAGATCTGAGACTTTGTAAATGACTGGAATACTCTGGTTCCTGCCCCGATATCTGTGTATGCTGGATATAGATGAGACCCGCCTGAGGTGGGCATGAGACTTATGAAGCCCCAATTACCGTCTATCCTAAGTAATAAGACTAGCATTTGAAGATTTATTTACACAAATAGATGTTCATGTGGTGCCACTACAATTTACACTAAACATGTTTTGTTGGAGGCCGATGTAAGTGGACTCTTCGGCTCCGGTCCGGGTTTCGAAACGATCATAAATATTTGAACTGATGACTCCGGAGTCTGATTGGTAGAGGGATGAAACCAATTAGGCAAGGCATTTTTAAAAGGAATTTTTTTGTGAGAACTGTTGACACGCATGGTTGGTTGTGGAAAGACGTGGATGGAGTTAAGTGTTACGTTGCTTGTCAAGCCCCACGTGGCGCGCTATAAATAACCACTTGGACACAGTGGGACTGTGGTTACTTTTTTACTTAACCACGCCCGGGTCTTCGGGCTATTTATTCACTACGCCTGGCCGTATGCCAGATGATCCCACTTGACACACGCACACAAGGTCTAATAAATTATCACCCCTGTGCATGTGGTGTTGCCAGGTCATTGCGACACTACATTCCTCCCATGCCATGGAAAAATAAAACACTAAAACAAAGAATATCAAAACATTATAGACCACATTATTCTAGTCCATCATTATCTCAAACACTCCAACATTTTACTTTAGGGTTACTCACGCCCTCGGCATCTTCATCCGCCTCGAATTAGCCACAGACCAAGTCCTTGTACTTTTGGGATGGCTCAAGGTGTGGTCGCAACAGGTACAGTACTAGGCCACTCATGACGGAGGATTCTGGCAAGGATCTCTCTGGACTCGAAACCTCAGCTGATCTCCAGCTTCCGCTGATCACGGCTGAGGAGGGCTTTGCGTATTTGCTGGATAGGCTAGGGAGGGTGTCATGAATAGATCTTCTGAGTGACCGCCTACCTCTTGGTCTGGAACACAATCTCTCACCTGGTCAGGGTGACCATCTTCTATGGTGTCCTCCAGCGGATCGACAGATGCTGGTCCTGGTGCTGACCTCGGTGGAACCTTCTTAAACTGGGACACATTACGTGTTACACACACGGTGCCTTTCTGAGCAGTCACTTTCGTGCCATTGATATTTGCGACGACCCATGGATCGAGTTCAAAAGGCATTCTGAACTTTCCTCCGGGGTGACGATCCCTCACCAGCGAATATGCCTCACAATTCCGCAGCCTGTCACCCCGCATGTTGTTACAACGCGGTCGTTACGACGACCGCGTTGTAACAACTGCATACCATTACCCCGCAAGTCGTAACAACGACTTGCGGAGGAGGCGCTGGATGTTGGAATAGTATAATTTACTATTCCAACTCCAGTCTGTGCGGACAGTAGGGAAGGTGTTGGATTTTAAATCCAACACCTTCTTCCCCCCTCCGCAAGTCGTTGTTACGACTTGCGGGGTAATGCGTTATTACAACGCGGTCGTGGTAACGACCGCGTTGTAACAACATGCGGGGTGACGGTTTCGTGGTGAAGGTTGTTCACCCTCACCAGCACGTGGTCGCCCACTTTGATGGGATTCTCCTTCGCCCTCCGTTTTTGGGATGCGTACTCATTGTTGAGGAGTCTCCGCTCCGGTCGGCAGACTGGTCTGGAGGATTAGGCCCGCTCTCCCATGTGGGGGGATGGTGTCCCCATGGATCTGCCAAAACACATCTTGCTGGGTGACACACCAGTTGTGGAATGGGGGGTGAGTCTGTATTTCCGCAGGAACTGACACAGGGCGTATTCAACGCTAGTGCCCTCTGCTACCGCAATCCGGATTACCTTGGTGAGAGTCCTCATCAGACATTCCACTTCCCCGTTGGCTTGAGGCCACTGGGGGTGTTATGTGGGGGTGTTTGATGCTTCGGGAGTTCAGGTAGTCAGCCAGCTCGGAGCCATTGGAGGGGGGGCCCATTGTCAGTGCGGATTTCCGCAAATAGGCCATGGGTGGCCATGAGTTTCTCGTGCTTTGGGATGGCCTCAGCAGCTGACTTGGTAGCCATGAGTTCCACCTCAGGATAGCGCGAGTAGTCATCTATTACCACCAGCATGTGTGCTCCGTTTGGAAGGCTGCCAAAATCTGTGCTGACTTTCTGCCATGGGGCCTTGAGGCCAGCCTCCATGATGACAGGGGCGGGCGGGTCCGGCTGGCTTGTCGCAAGGCAGGCTGGGCAATCTCACACCACAGCTTCAACCTTCTGGTCCAGCCCAGGAAACCAAACCTTGCTCCTGAGTCGGTTCTTGGACTTTACGATGCCTTGATGCGCTCCATGTGCGAGGAGAACAGCTCTCTGTCTCAGGCTTTCGGGTAGCACTAGGCGTGGACCTCATAGTAGACACCCTTCGCCGGTGACAGACAGTTCTTGACAGACGTGGTACAGTGCTCGAAGGACCGATTGAGCTGCTTCTGTCCGAAATGGTGGTGGGCTCTGAAGCAGCCACCAGTCGTCAGTGAACGTTGCTTTTATGGCCATTTCCAGACAGTCATCACTCTGCGTGCATCCATAACTCCTGCTAAAGATATCGGAAGAGGCCGGGAGCGGTCCACAACAAGCCTGACATACTCTGTTTCCTTGGCCTCTGCCGTCTCGGAGAGGGTGGCTGGCCGAGCGCGCCTGGATAAGAAATCTGCTGGGTTCTGGGTGCCTGGTTGGTAGCTCACGGTGAACTTGAACTCTTGCAGCTGTAGGATCCACTTTTCAATCCTGGGAGGAGGACGCGAAGAGGACCCCTGGAACAGTAGGACCAGTGGCTTGTGGTCCGTGACGACAGAGAATTGTTGTCCCTACAGGTATATGTAGAAATTTCAGCAGCCCCATAGGATGGCAATTGCTTCCCACTCAATTTGAGAGTAGCGCTGCTCTGTGGGCGTAAGTGTATGGCTGGCATACGCTACTGGGGCCCACTCTCCACATTCTTGTCTTTGAGCTAACACTGTTCCCAGACCGGTGGGGCTGGCGTCTACCACCAGCTGCAACTCTTTCTATGCCAGGGTGGTGTCCGCGGACTGGGCTGCCTTCGTCTGTCGAAATGCTTCTTCCTGCTCTGGCCCCCATACCCAAGGACTGGACGATTTGGTGAGCTCCCAGAGAGGGCCGGTGATGTTCGATACATTTTTCATGAAGCGCCCATATTACATCACCATCCCGAGGAAGCTGCGGACTCCTGACACTAAGGAGGGGGCAGGGGCATCTTGTATGTCCTTTACTTTCTCCGTGTCTGGACCGATACCTTTGTCTGAAAAACGGTACCCAAAGAAACTGATGACAGTTCGCAGAAAGTCACAATTCGCGTCAGCCCATACTCTATTAGCCTTGCGAAGACTGCATGGAGGTGAGTCAGGTGCTCCCCTAGTGTGGCTGAGCAAACAAGGATGTCGCCGCTAAAGTTCAGCACGCCGGGCAAACCCTGCGGACTGTCTTCATGATGTTCTGGAACACCTCAGCTGCGCTGGAGATGCCAAAGTTTAGTCTGTTGTACCTCCACAAGCCAGCGTGTGTTGAAAAGGTGGTAATGGTGTGAGAGTCCGGATGCAGTAGGATTTGGTGGTAGCCTGACCTGAGGTCCATTTTCAAAAACCATTTGGAGCCGGACAACTCCCCGATGATGTCGTCTATGGTTGGCGTCAGATGTCGTTCGTGCATGATCGCCAAGTTTGGGACCCTCATATCCACGCAAATCCAGACCGTGTCTGGCTGCTTAGGCTTCTTCGCCACCACGATCGGGGACACCCATGGGGTGGGGCTCTTCACCCGCTCTATGATGCCTGCTTTCTCTAAGAGTTTCAACTCAGCTACAGCCTTGTGCCAGAGGTGGAAGACAATACGCCGGTGTCTGACGGAAATGGGAGCTACAGATTCGTCGATGTGAAGTCAAATGGCTGGTCCGCTGGGGCAGGTGATTCCTTCGAACAAGGGTGTGAAGTCTTGTAGAAGGTAACCCAGACCTTGTTCATGCACGCTGAATGCGAATTGTATGAGGTTGAGGTCCTGGGCGGTGCGCCACCTGAGGAGAAATCCTGGCCCCTCCTGTGACACATACACCCTCCGTTGGGTGGACTCATGGGCAATGTCCGCATGGGACATGCCGCGAAGCTGTAGTGGCGAGTGGTTGCCGAAAGCATACACCTGAACGCTGGTGTGACGGAGAATTGGGGTGGTCTAGAAGGCTGCGGTAGACATCGTCGGCCATAAGGTTGATCGATGCCCCGTGTGTCTATTAGGGCAGAAACGATATGGTACTGCAACTCCACCTGGAACATAGGGGCAGATTGATGATTTGTTCTGAAGGCATCAAGTGTCCCGAGCACGTGGAAAACAGCTGCGTCGTCTTCTTCCATGTCTTTGTGGGACAGGGTGTCCGGGAGAGGCTCCACTGTGTGGACAGCTTTTCGAGAGAGTTGGGGTCATCATCCTTGTGAAGATCAGCAGACTTTAGCGAAGTGGTTAGCCTTGCCACATGCGCTGCAGGTTTTTCCGTTCACAGGGCAGGCACCGACATGAGGGTGAGGACCACTGCACCAACCGTAAAGGTGGGATAGCGATCCTTGTTTGGCATGGCCTGGCGGGTGCTAGGCGGGCTCTCGTTTGTCCGTGCGCTCTTTCTTTTGAACGGCATTGACGGGCTCCTCCTTGACTGAGACCAACGAGGTAGGGTCCATATGGGCTGCCCGAGCTTTCTAGAGTTTTTTTGAGCGACCCGTGTTTCTCATCGACATATTGGGCTCCTGGAGGATTCTTTCCTGAAGCTTGGGTGATGCACACCCTTGGATCAATTGGCAGTGGCGTAGGAAGGTGGGTGCGGGCCACCCCGGGTGTCATCACTGAGTGGGGTGACAAAATGGCAAAAATATGTGTTTTAAACACATATTTTTGCTATTTTGTCAAGCCGGGGGTGACAAGAAATTGTCCGCACCGGGTACCACCTGACCTTGCTACGCCACTGTCAATTGGGCACATATTTCATCGTCTTTGTCCGGGAGGGTACAGCTGCTGGCAAGCTCTCTCATCCGATCATGGAAGACGCCTATGGATTCCTCTGGAAGCTGCTGAGCCTGGCGCAGGAGGAATCGCTCGTAATCGGGATTGGCGTAAGGTTCGAAGTGGGCAGTGTTGGCGTCTCTCAGTGTTGCGTAGTTCCATGGGGGGCCTGCTTCTATGACTGTCTTGGATATTTTGTGGATGTCAGCACCTCCTATATGCAAGAGCATGGGTCGCCGGCGACCTTCAGGCATTTTAACAGCTGCAAAATCATTTTCCAATCGTTCAACACACGATTTCCAGAGGGCAGCTTGGGAGGGTGGGGGTCCAGTGATGGTGAAGGGTTCAAGTGCTGGAACAGACGCCATGAATGCAGTGTGATGGGCCTCTCTCGAGGCACCTTGGTTGAAGAGAGGAGCTGCGGATGATAAGGCAGGGAAGATAGGGGGGCACATGCCGGGACAGGCTTGGGGCCTCCAATACAGGTGATTGGTTGGATGCAAGCCAAACTGAGAGGTCCAGTATGGGTTAGGGGTCAGCCACCCAACCTGGTTGTGAATCTTAATGCAACCCTGTATTATGTCCTAGTTATATTTTTCCTCCGCATTTTCAGTATTTGTGTCAGTTCTGGCACAGATGACAGTGGTGTGGGGACTTGCGGCAGGGATCCTGAACCGAGGAAGCGTTGAGGCAGGCTGTCGGCTATCCATGGTTCAGCTGAAAGTGGCTGGGTTCACTGACCTTGAGCGGCCCTCCTCCGGGCCTAAGATGGCTGGGCCTTTCCGGGAGGCCATGGGGCTGGCGTATCGGCAATGAGCTCCCGGGGAGAGGCCAGGTTACTGGGTGCTTCGGGGCAGTCACATGAGGGAGCACCGCCTCCGATGTCTGTCGAAGGAATGATGTGGCGTGGAGCTAATGCGGGCCGCAGCACGCGGTCACCGGCAGCTCCATCAGGAGGAGATCTGGTGGGCTCCGGTGACAATGCCGGTGCCGCAGGCATGCAGCCATCGCGACCAGGGACTGCGGGGTAAGTGGCCGTACGCTTGGTGTGACAGAGGAGGCACGCGTGGATAGAGCAGGCCCCCTCGTCGCCAGTGTAACGTTGCTGGTCAGGCCCCACATGGCGCGCTATAAATAACCACTCGGACACAGTGGGTATGGTGGTGGCTACTTTCTTATTTAACCATGCCCGGGTCCTCGGGCTATTTATTCACCATGCCTGGCCATACACCAGACGATCCCACCTGACACGCGCACACGGGGTCTAACAAATTATCACCCCTGTGCATGTGGTGTCGCCTAGGTGATTGCGACACTACATTAAGCACGGTATGTAATAAGAAGGAAAGGCATGAGATAGAACTTTGTTTTGATAGTATGGCCACATTGATTCCGATTGTAATTTTGTCTATGTTTTTTTTAGATTAGAGAATAGCTACGCAAAGAAAGCACATGGGAGCTGCAACGCATTAGGTATGTGCTTGGGGCTTGATGTGTAATTTCACATAATTGAGATCTGTTTGGAAGTTGGGAAGGTGCTAGTACTGGTAGCCATAAACGGTTTGGGGAGTTCTTACAAGTATGTAAAAGGAGAAGACTTGCTGCTTATAAATGCGAGGATGTTTAATTGCATTGTGGATTTTTGCTTATTTAATAACGGTGACGCTGGAAACAATCTTTACAACCTGTGCTGTACCTTTTAGCTATGTCTAAAGTCAAGTTCCTTGTGAGTTCAGAATAGTGAAATAGATACTGTGTTTTTATTTTTTATGGCATGGGAATGCAGTGAGAACCAGTTTGGGGAAACCTGTTTTGAAGAAATCACCCACAACCTTCCAACTGTATGATTTCCGCTCTATATTTGAAGGTGAGTGATAGTGCCCAATGGAGTGGTAATCCACTAAGGGATTTGGTCCAGCGGTGTTAGAGGTCAACCTTGTGGAAGCGGCCACCGGTGTTCTTATGTAGACAGACTGAATTCGGTCTATAAACAAGTACAAACAGACTCTTTTAGAAGATAGTTGTGTTTTGAGGAGTGAGACTTCTGTTGACGACATCTTTTGAATGTAACCACGGTAGTGCTCAGTTTATTTACACATTCTCTTCTGTTTACGTCTATATCCAGACTTCTGTGTACCTATGCATGGACTTTTTGACACTAAAGGAAGGAAGTCTTTAAAAGAAAAAAACGTGGTTGGTTAGAGACAGTTTAGACAACAGTAATTGGTAAGTACCTTTGTATTGATTATTTTTAATATGGTTTAGAGAGAAATAGCATTTGAAAGGAGTCAATGTCCTCAGCGAATTAGATCCTATTCGTTGTCCTTCCAGATAACTATGGATACTGCTATTTCTATTATGGCTAATAAAGTGTACAGTCTAAATAGCCACACAGCGTGTTCACTAGAGTGCTTATAATGATGACCAAGAATGTTATGGCATGCATATAAATAGTTTCTCTGTTTTCGTTATTTTAGCCCTGAAGAAGCAGCATGTATCGCTGTGAAACACGTGTTGGTTGAAAGCAAGAGTAGAAAATAAGTTGCTTTCTAAATATTCTTTGTGGAAACACGTCATTGTATTGCCTACATAGGCTTTGGACAATGTTTTACTTTTTGTCTGTTTTGTAATTAAATGAATGGTTACATTCTTTTGTAAATTTCCATTTTTAGTAGCACAAGCAAAGAGTTTGGAATAAAATTTCAATGGTAAAGCTATCCGTTGGAGTGTACTTGTACATCAGAAATTTCATAAGCACTAAATCTCTCTATGAAATTTGTTTGTTTCCTTTTGATAAATGCATTGGGTCCACATTTGAAGGAGGTCTAGCCATGGTGGATATCCGCCTCTACTACTGGACTGCACATACACTGGTGGTGAACGACTGGATACATGCCAGATGGGAGGACCCTGCCTTCAGGGAGGAGGTCTCAATGATTGGTCCAGGTAATTCATGGGCATGCTATGTGGGATACCTATTCCCCAAGCACTCCCTGAAATCACTAGGAAAGTCCTCAAAGCCTGTAGGTCTGTGCTGCAGTGGATGGGGTGGGACCATTGAGTGGCGCTGGAGACCCCCTCTCTGTGTGGGGAGATGGTTGTTTGAGTGACACAACTTAAAGGGTTCCGGGATGGGACTGTATAGGTGTGTCAAGGCTGGGAGATGTTGTTTGGGAGGCTGATCACATTAAAGCCTTTTCTACCCTCCAAACTGAATTCTCCCTACATAAATCCCAATTCTATCACTATCTCCAGCTTAGACATGCTCTGTCGGGGCACATGCCAGCATCCGCCACGCCTCTGGACTATAACCCCCTGGAAGCACGACGATTTATGGGTCCACTGGTCAACGGAGGCATCTCCCAGCACACTTTCGAGCCTGCAGAAATCATTCCCCTCGAGGAGGTGGCATGGCGGGAGGCATGCATGATGCCTCATACCCTAGCCATTTCGACACGCCTATGCCTCATTCAACTTAACTTCCTTTTGTGCACATACTTCACACCTCATTGATTGTGGAAAGCCCAGAGAATATTAGAGCTCACCTGTTCCAGATACTGTAAAGAAGCGGGAGACTTTTTCCATATGGTGTGGGGATGTTCAATTACCCAACGTTATTGGGTGAACATATTTAGGCTACTCTGGAAAGTGGTGGGTCAGACATTAGAGGCCTTTCCCAAAATTGTCTTGCTTGGTATCCTAGACGTATTTGGTGGCCCCAGGAGTGACGGAACTTTGGTCAGCCTTGGAGCTCTATTGGCGAAATGGGACATCGTGAAACCCTGGAAAGTGATAGATGTCCCTCCACCCCCCCACTGTGGGAATGATGGGTATGGACCAATGTGGAAAATTAGAAGAACCAATATATACCACACGCAAATTCCCCCCAAAATTCTCCAGAATCTAGGGGAAATGGTGGGGTATTACAGACTGAATGGGGAGAACAAATAAAATGGACGGGTAGGGAACAAATAAAAACAAGCATTTGCAATGCAATCGGTCTCGGCTTTGGGACCTTATATGTATTTAGCTATGCAGCACATTAGCCTGGGTGCTGAAACATCTACTGTTCTTTAACATGGAGGGAAAGCAAGCACCAAACTGCTTGACACACCAGGTATGGGAACACATGGACAGAAAGTCGTTTTCTATCAAGACAGTTAAATAGAGGCAGTTGAACAGAAAAAAAAGTCCCTAAGCGGAAGCAGACAAGTCCTAGGGCTGATCTCCAGAGCCCACAAAGTACATATACATATAAGTATATAATAAAGTATATACAAGAGGTCTCGAATGCTCGACCTAAAAAGGGAGTATTGTCATTGGCTCCACAGAGTCCCTTGTGTGGGACTGCAAAGGATGTGTGCTATGTGTGCCATTTTTCTTAAAAGCAATACAATGTTGTTATAAATAAAAGAGAAGTTTAAATACACAATCAGGGTGGGTGAGGAAGCAACAACTGGGTGGGGAGGATGAACAACACAGAGTATAGAGGGGCAAGATTTGAGAAGGATAGTAGCACGAGAGACAGAGCATGAAAACACATGCACTCACTTGGAGTGCTGAAAGAAAAAGTAGTTCACTGAATGTAAGCGGTGGAAGGATACAAGTAACCCACTTAAAAGATGGTAAAGAACCTAAAGACCAAAAGAGGAAGAACTGCCATTGATTAAAAAGCTAGCAAATGAGATTGACAAGAAAGCAAACCAAAGGTGAGCACTGGGCTGACTCAAAGCCCACTGTAATTATTGGTATAGTAAACTATGCTTTCTCGACCATGCTGTACCGCAAGCAATTTTTCTGCGCCATTTTCAAAACTCAGGGATCCGCTGTATTAACAAGAATATGGTGCATCCCTGTGTTCACCCCTCCGCCGGCGCTAAGAAAGCTACCTAGAGCCAATGCAAGCGCCCTTGCACCATAGTGCAAGGGTGCCTGCATTGCAGGGAGGATTGTGTTTGTGCAGGCAGGTATACCTTCCTGCACAAAACAATCATTAATTGTGTTTTGCTCCTTCTATGCAGACAAAAAGAGCAAAAAACGAGGAGAAATAAAAGTATTTCTCCTCGTTGTGCCACATTAACGGCTCCTTTTGAAAGGCGTTAGTTTTTGGTGCTGCCTCAGATTTACAGATCCTTGTAAATCTGGGGCAATGTCAAAAAGCCATGGGTGTTTCTGGGAACGCCCACAGCAACACCCATTGCCGCAGAACACTGCGTTGCAGAGGGCCATATGTAGAAGGCTGTGTTAAGCCATGCAAAGTGGCTTAGCGTGACCTTGTAAATATGGGCTTGCATAGAACGCCACAGGAGCGTCAAAAAGTGATGCTCCGGTGGCGCTCGGGGCTTGTAAGGTTTTCTGTTGAAACATTGCCAGGTTTGGGTGTCAGGTAGTGTCTAGTCACTTGATTCTGCACAGAATAAGGATGGCAACTCTCCCCAAACCCTTCAGAACGTTTTGTGGTCCTGAAGAATATCAAGAAGATAACAGAAGAGCCTGCCAGGCTGCTGTGGAAAAAAAGACTGAAGGACTCCTGGCTCATGCTAATACTTATGCACTGGAACTTCTCTCCGCGGGTCAATCGGTTGGTCTCCTGTTGTTGCTACAAGGGGAGAAATGCAGAAGGACGTCCTGGCAGATTACTTGAGAATGGACATTGAGAGATCCCTGCCTTGAGAAATACTAAGCACCTAGAAGCCTTTTCTGAACAACTGAAGGACTTTCAGAGAATCAAAAACATTTGTGACTTAGAAATTGTTTTGACTTCCAGAGGACAGGAACAAGGTGTTATCCCAGGGAGGCAGCACCTTAGGCAGGCAAGACGTTCAGGTTTGTCCCTCTCAGAGCGTGATGCCCAGAAGAAAGAACTTTAGGGTAAAGGCAGCGAGCCTTCTTGAGCCCTGCCCCTTATCTCTAGAGAGGAGTTCACTGAGTATTGAGGATCATGCCTATCCAGATGAACTCCTTGTAAAATTAATAATTTGGAGCCTGATTCACAAAGGTATTTTACGAGTAGTATCTTTACAACTGTGGAGTCCTATTTTTATACGTGCGGAGACTCCGCAGTCGTAAAGATACTACTCATACAATACTTTTGTGAATAGCAAACAATGGTAAATTACACAAGAGTGTAAGTTTACCTTTGTCAATCAGGTCCACAAGCTCCAAAATAGAGTTTGAAATGCATTGATTATTACCTGGAAAGCAAAAGTAAAAGAGAATGGATTCATCCCAGCACCTTTTACAGATGATTAGAGTTACCCAAGATACAATTGAAAGGGTTCCTCATTGATCTCCAGAAGGAGTGATTAATTCTAATTGAACTGTGCCTCCTATAATGAGGAAGTTCAATAAACCTGATGCATCTAAATGTTTTTTGTCAAACGTTTTGAGTCCAATATGTACCATTGAATTTAAACGTGTAGATTGTTTAGTCTGTAACAGAAAGAACTTTGGGATGGACTAGGCTTCAATAAATCAATGAAGCGGCTACTCACCTGTGAAGGTCTTAAGGCGCGGGGGCTGCTGATCCATCCGGGCAAGGGGGTTCATTCGAAGAGCAAGGTCTTGAGATCCTTCCTGTTTTAAGTCAGCGATGGGGATTGCCTGAGGTGGAGGGGTAGGGTGTTCCAGGTCTTGGCATTGAGGTATGAGATGGATCTTCCTCCGGTTCTGGTCTTGTGGATCCGTGGGACGGTGCCCAGGGCAAGTTGGGTGGAGTGAAGTTGTCTGACGGGTAAGTGAAATGCGAGGCGGTGTTTCAGATATGTTGGTCCTAGGTCTTGTAGAGCTTTGTAGGCATGTGTGAGGAGCTTGAAGGTGATTCGCTTGTTGACTGGGAGCCAGTGGAGTTGTCGAAGGTGTTCGGTGATGTGGCTGAGGCGGGTGATGTCGAGGACAAGTCTGGCTGCGGCATTTTGAACATTCTATAGTTTCCTAAGCTGTTTCTGGGTGACGCCGGCATAGCGTGTGTTGCCGTAGTTGAGTCTGCTGGTGATGAGTGCGTGGGTGACCGTCTTTCTGGATTTTGTGGGGATCCATCTGAATGTCTTTTGAAGCAGGTGCAGTGTGTGGAGGCAGGATGAGGATACAGCGTTGATCTGGTGGTTCATTGTGAGCGAGGAGTCCAGTATGATGCCGAGGTTTTGTGCATGATCGTGGGGGGGGAGGTGTTCCCAGTGTGGCGGGCCACCAGGAGTTGTCTCAGGCAGAGGGGGCTGGTCCCAGGATGAGTACTTCGGTCTTGTCCGAGTTGAGCTTGAGCTTGAGGCAGCTATCTTTCATTGAGGTGGCAACGGCCTTCATCCCGCTGTGAAAGTTGATTCTGGTGGCTGTGGGTTTGTTGGTGAGGGAAAGGATCAGCTGGGTGTCGTCGGCGTAGGAGACGATGTTGAGTACGTGGCTTCTGACGATGGCCGCGAGGGGGGCCATGTAGATGACGAAGAGGGTGTGGCTCTGGGAGGAGCCCTGGGGCACTCCGCAGCTGATCTCTGTAGGCTCTGAGAGGAACGGAGGTAGCCTGACACTCTGTGTTTGGCCGGTAAGGAAGGAGTGGATCCAGTCCAGGGCCTTGTTGCGGATGCCGGCTTCATGGAGTCTCGGGATTAGGGTGCAGTGGGAGATGGTGTCAAAGGCAGCCGAGAGGTCCAGTAGGATGAGGGCTGCGGTCTCGCCTTGGTCGAGGAGGGAGCCAATGTCATTGGTGGCAGCGAGGAGTGCGGTCTTGGTGCTGTGGTTGCTTTGGAATACGGATTAGGAGATGTCCAGTATGTGGTTCTTTCATTGAACTCAGAGAGTTGAGCGTTAATGGCCTTCTTCATGACCTTGGCTGGGAATGTGAGGAGGAAGATTGGTCTGAAGTTCTTGAGGTCTGTCAGGTCGGCGGATAGTGGTGACAGGCATTGTGGCAGAGTCTTGGGTAGCTTATTGAGTAACATGTTCCACACATCAGTAAATTAATAGTTCAGATTTATAGCTGTTTGGGGAACCTTGTTCATGGAATATTTTGAGACCTAAAAGTGTAACAATGTCCTGAGGTTAAACCTTTGACTATTGTGAACAGCAAGGCTTTCCTAACACCTGCTGCATTATGGTCAGCCTTCACTTGTGCTTAAGTCCCAGTTTACCAAAAACATTGACCTTTTTGTTGTCTTTCTGTTTGTTAGATTATTCTTGACCTTTATGAAATAGTTTGATAATTTATATTGTTGTTTTCTCAACCTTAATATTGCTTGTTACTACTTCAAAACTCATTTCTCGATGGAAATGACTCCTCCTTGTGCCAAAACTCCTACGGGTTAAACAGAGAGTCCCTTACCTAACCAGATTGTGTTTATCAGCTTTGCAGAGTTATCTCAAATTAATAATCCACTCTCTGACAACAGACCCAGGAAAGTTGGGTCCTTGAAGTAGGTATCTCTTCAAATACCCTGTCTCTTATCATACAGGGTGACAAAGCCAAGAAGATGACCATCTAGAGCTCATCTCCCTGTGAAGAAGAGAGGGGGTACTGAAAACTTTGTCAACGTACAGTGTTGCTGAATTATTATGGTAGGCTATAGAACCTTCATCATCCGTTGTTGAGCTACCCCTACAATTTAGGGCTCCCACCTCCTCGACCTAGCATCCAGAAGATTGCTGGAATTTGGGAGTGAGGCATGTGTTTTGGAAAGAATCTTTGGAAGAAAGAAGGTGATTCAGCTTTATTGTTTGCCCGTATGTAGAGGATTCATGGAAATTTCTCACTCCTGGCTTCTAACTTTTGGCTTGCACTGGTCTCACACCCCACAATTGGTTTCACCAGTTCCTAAACTTTCTTCCAAGACCACTGAGGGGTAGACTTGCTGAACTGCATAGTAGTAGCCTGCCTGTACTGGCCACAGAGACTGCCCTACCGCTAGACACAAGTTCTACTTGAAGAGGTTGTTCAACCAGGTTCAGGAGCCGCTGGTAATGGCTGTAAATATCCTAGAGCTTAGAATGTGAGTATTTATCTGGGAACAAATGAGACAAGCAAGAATATATTTTGGAATGCTAGGCCACCAAAAAGATCATAACATAGTCTTAACTCCTCTATGACCAGAAATAGCAGAGTCATGCCACTTATTATCACATCAAGTTGTATTTCATTAGTAGGAACAAAACTAGCTTGTTGACTGAATGCAACTTAGTTCATCGCATCAGAGGACCCATAAAATGAAGATCTTCTAATTCCTTCTGGGTCCATTTGTCCTTGATCCATCTTAACTCCTTCTAAGAAAGACTGAACAATTCCAACCACCTGATGAGAAGGAATCACTGGCTGATCATAAGTGGTGACTCAGGATAGCGATGATATAAGGCATTAGCCAAGAAATTCTTTAAACTAGGAATAGAGCTAATATTTAAATCATAAATAAAAATGGCCATTTATCTTGTCAATTGTTTCAGCATTTCGGATTTTATAGACAGGTCAACTTCTAGGGTTTAAACATCTTTATTAAGGAACATAATGTTTACAAAAGAATAAGTAGAAAGAGAATTATAAATATAACTGAACACATGCTGAACAAGAAATTTGTAAATATGAAAATTGTAGATATTACTGGCAATGAAATATAGGAATACACATACTTTTAGTAAAAAGATACAGGCTTCATGCAGTACAAATAAGCTTGTTTGGGGGAATTGTATGCTTATGGGGGAAAGGAGGGGGGAAAGGGGAAGGGTGGGAATGACATTGTTTGGAATATATGTATCATTATGAAATGATCAGTCAAAGATACAGTAAAAAAGCATCAAATAAATTATTAATAATAAAATATTATCATATGAATAAGAGTAATGATAAGATATTAGAAAGATAACAAGGGAATGAAAACAATTTAAGGAGGTTTAAAAGTAGCAGAATTTGAAGATGGATCAATAGCAAAAGATACACTAACTGTGGTTAAATATGATGTGAGGTATTGCCATATAAGATCTCTATTATGTAACCCAAGGGTTGAAATTGTGTATGCTCTGTCTAGCCAATGATGATAGCAAAGGACATACCACCAGGCTTTAGTGGAAATATTAGATGTACATTTCCAATAAGCAGTGATGGTTTGGTATGCAATAGAAAGTAAAAGGTCAAGCAATTTTTATTAACATGACTGAGGTGCCATTGTTTATCTAGAGAGCCCAAACAAATCGAGGTAAAATTAAACTGGAATGAGGTATAGAAAATATGATTGATTTGTCTCCAGACATTATGCCAAAAATGTAGAGTATGGGGGCATAAGAACAACATATGTTTGAAGTCGCTAAGCAAACTGGAGAATGTCCAACAAGGAGCCTCGGAGTTTGGGGACAATTCAAAAATAGAAAGTGGGGTAAAGCAAAGTCATTATAAATAACAAATAATGTCTGAGTAAAAGTAGCAATTCTAGATGTTTTGTGAAGTTTAAGCCATAGTTTGTTCCAAAAGGAGGTAGGCAGCAAGCATCCTAAGTCAGCCTACCATAGGAGTTCTATGCAGCTTTTAGGTCTAGAAGGAGGCACGGCCATTAGACCTTTATAAAGAAGAGACGGTTTTGGTATAGTAGATAAAAAGTGGAGTATTGAATGATCTGTAAGGGCAGTAGAAGTATCTTCAGGTAGGGTAATAAAAATAACTATTAGAATATTGATTTGGAGGGAGAATTAGAATTGAAAGGATGAAGGACAGTTAAACTTGTGTTGAAATTGAGGAAAGGAAGTTAGATTGTTATCAAGGAATAAGGGGCCGATTACGATGACGGCCAGCGGTGACTGTCCCACCGCCATCGGAACAATGTAATCCGCCCCCCATATTACCATGGCGGGTGGATGGTTGGCGAGTGGAAAGACCGACGCCACGCATCCGACGGTCTCCTTGAGCCCACCGGTGCGTCGGAGTGACATCCAATCTCTACAATGGTGGAGGTGCCTGCCAGGCACTGCTGTAGGGATTATGATGTCCTTTCCGCCTGCCTTTTCATGGCGGGTAACCCGGGCAGGCAGTCGGAAAGGGACTTTGGGGGCCCATTGCGGGCCCCCCTTGCCCTAAGCTGTGGGTTGTGGGGGGCACCTATGATGCCCCCATACATATCCCTGCACCATGTGGCAAGCACTGCATGGTGCCTGCCAAGTAGTGTAGGGATATGTAATGTATCCCCTTTTTGCATTGCGGCGTGTGCTGCAGCCAGCAGCACCCGCCGCCATGGTGGCGGTCGCATCGTAATGCCTCTGGAAGGACCACCGACTGTCTGTAGGGCAGTCCAGTTTATGATAGCGTCCGCCCGCCATCCTAATCAGCCCCTAAGTCTCCAACCCAAACAAAGCCTCTATTGTCCATGTTCTCCAAAAGAGAGGTCGATAATGAAGTTTAATAAGATTATTACATCAAATAGACATTCGGAAAAAATGAGGGTGGGTAAGTGAATGCGTAGAAAGAGGAGAGGGTAATGTTTAAAGTCTGGGGAAGAAAGATGTACAAGAGAAGAAGAGTGAGAGAGATACTCTTGAAAAGAAAAAGGAGAAATTAGGGATTTTTCTACTGTTCGCCAAAGCGGTAAAGAGGAGGATTGGGTTTTTAATAACCAAAAGGCAGCTTGACAGACTAAAAGTCTCAAGATATTCTTTAAAATCAGGAAAATTGATTCCCCCTTCATTTCTGACACATTTTGGTATATGCAGATACAAAGATTCTTCTTGTTAATTAAAAGGTTTGATAAAAGAGAATACGTTTTCTTAAAAGAAATACAAACGGGTATCATAGATATGGTATAAAGAATTATGGGAGAGATCATAATTTTGATTGAATCTACTCGACCCCACCAGGAGAGAATAGGGTGGATCAGGAAGAGAGTAAGGTTTCAGTTCAAAGTATAAGGTCTTTAAGATTAAGGGAGATAGAAGAGACAATAGAATTAGAGAACCCTATGCCTAGATATTTAATTTTAGTGGGTGTCTAGCTAAAACAGGAGGAGGAAAATAATTGTTTGGTACAATACTTGTTTAAAGGGAGGATTTCAGTTTTAACAATATTGCATTTATAGCTAAAAACTCAGGAAAAATTAAGAATAGTCTGAGAAAGAGCTGGTAATAAGATCTCGGGATATGGAAATAAAAAGAAGAATGTCATCAACATAAGCTGCAATCTTTAAATGATGTGTATCGTATTGAAAGCCAGAAATTAATGGATTCTGTCTGACCTTAGAGAGAAATGGTTCCAACACACGAATGAATAATAATGGGGAGAAGGGGCAGCCTTGCAGCACGCATTTGCCTGGGAAGAGGAAAGTAGCGTGAAGATATACCATTAACAATTATCAATGCCATTGGGAAATCATAAAGATTAGAAATTAAGGAGAGGAGTTGTGGGCCAAAACCATGTCAGTGCAAGGTTTAAGCATGGAGGGGCAATTAAGGGGCCGATTCCGATCTCGGTCGGAGGCGCACCCAATACCATTCGGTCGGGAAAAAAGCCATGCGAATGCCTGTTTCCCGACCGATCCGTACATCATTCCGAACGAGTAAGTACGATGCGCACAACAGCATAGAATCCGGCCGAGTCGTACTCACCCAATCCAGGTCCTGTTCTCCGACCGAGGCGAATCCGGAAACGCCGAATCGAGTCGCACGGAAGGGAAAATGCAGCCCCGTCCAGCCGAACAAGTACGATGCGCTTTCCGTACGCGCCAAACCCGTCGCTACGTCCGGCACGTCAAAGCTTCCGGGAGAGGCGCACATAAGCTCCGATTCGCGCCACAACACGATCCACTGCTACGAGGCGAACACGCCAGCGACGAGGACGACGCGAAGCAACGAGAAAGACGAACGAGACGAACCAACCATGAATCCCTTCGTTCCGATCCTACCAATATTCTACATTTACTACCGGAACAGGCACAGACGCGTACGGCGCAGAAGGTAAGTCAGACACCAACCACAAAAACATACAACACGTACACGACACATCACACACACACACACAGAGGGATGCAGAATTTACTTACACCAGCAACAGCAGCACCATAGGGGCGGGATGCCCATCACCAATGCCACATATGCACACAGGGGCCTGGATGCGCACCACCACTACCACCCCTACCCAGGGGGGGCTGGATGCCTACCACTACTACCACCCTTAGCCAGGGGGGTGCCAGATGCCCACCACTACTACCACCCTTAGCCAGGGGGGCTGGATGCCTATCACAACTACCACCCTTACCCAGGGGGGGCTGGATGCCTACCACTACTACCACCCTTAGCCATGGGGGTGCCAGATGCCTACCACTACTACCACCCTTAGCCAGGGGGCTGGATGCCTACCACTACTATCACCCTTAGCCAGGGGGTGCCAGATGCCCACCACCACTACCACCCTTACCCAGGGGGGGCTGGATGCCTACCACTACTACCACCCTTAGCCAGGGGGGCTGGATGCCTACCACAACTACCACCCTTAGCCATGGGGGTGCCGGATGCCTACCACTACTACCACCCTTAGCCATGGGGGTGCCAGATGCCCACCACTACTACCACCCTTAGCCTGTGGGGCTGGATGCCTACCACAACTACCACCCTTACCCAGGGGGGCTGGATGCCTACCACTACTACCACCCTTAGCCAGGGGGGCTGGATGCCTACCACTACTACCACCCTTAGCCAGGGGGGCTGGATGCCTACCACTACTACCACCCTTAGCCATGGGGGTGCCAGATGCCTACCACTACTACCACCCTTAGCCAGGGGGCTGGATGCCTACCACTACTACCACCCTTAGCCATGGGGGTGCCAGATGCCTACCACTACTACCACCCTTACCCAGGGGGCTGGATGCCTACCACTACTACCACCCTTAGCCATGGGGGTGCCAGATGCCCACCACTACTACCACCCTCAGCCATGGGGGTGCCAGATGCCTACCACTACTACCACCCTTAGCCAGGGGGCTGGATGCCTACCACTACTACCACCCTTAGCCATGGGGGTGCCAGATGCCTACCACTACTACCACCCTTAGCCAGGGGGTGCCAGATGCCCACCACCACTACCACCCTTACCCAGGGGGGCTGGATGCCTACCACTACTACCACCCTAAGCCAGGGGGCTGGATGCCTACCACTACTACCACCCTTAGCCAGGGGGTGCCAGATGCCCACCACCACTACCACCCTTACCCAGGGGGGCTGGATGCCTACCACTACTACCACCCTTAGCCAGGGGGCTGGATGCCTACCACAACTACCACCCTTACCCAGGGGGCTGGATGCCTACCACTACTACCACCCTTAGCCAGGGGGCTGGATGCCTACCACAACTACCACCCTTACCCAGGGGGGGCTGGATGCCTACCACTACTCCCACCCTTAGCCATGGGGGTGCCAGATGCCCACCACTATTACCACCCTTAGCCTGTGGGGCTGGATGCCTACCACAACTACCACCCTTACCCAGGGGGCTGGATGCCTACCACTACTACCACCCTTACCCAGGGGGCTGGATGCCTACCACTACTACCACCCTTAGCCATGGGGGTGCCAGATGCCCACCACTACTACCACCCTCAGCCATGGGGGTGCCAGATGCCTACCACTACTACCACCCTTAGCCAGGGGGCTGGATGCCTACCACTACTACCACCCTTAGCCATGGGGGTGCCAGATGCCTACCACTACTACCACCCTTACCCAGGGGGCTGGATGCCTACCACTACTACCACCCTTAGCCAGGGGGTGCCAGATGCCCACCACTACTACCACCCTTAGCCAGGGGGCTGGATGCCTACCACTACTACCACCCTTACCCAGGGGGCTGGATGCCTACCACAACTACCACCCTTAGCCAGGGGGCTGGATGCCTACCACTACTACCACCTCTACCCATGGGGGCTGGATGCTTGTCACTACTACCACCTCTACCCATGGGGGCTGGATGCCTACCACCAACACCACCCCCACTCATAGGATGGACAATGCATGACACAACCAGCACACCACAACCTAGGGAATGCAAGAAAAAGACATCCCCCCAACACCATGACAAGCGTGTGTAGACTGTGTCAAATGCCTACAATACTGAACATGACTTTGAACATACAATGTGACCCCCTATCACATGTGCCACACATATGTGTGTGGCCCCCACAATGCAAGCAGGCCATGACCATTGTGGCAATGGGGTCCAAAACCCCATCATCACAGTGACCAAAAGGTAAGTGTGGGGTCCATAGCTGAATCACATTTTGAACATTGTGGCAATGGGGTCCAAACCCCCATCATCACAGTGACCAAAAGGTAAGTGTGGGGTCCATATCTGAAGCACATTTTGAACATTGTGGCAATGGGGTCCAAACCCCCATCATCACAGTGACCAAAAGGTAAGTGTGGGGTCCATAGCTGAAGCACATTTTGAACATTGTGGCAATGGGGTCCAAACCCCCATCATCACTGTGACCAAAAGGTAAGTGTGGGGTCCATAGCTGAAGCACATTTTGAACATTGTGGCAATGGGGTCCAAACCCCCATCATCACAGTGACCAAAAGGTAAGTGTGGGGTCCATAGCTGAAGCACATTTTGAACATTGTGGCAATGGGGTCCAAACCCCCATCATCACAGTGACCAAAATGTAAGTGTTGACAAAGAAAAAGCTGCAACTGCCAAACTGCATGGATGATTCCTGGTCACAGAACATAAAACACATCAGTGGCAAAGTAGTGCATGTGTCCCATTGCAACATAGATTGGGGGAGGCAAATACTGCAGTGCAAATAAGACATACCTTTGGCCATGTGCAGACAAACAACACCCATGGGGGCTGACACAGTCAACATTCATCAATGACACAATGACAGAAGTGACCATCAGAATGCAGATCCACATATTTGCACCAATGGGCACACAAATGCAGATACCCTGTGGAGACTGTAGATGTGAGGTGAACAGATACCATACCATGGCAGCAATGGGACACACAAACCATGATCATTGTGCTGACCGATGACCTAGGAGTCCCAGGGACAGCAGGGGAAACCCACCAAACAACATACAGCCAATGGCACACCTAAGATATGTCAATGCAGTGGTGCAGATGCACAAACACAAACAGGCAGACCCACACTGCACATCAAACACAACAGGTGAGGGGGGGGAGTGCCAGTGTTCCCAGGCAACCACACAACACATGAGGAGGCCTAAATACCAATTACACAGATGTGCATTCAGTGCCACACAAAGGTAACTCATGGATCCAAATCCCCTATGTGGGCAATCAGGCATTGTCAGATGAGAGGGAGCACAAATCACACATGTCACACAAGCACGTAGGAACAGCAACTGACACAGCAAGACACAGACACACCACAGCACTACCCCCAGGGCCCCCACAATGTGGTGACCCTGGGCTGCATTACAATCCCACTGTGATGACAAAGCTAAATGTCGTTCACACTGTGAACCACAGTCATGTGTCCTGAGCAACAAACTACCATCACACCTACACAAGCACAAATCAATCAGCACGGCCAGTAAGCCAAGGCCAACATGGAGGCAGGGGTCTAGCCGGGCAACAACTCTCATCTGCACACACTCAACACCACACACCTCGACCTCCAACAATGTGCAGCAGTGAAGCACACATGCACTGGTGACATTGCACATGCACCCATGACAATCCCAGGGTGGTGGGTGGGAACCAAGGTGCAGAAACACATCACACATGGCCACTCAACAAGACTCCTGAATGTCTGACACACTGCACACTACGCTGTACATGGACATGACGGCAATACCACACCAACCAATGGGATCCCAGCCACAGTCACACACCAATGAAGAAGCCAAGGTTACCCACAAAGAACACACATAGACAACAACCAACATTGCAGCCCGGACCCTGAGGAGTGCCAGCAGTCACACACACAACGTGTCACAATCACTGAAAGATAACACAAACTGGAAATCACATGACAGGTGTAAACAACAAGTGCCAAGGGGAAACCTGACTGTGACCCATCTGCGTCTGCACACAAACTCAGCCCTGACAGCAAACACACCTATGGGTGACACCCTGATGACCAGTAATGTGCCATGCACCCACATCACAGAGAACCCAGGGAGAAGACTTTGGGGGAACATAGGTCAACTCAGCAAGCATCACAAACAGGTACAACACTAGGGATCCCAGCATGCACAGCAAAACGGAAGTGAACACACAGACATGCTCATACAACACACACCTTGGGCACAGGCAATGTCACAGGAGTACACACTGCCATCAGGGGACTCCACTCCTGTGTGAGGAAAGCTGTGCCATATGTTGCCTCAGTAGGGCCCCATCATGTCAGCTGAGCACTTGGTCACACAATCAACAATTAGCACCAAATGAAGGCTCCCGTCACATCAGCCTGGTCATGAGAGTGCCAACGAAATCATCAGCACAGATCCAACACACTTGTATAGCAATGTTGCAATGTTGCACTGACAACACAGATGAGTCCTTCCCCATTGATGCCCAAACCTGCATGTCCAGTGGAGATGGCCACACGGTCAGGGAAGTAGACTAATTGAACAATGGCAGGCACAACAGATGTGCAGGGGTGGAAGCCACAGATGTGAAATTGCTAATGTAAGTAGGAAATCCCATTGCCAAATACTGAACACATGACACCCTCAGATGCTGCTAAGGATGACATGGATACACCACAGGATAGGACACATTCCCCCTGGACCACATGTGTTCCTGCACAGTAACACTTCATTATCATGAGACCAAATATCACCATCACTGCAGCAAGGGCATGGTTAGCATCATCAACAACATGTACATCAGAAGCATAAGCACTAGAGAACAGAAAGTTGCTTTATTCAGCATATGTGTGTCCAAAAACTCAGAGAACAGTAATGCTCCAACAAAGGCCAATGGCCAGTCCATCAAGTAAGTCAATACAGGGTGACAGTGGCAGATGTCACCCTACGCATGCCTGCACTGCACAAAACCAGGGACAATCCACTAGGAGGAGCAACCGGGGGGCAGGCCAGGCACCGCAGGGACAGGATCAGGGCTCACCAGGAGGAGGCAGGGAAGGGGTGGTGGGTGCTGGAGAGCCACTGACAACTGCAGTGGAGGTGTCTGACATGGTGTGTGCTGGCACAACTGGGGGCATGACTCAGATGTTGTGGGTGCCGGCACGACTGCAGTGGACCCTGCAGATGGAGTGGACAGGTCCGCCACTGCAGTGCCCAAGTCAGACAGGGTGGTAGTGGACTCCACTGCAGTGCCTACCTCCAGGGGAGAAGAATGGGGAACAGGCAAGGTGGGCTGGACAGAGGGGAGGACACCCTCACCACATCAGTGGCACAGACAAGCGCAGCGGGGGTGTGGTGCCGGGAGAGCAAGTGGCAGGGGGAGAAGGCCGGATCCTCTTGGGGATGGTATATCTGTGGGTGGGGGAACCTGGGGCAGGGTGTGGTGGGGGCACCTGTGGAGTGGGGGCCTGAGGGATGGAGGAAGGAGACCTGGTGCCTGAGCTGCAGGGCGGCGGCGGGGTCTTGCTCTTACGACTCCGGGGGACTTGCGGGTGGGGGCCTCAGTCTGTCTGCGCCTGGGGGAGGGTGTCCGGGGGCGAGGGGCACTCTGCTCCGTGTGGGTGGGCTTCCTCTTCCCCCTGGATGCTGGAGCATCTGGATCATAGGGGATGAGGCCGAGGTCACAGAGGAAGAGCCGCTGTGACTTTGGGGTTGCAGGTGAGGCAAGAGAGGGTGCTTTGGAGGGAGAGGCAACTGAGGACTGCGCAGTGCTTGTGGATGCGTGTGTGTTTTCCAGGGCCCCATCCCCTGTGAGTCTGGTTTCAGTCCCCTGACTGTGCGTGCGTGTGCGTTTTGTTTGTGGCGTGTGTGTCTGTGTGCCGGACGTGTGTGTGCTGGTGTGTGCCTGTGCCGGTGTGTGTGTGCTTGGGACGGGTAAGGTGCTGGGGAGTGTGGATGAAGCAGAGGCAGGAGGGGTGAGGGACTGTCTGAGGAGGGACACTGCTGCCGTCAGGGAGGAGCCAATGGACCTATTGCCCCTCTGTAGGTCAGACATGCCCGATGAGATGCCCTCCATGAACGACACCAGCTGAGTCAACAGAGCGGTGTGCGCATGGAGGACACTCAGCATGGCTGTCTGCCCTACATGGAGCTGGCAAAGGAGGTACACAGACTCCTCACTCAGGGCAGCAGGGGACACAGGGGCAGGGGGTGCGGTGCCTGGCCCAAAGGAGACACGCTCCCGAACATGGGAGCCTCCACGGACCTGGGGAATGGGAGCCAATGGGAGGGCGGTGGTGGTGCTGGTGGTGGCGGCGGGGACAGCAACACTAGCTGGGGTGTGGTGGCTGCTGACACCCGCCTCCATAAGGGAGTCATCCTCCGAGCCGCTGTGGTCCTCAGCTGAGGTGGATGCTGCTGAGGACTCCTCGGTGTGGCTCCCCTCGCCCTCCGTGCCACTGGGTCCCTCCGACCACTCCTCGGCTGCTGACCCAGTCTGGCTCTCCGGCTCCTCCTGGTCCGTGGAGCTGTCCCCTTCCGTGGCCGTGGATGTATCTGCAAACAATGGGGAAACAGACAGACATCAGTCACCTGCACCAAACGCACACACCACTGTGAGCACAGCACATTACAGAGCAAGCCCTGGCATCATTAGTTGAACATTGCTAAAAGTGCCCTAACTGAACAGGAGAAGCCAATTGTCAGTCTGATGCCAACCATGGCACTCACATCCCACATGGCCTTGCACCCATCTGTCTGGTGTCTGTTGGATAGCAACACCCCAGTGTGGACACATGCACCACCTACACAGTAGTTGGACAGTGCAGAGGACACGGTGTAGCATGTGGACATGCACACATCACAACTCTTGCCACTGAGTCAGTACAGGTTTCCGGATGAAAGGGATGCCCAGAGTCAAATAGGAAATGCATGTGATGCATACCAGCGACAGACACCATGATGCACCGATGTCCTGATAGCCATCGCCACAATGGTGTGCATGTAGCACATGTCACTCCCCTGCAGGATCACCAATAAGTAGACACATGCCATGGCGGAGGCATGACTGCTAAGTCATACATCACTGTCTCAGTGATGTATGACTTGGCAGCCAGACAACAACACTCTGCACTGTGTCACAATAGTAGGTCATGGGGAATGCAAGTCCTGGAGCTGCACAAGTGCACATGTACATCCCCCACACAAAACATCATCTTAACCCTCATCTGTCCAGGTCATACCGATTAGACATATGGGAGACCTGTGACACTACCCTCTGAACCTGAGCCCCTCACAATCTGCTGTGAATGGGAAACAGCTGCCTGAACTTCACATTCGCATACCCCAGTCTGCACGGGCAGCTGATCAAACACCTATGTGACCCACAAGTATCGTCTCCTATGGTCACATCTCCAGTGGCATGCTGAGCCCCTACCGAGAAACACCCCAGCAGTCCTGGCAACAAATCCACAGCACACTGACACAGAGGCAGACACCTGAGGGGTCAAATCACTGCGCACAACGTGTCAGCTGATACACAGGAGTGGGAGTACAGGTGTATTGGATGGGCTGGAGTAGGCATGACTGTCCTGCCCCACATGAATGAGGGATGAGCCCTGGACAGTGGATAGCTGGCTATGTATGTGTGACACACGTACTCTGCACACTCCTGGGGCCCAAACATTGTTCCCACCCGCTGCATGGGTGTGTGCCAGATACCCCAGGCACATGTGGTGGCTCAGCAAGTGGACCGCATATCAAAGCAACACGCAGATTACATGTCCGAACACAGGCATTGTGTGAACAATGGACCCACCCATGATGCCCACAACAGAGTTAGGGAAACAGATGCTGTCCCCCACCTTGAGTGAAGCAAACTGCAAGGACACAGTCCCAAGTGACACAATACCCTGAATGTAAGGGCCACACCTGGGTATCAGATGAGGAGTGGGCAGTGCACAATAGAGGGACATGGCTCCTGGACAACATGACTGCTGTACTGTGGCAGTTTAACCAGGCCAGAGGAGGGCACATAGCATGTAATACAGAGTTCACAGTGCAGTCTTTGACTCACCCCCTCCTTGCTGCTGTCTGGCCTTCAGCTGCCCATCCAGGTCTGGAAACACCACCGCCAGGATCTGGAGCATGTGGGGGTCAGGGTCCGTGTTCCGCCCCTCCTGCGAGGAGGCGAGAGCTTCAGCTGGACCCGTGCAATCCTCCGGGTCCAGCCCCGAAGGTCCTGCCACCTCTTCTGGCAGTTGCGGATCCGGCGCTTGTAGACCCCCACGGACCGGACAGCCCGGACGATGTCCTTCCAGATCTCCTGCTTCCGATGGGCATTAACCTGTCAGGATGACAAAGTGAAAAGGCCATTACTACACATGCAACATATCCGTGCATGACACAGTTGTATATACATGTCTCAATCACAGGGGCACATGATGTACACAGGCAGTGCAACGCTGCCCATGGACAGTTTGCCAGAAGTCACTACATGGTTATGTTATGTTATGTTAATTGATTTTGTAATGCGCGTAGCTACCCAAAAAGGGTTTCCCAGCGCAGACCGAGAGGAACCAACAAATACAAAAAGGATAAGTATTATTGATTAAACAGCCAAGCTTTCACTAATTTATGAAATTTTAAGTGAAGTCTTTCTTTGCGGATCGCTATGGGAAGAGAGTTCCACAAGAGAGGACCAAGATAGGAAAAAGAATGGCCCCCCATTCTTGTGAGTTTGGTCCTGGGAACCATGAATAATTCCTGTGTCGTAGAGCGTAACAGTCGAGAGGGCTGATAATGGCGGACCAGATTTTGCAGGTATTGAGGGGCAGTCCCAATCTTAATCTTAAACATATAGTCCAGGGCTTTAAACTTAGTCCGACTTTCCACTTTCAGCCAATGTAAATCTCTCAAAGCATTGGAGATTGAGGTCATTCTAGGGATTTTATAAAGTAACCTAGCGGCAGAGTTCTGCACCACTTGGAGCTTACGTAGCACATCTTTGTTTGCTCCCAAAGAAGAATATTCCCATAGTCCAGTCTAGATGTAACAAGTGCCTGGACTACCGTCCTTTGAGTAGCATTGGGGAGCATCCAAATGATTTTCTTCAACCATTTTAAAATGGTGAAGCAGGTGGCTGCAGTTTTTACCGCATGTTGTTTCATGGATAATTTATTATCCATAATGAATCCCAAATTACGGGCTTGAGCGGTGGGCGAGGGTAAGGGTCCCATTTCGCTGGGCCAATGTTGGGGGCCCCAAAGGTCCTCATTTTTTCCAAAAATGAGGACCTCTGTTTTTCACCATTGAGCTTGAGTAAATTGGTTTTCATCCAAGATGCAATGTTGCTCAAGCCCATTTGGAGAGTTGAGGGGCCTTGCACATTTCCCGCAGATAGGGAAAAAATTATTTGGGTGTCGTCAGCGTAAGAAAAAAGAGACAACCCAGCCTCCTCTGCAATCGCAGCCAAAGGTTGTAAATAGATATTGAACAGAAGGGGACTTAAAATTGATCCCTGAGGTACCCCATAAGGAGAAAAAAGAATTTTAGAAGAAGCTCTCGATGAAAAAACTTGAAAGGTCCGTTTAGATAAAAATGAAGTCAGCCAGCCAAGTGCAGTCCCTGTAATGCCAAGTGACTGCAAGGATTTGATTAGCACGGTATGAGAAACCGTGTCAAATGCGGCGCTCAAATCCAACAAAATGAGGGCCACCGTGTTACCAGTATCTAAATGTTGACGCAGCATTTCGGTAACGCCAAGGAGAGTCGTCTCAGTCGAAAAGCCCGCTCTGAAACCAGACTGAGAGGGGTGTAAAAAGTTCGAAGATTCAATAAATTTGGATAGTTGCAAATTTACATGTTTTTCCAAAATTTTGGTATCATTGCATGGGAAGTAAAACCTTGTTCAAATGCACTGTCACTGCACCATACCTGTCCAGTGCATGTCACTACACACTATGGGGGGTGACAACTACTCAGTGAGCCTGCTAGCCAGTGGCGTGCAGACTTTCAACCTTGCTAGTCAGACAAAATGCACATTCAGAAAGGCAGTGCACAGAACACTCACCTGCTCCCCTGGTGTCCCATACAGCTTGCTGTACTGTGGAAGTAGGCTGTCCAGCAGGGCCTGGTTCTCCTCAAGGCTGAAGGCTGGGGCTCTCTCCACAGTACGTGCCATTGCAGGGTCCAGAGGGGGCAGAGACAGCAGCAGTGCAGTGGCAGATGTCGTCCTGGAGCATGTAGTGCAGGCAAGTGAGCTCTCAGGGGAACAGCCAGCAATATATATGTGCTGCAGAGGCAGATACTGTCCCATGTGTCCAAAGTGATAGGTCCAAGTCATTTGCATCTTCTGAATCTGGCCAATCCATAGAATAGCAGCACCAATACACGCCCACAGCATCCTTCAAATCTTCAACTTCATGACATACATGATTTTGCAACATTGTTGTGGGTGACCAACTGAATTTCCAGCAACCGACTCGTTCGAATTTCGAAAACGCGTCCGTTGCCAGGCTAGGCCATTGACAATGGGTGCGCACCGATCGGTCCACTGCTGTTCAACGCGTACAGGGGTACAACGCGTACCCGCACACATTGAATGCAATGGGCCGGCCGGGCACACCGATCGGTCCATTGCGGTACAACGCGTACAGGGGTACAACGCGTACCCGCACACATTGAATGCAATGGGCCAGCCGGGCACACCGATCGGTCCATTGCGGTACAACGCGTACAGGGGTACAACGCGTACCCGCACACATTGAATGCAATGGGCCGGCCGGGCACACCGATCGGTCCATTGCGGTACAACGCGTGCAGGGGTACAACGCGTACCCGCACACATTGAATGCAATGGGCCGGCCGGGCGCACCGATCGGTCCATTGCGGTACAACGTGTACAGGGGTACAACGCGTACCCGCACACATTGAATGCAATGGGCCGGCCGGGCGCACCGATCGGTCCATTGCGGTACTAACGCGTACAGAGGTACAACGCGTACCCGCACACATTGAATGCAATGGACCGGCCGGGTGCACCGATCGGTCCATTGCGGAACTGCTGGCGTACAGGGGTACAACGCGTACCCGCACACATTGAATGCAATGGGCCGGCCGGGTGCACCGATCGGTCCATTGCTGTTCAACGCGTACAGGGGTACAACGCGTACCCGCACACATTGAATGCAATGGGCCGGCCGGGTGCACCGATCGGTCCATTGCTGTTCAACGCGTACAGGGGTACAACGCGTACCCGCACACATTGAATGCAATGGGCCGGCCGGGTGCACCGATTGGTCCATTGCTGTTCAACGCATCCCTGTACAAGTGACTGGCATATGTCACCATGCCTGTCTCAGATGAACATATGCCAGCCACAGATAGCTCCCAGGGAGTGAGGGGCACACCTACAACACCACAGCCTGTCCAAACTGTATCATAAGGCATGTAAGGCTGCATTTCCTATTGTGTGTGTGTTGGTGTACATGTTGTCCTGTGGGTGTCACCTGGGGGCAGCCACCCCCAGGCTGTGCACGTGTTCATGGGGACAGGATCCTGGGTGTTACGTGTACATGACCACTGTGATGTGCAACTGTTCATATCTGAGCATGTGCCATGGTCACATTTCACGGTGGTGTATGTGTATGTCATGTCACATACCCCGTGAGTCCCATGTGGGATGGTATGTTTGAGCCAGGGTGACCCAGTGGCACAATAGTGATGGTCCTCCACAGTCTGTGTGCATGTAGTGTTTACAATGTCTCTGATTTCATGTGCACAATGGGGGACAGTCTCCACATCCACGTTGTGTGTGCATGGACTTTGATGTTGTGCGTGTGTGTGTCACAGACGTCCATGTCTGTCCTGCAGAGGCAAGTGGAACTACTACCTGTGGGGGTCATGGTTGTTTTGCTGTGGTGTATACATGATACTCCATGTAATGCCAGTGTCCATGTGGCAATACAGGGTCCCTGGGAATGTACCTGTCGTTGAGCTGTGATGCCTGGGGCACATCTGTCCTCACATGTCACTGTGGGGTGCGATTGTGACATGGCAGCAGGAGATGGGAACTGTGACACGGCCTCATGATATCCAATGGGCCAACCTGGGACTTATTGATGCCACTTGTTGAACCGTGATGACAGATGTTGGCCATGTATGTACCATACATGTCCTTACGGAACTGCACACTTCATGTAGTTGTGCCTCATAATGATGTATGATGTGATATTGAGTGTGTTCAATGCCGCATATGTGGGGTGACTGACAATCTTGCTTTCTTCTCCTCTGCACTGCAGGGCTCCTGCTGTCCATAGACCATTCCCAGACCTGGCAACGATGGTGGAACGGGACAGCATCCGACTGTACCGCTTCACCAGGCAGCTGATTGAGGATTTGGCAGTGCAGTTGGCCCCACATTTGCAGCCTGGCCGGCCGTATCCTACAGCGCTGACCCCCAAGGTGAAGGTGATGGCAGCCCTACACTTCTTTCTCACTGGTACCTTTCAACATACTGTGGCGACTGCTGGTGGGATGTCACAGACCATGTTCAGCCGTGTGCTCCGGGATGTTTTGGAGGCAATGTTGCTATACCTGAACCGGTACATCTATTTCCCTAGACTGCAACGACTCACTGACGTGAAGAGTGACTTCTATGCCCTGGGGAGGATGCCGCATGTCATTGGCTCCATTGATGGGACACATGTGGCTTTGGTACCACCACAGGCCCAAGAGCAGGCCTACCGTAACCGCAAGCACTACCACTCGGTCAATGCACTGGTGGTGTGTCTTGCAGATATGACTCATCTCACACGTGTGTGCCCGTTTCCCTGGTTCAGCACACGATGCCTTTGTGATGAGGAGTAGTCGCATCCCCAGGATGATGGCACAGATGCAGAACCAGCGTGCCTGGCTTGTCGGTGTGTACTGACTTTTTGCCATTGTGTGTGATCTGATCTGTAGTATTCCGCCCACTTTTCCAAGTCAGCTAATGTGCACTTGTCTGTCCGTAGGTGACTCGGGATACCCCAACATGCCGTGGTTGCGGACACCCCTCAGGAACCCTGTGACACCAGCCCAGATGCACTACAATGAGGCACATGGTCGGACCAGGAGAGTGATTGAGCGGACATTTGGTCTCCTGAAGAGCCGCTTCCGGTGCCTCGACAAGACAGGAGGGTCCCTCCCATATGCCCCAGCGAAGGTGTGCAAGATTATCATCGTCTGCTGCATGCTCCACAACCTGGCAGTGCGGAAGGAGTTGCCTCTCATCCAGGATGACAATGACCAACATCCGCCACCTGTGGAGGATCCTGGCCTGGACCACGATGCCAGAGATGATGATGATGATGGTGATGTCCGCACACAGCTCATCACCAACTTCTTTAGCTGAATGTGAGTATCCTGAGGTGTCATGTCAATGATGTGAGTTGGCATGATATGTGTAGGTGGTGCTCTGGTGCTGTTGGAGTGTGTCCATGGGCTACTTGACTGGATGTGTGTAGCGATGTGTGCTTACAGGTGGTCTGTACTCCCCAACAGTGTTGACATGCTAACTTGGTTCTGGGTGGGTATCTTGTAACATGTATTGTGCATGAGTTTTGCTGTTCTGTCCTGTTCTCCATTGCTTTTGACTGTGTGTCATTTCTGTCCTTCACAGGGTACTTTCAGATTCGTTTGGTCAACTGTGTCCACCGACTGACGTGATTGTACTTCCAGGGTGGTAGCTGTTGTGTCCCTACAGGTGATGTGCGCCACACCCATGGACTTCCTTCCTTCTACAGTTGTTGACTGTGTGCCCGCTGCCAGGTGGGATTACCTTGCATCTGTAGTGGTTACGACATGTTGCAACTGTGTAATAAACCTGTGCTTCACTTTGTGATGTGCGTTGTCTGTGGTCACACATTTGACTGCCATTTGCTTACTGCACCTGTGGGCTACTTGACTACAACTGGGAATAGGTGTGGTGTCTGTGCATTGCACCGTCTTTCCTGGCAACATCAGTGTAGGCAATGAGTCAGATGGCCTAGGTGTGTATGTGTTGTGTAGCCCTGGTGGTGTCTCCCTCATATGTGTCACGTTGCCATTACTCACATGCCTGTGTTGTACTTGCTGTTGCAGTTCGCATACACAGTGTAATTTTGCAGTTCATCATCCCCATGACAGCACCCACATTGGAATCACAACAGAGGCATGTATGGTGTATTAGTGTGTTTATTGTGATACATTTGTGTGAATAGTGCATAGGATGGTTAGTGCTGTACATTTATATTGCAATCAGACGTTCCTAGATGAATTGAAAGTCCTGGTAGACAAAATCCCCAGTATCGGGGCCACAGTTGTCTGAGACATTGGTCCAACTTGTACTCCCCATGTCATGTGTGGGAGTTGTGTTGCTGTCAACAGGGTGAACAGTTTGCGCACAAAGGTGAACATCCAGAACAGGTTCAGGCTTCCTGGGGGTTGCACTTGGCCATCGGCCTCTCACTTGCCCCTCCTCGGACGACCCCTCTTCTTTGGGGGGGCCCCTCAAGTACAGGCTGCTGCATTGCAGGGGACTCTCCACCAGAGTCATCCTCCCTCCCTGTGGCAGTTGCAGTTGTTTCAGCACCAGATGTTGTTGGCACACAGGGAGGTGTAGACTGGTTGCTGTTCATCTGGCGGAGGCATTGTAATATGTCCCTATGCACCACCGTCATCTCTTGCAGTGTGTCCCACTTGGACTCCACGCGGGACATGTGTGAGTCCAAGCGGGCATGATGGGCAGCCTGCTGCTGTTTCATGTCCCTGAGGAGCCCCACTACCTGGCTGAGATCTCCGGTGCTGGACTGGTACACATCGGATATGCGTGCCAGTTGTGGGTCATCATGCACACCAGACACCTCTGCAAGCAGCGACCTCTGTCTCCCACCCCTCCCACCACCCCATCCGATATGTGCAGTGCGTGCAGTGGCACGCACAGATGACCCTGGTCCCCCTTGGGGGTTGGTGGTGGTGGTGTCCATGGCCCCACGTTGGTCCAGGGTCCCTGTGCTGGTGGTCCTCCTTGTTCTGTCCATGTCGGCAGGGATGGTATTTGTGGTGACAGTCGTTGGAGGGGTGGGTGCAGGGGGTGCAGCTGGTGGTCCTGCTGGTGCTGCAGCTGGTGGTCCTGCTGGTGCTGCATGTTGACTTGCACCGGAGGTGCCAGGTTGGTCTTCTTCATCCGAGGAGGGCAGAGGCTGTTCGACACCAGTGAGCTCCGTATCCTCTTGAGCCTGGGACGGGGACTCCTCAGCGTCTGCTGCTGTGTCCCCATCATCACCTGTTTTTGGGAGACACACACAATGTATGTTATGTTTCTGCAGGCATCAATGGTTGACACACCTGACAGTTGTGACTGTGCCTCTGGGTGCGGGCCTGTACATTGCATTGTCCCAAGTTGTCACAGTCAGGGGTTGATATTGGTGTAGCACATTGTCCTGCATTATTTGGGCATTTCTATGTATTTGTTGGGGTGTGAACATGGTCTGCATTGGTTGTATTTTGTTGACAGCCGGCCCTCCTTCCCACCGAGCCAGTCAGTTATCCCACCATGGACTGTGCTTGCATTGCAGGGAGCGAAAGTGGTCTTTCAAGATGTCAGTCAGTGGTGTCCTGCTGTTGGTTGTTGCACAGTTGCCAGCGGGGCCTTGTGCTCCCCACAGCAGTTGCCAGTGTCAGCCATCTTGTCAGTTGTTTTCCACTCCCTGTGATATGAGCATGGTTCAGGGTGGTGTTGATGGGACAGTTGTGGGGGTGAGCTATGTCTGTGACTATGACTCCCATCATGCTATTGCCTCCACCCCACTTCCCAGCATTCCCATACTTACTTGCTTCTGTGGGGAGTTCAGTGTGTGTGGGTGTGAGAGCAATGGCAAGATGGCTGACAGTGGTGTCCTGCTGTTGGTTGGTGTGCAGTTCCCAGCATGCCCTTGTGCTCCCCACGACACAGCACCAGTGTCAGACATCTTTGATGGGCCTTTCCACTCTCTGTGGGATGTGCATGCGTGAGTGTGAGCTTGCTGGGCCATGTGGTGGGGGATGTTGAGTTGTGACTACGACTCCCATCATGCTATTGCCTCCACCCCCTTCCCAGCATGCCCATCCTTCCTTCCTTTTGACTCTGCTTCCCTGTGGGGTGGGCTGCCTGTGCTGACAGGATGGCTGGGAGTGTTGTCCTGGCAGTTGTTTGGCTAAAAGTCCCAAGAGTGTCCCTGTGCTTCACACAACATAACCCAGGGTGGTGGTTCTTTGTGGGATCTTGAGTTAGGATGTGAGGCATTGCATTCTCCCAGGTGGGTTATGTGGAGTTTGTGTTGAGGGGGTGTGTGAGGGGAGGTGCTTGTGACTATGGTCAGTGCTGCAAGTCCTCCTTCCCACCCAGCCAGATATCCCACCATGGAACGTGCTTGCATTGCAGGGAGTGGAAGTTGTCTTTCAGGATGTCAGTCAGTGGTGTCCTGCTGTTGGTTGTTGCACAGTTGCCAGCAGGGCCTTGTGCTCCCCACAGCAGTAACCAGTGTCAGCCATCTTGTCAGTCCTTATCCACTCCCTGTGATGTGAGCATGGTTCAGGGTGGTGTTGATGGGCCAGTTGTGAGGCTGAGCAATATCTGTGCCTACTACTCCCATCATGCTATTGCCTCCACCCCCTTCCCAGCATGCCCATCCTTCCTTCCTTTTGACTCTGCTTCCCTGTGGGGTGGGCTGCCTGTGCTGACAGGATGGCTGGGAGTGTTGTCCTGGCAGTTGTTTGGCTAAAAGTCCCAAGAGTGTCCCTGTGCTTCACACAACATAACCCAGGGTGGTGGTTCTTTGTGGGATCTTGAGTTAGGATGTGAGGCATTGCATTCTCCCAGGTGGGTTATGTGGAGTTTGTGTTGAGGGGGTGTGTGAGGGGAGGTGCTTGTGACTATGGTCAGTGCTGCAAGTCCTCCTTCCCACCCAGCCAGATATCCCACCATGGAACGTGCTTGCATTGCAGGGAGTGGAAGTTGTCTTTCAGGATGTCAGTCAGTGGTGTCCTGCTGTTGGTTGTTGCACAGTTGCCAGCGGGGCCTTGTGCTCCCCACAGCAGTAGACAGTGTCAGCCATCTTGTGAGTCCTTTCCACTCCCTGTGATGTGAGCATGGTTGTGAGTGGTGTTGATGGGCCAGTTGTGAGGCTGCGCAATATCTGTGCCTACTACTCCCATCATGCTATTGCCTCCACCCCCTTCCCAGCATGCCCATCCTTCCTTCCTTTTGACTCTGCTTCCCTGTGGGGTGGGCTGCCTGTGCTGACAGGATGGCTGGGAGTGTTGTCCTGGCAGTTGTTTGGCTAAAAGTCCCAAGAGTGTCCCTGTGCTTCACACAACATAACCCAGGGTGGTGGTTCTTTGTGGGATCTTGAGTTAGGATGTGAGGCATTGCATTCTCCCAGGTGGGTTATGTGGAGTTTGTGTTGAGGGGGTGTGTGAGGGGAGGTGCTTGTGACTATGGTCAGTGCTGCAAGTCCTCCTTCCCACCCAGCCAGATATCCCACCATGGAACGTGCTTGCATTGCAGGGAGTGGAAGTTGTCTTTCAGGATGTCAGTCAGTGGTGTCCTGCTGTTGGTTGTTGCACAGTTGCCAGCAGGGCCTTGTGCTCCCCACAGCAGTAGCCAGTGTCAGCCATCTTGTGAGTCCTTTTCCACTCCCTGTGATGTGAGCATGGTTGTGAGTGGTGTTGATGGGCCAGTTGTGAGGCTGAGCAATATCTGTGCCTACGACTCCCATGATGCTATTGGCTACACTGACTTGCCCAGCATACACAGAATTCCTTTCTTTCAGTGGTCTTCACTGTGTGTTGGTGTTGTAGTGGTGGCTACATGTCTGGATGTGTTTGTTAGTTATATTTGTGCCACTGCCTAGCTGTAGTTGTGTTTGTACATGTGATGACACGGTTAAATGTAACTTTGAGATGGCATGTGTTGTGTTTATCTGACTGACATACACATTTTGGGATGATTCTGTTCTGGTTGCTGTGTAATTGCTAAGAGTGCATGGTTTGACTCTCCCTTGACAGTGATGTGTGTGTGTATTGTGGCAGAATATTGTGTACATTTGTTGTGTACTCACCAGGCTCTGGGATGATTTCTAGTCCATAGACGCTCACTGGCGGAAGGATGGCCCGCACCTTCTCCTCCCAGGGCCTGAGGTATACTGGCTTGGCAGGAGGGCCACTGCCGGTGTATTGGCTCAGGAGGTAGTCCTTCTTCAGCAGCTCCCGTACCCTCCTGCGCACGTCATACCACCTGTTCTGGATGTCAGTCTTTGTGCGCAGACATGGTGATTGTGCGTTCACCCTGTTGATGATCCTCTCCCACATCTTTGTTTTCTGGGAGATGGGTGTCTGTTGGACCAGTGCGCCAAACAGCTGTGGCTCTACCCTGAGGATCTCGTCTACCAGGACTTCCAATTCACAATCTAGGAACTTGTGATTCTTCTTTGGGGGCATGGTGATGGGTGGTGATGGAGAGTAATGTGTGTGTTGGTGTGCAGGTGAAGGTGTGTGAGTGTGTTTTTTGCTGGGTGTATGTGAGGTAGCTATTTGTTGGTGTGCTGATGGTGTGTGGCTTGTGTGAGGGATGAGCTGTGGGTGTGTGGTTGCTGTCTGTTGAGTGCTGGCAGGTGAATAGCATTTGCAAAGGATCATGGTTGGGATTTGTGTCCTTTATATGGGTGGAGTTGTGGGTGTGTCTTTGTTCTCTGTCCCCACCCCCCCAGTATTTATTGGCTTTGTAATTGCTTGTTTGGCCTTTTTTGTGTATTTTTCCTTAGTACTTTCTGTGCATGTTGGAAACGTTCTTGTGACCGAGTCGGACCCTGCAGTTGTCTCGTACGGTCTTCTCCGTTTCGTTCACGCTGTGTTTGTGCAATTTTCTATGCTGCGTACGCGTCGGTCGCGGTGTTTTGTGTTACTTCGGCTCGCAGATTTGTATGCGTGTCGGTCGTACGGCTTGTTCTCCATACGACTCGGTCGTGGTTTTCGCGCCTTGCATCGTACTTTGTGGTTTGGAGTTCGCGGGTACGTTTCGGTCGGATTTGTTCCGGGTGCGTGTCGGTCGGTTCGATTCGCGTGTTTTTCCTGCCGGATTGCTGTTTTCCGTGCGGCTCGGTCGTTCGGCTTGGGTTCCGTACGTGTCGGTCAGATTTTGCACGCTTTGCATCGTACTTGGCGGGTCGGGCGCCACAGGTACGTGTCGGTCGGAATTAATTCCGGCTCCGAGTCGGTCGGTGCTTTTTCCGGCCCGAATCGGAATCGACCCCCAAGTCTATTTAAGGCTTTTTCGGCATCAATTGTATTGGCCGCAAGAGGATAATACAGAGTCGGTGCTTCACTTAAGATAGCAAAGAATAGCCTAGTATTATCTGAGCCCAAATGCCCTTTTATGACGCCAACTTGTTCAGAACCAATTAAGTGGGGTAAAAAACATTCGATGCGTAAAGCAAGAAGCTTAGCAAAAATCTTATAGTCAACATTGACCAAAGCGATAGGTCTATAATTTTTACATAAGGTAGGATCTTTACCGGGTATAGGGATAAGGCAAATTGCAGCTTCAAAAATCTTCTTCTGGGAGAGATTGGGGAAGATAAGGCTAAGAACATTGGGGCAGATTTACAAGAAACAAATGCATCTGTAGAGATGCGTCAGTTTCCCTGCGCCTCCATGCGAAACCCTTGCGCCACCATGGATGCACTGTATTTACAATACGGCGCACCATGGCGCAAGGATTGACTCATGCGTCAGAAATTCTGGCGCATCTGTTGGCACAAAAGTCACGCATTGCTGGAGTTGTGTCGCAAGCACAGCGCAACTCCAGCAATGCATGGGGAGGCCTATACTTATTGTGCTGCGTCACTCTTTACGCCAGCTCCAAGCAGGCATAAGGTTTTGACGCAGTGGCGTCCTAGAAGTTGAGCAGTGAAATACTGTAGATTTCACTGCATCACTTCTACGAGGCTGTCCTGCATGGGAACACCCACCTTGTATACATTATACCTGACACAGGTATAATGTGGCACAGGGCTTTACACGGTGACGCATCTCCCTAGATGCTTCATGTTGTAAATGGGCCGCAAAGTGGCGCATTGTTTACGCCGCAGCTGCGTCACAAAAAGTGACGCAATGGCGGTGCAAAAGTGACACAAGGGTCTTGTAAATCCGCCCCATTGTGCTGCGTCACTCCTTACGCTTGCTCCAAGCAAGCGTAAGGTTTTGACGCAGTGGCAGCCTATAAGTGGCGCAGTGAAATCTTGTAGATTTCACTGCGTCAATGCTACAAGGCTTTTCTGCGTGGGAACGCCCACCCTGCATACATTATACCTGTCACAGGTATAATGTGGCTCAGGGTTTTACAAAGTGACGCATCTCCCTAGATGCGTCACGTTGTAAATGGGTTGCAACGTGGCGCATTGCTGCGTCACAAAAAGTGACGCAACGGCGGTGCAAAAGTGACGTGATGGAGCAGGATAAATGAAAATTTTTAACCTCCTAATAATTTTCATAAAATAATTAATAAACATGTTCGTTTAAGTAAATAACCAACAATGTATGTTACATGTAAAGGGTTAAAGGTAACACGCTATTTTTGTGTGCAAATTAATCAACTTATAATTGTTTACGTGTCTAACATAAACGTAATATTTGCGTACTAATAAAATAATAAACGCATGATTTGTGCTTTGAAAATAAAACGTGTGGTGGCAAAATAAAGCGATGGTAAGTAAGGGACGGCTTTATATGTTGCTTTTTGCTAGGCAATACCTAATTGGGGTACGTAGAAAGACTGGAGGGAAACGAAAGAGTTTATATTCTTTATTTTAACAATATTTTGTTTATCTTTGAAAATAGTGCGCTTAGGCCTGTTGAGCAGCGATATAAAATGGCCGCCATTTGCTAGAGTACGCATGAGCAAGAAGCCGTGTGGTAGAGGGGAAAGGCTGTGAAAAAGGATGACCACGTGTTCGTGCTGAGAGCCTAAGACGGAAGTATGGTCAAGGCTATTGTGACCTTTCTGAGCAAATGTGTGCCAAGCTGATCAGCAAGAAGCGTGAGAAGTCAAACTGAATAAATGGACGGAACTGTTGAATCTAAAAAGTATCAGAAAAAGATACAAATTGGACTGATCGAAACGGATGAGCAATGTCATGAACTGTGGGAAACGATGCAAGCATGGACATTCCACAAAGAACTGGTTAAGACAAGGAAGTTTGATTAAAATGTATATGGACTTGAATGAACCAATGAGAGAGAATCACGCCATAGAGATGCAACATTTTTATTCAGTAAGCTAGAATTAGGGTATAAGAAGACCTACTCTTGGTGGGGAGGGGTTAGATGCTGGAGAGTTAGTTGCTGTTGACAGAGATGCTGTAGATGGGTGAAGTTGCGGTTGCTGATGCTGACGAGCTGATCTTGCTGCTGCTATTTTATATTTCTAGTTGAGTTTAAGATGCTGCTTTTGGAGAACCTTTTTACTCCTGATAGATTTTTCATTTAGAGCTATTAGATTGTCAAAGACAGAGATTGATCTTTTGGAATTCTTGCTGTAACAACTTTATTTTTCCGTCTAATAGGTATGCATTGCAATTTCAATTTATTCTTATAATGATGATAAATGTAATGATCTGAATAATAAGCTTAAACTTATTTCTTGCTTCAAAACTTTATATAAACTTTATTATTCTTTAAACAAATGACTCAGTGATTCTTTAGCTCAATAATTAAGGTAAAATGTTAAAGAGTTTATTGTGATTGAGCTGGTCTTAATCACCATCAACTGATTCCTACTAGTTGGTCCATCGACCAATGAGCGGAATACCTTAAAAGCAATGAGAAACATTATGTCGTGTTAAAAAGAAGTATCCCGTCTCCTTCCAGCGAATCGTTTTCTCCTAGGTTAAGGACGGAGGAAATCCAGGGAATAAATGAGTAAGTGAATGTATATGCGGTGTTATGGGCCCCACCGTCATATGGATATAGTTTGTGTGTTGGAGGAATAGTTGCACCTGGATGACCGAGTCATATAGGAGAAGAATTTTTATTGTTAGCGCTGGATCAGATTTCTTGGTAGCAGAGTTATGGTTACTATAGATTAGTTTGGTGATTATTGATTATTGATTATTGATAAGTTCATGTCTAACACTTTATGTTGAGTCGCGTTATGTTATATGTAAGTTTTCACGCTTCCGGGAAGTAGGAAGTGGAACACGTGTGGCAAGAGAAGTCACATGGAATAGTGCATTGTCTGAGTTCATATTGGTGATAACACAGGTTGTGTTATGATAGGGACATTTTCCATATAAAAAGGTGTGTAAGTGAAATAGTGATCGGTTTCCTTGTGAAACTCTGGCCTTAATTCTCAGGAGCAGTATAGTCTCCACATGTGTTTTATCCCCATAGAAACGGGTTTACCGCTTGCTTGAAAGAAGAGTAAGGTAGAGGGAAGTGCTACTTTATCGGCGAAACTGAAACTTCTGTGGTAGGGTAGAGGTAAGCGTTGCCTACTGGAAAATACAGAGTTCTTGTGTAAATGGACAAAGCTATCTCTTTTGTTTAGTGAATCAGACAATGGAAATGTGTTTTAAATGTTGTAACTAACAAAGAATTGTTGAAAAAGAAATTGCCGATAAATTTTGTAAAGGAGGGGTCAAAAGCAGAACTGACGTAGACAAAAGCCGCGCTGGGATTGGACAGTGCGCTAGTCATACAGAAACAGGAGCAGAGCTGACGTAGACAAAAGCCGCGCTGGGATTGGACAGTGCGCTGAAGACAAAAAACGCTCTGATTAGAGTGTTGGTGTGAGTCGCCCTAGTATTGGACGGATAGAATAGTGACGTGGAAGTTTGTGATTGGAGTGTTGGTGTGAGTCGCGCTAGTATTGGTTGGAATAACGCATAGAGAACAGTGTTGAATTACGGATAGTTTGAGGAGAGAAAGCGATTGTGAATCATGTCGGATTATGAATATGGTAGAGAGAAAACGTCGTGGATGTCGAAAGTTAAGAACTTCTTTAAGAAAGACAAAAAGGTAGTGACTAGAGAGGGACAAATAATTCCTCCGCCGAAATCACCAGCTTCACACATGATGCTGAAATATGGATATCATACATGCATATGGTTAGAAAATTGGACAAAATATACCAAGAATGATGGAGCATTGGCTTTCCCTGAGAATGGTTCATTTAATGTAGCTGTACTACGGAATTTGAGAGAGAAGATGGCAATGTTAGAACCTAGACCTAGACCGACACAGTTTGAAGCTTTAACTGAATGGGAAGATGAGATGTATGAACGAGAGAGATTCAGAGGATTAAAGAATCATGAGTTTGTGCCTGGAAGGTTATGGGGAATAAATCATGAGGACAGAATAAAGCGTTGGAGATGTGCTAATATGACAGGAGGTTTGTTTCCAGCTTTTACAGTAGAGGAAGAAGCAAAGAGAAAGTGTACAGAGAAAAAGAAACATGTAGTTATAGAAAAGTATGGGTATGGTGGTAGTGAAACGGATGACGAATTGCTGGAAGATATTTTAAACAGAAACCCACCTCCATACCAACAGACGTCTGCGGTGGTGACACCTAATGCACCGCCAATGGAAACTGGGAGGAATAAAAATCCCGAACGAAGAGATGAGATAAATAGGTCACAAGATCCATTAAAAACTTCACAAAATGAAGAGATAGAAAGTGACAATGCAACTGAATTAGCAAAAACCACAAGAGAATTGACTGAGAAAATAAGAGCATTGACAAAGAATATGGAAGCTGTAACTGTACCAGTGACGATAGGTCCAGTAATGCCAATTTTTGAGAATCAGAAAATTGATGAACGTTCTTTAGTGATTCCCATGAATTCACATTTGCAAAGAAAAAGAGAAGGGATGGAACTGAACAATGAAGGTGCACACCATTTGGTTAGTACCTATAGACCAAGCCCACCTACTAATTTGACGATAAACGAGAATGAGTTCAGGTAGAATACCTATGGTAACGGAGTCTGCATCAGGGACACCAGAAAGAAGTAACAATTGGATAGAATTAAATAGTACGCCTGTAGGTCCGACTCCAGATGAGTTAAATGAATGGATGAAAACGCTAAAAACAAAAGAAACAGAAGTAAAACCATTAGATGTAATTAGGTTAAAAATAGACATGGAAGAATTGATTTTAGGAACGATTGGTACAGAAAAATTAAAAAATTATCAGGATGATGAGATTATGTTTTTGTGCAAAAGTCTTACATGGAGAGCTAGGAATTTACATGACAAATTAGAAGAGACAGCAAGAACTAGGAGTAGAATTTGCAAAAAGTGAGAACGTTGCAGAAACCATATAGAGTAGATTTTTGTGAGAAAGATATAGAGAATCTGAATACATCAGGAAGATTGACCCAAATAAAAGAGTTAATTGTTTTAATGAGAAAATGGGGTGATGTGGATAGATGGAGAAATAGATGGACGAAAAGGAGTGAGAAAATAACAGATAAAGCATCTTTGGCTTTTGCAGTGACAGATAAGGAACCAGTTGTAAGGGAGTACCCGATGAGAGAAACTTCAGGAGGTAGTTATGTGCATGTTCCATGGACTAGACAGGATATACTGTCATTTACAAATGATTTCCCAAAGTTGAGAGAAAAGCCAGTAGAATGGTACAGACAAGTGGAGAGATTTGTGAAAGTTTCAAAGGTGTTGTGGATAGACTTGGATGGATTGTTTGATATATTAGTGCCAGCTGATTTGTGGACAGAATGTAAGATTACTATTGATTGGCCAACTGTAGAATATCCAAGGGATGCTAAAACAGGAGCGCCAGGACCAGAAGTGATGAGGAAGTATGACCAAGTAATTACCTTTTTGAAGAATAAGATTCCACCTAAAGAAACAGATTGGGTAAAAATAGACAGAACAACGCAGGAAAGTAAAGAATCAGTGCATGCTTATTATGAAAGGCTGTTAGTTTTCAAACAGTATAGTGGTTATGAGACACTAAATGAGAAGGATATGAGTCATTTTGTATATAGATTTGTATATGGGTTGAAACCGGAGATAAGTGAAATGATTAAACAGCATATGATTTGTTGGCAGAATAGCACGGTAGACGAGGTTTTGAGATATGCTAAGTATTGCAGTGATGATATTGAGAGTAGACAGCGTAAATTGAAAGAGAAAGCCATGTGGGCACAGGTGAAAGTTGCAGAGAAGCAAGAAGCTCAATTGAGTAATACAGGTAATGAAGCAGGACAGGTTAGATCTCGACCAAATATAGGTAAAGGAAAAGGACAAATGAGCATAGATGAGGCAAAGAAAAAGTGGCCATGCCACAACTGCGGAAAGCTAGGGCATTGGAGAAACGAGTGTAAATTTCCTCCAAAACTTAATGTGGAAAATCAATCATTAAATTCACAGGTGCAGAGTGAGGTAGTTACTCAACAAAGTCAGGTGCCACAACCACCACTTCCCAAGAGTGTTAACCAACAGAAATACAGTGCAGAAACAGGATTCTACGGAGGAGAACAGGTAACACAGTTGCCGCGTGCAGCTGCCATTTCTCAATATTGGTTACGACAGGATGAGGATGAAACGGATGAAAGCTTCTGACGGTGCCTAGGAGAGGGGAAGAGTGCGTGCTTGGCACAACTCTAGAGGTAGATCAGTCTGGTCCATTTGTGGATGGAGAAGTGAATGGTGCAAATGTAACATTCCTTGTGGACACTGGAGCTACCCGTTCTACTGTTAGGTCAGTGGAAATTCCAAACCTTCCTCTCTCAGGTGAACATATCCAAGTAGTTGGAGTTTCGAATCAGCAAATAAAGACGCCTCTTACTAAATTAGTGGAGGTAAAGATTGGTCCATTTAGTGAAATGCACCGATTTGTGGTATGCGATTGTAGTCCCGTGAACCTATTAGGACGCGATCTATTGTGCAAAATAAATTGCACTATCTATTGTACTCCAGATGGAATTGCATTTCAGACCCCAGATGAAGATGTACTGTATAAAATGACAATGGTAAATTTAGAACCAGAAGTAAATGATTTGTTTCCTGTATTTGATGCAGAAAAAATCCCAATTGAATTGAAAAAGACAGTGAAAGAAGAAGTGTGGGACTTTATAGGAGAAGATATAGGATTAATGAAAGAAGTAGATCCCGTTAAAATAACAGTAAAAGAGGGAACGAGTTACCCAAATACGCCCCAGTATAAATTGACACCAGAAATAATTGAAGGAATAACGCCAGTAATAAATAAAATGGTTGAACAAGGGATTCTAAAAGAAATCATGAGCAGTCCATGTAATTCGCCAATAATGGGACTGAAAAAGCCAAACGGAACATATAGAATTGTACAGGATTTGAGGAAGGTAAACAAAATTGTAGTGCCTTGTTGCCCAATAGTACCGAACCCTGCTGTGATTCTATACCAGATTCCACGTGAAACAGAATGGTACACAGTAATTGATTTATGTCATGCATTTTTCTCTATTCCATTGCATCCAGATAGCCAGCCATTATTTGCGCTTCGGTTTGGAGGTCGTATTTTGGCATGGTGCCGAATTCCTCAAGGGTACACAGAAAGCCCCTCAATCTTTAATCAGATTCTAAAGAAATCCTTGGAAGATTTAAAAATGCCAGAGAAGTCAGTGATGGTTCAGTATATTGATGACCTACTGGTGGCATCAAAAACGAAGAAAGCATGTGTCAATGATACAATTGCTTTGCTGAATCATTTAGCAAAAAGAGGACATAAAGTGTCCCCATCAAAATTGCAGTTTTGTCAACAAGAAGTCCAATATTTAGGGCATAAAATTGAGAAAGGAGTGCGAAAGGTAACGACTGAAAGAATAAAGACGATTTAAGGATTGAGAGCTCCAATGACGCAAAGAGAGGTAAGAATGTTTCTGGGAATGGTTGGATATTGTCGACAATGGATAAGCGGTTTTTCGCTGATTGCTAAACCGTTGCAAAAACTGACAAAGAAGGATGTTAAAGATCCTTTTGAAATGAATGATGAGGAAATGAAAGCATTCAGAGAGCTGAAAAAGAAATTATGCGAGGCTCCAGCATTGGGAATGCCTGACTATGAGAAAGATTTTGAGTTGTATTGCAGTGAAAGAGATGGATGTGCATTTTCAGTCTTGGTACAGAGACATGGAACTATGAAAAGACCCATTGCATATTTTTCAGCTGTTTTAGATCCTGTAGCGAAAGCGTCGCCTGGATGTTTGAAAGCAGTTGCTGCTACTTGTGTGAGTCTGGAACAGAGTGAAGGCATAGTGATGGGATATCCACTGAGAGTATATGTTCCCCATTCTGTGGAAATTCTCTTGACAAGAACGAAAACACAATACATGACACATAGTCGGCTGACTAGGTATGAAAAAGTAATTTTGAGTGCAGATAATGTGACCATTGACAGATGTATGAATGTGAATCCTTCAACATCATTGCCAGATGAAGAGAGTGTAATTGAAATGGATGAAGTAGATCACGATTGTCTGAATGTGCATGAATGTTGTACAAAACCGAGATCAGACATACGAGATGAGCCCTTAAAGGAATCAGATTATATTCTGTTTGTGGATGGCTCATGTTTGAGAACGAATGATGGAGTTCTAAGTGCAGCATATGCAGTTTGCACAGTAGCAACTGTAATGGAAGCATCTTGTCTGAAAGGGATATGGTCTGCCCAAGTAGCAGAACTAGTAGCTCTGATTCAAGCATGCAAGTTGGGAAGAAATGTACGGGTTACGATTGTGACAGATAGCCAATACGGCTTTGGGGTGGTGCATGATTTTGGTCAGATTTGGTCACAAAGAGGTTTCTTGACGTCTGCAGGAACGCCAATTAGAAATGGAGATTTTGTGAAAAAGTTGCTTGAGGCGATACAGCTGCCTAAACAGATTGCTGTTGTGAAGTGTAATGCACATAAAAATGGGGACGACTACATAACTGTCGGTAATAAATATGCTGACGAGATTGCACAGTACTGTGCAAAGAATGTGGTTTCTTTAAACAAAAGCCGAGAAAGAGAGCATATTTCTTGTCCTTTGCTTTTTACTAACCCTGTTGAGACATGGGATGAGGTGAGACAGTTACAGGAAGCAGCAGATGATGAGGAAAAAGATACATGGATAAAAGCAGGATGTAAAAAACATGAGGAAAATGATGTTTGGGTTTACAGAGATGAAAGACCAGTTATGCCTGATAGCATGATTTCTGACATGGCACGGATGTACCATGGACAAGCACATATTGGGAGAGATTCAATGATCAGACTTTTTAGACAAACATGGTATAATCCAAAATTCAGAGCCATAGCTGAGAGTCTTTGTCAAAGATGTCTAATTTGTCAACAGTTAAATCCAGGAAGGAAGACAGTAGTGAGTCTAGGAACAATAGGACGAGAAGGAGGTCCGTTCACTAGAATGCAAATGGATTTTATTGAAATGCCCCGAGCAACAGACTAAGGTATGTCCTAGTAGTCGTCTGTTTGTTTTCCCGTTGGGTGGAAGCATACCCAACCAGAAGGAATGATGGAATCACGGTAGCAAAACTTATGCTGCGAGAATTCATTCCGAGGTATGGTTTTCCAGTCACGATTGAAACAGATAGAGGAACACATTTCCAAAATGAATTAGTTAAACTGATTTGTGAAGCACTTAGTATTAAACAGAAACTGCATTGTGCATACAGACCAGAGGCTTCTGGAATAGTAGAGCAAGTGAATGGAACAATTAAGAACAGGTTAGGAAAAATGTGTCAAGCTACAGGACTCAAATGGCCAGATGCCTTGCCATTAGTTTTAATGACAATCAGAAGTATTCCGGAAAGGAAAACTGGACTCAGTCCCCATGAGATAATTATGGGACGAGCAATGAGACAAGCACAAGTACCTGTCAACAAACTACTGACTATAACTGATGATCTAGTACTGGATTATTGCAAAGGATTGGCTGATGTGGTGCGTTCTGTGTTTCATCAGGTTGGACCGGATGCGACCACTCTTGAAAGAAAACCAGCTCACGACTTGAATCCAGGAGATTGGGTCCGCATAAAAGTCCACAGGAGAAGAAACTGTTTGGTTCCTCGCTGGGACGAACCACGACAAGTGATCTTGGTGACAACCACTGCAGTCAAATGTGCAGGAGTGAAACACTGGGTGCATGCCAGTCACACCATCAGAGTTCCAGAACCTGAAGATCGACATGTGAGTCGACATCTGGAAGTATTGGATAACAGTTCAGCATCAGAAAAAGAAACACACAGGGTGCCAGAATCTGAAGATCGACTTGTAAGTCGACATCTGGAAGACCCAACTACAAGTGCAACGACAGAAGAAGTAGAGGAAATAGCTGAAGTTCCAGAACTTGAAGATCGACATGTGAGTCGACATCTGGAAATATCAGATACCAGTTCAGAATCTGATACAGATCATTCGGATTGTGAAGAAATTCTGAAAAGAAATTGGAAATTTGAAAGCATAAGAGAAGAAACTGAGCAAGAAGATAGTAACAGTGAGCAACCAAGTACAAGTTGTGGTAAAAATCCTTCGGAGATAATATTAATAGATGAAGAAGGGAGAGTTTCAAACAGAAAGCTAGAAAAATCGGAAGATCCCCGAGGAGCAATAGGGACAGATAGTCAAACAAAAGAACAGGGAAATTTAGAAGCAGATAAAGAGATTGACACAAATTCGGAAGAACCTCGAGGAGGGACAGAAATAGGTGAACGAAGGAAGATAAGAAAAGAACCACAAGTAGAGGAAGAAAATGAAATTATAAGATTCAAAATAAGAGACAATAAAGAAAAAATTGAAACAGAGTCCGAAGAAAGTGGAGAAGAAAGAAACCAAAAACTAGAGTCAAGAAAAAGGAATTGGAAAACAGAAAGAAAGGAAAAAGGAAGTGAGGCAAAAAGGCCAAGAAAAGGAGACAATTGGCCCAACGAAGTAAGAAAGTTAAGATACAGAATCATAAGGTTAGATGGAAAAAGTGCTGAACAAGTGAATGAAATAACAAGTCAGAAAGAGCAAGAAAAACAAGGTGGAAAACACTTGCAGAAAACGAAAAGAGTAAAGAAGGTAAATCCGAAGTATAGATCACCTGAATGGTTGTATCTTGCTTTGACTGATATCAAAGAAGAAAAGAACACTCACGAGAACCCAGAACAAAGAAACCTAATGGGTGAAGGTGAGGTGCAACAAACTTGAAGAAATTTAAACAATTTCTACCGGACTTGACAAAACACTGGATCTGACGAATTTTTACCGGATTTGACAAAATACTGGATTTGACAAAGAAAGAATTCTGAAAAGAATTAAAAGAAAGTACCAAGCAAAGACAAAAACATTGGAGTGCAGAGTGGCTAATAAGTCATTTCTGAGGTGTAGTGACACAATCTTCTTGAAAATAAATAAATACGGTTATAAAACAAAATGGAGGATACTAGAGATAGAAAATGTAAATGTGAGTTTTTAAGTAGATGGTGTAAGATGTGCTTCTTTTGTACAGGATTATTAATGACAATATGGGTGGTTTTAGCAATCACTATTCCAATTAGTTTAGCTGTAGTAGAAACGTCTAATAAAACAGAGAAAGAAAAAGGAGCTAACACTCAAGAACCAGTTATATTAAAAAGTAGTGCAGAATTACATAAAGATAAATCAATAACAGATTTTTCAAAGAATGTTTTTACTAAATTATTATATGAGTATGTAGAAACAATGGATGTAAGAGATTGCTATGTTTGTATGCAATTGCCTGCGTCTGTAGCAGAGGGTGTGACTTATCATCACCTTCCTTTGACGTATGGAATAACATGTAGGGGCCGATTCCGATCTCGGTCGGAGGCGCACCCAATACCATTCGTTCGGGAAAAAAGCCATGCGAATGCCTGTTTCCCGACCGATCCGTACATCATACCGAACGAGTAAGTACGATGCGCACAACAGCATAGAATCCGGCCGAGTCGTACTCACCCAATTCAGGTCCTGTTCTCCGACCGAGGCAAATCCGGAAACGCAGAATCGAGTCGCACGGAAGGGAAAATGCAGCCCCGTCCGGCCGAACAAGTACGATGCGCTTTCCGTACGCGCCGAACCCGTCGCTATGCACGGCACGTCAAAGCATCCGGGAGAGGCGCACATAAGCTCCGATTCGCGCCACAACACGATCCACGGCTACGAGGCGAACACGCCAGCGACGAGGACGATGCGAAGCAACGAGAAAGACGAACGACACGAACCAACCATGAATCCCTTCGTCCCGATCCTACCAATATTCTACATTTACTACCGGAACCGGCACGGACGCGTACGGCGCAGAAGGTAAGTCAGACACCAATCACAAAACACATACAACACGTACACGACACATCACACACACACACACAGAGGGATGCAGAATTTACTTACACCAGCAACAGCAGCACCATAGGGGCGGGATGCCCATCACCAATGCCACATATGCACACAGGGGCCTGGATGCGCACCACCACCACCACCCCTACCCAGGGGGGGCCGGATGCCAAACACTACTACCACCCTTAGCCAGGGGGGTGCCAGATGCCCACCACCACTACCACCCTTACCCAGGGGGGGCTGGATGCCTACCACTACTACCAAATTTAGCCATGGGGATGCCAGATGCCCACCACTACTACCAACCTTAGCCAGGGGGCTGGATGCCTACCACTACTACCACCCTTACCCAGGGGGGCTGGATGCCTACCACTACTATCACCCTAAGCCAGGGGGCTGGATGCCCACCACTACTACCACCCTTACCCAGGGGGCTGGATGCCTACCACAACTACCACCCTTACCCAGGGGGGCTGGATGCCTACCACTACTACCACCCTTAGCCAGGGGGTGCCAGATGCCCACCACCACTACCACCCTTACCCAGGGGGCTGGATGCCTACCACTACTACCACCCTTACCCAGGGGGGCTGGATGCCTACCACTACTATCACCCTAAGCCAGGGGGCTGGATGCCTACCACTACTACCACCCTTAGCCATGGGGGTGCCAGATGCCTACCACTACTACCACCCTTACCCAGGGGGGGCTGGATGCCTACCTCTACTATCACCCTAAGCCAGGGGGGCTAGATGCCTACCACTACTACCACCCTTAGCCATGGGGGTGCCAGATGCCTACCACTACTACCACCCTTTCCCAGGGGGGGCTGGATGCCTACCATTACTACCACCCTTAGCCAGGGGGGTGCCAGATGCCCACCACCACTACCACCCTTACCCAGGGGGCTGGATGCCTACCACTACTACCACCCTTACCCAGGGGGGGCTGGATGCCTACCACTACTATCACCCTAAGCCAAGGGGGCTGGATGCCTACCACTACTACCACCCTAAGCCAGGGGGGCTGGATGCCTACCACTACTACCACCCTTAGCCATGGGGGTGCCAGATGCCCACCACCACCACCCTTAGCCAGGGGGGGCTGGATGCCTACCACTACTACCACCCTTACCCAGGGGGGGCTGGATGCCTACCACTACTATCACCCTAAGCCAGGGGGGCTGGATGCCCACCACTACTACCACCCTTACCCAGGGGGGCTGGATGCCTGTCACTACTACCACCTCTACCCATGGGGGGCTGGATGCCTACCACCAACACCACCCCCACTCATAGGATGGACAATGCATGACACAACCAGCACACCACAACCTAGGGAATGCAAGAAAAAGACACCCCCCCAACACCATGACAAGCGTGTGTAGACTGTGTCAAATGCCTACAACACTGAACATGACTTTGAACATACAATGTGACCCCCTATCACATGTGCCACACATATATGTGTGTGGCCCCCACAATGCAAGCAGGCCATGACCATTGTGGCAATGGGGTCCAAACCCCCATCATCACAGTGACCAAAATGTAAGTGTTGACAAAGAAAAAGCTGCAACTGCCAAACTGCATGGATGATTCCTGGTCACAGAACATAAAACACATCAGTGGCAAAGTAGTGCATGTGTCCCATTGCAACATAGATTGGGGGAGGCAAATACTGCAGTGCAAATAAGACATACCTTTGGCCATGTGCAGACAAACAACACCCATGGGGGCTGACACTGTCAACATTCATCAATGACACAATGACAGAAGTGACCATCAGAATGCAGACCCACATATTTGCACCAATGGGCACACAAATGCAGATACCCTGTGTAGACTGTAGATGTGAGGTGAACAGATACCATACCATGGCAGCAATGGGACACACAAACCATGATCATTGTGCTGACTGATGACCTAGGAGTCCCAGGGACAGCAGGGGAAACCCACCAAACTACATACAGCCAATGGCACACCTAAGACATGCCAATGCAGTGGTGCAGATGCACAAACACAAACAGGCAGACCCACACTGCACATGAAATACAACAGGTGAGGGGGGGGGGTGCCAGTGTCCCCAGGCAACCACACAACACATGAGGAGGCCTGAATACCAATTATACAGATGTGCATACAGTGCCACACAAAGGTAACTCATGGATCCAAATCCCCTATGTGGGCAATCAGGCATTGTCAGATGAGAGGGAGCACAAATCACACATGTCACACAGGCACGTAGGAACAGCAACTGACACAGCAAGACACAGACACACCACAGCACTACCCCCAGGGCCCCCACAATGTGGTGACCCTGGGCTGCATTACAATCCCACTGTGATGACAAAGCTAAATGTCGTTCACACTGTGAACCACAGTCATGTGTCCTGAGCAACAAACTACCATCACACCTACACAAGCACAAATCAATCAGCACGGCCAGTAAGCCAAGGCCAACTTGGAGGCAGGGGTCTAGCCGGGCAACAACTCTCATCTGCACACACTCAACACCACACACCTCGACCTCCAAAAATGTGCAGCAGTGAAGCACACATGCACTGGTGACATTGCACATGCACCCATGACAATTCCAGGGTGGTGGGTGGGAACCAAGGTGCAGAAACACATCACACATGGCCACTCAACAAGACTCCTGAATGTCTGACACACTGCACACTACGCTGTACATGGACATGACGGCAATACCACACCAACCAATGGGATCCCAGCCACAGTCACACACCAATGAAGAAGCCAAGGTCACCCACAAAGAACACACATAGACAACAACCAACATTGCAGCCCGGACCCTGAGGAGTGCCAGCAGTCACACACACAACGTGTCACAATCACTGAAAGATAACACAAACTGGAAATCACATGACAGGTGCAAACAACAAGTGCCAAGGGGAAACCTGACTGTGACCCATCTGCGTCTGCACACAAACTCAGCCCTGACAGCAAACACACCTACGGGTGACACCCTGATGACCAGTAATGTGCCATGCACCCACATCACAGAGAACCCAGGGAGAAGACTTTGGGGGAACATAGGTCAACTCAGCAAGCATCACAAACAGGTACAACACTAGGGATCACAGCATGCACAGCTAAACGGAAGTGAACACACAGACATGCTCATACAACACACACCTTGGGCGCAGGCAATGTCACAGGAGTACACACTGCCATGAGGGGACTCCACTCCTGTGTGAGGAAAGCTGTGCCATATGTTGCCTCAGTAGGGCCCCATCATGTCAGCTGAGCACTTGGACACACAATCAACAATTAGCACCAAATGAAGGCTCCCGTCACATCAGCCTGGTCATGGAAGTGCCAATGAAATCATCAGCACAGATCCAACACACTTGTATAGCAATGTTGCACTGACAACACAGATGAGTCCTTCCCCATTGATGCCCAAACCTGCATGTCCAGTGGAGATGGCCACACGGTCAGGGAAGTAGACAAATTGAACAATGGCAGGCACAACAGATGTGCAGGGGTGGAAGCCACAGATGTGAAATTGCTAATGTAAGTAGGAAATCCCATTGCCAAATACTGAACACATGACACCCTCAGATGCTGCTATGGATGACATGGATACACGACAGGATAGGACACATTCCCCTGGACCACATGTGTTCCTGCACAGTAACACTTCATTATCATGAGACCAAATATCACCATCACTGCAGCAAGGGCATGGTTAGCATCATCAACAACATGTACATCAGAAGCATAAGCACTAGAGAACAGAAAGTTGCTTTATTCAGCATATGTGTGTTTAAAAGTGAAAGTCCAGAAAAAACACAAAGGCCAATGGCCAGTCCATTGTCAAAGTGCAAACAGGGTGACAGTGGCAGATGTCACCCTACGCATGCCTGCACTGCACAAAACCAGGGACAATCCACTAGGAGGGGCAACCGGGGGGGCAGGCCAGGCACCGCAGGGACAGGATCAGGGCTCACCAGGAGGAGGCAGGGAAGGGGTTGTGGGTGCTGGAGAGCCACTGACAACTGCAGTGGAGGTGTCTGACATGGTGTGTGCCGGCACAACTGGGGGCCATGACTCAGATGTTGTGGGTGCCGGCACGACTGCAGTGGACCCTGCAGATGGAGTGGACAGGTCCGCCACTGCAGTGCCCAAGTCAGACAGGGTGGTAGTGGACTCCACTGCAGTGCCTACCACCAGGGGAGGAGAATGGGCAACAGGCAAGGTGGGCTGGACAGAGGGGGAGGACACCCTCACCACATCAGTGGCACAGACAAGCGCAGCGGGGGGTGTGGTGCCGGGAGAGCAAGTGGCAGGGGGAGAAGGCCGGATCCTCTTGGGGATGGTATATCTGTGGGTGGGGGAACCTGGGGCAGGGTGTGGTGGGGGCACCTGTGGAGTGGGGGCCTGAGGGATGGAGGTAGGATACCTGGTGCCTGAGCTGCAGGGCGGCGGCGGGGTCTTGCTCTTACGACTCCGGGGGACTTGCGGGTGGGGGCCTCAGTCTGTCTGCGCCTGGGGGAGGGTGTCCGGGGGCGAGGGGCACTCTGCTCCGTATGGGTGGGCTTCCTCTTCCCCTGAATGCTGTATCAGCTGGATCAGAGGGGAAGAGGCCGAGGTCACTGAGGAAGAGCCGCTGGGTCTTTGGGGTTGCAGGTGAGGCAAGGGAGGGTGCTTTGGAGGGAGAGGCAACTGAGGACTGCGCAGTGCTCGTGGATGCGTGCGTGTGTTCCAGGGCCCCATCCCCTGTGAGTCTGGTTTCAGTCCCCTGACTGTGCGGGCGTGTGCATTTTGTTTGTGGCGTGTGTGTCTGTGTGCTGGACGTGTGTGTGCTGGTGTGTGCCTGTGCCGGTGTGTGTGTGCTTGGGACGGGTAAGGTGCTGGGGAGTGTGGATGGAGCAGAGGCAGGAGGGGTGAGGGACTGTCTGAGGAGGGACACTGCTGCCATCAGGGAGGAGTCCATGGACCTATTGCCCCTCTGTAGGTCAGACATGCCCGATGAGATGCCCTCCATGAACGACACCAGCTGAGTCAACAGAGCGGTGTGCGCATGGAGGACACTCAGCATGGCTGTCTGCCCTACATGGAGCTGGCGAAGGAGGTACACAGACTCCTCACTCAGGGCAGCAGGGGACACAGGGGCAGAGGGTGCGGTGCCTGGCCCAAAGGAGACACGCTCCCGAACATGGGAGCCTCCACGGACCTGGGGAATGGGAGCCGATGGGAGGGCGGTGGTGGTGGTGGCGGGGACAGCAACACTAGCTGGGGTGTGGTGGCTGCTGACACCCGCCTCCATAAGGGAGTCATCCTCCGAGCCGCTGTGGTCCTCAGCTGAGGTGGATGCTGCTGAGGACTCCTCGGTGTGGCTCCCCTCGCCCTCCGTGCCACTGGGTCCCTCCGACCACTCCTCGGCTGCTGACCCAGTCTGGCTCTCCGGCTCCTCCTGGTCCGTGGAGCTGTCCCCTTCCGTGGCCGTGGATGTATCTGCAAACAATGGGGAAACAGACAGACATCAGTCACCTGCACCAAACGCACACACCACTGTGAGCACAGCACATTACAGAGCAAGCCCTGGCATCATTAGTTGAACATTGCTAAAAGTGCCCTAACTGAACAGGAGAAGCCAATTGTCAGTCTGATGCCAACCATGGCACTCACATCCCACATGGCCTTGCACCCATCTGTCTGGTGTCTGTTGGATAGCAACACCCCAGTGTGGACACATGCACCACCTACACAGTAGTTGGACAGTGCAGAGGACACGGTGTAGCATGTGGACATGCACACATCACAACTCTTGCCACTGAGTCAGTACAGGTTTCCGGATGAAAGGGATGCCCAGAGTCAAATAGGAAATGCATGTGATGCATACCAGCGACAGACACCATGATGCACCCATGTCCTGATAGCCATCGCCACAATGGTGTGCATGTAGCACATGTCACTCCCCTGCAGGATCACCAATAAGTAGACACATGCCATGGCGGAGGCATGACTGCTAAGTCATACATCACTGTCTCAGTGATGTATGACTTGGCAGCCAGACAACAACACTCTGCACTGTGTCACAATAGTAGGTCATGGGGAATGCAAGTCCTGGAGCTGCACAAGTGCACATGTACATCCCCCACACAACACATCATCTTAACCCTCATCTGTCCAGGTCATACCGATTGGACATATGGGAGACCTGTGACACTACCCTCTGAACCTGAGCCCCTCACAATCTGCTGTGAATGGGAAACAGCTGCCTGAACTTCACATTCACATACCCCAGTCTGCACGGGCAGCTGATCAAACACCTATGTGACACACAAGTATCGTCTCCTATGGTCACATCTCCAGTGGCATGCTGAGCCCCAACCGAGAAACACCCCAGCAGTCCTGGCAACAAATCCACAGCACACTGACACAGAGGCAGACACCTGAGGGGTCAAATCACTGCGCACAACGTGTCAGCTGATACACTGGAGTGGGAGTACAGGTGTATTGGATGGGCTGGAGTAGGCAAGACTGTCCTGCCCCACATGAATGAGGGATGAGCCCTGGACAGTGGATAGCTGGCTATGTATGTGTGACACACGTAATCTGCACACTCCTGGGGCCCAAACATTGTTCCCACCCGCTTCATGGGTGTGTGCCAGATACCCCAGGCACATGTGGTGGCTCAGCTCAGCAAGTGGACCGCATATCAAAGCAACACGCAGATTACATGTCCGAACACAGGCGTTGTGTGAACAATGGACCCACCCATGATGCCCACAACAGAGTCAGGGAAACAGATGCTGTCCCTCACCTTGAGTGAAGCAAACTGCAAGGACACAGTCCCAAGTGACACAATTCCCTGAATGTAAGGGCCACACCTGGGTATCAGATGAGGAGTGGGCAGTGCACAATAGAGGGACATGGCTCCTGGACAACATGACTGCTGTACTGTGGCAGTTCAACCAGGCCAGAGGAGGGCACATAGCATGTAATACAGAGTTCACAGTGCAGTCTTTGACTCACCCCCTCCTTGCTGCTGTCTGGCCTTCAGCTGCCCATCCAGGTCTGGAAACACCACCGCCAGGATCTGGAGCATGTGGGGGGTCAGGGTCCGTGTTCCGCCCCTCCTGCGAGGAGGCGACAGCTTCAGCTGGACCCGTGCAATCCTCCGGGTCCAGCCCCGAAGGTCCTGCCACCTCTTCTGGCAGTTGCGGATCCGGCGCTTGTAGACCCCCACGGACCGGACAGCCCGGACGATGTCCTTCCAGATCTCCTGCTTCCGATGGGCATTAACCAGTGAGGATGACAAAGTGAAAAGGCCATAACTACACATGCAACATATCTGTGCATGACACAGTTGTATATACATCTCTCAATCACAGGGGCACATGATGTACACAGGCAGTGCAACGCTGCCCATGGACAGTTTGCCAGAAGTCACTACATGGTATCATTGCATGGGAAGAAAAACCTTGTTCAAATGCACTGTCACTGCACCATACCTGTCCAGTGCATGTCACTACACACTATGGGGGGTGACAACTACTCAGTGAGCCTGCTAGCCAGTGGCGTGCAGACTTACAGCCTTGCTAGTCAGACAAAATGCACATTCAGAAAGGCAGTGCACAGAACACTCACCTGCTCCCCTGGTGTCCCATACAGCTTGCTGTACTGTGGAAGTAGGCTGTCCAGCAGGGCCTGGTTCTCCTCAAGGCTGAAGGCTGGGGCTCTCTCCACAGTACGTGCCATCGCAGGGTCCAGAGGGGGCAGAGACAGCAGCAGTGCAGTGGCAGATGTCGTCCTGGAGCATGTAGTGCAGGCAAGTGAGCTCTCAGGGGAACAGCCAGCAATATATATGTGCTGCAGAGGCAGATACTGTCCCATGTGTCCAAAGTGATAGGTCCAAGTCGTTTGCATCTTCTGAATCTGGCCAATCCATGGAATAGCAGCACCAATACACGCCCACAGCATCCTTCAAATCTTCAACTTCATGACATACATGATTTTGCAACATTGTTGTGGGTGACCAACTGAATTTCCAGCAACCGACTCGTTCGAATTTCGAAAACGCGTCCGTTGGTCAGGCTAGGCCATTGACAATGGGTGCGCACCGATCGGTCCATTGCTGTTCAACGCGTACAGGGGTACAACGCATACCCGCACACATTGAATGCAATGGGCCGGCCGGGCGCACCGATCGGTCCATTGCTGTTCAACGCATCCCTGTACAAGTGACTGGCATATGTCACCATGCCTGTCTCAGATGAACATATGCCAGCCACAGATAGCTCCCAGGGAGTGAGGGGCACACCTACAACACGACAGCCTGTCCAAACTGTATCTTAAGGCAAGTAAGGCTGCATTTCCTATTGTGTGTATGTTGGTGTACATGTTGTCCTGTGGGTGTCACCTGGGGGCAGCCACCCCCAGGCTGTGCACGTGTTCATGGGGACAGGATCCTGGGTGTTACGTGTACATGACCACTGTGATGTGCAACTGTTCATATCTGTGCATGTGCCATGGTCACATTTCACGGTGGTGTATGTGTATGTCATGTCACATACCCCGTGAGTCCCATGTGGGACGGTATGTTTGAGCCAGGGTGTCCCAGTGGCACAATAGTGATGGTCCTCCACAGTCTGTGTGCATGTAGTGTTTACAATGTCTCTGATTTCATGTGCACAATGGGAGACAGTCTCCACATCCACGTTGTGTGTGCATGGACTTTGATGTTGTGCGTGTGTGTGTCACAGGCGTCCATGTCTGTCCTGCAGTGGCAAGTGGGACCACTACCTGTGGGGGTCATGGTTGTTTTGCTGTGGTGTATACATGATACTCCATGTAATGCCAGTGTCCATGTGGCAATACAGGGTCCCTGGGAATGTACCTGTCGTTGAGCTGTGATGCCTGGGGCACATCTGTCCTCACATGTCACTGTGGGGGGTGATTGTGACATGGCATCAGGAGATGGGAACTGTGACACGGCCTCATGATATCCAATGGGCCAACCTGGGACTTATTGAATCCGCTTGTTGAACCGTGATGACAGATGTTGGCCATGTATGTACCATACATGTCCTTACGGAACTGCACACTTCATGTAGTTGTGCCTCATAATGATGTATGATGTGATATTGAGTGTGTTCAATGCCGCATATGTGGGGTGACTGACAATCTTGCTTTCTTCTCCTCTGCACTGCAGGGCTCCTGCTGTCCATAGACCATTCCCAGACCTGGCAACGATGGTGGAACGGGACAGCATCCGACGGTACCGCTTAACCAGGCAGCTGATTGAGGATTTGGCAGTGCAGTTGGCCCCACATTTGCAGCCTGGCCGGCCGTATCCTACAGCGCTGACCCCCAAGGTGAAGGTGATGGCAGCCCTACACTTCTTTGCCACCGGTACCTTCCAACATACTGTGGCGACTGCTGGTGGGATGTCACAGACCATGTTGAGCCGTGTGCTCCGCGATGTTTTGGAGGCAATGTTGCTATACCTGAACCGGTACATCTATTTCCCTAGACTGCAACGACTCACTGACGTGAAGAGTGACTTCTATGCCCTGGGGAGGATGCCGCATGTCATTGGCTCCATTGATGGGACACATGTGGCTTTGGTACCACCACAGGCCCAGGAGCAGGCCTACCGTAACCGCAAGCACTACCACTCGGTCAATGCACTGGTGGTGTGTCTTGCAGATATGACCATCACACACGTGTGTGCCCGTTTCCCTGGTTCAGCACACAATGCCTTTGTGATGAGGAGTAGTCGCATCCCCAGGATGATGGCACAGATGCAGAACCAGCGTGCCTGGCTTGTCGGTGTGTACTGACTTTGTGCCATTGTGTGTGATCTGATCTGTAGTATTCCGCCCACTTTTCCAAGTCAGCTAATGTGCACTTGTCTGTCCATAGGTCACTCGGGATACCCCAACATGCCGTGGTTGCTGACACCCCTCAGGAACCCTGTGACACCAGCCCAGATGCGCTACAATGAGGCACATGGTCGGACCAGGAGAGTGATTGAGCGGACATTTGGGCTCCTGAAGAGCCGCTTCCGCTGCCTCGACAAGACAGGAGGGTCCCTCCCATATGCCCCAGCGAAGGTGTGCAAGATTATCATCGTCTGCTGCATGCTCCACAACCTGGCAGTGCGGAAGAAGTTGCCTCTCATCCAGGATGACAATGACCAACATCCGCCACCTGTGGAGGATCCTGGCCTGGACTACGATGCCAGTGAAGATGATGATGAGGGTGATGTCCGCACACAGCTCATCACCAACTTCTTTAGCTGAATGTGAGTATCCTGAGGTGTCATGTCAATGATGTGAGTTGGCATGATATGTGTAGGTGGTGCTCTGGTGCTGTTGGAGTGTGTCCATGGGCTACTTGACTGGATGTGTGTAGCGATGTGTGCTTACAGGTGGTCTGTACTCCCCAACAGTGTTGACATGCTAACTTGGTTCTGGGTGGGTATCTTGTAACATGTATTGTGCATGAGTTTTGCTGTTCTGTCCTGTTCTCCATTGCTTTTGACTGTGTGTCATTTCTGTCCTTCACAGGGTACTTTCAGATTCGTTTGGTCAACTGTGTCCACCGACGACGTGATTGTACTTCCAGGGTGGTAGCTGTTGTGTCCCTACAGGTGATGTGCGCCACACCCATGGACTTCCTTCCTTCTACAGTTGTTGACTGTGTGCCCGCTGCCAGGTGGGATTACCTTGCATCTGTAGTGGTTACGACATGTTGCAACTGTGTAATAAACCTGTGCTTCACTTTGTGATGTGCGTTGTCTGTGGTCACACATTTGACTGCCATTTGCTTACTGCACCTGTGGGCTACTTGACTACAACTGGGAATAGGTGTGGTGTCTGTGCATTGCACCGTCTTTCCTGGCAACATCAGTGTAGGCAATGAGTCAGATGGCCTAGGTGTGTATGTGTTGTGTTGCCCTGGTGGTGTGTCTCCCTCATATGTGTCACGTTGCCATTACTCACATGCCTGTGTTGTACTTGCTGTTGCAGTTCGCATACACAGTGTAATTTTGCAGTTCATCATCCCCATGACAGCAGCCACGTTGGAATCACAACAGAGGCAAGTATGGTGTATTAGTGTGTTTATTGTGATACATTTGTGTGAATAGTGCATAGGATGGTTAGTGCTGTACATATATATTGCAATCAGAAGTTCCTAGGTGAATTGAAAGTCCTGGTAGACAAAATCGCCAGTATCGGGGCCACAGTTGTCTGAGACATTGGTCCAACTTGTACTCCCCATGTCATGTGTGGTAGTTGTGTTGCCGTCAACGGGGTGAACAGTTTGTGCACAAAGGTGAACATCCAGAACAGGTTCAGGCTTCCTGGGGGTTGCACTTGGCCATCGGCCTCTCACTTGCCCCTCCTCGGACGACCCCTCTTCTTTGGGGGGGGGCCCTCAAGTACAGGCTGCTGCGGTGCAGGGGACTCTCCGCCAGAGTCATCCTCCCTCCCTGTGGCAGTTGCAGTTTGTTCAGCACCAGATGTTGTTGGCACACAGGGAGGTGTGGACTGGTTGCTGTTCATCTGGCGGAGGCATTGTAATATGTCCCTGTGCACCGCCGTCATCTCTTGCAGTGCGTCCCACTTGGACTCCACGCGGGACATGTGTGAGTCCAAGCGGGCATGATGGGCAGCCTGCTGCTGTTTCATGTCTCTGAGGAGCCCCACTACCTGGCTGAGATCTCCGGTGCTGGACTGGTACGCATCGGCTATGCGTACCAGTTGTGGGTCATCATGCACACCAGCAACCTCTGCAAGCAGCGACCTCTGTCTCCCACCCCTCCCACCACCCCTGCCGACATGTGCAGTGCGTGCAGTGGCACGCTCAGATGACCCTGGTCCCCCTTGGGGGTTGGTGGTGGTGGTGGTGTCCATGGCCCCACGTTGGTCCAGGGTCCCTGTGCTGGTGGTGCTCCTTGTTCTGTCCATGTCGGCAGGGATGGTATTTGTGGTGACAGTCGTTGGAGGGGTGGGTGCAGGGGGTGCAGCTGGTGGTCCTGCTGGTGCTGCAGCTGGTGGTCCTGCTGGTGCTGCATGTTGACTTGCACCGGAGGTGCCAGGTTGGTCTTCTTCGTCCGAGGAGGGCAGAGGCTGTACGACACCAGTGAGCTCTGTATCCTCTTGAGCCTGGGACTGGGACTCCTCAGCGTCTGCTGCTGTGTCCCCATCATCACCTGTTTTTGGGAGACACACACAATGTATGTAATGTTTCTGCAGGCATCAATGGTTGACACACCTGACAGTTGTGACTGTGCCTCTGGGTGCGGGCCTGTACATTGCATTGTCCTAAGTTGTCACAGTCAGGGGTTGATATTGGTGTAGCACATTGTCCTGCATTATTTGGGCATTTCTATGTATTTGTTGGGGTGTGAACATGGTCTGCATTGGTTGTATTTGGTTGACAGCCGGCCCTCCTTCCCACCCAGCCAGTCAGTTATCCCACCATGGACTGTGCTTGCATTGCAGGGAGTGAAAGTTGTCTTTCAGGATGTCAGTCAGTGGTGTCCTGCTGTTGGTTGTTGCACAGTTGCCAGCAGGGCCTTGTGCTCCCCACAGCAGTAGCCAGTGTCAGCCATCTTGTCAGTTGTTTTCCACTCCCTGTGATGTGAGCATGGTTCAGGGTGGTGTTGATGGGACAGTTGTGGGGGTGAGCTATGTCTGTGACTATGGCTCCCATCATGCTATTGCCTCCACCCCACTTCCCAGCATTCCCATACTTACTTGCTTTTGTGGCGAGTTCAGTGTGTGTGGGTGTGAGAGCAATGGCAAGATGGCTGACAGTGGTGTCCTGCTGTTGGTTGGTGTGCAGTTCCCAGCATGCCCTTGTGCTCCCCACGACACAGCAACAGTGTCAGACATCTTTGATGGGCCTTTCCACTCTCTGTGGGATGTGCATGCGTGAGTGTGAGCTTGCTGGGCCATGTGGTGGGGGATGTAGAGCTGTGACTACGACTCCCATCATGCTATTGCCTCCACCCCCTTCCCAGCATGCCCATCCTTCCTTCCTTTTGACTCTGCTTCCCTGTGGGGTGGGCTGCCTGTGCTGACAGGATGGCTGGGAGTGTTGTCCTGGCAGTTGTTTGGCTAAAAGTCCAAAGAGTGTCCCTGTGCTTCACACAACATAACCCAGGGTGGAGGTTCTTTGTGGGATCTTGAGTTAGGATGTGAGGCATTGCATTCTCCCAGGTGGGTTATGTGGAGTATGTGTTGAGGGGGTGTGTGAGGGGAGGTGCTTGTGACTATGGTCAGTGCTGCAAGTCCTCCTTCCCACCCAGCCAGATATCCCACCATGGAACGTGCTTGCATTGCAGGGAGTGGAAGTTGTCTTTCAGGATGTCAGTCAGTGGTGTCCTGCTGTTTGTTGGTGCACAGTTGCCAGCAGGGCCTTGTGCTCCCCACAGCAGTAGCCAGTGTCAGCCATCTTGTCAGTTGTTTTCCACTCCCTGTGATGTGAGCATGGTTCAGGGTGGTGTTGATGGGACAGTTGTGGGGGTGAGCTATGTCTGTGACTATGACTCCCATCATGCTATTGCCTCCACCCCACTTCCCAGCATTCCCATACTTACTTGCTTTTGTGGGGAGTTCAGTGTGTGTGGGTGTTAGAGCAATGGCAAGATGGCTGACAGTGGTGTCCTGCTGTTGGTTGGTGTGCAGTTCCCAGCATGCCCTTGTGCTCCCCACGACACAGCAACAGTGTCAGACATCTTTGATGGGCCTTTCCACTCTCTGTGGGATGTGCATGCGTGAGTGTGAGCTTGCTGGGCCATGTGGTGGGGGATGTAGAGCTGTGCCTACGACTCCCATCATGCTATTGCCTCCACCCCCTTCCCAGCATGCCCATGCTTCCTTCCTTTTGACTCTGCTTCCCTGTGGGGTGGGCTGCCTGTGCTGACAGGATGGCTGGGAGTGTTGTCCTGGCAGTTGTTTGGCTAAAAGTCCAAAGAGTGTCCCTGTGCTTCACACAACATAACCCAGGGTGGAGGTTCTTTGTGGGATCTTGAGTTAGGATGTGAGGCATTGCATTCTCCCAGGTGGGTTATGTGGAGTATGTGTTGAGGGGGTGTGTGAGGGGAGGTGCTTGTGACTATGGTCAGTGCTGCAAGTCCTCCTTCCCACCCAGCCAGATATCCCACCATGGGACGTGCTTGCATTGCAGGGAGTGGAAGTTGTCTTTCAGGATGTCAGTCAGTGGTGTCCTGCTGTTTGTTGGTGCACAGTTCCCAGCAGGGCCTTGTGCTCCCCACAGCAGTAGCCAGTGTCAGCCATCTTGTCAGTCCTTATCCACTCCCTGTGATGTGAGCATGGTTCAGGGTGGTGTTGATGGGCCAGTTGTGAGGCTGAGCAATATCTGTGCCTACTACTCCCATCATGCTATTGCCTCCACCCCCCTTCCCAGCATGCCCATGCTTCCTTCCTTTTGACTCTGCTTCCCTGTGGGGTGGGCTGCCTGTGCTGACAGGATGGCTGGGAGTGTTGTCCTGGCAGTTGTTTGGCTAAAAGTCCCAAGAGTGTCCCTGTGCCTCACACAACATAACCCAGGGTGGTGGTTCTTTGTGGGATCTTGAGTTAGGATGTGAGGCATTTCATTCTCCCAGGTGGGTTATGTGGAGTATGTGTTGAGGGGGTGTGTGAGGGGAGGTGCTTGTGACTATGGTCAGTGCTGCAAGTCCTCCTTCCCACCCAGCCAGATATCCCACCATGGAACGTGCTTGCATTGCAGAGAGTGCAAGTTGGCTTTCAGGATGTCAGGCAGTGGTGTCGTGCTGTTTGTTGGTGCACAGTTCCCAGCAGGGCCTTGTGCTCCCCACAGCAGTAGCCAGTGTCAGCCATCTTGTGAGTCCTTATCCACTCCCTGTGATGTGAGCATGGTTCAGGGTGGTGTTGATGGGACAGTTGTGGGGGTGAGCAATATCTGTGACTACGACTCCCATGATGCTATTGGCTACACTGACTTGCCCAGCATACACAGAATTCCTTTCTTTCAGTGGTCTTCACTGTGTGTTGGTGTTGTAGTGGTGGCTACATGTCTGGATGTGTTTGTTAGTTCTATTTGTGCCACTGCCTAGCTGTAGTTGTAGTTGTGTTTGTACATGTGATGACACGGTTAAATGTAACTTTGAGATGGCATGTGTTGTGTTTATCTGACTGACATACACATTTTGGGATGATTCTGTTCTGGTTGCTGTGTAATTGCTATGAGTGCATGGTTTGATTCTCCCCTTGACAGTGATGTGTGTGTGTATTGTGGCAGAATATTGTGTACATTTGTTGTGTACTCACCAGGCTCTGGGATGTTCTCTAGTCCATAGACGCTCACTGGCGGAAGGATGGCCCGCACCTTCTCCTCCCAGGGCCTGAGGTATACTGGCTTGGCAGGAGGGCCACTGCCGGTGTATTGGCTCAGGAGGTAGTCCTTCTTGAGCAGCTCCCATACCCTCCTGCGCACGTCATACCACCTGTTCTGGATGTCAGTCTTTGTGCGCAGACATGGTGATTGTGCATTCACCCTGTTGATGATCCTCTCCCACATCTTTGTTTTCTGGGAGGGGTGTCTGCTGGACCAGTGTGCCAAACAGCTGTGGCTCTACCCTGAGGATCTCGTCTACCAGGACTTCCAATTCACAATCTAGGAACTTGTGATTCTTCTTTGGGGGCATGGTGATGGGTGGTGATGGTGAGTGATGTGTGTGTTGGTGTGCAGGTGAGGGTGTGTGAGTGTGTGTTTTGCTGGGTGTATGTGAGGTAGCTATTTGTTGGTGTGCTGATGGTGTGTGGCTTGTGTGAGGGATGAGCTGTGGGTGTGTGGTTGCTGTCTGTTGAGTGCTGGCAGTAGAATAGCATTTGCAAAGGATCATGGTTGGGATTTGTGTCCTTTATATGGGTGGAGTTGTGGGTGTGTCTTTGTTCTCTGTCCCCACCCCCCCAGTATTTATTGGCTTTGTAATTGCTTGTTTGGCCTTTTTTTGTGCATTTTTCCTTAGTACTTTCTGTGCATGTTGGAAACGTTCTTGTGACCGAGTCGGACCCCGCAGTTGTCTCGTACGGTCTTCTCCGTTTCGTTCACGCTGTGTTTGTGCAGTTTTCTATGCTGCGTACGCGTCGGTCGCGGTGTTTTGTGTTACTTCGGCTCGCAGTTTTGTATGCGTGTCGGTCGTACGGCTTGTCCTCCGTACCACTCGGTCGTGGTTTTCGTGCCTTGCATCGTACTTTGCGGTTTGGAGTTCGCTGGTACGTTTCGGTTGGATTTGTTCCGGGTGCGTGTCGGTCGGTTAGATTCGCGTATTTTTCCGGCTGGATTGCTGTTTTCCGTGCGGCTCGGTCGTTCGGCTTGGGTTCAGTACGTGTCGGTCGGATTTTGCACGCTTTGCATCGTACTTGGCGTGTCGGGCGCCACAGGTACGTGTCGGTCGGAATTAATTCCGGCTTCGAGTCGGTCGGTGCTTTTTCCGGCCCGAATCGGAATCGACCCCGTAGTGTTTTAGCAAGTTTATTTTATAAAACAGGTAGATTAGAATATTATTACACTGACATAGATAAGATTTTTGCGAAAGTTTCTGTAGTTCCCGAGCTAAACAAAATAAAAGAGGGAAAAACGTTTGGTGAATATTTTATAGAAGATAAGATTTTAACATTAGAGAATATAGTTAAAAACAACCTTACCTGTGAGTTAAAGAAGGAAGAAAAAGTATTTTTAGAGATGGTTGAAGAAAGAAGAGTGAAATTTCAAAGAAAAGTGATAGAAGAGACAAAAACACCTCTTTGGGCGTTTGAGGAAGACAATCATGACAAGAAAAAGACAAATGCAGCTATGACTCTGGATTGGCCCCAACAGGGAAGGTTGTGCATTAGAAGAAATAAAACAAGATATGACAATTATTTTGTGGGTTCCAGTATTTGCCATGACAATTATCAAATTTTAGGTGGATGGGGATTTAAAGGGGGAAAAGATCCAATATTTCCAGGGATCTATTATGTTTGCGGTAATAGGGCTTATTACAGGTTGCCGGACCATTGGTATGGGTCATGTTATTTAGGCCTGGTCTTTCCAAAGATTTTTCATATGGACAGAAAAGAAAAAGGAACACACAAAATGATAAATACCTTTACACGTAGAAAAAGGGAAAGTTTTTCAGAAATAGTAGGTGATATTTTTGGAGCATTGATACCAGCAGTGGGAATATCTTTGAATGCATTTAAAATTCGGAAATTATCCACAGTGGTAGATCGTTTATCTACAGATACTGCTGGAGGGTTCTTGATGGTAAATACCAAGATGGTTGCCATGAGAGCTATGGTGATGCAAAATCGACTTGCCCTTGACATTCTTTTGGCAAAAGAGGGTGGAGTTTGTGGAATGCTGAAAGTCCAACATTGTTGCACTTACATTCCAGATAAAAGTGAAAATATACAAAAGTATATAACGAATATTACAAGTTTGCACAAAGAACTTTTTCCACTGGAGGTTGAAAGTGCATTGGGAAAACTTGGTAAAGGGTTTTCTTCAGTAATAAATTGGTTAACAAGAATGAGTGGATTAATAATAGGGAAAGTTATAATAATAGCAACCATGATAATAATAATAATTTTAGTGCTGAAGCTTGTAATTACATGTATAAAGAAAAGAAGAAAACAGAATAAAATAGAAAAAGAAAACATGATAAACAAGGAGAGGGAGAGAGAAATGGGTGAAATAGAGCTAGAAGAGATAAAAGAGAACATGTACAAGAAAACGAAGAGACAAGTTGAAAGGGATACAGTTGTGTAAACTAACAAAAGCAAACGGATAAAAGATATATGCTGTCTGAGAAAATTGTATAACTTGGGTTTTGTGGTGATATTAAAAATCACCAAAGGGGGAGTTGATGGAGCAGGATAAATGAAAAAATGTTAACCTCCTAATAATTTTCATAAAATAATTAATAAACATGTTCGTTCAAGTAAATAACCAACAATGTATGTTACATGTAAAGGGTTAAAGGTAACACGCTATTTTTGTGTGCAAATTAATCAACTTATAATTGTTTACGTGTCTAACAAACGTAATATTTGTGTACTAATAAAATAATAAACGCATGATTTGTGCTTTGAAAATAAAACGTGTGGTGGCAAAATAAAGCGATGGTAAGTAAGGGACGGCTTTATATGTTGCTTTTTGCTAGGTAATACCTAATTGGGGTACGTAGAAAGACGGGAGGGAAACGAAAGGGTTTATATTCTTTATTTTAACAATATTTTGTTTATCTTTGAAAATAGTGCGCTTAGGCCTGTTGAGCAGCGATATAAAATGGCCGCCATTTGCTAAAGTACGCATGAGCAAGAAGCCGTGTGGTAGAGGGGAAAGGCTGTGAAAAAGGATGACCACGTGTTCGTGCTGAGAGCCTAAGACGGAAGTATGGTCAAGGCTATTGTGACCTTTCTGAGCAAATGTGTGCCAAGATGATCAGCAAGAAGCGTGAGAAGTCAAACTGAATAAATGGACGGAACTGTTGAATCTAAAAAGTATCAGAAAAAGATACAAATTGGACTGATTGAAACGGATGAGCAATGTCATGAACTGTGGGAAACGATGCAAGCATGGACATTCCACAAAGAACTGGTTAAGACAAGGAAGTTTGATTAAAATGTATATGGACTTGAATGAACCAATGAGAGAGAATCACGCCATAGAGATGCAACATTTTTATTCAGTAAGCTAGAATTAGGGTATAAGAAGACCTACTCTTGGTGGGGAGGGGTTAGATGCTGGAGAGTTAGTTGCTGTTGACGGAGATGCTGTAGATGGGTGAAGTTGCGGTTGCTGATGCTGACGAGCTGATGCTGCTGCTGCTATTTTATATTTCTAGTGGAGTATAAGATGCTGCTTTTGGAGAACCTTTTTACTCCTGATAGATTTTTCATTTAGAGCTATTAGATTGTCAAAGACAGATAGATTGATCTTTTGGAATTCTTGCTGTAACAACTTTATTTTTCCGTCTAATAGGTATGCATTGCAATTTCAATTTATTCTTATAATGATGATAAATGTAATGATCTGAATAATAAGCTTTAACTTATTTCTTGCTTCAAAACTTTATATAAACTTTATTATTCTTTAAACAAATGACTCAGTGATTCTTTAGCTCAATAATTAAGGTAAAATGTTAAAGAGTTTATTGTGATTGAGCTGGTCTTAATCACCATCAACTGATTCCTACTAGTTGGTCCATCAACCAATGAGCGGAATACCTTAAAAGCAATGAGAAACATTATGTCGTGTTAAAAAGAGGTATCCCGTCTCCTTCCAGCGAATCGTTTTCTCCTAGGTTAAGGACGGAGGAAATCCAGGGAATAAATGAGTAAGTGAATGTATATGCGGTGTTATGGGCCCCACCGTCATATGGATATAGTTTGTGTGTTGGAGGAATAGTTGCACCTGGATGACCGAGTCATATAGGAGAAGAATTTTTATTGTTAGCGCTGGATCAGACGCAAGGGGCTTGTAAATTTGCCCCATAGTGAGCAATTTTGGTAGTAAAATAGAGGAAAAGTGAGAGTAAAATTCAACAGAAAAAACATCTGGACCAGGGGTTATACCTTTTTTTTAATGACTGTAAGTCAGTAGTTATTTCCATAAGAGAACTATTCCGCTCAAACTGGAGAAGTTCAAGTTAGAATTAGATTATTTGTTAACTGAGGCAAGAAAAGAATCAATGTCAAGGTCGTCAGGATTAAGTTATGGAGTATAAAGTGTTTTTATAACATTTTACAAATTCTCCAAAGATATCTGAATCTCGGTAAATTGAAGTACTTGTGGAATATTGTAGAGAGTTTATTTTATGGCGATCTTTCCTGACTTTAAGATAGTTAGCCAAAAGTTTGCCCATTTTATTACAACCTCCATAATATCTAGATCTGCTTTTTAACAAGTAATTAGACATTGTCAGAGGAAATCTTGTTAAAATGTAATTTGGCAATGATTAAATCGTACAAAACATCCTTAGACTGTGAAGAATAGTATTTATGCTTCAGTTTCTTGATGTTAGTTAACAAAGCGGTATATTGGGCGAGTATGGTTGTCTTCTTTCTGAAAACATAATCAATATTTAAGCCCCGTGCTGTAGTTTTAAAGGAATCCCATAGTAGTTAGGGGTGTACAGGGGGGCTCTGATGTATGGAGAAAGAAATATTAGTAAAAGCTGCAAAAGGAAAATTGGGTATCGGAGAACAAAGATATTAAATTTACATCAATTGGAAGGAGGTTGTGGGGGAAAAGTCAAAGTGGCCTACAGCTGTGGCATGATTTGAGTTTAATATGGGTTCAATCTCTGGTTTAATAATATTTTAATAATATTATGAGACTGAGATTTATTAACAAATATATGGTCTAATCTGGTAAGAGAGTTATGGACAGGAGAGAAGAGGGTATATTCCTGAGTTGTGGGATGAGCTAGTCTCCAGGAATCAACGAAAGCTCTTTGGGATATAAAGGAACAAAATTGTTTGTGCATTTTATGTGGAATAAATTTGATGGTAGAATGTCTATCAAGAAAAGAGTCACAGACTTGACTGCGATCTCCACCAAAAAGAAAATATTCATCAGTAAACTGAAGAAATGTTTTCTCAATAGATGCGGCGGTTAAACATCAATTGCTGCAGGCAGGCGGGAGGACGAGGAGCGTCGGTAAGGAGATGGTGTCCACCACCGCAACATCAGAGGTAATTCCCCTGCTTCTGTTGAGTGGTGCACCAATGGAAAGGCCTACGACACGGGGCAGAGCTCCGTCAGCCCTCTGCCATCCCCTTCAGTGTGCAAGCCACACTCAGACATGGCAAATTCTGATGATTAGTTTGAATTTCAAAAGTTGCTCTTGTCATGAATTTTGGCTCACCTTCGATTGATCAGTTGGCTATGAGCTTAATACTTTTTAGTCACAAACTCTAAGTTTATTATATGAACTATAACTCAGCCCTCTACCATGCACAGAAATTATGACATTTGAGATGTCATGAGTGTTGCTATGAATGCTATTTTTTAACATGGTATAAGTGATGTAATATGAAAGGGTATAAGCTGTGCATGGTGAAGGCACGAGTTGTAGTTAATTTAATCTGGCTAGCGAGATGATGGAGGAGCGCGGGTTATAGTAAGATTGTGTAGAGTGCACATTCTAACTGTTAGTTATAACTGTAAATTTTTAATTTCTAAGGTATGTGTAGTAGACGTTGGTTTTGTATAGAAATAATAAATTAAGTTTTAATTTTTTATTGAAAAATATATATAGTATATGTATATATAGATAGATATAATTTCTATTTAAAAACTTATAATTAAACTTTTTTTTTAAATGTGTAAAGTTTTTAATTAATTCATTATATGCTTTTAACTAAGTTAGGGTTACTAAATATTAAATAAAAAAGTTACGTAATGTGAGCATTTTTTATTGTTTAAAAAATAATATTTATAAATTAAATTAACGTGTTAAAATTATTTTACTATTTAATACACATGTAATTTGATGCGTTAATGTGTAGTAAATTTGTATTTTATTATTTGGAGATTAATAATACATACTAAAAAGAATTTACTTGTATATTATACACAAAAATATGTGTATTCTTTTTTTAAAGAATAATAAACTTTAATATTTTGCCTAAACATTCGAATACAGAGATCTTCACCTCGGTTGTGTGTAGAAATGTAAGTCTACCCCTTGATGTAACTCTCCACTCGGAAATGGTGAATAGCAAGACAGTAGAGAGTAACACCTAGGTCTAGGAGTAAATATACAAGTGTATATTTACCTTTGTGAATCAGACTCATTATTCCTAGTGGTCCAGGTCTGGTCAATGGACATCCACACGTGCCACTATCCTGCATTATCCTACACTATCTGATTAATATTTTTTCCCATCTTCTGTTTTCAAAGTGATTTCCAAAAGAAACAAATGATTGTGTGTGTTGTTCATAGATGATCAAATATAAGGAAGTCAACACACTCCTGTCTTCAACTCTTTTTCAGGAGATTATTAAAATCTTCCTATATTTTTTTTAAGATTGCTTTGTACAATTATGAATCATATGGCCAGCATCACCCCAATCTAGTCTTTTTGAAAGACCTTACAATGAGTGCTTATAATGATATTTTCTGTCTTGGAAAATTGAATATTTAGGTAGACTTTCTAAATGATGCCGTAGCCTCAAGTGTTATTTAAGCTTTTATACTTTTAGGATTTGAACCAGTATTAAAAGGACCAACAATAAACAGTAATAAAGCAAGTAGACTCCCTAAAGGTGATCCTTTTACTGAAGTAGGGTGTGGTTTTCTCTCATGCTTTGGAAATGACATGGATTGAATATTAGTGTCCTTATTTTTAGATTCTAATGAAATAACACTTAATTTCGCAGAAAGTAGGAAGGGAGAGAGACTAAATAGGCTGCATTTGGATGAAAGTGGCTCCTCAAGCTTTCAAAGAAATATTTTTAGAAATTATGTCTCCAACAACCTGGCTATCTCGAATCAAAATATTGAGGGTTGGCTTGTCTCCTATAGTGAATTATAATGAAGAACTTCCACTCTTTAGGTAATAGCCCCTTGAAAGAGATAACTGTCTTTCCTAAATATAATAATTGCAGTTAGTTTACCCCTGAGTTAAAACAACAAACATATTACCTACAAAAGTTCGAAATCACATGGTTTTGACACTTTGAGCAGATAGATAAAGTAAAATATATCCAAGCACTGCAAAAACTTAACTGTGCCGGAGGGCCATGAATAAAATATAATATACTCCTAAACATTTTAACAGCCAGAAACACTTCAAGGGAAATCTTTTCTATTACAGAGAAATTACAAAACGTCCTATCACAATGTGGCAAACCTATTCTTACTCAAATTCTAACAACAGAGTAGCTGATTGTTTCTCTGAGACAGTGGACAAAATTAGGCAAGAGCTGGCTTCAACACACGACTTGTTTCCTATAGTTTGTCCATCTGAGACATTGATATTGGATAACAGCTCTCTGAAGTTTATCCAATCTCTGACTCTGTCAAAGAAGAACTATAAAGGCATCATCTGGCATAGCAGGCCAGTGGTTTGTCCCTGACCTCCTACTCGGACATATATTTAAAAAAATTCTAGAACTGAGGTGTTCCCCCCTTACATTACAGATATCATACATTTCTCTCTAGAATCAGGAATGGTGCTTAATGAATTAAAAAAGCCAGGACTGAACACAGATGAATAAGCATATTACTGGCTTATTTCTCTACTTCCATATAGGGTAATATCATACATTTCTCTCTAGAATCAGGAATGGTGCTTAATGAATTAAAAAAGCCAGGACTGAACACAGATGAATAAGCATATTACTGGCTTATTTCTCTACTTCCATATAGGGTAAATTTACTGGAGAACGTGGTTACGAGCCAGCTCCTAATGTATGTGGAATCAAATCACTGGATGAATCCCAAGCGGGATTTCATCCAGGATTACGGATGAAGGCAGTGGTTATCACTCTGGCTAAATGATCCTAGAATGATATTGGACAATAATGACTCACGGGCGATCGTATTCTTAGACCTTTCAGCTACCCTTGATACCATCAATTACCAAGTGATTCCAGTCGGCTATGTAAAGTAGGAATCAGGATAATGGTCCTATTGTTGTGTTCATCCTTTCTGGCTGATCACAGCCAGGTTATCCAACTAGGACCCTATAATTCAGATCTGTTAGAGCTAAATGGGGGTATCCTTTAGAACTCTTCACCTATTCTGTTTAATCAATATCTAAGGCCTTTGGCAGCCTTGCTACATAGATTCCAAGTTACTACCTATATGTATGTATATGTGCCTATATCCTCCTACTGATAGACTCTCAGGATTCTATGAAAGGTTGGATTGGTAGAAATGTTTTAAAATGTAACTTTTGCAAGTCAGAGATAATTTCAGTGCTCTCTAAAATCATTTTATGGGAAGCCTCCATCTGCGCAACATCACTAGGTAGTTGTACTGCTATTGTGAAATTGATCAGAAATTTCGACATAATAATGGACTCCAACTTAGGGGCCGATTCCGATCGGAAATCTCTCCGACCGAGCCGGACCCGGAGAGAATTCCGACCGAATCGGACCCTAGCAGTCCGACCGGACGAGTACGATGCATTCGCATGCTATCGGACTCGATTCGGTCGGACTCCCATTGAAGTCAATGGGAGCCGGTCGTATAACGCGTACGCGGGCTCCCATTGACTCAATGGGTGCGAGGCAAACAAGGGCGCCCCCTACAGCGGGTACGCGTCCATGCGCATCGCGGCATACATGCACAGGTAGGGGGGACCCATGGTTCCCCCCTGTGTGCGACTCGCGCGCCTACGCGTACAGGGGGGTCCGACGTGGACCCCCAAAGTCCGGCTCCGACAGCTCTTTCGAGCCGGACGGCGCGAGTCGGTCGGACTGCTCGCGGCGCGCATCGTACTTACCCGGCCGGAAACGTCTCCATAGCGCGGTGCGAGTCGAGTCCGAGCGAGTCGGTCAGTGCGGTTCGGACCCGTGAACGAGTCGGTCGGCGATTTCGCGTGCGCTCGCATCGTACTCGCTCGGCCGGACCCGCGTACGATTCGGTCGGGAAACAGGGCTCCGAATCGGATCCGGTAAATCCGAATCCGATTCGGAGCACTACCGGCCGAGATCGGAATCGGCCCCTAAGACTTTGCTGCTTAGATTGGTATGGAGTCAAAAGCTTGCTATTTCAGTCTTCTTATTCTAAAATGTATATTCCCCTTTCTAATTTTGTCTCTGAGAGCCACAGCTGTGAATGTGCTTGTCCTGTCCAGGCTGGACATCAACAAAACAATTTGTGAAAAGGCTTCACAAGAAGAAATCGCTAAGCTACAAAAATCCTAAATATTTTAAACAAAAAACAAATGCAACAGTAAGGCGTAGTTTCAATTTCTGTAAAATTGTTAGTGTCTTCCAGTGGTTATCAGTCTACAAATAGGATCTATTAAAAGCTTGACTTGCATTAGATACAATAACATCAGCCCCTTTCCTGAGCAAGAAATGTGTACATTATGCAGTCTCTTGGGCCTTACAGTCTCAGTCATCAGCCCTTATCACTATTCCAGTAACCCAGGAAATTTGGTGGAGGAGCCTTCAGAGTGGCAGCATCCAAACATGGAACTGTACGCCCTTACCCATATGGTCTAAATCCATCTTACTGAGATTCAGGAAAAGGCTAAAAACATGGTTATTCATCCTATAATGAGTTGCCACCCAAAGACAGCTACTCTTGAATCCAATTGATTTATAGTGCTGCTATAACTTAACTTTGTCCTCTACGTCAGCACTAAGAGACTCCCAGAGGCTGAACACTGTGCTTTACAAATGACTTAAATAAATAGGTGCAGGCATGCTTTTCACTGGCGTTCTATTTCATTCCATGTCAATAGGCCCCTAGCTATCCCTACTTGACCAGTTGCTTCTTGAGACAACAGGTCCACAGGATTACCTAGTGGATCAAGCAAATAAATCAGTAAAGTTACATAAAATGTTCTCAGGACTTCTTTCTTTCCTTACATTTTCGCTGTAATCGATAATCAATTAACAGTGCTAGATCAATGAGTTCAGAAAATGAATTCAGATGCTGTGAATGATCCACCTCACCATTAATTTCTTTGAATCCTCATTAAAAAGGGGTTATTTGGTTATGACAAGTCTTCAACCAGGCACATGAAGCCATTTCTAGAGGCCTTGCCAAGATGAAAGGAAGTCTAGTTAGGCAACCAGTTTGGTAACCCACCTTTCCTCTATCTTGATTGAACTGTACAGGGCAAAAAGCAAAATTCACCATAACAGAATGCAGAGATTCCCTTGACATCATAGGATTCCCACACAAATGTAGAGCCCTTTAAGGGACTATTTTTGTTTTTAGACCTTAATGCTAAAGGATTACCTTGAAGACAAATTTTCAAGACATAGTTACTGCAGCTCTGTTTCAAGGTCTTGAGAAGGATCACTAGCATGAGGAAATCTAAGGCATCATCGTTGCCTCAATCAATTCAAGGACTGGACACTATGAAGATCTGTTTAGTTTTCTCCCTGATTGCCTAAGGAAAGGGAGACATCAGGCCATCTTGCACTTAATAATACATATAAAAGGCATCGTATGTCTTCTTAGGAACATTGCAGTTTAGAGGACAAAGCCACAAAGGGTAGAAAAAACTATTTGGCAATCGTATAGTTTTTGAATGAAGATGAATTATGAAGAAGTAGATAAGAAAGGCACTGAGCCTTACCTGACAACAGAAGAGAGGAACAAGATCTACCAGAAAAGATCCAAAGGGAATATGGCTGCAAGGGCACAAAATTAGGGACAGAAATAGCAGCAACAATGCACTGTGACACATCCATACCTTGTCATTCTCTCTGTATATATGGTTCAAACTGAAACTGACAACATAGGAAAATGCTTAACTCCACTGGATTGGGAGCTGCAGGCAGTAATCTCTGGACAGGCCTTCATTTTAGAACAGGCAATTAACACCGCATGGCCACACCCATTTCTTTCCTCAACCGGACATGAAAAAAGTAACTCAAGATCGACATCTCTCCTACAATGCAAATCTCCGTGCTACAACCACCACCCTTCTCCACCACTCCTGTGCACAAGTCACATAGCACCACACTGGGTGGCCACAGCTGCAAAAACACTGGTGCAGTGTTGGCAGCGAGTCTAGAGACACACTGCAAGACAGCGAGTTAAGTGGTCTGTCTTGTTCCCAAAACTTGCTGTCTCAGATAAGCTCCTGGCATGGGATGTAACAATACTTCAGGTAAGGCCACTGGTAGTCAACACAATATGTCTGAGGAGGCCTCCATAACTGAATATGACACTCCAGATCTGACTAGACATAATATTACGAAAATGGCTTGCAGAAATGGATGCAATTCATCATCTGCAGACCTAGACAGAGCACTGCAGATGTGGCCATTAGAACTGGACCTAATGCAGCAAACATGGTCTCTAAAAGTAGCTGCAAGACTCCAGAGGATACATGAAACCTACACAAAATAATACTCTAAATGGCACTTTAGACACTTGACAAAATACTCTAGATGAGACCTTCAGAAATGAACAGAACGCTTAGATGTTGCCTGTAGAACTAGTGACAGTGTGCCAGATGGTACTTCTAAAACTAGTTGCAATACCAGATAAGGCATCTGAGACAGGACACAGTTCTTCAGATGGGGCTTTATGCATTTGCACTATACTTCAGACGAGGCCACCAGACCTGACTCCAACACTCCAGATGAGTATGTTATTGTTAGACCTTACAACAGTTAGGGTGGTCTTACTTTAAACGTTTTGCTTGCTTCTCCTATTTGCTGAAATTCACTTTTGTTAGCCTTAGGACTCTGTGCACTTTACAACTGCAAACCAGTGCAAAAGGGTGAGTGCTCACTCATCTAGACATGGTAAAATTGGCATACACCCAATTGACACATTTAATTTACTTATAAGCCCCTAGTAAAGTGATACAGCGTGTACTCAATGTCTGTATATTAATTGCTACTAGTGGGCCTGCATCACTTATTGAGCAACCCACTTAAGTAGCCCTTTAAAACAAGTCACAGGACTGCCATTGCAGCCTGTGTGCAGTTTTACATTGCTACTTCGACCTGGAAAAATAAACCTTTTGCCAGGCTTAAACCTCCCTTTTTAATGTATAAGTCATTCCTAGGATAGGCCATAAACAGCCCATAAGGCACGTTACATTGCATTTAAATAGTTGGAAATGTACTTTTAGATTTCCTGGTAGTGAAAAACTACTAAATTCATTTATCACTATAGTGAGGCATACACCTCCAATAGGATAGCATTTAGTCACCTTATTACATTTAATAAGCGATAACGTTTGATTGGGAACAGGTAGTAATGTCATGATTTGTTTCAAAAGAATTGTAATTTAAAATTCTATTTAATTGTACAGTAGGACTTTAAGTCACAATTCTGAAAATGCCACTGTTGAAAGTTGGCATTTTCTTGTCCTAACCAATAGGCACCTGCAGCCTGTGTCCTGGGTCACATGACTGTGATTAGCATGGTAATTTGCCTTTGTGTAGTTCTCCCTGACAGTGAGACTAGCTGTTGGCAGTATGGGCCATCCTGCCAGGATCTGTGTGGCAGAGCTGTTCTGTTCCTTGTCCCATTTACATTTCAAAGGAGCTGCATTAGCACACTCACAAAAAACTTCACAGCAGTCTTTTGTCACCCTCCCTATGCCTCTTAAAGCCTGGGCAGAGAGGAAGGAAATTCCAGAACCAACTGTGGGGAAACGCTTCTAGAAGTTTATTCCACTTCAGAGTTGACACCAGGTATAAAAATTGGACCCTCAGACCCACCTTCAGCTCACCCCTAGACCTGCAGAAGAGTCCCAGAAACACTGCCTTGAACTTCAGAGAACTGCCCTTCTGCTTAAGGCCTGATTTGAACTTCAGAGGACTGCCCTGCTGCTACCAGAGGACTGCCCTGCTGCTTGATGCCTGCCTTGTATACTGGGAGGACTGTTCTGCTGTTTGAAGCCTGCCATTCTGCTAGATCCAAGGACTACCAGAGTGACTCCAAGGGCTAGTTGGCTGCCCTCCTGTTCTGAGCTACAGGAACTTAAAAAGCTCCAACAACCTTGAACCCACACCTGGAACCTGCCTGAAGAGAGTCCTGCCCTGCACGTGGTGCCCACCATCCTGGACCCTTGTAAGTGGTGTTAAAGGTGCCCAAAGGGCTAAAATCGAACATTTGGTACTTCAAATTGGAATTTCTCATCAAAAAGTGCTCTGAGAACTGAAAGGAGACCGGGGCCTACCTGCTCACCAATCCCCCCAAGGTGCTTCGCTGGTCATCTTGACTTTGAGGAAGCTCCCTCTGTGTTCTTCTCTGCAGCAGCAAATCATGTTCAGCGGCTCCCTTTGAGAAATGTATCCGGCACATGGAGTCCTCGTCGGCTACAACCTGCAGCTTTGTCCCACTGTGTCCCGCTGTAGATTTTCGACTTCCAGAAAAGAGACTAAGCCCTGATTTAGAGTTCAGTAGATGGATTACTCCATTACAAATATGACGGATATACCATCCACTGCATTACAAATGCCATTGCATAAAATATACTAGTAAAATGGTGGATGGGATATTGCTCATGTTTGACGGAGTAACAGACTGGCAAACTCTAAATCAGGTCCTAAGTCCAAATGCAGGAATCTTCACTGCGACTTTGTCCATCGGCTCGACTTCCAAAAAAGAGACTTAAGGCCTAATTTAGTGATTGGCGAAATGGTTACTCCTTCACAAAAAAGATATATGCTGTTGAGGTACATAGATATTGAGTTACAAATAATACATCTATTCTTATCCATTTTCTTACTGTGACGCTATAGTAGTTGTCAATATTTTTGCAGAATAATGTTATAAACTTGATAGTGTGGCAGAACATCCAGTTTTGCTGATAGGTGGAAACAAAATCTCTCTTATGGGGCGACACTGATCTTTTAAGGGAACTTTTTTAGTATGGACCAGACTACAACAAGTTGAGGCCAAATCAGCAGAAGGGGTCTCTTCGCTTCTTTTTTGCGTATTCAATGCGTACATTAACTTTAAAATCTGTGAGTTCGTTCATGTTTTGCTCACATAAGAGTTCGGAAACACAAAGAGTCAATCACTGCCTGTGCTTTTGAGCTCTTCTGTCAGCGAAACATGCATTACTTCGACGATTTTTTAAGTTAATGTATGCTCCGAGGACACCAAAGGTAGCGCACAAACCCGATCTAAGCCTGTGGAGCTCAGAAACTGGCATCATGATACGGCCGGGTATCAAATAAACTTGTAGATGACCTGAAGCACACCCTATCTTTATTTGTAAAGTTCATATGTATTCCTTTTTTGTTGTTTAGCGTGCAGCACTAAACTTTTGCGCTCCGTCCCCAATGCGCATTTGGAAATCATCAAAGAGTGGTGACGTGCTGTTTGCGGGTCACTGACGAGTTGTACAGCCTCATGCACCACTTGTATTCCAATTAATACTCGTAATCAAAATTATTTCAAATGTTCCATCCATTTTATTTCATTTCCATATGTTAACCACACTTGTCCATCACGTCAAAGGTACGAAGTTTCAAAGTTTTTTGCGTTTTAATTGCTCAAGAATTGCACAAAGTTCACATGCAACAGCATTGAATATCAAACAATTCTTTCCAACCCCTGAGTCTAAGTTTTGAATGCTGTTGCATGTAAACTATGTGTAGCTTAGGTATATTTTTAAACATCACAGATACCCCTGACGAAGGTCGTAACAGACCGAAATGCATTGGGTGAAAATGTATCTTGCTGACTTGGATGAATCGAGTATCGTTATATGCCTGCGAATAGGCCCGGATGGACAATTCTTGAGCAATTAAAACGCAAAAAACTTTGAAACTTTGTACCTTTGACGTGATGGACAAGTGTGGTTAACATATGGAAATGAAATAAAATGGATGGAACATTTGAAATAATTTTGATTACGAGTATTAATTGGAATACAAGTGGTGCATGAGGCTGTGCAACTCGTCGGTGACCCGCAAACAGCGCGACACCACTCTTTGATGATTTCCAAATGCGCATTGGGGACGGAGCGGAAAAATCGAGTGCTGCACGCTAAACAACAAAAAAGGAATACATATGAACTTTACAAATAAAGATAGGGTGTGCTTCAGGTCATCTACAAGTTTATTTGATACCCTTCCGTTCCAACCCTGTTATAGCACCCCGATGAATAAGGAAGTAATGGACATTTGATTGTAACATTTTCACGTCAAAGGCAGTCCAGGAAGTGGCACGGCTATGGAAGAACTATGGAGTAGAGGTCAAATACAGGATTGAACAAGACTTTCTAATGAACTTTACATCTATGAACCTTATCTGTTTCGTTTGTTATTTTACATGAAATATTTAGGAATATACACGGGGTGGTTGAAATTGTATTGCATCAAATGTAGATTTCAGAGGTAACGCTTTCGTATGTTTTGTGTAGATGAGGATTCTGGAGGGCGGGGGCACTCGGTCACGTGATGGCTTGTAATTAGCTGTTCACAGGTGGGGAGGGAAATGCACGGTTAAATTCAGTTGGGTTTGTAGATTTAGATCACACTGGTGTTTAAGCACAGACGAGGAGGTTATGCTGCTGAGTAAGCGGCAGGAGAATTACAGGTATGCATTGGTGACTAACATTGTTTTACGTATCAGGTAGGGTGGAGGAAGAGTTTGAAGGGGTTAAAATTTGGTAAAACAGTGGGGGTTCGAAAATTCACAGCATCGGTTGAATAATTGTCAGTTTCGTATTAGAGCAACATAGTTGTATTTGTTTTGGTGAGGTAAAGGGGCTTGACGTATTGGTAGTTAACAAAAGGGACAGAACCACATATTTGAAATAGAGGTGAATGTTTTTGGGTGCATGACAACAGGGAATATAATTAATATATGTTTTTGTATAATTGTTTGCCAATCGTTTTTAGACTCAGGGGTTGGAAAGAATTGTTTGATATTCAATGCTGTTGCATGTGAACTATGTGTAGCTTACGTATATTTTTAAACATCACAGATACCCCTGACGAAGGTCGTAACAGACCGAAATGCATTGGGTGAAAATGTATCTTGCTGACTTGGATGAATCGAGTATCGTTATATGCCTGCGAATAGGCCCGGGTGGGCAATTCTTGAGCAATTAAAACGCAAAAAACTTTGAAACTTCGTACCTTTGACGTGATGGACAAGTGTGGTTAACATATGGAAAGGAAATAAAATGGATGGAACATTTGAAATAATTTTGATTACGAGTATTAATTGGAATACAAGTGGTGCATGAGGCTGTGCAACTCGTCGGTGACCCGCAAACAGCGCGTCACCACTCTTTGATCATGATACGGCCCCCAGGTTTCTTACTATGTAGGGGATGTGAGATGTAAATATGTTTCCCACTACCCACACATAAAAAACTCAGGTGCTGGCCGTCTATGTGGACTCCGATAGGAATTGCATTGACCAGAAAAAATTCTCAGCTAATTTGTTTAGATGGTAGATGGGCCCCTTGTACCCTAGGATTTCACTTATCGTCACCCTCCATTGCCTGGCCTTTGAAAAATGACTGCCCTGCAATTTTTACCCACATGCCTCCCTTGCACTTCAGTTTGATTTATTGCACTGCCAGCCCTCCTTCCTATGCCCCACTCCCCCAAGCTCACATCGTTTATGTCACTCTGTGTTTCCCAGGATCTTTTCCATAAGGCTAAAGACAATGACACATAATGAAAGCAAAACCACAATCAGTGGCGGCTCGCCATGGGAGTGCTGCGGGGCGGTGAGGCGAGGCGGGGGAGGGGCAGGGTGGCGGGGTAGTGGAGTCCGACATACGACGGACAGGAGTAAGGTAAGTAATTAAATAAATAAAACAATTTACCTTGCGCATGCTGCATTGCCAACTCGGCAATGCAGCGCGCTAAGGTAAATTGTTTTATTTATTTAATTACTTACCTTACTCCTGTCCGTCGTATGTCGGACTCCACTATCCCCCCACCCTGCCCCTCCCCCGCCCCACCGCCCTGCAGCACTCCCACGACGAGCCGCCACTGACCACAATACAGGGCCTGCAGTGGGTGAAAGACTGTGGTCTGGAGCGCAGCCCAAGCAATCGCCCCTGGCTGAGATTAATTCAAGCATTCCTTCCATCACCTTGCTGTTTGGTGTAGTAGATGACGTAGGTGTGATGAGTCTGCTCAGGTGTCATAGAACTCAAGCTATACGTGTCTGACGAAATGTAAGTAGGTTGAAACTGATCTGGAGTTGCTTGTGTTCTGGTCCGGAGGGGACCTAGCCTGCAGTTCAGGTGGGACTGTTCCTATAGGAGTAGGCACCAAGACTGATTTGTTTATGGCAGGTCTCTGAGTAGAGTGGCATAGTGGGCGAAAGACAATGCTCTGGTGTGTGGCCTGGTCAATCGCCAGTGGCTGAGATTAACTCACTCATTGCTTCTATCACCTTGTTGTTTGTTGCAGCAGACAGGCCTGTGCAATGCAGCGCACCCTGGGGCACGTTCACCGAAACTGCTACCTCATCAACATCACCTCCACGAGTAGCCTCTCTACAACTCAATACTTTTGTTACTTTGAAAATGTCTATGTTTTAATTAAATATTTGAAAATTTGGAGACTTACCTTACACAAGAAATTCAAATGTCTAATATGACAAAGTGTTACCTACTTCACAATTTGAAATTTCCAAAGAACCCTAAAGGTAGGCTCAATGCATTCAGGAGGTGATTTGTCTTCTGAATAGATGGAATGTGCTCTCACTTGTCGGCCATTTTTGCGAGCAGCACGCACGTGACGATAAAGGGAACTGGGGTCATATGAGGGGATTGCTATTGCTTTACCTTCTTTCCTTAAAGGCACTCTTTGTCTGAAACCTTAAAGCAGATCACTCATCTGGGAATTTACTGTACCTCTGGAGGAAGAACCATAGTGAAACATTAATTATATGTTTTCATAAACAATTTGATTTCAACAGAACATTTTTCAAACGGAGCTGACAGTATTTATATGTGTAAGCCTAGTGAAATGCTGACATGCGAATGTTAAATAATTAGTTCTCGGTTGCTGCAGGGTAAATCTCTTGCGATGACAGGCACACACATTACCCTCCCTCATTTTCACAAATTGAAGTTATTCCTTCTTATTCAACAACATCACAGGAAGGAGTGTCCTTGCCAGGCATGTCTAGGACTCCTCACTCGGTCTCACTGCTATGGATTCAACAGGTTATACGTCCTTGGAAACTCTGCAAGGGGTTATCCCTCGTGCATGCTCAGATAAGCAGTTTTTATGAGCTCGAGGTAGCTTTATGCATTAATTTATTCTTGCAACACGTCATTCCAAGAGTCTGAAATCTCTTTTCATAAAGACTACTCTCATTCACCAAAAACATGAACCTAAACATCTATTTTGGAGATACCTGCCCCTCGTCTGTGATTGCCAAATGTTTAGACGAAGTAATACCCGGTATCATTATCAACAGATCCTTTTTCTTGGGTGACACCTCCAGGTCCACTGGTGTCACTTGGGTGCATTGAAGCAGTCTTTAATGACACCTCCAGTTCCACTGGTGTCACTCTGGTGCACTGAAGCAGTCTTGGGTACCACCTACTTGTGTCACTCTGGTGCAGTGAAGCAGTCTTGGGTGATACCTCCTTTTTGCTGGTGCCAATCTGGGCGCACTGAAGCTGTCTTGGATGACACCCCCATTTCCGCTGTTGTCACTCTGGGTGCATTGAAGCAGTCTTGATGACACCTCCAGTTCCACTGGTGTCACTCTGGTGCACTGAAGCAGTCTTGGGTACCACCTACTAGTGTCACTCTGGTGCAGTGAAGCAGTCTTGGGTGATACCTCCTTTTTGCTGGTGCCAATCTGGGCGCACCGAAGCTGTCTTGGATGACACCCCCATTTCCGCTGTTGTCACTCTGGGTGCACTGAAGCAGTCTTGGGTAACACTTTCAGTTCCACTGGTGTCACTCTGGGTGCACTGAAGCAGTCTTGGGTACCGCCTACTGGTGTCACTCTGGTGCAGTGAAGCAGTCTTGGATGACACCTCGTTTTTTGTTGTGTCACTCTGAGTGCACTGAAGCTGTCTTGGGTGAGACCTCCTTTTCCACTGGTGTCACTATAGGTGCACTGAAGCTGTCTTTGGTGACACCTCCAGGTCCACTGGTGTCACTCTGGGTGCACTGAGCAATCTTGGGCAACACCTGCAGTTCCACTGGTGTTATCCTCGGTGCACTGAAGCAGTCTTGGGCGACACCTCCAGTTCCACTGATGTCACTCTCGGTGCACTGAAGCGGTCTTGGGTACCACCTACTGGTGTCACTCCGGTGCAGTGAAGCAGTCTTGGGTGACACTCCTTTTCCGCTGTTGTCGCTCTGGGTGCAGTGAAGCAGTCTTGGGTACCACCTACTAGTGTCACTCTGGTGCAGTTAAGCAGTCTTGGGTGGCACCTCATTTTTCGCTGGTGTCAATGAGGGTGCACTGAAGCAGTCTTGGGTGACACCTCCTTTTCCGCTAGTGTCATTCTGGGTGCACTGAAGTAGTCTTGGGTGATATCTCAATTTCCACTGGTGCCACTCTGGGTGCACTGAAGCAGTCTTAGGCACAACCTATTGGTGTCACTCTGAGTGCACTGATGCATTTTTGGGTGGCAGCTACTTTTCCGCTGGTGTCACTCTGGGTGCACTGAACCAGTCTTGGGTGACACCTCCAGTTCCACTGGTGTCACTCTGGGTGCACTGAGCAGTCTTGAGTGATACCTAAATTTCCACTGGTGTCACACTGGGTGCACTGAAGCAGTCTTGAGTGATACCTCAATTTCCACTGGTGTCACACTGGGTGCACTGATGCATTCTTAGGCACAACCTATTGGTGTCACTCTGAGTGCACTGACGCAGTCTTGGGTGGCAGCTACTTTTCCGCTGGTGTCACTCTGGGTGCACTGAAGCATTCTTGGGTACCACCTACTGGTGTCACTCTGGTGCAGTGAAGCAGTCTTGAGTGAAACCTCGTTTTTTGCTGGTGTCAATCTGGGCGCACTGAAGCAGTCTTGGGTGACACTCTTTTCCGCTGTTGTCACTCTGGGTGCACTGAAGCAGTCTTGGGTACCACCTACAAGTGTCACTCGGGTGCAGTTAAGCAGTCTTGGGCGACACCTCGTTTTTTGCTGGTGTCAATCTGGGCGCACTGAAGCAGTCTTGGGTGACACCTACAGTCCCACTGTTGTCACTCTGGGGGCACTCAAGCAGTCTTGGGTACCATCTACTGGTGTCACTCTGGTGCAGTGAAGCATGCTTGGGTGACACCTCCTTTTCCGCTGGTGTCACTCTGGGTGCACTGAAGCAGTCTTGGGTGACACCTCCAGTTCCACTGGTGTCACTCTGGGTGCACTGAAGCAGATTTAAGTGATACCTTAATTTCCACTGGTGTCACACTGAGTGCAATGAAGCAGTCTTGGGTGATACCTCAATTTCCACTGGTGTCACTCTGGTGTACTGAAGCAGTCTTGGGCACGACCTATTGGTGTCACTCTGAGTGCACTGAAGCAATCTTGGGTGACACTCCAGTTCCACTGGTGTTACTCTGGGTGCACTGAAGAGCAGTCTTGAGTGATACCTCAATTTGCACTGGTATCACACTGGGTGCACTGAAATAGTCTTGAGTGATGCCTCAATTTCCACTGGTGTCACACTGGGTGTACCGAAGCAGTCTTGAGTGATACCTCAATTTCCACTGGCGTCACACTGGGTGCACTGAAGCAGTCTTGGGCACAACATATTGGTGTCACTCTAAGTGCACTGAAACAGTCTTGGGTGACAGCTTCTTTTCCACTGGTGTCATTCTGGGTGCACTGAAGTAGTCTTGGTTTGACACCTATTGGTTTCACTCTGGGTGAGTGAAGCAGCCTTTGATGACACCTCCTTTTCCACTGGTGTTACTCTGGGTGCACTGAAGCAGTTTTGGATGACACCTCCTTTTCCACTGGTGTCACTATGGGTGCACTGAAGCAGTCTTGGATGACACGTCCTTTACCACTGATGGCACACTGGAAGCACTGAAGCAGGCTTCGGAGGCACCTCCTTTTCCACTGATGGCACACTGGGTGAACTGAAAGAGGTTCGGGTGACACCTCCTTTCCACTGGAACCACTTTGGGTGCACTAAAGCTGGCTCGTGTGACACCTCCTTTTCCACTGGTGACCCCATGGGTGCTCTGAAGCAGTCTTGGGTGACACCTGTAGATAAAAAAAACACTTTGGGTCTGCTTCAGGAAGGAAGCAGGCACAGTCTAGCTGGAAACCTATGCAATAACATAAACCCATGCTGACATACACAGTGAAACATCACAAACACACTGTTGAAAATGCAATATTGTGTAAGATTATTTGGCAATATGACCAAGATTGTACTAAGTGTAATCTTGGCATTAAAAATTGGATTTGTGGGGGGCGTGGCCAAGATGGCGAGCGGGTAAGACGTGTTTCGTTCATCTCCCCGCTTCCATCCACCCGCCGAGTCTCTGCCCGACGTTACCACACAACTGAAGACCCCAGGAGACGAAGGGGAAGCAGCGGGATCACAGCGGAGAACCACCGGCACAGCGGCGGGGCTGGGAAGTCCTAGAAAGGAGATTGGAGGATGACGCGAGCGGAGACCCAAAATGGCGGTGCAGGTCCCGGACTGAGAGCCGGAGAGAGTCGGGAAGAGGCACCGCGGCTGACGTGAGCAGGTCGGAAGGACCCCGGAGACCAGCTATAGTGCTCCGGGGGAAGCAACGAGGAATACCCATCAGCAGTGGGACTCGAGCTCACACGCCGAGCGCCAGAGAGGGTACCGGTGAGTGAGGCGAAGTGTGGCGGGCGAGCGGGGTCGGAGCGGAAGAGCCCGGCCTGTGGATCGCTCCACCGTGACCCAGCGGCAGTGAACAGCAGCATATGGGCAGTCACACGCAGGCTGCAGGAGAGCGAGAGGCTCCGTAAGCGGCAATCAGAGGATCCCGATGCGATGTTGGACAACCGGCTCAGCGAGACACTAGGACTTTGAGGTACGCACTGTATCGGGCTCGACGGTGCCGGCTGGGCCCACACCCTACATAAGCCAGCGGTAGGGGATGGTGTGAGGTGGAGGAACATAGGGACACAGGACCAACAGGCCAGTGAGTGAGAGGGGTCCTAAGAGCACAGCAGGCTTCCAGAGCAGGCGTGTAGATGGGGCGCATTCATCAGCAAATGTAATGGCACAAAGGGTGTAATAAGCAGACTGTTGGTACACGGCGGGCAACATCGAAGGCATACACAAGAGCTGGAGAACCCCGATGAGATATGAAGCAGCCAGCAGCGGGTGGCACAAGCGCCTAAAAGTACGCACTGTACTGGGCTAGGCAGCACCAATTGGGCCCACACTTCCCAAGAACCTGTGACAGGGGGATCACCAAAAGAGGAGAAGGAAGGACAGGAGAAGACTGGCCCCCATTCATTTAGGTGGACAACATTGAACGCTAGGTGGCCCGTACCCAGAGGTGGCTTTTCTGGGACAGCTCCACACTGGTAGAGAGAGAAGCGAGAAGGAGGCTGGAGGGAGGCAGCGCGGTGGCAAGGAGAACCTTTGGGGGTGAACCCACGTGCGTCCAGCGGGAGTTTGCCCCACTACCACAGTGCTGAAATAGCTGACACAAGTCTGGGACAGCGATGTCTACAACACGTGGCAAAAAGGACAGATGGGAGAGAGTCGCCGATTGCAGCAGGGGGGCAAGATATGGAGAACGCCGAGGAACCGGTCACGCGCACCTTTTTGGAGCACCTATTCTCCACACTCCGAGAAGACCTGCAAGCTCTTAGAAGTGATTTCTCAAAAGAGATAAAGGAGGTGCAGCAGGATCTCGACGCAGTAGGGGAAAGAGTAGCCAGCATGGAGGAGCACGAGATGGCCCGAGATGAAGAGGTGGAACAGTTGCAGCAGGAGGTACTACGTCTCCAATCCCAACAGATAGATATCCAGGCCCATGCAGAGGACCTGGAGAATCGCTCCCGAAGAAATAACATATGGGTTAAGGGCGTGCCACCTAAAGAAGAAGGAACGGATATCACACAGTACCTCCAGGGCCTCTTTAGAAGCATCCTCCAGGTGCCCCAGGACTTTGAAATTAAAATAGACAGGGCCCATAGGGTAGGTCTGCAAAGAAGAGCTCCGGCGCCTCCCCCGGATATCCTGGTATACTTACCAGACTTCCAGTTGAAAGAGCAAATATTACGGAAGGCATGCGATAGCCAACCATTGTCATATCAGGGGCGAACCATTGCTTTATATCAGGACCTGGCTACGATTACTCTGCAGAAACGATGAGACTTCAGGCCAGTCACGACACACCTGCGGAACCAAGGCATCACGTATTCATGGGGGCACCCCTTCAGACTTATCTTCAGGTGGGAAGGCAAGCTGCACCAGATTAGGTCACTACAGGAAGCATGTTGAATTCTAGGTATCGAGAATCCCCAACAGGAGGAGTCGGAGAGTGGGGACAAAACGTCACAACGAGAGCGGTGGAGACGTGTTCGAGGAGGCAGACTTTTGGATAAAGCATCGAAACCAGATCCGGAGACGATCGCACAAGAAAGACAGGCAATTCTGGAATTGTTATCCAACGAGTCCTGCTCCAAAGATGGCATTTGAACTGCTTCAGGGGTCAGATAAGTGCCTACAGCTATGTCGGGCGGGCGGCGGGTGGAACGCATGGGAGCGGGGGGGTGATTGTTGGCCACACTACGCACCCTACAAACTGGTTTACCAAGGGTACGCGGACTAGTTCTGCGGGTCCTGGACTATTTTGGGACATGTTCAATTTTGTTCTAGTTGGGGTTAGGGAGGGAGGGGGAACCGGTATTCAGAGGTTGTGAGGCTTGAGGTGTTCACGAATGTTAACAAAGAACAGGAGGGAGGAGGGGCGAGCAGGATGAGTGGGGAAAAGGGACACGAAATTGGGCCCGGATGAGCGCTGGGGGAAGTCACTTGGAATGTCACGGGATGTAGTGAAAGTCCTTACACTAAACGTAAAGGGGCTTAACAACCCTATCAAAAGATGACCAATTCTCCCCTATTTAGAAAACTCGGAGGCGGATGTGTGTCTCCTGCAGGAGACGCACCTACTGCCCAAAGATTGGCACCGCCTGCGCTCGGGAGCGTTCCCCCATCAGTTCTTTTCCTCTGCCGCAGAAAAGAAAGCGGGAGTTGCCATTCTGATCGCCAAACACTGTAAAGGGGTGGTGAAAGACAAAGTGGCAGAAATAAAAGGGAGACTACTTGCATACACAATTCAGTTTGGGGACCAAACTATGGTGCTGGGATCAATTTATGCCCCCAATACAGGGCAGGAAGGTTTCCTGAGAGCGGCAATGGCGGAGGTCATGGTTACGCAAACACGCATGACGTTGGTTGGAGGGGACTTGAATTTGATTCTAGATAAAGCCAAAGATAGGTCTAATTCTAGCTTCAATCAAAAGGGAGAGATATCAAGAGGGGCGGAAATGGCTACAGGAAATGGGTTTGGTAGACTTATGGAGGGAGGCTCACCCCCATACATCGCAATATTCATTCTTCTCGCATGCCCATAGGTCCTACGCTCGACTTGATTATTTTTTAGGAACGACAAAAATTAGAAGGGTGATGAAGGACGTAGACATAGAGCCCGAGGCTCTCTCAGACCATGAGGTAGTGACTATTAGGTTACAGTTATCACCACAACAGAGGAGGGCAGGATGTTGGAGGCTCAAAGAATATATGCTACATAAAAAGGCGGTGACGCAACAACTCACCAAATGGATCAAAGACTATTTAGACATGAACGACTCCCCTGAGGTATCCATCACTACAATCTGGGAGGCTATGAAGGCGGTAGTATGAGGGGAACTAATAGCTATCACTGCTGCGGAAAACAAAGAACGCAAAGAACTACGCGCGCAGCTAGCTGCGCAGGTTCAAGAGTTGGAACGAGTGCATAGCCGGACTGGGGCACCCAGAGTGTGGAGACAGCTAAAAGCAGCAAGGGCACAGCTAGCGGGGATAGATCTAGATAGGGCAGAGTATGCTGCGATTAGACTAAAACACTCCTATTACATTGGGAGGGATAGGACAGGGCGTTTACTAGCAAGCAAACTCCGGGACCAATGGCAACAAACAAAAGTACACTCGCTTAAGAGATGGGGAGGGGGGGGGAAGTCACTAGTGACCAAGAGATAGCCCAGACCTTTTGGAAGTTCTAGGAGACTCTATATACAAAGGACACCCCATCCGGACGTGATATGACATCTCATTTACAGAGTGTTCAAATGTCCAAGATAACATCGGACCAGGCAAAAGCCCTGGACGACCCAATACGGATTGAGGAGGTGGTCACTGCAATTTTGCAGCTGATGGAGCAGGGTAAATGTAAAAATTTTAACCTCCTAATATTCTCGTACAATATTAATAAACATGTTCGTTTAAGTAAATAACCAACAATGTATGTTAAAGGGTTAATGGTAACATGCAATTCAGTGTGCAAATTAATTGACTTATAATTGTTTACGTTTCTAACATAACATAAAATTTGCATACTAATTTAATAATAAATGCATGATTTTGTGCTTTTAAATAAAACGTGTGGCTGCAAAATAAAGCAATGGTAAGTAAGGGACAGCTTTATATGTTGCTTCTGCTAGGTAATACCTAATTGGGGTACGTAGAAAGACGGGAGGGAAACGAAAGGGTTTATATTTCTTTGTTTTAATAACATTTTGTTTATCTTTGAAAATAGTGCGCTTAGGCCTGCCGAGCAGCAATATAAAATGGCCGCGAGTTACTAGAGTGCGCATGAGCGGATGAGACCATGTGATAGAGAGAGGCTGTGGAAAAGGGATGATCACGTGCTGATGCCGAGAGGCTAAGATGAAAGTATGGTCAAGGCTGCTGTGACCCTTCTGAGCAGATGTGTGCCAAGATGATCAGCAAGAAGCGTGAGAAGCCTGGTTGAATCAATAGAAGGAACTGTATTATACAAAATGTAGCAGAAAAAGATACAATTTGGACTGATCGAAACGGATGAGCAAGTGCATGAACTGTGGGAAACGATGCTTGCATGGACATTCCACACGGAACTGGTTAAGACCAGGAAGTTTGATTAAAATGTATATGGACCTGAGTTTTTGACCAATGAGAATGAATCGCGCCATGTAAGAAGAAACATTTTATGCTGTAAGCTAGAATTAGGGTATAAGAAGACCTAATCTTGGTGGGAGGGGTTAGAATGCTGCGGGATGCTGCGGGAGATGCTGAAGAAGTTAGATGCTGTAGATGGGAGAGTTTGCGGTTGCTGATGCTGACGAGCTGATGCTGCTGCTGTTATTTTCCTTTTCCAGTTGAGTATAAAGATGCTGCTTTAGGAGAACTTTTATTAATAGATTTTATTAGAATTATTAGGATTTCCCCAGAGAGATAGATAGGTTGATTTATAGAGTTCTTAGTATGATAACCTCGTTTTTTTCCGTCTAATAAAAGTGCCATGCAATTTCAAACCATTCTTATAATGATGATAAATGCAATGATCTGAATAATAAACTTAATCTAAATTTCATGCATTCAACTTTATATAAACTTTATTATTCTTTAAACAAATAACTCAGTGATTTTCTTTAGCATAATGATTAATAATGAAATGATAAAAGAGTTCATTGTGATTGAGCTGGTCTTAATCACCATCAACTGATTCCTACTAGTTGGTCCATCGACCAATGAGCGGAATACCTTAAAAGCAAATGAGAAATACTATGTCATTATAAAAGAGGTATCCCGTCTCCTTCCAGCGAATTGTTTTTCTCCTAGGTACATTGACGGAGGAAATCCAGGGAACAAATGAGTAAGTGAATGTATATGCGGTGTTATGGGCCCCACCGTCATATGGATATAGTGTGTGTGTTAGAGAAATAATTGCACCTGGATGACCAAAGCATAATAGGAGAAATTATTTTTATTGTTAGCGCTGGATCAGATTTCTTGGTAGCAGAGTTATGGTTACTATAGATTAGTTTGGTGATTATTGATTTATGATTATAGATTATTGATAAGTTTATGTCTAACACTTTTTGTTGATTCGCGTTATGTTATATAAGTTTTCGCGCTTCCGGGAAGTAGGAAGTGGAACACGTGTGGCAAGAGAAGTCGCATGGAATTTTACACTGTCTGAGTTCATTTTTGGTAATAACACAGGTTGTGTTATAATAGGGACATTTTGCGTATAAAAGGTGTGTAAGTGAAATAGTGATTGGTTTTCTTGTGAAACTCTGGCCTTAATTCTCAGGAGCAGTATAGTCTCCACATGTGTTTTATCCCCAGAGAAACAGGTTTATTGATTGCTTGAAAGAAGGGTAAGGTAGAGGGAAGTGCTACTTTATCGACGAAACTGAAATTTCTGTGGTAGGGTAGAGGTAAGCGCTGCCTACTGGAAAATACAGAATTCTTGTGTGAATGGTCAAAGCTATCTTTTCGGTTTAGCGAATCAGACAATGGAAATGTGGATAAAATGTTGTAACTAACAAGAATTGTTGAAAAAGAAAATTGCCGATAAATTTTGTAAAGGAGGGGTCAAGAGCAAAGTGACGTAGACAAAAGCCGCGCTGGGATTGGACAGTGCGCTAGTCGCATGAGAACAGGAGCAGGACTGACGTAGACAAAAGCCGTGCTGGGATTGGACAGTGCGCCGTAGACAGAAACCGCTGTGATTGGAGGGTTGGTGTGAGTCGCGCTAGTATTGGTTGAAATAACGCAAAGGGAACAGTGTTGAATTGCGGATTGTTTAAGGAGAAAAAAGGTTGTGAATCATGTCGTACTATGAGTATGGAAAAGAGAAAACGTCTTGGATGTCGAAAGTTAAGAACTTCTTTAAGAAGGACAAAAAGGTAGTGACTAGAGAGGGACAAATAATTCCTCCGCCGAAATCACCAGCTTCACATATGATGCTGAAATATGGATATCATACATGCATATGGTTAGAAAATTGGACAAAATATACCAAGAATGATGGAGCATTGGCTTTTCCTGAGAATGGTTCATTTAATGTAGCTGTATTACGGAATTTGAGAGAAAAGATGGTAATGTTAGAACCCAGACCTAGACCAACACAGTTTGAAGCTTTAACGGAATGGGAAGATGAGATGTATGAGCGAGAGAGATCCAGAGGATTAAAGAATCATGAGTTTATGCCTGGAAGGTTGTGGTGAATAAATCATGAAGACAGAGTAAAGCGTTGGAGATACGCTAACATGGCAGGAGGTTTGTTTCCAGCTTTTGCGGTTGAGGAAGAAGCAAAGAGAAAGTGTACCGAGAAAAAGAAGCATGTAGTGGTAGAAAAGTATGTGTATGGTGGTAGTGAAACAGATGACGAATTGCTGGAAGATATTTTAAACAGAAATCCACCTCCATACCAACAGACTTCTGCGGTGGTGACACCTAATGCACCACCAATGGAAACTGGGAGGAATAAAAAACCCGAACGAAGAAATGAAATAAATAGGTCACAAGAAACATTTAAAATTTCACAAAATGAAGAGACAGAAAGCGACAATGCAATTGAATTAGCAAAAACGACAAAAGAATTGACTGAGAAAATAAGAGAATTGACAAAGAATATGGAAGCTGTAACTGTACCAGTAACGATAGGTCCAGTAATGCCAATTTTTGAGAATCAGAAAATAAATGAACATTCTTTGGTGATTCCCATTAATTCACATTTGCAAAGAAAAAGAGAAGGGATGAAACTGAATAATGAAGGTGCACACAATTCGGCTAGTACGTGTAGACCAAGTCCACCTACAAATTTGACGATAAATGAGAGTGAGATTAGGAGAATGCCTATGGTGACAGAGTCCGCATCAGGAACACCAGAAAGAAGCAGTGATTGGATAGAATTAAATAGTACGCCTGTAGGTCCGACTCCAGAAGAGTTAAATGAATGGATGAAAGCGCTAAAAGCAAAAGAACCAGAAGAAAAACCATTAGATGTAATTAGGTTAAAAATAGACATGGAAGAATTGATTTTGGGAACAATTGGAACAGAAAAACTAAAAAATTATCAGGATGACGAGATTATGTTTTTATGCAAGAGTCTTACTTGGAGAGCTAGAAATTTACATGACAAATTGGAAGAGATTGCAGGTGAACTAGGAGTAGAATTTGTGAAAGTAAGGACGTTGCAGAAACCGTACAGAGTAGATTTTTGTGAGAAAGACAGAGAATTTGAACACATCAGGAAGACTGACCCAAATAAAAGAGCTGATTGTTTTATTGAGAAAATGGGGTGATATGGATAGATGGAGAAATAGATGGACAAAGAGGAATGAGAAAACAACAGATAAAGCATCTTTGGCTTTTGCAGTGACAGATAGGGAACCAGTTGCTAGGGAATACCCGATGAGAGAAACACCAGGTGGTAGTTATGTGCATGTTCCGTGGACCAGACAGGATATACTGTCATTTACAAATGACTTCCCAAAATTGAGAGAGAAACCAGTAGAATGGTACAGACAAGTGGAGAGATTTGTTAAGGTGTCAAAAGTGCTGTGGATAGATCTAGATGGATTGTTTGATATAGTAGTGCCTGCTGATTTATGGACAGAATGTAAGATTACAATTGATTGGCCAACTGTAGAATATCCAAGGGATGCCAAAACAGGAGCGCCAGGTCCAGAAGTGATGAGGAAGTATGATCAAGTGGTTACCTTTTTGAAGAATAAAATTCCACCAAAAGAAACAGATTGGGTAAAAATAGACAGAACAACACAGGAAAGCAAAGAATCAGTGCACGCGTACTATGAGAGATTGTTGTTGGTTTTCAAACAGTATAGTGGTTATGAGACACTAAGTGAGAAGGACATGAGTCATTTTGTATATAGGTTTGTGTATGGATTAACACCAGAGATAAGTGAAAGGATTAAGCAGCACTTGATAGGATGGCAGAATAGCACAGTGGATGAAGTTTTGAGATATGCGAAGTATTGCAGTGATGAAATTGAGAGTAAACAGCGTAAATTGAAAGAAAAAGCCATGTGGGCACAGGTAAAAGTTGCAGAGAAGCAAGAAGCTCAATTGAATAATACTAGCAGTGAAACAGGACAGTTTAAATCCCAACCTAATATAGGTAAAGGAAAAGGACAAATGAGCATAGATGAGGCAAAGAAAAAGTGGCCATGCCACAACTGCGGAAAGTTAGGACATTGGAGAAACGAGTGTAAATTTCCTCCAAAACCTAATGTGGAAAATCAATCATTAAATTCACAGGTGCAGAGTGAGGTAGTTACTCAACAAGGTCAGGTGCCACAACCACCACTTCCCAAGAGTGCTAACCAACAGAAATACAGTGCAGAAACAGGATTCTACGGAGGAGAACAGGTAAAACAGTTGTCACGTGCAGCTGAAATTTCACAATATTGGTTACGACAGAATGAAGATGAGACGGATGAAAGTTCATGACGGTGTCTAAGAGAGAGGGAAGAGTGCGTGCTTGGCGCAACTCTAGAGGTAGATCAGTCAGGTCCATTTGTGGATGGAGAAGTGAATGGTGCAAATGTAACATTCCTTGTTGACACTGGAGCTACCCGTTCTACTGTTAGGTCAGTGGAAATTCCAAATCTTCCTCTCTCAGGTGAACATATCCAAGTGGTTGGAGTTTCCAATCAGCAAATTGAAACGCCTCTTACTAGATTAGTAAAGGTAAGAATTGGTCCATTTAGTGAAATGCACCGATTTGTGGTGTGTGATTGTAGTCCCGTGAACCTTTTAGGACGCGATTTATTGTGCAAAATGAACTGCACAATTTATTGTACTCCAGACGGAATTGCATTTCAGACCCCAGATGAGGATGTGCTGTATAAAATGACAATGGTAAATTTAGAACCAGATATAAATGGTTTGTTTCCTGTATTTGATGCAGAGAAAATCCCAAATGAGTTGAAAAAGACAGTGAAAGAAGAAGTGTGGGACTTGACAGGAGAAGATGTAGGATTAATGAGAGGAGTAGATCCCGTAAAAATAACAGTAAAAGAAGGAACGAGTTACCCAAATACGCCCCAGTATAAATTGACTCCAGAAATAATTGAAGGAATAACGCCAGTAATAAATAAAATGATTGAACAAGGGATTCTAAAAGAAATCATGAGCAGTCCATGTAATTCGCCAATAATGGGACTGAAAAAGCCAAACGGAACATATAGAATCGTACAGGATTTAAGAAAGGTAAACAAAATTGTTGTGCCTTGTTGCCCAATAGTACCGAACCCTGCTGTGATTCTATACCAGATTTCACGTGAAGCAGAATGGTACACAGTAATTGATTTATGTCATGCATTTTTCTCTATTCCATTGCATCCAGATAGCCAGCCAATATTTGCGTTTAGGTTTGGAGAGCGTATTTTGGCATGGTGCCGAATTCCTCAAGGGTACACAGAAAGTCCCTCAATCTTTAATCAGATCCTGAAGAAATCATTGGAAGATTTAAGAATGCCAGAAAAGTCAGTAATGGTTCAGTATATTGATGACCTACTGGTGGCATCAAAAACGAAAGAAGCATGTGTCAATGATACAATTGCTTTGCTGAATCATTTAGCGAAAAGAGGACATAAAGTGTCCCCTTCAAAATTGCAGTTTTGTCAACAAGAAGTCCAGTATTTAGGGCATAAAATTGAGAAAGGAGTGCGAAAGGTAACGACAGAAAGAATAAAAATGATTCAAGGAATGAGAGCTCCAATGACACAAAGAGAGGTAAGAATGTTTTTGGGAATGGTTGGATATTGTCGACAATGGATAAGCGGTTTTTCACTAATTGCTAAACCATTGCAGAAACTGACAAAAAAGGATGTTAAAGATCCTTTTGAAATGAATGATGAAGAAATGAAAGCATTCAGAGAGCTGAAAAAGAAATTGTGTGAGGCTCCAGCATTGGGAATGCCTGACTATGAGAAAGATTTTGAGCTGTATTGCAGTGAACGAGATGGATGTGCATTTTCAGTTTTAGTGCAGAGACATGGAACTATGAAAAGACCAATTGCATATTTTTCAGCTGTTTTAGACCCCGTAGCGAAAGCGTTGCCTGGATGTTTGAAAGCGGTTGCTGCTACTTGTGTGAGTCTGGAACAGAGTGAAGGCATAGTGATGGGGTATCCATTGAGAGTGTATGTTCCCCATTCTGTGGAAATTCTTTTGACAAGAACGAAAACCCAATACATGACACATAGTCGGCTGACTAGGTATGAAAAGGTAATTTTGAGTGCAGATAATGTGACCATTGACAGATGTATGAATGTGAATCCTTCAACATCATTGCCAGACGAAGAGAATGTGATTGAAATGGATGAAGTAGATCACGATTGTCTGAATGTGCTCGAATACTGTACTAAACCAAGAGCTGATATACGAGATGAGCCTTTGAAAGAATCAGATTATATTCTGTTTGTGGATGGCTCATGTTTGAGAACGAGTGATGGAATTCTAAGTGCAGCATATGCAGTTTGCACAGTAGCAACTGTATTGGAAGCATCTTGTCTGAAAGGTGTACGGTCTGCCCAAGTTGCAGAATTAGTAGCTCTGATTCAAGCATGTAAGTTGGGAAGAAATGTACAGGTTACGATTATGACTGACAGCCAGTACGGCTTTGGGGTCGTGCATGATTTGGGTCAGAATTGGTCACAAAGGGGTTTCTTGACGTCTGCAGGGACGCCCATCACAAATGGAGATTTTGTGAAAAAGTTGCTTGAGGCGATACAGCTGCCTAAACAGATTGCTGTCGTAAAGTGCAATGCACATAAAAATGGGGAAGACTACATTACTGTTGGCAACAAATATGCTGACGAAATGGCACAGTACTGTGCAAAGAATGTGGTATCTTTGAATAAATGTCGTGAAAGAGAGCATATTTCTTGTCCTTTGCTTTTTACTAACTCTATTGAAACATGGGATGAGGTGAGACAGTTACAAGAAGCTGCAGAAGACGAAGAAAAAGATACTTGGCTAAAAGCAGGATGTAGAAAACATGAAGAAACTGATGTATGGGTTTACAGGGATGAGAGACCAGTTATGCCTGATAGCATGATTTCTGACATGGCACGGATGTACCATGGGCAAGCCCATATTGGGAGAGATTCAATGATCAGACTTTTTAGACAAACACGGTACAATCCAAAATTCAGAGCCATAGCTGAGAGTCTTTGTCAGAGATGTCTTATTTGTCAACAGTTAAATCCAGGAAGGAAGACAGTAGTGAGTCTAGGAAGAATAGGACGAGAAGGGGGTCCTTTCACCAGAATGCAAATGGATTTTATTGAAATGCCACCTTGCAGCAGATTGAGGTATGTTCTAGTGGTCGTCTGTTTGTTTTCCCGTTGGGTGGAGGCATATCCAACAAGAAGGAATGACAGTATCACAGTAGCAAATCTTTTGCTGCGAGAATTCATTCCAAGGTATGGTTTTCCAGTCACGATTGAAACAGATAGAGGAACACATTTCCAGAACGAATTAGTTAAACTGATTTGTGAAGCACTTAGTATTAAACAGAAACTGCATTGTGCATACAGACCAGAGGCTTCTGGAATAGTAGAGCAAGTGAATGGAACGATCAAGAACAGGTTAGGAAAAATGTGTCAAGCTACAGGACTCAAATGGCCAGATGCTCTGCCATTAGTTCTGATGACAATCAGAAGTATTCCGGAAAGGAAGACTGGACTCAGTCCACATGAAATAATCATGGGACGAGCAATGAGACAAGCACAAGTACCTGTCAACAAGCTACTGACTATAACTGATGATCTAGTACTGGATTATTGCAAAGGATTGGCTGATGTGGTGCGTTCTGTGTTTCATCAGGTTGGACCGGATGCGACCACTCTTGAAAGAAAACCAGCTCACGATTTGAATCCAGGAGATTGGGTTCGAATAAAAGTCCACCGGAGAAGAAACTGTTTGGTTCCTCGCTGGGACGAACCACGACAAGTGATCCTAGTGATGACCACCGCAGTCAAGTGTGCAGGAGTGAAACACTGGGTACATGCCAGCCACACCATCAGAGTTCCAGAACCTAAAGATCGACATGTGAGTCGGCATCTGGAAATATCAGATAACAGTTCAGCATCAGAAAGAGAAGAGGAGACAAACAGGGTGCCAGAACCTGAAGATCGACCTGTAAGTCGACATCTGGAAAACCCAACTACAAGTGCAATGATAGAAGAAGAGGAGATAGAAGAAATAGCTGAAGTTCCAGAATTTGAAGATCGACCTGTAAGTCGACATCTGGAAATATCTGACACCAGTTCAGAATCTGATACAGAACATTCAGAAGGTGAAGAAATTCTAAAAAGAAAGTGGAATTTTGAAAGCATAAGAGAAGAAACTGAGCCAGAAGATAGTGACAGTGAACAACCAAGTACAAGTTGTGGTAAAATTCCTTCGAAAATAATATTAATAGATGAAGAAGGAGAGTTTCAAACCAAAAGTTAGAAAAATCGGAAAACCCCGAGGAGCAGTAGGGACAGATAGTCAAACACAAGAACAGGGAAATTTAGAAGCAGATAGAGAAACTGACACGAAATCGGAAGAACCTCGAGGAGGGACAGAAATAGGTGAACGAAGGAAGATAAGAAAAGAACCACAAGTAGATGAAAGCGAAATTATACGCTTTAAAATAAGAGGGAATAACGAAAGGATTGAAACAGAATCAGAAGAAAGTGGAGAAGAAAGAAATGAAAAACTAGAGACAAGAAAAAGAAATTGGAAAACAGAAAGAGAGGAAAAAGGAAGTGAAGCAAAAAGGCCAAGGAAAGGAGACAATTGGCCCAACGAAGTAAGAAAATTAAGATACAGAATCATAAAATTGGATGGGAAGAGTGCTGAACAAATGAATGAAATAACAAGTCAAAAAGAGCAAGGAAAACAAGGTGGAAAACACTTGCAGAAAACGAAAAGAATAAAGAAAGTAAATCAAAAGTATAGATCGCCTGAATGGTTGTATCGTGCTTTGACTAGTCACAAAGAAGAATTGAACACTCACGAAAACCCAGAACAAAGAAACCTGATGGGAGAAAGTGAAGTGCAACAAACCTGAAGCAACAAACCTGAAGAAGTTTAGATAGTTTACCGGATTTGACAAAAACACTGAACTGACAAATTTACCGGATGTGACAAAGAAAGAATTCTGAAAAAGAATTAAAAGAAAGTACCAAGCAAAGATAAAAAAAAAATTGGAAGAACAGAGTGGCAAGCAAGTCATTTCTGAGGTGTAGTGACACAATTTTCTAGAAAACAAGTAAATAAGGTTAGAAGACAAAATGGAGAATACTAGAGATAGAAAGTGTAGATGTGAGTTTTTAAGTAGATGGTGCAAGATGTGCTGTTTTTGTACAGGTTTATTAATAACAGTATGGGTGGTTTTAGCAATAACTATTCCAATTAGTTTAGCTGTAGTAGAAAAGTCTAATAACACTGAGAAAGAAAAGGGAGCTAACACTCAAGAGCCAGTTATTTTAAAGAGTAGTGCAGAATTACATAAGGACAAATCAATAACAGATTTTTCAAAGAATGTTTTTACTAAATTACTGTATGAGTATGTAGAAACAATGGATGTAAGAGATTGCTATGTTTGTATGCAGTTGCCTGCATCTGTAGCAGAGGGTGTGACTTATCACCTCCCTTTGACGTATGGAATAACATGTAGTGTATTAGCAAGCTTATTTTATAAAACAGGTAGATTAGAATATTATTACACTAATATAGATAAGATTTTTGCTAAAGTTTCTGTAGTTCCCGAGCTTAACAAAATAAAAGAGGGAAAGACGTTTGGTGAATATTTCTTAGAAGATAAGATCTTAACATCAGATAATATATTTAGGTACAACCTTACCTGTGAGTTAAAGAAGGAAGAAAAGGTATTTTTAGAAATGGTTGAAGAGCGAAGAGTGAAATTTGAAAGAAAAGTGATAGAAGAGACAAAAACACCTCTTTGGGCATTTGAGGAAGACCATCATGACAAGAAAAAGACATATGCAGCTATGACTCTGGATTGGCCCCAACAGGGAAGGTTGTGCATTAGAAGAAATAAGACAAGATATGACAATTATTTTGTGGGTCCAAGCAATTGCCATGACAATTATCAAATTCTAGGTGGATGGGGATTCAAAGGGGGAAAATATCCAATATTTCCAGGGATTTATTATGTTTGTGGGAATAGGGCTTATTATAGGTTGCCGGACCATTGGTATGGGTCATGTTACTTAGGCCTGGTCTTTCCAAAGATTTTTCATGTGGATAGAAAAGAAAAAGGAACACACAAAATGATAAATACCTTTACACGTAGAAAAAGGGAAAGTTTATCAGAAATAGTAGGTGATATTTTTGGTGCATTGATACCAGCAGTGGGAATATCTTTGAATGCATTTAGAATTCGGAAATTATCCACAGTGGTAGATCGTTTATCTACAGATACTGCTGGAGGGTTCTTAATGGTAAATACCGAGATGGTTGCCATGAGAGCTATGGTGATGCAAAATCGTCTTGCCCTTGACATTCTTTTGGCAAAAGAGGGCGGAGTCTGTGGAATGTTGAAAGTCCAACATTGCTGCACTTACATTCCAGATAAAAGCGAAAATATACAGAAGTATATAACAAATATTACAAATTTGCACAAAGAACTTGTTCCACTGGAGGTTGAAAGTGTTTGGGGAAAACTTGGTAAAGGGTTTTCTTCTGTAACAAATTGGTTAACAAGAATGAGTGGATTAATAATAGGGAAAGTTATAATAATAGCAACCATGAGAATAATAATAATATTAGTACTGAAGCTTGCAGTAACATGTATAAAGAGAAGAAGAAGGCAGAATAAGATAGAAAAAGAAAACATGATAAACAAGGAAAGAGAGAGAGAAATAGGTGAAATAGAGTTAGAAGAAATAAAAGAGAACATGTACAAGAAAACGAAGAAACAAGTTGAAAGGGATACGGAAGTATAAACTAACAAAAGCAAATGGATAAAAGATATATGCTGTCTGAGAAAATTGTATAACTTGGGTTTTTGTGGTGATATTAAAAATCACCAAAGGGGGGAGTTGATGGAGCAGGGTAAATGTAAAAATGTTAACCTCCTAATATTCTCGTACAATATTAATAAACATGTTCGTTTAAGTAAATAACCAACAATGTATGTTAAAGGGTTAATGGTAACACGCAATTCAGTGTGCAAATTAATTGACTTATAATTGTTTACGTTTCTAACATAACATAACATTTGCGTACTAATTTAATAATAAATGCATGATTTTGTGCTTTTAAATAAAACGTGTGGTTGCAAAATAAAGCAATGGTAAGTAAGGGACAGCTTTATATGTTGCTTCTGCTAGGTAATACCTAATTGGGGTACGTAGAAAGACGGGAGGGAAACAAAAGGGTTTATATTTCTTTGTTTTAATAACATTTTGTTTATCTTTGAAAATAGTGCACTTAGACCTGCCGAGCAGCAATATAAAATGGCCGCGATTTACTAGAGTGCGCATGAGCGGATGAGACCATGTGATAGAGGAGAGAGGCTGTGGAAAACGGATGATCACGTGCTGATGCCGAGAGGCTAAGATGAAAGTATGGTCAAGGCTGCTGTGACCCTAAAGAGCAGATGTGTGCCAAGATGATCAGCAAGAAGCGTGAGAAGCCTGGATGAATCAATAGAAGGAACTGTATTATACAAAATGTAGCAGAAAAAGATACAATTTGGACTGATTGAAACGGATGAGCAAGTGCATGAACTGTGGGAAATGATGCTTGCATGGACATTCCACACGGAACTGGTTAAGACCAGGAAGTTTGATTAAAATGTATATGGACCTGAGTTTTTGACCAATGAGAATGAATCGCGCCATGTAAGAAGAAACATTTTATGCTGCAAGCTAGAATTAGGGTATAAGAAGACCTACTCTTGGTGGGAGGGGTTAGAATGCTGCGGGATGCTGCGGGAGATGCTGAAGAAGTTAGATGCTGTAGATGGGAGAGTTTGCGGTTGCTGATGCTGACGAGCTGATGCTGCTGCTGTTATTTTCCTTTTCCAGTTGAGTATAAAGATGCTGCTTTAGGAGAACTTTTATTAATAGATTTTATTAGAATTATTAGGATTTCCCCAGAGAGATAGATAGGTTGATTTATAGAGTTCTTAGTATGATAACCTCGTTTTTTTCCGTCTAATAAAAGTGCCATGCAATTTCAAACCATTCTTATAATGATGATAAATGCAATGATCTGAATAATAAACTTAATCTAAATTTCATGCATTCAACTTTATATAAACTTTATTATTCTTTAAACAAATGACTCAGTGATTTTCTTTAGCATAATGATTAATAATGAAATGATAAAAGAGTTCATTGTGATTGAGCTGGTCTTAATCACCATCAACTGATTCCTACTAGTTGGTCCATCGACCAATGAGCGGAATACCTTAAAAGCAAATGAGAAATACTATGTCATTATAAAAGAGGTATCCCGTCTCCTTCCAGCGAATTGTTTTTCTCCTAGGTACATTGACGGAGGAAATCCAGGGAACAAATGAGTAAGTGAATGTATATGCAGTGTTATGGGCCCCACCGTCATATGGATATAGTGTGTGTGTTAGAGAAATAATTGCACCTGGATGATCAAAGCATAATAGGAGAAATTATTTTTATTGTTAGCGCTGGATCACAGCTTAAACTTCTCAAATCGCCAGGTCCAGACGGGTTCTCAGCCCTCTTCTATAAAAAATGTTGCCACATCCTAGCTCCGATACTGACGAGATTATATAACTCTTTTGGGAGCCTAGGATCGATCCCTTCCAATATGTTAGCGGCGGCGATAGTGGTACTACCCAAACCGGGGAAGGATAAACAGGAGTACAGGTCATATAAACCGGTATCCCTTCTTAACGTAGACCTGAAATTATTCACGGGCATATTGGCCACGAGATTAGGTCCGCTAATGCCGAATATAATAGAACCCGATCAGGCAGGGTTTATTCAAAATCGGCAAAGCGGAGACAATACGAAGAGGATCCTCCACTTAATAGACAAGGCACACCAAACGAACATGAATGCGCTTTTACTGACGGTTGATGCCGAAAAGGCATTCGACCGGGTGGATTGGAGATTCTTGGAACTGACTTTGGCGCATTTTGGGTTGGGAGACAGGTTCCGGGTGTGGGTGGGTTGTTGCTATGGTGCTCCCACAGCCTCAATCAGAGTTAATGGTATCTCCTCTCATCCTTTTTTCATCCTACGGGGCACCAGACAGGGGTGCCCGCTGTCACCCCTCCTGTTTGCACTGTACATTGAACCGCTAGCACAGAGGATACGGGGCAACCTGGAGATTAAAGGGATCCCGTTTGGGGGGGGAGTCGCATCCTATTAGCCTATAATCGGATGATATCATAGCAGTGCTGGAAGAACCAAGGAGTTCACTTCCTGCTTTTTTAAAGTAACTAGAGGTCTTTGGACAGGTCTCGTGATTCCGGGTTAATGTTGGCAAATCACTAATACTCAATCTGAACCCAACAAGCCGAGCTTCCCAGAGCGAAAGGGAAGAGATCCTGGGGATCCGGGTGGTGGAGTCGGTTCCTTACTTAGGGCTCGAACTGGCAGCTACAATTAATCAAACGATCAGGTTGAACTATGAAAGGCTGACGCAACAGATTAAAAGGAAGTTGAGTAGTTGGGGGTAGCATCAATTATCGCTTCTGGGGCGGGTGGCGGCGATCAAAATGTCCATATTACCGATAGCATTGTACTTATTTCAGATTTTGCCAGCTACCCCGCCAGAGGGTATCCTCACCTCACTGCAGAAGCAAATTATTCCTTTTGTGTGGGCCGGGGCTCGACCACGCGTGAGACGAGAGCTAGGATATATGAGCCCGGAGAACAGGGGTTTGGGGATCCCGAACTTATTGGATTATTTCAAAGCGGCCCAATTGAGATATCTTGTGGAATGGAGTAGGCCTGAGTCCGAAAAGTGGTGGGTATTCCAAGATAGAGCACTAGCGGGGCTCCCTCTGTGGAAGGTCCCCTTTTTGAAGAAGTCGAACAGACCCCAAAGTTTACTGAGGTCACCGATCACAAAATCTGTGATGAAAGTATGGGAGGGGGTAGCTACTACAAGGGGGCTCACGATGTTTCTGTCACCCATGACGCCTCTGTTTGGGAATAGAGAGTTCACTCCAGGACTAGAGGATAAGGCATTCCAGGCTTGGCACGACACACCATGCAGATCAGCAGGGCACCTGTTTGATTTAGAGGGCATAATTCCATTTCCACAGATACGGAAAGATCACGGGATTCCGGAAACGGAAAGGCTATGCTACATGCAGCTACGACATTGGGTGCTTCAACCTGATATACGGCCACAGGCTAGCCGCAAACTGATGCAGTACGAGAAATGGTTGATAACAAAACAGAATGACAAGGGGTTGATCTCGGAATTGTATGCTATGTTTAGGCAGTCGGCTCAAACGCTACTCACACCTAGCCAGAAAAGATGGGTGAGAGAACTTGGAAGAGAGCTATCTCAGAAGGAATGGGAGGGGATCTATTATAGAGCGAAGCATACATCACGTAATGTTGCCAGTATTGAAACGGCTATTAAAATAGCCACGTACTGGTATCTTACGCCTGTCTGTCTTAATAGGGGCAACCCGGATCGGAGCCCTACATGCTGGAGAGGCTGTGGGGAGGAGGGAACCCTGGTGCATTTATTGTGGGAATGTCACATTATTGGTCCAGAATCTTGGATGACATTGATCAACAGTTTGACACACAGATACCGAGATTACCAGTATATGTGGTACTGGGCTTACCCAACCCACTAACATACCCACTCAAAAGCAGTAAGGGACGACAGATGGGGTTAGCATTGGGGGCAGCTCTTCAAAATATTCTGACGCACTGGGGGACACAAATACCACCCACCTACGTAGGCTGGCTACACAGGATATGGTATATCCTAGGAATGGAACGCACCAACGCCTCCTTGATTGGTTCTGAAAATGCATTTCAAAAGGTTTGGAAACCATTTCTCACCCTGTTGTCAACAGAGTTTAACGAAATCACTTGCCCGAGGTATCTACGAGTGTTATGCCTTACGGAGCCAGACCTAGCGGCCCAAATCCCTCAGACCATCCAAAATGAGTTACCTCCGAGCTCTCAATGAAACCAGTAAGGGAAGTAATAAGACTACCGGTAAGGGAGGGGGGGCGTTTTGTTGGTTTGTAATTTGATGGTTTGTCTTAAAGAGACGGGACTCGCAATACAATGAAGATTACGCATATTGGGACAGAAACAGTTGCATGAAAACTGGTATTAGGAATGTAATGCGAGGAACAGATTCTCAAAGATCTACGTTGTATGTAAAGCAAATAAGAGTATGTTGAATAAGCATGATGTATTACTTACACCATTAATAATAATAAAAAGATTTAAACATAAAAATTGGATTTGTATATGCTACTAAGTGCAAAAATTCATAAAAATTAAATTAAAAAAATCACAAACATGCACACAAATCAACAGACATGGAAGCACCCATAGGCATATAAAAATATGTTCTAACACTCTTGTACACATACCATTAAAATTGTTGGAAATTCATACGCAGGCACCCAAGGACACACAAAATCCCGAATAAGCACTCGGGCTCAAACACACCTTTACATACAAGCAAAACAAAAAGGACCCAACTTTGGATGCTCCTGATTGGGGGGTTTACATTTAACGCACCTGGTAAAATGCATTACAGCAGATATAAAAATTCTACCAGGTCACCAATAATACGTCTCATAGAGGAGATAACAAAAAAGAAAGTACATTCACATACGAACAATACCGATGAGAATTCCTTTTCTTTTTTGTGCAATGGCTGCGAGGCTGACCCAGAGTCTCTCTCTATTGTGTATATTATTTTTGTTCATGACATGAACTCTGTCAGAAAGCCAGTGGTGCCTCGAGTAACAAATAGAAATTAACATATTTAACTTAGATTAGATTAGATTAGATTAGAATAGATTAGATTAGATTATTTTCTGTAAAGCTCATTGTTGACCTTGTCCTGGCGCTTGGCCTATGGGAAAAATCAAAAGACAATCTAGAAAGCACAGAACAGGAATTCTCACAGAATTTTTCAAAAAAGTGATAATATTCATCATGGTCAAAAAGAAAAACTGGAGGATTATCCACAGAGACTTCCAGTCCAGGAGAAGTAAAGCGGTTGAGAACCTGAGCCCTAGAGGAGCACAGAGTTCTGGACAGGGAATAAGGGAGAATAACAGTGGCGGCGCCTCCTATATGGCGGAGGAGCGTCGCCCCACTGCTTTCAAGCAGTGCTAGAAGCAAAAACATAGAATGATAATAACTTTTAGTTATTATCATTTTATGTTTCCTTTGCGGACGGGCGGGTAGGCGGGGCTGCTCTGCTAACGGAGCAGGGCAGGGGAGGAGTGGTTCCCCCTCACCCGCGAGCCATGCCGGCCGCAACTGGAGAATAAGCAGCTGTAATAATATAGAACAGAATGATGTATTGATTGATGGCAAGGGTAAAGCGCATTGATCAGGCATGGCTTGTGAATGGACAGCAGGTGCAAAGAATACAAGTGTGCAGAAGTATGAGGTGACTTACCTAGTCCTAAGATCAGACAAGCCTCAGCGTTCTGATTTGGGAGCACTCTAAGGAATAAATATGGAGGGATATACAGTAGAAGAATTAAACTAGCCTGGACTATGTCTTTCCTACAAAAGTCCAGAAGTAGAGGCAGGGTTGTGCATAAATATTTAAGAAAGAGGGACAGGATGATGATAGCTTGTTAATATGATCTGTAAACGAAAGCAGAGAGTAGAAAATAACTCCACAGTTGGAAACCAACTCCAAAGGAGCTGGAGGAAGGCACAGATCAGAAAGTAACCAGATCCTGTCCAACGGAGAGGGCGGGCTGCTGAAGGCAATGATCTCCGTCTTATCAGAATCTCAGCACAAATATTACTGTCCATCCAGGAGTAAACAGAGCTTATAGAATCCTCAAATTGACTTTGGAAGAAAATGGGATCCCCATTCAGGTGGATATTCAGTTGAGCATCATCGACATAGGCATAAAATCTTAAGCTGAAGGTGCGAATCAGAGTGGCCAAAGGGGCCCCAGATATCCTGAAAGGTTGGGGGGGTGCTCAAAGGATAGCTTTTGGGAACGTCATGTATGACCATCCTAGAGGCAGACTTGAAAGGGAGAAATAAGACAGTCTTAGAGTAGTTCAGAATCATCAGAAAGGAGGTTAGCGAGTCTAAGGCTGGGTCTCTCACCTCGATCGAATATCAAAAGGGAGTGAAACGTCTCCACTTGGAGCGAAGCAAAACCAATGCATACTGGTTATCTACAATGGATGAGATCAGGCTCTTCAATAAACACAGATCATTTTCTAACGATCTGTTAACATTGCAAAGGACAATAAAATGGAACAGACTGTGACAAACCCCATGGTACACTGCATGCTACCCACCATGCAAATCTAGAAAAACTTCATTTCTGGGATGTGCGCTCCTATTCCATTTCATCTCCTAGAATAATTGGTAACTAAGGGCCACATGTATCAATATTTCAAATAGCGATTACCTAATTGTGATTCTCTGCGAATCGCAATTAGGTAATCGCTATTTGAATGTATGAAACTCCATGGGCCAGATGTACGAAGCACTTTTCAGCTCGCCAACGGCCCGATTCATAGAATTGGGCTGTTTGCGACCTGAAAAAAGCATTTTTAAATGTACAAAGCCCTATTTTCGATTCGGCAAGCTATTACCAAATCACAATTTGGGTTTGCGAGTTGCTATTAGGAAGGGGCATGCCAAGGGCATCCCTTCCTAATAGCGAGTCACACTGGTATGTAGGAATGTTTTTCAAGTTGGTGGTAACCCATTCGCAAACAAGAAGGGTTCCCCAAGGGACTCCTTCCCCTTTGTAAATGTGGGTACCAACATTTTTTAAGAGCAGGCAGTGGTCCGTGTCCCCTGGACCAGTGCCTACTCTTAAACAAGCATTGGCATAGCCAATAGGTCTCGCTTTTTGGACCTTATAAGTATTTAGTTATGCAGCACAATATCCTTGGTGCAACAACATCAACCGTTGCATGGCTAAACACTTATAAGGTCCCAAAGGCGAGACCTATTGGCTATGCCAATGCTTGTTCCCTGAGGGATTAGCTCAATATTCTTGAGGAGGAAGAAACTCTATATATGTAGGAAAGAGATGAGTACTGAAGATCTTCCAACTTCATGGTACAAAAACATTAAATATTTGCCCTAGGGTCTTAAATCATCATTTAGAAGACAGTGGTAGTAACGTCATCATTTAGATGACAGTGATTTAGAAGACATCCAGTGAAAAAAAGCCAGACATTTAGTTTGTCCTCTATATTTTCCCTCATGATTTAGAGTGCAGGGAAGACTGAATTCTGGTGGCAGAGCCACCACTGGATTTACCTCCGTTAATTCCCTCATAGCAAAACCAACCCCAGTGGAAATGGTATCCTTTCTGTTTGGAATCCCCTATAAACCATGACATTGCTGTACAGAAAATGCAACCCAAGCTGTGGGGGAAAGCTGCACGTGTGGGACATTAAGGATGTGCTTTCTAAATATGGACGTTGCCGTCTTCAGGAATTACGTGTGATGACATGTTCATCATTCCAGCGTGGCAAGGTGGAACTGCTGTCATGGATCATTTTCTCCAGTGCTGCTCCTTGCATGGATGCAGAAACCACTTCTGGGGGAAAATGTCTGCTTTGACAAAAGACAAGTTGAAATTTGGCAATTCAAGTGCCACTGGCACTGCAGCAATGCCGCCTAAGCCATACAAGAGTATCGTCAGCCGTCTAATTCTAAGTGGGTCTCGCTTCTGGGACCTTATAAGTATTTAGTTATGGCTGCCGCTATGGTTTCGAGGCGCTGCTACTCCGATCTCCACGTTGCTGTTTCGCTCTCTCTCTCTCCTCAGCAGGTCTTCGACTCTTCCGAGGCAGTAAACACAGCCCCCTCCATACATCCGTGGTCATAGTAGCTCAGCTCCCTGGCAGTCAGACAGATCACCGTTTACTACTTCCTGCTGTGACTCCGCCCTCTCCCAAGCCCCACAGTGCTCTTTAATATCATTAACCCGAACTCAACATCCCCCGCTCATCAGCTGAGCCGGACTGACTTCAGAGAATGAATCAACTCCGCCCGGGAAGGACCCCACTCACAGCAGCATCAGAACCCATGGAGGGCTCGGGCGGAGTTAGGGAAGGCCTGCAGGTGCAATAGTATGATGGGGCTTAGCGTTTTATGTCTGGCGTGCAGGAAGTCATATAACAAGCCTTCGGTCCGGGTCCTGCGGGTCGTGTGATCCCGGAATACAGAGCGCGTCTCTCCTGGTCCCTTCGGTTCTTCGCGGGTCGAAGCTTGCATGAGCTGGCGGGGTCTGCAGGTCCTGGGGGCAGAGGCCACACACATCTGAGCCTTCGCGGCACAGCGGGCCAGATCTGGACGACTAGTCGACTGAAACAACAACGAGAGGAGCGGGGGCGAGGGCGAGCGAGCGCGGCAGCCTGCTCAGCTGACCAGACACTCGTGCGTCATGGCCTTTTCCCCGCACGGCCGGCATATGTTTCCAATTATCGCGCACGCGTCTGGGCACGATAATTGGAAACACATGTTTGCCGCGCGTACCCATCCCAAAAAGGCCAGCCACGACGCACGAGCGTTTTTGGGACTGCTTTTCAAACTCGCTTACTAAAATACTTCGCCTCTAGCAGCGCTTGCGCGCTACTCGAGGCTCGACCTAAAAATGAAAAGGAAACTTTTCATTTTTGTTTTTTAAACGCATCCCGTTTTCCTTTAGGGAAAACGGGCTGAATTTCAAAATAAAAAACTGCTTTATTTATAAAGCAGTCACAGACATGGTGGTCGGCTGACCCTAGCAGGCCACCATCCCTGTGAGTGCTGGCCATTCCCAATGGGTTACAAATTGTCACCTGCCTCATAAATGAGGCAGGTCCCTTGCGACCCATTGGGAATCGCAAACAGTGTAAAACACACTGTTGTACATAGCTGTTTGCGATTTCCTAATAGCGAATCGCAAAAATTTGGTATTAGGAAATCGCAAACGGAAGTCTATGTACATCTGGCCCCATGAGTTTCATTTAGCATTTCCTAATGGGTCGCAAATCGACCTACCTCATTAATATTAATGAGGCAGGCTGCAATTTGGGACCCATTAGGAAACGCAAAAAATCACAGGGATGGTGGCCAGCTGGGGTCAGCAGACCACCATGTCTGTGATTGCTTTTAAATAAAGCAATCTTTTTTTTTTTAAGGAAAACAGGCTGCGTTTAAAAAATATATATGTTACGCTTCCTTTTAATTTTTTAGGAGTAGGCAGTGGTCCGTGAGTCCACTGACTGCTTTTAAAAAACTTTTTCGCTACCATTCACAAAGGGGAAGGGGTCCCTAGAGGATCCTTTCTGTTTGCGAATGGGTTACCGCCTCCTCTACGGAGTCGGTAAATTATGACTGCTTTGCAACCGCATTCTGGTTGCAAAACATTCATACATGCTAGTGCTATATGGTATTAGGAAGAGACTCCCTAAATATGCCCCCTTCCTAATGCTGAATCTCAAAAGTAAAATGCGATTCGGTAACAAGTTACTGAGTCGCATTTTGCCTTTAGTACATGGCTAAATGCATTTTACCGGTCGCAAACGTGCGGCTGCTAAAATGCTTCGTACATCTGGCCCTAAGACACTAGTAGAGCTGATCCTGAAGCTACTGCACCCCATCATGCTTGTATTTGCACCACGCGCCATCGATAAAAAGGCACTTCTAGAGTTGAGTCGGCAACCACGTGCAAGGCGCCAAGCAGATATCTCTAGCACCTTCATCTTGTCTATTTTCTCCAGTGCTGATCTTCTACCAGCTGCATGTAAGATAATGCAATTACCCCAGTTTACCAGCTGCTGTGGAATGCAACAGTTATTTTTCAATAGTGGTGGTTGTGCTTACTGAAGACAGAGCTATGAACCAAATAACCCAATACCACAGTGTTTTTGCGTGGCTTTAATGGAAGACTCAGATGACACAACAAGGCAGCCCCATCTGACCATTTAGTGTGTCTCATAAAAGTTATGTAATGATCAAACAAGCATTGGCAAATAACACAGGTCTCACTTTTGCCACTGCTTGTTTACTTGAAGTATTGGCTTTGCCATTGCTTGTAGATTTCCATCACAAAAACTAGCAAACCCAATACCAGCAGTCTGTCAATAGTGGTGGTTCTGTTTGCTAAAGACCGAGCCATGGTGGGCATAGAAACTCAATAAAGACTTGCATAAACATGGTCCTATGCAATAGCACATGTGCTTTTGCATGGCTTTAATGGGAGACTCCGATGACAGAATGGGGCGGCCTCATTTGACCATTTGGTGTGTCTGATAATCCTAAATAATGATTAAACACGCATTGGCAAAGATCAAAGTTCTTGGCATGATTGCTTACAGCATTGATTTTGCCAAAGCTTGTAGATTTTTATCAACAAACATTCGCAAAGCCTAAACTGGCATCCTATCAGTTTTAACTGTGTTTTTTATGCTTTGAAGATATCCATGAGATTGTGTAAAGACACAATGTGATGCTCGTCTTAAAGTGTTATTTATTTTTAGTTTCACGATGATCACCACGTTGCCTAACGCATCATCATAGCCCTCTTGGAAAGAATATAACTCTTCAAGATGTCTGGACTAAGTACTTCAACAAGCAATAGCAAAGTCAAAAGCATGAGTGGCAGTAGACGGCGGAGGGACCGCAACCTACTTGAGGGGGCAGTAGACACAGTAAAGGGGAGCAGAATGATCTGGGAATAGAGGGGAAGCGTTACTGCCATAACTACAAAGAACTACTTAACTACTACTATTACTGAAATGATAAACTACTTAAAACTGCAGCCAGACACAAAAGCCAATGGGAGAAATCGTTCCATGAAATGCACAGCTTTAATGACCACCCTTCCAACCAATGGCAACTCTTAAAAAATGTCAACAGTTCGTCAGGAAAGAGGTTAGCCACTCTAAGGCTAGGTCTCTCACCCTGATCGAAGAATGAAAGGGAGAGAAAAGTCTCTAGCTGGAGGAAAGAGATCAGACTCTTACATAGACACATAATTTTATAGCAATACTTTAACATTATAAATGTTGATAAACTGGAACACTGGAACATGGTGTACACTGCATGTAATCTGCCATGCTGATCTGGCAATTCTCAGTTCTGGGTGGTGCTCGCTCGTTGTTTCCTCCCCTAGAATCAGGATTAAACTAGGAACTGACAGCCACTGCAGTGCACCACAACATCTTTGCAAGTTCTGAGACAAGCATTGCCAAAGTCATTATGTCTCGCCATGTGGATCTTTTGGCTTTGCCAATGCGGTTTAGTGGTCGGGGAGAGGGTATTGTGTAGGGAAAAACACACGGGTAAGAGCAACATCGAGTGTGAGTGGTGTTTTCCAGTGGTGAGCACACGATGGAGTGGTCAACATGGATGCCAAAGAGAGCGGAGGTTGCAGGGGGGAAAACCACGCAAGGGAGGGAATAACCAGATGCTCGGGGGCTGGATGAACACAACATAGAGGGTAACAGAGCAAAGGAGAAAGGAAAAGTTTGCGGGGGATGCAGACAAGGGAGAGAACAACACAGAGCATGGGGGGATTTGGGTGGAGAAACACATGAGGCAGAGAGCAGCACAGAGCTTGGAGTGGTTTACATAGGGAGAAGTACATGGAAGAGCGCAACACAGAGGGGCATATGTACAAGCCCCTATTGCCACCACAACGTCACTTTCTGACATTGTGGTGGTGATAGGGACTTAGCCTTATTTACAAGGCAGCGTTAAGCCACTTAATGTGGCTTAACGCTGCCTTGTAAATAAGGCCCCCTTTCACGCTATGGTTAGCGTGAAAGGGGTGGGCAGTGGGTGTTGCGGTGGGCGTTCCACCTCAACAACCATTGATTTTGACGCTGCCCCCTATGTACAAGGGCAGTGTACATAGGAGGCAGCGCCAAAATTAAGACCAGGTAAAACCTGGTCTTAAGTTGGCGAAATGAGGAGAAATGCATATTTCTCCTCGTTTTTGCTTTTTCCATGTGTGCTGCCTTGTGCAGCACACATTGAAAAAGCAAACTGCCATGGATTGTTTATGTACAGGAAAGTCCCCCTTCCTGTACATAAACAATCTGTAAAAAAAATGCCATTTTGTGACTTTCATGTGTGCTGCATGAAGCTGCACACATAAAAGTGACAAAATTGCTTTTTTGGATTGTTTATGTGCAGGAAGGGACAACGCAGGGGGAACACAGGGCTGCACCATATCCTTGTAAATATGCCTTGAGTTTCTGAAGTGGCGGAGTAAGGCGTTAAGCCATGACAGCTAACGCCTGACTCCGCCACTTCCTCGTACATATGCCCCAGAGTGTGGGGATTGTAGGAAGAAACACACAAAGCACAAGAGCAAAATGGAGCATGGGGGGTTGGGCTGCTTTGTGTGTGGGGAAGCATATGAGGGAGAGAGCAACATAGATTGTGGGAAGTACACAAGTGAGAGCAACACAGGGTGCGGCGGGCAGGGTGGCTTTGTGGGGGGATGCACATGATAGAGAACACAGAGCGCTGGAACAGTGACAGTTTGCATGGCCGAAGCAGACGATGGAGAGGGGAGCACTGAGAGTGGGGGCAGGGGTGCTTTATGGCAGTGAGAAGCACACAGGGAGAGAGCAACATGGAGAATGGGAAGGATGGGAGAAGCACACAAAGGAGACAGCAACACAGAGCATGGGGTGGAGGGTATCACGAGAAAACGCACATGAAGGAGAGGGCAGGAACAAACATGCACGCCCATGAATGGTGAACGTAAAAGAAAAAAAGTTCCCTAAAAGTGACCAGTGGAAGGATACAAACCAGTCAAGCAAAAGAATTGTAAAGATGATATGCTGCAGTGGAGGGACAAACACAGGATGGACACGATGGGACTTGGAAAGCCATCAAAGAAGAAGCAAGCATGCAAATAAGAGTGACAATAAAGCCAAACAATGGTAATCAATGGGCTGGCTGTAAGCCCAATATAAATTCTTGGTAAGCCCAAAATATGTCTTTTGCAAACTAGACAGCTTGCACTGTCTGATAGGTGATACCTAACGAGGCTAGATGGTATTATCATTAGTTTAGAATTAACAACTAAAGTCATATTTTAAGGATTCTTTTAAGACTGTGTTGTTCACAGTAAAACTGACTTAAAAGTTTCAAAATTTACAGCATATTTTTCTAGAAACTTTACCCTATATGTTTTCTCAATTTTCCAAGCCGAACCTGTATTTTATCAACTTAAAAGAAATTTAAGTGAAGGTTGCCAAAAAGCAAAAAATCAACCGACACTGGTATTTTCTCCAAATTTGTCGGGGAAGTACTGAGAAAGAGCACCATCAAATACATGGTGACTTGACAAACTCTTTCTAAAGGCAATCAATCTCAAAGAAGTTCTGTTGATATGCTTTCATATTGTGCACTTGTGTTACTGGAGGATGAATGCATGTGAGAAAATGTACTTTCTTCCGTGGTCACCCCCACTTTTTGCGAACTTATGTCTACTGGTTTCTGAACTCTGAGCACTGGGGTACAGCTGCCCAGACCCCCAAATGTATGACCCCTAAAACATGACAGAATTGGCTAATACCCAAAGGACATATTTATCTTTCCAGTAACACCATAGTTAATGTAAATACGGTCTTAGGACTGCCTCACCTATTGTGCTATTTACTAGGCTGCTAATGAAAACATGAACTCCGACCTACATGTGTAACTTCACTCCTGCATCTTTTAAACCTGCAGTTAAAATAAAACTTTTTAACAGGAGGGAAACCCTACCTTTGAATATGAAGTAAGTCATCTCTAACTAGGCTTTGTATCCGATTTGAAATGATGCCTGGCATTTAAAAGTGAAACATGTACAAATGTAAAATGTGCATATTCCTGCACTAAACTGCATCAAAAGCTATTTTCAGTGTTAGAGCTGTGTTTGCTTCTATAAAGAAAAAGCTGAAGTAAAGTTAATGTGTTACGTCTGTATATTTGGTTTGGAATAAGCTACAGAGATGGTTCAATCACTGTTATGAATATATATATAATAAAAATTAAATTCAACCCTGAAGTTGGATTTTTGATAAGTATACAGGCAAGTGACTTTTAAAAAGTTATACTTTCCCAGCCTGAAGCCCTACTTGCTAATTAACACTGGCCTACCTGCAGCTAGCCTGTCAATGCTGCTTTGCTGAAGAGGGAAATACGCTCTGAGAGCTGAGACAATAGTTTGGGCCTAGCAGGATGGACTAGGAGAAATGTGACTTAGCTTAACCCAAACTATCATGGTCATGGGCAGCGGATATAGGAGCAACCTTCTGCCGCCGCCATGGACCCGTGTGATGTGTGGCAAAATACATGGACACTGCACCACAGCTAAGTATTGGTGGCATTGTCCACTGACACCCTACCGCTAATGGTTGCCACTTATGGTGCATGGTGTCTTCATTTGGTGTTTTATGGTTTGCTTTATTTCATGTATTTTCCCTTTGCTGTGCTGTATTTTGTCTGTTTCTTATTCTTTCGCCCATAATGCTACACATGTGCACAGAGCCTCTTTGTTCCTTGCCCACGAAGACTTGTGCCTCTTGTACCCTAACAGGCCTGTTCACTGCGGCCCTGTTCACTGGGACTACGTCTCACAGCCTCATGAGGCCGGTGGCCATATTGGGAGGGGCTCGGGTATAAAATGAGCACCGCCCATGACTGCACGCTCGCTGGCCTTGGTAGCAGACTTGCTCGGGACTCCGTCTTCCACGTTTGTGTAGGGTGCAGTCTCCGACGTCTCCAGGCATTCAATGGCAGCAATCAGGACAGCAAAGCGGACATGAATCGGTAACTGAACGGAACACTCTGGGCAAGCCCTTCCTGCTTACAGTGGCAAGTTTGAGATCAGGCTGATCTCGGGAGTAAGAGTGTATCATGCAGCATTAGATTGAATGCTCCAGAAAGCATCATTTTTGGAAACACTTGTATATACATTGCAAGTCAGGTCCTGCATGCTTTCACTGTAACTTTGTAACTGTTGGGGAAAACTACGACCTTTGTGCAACAATGTTTGAGAACAGAAGTAACAAGTTGACAAACTGTTTTGCAGAGTACAACAGCAAAACCCACTCAAGAATGCCAAAGAGTGGAGTCTGGTAGGTGTCCATGTTTAGTGGGTAGCATAGTGCTAAGTTAAATAACATATACTTTGTGATCATTGTTGATAATGTTGCCTTACTAGCTATTTGTACCATTGCTTTATAGACCTGTACCCTCCAGTCTCACCTAAAAAGATTACGGAACAGCATTCAGGTGATTATTACTGACAGAGATATTGGGATGGTTCGGAGGAGGGCGTAGGAAGGACTGATTTCAACTCTGCTCTTTTCCCTTACAGGTCTCTTTCCCTGCTGTCCCTTCCCCAACACCCTTTCTCCCACCTGGCCACTCCAATAGTCTGTAACACAACGGCATTCAGACTTGGTGGTGCCTGGAGGTGGACATTCTAGCACCAAGCAAGCTCCGAGGAATCGAGAGTCTAACCCAAACAGGGCAGCTTAGGAATGCTTAGGAAATTCACTAACTTAAAAGGGACCAGGGGAGACTTGTACTTTTATAGCTCAATGAGAAGGGAAGCCCGAAGGAGAGGGGTGTTTTGTTCCCTAAATACACTTTAGTCTCCTGGCTTTAGTCTCAAGGGAAGAGGTAGCTGACCCCAGAACCGGTTTGGAGTGGTTTAGTGAAAGGAGACAGCTGGCTATGTTAAACGCACACATAGGTGTACCATAAACTCCCTCCAAGGGTAGCAATATTTTACAATGTTGGACTATACTGAGAATGGTGCACTTTGGGATAGTTTGCAGTCAGGCAAACAGGATGGGCTGCGGTTGTGGGAAAGTTTGCCCTTCGAAGCGGTTTGCCCATTGGTCAGGGAGTGTCCAGGAGTCACTATTGGCTTGTGAACTGACCAAAAGTAGCACCTCACCCCCCCAGCCCCTCCGAACACTTTCTGGACCAGTAGGAGAACTGGCCCTGCTGTCTGTAACCTGTGTGGAGATCTTAGGGGGTGGACCTGTTCCCATTTGTGCACTGGACTAAGTAAGAAGTGGACTTGAAGGGTCAGTTGATTTACCTCCTGTGTGACTGCAGGGTTAGAACAAGCTGCAAGCGCCCTTTTTCCTGAAGTGACCAATTGACCAGTAACAACTGGAACTGATCTGGACCCTGCTTGTGGCCTCTGCTGGAGTAAGGCCTTAATGCCTTAGAAGTAGCCAAGAGGAGCTGATCCAGGAAGTCTGAAAAGTTGTTACTTAGAACATTTGTCATAGGCAAAGATGTCTGATTTCGAATGAACTTCATTGGAAAGAACTTTCAGGCTTTCCCCCTTGGAGCATTTTGAGCTCCAAAAAAGAGAATAATGAACTGCTATAGAGTCTGGCAGACAGGGTACCCCATTGCAGAGACAACAGAGTATCCTTCCTACCAAACCCTCGATCCACCCACCTCCTTTAGAGACCGATGGACCCTAAGTATTCTGATGATGAACCCGGTGTAGGCTAGGCTCCGCGACAATCCGTGTTGTGCAAGGGGGTCTTTGCACAATACCCAAAACCTGCTGAGCATGGCTGAATGCTGTGCACAGTATTCATTGTGCACCAAACTGCCTTAGCACACAGCCAAAGGCTGAGCATAGCCTGGGTTATCCTGCACATAGCTTGTTGGGTACCTAATATTGCACTAAATATTAGTTTTCATTAAGCCTGGGCGTAGTTTGCGTAGTAGCACTTCACGTAGCTACGTGAAGTACATTTTGAACTACACGTAGCTATGCAAATTGCGTAGCTGTGTGCTTGACTGCACTGTACAATAATTGCCAAAGGCATCTTGCACAGTGCAAGTTAAGATAAAATAAGTATCTCTGTCTTTATATGCTAAAATGCATATAGCATTTCACAAAAGTGAAATCAATAAATTAACAAGCAGTGAGAGAGGTGATGATTTTGGTATCCTCCCTAACCTAGGGAGAGAACCAAGCAGATGCCTTGAAAACAAAAAGCACATCTTTTGAACGATTCAGTGGTGGTCCCATCCTCTTAGGACCACCCCAAGCACAGTTATTGGCAAAAATACAATCCCAACCAAAGGCCCTGCAAAGCATTATGGGACGAGATTAGCAGTGGGCAGTGAATATTATAGTATCCAATATCAAAATAATTCTACAAAGAGCTGCAGTTCCACTAGTCGTTACTAGATGTCCCTCACGAGTCAAATGCAAAAGCTTCATGAAAGGGTTTCAATGCTTTTGCATTTGACTCGTGAGGGACATCTAGTAACGACTAGTTGAACTGCAGCTCTTTGTAGAATTATTTTGATATTGGACACTATAATATTCACTGCCCACTGCTAATCTCGTCCCATAATGCTTTGCAGGGCCTTTGGTTGGAATTGTATTTTTGCCCATAACTGTGCTTGAGGTGGTCCTAGGAGGAAGGGACCACCACTGAATCGTTCACATGATATGCTTTTTGTGTTCAAGGCATCTGCTTGGTCCTCCCCTAGGTTAGGGGGAACCCAAAATCATCACCTCTCTCATTGCTTGATATTTTCATTGTCAAAATTCATCTTTGTGAATTTGTTATATGCTTTTTAGCATAGAAAATTGCTTTAACAAAGCATTTGTATGTGTTTAATATACTGCTGCTACGCTACGTTGATTAGCAGAGTTTTTTACTCTGCTACGTGCAATTTGTGTAGTGCGTAGTAACACAAACTTTGCATGCTCCGTGAGCGTAGCAAAGTATTATGCCCAGGGTTAGTTTTCATTATTTTTACAGGATTTGTGAATCATATCCTGTGGAACCTCGGGAGGATCCAGGATTCACAAATTTATCAAGGGATTTGCAAAGCCTGTGATAAAAATAGTTTTTCGATAATATAAAAACATATATAATACAAAAACATTGATAATATAAAACATAGATTTGCAGATAGACAATCTCCATGGGATCGTAGTAGGACTACTGAAACTCTTTGTATTTAGCCCTTCCAAAGTATGCTGTATATAACCTTCAGATTATCTAATATATGGCTGCAAGCTGCTGAACCTTTCCTGAAGAACATCTCTCACGTGTCACTAGCTACCAATTGCGAAAAGAATTAAGGTGAACGTTTTGTGATCTGCTCCAGGGCCATTTATGGTCTTTGTACAAAATTTTTTAACAATCTATTTCTGATTCAAACCCATATCTCAGAATCTGTGCTCCTTGTCTACATGCCTTCTAACCATCCCCTCAATCAGAAGGGTGAGACATGGAGGACGTTCCTTCTCTCATGCAGCATCTTTGATGTGGAATGATCTCTCTGTGCAACTTCATGTGACTAATCATCACCTCCTGGCTTTCAGAATATTACTAATGATGTCATTCAACATGTCATGAGTGATGTAATATGTGAGGTCATAAGCAGTATATGGCAGGGGTGCAAATATAGTTAGATCTGTAAACTATAATTGGTAAATTTCAGAGGTCTTTTAAATGTTAGTTTTTACCCTATTTCAACACTTAACTATAATGTCATATACGAAATTGGGGTATTAGTTGAAGGGGATGAGAACCAACTTTAAATAATAATCACAATCCTTGTAAGGGTGAACCGTCAGTAAATAAATATATGCTTAACCCTCTGGTAACACGGCACAAAAGCAGTCAGCCTGAACTTGGAGACAGCGTGTAAAGTATTTATGCAGTACTCATACAGTAATAAAGTAAAAACACAACACAAAAAATATCCCAAACTAATGTAAAAAATAGAGTATATTTTTTTTTTTTAAATGACAAAAATCCAATAATTACAACTGAAGATAAGAATTTTTAAAGTTTTAAGTAAAAATAGTGCCAAAAAGCGCCAACTGCAGTTATCTGGTCGCACTAGATTGGGTCAAGTCAAAAGTTTAGGCCGACTGCGATGGGGCATGGGTCGGATACTCGAAACAGGGTATGCCGGTGGAAAGATTACCTTCTATCTCTGAAACTTTATGGTGAAACAGTGGTCATCGATGAGTTGTCGGCGGGCATGATACAAGCTGGATCCGAAGCAAGGTTCAAACAAAGCAGGTTGCTGAAGAGCGGGGTCCCAACATGGTCATCTATGAAGACAGGAATGCTCTGAGTGGGTGAAGTCAGAAGTCTGTGCCCAGGAAGGCCTCAATGTCGATGGGTTTCTGCTTGGTGTCAGTCCTGATAAAGTCCTCTACATACAGACATAGAAACTTGTCTGGAAGGCAGATCTCATTCAGCAGGGCAATCAAACAAGCTGAGGCCGACCGGCAATTAGACATCGACAATTGCGGCTTTAATGGCGGTCCTGGTCTCTGACGTGGCAAAAATTATGATTATTGGAAGTACGGAAGAGGCTGGGTACAGCCACAGGCCACCCTTTGAAGCTCAAACATGGGCTGGGTAGAGCCCCCAGACCATCCTGTTCAGGAGAAGAAAACCCCTCCCACCACCTTAGACCCTTTGTACACTGTCTGGGAGCAATACACATAACACTCCAAGGGAGTCTTCAAAGGTAAGGTGACTCTTCTTTCTAAAATTGTTATTTCCAAAATAGTAATAGCAATTCTGTCTTCATCATTAAGCTGGATTTTAAATTACTATTCAAATGAGTCTTTGAATTATGTTTCTAGCTGCTCTCAAGCTGAAGTTAAGCATTATAAACTGTTAAAATGTAACCCGCTGTTTATCTAATATAGATCCAGTCTTGCTACAGTGAAAAACGACTTTGTACGTTTTTTCACTTCCAGGACATGTAAAACATAAAAAACACATGCCCTACTTTTTAAATACCACGTACCATGCCCCATGGGCATTTGGGGCCTACCTGACGGAGTTAAGGAAAGTCTAGGCCTGGCAAAATGTATATTTTGCTAGGTCGAAATTACAGTTTAAAAGTGAGCACACATGTTGCTGGAACAGGCCTGGAGACGTTTTACAAGACTACTTTATTTGGTGGCAGACTGAGTGCTGCAGCTCACTTGTAGCATTTAATTTACAGGCCCTAGGTACATAAAGTACCATATACTAGGGACTTATAAGTAAATTAAATGTGCCATTTGGGTGTCTGCCAATTCACCATGTTTAAAATGCACAGCACAAGCACTTTCTCACTGGTTAGCAGAGTAAAGTGCACAGAGTCTTAGCAGTACTTTGTCCTGATGGTATTCAGGTGTGCTACACACTTGTCATAAATACTGAATGTTAGTTATTAGACCTGGCATCCTTAGGGTGGTCTTCCCCGAATCATTTTGCTTTTTACGTCTATGTTTTGCTGTAACATTTTGTTGGCCTTAGGACTCTGAGCACTTTACCACTGCTAATCAGTGCTAAAGTGCATGTGCTTCTTCCCTAAACGTGTGTAAGTTGTGTATACCCGATTGACATATTTAATTGACTTGTAATTTCCTTGTAAAGTGGTATACCATATATCTGGGGCCTGTTAGATAAATGCTACTAGTGGGCAACCGCACTGATTGTGCCACCCACAGAGGTAGCCTTTCAAACCTGTCTCAGGCCTGCCACTGCACACTTCGACTTGGCATTTAAAACTACTCGCAAAGCTTTAAACTACCCTTTTATTACATATAAGTCACCCCTAAGGTAGGCCTAGGTAGCCCTTTTTTTTTTTTTAAATCTTTTTAATTATCACAGTTATCCGGAGTATGGATATTACAATTCATCAAGACACTTACATTATTATAAATAAGAAATCAAGATCAGAAGCAGATATACATATTCATCCCCTGAGCTGATCAAACTTAGAGCCCATTTTGATCTTAAAATAATCTCTCACTACAAAACCAGACTCTGTAATATTCGTATCCGAAGGGTAATCCTACCTCTCACCCTGGGCCTAGGTAGCCCTAAGGGCAGGTTGCTATGTAAGTAAAAGGTAGGACATGTAGTGTGGTGATTTGAATGTCCTGATAGTGACAAACAGCCTTTTTAGTTTTTCACTACTGTGAGGCCTACCTCTGTCATAGGTTAGCGATTGGAATTCCCTTATGTCTTTTTAATTGATAATTCCTGATCAGAGAGGAGTAGGTTTTAGAGGTTTCATATGTTTGGAATGGAATTGATATAGCCTACTTACTGGTGAGGTTGCATTTAACTTTACTATTTTAGAAAAGCCGGTTTTAGAAAATGGACATTTCTCTGCACTTACTGCTCTATCTGCCTGACAGCCTGTCTCCAATACATGTCTGCGTTGGGCTGGGTGACAGCTACATTTGTGTATTCCCTCTAGACAGCCACAACACAGGTCACTCAGCAGCATCTGCATTCTGATGGGTCTTCCTCAGCTGGGAGGGGTCGGAGGGGCTCAACCCTTTGTCTGGTTTTTAAAGCTTTACATGGAACTGGACCCCTTTTTCTCAAACAACGATTTCATTGGTATACCCCAAAACGGACATTGCGGTCGTCCGATGCAAAACTGGTGACTGTTCCGAGAGTGAAAAAAGCCAATTGGGGTGGCAGAAGCCTCATAGTCAATGCAGCCAGAACTTGGAATGCTCTTCCTCTGTCTCTCAGAAGCATGACCAATCTTTTGGCCTTTAGGAAGACTTTAAAAACATGGCTGTTCTCCAACTGATTGTTATCTCTCTATCTTTGTTCAATCCCTAGCAGGTCTTTACTCAGCGCCAGGACACCCTCGGGTAACAGCGCGCTTTATAAATATTTTTAACATTAACATTAACACTCCACTTGAATAGGTAGGATCCTGCCTACATTCAAGCTACTGATGATCCCCCATTGATAGCCTGGAAGACAGGACTGGGTTGAAAGGGATCCTTGTGCACTTCAGAGAACTCTTTTGACGCCCCCCCCTACATCACAGGCACTTTTGGGTATAAGTACTGGCGCTCTGACCCCTAAAATCATACACTGCATGGGACTTGTAACCGGGCGCTGCCACTTTGCTAACTGCTTTGCTGTGTTGGCCTGCTGCTTGCTGAGTGCTGTACTGCAGGAGGGACTGCCACTCTGTGACCTGCTTTTGTGTGCTGTCCTGCTGCCTGCTACCTTTTGTTGTGCCACGAGTGTTCTCCAAGGTCTTGTTGGCTTGCCCTCCTGTTCCTAAAAAGTCGCAGAGTCATCAGAAACTTTTTGCCATACCGGTGCTGCCATGGGACTGTCAGTCCGGCAGCTGAAACCTCCTTGGTAGACCAACGCTCCACCTTGGGAGACCGACGCTCCGTGCCCCCCACGTCTGCACCCTGTAAGCAGAGATTCCAGATGAGAACTGTGCCTCGGGCTGGGTGCCGAGTGCATCAGCTGTATTACCTTCAAACGCGTTGCCTGGGCAATGCCGAGTGTAGCAACTATGTCATTCCCGTCCCAGCAAGCTTGGGCCGTCGGATGCCAGAGACCCGCTTCCCTTGTTCTTAGTGCCCAGAACAAGTACATATTCGCAGCAGACCTTAGAGATCCCGGCAGCTTCCGTGCTCCCACTGACAGGCGGTGAAGTCTGCCTCAGTAGCAGGGCCGTGTTATTCCATCTCCTCTTTTGTTTGCGCCTGGAAGTGTAAACTGTACAGCGATACCGTGACTGCCTAATCCAATGCGAGTGTTCTTTCGGCACTCCAGAGTTTGCTAATCTTGCATTTTTGCCTACTTTAAACAAAACGCTTTGAACACAAGTGTCCCTTCGACACTCAAGAACTATCGAACACTGTGATACTTGGTATTCTTTAAATGTGCATATCTTGTGAAATAATTGTGATAACTTTACCGTTTTGGGCTTGCTTTGCTAATAATACACACAACTATTTTTATAAACCTGTGGGGAGTCTTTTGTGGTCTATTCATTGTGTTATTGTGTGTGTGTGTTGTACAAATACTTTACACATTTCCTCTTTAGATAAGCCTGACTGCTCTGTGCCAAGCTACCAGAGGGTGAGCACAGGTTATCTTAGTGTGTACTCATCTACTTAGCTTACTCTGCCAAGAGTGGTGGTTCCTGCCTGGCTTGGGTGCATACCTCAGCCAACCAGGAATTCTATTTCAAACATTAGTACTCTAGTTGCGCATTAGAACTTTGTGGTAAAGCTGTAGTTGATCACTTGGGAGTTAACTGACAGCCTGCTCCTGGTTTTGAAAGTACATGTTTGACCCTGCATGTCAGAATGTTTTACTGAACTGGATGAGAAAGATATTTGAGAACTCTTAGAAATTGCAAACGCCCTTTTAGCTTTCTAGAACACTATCCATAATTTCGATGACAAAAAGAAAAGCTCTCATTTCTTTCATTTACTGCAGTATCCCCTATAGGAAATGTTTTCAGTTTTTACAGCTTCGATTCCAGCAAAATAGTGTTCAAGTGTGCAACACTTTTATCATAAATACGGAATGGTAGCACTCTAGTTGATCATCAGAAGTTTGTGGTCAAACTGGAAGCGATTACAAGGGCTGATGTTGAAAGAACATTCCAGTCTGTATGTCATAATGTTTTACTGAAAGGGATGAGAAAGATATCTGAGAACTCATAGAAAATGTGTCCTCATTTTGGCTTTCTAGGGCACTAATCATAATTATATGATATAAAGAATCCCCTCATTTTGTTCACTTCTAAAGGAAATGCTTTAAATGTTACAGTGGTAATTCCATCAAGATGGCTTCATGTGTGCCACACTTTTGTCATAATACATAATGTTAGCATGTTAGTTGTTCATTAGAGCTCTGTGCGAAACTGCACTTGATTACTAGGGATTTGCTGCTGGTGTTTGAAGTTCATGTTTCACTCTGCATGTCAGAATGTTTTACTGAAAGTGATTAGGAAGAACTAATCATAATTTATATGACAAAAAGAACCCGCTCTAGTTTTTCAAAACGTCTGGCAGTGGCATATTGTATGAGATTTTTGTCATAAGGGAACACCCATGGCATGTAGTGACATCCATAAATAACAAAAATGCTGTTGCTATAGAGGTAATTTTTGACATATGGGTGTGGTCAGAGTATCTTTTGAAACAAATGAGATCAACTAATTGGGAGCGTCACGTTTCATTGGTTTGGCACATCATAAAAGGACTTGAATATTTAATGACTACTCTTTCAAAACCTGTTTTTTTTTAGCAAATGTATGTGAAAATTGTGCTTTAAAACTCCCCATATGACGCCACTTTTTTCAAAATTCTCTTGGCGGGAGAACTACTCTCGATCACTCCAAGAAGAAATAAGGCGTGGTCCCTTTGATGGCTGGAATTAGAGCCAAGTATTACGTCCCACCACTTTCAAAGGTCACCATTCGCACTTGATGAATCAGCTTGATGCGGTTTACAGTGCCTGATGGGTGATGGTTGTTGATAAAGACGGTGCTGAATACGAGTGTTTATTTTTAGGTCATGTGAATGACAGCATTTAATATGAGTGACTGTGTAATGGGTGAATATTCCACAAAATTAGCAGAGAGTACAGTCCTATTCAAACCAACAGAAATGTAAGAGCATTGTTTTCACTGATCCTCTTTGGGTACACCTCTGCTTATCTTTGAGTCCGGGTACGTTTCATAGAACTGTACAAGAAATCCAATTTTATTATAAAAGTGTACCTACAGGATGTTTAACTATATGTATGCCGGGCAGGTGTCAAAACTCCATTCATGGGCGTATCCCCAGTGTCTCCTGGAGGGAGTTAAAAATACTGTGTTGTTAAATGTTCTGTGTAAGGGCAGGTGATGGGAATATAGGAGACTATGGCAGAGTGCCTCAGTGTTTGCCCTCAGTAGCTCGGAGGTTGAGTTTTTCATCAGTTTTACTTTTATTTTGGGAATTTGTACCTAGTTTAATAATATCTTTTTTTATAATGTCATGCGAGGACAGATCATAGGGTGGTGATAGTCTGTTTCATAAGCATACCTGCCACCTCACAGGTGCTACCGTGGGTCACATGATTTTGGCTCCCTTCACACAGTCATCCCCAGTGAGGAGCCGAAATCACATGTTGGCAGGGAAAATGAGCTGAAAACCACTGTAAACAGTGGACTTCTAGCTCGTTTTTGGAGGCTGGAAGCAACCGATGTCCATTAAAAGGTGTGAAAACACCCCTGGACATCGATGATAACCTAGATGACCCTTTGTTTTTTGCTTTTTTGGGAGGGGGTGGGGGGCTTGGTGAGAGGCAGAATGCCTCTTATATAGCTCTCTGCACCAGGCTCGTCCCCTCCGTGGCCCCGCCACCTCATCACATGGTGAAATGATTTTGTAAGTTAGCAGGTATGCATAAGGCAATCGGAGGCTATCCTATCACGTTGCACATTGAGCCGTTACCTGCTGTATAGGGACTGACAAGTGGGCCTAGCACATTAATTTAACAGAGCAATTTGGAGAACCTCCGGCATCAGCGTTATATTTGTTTGTAACCATAAAATGCCTTGACAAGTGTCTTAAAATGTTCTGTTTTTTCACAGGTTGCAAAAAAGGGCCACGAAAAAGTATATTAGGTCAGTATTCTCCAAGGGGTTTGAACAATGTTATTAGACAATTTGCAGACATTTCATCATGGGACAAACACTGACAACACGCTCTGAACACTGGTGTTTGCCCCGTAGTGATTGCAGTTGTTGTTTTATTTTTAGGGGGGGTGTGCCCCCCTGTGCCCCCACCCTATTCCCCAGCTGCCCTCCCCACTATACTCACAGGCATTTTACCATTTACAACTGCGGCGCTGTTTAATTAAGCGCGGCTTAAGTGCAGGAAGCAAAATGTCTGCCTGCATTATTAAAGCGGGGCAAAAGTCTGCATACCGCATTATGAGAATTAATAAATCATCTCCACCCAACCCCAATGAAAAACAAAAATTCTATATTGGGAATTCTGCTATTGACTGAGGATTTTTGATATGAAGGAGACCAGGACCAGTGCTAGTCATGGCAGTGTGGGCAGCTGCCCAGGGACCTGCACCTGCTCACTACTACTGGGGCCAACACCAGTTCAACACCTTAAAAAACAAGCATTTGCAATGCAATATGTCTCGCATTTGTTAAAGTTAGAACTGTTGGTGCTGAAAATAACAGTGTTTTTTACTTTTGTTTTTTTATTTGCGGTGGAGGTATTATATTTGCATAGCACTATTGCCAATGGTATAAAAAAGCAAAAGAAAAAAACATTGTCATTTTCAATGCCAACAGCTCTAACGTTAACAAATGCGAGACCGATTGCATTGGAAATGCAATCGGTCTCGCATTTGCTGGAGTTGGAGTTATTGGCATTATAAATGCCAATATTTTTTTCCTAGCCATGTTGCAGGGTGCAGTACCATATGTAGCCAAAAGCGGTCACATGGGACCTCTTTTGGCCACATATGGTACTGCACCCTGCAAAGTTGGAGTTATTGGCATTATAAATGGCAATGTTTTTTACTTAGCCATGGTGCAGGGTGCAGTACCATATGTGACCAATAGAGATCCCATGGGACCTCTTTTGGCAACATATAGTACTGCACCCTGCAAAGTTGGAGTTGTTGGCATTATAAATGCCAATGTTTTTTACCTAGCCATGTTGCAGGGTGCAGTACCATATGTGACCAAAAGAGGACCCATGGGACCTCTTTTGGTCACATATGATACCTCACCCTTCAGAAGATATGGTAAATCCACTCTACCCATAATGCATTGCATGCAAGATAGTACCGCGAGTACATGTAAATAGCTATGTCCATATATACAATTAGTAGCTTTGAAATGTGACAAAAGAATTATTATATTAATTCCAGATTAGGTTGTACTCTATGTAGAGCTGATGAAGAGAAATTTATAGAAGGTCTCATATAAATGTGAGATGTGCTAGTGAGTAAAGTAACCACTGCCAGCCTTGCTTAGGACCAAGCGTGTGTCCTGCCTGAAGCCTTTTAAGAAAATAGTGCTGAGGCTGTAATTAAAACGAAGGGAGTAACAACGTATATAACAGGGGATGTCCTCATGGGAGATTACAAGAAGAGACAAGGCGGTACTAAGGAGGGGCTACTAAGCCTAATGACCAATGAAAAGCCACCATTTACAAAGGACAGGGACAGGAGCCAGTTAAAAAGAAGGGCAGAAAGTGGGAGGAGCTTTATGCCCATATCCTGAATACAGCATGTCTTGAAGAGACAGCACAAGCGCTGCCTAGGCGAGACCTAAAAAGACTAGTGTTGCGAGGCCCAGGGCCAGCAGTGGTGCAGCACTGTGAGGCCCAAAGGAAGGAGGCTTCGTCCCTTGGGTCTTGCAGCCATGGGCTTAAATGACTTCAGAATCTAATCGCTGCATCTGCTTGATAACAGTGATTAGATGGGTACTTTAAGAGCCCATTGGGTGGGAAGAGGATGTGGGCCTACGGCTAGAGCTGCCGACTTTGAAGCTCGGGAACCAGGTTCAAGCCTTGGCGGCGGCTCAACATCCTGTGATTCTGGACAAATCACTTCATCTCCCCGTGCCTACCAAAAATGAATGTGTCCTTGTGTAACATAACTGGTGCTCATGTAAAGTGCTCCAATACCTTCGGGTCGAGTTCGCGCTATATAAATCTGCAACAAAAAAAAAAAGAGAGCCCTGCACAAAAAGAGAGCCCTGCACCCTTGTGAATGAAAAGCAGGGTGTCCTGCAGGGCTCCCAACAGAAAAAAGAATCATGCTGCCTCAGAATAGACATTAAAAGTTAGAGTTTTGAACCTCTTTTGAATTTTAATTAGGATTTAAATCTTACTATTTTCCTTTCTTTCCCCATACCAAAAAGAACAAACAGCAGTTATGAAAAGCCTGTATTCGGCTTGGCAGCATCGCTTCAGCTATCAATCTCAAGCACAGAAACCTTTTCAAAATTCGTTTTTCTTATTAAAAACGCACAACCTTCAACTTTCTCCTGTCAAGATTGATTTTATCTTTCCCAGAATCCACATCAATCTCTCAGCTGTTTTTTTATTTATTTTTTATCTCTGGCTGTACCAGTCTCTATCAATAACGAATGAATCATCCGTGTTTGTTTTGGCTCTTCTAAAAGGTAATGGGAGTGAAAATGTGAAATCAAATACAAGAGGGCAGCTAGGGGCAGACAGGTGAGGCGAGGCAGGAGACGGGGCTGCAAGTTGGGGGGTAGGGGGGGTAGTAAATAGTCTTTTATTTCCGTGCACTGCGGGTCGCATACGAAGCAAAGTGAAAAGCAAGTGGTCAACAAAGACATCCTGGTGGCAGCCATCTTGTGTTCTGAGTACCTCTCACTGTGACGCGACAGAGACTGCACCCGAGCCAAGAACGACTTGTTGAATCAAGACCACAGTCAAGAGTTCACCCAGTTAATATTTTACGTAAGGTTGCACGGTCATTAAGGCATTAGCCTTACAGCTGTGTCCATTCAGCTACAGTACCTGGCATGCATGGAATGCATTTACTTAATAAACAATCTGTTAGGTATTAAGTGCTTTCTTTCACTGGCAAAGTGATTTGTGGCTGGCTTATTCTTAACAGACGGGGGAAGAAAATGCCTTTCAATAATCCCAAAAATTGCTAATATTTTTAAACAATGCTAAACAAAGGACTGGCAATTAAAAGCGATGTTTAAATGGCAGATATTGTGATTTCCATGGGGCTTTCATAGGATAAGATTTACAAGGGGTGTGATGTGGCTTGCATACCTGCCTGACTTCGCCTAGTCGACTGGATTTGTTTGTAATGAAACAGAAACCTCTGTTGAGCGTTAAGACTGTGTTAGGAAGAATTTGGGAGTGTTCTTGTAGAGGCCAGGCCCTTCTTGAAGAATCCTACACCCAGAAACATCTATTGGCTTAACCTATTTGATGTCTAAGAGTTACTTTCCGCTAGGGATTACTGAGGTAACTGTGTGTGGCCATTGAAGAGATGCTAACCGTGCAAACTGTAGGAAGACTATATCACAGTCTGTCAGGGCACCAGCAGTGATCAAGTGAACATGATAAGTGCAACCTCCTAAGATAATATGCCCGCCAAAGCATTAGTGATGTAGGAAGTTGTGTCATCTTTAGTTCAAATGTAACTAAGCGCATAACCTGAATGTGTACCTTATGAATAGTTCAATTGGCTATAAGTTTTTAGAATTTACCACCAAGTTTTAATTTTTTTATTCTGTTTGCTTGAGAAACTTTGAGCCTGATTAGGAAAAGTTTTTTAAATCTAAATTTAAAGTGGGCCCGCACAAATATGTGACGTCTTGGGCACAAAATTCCATTATCAATTCACAGAATAAGGAATGGTGGAATTTTACCAACGCAAATGGGATTTACGCAAAAGCAAATTCTTGAAAATAATATATAATGCAAATCTAGCAGCATACAAGGTTGTGGACATTCTAAGATAATGAACACTTTGCTGGCATTTAGCACTACAGTAATGTGTATAGGAAGGTGAATTATTATGTGGTGTGGGGGGGTAGACCTCACTATGTAATACTATCGCAATATCCCAAAAATGGTCTTTGGATTCACACTATAAATCCTTAGCTCAGTCCTGGTAGTGTGGCAAAGAGTAGTCAGGATTTGCTAGAGGAACATGTGTACAGCATTTCTGAGTACCGACATGGATGATAAGTAATTGACGTGACGAGAGAGAAATCCAACAACAATTTATAAAAATAGAGTGTATTATTATCTTAATTTAGACACCAAAATGAACAGAATACCATACATATAACCAGAGTTAATAGATTTTTGAAACAATAGAAAATTAGTGCAAAAGAATACAGTGAATATTTAAGATTGAGGTCAATGGGAAAAACCACTAGTGACAAACGGTCACTTGCGGGTCGAGTTGCGTTGTATCCTTGCAGGGTAAAGGAGATGCGGGTTGCAGGACCAAGCTATGACAGTCAGTTCAATTTTACCTGGCCCGTAGAGCTCAGGTGCAGAGTTGTCCTGGCTGTCCTTTGTGCTGAACTGGATCCGTGGGAGAGCTGCTTTTACTACTGAAACGGTGCTGCAGGGGAAAAAGATGCACAAACACAACAATGGGGCCACTGCTGATGTTAGATGACCGTCGCATGGAGTACCCATTAGGTGCAACGTTGAATGCAGGGGTCGGTTGCCTGACTGGCGACCAACAAGCCTTGGTAGCGTTAAGTGGAGCAGAAAGTAACGTCCGGTGGTCCTGGGGAACGTGGTAGCTGTCTGTAACTTTGTGGAATGGAGGACTACAGTTCCCACAAAGCACAAGACAATCTGGGTTTGGGCAATACCTCAGAGGGCCTGATGGCCATAGATTCTTCAGATCCAGAGTGCAGTTTGCAGAGGACAAGTGCCACTAGTTCAGGGGAGTCTGAGGGTGCTTCAGGCTTCCACAGAGGTCTCTCTGCCTGGGAAAACTGAGAGACAGCCTAGGACAAGTCTCGATCAGGCAGTTCAGGTGTGTTGCCACAGGTACAGGATATCCCTCTTTTGCTTGGTGCAAGTCCTGTTGTCGCTGACAGGGGTCTCTTCTTCTGTCCTCTTTGATGCAGTTTGTTCAGAACTAGGATTCTGGCATCAGGGGTGTGTCCCTTAAATCCTATATTTAGGGGAGTTAGGGGTATGGGAACAAGTAGCCAATGAGCTGCTAGTCCTGCAGCTAATCTGCCCCTGAGGTGACCACATCCGTGGTGTAGGTCACCTTTTCTACCCAGAACCCTCTATTCTGCCACTCCTAAAGATGCCAGAAATCAAAATTTAGTGTACAGACCAGGTTGCTCACCCTGGAAGTGTGAATAGCCTTCTGGGGGTGTACACTTCCTTGACTAACTAATTTCCCGCCTGTCTCGGTGTAAGTGTACCTGGGGAAAGGGGAGGGCTGTTTTCTCCTCTGGGAGTCAGCCCTGATGCATATCAGAGGCGGTGTAGCCTGTGAAGCTCACCGCCTTGATGTGCCACTTCACTAGCCTGCTTGGGCGGAGGGAGTTGTGGCCTTCTTCCTGCTCATTTCTTTGTTCCTGACTCCTGCGAGCAATCACACTGCCTGACAGGAGGTCAGAGTCCTGTCTTGGCACCATCAAATGCGGGAAACACAAGCTTGCCAGTCAGAGCACAAAGAAGCCAGGACAACCAGGTGGGCAAACTCTAAGGTAGCCACCTGGGTTCAAGACAAATCACCCTCAACATAAGATTTGTTTCTGGGGTGAGAAGGCATGTTCTTTGATACCAAACACAACATATTTAGGCGGTACCATAACGGAGCTGCCAACTTCGGGTTTACCCGTGTGCCAGCTCATGTTATCCTATGGAGCGTCTATTACTTATAGTATACTTTAATGGTAAAGGGCACTATATGGTCATATAAGATTGCACTTATATGTCACTCAGGGTGGCACACCCAATGCTGCCATCCCTAGGGACCCCTTTACCACCCATGCCCTGGGTATCACTAGTACCATATACTAGGGACTTATAAGTGGTGTAAAGTACTTGTCAATTGGGGTTGGCAATTTACACACATCAGTTTTAGGGAGAGAGCACTGGCACTGGAGCCTGGTTAGCAGGCTTAGGTGCACTGTCAGAGTCAAAAACCAGCATCTAGTAGTCCAAATGGGGGCAAAAAGTGGGGAAACATCTGCAAAATGCCCAGTTTTCTTATACAGCCCCCTCCCAACCAACATGCTCATGAGACTCAGCACAACCCTGAGAGAGTCTTCCTGACTCATCAGCGAAGAAGAAGGTAAAGAAAAGTGTCTGTACCATTGCACTTTACTTCCTCATGTTAAGGCCACCCCCACTGGACAGTCGACCCATCTCAACAGTAACAGGACCCATTTTAAACTGAAACTTTACTACAGATGTGTCTTTATCTTCCTCCCGTTTTACCTTGGGTAGTGAGGTGCCCACCTCATCTAACCCTATCTTTGCTAGGGCAACAACTCGCTTACCCACAGAGGTCACCCAACACTTGAGCAACCCCACCATGACCAGTAGGGTCAGGGAGCCTAAGTTGCTTTTGGCCATGGGGTCTGCCTCCCATGCCAAGTACAGTGCGGCCATGAAGGCTAACACCCAGCTGAAGATACTGAAAGCTGTAGGTATCCAAAACAACACCCTGAGCTCTCTACTGACAGGTGAATGAGCTACCTTAGGGACAACTGTGAGTTCTTGGAACCTCTCTTGCTGTTTAGAGTGGGAGGGCTGCCACTTCCTGTGACAGACACCCTTCTTCCATTCTCCCTTCTGTTAGTTCAGGGGTGACACCCCGATCCCGACCAGCTGCCTGACTTTTTAGGATATCTTGGGGGTGAGGAGAGTCCTTACCAGTAACAACTTTGGGGTTGTTCCCTACTGGGGTAGATTGCCCTTGACCGACTGGATCTCTAGTTATGAGTGGATTTCCTTTCCTTATTTTATGCTTTTTCCTTTTCTGTTGAGGCCTAAGTCTTCTAACTATAGGGACAGGACCCCCAGGATGCTTGGGTTGGGCAGTGCCATGGGTGACTGCCCCTTCTGGGATCAGACCAATCTCTGGGAGGTCATTGCCTAGGATACAATCTAGGTGGAGGTCAGGACTGACTACCACCCTATGCCAGCTAAGGGTATCCTCTCTTTCAAGCTGCACTAAGGCTGCAGGTCTGACTGTGACCTCCCCTGGGTCCACCCTTACTCTTCTTGTTTCCCCTGACACATACTGATCTGGGGACACCAACCTATCAACCACTATGGTATGACTGGCACCTGTGTCTCTCAAGCCAGTGGTAGGGATCTCATTCACCTGAATGGGGTGAACGTGTTACTACCACCCTCAGGGATCACTAGCTTACCATCTGGATCTTTCTCCCAGTTAAAAGCTAAGAGGACCTCCTCGTCTGAGGTGTCTTCCCCTGTGGCTTCACTGGACAGCCCAGTGCTAACCACCTTTTATGGGGCAGGTTGCATCCCCTCTGTAGTGCCCAGCTTGTTTGCAGTCAAAGCACAACCTGTTTTCCAACAGGTTTTTTTTAGCCCTGGGTTCCCAAGTCTCTGCTTGCCAGGGGCTCTCCTCTGTTAGAATTATGGGGTCCTGAGGGAGTCTCTTTGGTGGGCTTATCACCTCAGTCCTTTGCTTTTTGTGGGTCTAACCCACCCTTCCTGGAGTCACCCCCCTTGGATTTCTTGGGTACTCTTGTCCTTACCCCTTTACTTTCAACCTTTTCCTAACCCACTTAAGCCTTTTAAAATGTACTATTGGAATGGGGATCCACGCAGAGCCCTAACAATCCAAATAAATATATTGAAAGAAAATCCGATTTTTTTTAATTTTGGATGCTAAAGTCAATAGGGCTTTAGATGGCCTTCATAAGTATCCTAGAGTACCCAGGATTGTGCTTCCCTGAAGTGGTGCGGGCACACATGCTCCAGCAGGTGAAAAGCTCTGACCGGGTCCCCGCTCAAATCTCCAGATGGATCCATAGGCAGGGTCTCCAATTTCAGACTCTGGGCACTGGCCCTCATTGTCCCAGAACATCCAGGATTGAGCATGCAGGTGTTGTACAGTCTTTCCTGTTCCAACAGTGTTGAAATGTCTGCCTGGGTCAAGATGCCAAGCATTGTCCATTGGTGTCTCCCAAGTTACACACCTTTGTAGGCCAGGTGATGAATCTCTTGCACTGGCGGGGTAAAAATCTCTGACCAGGTCCTGGTCAGAGCACTATCAGGGTCAAGGTGTGGGCCCCTGTGCCTGGGTTCCATTCGTCAGCACGTGGTGTCCCAAAGTTGAGGCACATTTCAGAAGACACTAGGGACGGCTCCTCCATATTGGCGGAGGAGCATCGCCCCACAGCCTGCACCAACAGATGATAAATAAAATGATAACACAATGTTATTATCATTTTATTTATGCTGTCTGTCTGAGCCCCACAATAAGTATAGGGCGGGGCGGGGCCAGGCATGTCAAAGAGGAGGAGTAGTGTGCACTTCTGTTTCTCCAACCCAGCTGTGTTACACAGCCAGGGTAGAGAAAAGCCACAGGCTCCAATTCACTGTCTCAGGGGCAAATGAGGCTGCTCAGACTAATCCTGGCGCTGCTCTCATGCTATGAGAGCAGCATCTGGATTGGGTGTGGAGCCTGTGCCCTGAGGGCCCATCCTTTACCGGCCCAATGAGAGGAGAAGTGAGATGGCCGTCAGCAGGAGCGGAGTGGCAGGTAAGTCTTTTCTTTTTATATTATCTTCCCCCCCTTCCCAACCCTCTGCCCTCCCCCTGCGGCCGCCCTACCACTTTAGATAAAAGCGGCCGCCTTTAGCAGACATACAACGGTGCCCTCTGCTTTGGCAGGGCCAAAAGCTCTGACTGGTACCTGGTCAGAGATGTGGCAGGCATGTAGCGTGGGCCTTGGGCCTAGTGCTGGGCTCAAGGCACTAACTGTTGGTTTCCCAAACTGTCCATGATACACTTCTGCAGGCCCAGTACTGCTTTTTATTCATGGGCAGGATGGAAAGTTCTAACCCGGTCCCCATCATAAGTCCTTTTTTGGCCCAGGGTTCAGTCCAATGGGGAAGGCTCCATTGCCTAGACTGTGGTGTCAAAAAAGTGCTCAGGGCTCCCCAGAATCATGCAGGTTTGAAAGCTCTGACCGGCCCCAGCACAAGCCTCGGCAGACCCCAGGCCTGTTCCCTGGGGTTTGGTTCAAGGTGCCTACTGTTGTTGTCTCCCAAGGTACCGTGATACACTTCCACAGGCAGAGCAATGGCTCCTCTGCTCTTTCAAGATAGGAAGCTCTGAAGGGGTCCACCAGAGCGACTCCGGTGATTAGAAGGGACTGCTTTCTACACTGTGCAGGGTTGCTGGACAGAAATGCAAAGGAACTTTCTTCATCTTCCAAAACTGCATTGTCAGGTAACCCCCTATCTTCCGCATAGTTCTGGGCACCTATATGTGCCCTTCTAAAGCTCAGGGTTTATATGGATGTCTTGGTAAAAATGGCTGATCTACACATAAATATGAACTGAAAGCTAATCTTACAGGAATGATTATACAAATCTTCGGAACCTCACATTCAGGTTTTCTTTGTATTAATATTGATGAAATTTCGGATGGAGGATAAGGGTCAGACAAATATGCCTTTAACTTACAGGAATGAACAGGATGAATCTTCCAAATACAAGATAATTTGAACCAAAAAACTGCAGGAGTAATTTGATAAATTAATAACAATAACCCAAAAAATCATTCGCAAAACTTTGCTAGTCGATATAAACTAGAAGAGCAAAAGCAGAAAACCAGACCTTCTCCCCAGGAGATAAAAGAAAATAGAACTGAGGGACTGATTTAGATTTTGGCAGATGGAACGGGATACAATTCACTTGTAATAAGGTGGATGGAATATCCGTCACATTTGGGGTGGAGTACCCATCTACCTAATTCTACATCAGACTCTTGACTTATCCATATGCTTCTTTATCAGGATTTTGGACTTATGTGAACTTTATCAAACAAGGTGCCGCTGTATCCTCAACTGGCTAAAGTACTCTGTGACAGCAGAAACTTAATGATCTACTTGAGCAGGAGATGTGAACACTCTCAGATGGAAACTTTGTCGACAGAAGAATGATGATACTTTAGGAGCCCTATGAGCTGGATTATTGTACGAAAACTCTGTAATTTGAAGGTCAGAACCCCAATCGTCATGAGAAGTAGCACAGGACCACCTCAAATTTGGCTCCAAGCTCCGATTACTTCTCTCCGTCTGCCATTTTACTGGGAATGGTAACCAGAAGTTAGAGTTTGTTTGGTTCCCAATGCCTTACATATAGCTCTTCAAAAATGTGACAGTCACTGAGGGCCACATTTATCAAATTGTAATGGAGAACAGCAAGGCACCTTGTTGCGCTGCGATATAGGGAAAGGGCAGAAATATGCCATATTTGTCTCAATAGGGCACATTCCTGCCTTTTCCCAGCGATGGCGCAAAATGTGCTCCTACCGCCAACGCAGGCACTCTTGCACCATGGTGCAAGGGTACCTGCGTTGTAAGCAGGATTGTTTTTGTGCAAGAAGGGGCACCTTCATGCACAAAAAAGACTGAGGCATTTTCCTCTTTCTATATGTGCACAAGAATGCAGCACACATAGAAAGAGGAAAAAACAAGTAGAAATAAAGATATTTCTCCTCGTTACGCCTCCGCTGGGATGGCGTAGCACTTTGGCGCATTCCCAGGTCTACCAGTAATGGTAATTCTGGGAATGCATCAAGATCCATGGGTTTTACGTGGGAACACCCACACACCATCCATGTTATGCCTCCCTGGGACAGAGTAATAATGCAACACAGTGATTTGCGCTGCGTCGCATTACCATGGAGTTATCAAGCCACTCAGGGCCACACAACGGGGCTTTGTGTGGCTTGATGAGTCACATCTTAGGGGTTGCATCATTTTTTCACCACTTTTCTTGGTGCAAAAGCGACGCAACCCTTTGATAAATATGGCCCTGAGTGTCTTGATTGGAGATGATTATATGAGGAAATTTAGGAGGATGAAATTTAGCTATCAAAAAGCACTGAGCCATTCTTTCAGCTGTTGGTATCCTTTAAAAATGGAGAAAATGAGCCATCTAGTTTAACTCTTTCTAAAAAAGACTGAACCATTCCAAGAACTAGCTGTGGAGGTATTACAGACTTACCATATCTAAGTAAAAACTCTGGATGTTGATGGGGCAAGCCATCTGCCAACATACGCCTTGAAATAGGAATATATATTACCTACTGGCAGTCGCCAGTAGGTAGTTATAGTTAGAACCTAGTTTCCATAGGAAAAGCATTTTTTGATTTGCTAATAACTTTGGCGTCGTGTGACGAATCTTCCTGAAATTCTCCCCCAAAAAAGTCTATCCAGGTCAGCTCCTATCCTGAAAGTTTGGGGGTGATTTGTCAAGCGGGGGCTGAGAAAAAAGGGGGGTCCCAAAACTCGTTTTCTCCATGTTAATTTCCATAGGAAATTTTGCGACGAGCTACAGCCCGAACTGCTGAACGGAATTACCCCAAATTTGGCAAAAAGGTAGAGCTTGGTTCAGAAAGCGACCTTTTTTTTAAATGGTGTAAATCCGTTCAGTAGTTTTTGAGAAATTCAAAAAATAAGAGTCAAAAAATCAATTTCCCATAGGAAACTTTGTGCAAGGCTACAGCCGAAACTACTGAACGGAATTACTCCAAATTTGGCAGAAAGGTAGTGCTTGGGTCAGAAAGCGACCTTTTTAAAAATGGTGTAAATCCGTTCAGTAGTTGCTGAGAAATTAGAAAAATACAAGTTTTGATATCTGGGCGGAGCCTAAGTCGCGTGCGCGAGCTTCACTGTGATTGGCTGCCAGTAGTCCAAACCAGGAAGTGTTGGCAGCCATCTTGTGGCTCGGTAGAAGCGAGTTACCCGAAAACGGAGAAACAAAGGTATAAAACAAGAGAAGGGGGCAGGGTAGAAAAACCCTGACCCCTAGGCCTGCTCAGGGGTCCCAGAAGGAGCCCCAGGGCCCAAAAATCATTTAAAAAAACAACAAAAAATCTGCAAAAATTTGCACTGGGGTCGCAGGTTTTCGCGTTTCATTTTAATGAGGCCCTTGGGTGGGCTAGGTTCCGGGGGTATTTCTTAAAAAATAATAGCAGGGGCTCGCAGGGGTTGCGGGGGTGCGCTGGGGTCCGCGCATCCCCGGGGCTCCACTCATGTTGGGAGGGGGGTTGCGCGGCCCCCCTTCTGGAGCCTTCTATGTGCTTGTAACTTTGGCGTTGTTTGACGAATCTTTATGAAATTATCCAAAAAGTTTCTCTTTTTTTGATTAGCTCTTATATTGAACGTTTGGGGGTGAATGGTGTAGGAGGGGCTGAGAAAAAAGAGGGTCCTAAAACGTGTTTTCTGCATGCAATTTCCATACGAAAGTTTACAGAAGACTACAGGTGAAACTGCTGAACGGAATTACGCCAAATTTGGCTGGGAGAAAGGTGATGGTCCAGAAAGCACGCTTTTGTTTAAATGGTGTAAATCCGTTCAGTAGTTTTTGAGAAATATCAAATTTTACAGATATCGATATTTGAGAATTCTGACATGTGATTGGCTGAGGGGTTACAAGCACCAGCTTGCGGCTTATTGGCTGTGAATGGTTGAAACCAGGAAGTGTTGGCAGCTATTTTGTGATTTACTCCGTCAGCTCGCATCTCTCCGTGTAGAAGCCATCGGGTTCGTAGTTTTACCTCTGTGAGGCAACACTGGCATCTGTGTCTGTGTGAGATATGCCTTTCACGCTGCCTCTCTTCATATCACCAGGTCACGGCTATGCCTTTAGAAGCCCGTCCGTCGGCTCGGAGCTCTGTGAGTCAGACTGTCGGTACGATCCCCTACACTACCCAAAGACTACCCAAACACCACTGCACTGTCGTAAACTCTAAAACACTACCCCCAGCACGATCCCCTACACTACCCTAAACCCTAAATCTACCCCCAGCACGACCCCCTACCCAAACACCACTGCACTACCCTAAACCCTAAAATACTCCCCCCAGCACAACACCCTACACTACCCAAACACCACTGCATTGTCGTAAACCCTAAAACACTACCCCTAGCAGGACCCCCTACACTACGCAAACACCATTGCAGTACCCTAAATCCTAAAACACTATCCCCAGCACGACCCCCTACACTACCCAAACACCACTAGACTACCCTAAACCCTAAAACACTACTCCCAACATGACTCCCTACACTACACAAACACCACTGCACTACCCTAAACCCTAAAACACTACCCCCAGCACGACCCCCTACACTACCCAAACACCACTGTTCTACCCTAAACCCTAAAAGACTACCCCAGCACGACCCCCTACAGTACACAAACACCACTGCACTACCCTAAACCCTAAAACACTACTGCCAGCATGACCCCTTACACTACCCAAACACCACTGCATTTTCGTAAACTCTAAAACACTACCTCCAGCACGATTCTTACACTACCCAAACACCACTGTACTACCTTAAACCCTAAAACGCTACCCCCAGCATGAACCCCAAACAGTACACAAACACCACTGCACTACTCTAAATCCTAAAACAGTACTCGCTGCATGACTTCCCACACTACAGAAACACCACTGTGCTACCCTAAATCCTAAAACACTTCTCTCAGCACGACCCCCTACACTACACAAACACCACTGCACTGCCATAAACCCTAAAACACTACTCCCAGCATGACCCCCTACACTACCCAAACACCACTGCTCTGCCTTAAACCCTAAAACACTACTCCCAGCATGACCCCCTACACTACACAAACACCACTGCACTACCCTAAACCCCAAAACAGTACTCCTAGCATGACCCCTTACACTACCCAAAGATTACTGCATTGTCGTAAACTCTAAAACACTACCTCCAGCACGATTCTTACACTACCCAAACAGCAGTGCACTACCTTAAACCCTAAAACGCTACCTCCAGCACGAACACCCTACAGTACACAAACACCACTGTACTACCCTAAAGCATAAAACAGTACCAGTCCGTCGGTTCGCAGGTCTGCGTCTGCGAGCCGTCGTGTCCCTAGCTGTACATGTGCGAGCCAGTCCGTTAGGTGATAGGTGTGTCTCTGCTAGCAGGGCCGTTGGCCCGTTGGCCCGTTGGTGTCCCCTTGCGAGTTAGACCCGAGCTCTCCCTCTGTGAGCCAGCACGCTGGTGTGCGTTTGCGAGCCGACTGCCCGTAGCTCTCCCTGTGCGAGCCGAGCAGACGGGCCGCAAATGTCCCTCTGCGAGCCTGCCGGACGGCCCGCAGGTCTCCCTGTTCTAGCCGGATCACAGCTGTCACTCTGCGAACCAATATTGGGAATATAAGGCGGCTCTAAAAAGAGCCCTTGTGTTTATTAGTTGGAGCTACATATAAGTGCGGATGCACAGCTTCAGGTTATTCAGAAAAACTCGATTTCCCTGATGTGTGAAGTGTACTCCATCACTTCTGTAGATATCAGCCATATCAAAACGTATGTTGTTGTTGTAGATCGACCCCATTCTATGGTTTCCGAGGTATGCAGACAGCTTTGTTGACATTCTTCCTAGATTTTTCAATCTGAGGACAAAATTGGTTTGACCATTTCCACTTCTGTCTTTGGCATATATTGGAATATACAAAGACAGTTTGAGGCAAAAGCAACATCAATTGTCGAAAGGTGTCTTTCATTAGCATTTCCAAACCTACACCAGTCAATGTGCCTAGGTCGTTTCCACCACAGTGGACAATCATGAGGTCAGGGTGTTGGAGATGCAAACAGGTTTTAACCAAAGGCAACAATTGGTGCCACTTCAATCCTCTCTGTCCAAACCATTTAATGTCCACATTTTGTAAACCTAGGTCTAAGTCAATACGTCTCTGTTCTGCATACCTCTTGCACCAGAAAACATAGCTATGTCCTACGATCCACACTAGCATTTCGAAGGTATGGCAGTTGATGGAGCAGGATAAATGAAACATTTTAACCTCCTAATAATTTTCGTAAAATAATTAATAAACATGTTCGTTTAAGTAAATAACCAACAATGTATGTTACATGTGAAGTGTTAAAGGTAACACGCTATTTTATGTGCAAATTAATCTACTTATAATTGTTGACGTGGTTAACATAAACGTAATATTTGCGTACTAATAAAATAATAAAAGCATGATTTGTGCTTTGAAAATAAAACGTGTGGTGACAAAATAAAGTGATGGTAAGTAAGGGACGGCTTTATATGTTGCTTTTTGCTAGGTAATACCTATTTGGGGTACGTAGAAAGACGGGAGGGAAACAAAAGGGTTTATATTCTTTATTTTAACAATATTTTGTTTATCTTTGAAAATAGTGCGCTTAGGCCTTTTGAGCAGCGATATAAAATGGCCGCCATGAGCTAGAGTACGCATGTGCGAGAAGCTGTGTGGAAAAGGAGAAAGGCTGTGAAAAAGAATGACCACGTGTTCGTGCTGAGAGCCTAGGATGGAAGTATGGTCAAGGCTATTGTGACCTTACTGAGCAAATGTGTGCCAAGATGATCAGCAAGAAGCGTGAGAAGTCAAAATGAATAAATGGACAAACGGAACTGTTGAACCTAAAAAGTATCAGAAAATGATACAAGTTGGACTGATCGAAACTGCTGAGTAATGTCATGAACTGTGGGAAACGATGCAAGCATGGACATTCCACAAAGAACTGGTTAAGACAAGGAAGTTTGATAAAAATGTATATGAACTCGAATGGACCAATGAGAGAGAATCACGCCATAAAGAGGCAACATTTTATTTAGTAAGCAAGAATTAGGGTATAAGAAGACCTACTCCGGGTGGGAGGGAGTTGAGTTTTTTAGTTTTGAGTATTAGTATTATATTTTTCTTGATGATGATGAGCGAGCGTACGGTTAGGAGAAGAGAGAGCTGAGATTGCTGATAGATGAGTTGCGGGTGCTGAGCTGCTGTTGCGGATGATCGAAGCTGCTGCTGCTATTTTATTAGGTATAAGATGCTGCTTTTGGAGAACCTTTTTACTCCTTATAGATTTTTCATTTAGAGCTATTAGATTTTCTAAGACAGATAGATCTTTTTGGAGTTCTTGCTGTGACAAACTTTATCTTCCATCTAATAGGTATGCATTGTATTTTCAATTTATTCTTATAATGATGATAAATGTAATAATCTGAGTGATAAACTTAAAACTTATGCATTGTTTCTAAAACTTTATATAAACTTTATTATCTTTAAACAAATGACTCAGTGATTCTTTAGCTCAATAATTAAGGTTAAATGTTAAAGAGTTTATTGTGATTGAGCTGGTCTTAATCGCCATCAACTGATTCCTACTAGTTGGTCCATCGACCAATGAGCGGAATACCTTAAAAGCAATGAGAAACATTATGTCGTGTTAAAAAGAGGTATCCCGTCTCCTTCCAGCGAATCGTTTTACTGTTTTTTTCCTCCTAGGTTAAGGACGGAGGTAATCCAGGGAATAAATGAGTAAGTGAATGTATATGCGGTGTTAATGGGCCCCAATCAATCAATCAATCATGTCACTTATAAAGCGCACTACATACCCGCGAGGGTCTCAAGGCGCTGGGGGAAGAGGAGGGTGGTGCTGCTACTGATCGAAGAGCCAGGTCTTGAGGAGTCTTCTGAAGGCCAGTAGGTCTTGGGTCTGTCGGAGGTTGGTGGGGAGGGTGTTCCAGGTCTTGGCGGCGAGGTGGGAGAAGGATCTGCCGCCGGCGGTCGTTTTCCGGATGCGGGGGACTGTGGCGAGGGCGAGGCTGGTCGAGCGGAGCTGGCGGGTGGGGGTGTAGAAGCTGAGTCGTCTGTTGAGGTAGGCTGGTCCGGAGTTGTGGAGTGCTTTGTGTGCGTGGGTGAGGAGCTTGAAGGTTATCCTCTTGTTGACAGGGAGCCAGTGCAGGTCTCTCAGGTGGGGTGTGATGTGGCTGCGTCGGGGGATGTCGAGGATAAGACGTGCAGAGGCGTTCTGGATGCGTTGCAGCCGTCTCAGGAGCTTAGCCATCGTTCCTGCGTAGAGGGCGTTTCCGTAGTCCAGCCTGCTGGTAACGAGGGCCTGGGTGACTGTTTTTCTTGTTTCGGTGGGGATCCACTTGAAGATCCTGCGGAGCATTCGGAGGATGTTGAAGCAGGATGAGGAAACGGCGTTGACCTGCTTAGTCATGGAGAGGGTGGGGTCGAGGATGACCCCTAGGTTGCGTACGTGGTCGGTGGGTGGCGGGGCTGTTCCCAGTGATGTTGGCCACCAGGAGTCGTCCCAGGCTGAAGGGTTGGAACCAAGGATGAGGACCTCCGTCTTGTCCGAGTTCAGCTTCAGGCGGCTGGTCCTCATCCATTCGGCGACGGCCTTCATTCCTTCGTGGAGGTGGGCTTTGGCGGTGTGAGGGTCTTTGGTGAGGGAGAGGATCAGCTGGGTGTCGTCGGCGTAGGAGATGATGTTGAGGTTGTGCTGTCGGGCGACGGGGCGAGGGGTGCCATGTAGATGTTGAACAGCGTTGGGCTGAGGGAGGAGCCTTGGATATGGATATAGTCTGTGTATTGGAGAGATAGTTGTACCTGGATGACCGAGTCATATAGGAGAAGAATTTTTATTGTTAGCGCTGGATCAGATTTCTTGGTAGCAGAGTTATGGTTACTATAGATTAGTTTGGTCATTATTGATTATTGATTAGTTCATGTCTAACACTTTATGTTGAGTCGAGTTATGTTATATGTAAGTTTTCACACTTCCGGGAAGTAGGAAGTGGAACACGTGTGGCAAGAGAAGTCACATGGAATAGTGCATTGTCTGAGTTCATATTGGTGATAACACAGGTTGTGTTATGATAGGGACATTTTCCGCATAAAAGGTGTGTAAGTGAAATAGTGACCGGTTTTCTTGTGAAACTCTGGCCTTAATTCTCAGGAGCAGTATAGTCTCCACATGTGTTTTATCCCCAGAGAAACGGGTTTTCCGCTTGCTTGAAAGAAGGGTAAGGTAGAGGGAAGTGCTACTTTATCGGCGAAACGGGACAATTCTGTGGTAGGGTAGAGGTAAGCGCTGCCTACTGGAAAATACAGAATTCTTGTGTAAATGGACAAAGCTATCTCTTTGGTTTAGCGAATCAGACAATGGACATGTGTTTTAAATGTTGTAACTAACAAAGAATTGTTGAAAAAGAAATTGTCGATAAATTTTGTAAAGGAGGGGTCTAGAGCAGAACTGACGTAGACAAAAGCCGCGCTGGGATTGGACAGTGCGCTAGTCATACAGAGACAGGAGCAGAACTGACGTAGACAAAAGCAGCGCTGGGATTGGACAGTGTGCTGTAGACAGAAACCGCTCTGATTGGAGTGTTGGTGTGAGTCGCGCTAAAATTGGACGGATAGAATAGTGACGTGGAAGTTTATGATTGGAGTGTTGGTGTGAGTCGCGCTAGTATTGGTTGGAATAACGCATAGAGAACAGTGTTGAATTGCGGATCGTTTGAGGAGAGAAAGCGATTGTGAATCATGTCGTATTATGAATATGGTAGAGAGAAAACGTCGTGGATGTCGAAAGTTAAGAACTTTTTTAAGAAAGACAAAAAGGTAGTGACTAGAGAGGGACAAGTAATTCCTCCGCCGAAATCACCAGCTTCGCACATGATGCTGAAATATGGATATCATACATGCATATGGTTAGAAAATTGGACAAAATATACCAAGAATGATGGAGCATTGGCTTTCCCTGAGAATGGTTCATTTAGTGTAGCTGTACTACGGAATTTGAGAGAGAAGATGGCAATGTTAGAACCTAGACCTAGACTGACCAGTTTGAAGCTTTAAGTGAATGGGAAGATGAGATGTATGAACGAGAGAGATTCAGAGGATTAAAGAATCATGAGTTTGTGCCTGGTAGGTTATGGGGAGTAAATCATGAAGATAGAATAAAGCGTTGGAGATGTGCTAATATGACAGGAGGTTTGTTTCCAGCTTTTACAGTTGAGGAAGAAGCAAAGAAAAAGTGTACAGAGAAAAAGAAACATGTGGTTATGGAAAAGTATGGGTATGGTGGTAGTGAAACGGAAGATGAATTGCTGGAAGATATTTTAAACAGAAACCCACCTCCATACCAACAGACTTCTGCGGTGGTGACACCTAATGCACCACCAATGGAAACTGGGAGGAATAAAATTCCCGAACGAAGAAATGAGATAAATAGGTCACAAGATCAATTAAAAACTTCACAAAATGAAGAGATAGAAAGTGACAATGCAACTGAATTAGCAAGAACCACAAGAGAATTGACTGAGAAAATAAGAGAATTGACAAAGAATATGGAAGCTGTAACTGTACCAGTAACGATAGGTCCAGTAATGCCAATTTTTGAAAATCAGAAAATTGATGAACGTTCTTTAGTGATTCCCATGAATTCACATTTGCAAAGAAAAAGAGAAGGGATGGAACTGGACAAGGAAGGTGCACACCAGTTAGTTAGTACCTATAGACCAAGCCCACCTATTAATTTGACGATAAATGAGAATGAGTTCAGGAGAATACCTATGGTAACGGAGTCTGCATCAGGGACACCAGAAAGAAGTAACAATTGGATAGAATGAAATAGTACGCCTGTAGGTCCGACTCCAGATGAGTTAAATGAGTGGATGAAAATGTTGAAACGAAAGAGACAGAAGTAAAACCATTAGATGTAATTAGGTTAAAAATAGACATGGAAGAATTGATTTTAGGAACGATTGGTACAGAAAAATTGAAAAATTATCAGGATGATGAGATTATGTTTTTGTGCAAAAGTCTTACATGGAGAGCTAGAAATTTACATGACAAATTAGAAGAGACAGCAAGTGAACTAGGAGTAGAATTTGCAAAAGTGAGAACGTTGCAGAAACCATATAGAGTAGATTTTTGTGAGAAAGATATAGAGAATCTAAACACATCAGGAAGATTGACCCAAATAAAAGAATTCATTGTTTTGCTGAGAAAATGGGGTGATGTGGATAGATGGAGAAGTAGATGGATAAAAAGAATGAGAAAGTAACAGATAAAGCATCTTTGGCTTTTGCAGTGACAGATAAGGAACCAGTTGTAAGGGAGTACCCAATGAGAGAAACTCCAGGAGGTAGTTATGTGCATGTTCCATGGTCTAAACAGGATATACTGTCATTTACAAATGATTTCCCAAAGTTGAGAGAGAAGCCAGTAGAATGGTACAGACAAGTGGAGAGATTTGTTAAAGTTTCAAAGGTGTTGTGGATAGACTTGGATGGATTGTTTGATATAGTAGTGCCAGCTGATTTGTGGACAGAATGTAAGATTACTATTGATTGGCCAACTGTAGAATATCCAAGGGATGCTAAAACAGGAGCGCCAGGGCCAGAAGTGATGAGGAAGTATGATCAAGTATTTACCTTTTTGAAAAATAAGATTCCACCTAAAGAAACGTATTGGGTAAAAATAGACAGAACCACGCAGGAAAGTAAAGAATCAGTGCATGCTTACTATGAGAGACTGTTGTTAGTTTTCAAACAGTATAGTGGTTATGAGACACTAAATGAGAAGGATATGAGTCATTTTGTATATAGATTTGTATATGGGTTGAAACCAGAGATAAGTGAGATGATTAAACAGCATATGATTTGTTGGCAGAATAGCACAGTCGATGAAGTTTTGAGATATGCTAAGTATTGCAGTGATGATATTGAGAGTAGACAGCGTAAATTGAAAGAAAAAGCCATGTGGGCACAGGTGAAAGTTGCAGAGAAACAAGAAGCTCAATTGAGTAATACAGGTAATGAAGCAGGACAGGCTAGATTTCGACCAAATATAGGTAAAGGAAAAGGACAAATGAGCATAGATGAGGCAAAGAAAAAGTGGCCATGCCACAACTGCGGAAAGCTAGGGCATTGGAGAAACGAGTGTAAATTTCCTCCAAAACTTAATGTGGAAAATCAATCATTAAATTCACAGGTGCAGAGTGAGGTAGTTACTCAACAGAGTCAGGTGCCACAACCACCACTTCCCAAGAGTGTTAACCAACAGAAATTCAGTGCAGAAACAGGATTCTACGGAGGAGAGCAGGTAACACAGTTGCCGCGTGCAGCTGCCATTTCTCAATATTGGTTATGACAGGATGAGGATGAAACGGATGAAAGCTTCTGACGGTGCCTAGGAGAGGGGGAAGAGTGCGTGCTTGGCGCAACTCTAGAGGTAGATCAGTCTGGTCCATTTGTGGATGGAGAAGTGAATGGTGCAAATGTAACATTCCTTGTGGACACTGGAGCTACCCGTTCTACTGTTAGGTCAGTGGAAATTCCAAACCTTCCTCTCTCAGGTGAACATATCCAAGTAGTTGGAGTATCGAATCAGCAAATTAAGACGCCTCTTACTAAATTAGTGGAGGTAAAGATTGGTCCATTTAGTGAAATGCACCGATTTGTGGTATGCTATTGTAGTCCTGTGAACCTATTAGGACGCGATCTATTGTGCAAAATGAATTGCACTATCTATTGTACTCCAGATGGAATTGCATTTCAGACCCCAGATGAAGATGTATTGTATAAAATGACACTGGTAAATTTAGAACCAGAAGTAAACGATTTGGTTCCTGTATTTGATGCAGAGAAAATCCCAATTGAACTGAAAAAGACAGTGAAAGAAGAAGTGTGGGACTTTACAGGAGAAGATATAGGATTAATGAAAGAAGTAGATCCCGTTAAAATCTCCGTAAAAGAGGGAACGAGTTACCCAAATACGCCCCAGTATAAATTGACACCAGAAATAATTGAAGGAATAACGCCAGTAATAAATAAAATGGTTGAACAAGGGATTCTAAAAGAAATCATGAGCAGTCCATGTAATTCGCCAATAATGGGACTGAAAAAGCCAAACGGAACATATAGAATTGTACAGGATTTGAGGAAGGTAAACAAAATTGTAGTGCCTTGTTGCCCAATAGTACCGAACCCTGCTGTGATTCTATACCAGATTCCACGCGAAGCAGAATGGTACACAGTAATTGATTTATGTCATGCATTTTTCTCGATTCCATTGCATCCAGATAGCCAGCCATTATTTGCGTTCAGGTTTGGAGAGCGTATTTTGGCATGGTGCCGAATTCCTCAAGGGTACACAGAAAGCCCCTCGATCTTTAATCAGATTCTAAAGAAATCCTTGGAAGATTTAAAAATGCCAGAAAAGTCAGTGATGGTTCAGTATATTGATGACCTACTGGTGGCATCAAAAACGAAGGAAGCATGTGTCAATGATACAATTGCTTTGCTGAATCATTTAGCCAAAAGAGGACATAAAGTGTCCCCATCAAAATTGCAGTTTTGTCAACAAGAAGTCCAATATTTAGGGCATAAAATTGAGAAAGGAGTGCGAAAGGTAAAGACTGAAAGAATAAAGATGATTCAAGGAATGAGAGCTCCAATGACGCAAAGAGAGGTAAGAATGTTTCTGGCAATGGTTGGATATTGTCGACAATGGATAAGCGGATTTTCGTTGATCGCCAAATCGTTGCAAAAACTGACAAAGAAGGATGTTAAAGATCCTTTTGAAATGAATGATGAGGAAATGAAAGCATTCAGAGAGCTGAAAAAGAAATTGTGTGAAGCTCCAGCATTGGGAATGCCTGACTATGAGAAAGACTTTGAGTTGTATTGCAGTGAAAGAGCTGGATGTGCATTTTCAGTCTTGGTACAGAGACATGGAACCATGAAAAGACCCATTGCATATTTTTCAGCTGTTTTAGACCCTGTAGCAAAAGCGTTGCCTGGATGTTTGAAAGCAGTTGCTGCTACTTGTGTGAGTCTGGAACAGAGTGAAGGCATAGTGATGGGATATCCACTGAGAGTATATGTTCCCCATTCTGTGGAAATTCTCTTGACAAGAACGAAAACACAATACATGACACATAGTCGGCTGACTAGGTATGAAAAAGTAATTTTGAGTGCAGACAATGTGACCATTGACAGATGTATGAATGTGAATCCTTCGACATCATTGCCAGATGAAGAGAGTGTGATTGAAATGGATGAAGTAGATCACGATTGTCTGAATGTGCTTGAATATTGTACAAAACCAAGACCAGATATACCAGATGAGCCCTTAAAGGAATCAGATTATATTCTGTTCGTGGATGGCTCATGTTTGAGAACAAATGATGGAGTTCTAAGTGCAGCATATGCAGTTTGCACAGTAGCAACTGTAATGGAAGCATCTTGTCTGAAAGTGATACGGTCTGCCCAAGTCACAGAACTAGTAGCTCTGATTCAAGCCTGCAAGTTGGGAAGAAATGTACGGGTTACGATTGTGACAGATAGCCAATACGGGTTTGGAGTGGTGCACGACTTTGGTCAGATTTGGTCACAAAGAGGTTTCTTGACGTCTGCAGGAACGCCAATTAGAAATGGAGATTTTGTGAAAAAGTTGCTTGAGGCGATACAGCTGCCTAAACAGATTGCTGTTGTGAAGTGCAATGCACATAAAAATGGGGAAGACTACATAACTGTCGGCAATAAGTATGCTGACGAGATTGCACAGTATTGTGCAAAGAATGTGGTCTCTTTGAACAGGAACCGAGAGAGAGAGCATATTTCTTGTCCTTTGCTTTTTACTAACCCTGTTGAGACATGGGATGAGGTGAGACAGTTACAGGAAGCAGCAGATGATGAGGAAAAAGATACAGGGATAAAAGCAGGATGTAGAAAACATGAGGAAAATGATGTTTGGGTTTACAGAGATGAAAGACCAGTTATGCCTGATAGCATGATTTCTGACATTGCACGGATGTACCATGGACAAGCCCATATTGGGAGAGATTCAATGATCAGACTTTTTAGACAAACATGGTATAATCCAAAATTCAGAGCCATAGCTGAGAGTCTTTGTCAAAGATGTCTTATTTGTCAACAATTAAATCCAGGAAGGAAGACAGTAGTGAGTCTAGGAACAATAGGACGAGAAGGAGGTCCGTTCACTAGAATGCAAATGGATTTTATAGAAATGCCCCCGAGCAACAGATTAAGGTATGTCCTCGTAGTCGTCTGTTTGTTTTCCCGTTGGGTGGAAGCATACCCGACCAGAAGGAATGATGGAATCACGGTAGCGAAACTTATGCTGCGAGAATTCATTCCGAGGTATGGTTTTCCAGTCACGATTGAAACAGATAGAGGAACACATTTCCAAAACGAATTAATTAAACTGATTTGTGAAGCACTTAGTATTAAACAGAAACTGCATTGTGCATACAGACCAGAAGCTTCTGGAGTAGTAGAGCAAGTGAATGGAACAATTAAGAACAGGTTAGGAAAAATGTGTCAAGCCACAGGACTCAAATGGCCAGATGCCTTGCCATTAGTTTTAATGACAATCAGAAGTATTCCGGAAAGGAAAACTGGACTCAGTCCCCATGAGATAATTATGGGACGAGCAATGAGACAAGCACATGTACCTGTCAACAAACTACTGACTATAACTGATGATCTGGTGCTGGATTATTGCAAAGGATTGGCTGATGTGGTGCGTTCTGTGTTTCATCAGGTTGGACCGGATGCGACCACTCTGGAAAGAAAACCAGCTCACAACTTGAATCCAGGAGATTGGGTCCGCATAAAAGTCCACAGGAGAAGAAACTGTTTGGCTCCTCGCTGGGACGAACCACGACAGGTGATCCTGGTGACAACCACTGCAGTCAAATGTGCAGGAGTGAAACACTGGGTGCATGCCAGTCACACCATCAGAGTTCCATAACCTGAAGATCGACATGCAAGTCGACATCTGGAAGTGTTGGATAACAGTTCAGCATCAGAAGCGGAAGAAGAAACGAACAGGGTGCCAGAATCTGAAGATCGACCTGTAAGTCGACATCTGGAAGACCCAACTGCAAGTGCAACGACAGAAGAAGTAGAGGAAATAGCTGAAGTTCCAGAACTTGAAGATCGACATGTGAGTCGACATCTGGAAATATCAGATACCAGTTCAGAATCTGATACAGATCATTCGGATTGTGAGGAAATTCTGAAAAGAAATTGGAAATTTGAAAGCATAAGAGAAGAAACTGAGCACGAAGACAGTAACAGTGAGCAACCAAGTACAAGTTGTGGTAAAAATCCTTTGGAGATAATATTAATAGATGAAGAAGGGAGAGTTTCAAACAGAAAGTTAGAAAAATCGGAAGATCCCCGAGGAGCAATAGGGACAGATAGCCAAACAAAAGAACAGGGAAATTTAGAAGCAGATAGAGAGATTGACACAAATTCGGAAGAACCTCGAGGAGGGACAGAAATAGGTGAACGAAGGAAGATAAGAAAAGAACCACAAGTAGAGGAAGAAAATGAAATTATAAGATTCAAAATAAGAGACGATAAAGAGAAAACTGAAACAGAGTCTGAAGAAAGTGGAGAAGAAAGAAACCAAAAACTAGAGTCAAGAAAAAGGAATTGGAAAACATAAAGAGAGGAAAAAGAAAGTGAGGCAAAAAGGCCAAGAAAAGGAGACAATTGGCCCAACGAAGTAAGAAAATTAAGATACAGGATCATAAGGTTAGATGGAAAAAGTGCTGAACAAGTGAATGAAATAACAAGTCAGAAAGAGCAAGAAAAACAAGGTGGAAAACACTTGCAGAAAACGAAAAGAGTAAAGAAGGTAAATCCGAAGTATAGATCGCCTGAATGGTTGTACCTTGCTTTAACTGATATCAAAGAAGAAAAGCTCACGAGAACCCAGAACAAAGAAACCTAATGGGTGAAGGTGAAGTGCAACAAACTTGAAGAAATTTAAACAAATTTCTACCGGACTTGACAAAATACTGGATATGACGAATTTCTACCGGATTTGACAAAATACTGGATTTGACAAAGAAAGAATTCGGAAAAGAATTAAAAGAAAGTACCGAACGAAGACAGAAACATTGGAGTGCAGAGTGGCTAATAAGTCATTTCTGAGGTGTAGTGACACAATTTTCTTGAAAATAAATAAATAGGTTATAAAACAAAATGGAGGATACTAGAGATAGAAAATGTAGATGTGAGTTTTTAAGTAGATGGTGTAAGATGTGCTTCTTTTGTACAGGATTATTAATAACAGTATGGGTGGTTTTAGCAATCACTATTCCAATTAGTTTAGCTGTAGTAGAAACGTCTAATCACACAGAGAAAGAAAAAGGAGCTAACACTCAAGAAACAGTTATATTAAAAAGTAGTGCAGAATTACATAGGGACAAATCAATAACAGATTTTTCAAAGAATGTTTTTACTAAATTATTATATGAGTATGTAGAAACAATGGATGTAAGAGATTGCTATGTTTGTATGCAATTGCCTGCGTCTGTAGCAGAGGGTGTGACTTATCATCACCTTCCTTTGACGTATGGAATAACATGTAGTGTTTTAGCAAGTTTATTTTATAAAACAGGTAGATTAGAATATTATTACACTGACATAGATAAGATTTTTGCGAAAGTTTCTGTAGTTCCCGAACTAAACAAAATAAAAAGAGGGAAAACGTTTGGTGAATTTTTCATAGAAGATAAGATTTTAACATTGGATAATATAGTTAAAAACAACCTTACCTGTGAGTTAAAGAAAGAAGAAAAAGTATTTTTAGAGATGGTTGAAGAAAGAAGAGTGAAATTTCAAAGAAAAGTGATAGAAGAGACAAAAACACCTCTTTGGGCGTTTGAGGAAGACAATCATGACAAGAAAAAGACAAATGCAGCTATGACTTTGGATTGGCCCCAACAGGGAAGGTTGTGCATTAGAAGAAATAGAACAAGATATGACAATTATTTTGTGGGTTCCAGTATTTGCCATGACAATTATCAAATTTTAGGCGGATGGGGATTCAAAGGGGGAAAAGATCCAATATTCCCAGGGATCTATTATGTTTGCGGTAATAGGGCTTATTACAGGTTGCCGGACCATTGGTATGGGTCATGTTATTTAGGCCTGGTCTTTCCAAAGATTTTTCATATGGATAGAAAAGAAAAGGAACACACAAAATGATAAATACCTTTACACGTAGAAAAAGGGAAAGTTTCAGAAATAGTAGGTGATATTTTTGGAGCATTGATACCAGCAGTGGGAATATCTTTGAATGCATTTAAAATTCGGAAATTATCACAGTGGTAGATCGTTTATCTACAGATACTGCTGGAGGGTTCTTGATGGTAAATACCGAGATGGTTGCCATGAGAGCTATGGTGATGCAAAATCGACTTGCCCTTGACATTCTTTTGGCAAAAGAGGGTGGAGTCTGTGGAATGCTGAAAGTCCAACATTGTTGCACTTACATTCCAGATAAAAGTGAAAATATACAAAAGTATATAAAGAATATTACAAGTTTGCACAAAGAACTTGTTCCACTGGAGGTTGAAAGTGCATTTGGAAAACTTGGTAAAGGGTTTTCTTCAGTAATAAATTGGTTAACAAGAATGAGTGGATTAATAATAGGGAAAGTTATAATAATAGCAACCATGATAATCATAATAATTTTAGTGCTGAAGCTTGTAATTACATGTATAAAGAAAAGAAGAAGACAGAATAAAATAGAAAAAGAAAACATGATAAACAAGGAGAGAGAGAGAGAAATGGGTGAAATAGAGCTAGAAGAGATAAAAGAGAACATGTACAAAAAGACCAAGAGACAAGTTGAAAGGGATACAGTTGTGTAAACTAACAAAAGCAAACGGATAAAAGAAATATGCTGTCTGAGAGAATTGTATAACTTGGGTTTTTGTGGTGATATTAAAAATCACCAAAGGGGGAGGTGATGGAGCAGGATAAATGAAAAATGTTAACCTCCTAATAATTTTCGTAAAATAATTAATAAACATGTTCGTTTAAGTAAATAACCAACAATGTATGTTACATGTGAAGGGTTAAAGGTAACACGCTATTTTATGTGCAAATTAATCTACTTATAATTGTTGACGTGGTTAACATAAACGTAATATTTGCGTACTAATAAAATAATAAAAGCATGATTTGTGCTTTGAAAATAAAACGTGTGGTGACAAAATAAAGCGATGGTAAGTAAGGGACGGCTTTATATGTTGCTTTTTGCTAGGTAATACCAAATTGGGGTACGTAGAAAGACGGGAGGGAAACGAAAGGGTTTATATTCTTTATTTTAACAATATTTTGTTTATCTTTGAAAATAGTGCGCTTAGGCCTGTTGAGCAGCGATATAAAATGGCCGCCATGAGCTAGAGTACGCATGTGCGAGAAGCCGTGTGGAAAAGGAGAAAGGCTGTGAAAAAGAATGACCACGTGTTCGTGCTGAGAGCCTAGGATGGAAGTATGGTCAAGGCTATTGTGACCTTACTGAGCAAATGTGTGCCAAGATGATCAGCAAGAAGCGTGAGAAGTCAAAATGAATAAATGGACAAACGGAACTGTTGAACCTAAAAAGTATCAGAAAATGATACAAGTTGGACTGATCGAAACTGATGAGTAATGTCATGAACTGTGGGAAACGATGCAAGCATGGACATTCCACAAAGAACTGGTTAAGACAAGGAAGTTTGATTAAAATGTATATGAACTCGAATGGACCAATGAGAGAGAATCACGCCATAAAGAGGCAACATTTTATTTAGTAAGCAAGAATTAGGGTATAAGAAGACCTACTCCGGGTGGGAGGGAGTTGAGTTTTTTAGTTTTGAGTATTAGTATTATATTTTTCTTGATGATGATGAGCGAGAGTACGGTTAGGAGAAGAGAGAGCTGAGATTGCTGATAGATGAGTTGCGGGTGCTGAGCTGCTGTTGCGGATGATCGAAGCTGCTGCTGCTGCTATTTTATTAGGTATAAGATGCTGCTTTTGGAGAACCTTTTTACTCCTTATAGATTTTTCATTTAGAGCTATTAGATTTTCTAAGACAGATAGATAGATCTTTTTGGAGTTCTTGCTGTGACAAACTTTATCTTCCATCTAATAGGTATGCATTGTATTTTCAATTTATTCTTATAATGATAATAAATGTAATAATCTGAGTGATAAACTTAAAACTTATGCATTGTTTCTAAAACTTTATATAAACTTTATTATCTTTAAACAAATGACTCAGTGATTCTTTAGCTCAATAATTAAGGTAAAATGTTAAAGAGTTTATTGTGATTGAGCTGGTCTTAATCGCCATCAACTGATTCCTACTAGTTGGTCCATCGACCAATGAGCGGAATACCTTAAAAGCAATGAGAAACATTATGTCGTGTTAAAAAGAGGTATCCCGTCTCCTTCCAGCGAATCGTTTTACTGTTTTTTTTCCTCCTAGGTTAAGGACGGAGGTAATCCAGGGAATAAATGAGTAAGTGAATGTATATGCGGTGTTAATGGGCCCCACAGTCATATGGATATAGTCTGTGTATTGGAGAGATAGTTGTACCTGGATGACCGAGTCATATAGGAGAAGAATTTTTATTGTTAGCGCTGGATCACTGGGAAGTATGGATAGATGTCTGTAGCTCATGCAGTCCGTTCGTGGAATAAGAGATATGTTTAAAGGTGGGGAACTACTTTTTTTTCTCATTCAAAACGATAACTGATTGGGAGATGAAAAGCATTGTTTTTTAAAAGTAGGGTGCACATTCGTTTTGTGGAAAAGCATCTTTGTGATTGGTTAAGAAAAAGCAGTTTAAACCTGGAGTACATATGATAGGATAAAATTTGGTCAACTCAACCACACCTGCTACTTGCATTTGGAAGGCACTGTTCGAACTTAAAACAATCGTGAACTTTTAACCTGCACGTGCCGTTAAATGTTCGAGAAAATGTTGCAAAAAAATATCGTTAGGTTTAAAAAATTGATGAACTTTTAACATGCACGTGTTGTAGAATGTTCTAGAAAGTGTGTTGATAAAATACGTTGCACTTCTGACTTCTATGTGTCCTTGAATATTAAAAAAACTGTTTATATGGAAAATTCAAAAATAACCAATAGAGAGAAGTTTTGCAATCTAAAAGAATCAAGGAACTATTCTAATTTGTTCTTTACATGTATTTATGTGTGGAGTAACAAAATTACAGACACAACAGCACCAGGAAGAGGAACAAGCAGGGAGTGGGGGACGGGGGAGATGGGCACAATGGCACACATGCACAATTAAGTACAGCACAACTACAGACAAACCATGGCTAAAATGAAACACACCAACAAGGAGCACAAGTCACACAACCCGCAACATCACACCACTGAACAAGCACAGAAGTGAAAACCACACTGCCTGAAAGGGAGAAGGGTGAACAAAACCTCACATGAAGGGACATCTCACACAGAATGCAGCACACACACATAGGAAGCAGAGCACACCAACATCCAACACAATGTTGTCCAAACACAAACATTCGCACAATCGAACATAGGACACAAATGCACTCGCCTGTGGCGGATAAACATCCAAAAGCGTCAGTACGAAACAGGCACATGAGAACGCATAAGTACAAACCCACAGTCCGGATGGGGTAGCAATTCACGTATGGCAGGCAGCCAGAGAGTCCGTGACACACACATTGGCATACAAATGAAGACACAACACATTTGGAAACAAGTGAAAATGTGGAAACTTTATAAAAAAAAGTGCGTGTCAGTACGGCCAAGAGTAGTGCCACGATATGCAGACAAATGCAGCAGCATGCCTGAATAAGGAACGTAGAAAAACGTCCATGTTCACCTCGGGGTAGTCCATCATCAACACACGTCAGTGTCAAGCAGCGTTGGTTGTCCGCGCCTCGGACATGAGTCGACACCAATGCAGCCATGTCCACTGTCGTCTTGGGACATGTGACCAGATGCACAACGTGCAATGATGCAGCGGGACACGTGCAATGTGGCACATCGTGTCGTGGTTGCAGGTACCTTGTCACTCGTCCATGAACGCGAGTGCAGCTGCGTAAGCCACTATCTCTAATGAGTGATGGTTGGCCACAATATTTGACATGTCGTCGACGTAATCCATCAGCTGACCGGGACAGATGTGCTGACTCCAACCACTGTACCCAATGTGCACCAAAGCAGAATCGGGAAGTGGGTCAATTTGCTCACAGCATACTACGACACGTGCAATGTCCCAGGCCCAGTTCCCAACATGCATGCCAAACATCCATGCATGCCATAAACTGGCATCACCATGACACTCCTGGTCGTGGGCCAACAGGGGGCGCACACACCCGTCGTGATCCATGTCAGCTACGCACACGTTGGAGAGGCACACGTCCATGCACCACTCGGATAGGCACGTGCGACATTGCAATACAGGTTGAACGCAGGTGACGTCCGCAATGCGGAAGCTCAGCCGGTAAGTGATCCGCAGCACTGCCAAAGGCAGTGCACCCAGGACATGCAGCAGACGTGCAAGGTATAGGTGGACGTGAATGGAGTCGACCATGTGTTCGGGATGCCCTGCCATTGCGTCAGTAGCTCTGCTTGTAGCTGCACTGGCTTGTCGTGTGCCAGTCTTGTGGATGAAATGGCACAGCTTGGTGCAATGAGCTGGGTCTGTGTGCAATGGGTGCAGGGCAGGGGTGTGGTGGGAGTACGTGTGAAGGCCATTTCACGCACGCTAACTACGACGAAGGACTTTTGAGTGTGGGATGTGTACTCGTTGTTCTCAAATCGGGCAGTGCGTAGTGTGGGAGACGGATGCAAATATTATCGTATCTGTCAGGGGGCTGGCCACTTGCAAGTTCCTTCTCGGAGCAGCAGATGTGTTAGCGCAAGATAGCTCAGACAAAGAATCTTTCATCCCTACAGTAACTTCTCCAGCTGCATTCATACAGGATGTGTACAAAGGCCGGTCGTGGGTGTTGTGGGATGTCTGCGACCCTGGTCATCATGGATGAGATGCCCAGCATGTGGCACATGGGCGGGTTCACTGTGTGTTACATGCCAAACAGCTGCTCCTCCCTCCCACGAGCCCCCACACTTTTGTGCGCTGCGCTGTTGTATCCCGTGCACTCCTACGGCACACCATTGTAATGCCTATTCGCGCATGTCTTGCGGCATTCCAATCACACCGTGACACTGCCGTTTGGAGGTGGTGCATGCCACTTTACAACATCGACTGCTGTGGCCCTTGTGGCGGCCACACCAGAACACAGAGACACACTTACCGCACTTCTTGCACACAGACATGTCCGAGACACCCCGTTCCCCTTGCCGGATAGGCACACCCCTGCGCTGACCTGTGTACGCCGGACCAGCACACGCCGTTTGTGCATGCAGGAGGATGCGTGCATAGCTACATGTCCAGGCTCACTGCCAACGCTGAGGTGACATGGTAACGTCCGCTGAAGATAGCACATTGTGATGTTGCAGGGCCCGTGCCCATCATGCTAACACATTGACCACACGGAGACACTTGCTCAGATGCAGGGTGGGGGGCTTTGGCGGTCCTGGGGTTGTTTGGCGATGAGTGTTGTGGCCCTCATGGGTATCCGTGTATCATGCTCATTGACTCTATGGCACCTGTGGGTGTTCCGGTGTGGCTCTTGGCTGTGTTCCCTTTCGTCCTGCTTAACACCAGCAGAATTTGTTTCACATCGCAGTTTTTGCCTTTCGTTGTGAAAGTTGTGATGTGGTTTTTTCGTGTACAGAAAAATAAACGAACTGGGCAGTGTATCCCGTCAAGATTCAGCACCTGACCCACTATTCCCAATCAATATAAATACAATGAGATTTCTTCATTGATTCTGTGTGTACACTGTAAATGCACTCACTACCACAGTGCAATTCAATACAGGTTTTAGTATTTAGAATAAATCGCAAAGGTGCACCTCGTGTGTTTTTGCACGGGAACGCCTACTCTGCATCTCATTATCAGCACTTTAATGCAACTAAAGTTGAGATAAATCTAACACACTATTCAGAAGCTGGTGCAAACTGCAGACATCACCAGTATTCCCACGATAACTGCCCCAAAATTTAACACCATGGTGGACACCACTAAATAACAGTAATAAGAACGAGAAAGAGTCACACAGCACTTAAGTAACAACCAAAAACTTTATTGAAATTTTCTTTTTTTTCCAAAACTTTATTTGTCCGTACATATAGAGGATAAACTAAATTTAACAAACTGAACACAAAACAACAAGGTGGAAGACTCCTGTCGGGTCCATTAATGTCGACGACACAGCCTGGAAAATAAAGCACAAAATAAGGACGTGTGTAATGCGCATATCAAAGGAGTGAGACACAGAGAAAGAGAGAAGGAAAAAAAAGCCAGAGAGAAAAAGAGAGGAAGGAAAGAAAGGGAGTGAGGAAGGGAGAAGGGAGAGAGAGTGAGAGAGATAGAAGGAAAGGAAGGGAGAGAGTGAGAGAGAGAGTGAAGAGAGGGAAGTGAGAGAGAGAGAGAGACAGTGCTGCCCCTGCGCATCCATGACCAAATAATTACCTGCTGCCACCGGAGTGTCTACCAGTGGGCACTCCACGTGCCCGTGAAAGCTCCAGGGCCCGGTCCCGCCACCATGGCTTGGTGGACATTATGTGGCCCCGCTCCGCGGCCCAGCAGATCCCACACATGTCGCTGAGTCCTGAGTCATCAATGGCGGAGACCACATCAGCTTTTGGTGCCGCTAACCCTGTGCAACGCAAGTCAGCGCCATGTGGTGGTAGGCCGCTGACAGCCATACAACTTAGGGTGCGACTAACTGAGCAACTCAAGTCCGCGCCACATGGTGGTAGGCCCCTGGCGGCCACATCAGCTTCGGGTGGCACTAACCCTGTGCAACTCAAGCCGCGCCACGTGGTGGTAGGCCCCTGACGGCCACATCAGCTTCGGGTGGCACTAACCCTGTGCAACTCAAATCCGCGCCACGTGGTGGTAGGCCCCTGATGGCCACATCAGCTTCGGGTGGCAGTAACCCTGTGCAACTCAAGTCCACGCCACGTGGTAGTAGGCCCCTGATGGCCATACAGCTCAGGGTGCGACTAACCCTCTGCGCAAGTTTTCATGGACTCTTTATGATTGAGACCCGTGGAGCGTCCGCCATCCAGTCACCACCGGCAATAAAGGATGTGACGTTGTCGATCCATTATATTTGTGTGGTCACATGGCCTGTGACGCATGTGCCGGATGGGTGTGGTGTGTGTGCAAACCTGCCCTCAGGGAGTGGCCGTGACATGTTGACAACTAGACCACTGACCTGCCACCAACAGCGAGTACGCCTGCGACAGGTAGCTATGTGGGGGGTGTGAAAACGTGTTCTCAATGGATTTTCCATAGGAACTTTAGACAAGGCTACAGGTCAAACTGCTGAACAGAATTACGCCAAATTTTGTAGGGAGAAAGGTCTTGGTCCAGAAAGCGCGCTTTCTCGAATCGAGTGAAAATATAAAAGAAAGGTCCCGGGGGCAATTTAATATACTGGAGCTCTGTCTGTGCGAGATAACCCTTTCACGCTCCCTCTGCCCAACATCACCACTTTGCAGCTATGCTGTTAGAAGCCAGTCCGTCGGCTCGCAGCTGTCTACTTTTGCGAGCTAGTACGCTGCTGTGCCTGTACCTCTGCCAGCTACTACGCTGCTGTTCCTTTGGGAGCGGACGGCTCGTAGTACTGCGTCTGAGTCGAGTGGACGGACCGCAGTTGTCCCTCTGCGAGCCTGGGTGCAAACTGTTCATAAGTTACACTACATAAGCATTGAAAAGCCATTTTTGTGATTCAGTCCGTCAGCTGGCATCTGTCCGAGGCATTTCTGAAAACATACCGGAGTTCTTTCTGTGAGAGATACCCCTTTCACGCTGCCTCTCCCCACATCAGCAGGTAACGCACCCTCTTCCCACATAGCAACATACCCCCAACAACCTTCTTGGGCCCGGAATTGTCCGTGTGCGGTTGGACAAACAAGAATCTTAGTCATGTATAGATTTACATATAAAACATTTTATTTAAACAAAACAACAACAAATAAAACTGAAGGGAGTCTGGTGCTGTGGTCGCTGCCACGAAGTTGGGGTCACTGCAATTCAGGGCTCAGGACACAGTTCCACATGTGGGATCGGCTTGTATTGAACAGGGTTAGTGGCACCACGTGTCGCGCCTTGTGTTGTACAGGGTTAGTGGCACCACGTGTCGCCGGCCTTGCATATGGAAATATGCCTCACTGATCGCAGGGAGTCTGGTGCTGTGGTCGCTGCCAAGGACTTGGGGTCACTGCCATTCAGGACTCAGGACACAGTTCCACATGTGGGATCGGCTTGTGTTGAACAGGGTTAGTGGCACGTGTCGCCGGCTTGTGTTGAACAGGGTTAGTGGCACCACGTGTCGCGGCTTGTGTTGAACAGGGGTAGTGGCACCACGTGTCGCCGGCCTTGCAAATGGAAATATGCCTCACTGATCGAAGGGAGTCTGGTGCTGTGGTCACTGCCATGGACTTGGGGTCACTGCCATTCAGGACTCAGGACACAGTTCCACATGTGGGATCGGCTTGTGTTGAACAGGGTTAGTGGCACCACGTGTCGCCAGTTTGTGTTGAACAGGGTTAGTGGCACCACGTGTCGTGGCTTGTGTTGAACAGGGTTAGTGGCACCACGTTTCGCCGGCCTTGCATATGGAAATATGCCTCACTGATCGAAGGGAGTCTGGTGCTGTGGTCGCTGCCACGGACTTGGGGACACTGCCATTCAGGACTCAGGACACAATTCCACATGTGTGATCGGCTTGTATTGAACAGGGTTAGTGGCACCACGTGTCACGCCTTGTGTTGTACAGGGTTAGTGGCACCACGTGTCGCCGGCCTTGCATATGGAAATATGCCTCACTGATCGAAGGGAGTCAGGTGCTGTGGTCGCTGCCACAGAGTTGGGGTCACTGCCATTCAGGACTCAGGACACAGTTCCACATGTGGGATCGGCTTGTGTTGAACAGGGTTAGTGGCACCACGTGTCGCCGGCTTGTGTTGAACAGGGTTAGTGGCACCACGTGTCGCGGCTTGTGTTGAACAGGGTTAGTGGCACCACGTGTCCAAAATTCGAATTGCGAGCTCTGCTGCCCGCAGTGTAGACTGCTAATGAGTGTTCGTTTGCACTTGAAGATGAATTTGGTGATTGTACTAAAGCTATAACTGATATAAAAAAAGTTCTTGAAGCAAGGATACTAAAAGGATATTATGTAGGTTTTAGGCCTTGGATAGTTACTTGCCTACTGGACTCTGTAATTAATGAATCAAGACTTAATTTTAATTGTGAGCCCTGATGACCGCAGTGTAGGCCAGAGGTAGCAGTCAGCAAGGGCCCATAGCCACGTGTCGTTGAGTTGAGGTGCACAGTTAGTGGCACCAGAAGCATTGAGGATGTATGAGCCTGTGATGCTGCTTGGTGCGGATGGGCCGCACTGGGAGCAACGTCTCTTGCCTACTGGACTGCGTCATCTGCAATCGCGACTATCTGAATTGTGAGCCCTGCTGACCGCAGTGTAGGCCAGAGGTAGTGGTGAGCAAGGGCCCACAGCCACCTGCATAGGTTGGTGTCCCCACCGGCCTGCGTAGTTCAGGTTCAGTGGCACCACGTGTCGCCGGCCTTCCATATGCAAATACGCCTCACTGATCGAAGGGAGTCGGGTGCTGTGGTCGCTGCCATGAAGTTGGGGTCACTGCCATTCAGGAGTCAGGACACAGTTCCACATGTGGGATCGGCTTGTGTTGAACAGGGTTAGTGGCACCACGTGTCGCGCCTTGTGTTGTACAGGGTTAGTGGCACCACCTGCAGCCGGCCTTGCATATGGAAATATGCCTCACTGATCGAAGGGAGTCTGGTGCTGTGGTCGCTGCCTCGGACTTGGGGTCACTGCCATTCAGGACTCAGGACACAGTTCCACATGTGGGATCGGCTTGTGTTGAACAGAGTTAGTGGCACCACGTGTCGCCGGCTTGTGTTGAACAGGGTTAGTGGCACCATGTGTCGCGGCTTGTGTTGAACAGGGTTAGTGGCACCACGGGTCCAAAATTCGAATTGCGAGCTCTGCTGCCCGCAGTGTAGACTGCTAATGAGTGTTCATTTGCACTTGAAGATGAATTTGGTGATTGTACTAAAGCTATAACTCATATAAAAAAAAGTTCTTGAAGCAAGGATACTAAAAGGATATTATGTAGATTTTAGGCCTGTGATAGTTACTTGCCTACTGGACTCTGTAATTAATGAATCAAGACTTAATTTTAATTGTGAGCCCTGATGACCGCAGTGTAGGCCAGAGGTAGCGGTCAGCAAGGGCCCACAGCCACGTGACGTTGACTTGAGCTGCACAGATTGGGAGCATACAGTCTTCTTAACCGATTATACTCTTACACAATTTGCATCGGCACTAATCTTGAATTGTTAGCCCTGCTAACCGCATTGTAGGCCGGAGGCAGCGGTCATCAAGGGCCCACAGCCACGTGGCGTTGACTTGAGCTGCACAGAGTTAGTGGTACTTGAAGCACTTAGCGTGTGCGCAGTCAGCGATGATGCGTGGTCTGGGCTGGCCGCACTGGTAGCAATGTCTGTTGCCTGCTGGACTGCGTCATCTGCAATCACGAGTCGCTCTGAATTGTGAGCCCTACTCACCGCAGTGGAGGCAGGAGGCAGCGTGAGGAAGGGCCCACAGGCACGTGTTGTTGACTTGAGCAATGTCTCTTGCCTACTGGACTGCGTCATCTGCAATCTCGACTCCATCTGAATTGTGAGCCCTACTGACCGCAGTGTAGGCCGGAGGCAGTGGTCAGGAAGGGCCCACAGCCATGTGTTGTTGACTTCAGCAATGTCTCTTGCCTACTGGACTGCGTCATCTGCAATCGCGACTCGATCTGAATTGTGAGCCTTGCTGTCCGCAGTGTATATCGAAGGCAGTAGTTTGTACAGACATAAGTCCGCGGTGCTGTGCCGCTGGGGGCCTGTGTGGCAGAAGCCAGCGATCGGCTGAGGAGGCTGGCAATCATGTTGGCGGCCTCGTGGCAGGGTGAGGGGCGCCGCCCTGGCAGACGCTTTGGCCTTCCCAGAAGTGAACCACGCCCAGAGCTCCGGCCTATTTATTCACACTCCTACGCTGAAGTGGCGTACGTCGGACCAGCCCACTCCGGTTACGCTTATGCTTACAGGGGGGGACGACACAGCTACATGACTGAGATCTTCCCTAGTGTTTGACGTAATATGGTTGGGTCCACTGACCACAACACTACAAGCACCAGTAGTATTTGTGCACATGGAGAGGTGTGTGTTCTGCATACTGAGATGTGTCCAGCACATCACAGCTACACTTTGCATTGTGTGCATTGTTAAACATGGGTGAATTGCTTCCTTGTGTAAACACAATAAGGCTGCCCCTCACATGGGTTCCAACAGTTTCCTACAGAATTTATACTGAGATGCAACACCTATGGGGGCATCTCATAAAAAGTTTCGGACTGGCCTCACACACCGCCCGGTGTCATGCTTCATCATAGGCTGTCCTCGCCCTCTAAAAACTACGTTTGATAAAGGGCGGGCATACACCTGGAGACAGGGATGCACTTCTACAACTAAGTGATGACCATGTGAAAGTGAAAGGTGATTTAAAAACCATCACACCTGTCACTCAGCTATGTTTAATTCAGGGAACAGATGTCTGGCATTAAAATAGGTGTACGGTGATCCGGGACATTATCTTCCCTTCACCGTATTAAGTGCGGTCAACATGTTTCTGCGTTAATGTCCCCGTAGGGTACGTCGCATTCGTCAGGACCAAAGGGTTTAGCCTTTTCGCATCTAAAGCGAAAAGGTGCTGCTAATCAGGGGACAGGAATAAAAATTAATTAAACCGCCCGTATGGTGTAGTACCACTGTGAAAGATTCTGTAGAAAAACAAAGGAAACAAAGAAAAACAAACAAACCAGACGTGTAAGTATGTTTATAAATAGACGATAATTGTCATCCAAACCGGGTCACACCTATAGCGCGCGTGGTATGGTCTGTATGAGACACGTGGCACACGTACGTGTCATCAAATGGTCAAAAGAATCCATTCCTTACCCTAAACTACTATCCTCTATACTCCATGGGAGGGCGAGGGTGGGAGAGCCTACTTGTGACTTTCTGAAAGGAAGAAATGCTGATTCAGAAAGTGGTAATAGTCTCATTATGTATCCACAAGTTAAAAACACAAGTTAAAACACAAACAGCTAACATACATAACACTGTGATCACCAAAATGGTTGTCCAGTTAAAGTGATTGGCACCCAATCTCTCAAAAAGAAAAAGAAAAAGAAAACTGGAATCAAGTTCTCATTCTCGCCACCACTCAGGACACTCATACGCTTACTGTCTGACTTCAGCGCTCCCATCGGTTCTCTACAGGCGTCCACTCGGTCTCCCCGTCGGTGGAGACTGATGTTCCTTTGGTGGTTTTTATATCCACTAGATAATTGGTAAATTGTTTGATTCTACGATCTAATTGAACAAAGCCTGGGGCGCTAAGAGCGCTTCCTGTGTCCCCATACGGGCGGGGCTAGACGCCTGACACGGGGCGTGTATGGTAATGTGCGCTCCTATTGGGTAAGAGAGGGTTGTCTCTGTTTGATAACCAGCGTATCTCATGCGCGCACGCGCTATTGAGTGAGAGACGCGTTCAACTAATTCGGCAATAGCCCCGCGAGGGGAGCGTGGATAGCGCATGTGCAGAGGACCAGTGTTGCTTTAATCCACCTGCACCATTATAACTCTATGTGGCAGACCCGACCCCTATAGACAGAAGCTCTCTGTTCAAGAATTCATCGTATCTCATGCGCGCACGCGCTGTTCACGCAGAGACACATAAATTCGTTACAAGAGCCACGTGATAAAAACGTGGATAGTACATGCCCAGAAGTACAATGTTCTTGTTAACCGTCTGTGCCTTATATATCTAAGTAGAAACAGCACCCCTATTGGTAGAAGCTGGTCATCACCGTAAAGTGTTCAGGGCAATATCCGTGCTGTTATGGGAAGTGTAGCCCAATGCTATCGGAAACGTGCATAGACATACGCAAGAAACCATACTCATTTGTATGTGTATATAGCCAAAGTAGGTTGATAATATATCCTATAAATAAGGTAATATACAGCTCTAGAATATAAAATATAAAGCCAGAGAGCCATCTTCATGAATTAACTATTCTCCTGGTTACGCAGTGTGTTTGTCCTAAAATCATGACTATGATGTAATCGTAGAGTATGATACTCATTTACTCCCTTAACCAGTATTGAACCCTAGGTCAGGGGCTAAATATATATTGCTCATGATGGTCAGGCAGTATTTTTGTACTCGTATTTTATCTGTGTTGTAATCATGGCGTATACTACTCGATTAATCCCCTGAGATATGGTGGATATAAGGCAGTGGGGCTAAGTATATTACTCTCAGTGGTCAGACTGTATAACAAAGGCTAATATCTACTACTAGGGGTAATAAGTCAATACTCGCATAGGTTGCCCATGTATGGTCTAATTCCTTTTCCATCACTCAATAACACGGTCTCGGATCCCCTTCTATAATAGTATGTAACTATCTCAATAAATGATTGATCCATGCATTTAAGGTTGGCTTGATCACTTTGCCAGCTGTAGCCATGGAATATCATCGTTCAGGCCTTGCTCCCATGTATGTAACCTGTACACCCACCGTTGTTCCCGGATGTGTAACTGTCTAAAAATGTCGTTTTTCTTTTTTTCATTACTTCAAGGATGGTCCACCGTAGATCAGAGTCACTATGGTGTTTTTCAGTAAAATGTTTTGTCAACTTTGTGTTTGTTTTTTGCACCTGATGGTGCTACGGTGTTCGTTGATCCTCGTTTTCACCTTCCTTGTTGTCATCCCCACGTATTTCAGATTGCATGGGCAGGTCAGTAGATAAACTACATTTTCCGTATTGCAATTACTGAAATTCTTAAGCCTCCAGGGATTATCTGTGCCAATATCTACTTCCTTAGTAGTAGTAGTCAGGGGGCAGCACACACAATTACCGCACGGATAGTGCCCTATTGGTTTTGGTTGGCTCCACAAGGTCATCTGGTTTTCTGTGTCATCGTTGGTGATCTTCGAGTGTACCAGGTCATCTCTCAAATTTCTACCCCGTTTGAATGCAAAAAGTGGGGGTTCCCACTTCCGGTTTCCGCTGTTCAAGATTGCCCATTTCTTCTTAATGATGTTCTGCACTCTATTTGAAACAGGAGTGTACGTAGTGACGCATACCAGTCGGTCCGTTTTATCTTTCGGGATGGTCTCTAATAGGGCTTCCCGATTGTTGTTCTTCGCCTTTTCTTTGCACGCTTCACCATCTTACTCGGGTAGTGTCTCTCCAGGAGCTTGCTCTCTAGTTGTTCTGCCTGTGCTCGAAAACGTCCACCTCCGAGCAATTCCTACGTACTCTGAGAAATTGTCCGACTGGCAGATTATCACGGAGAGCCCTCAGGTGGTAGCTCTCATAGAGAAGAAGACTGTTCTTATCTGTCGGCTTTATGTGTACTTTGGTGGAAATTCCTTCCGTTGTTAAGGTTATATCTAGATCAAGGAACACTGCATGGTTCACCTCAATGTTATAAGTAAACCTAAGGTGGGGGTCTTTGCTGTTGACCCACTCCACAAACTGTTTGGCTTCGTCCAATGTGCCCTTCCAGATGATCAAGACATAGTCTATATACCGTTTCCATGTTCTCATCTGAGCTGTAAACGGATTGGCAAGGCTGAAAATGTAGTCCTCTTCAAACTGATGGACGTACAGGCACGCCATGCTAGGCGCAAAAGTGCTGCCCATGGACGTGCCCTTAACCTGATGATATAGTGTGTCCTCAAATTCGAAAAAGTTCTCCATGAGGGCTAGTTCTGCGCATTCCATGATGAAATGAGTCGGTGTCATGTATGTCCAGTCTTGGCCCTGGAGGATTTGTTCCACCACTTCCAATGTTCGCCTCTGGGGGATGCTCGTGTAGAGCGCTTCGATGTCCATTGTTATGAACATATCCTCAGCAATGTTTGTTTCAAGGTCCCTTAGATGGCAAAGTACGTCCTTGGTGTCTCTTAAATAAGACCGAGATTTTTGTACAATTGGTTTTAGGAACCAATCGCAAAATTGTGAGAGGGGTTCAAGTACTGAACCTATTCCTGACACTATCGGTCTGCCCGGTGGTGGCATTCTGTTTTTATGGATTTTAGGGAGGGTGTAGAATCTGGGTGTCCTTGGTTCCGTGTTGATGAGAAACTCTGCCTCATGTTTGGTAATCCAATCGTAGGTTACAGCCTCACCGACCATAATCTTAATTTTGTTCATGATCCGAGGTGTGGGGTCTTCTCGGTGTATCTCATAACTCGTAGTATCAGATAGGAGGCGTAGACATTCTTCTCTGTACATGGTGTAATTCATCAGGACTATCGCCCCTCCCTTATCTGCTGGTTTTACCACCAACTCATGATTGTTTTTGAGTTGTTCAAGGGCTGTTCTCTCGCCTCTGGTCATGTTCAGGAAACCCCTTGTATTTTTTAGTCAATCTTCCCAACTTCAGTGAGGACTGCTTGTTCGAAAGCCAGAACATTACAGGAAAGGTTTTGGGTTTGCGGGGTGAATGTAGACTTTTTTCGTAGACCAGTGTTAGTTCGGTTGTTGTCTTGGCTTTGTATTTCACCAAAGAAATCCTTTAATTTTATCTTCCTAAAGAACTGTGCTAGTTCTGTATTAAGGAAGAAAGCATCGATCTCTGGGGTGGGGACGAAACCTAATCCTTTTGCGAGAACGGCCTCTTCATCCGTGCTGAGTACATGGTCACTCAGGTTTACGATATTAGTCATTCTTTGCTCATTGTTAGGTGGGTGCCCCTGCCCCTGCTCCGTGTCACTGCCCCGCTGGTGGTTGCCTCGTCCTCCCATTAAAGCATTAAGGATTAAAGCAACACTGGTCCTCTGCACATGCGCTATCCACGCTCCCCTCGCGGGGCTATTGCCGAATTAGTTGAACGCGTCTCTCACTCAATAGCGCGTGCGCGCATGAGATACGCTGGTTATCAAACAGAGACAACCCTCTCTTACCCAATAGGAGCGCACATTACCATACACGCCCCGTGTCAGGCGTCTAGCCCCGCCCGTATGGGGACACAGGAAGCGCTCTCAGCGCCCCAGGCTTTGTTCAATTAGATCGTAGAATCAAACAATTTACCAATTATCTAGTGGATATAAAAACCACCAAAGGAACATCAGTCTCCACCGACGGGAGACCGAGTGGACGCCTGTAGAGCGAACCGATGGGAGCGCTGAAGTCAGACAGTAAGCGTATGAGTGTCCTGAGTGGTGGCGAGAATGAGAACTTGATTCCAGTTTTCTTTTTCTTTTTCTTTTTGAGAGATTGGGTGCCAATCACTTTAACTGGACAACCATTTTGGTGATCACAGTGTTATGTATGTTAGCTGTTTGTGTTTTAACTTGTGTTTTTAACTTGTGGATACATAATGAGACTATTACCACTTTCTGAATCAGCATTTCTTCCTTTCAGAAAGTCACAAGTAGGCTCTCCCACCCTCGCCCTCCCATGGAGTATAGAGGATAGTAGTTTAGGGTAAGGAATGGATTCTTTTGACCATTTGATGACACGTACGTGTGCCACGTGTCTCATACAGACCATACCACGCGCGCTATAGGTGTGACCCGGTTTGGATGACAATTATCGTCTATTTATAAACATACTTACACGTCTGGTTTGTTTGTTTTTCTTTGTTTCCTTTGTTTTTCTACAGAATCTTTCACAGTGGTACTACACCATACGGGCGGTTTAATTAATTTTTATTCCTGTCCCCTGATTAGCAGCACCTTTTCGCTTTAGATGCGAAAAGGCTAAACCCTTTGGTCCTGACGAATGCGACGTACCCTACGGGGACATTAACGCAGAAACATGTTGACCGCACTTAATACGGTGAAGGGAAGATAATGTCCCGGATCACCGTACACCTATTTTAATGCCAGACATCTGTTCCCTGAATTAAACATAGCTGAGTGACAGGTGTGATGGTTTTTAAATCACCTTTCACTTTCACATGGTCATCACTTAGTTGTAGAAGTGCATCCCTGTCTCCAGGTGTATGCCCGCCCTTTATCAAACGTAGTTTTTAGAGGGCGAGGACAGCCTATGATGAAGCATGACACCGGGCGGTGTGTGAGGCCAGTCCAAAACTTTTTATGAGATGCCCCCATAGGTGTTGCATCTCAGTATAAATTCTGTAGGAAACTGTTGGAACCCATGTGAGGGGCAGCCTTATTGTGTTTACATATGTGATTGGAGGCTGGCTTGCCCTTTGGCCCCGTGCCTCTAGTTCCCATCCTCAGCCCAGCCTGAGGTGAGAGTGTGTGTGTGAATTGCTTCCTTCGCATATAGTTTGTTCACACCTGTCCCAATATTCAGCTATTGTGTGGCTGAGGGGCCATGCCGTTTTCGGGAAAGTTCGCTGTCTTGTTCTGCGCTGCCTCGGTGGTAGAGGGGGGCCTGGGGGTGGTGTTGTGGCGTTGTTGGGTGTCGGAGCTGCTTGATCAGTAGGTCTATGACATGTGTTGGTCTTCAGATGTGGCTCTGGGCTGGGCTCCCTTTCATACTGTATGTAGTTGTTTAATATTTAAAAAACAAGAAGACATTATATAGTTTAAATAAAAAATTACAGTAGGGAGAGGGGTGGTACGGGGGGGAGGTCCTGAGGGTTGTGGCAGTGGGTGTTGTGTCCTTCTTGGGTGTCGGAAAAAACTATAGGTTAAATAAACATTATAATTAGAAGTCAGCATTAAAAAAACATTAAAATTCACTGAAAAAACCAAACGTTTCAGGGACGTTATAGATAGAAATTAGTATTTAAAAAACCTTTGAAATTCACTGAAAAAACCATAGGTTTCAGGCACGTTATAGTTGGAAATTAGCATTTCAAAAACCTTAGAAATTCACTGAAAAAACCATAGGTTTCAGGGACGTTATAGTTAGTTGGACATTTCACTCATACAAAACCATAGAAATTCCACCGTTATAGTTAGTTCAGCTGAGTGAAATGTCCAACTAACTATAACGTCCCTGAAACCTATGGTTTTTTCAGTGAATATATATATATATATATATATATATATATATATATATATATTACCTATTGACGGTCGCCAGTAGGTAGTTATAGTTAGGACCTTGTTTCTATTCAAAAAGCATTTTTCCTTTTGCCAATATCTTTGGCGCCGTTTGACGAATCTTCACAAAAGTTTGAAGACTAATGGTTCACTCAGGTCAGCTCCTGTCCTGAAAGTTTTGGGGTGATCCGTCAAGCGGGGGCTGAGAAAAAAGGGGGGTCCCAAAACACATTTTCCCCAAGTTAATTTCCATAGGAAATTTTGGAACAGGCTACAGCTGAACGGAATTACACCAAATTTGGCAGAAAGGTAGCTCTTGGTTCAGAAAGCGCCCTTTTTTTAAAATGGTGTAAATCCGTTCAGTAGTTGCTGAGAAATTCAAAAAATAAAAATGTATATATCTGAGCACCGAGGAGGAGTCGCGACTCCTCCCGAGCACGAGCTTCAATCTAATTGGCTGCCAACACTCCAAACCAGGAAGTGTTGGCAGCCAACTTGTGACTCGGTAACCGAGTCACAAGAAAAGAGTTAAAAAATGTTTAAAAAACAAGAAATTTCAGCCGAATTTGCGCTGGGTGTGCGAATCCGGCTGAAATTATTTAAATAAATGAAGCGCGGGGGAGGTGGCGGTCCCTGGGGGTGTGTGGGCCCCCGCACCTTAATTAAGAATTGCCCCCGGGGACCGCCACCTCCCCAGGGCTTTGTTTATCATATGCGGGGGGTACGCGACCCCCGCAGCCCCGGGGACCACCACCTCCCCGGGGCTTTGTCTTAAAAAAATGCGTGGGGGGGCTCCTGGCACACTGCTGGTGGGGCGATAAGGTCCTCTTGTGTCCTGAGGACCTCAGGACACAAGTGGACTTCATCCCCCGAGCAGCAGTGCACCAGGAGCCACGTTTGCAGAGTGGTGTAAAAAGGGGGCGTGGCCTCGGACCACTCTCAGCAATCCAGGTGTGTGGCTTACTGGAGGTACCTGGTGGGCTAGTTGGCCCCCAGGGACCCTCAGGAATGAAGGGGACTTAATACCCCAACTTAGAACGCGCCAGGAGGCGCGTTTGCAGAGTGGTGGGGAAAGGGGACGTGGCCTTTGTCCACCTCTCATCAATCCCACTGTGTGGGGCTTACTGGAGGTAAGAGGTAGGCTAGTTGGCCCCTAAAGGACCCCCAGCAGCGAAGGGGACTTCAATCCCCATTCAAGAGCGTGCCAGGGAGCGCGTTTGCAGAGTGGTGGGCAAAGGGGGCGTGGCCTGCTATGAGAACTTAGCAATCCTGCTGTGTGGGGCTTACTGGAGGGATTAGGAGGGGTAGTTGGCCTCCAAGGATGTCCTTGGGGGCCAACTACCCCTCTTGTTACCTCCAGTAAGTCCCACAGTGGGATTGCTAAGACGTCTTCGGAAGGCCATGACCCCCTTTCTCCACCACTCTGCAAACGTGCCTCCTGGCAGACTACGGGATGGGGGATGAAGTCCAATTTACTCCTGAGGGACTTTGGGGGCCAAGAAGCCCTCCTGGTACCTCCTGTAAGTCCTACACAGCGGAATTCCTGAGTGCTGGTCGGAGGCCCAGCACCCTTTCTCCACCACTCTGCAAATGCAACTACTAGTTAAAGAAGTGTTTGCAATGTAATAGGTTTCGCATTTGCGAAAATTCGAGCTATTGGCGTTGTAAATATGAAAGTTTTTTACTAATGTTTTTTGGAGTGGAGTGGATGTACGTTGTGTGTAGTGGAATTATGTGGTATGTTGTGCAGTGAAATTATGTGGATAGAAAGTATGTGGTATTTAGTGTATAGGAATTATGTAGAGTGGGATTATGTGTTATGGAGAGCAATTATGTGGTATGGTAGTCTGTGTTGTGGAGTGGTAACGTCAGGTTTAGTCTAACTCGTTTCCATAGAAGCTCAACTATGAACTCAGTGAGACAAAAAAAGAAGGAATCACTGAGGAGGACTTGTGGACCTAGTCAGAGGTATGAGCAGGGCCACTGGAATTATGCGACTGTTTGGCTGCACCGACTTTCGCACAGTTATACATTTTCTGCATTAGCCACATAATTCATCATCTGCTCCCTAATCTGCAGATTTGAACCAAAAAAGCCTTGTTTCTACTCAAACGGCTCAAACGTTACCAAAGATGCAGCGACAAGTGTTACAGCGTGGTGGAAGGCCCTTTGCAAACCTAGGATGGTCACCAGTTACTTATTGCTAAATGTGGGTGTTAAATTGGTACTAATGGTGTGCAAGCCACTCTTGCTTCCTTCGGTGCCTCTCTTGCCTCTTTCTGCATTTCTGTTGCTTCTTTCTGCACATCTTTTTCTGCAGCTCTCTTCCCTCTTTCTGCACATCTGTTGCCTCTTTCTGCACCTCATTTGCTTCTTTCTGTACCCCTCTTGCCTCTTTCTGCACCCTTCTTCCCTCTTTCTGCACCTCTCTTGCCTTTTTCTGTACCCCTCTTACGTCTTTCTACACCCTATTTGCCTATTTCTGCACCTCTGTTCCTTCTTTCTGCACCTCTGGTTTCTTTCTGCACCCCTCTTGCCTCTCTCTCCACCCCTCTTCCCTCTTTCTGCACTTCTGTTGCTTCTTTCTGCACTTATCTTGCTTCTTTCTGTAACTCTCTTGCTTCTTTCTGCACCTCTCTTGCCTCTTTCTGCACCTCTCTTGCCTCTTTCTGCACCTCTCTTGCCTCTTTCTGCACCTCACTTGCTTCTTTCTGCACCCCTTTTGCCTGTTTCTGCACCCCTCTTCCCTCTTTGTGCAACTCTCTTGCCTCTTTCTACACCTCTTTCCTCTTTCTGTACCACTCTTGCCTCTTTCTATACCTCTGTTCCTTCTTCTTTCTTCACCTGTATTGTCTCTTTCTGCACCCTTCGTGCCTCTTTCAGCACCTCTGTTGCTTCTTTCTGCAGTTTTCTTCCTCTTTCTGCACCCCTCCTGCCTCTTTCTGTAACCCTCTTGCCTCTTTGTGCACCTCTCCTACCCCTTTCTGCACCCCTCTTGCCTCTTTTTCCACCTCTGTTGGTTCTTTCTGCACCTCTTTTGCTTTGTTCTGCAATTCACTTGCCTCTTTCTGTACCCCTCTTGCCTCTTTCTGCACCTCTGTTGGTTCTTTCTGCACTGCTCTGGCTTCTTCCTGCACCTCGGTTCCAAATTTCTGCATCCCTCTTGCCTTTTTCTGCACCCCTCTTCCCTCTTTCTGCACCTCTCTTGCCTCAGTCTGCCCACCTGTTCCCTCTTTCTGCACCCCTTTTGCCTGTTTCTGTAACTCTCTTGCCTCCTTCTGCACCTCACTTGCCTCTTTTTGCACCTCTGTTGCTTCTTTCTGCACTTCTCTTTCCCATTTCTGCACCCCTCTTCCCTCTTTGTGCAACTCTCTTGCCTCTTCCTACACCTCTCGTTCCTCTTTCTGCACCACTCTTGCCTCTTTCTGTACCTCTGTTGCTTCTTTCTGCACTTCTCTTGCTCTTTCTGCATCCTTCACACCTCTTTCAGCACCTGTTACTTCTTTCTGCACTTCTCTTCCTTCTTTCTGCACCTCTCTTGCTTCTTTCTGCACCTGACTTGCCTCTTTCAGCACCTCTGTTGCTTTTTTCTGCAGATCTCTTGCCTCTTTCTGCACCTCACTTGCCTCTTTCTGCACTTATCTTGCTTCTTTCTACACCTCTGTTGCTTCTTTCAGAAATTCTCTTCCTTCTTTTGCACCCCTCCTGCCTCTTTCTGTACCTCTCTTGCCTCTTTGTGCACCTCTCCTGACTCTTTCTGCACCCCTCTTGCCTCTTTTTACACCTCTGTTGGTTCTTTCTGCACTGCTCTTGCTTCTTTCTGCACCTCACTTGCCTCTTTTTGCACCTCTCTTGGTTCTTTCTAAACCTCTGTTGCTTCTTTCAGCAATTCTCTTGCCTCTTTCTGCACTTCTCTTGCTTGTTTCTGCACCTCTCTTGCGTCTTTCTGCACCTCTGTTGCTTCTTTCTGCACCCCTCCTGCCTCTTTCTGCACCCCTCTTCCCTCTTTGTGCAACTCTCTTGCCTCTTTCTACACCTCTCTTTCTTCTTTCTGCACCACTCTTGCCTCTTTGTGTACCTCTGTTACTTCTTTCTGCACTTCTCTTGCCTCTTTCTGCACCTCTGAGTTAGAGGTAGTTTTAATCCCCCTGCCCTATTATGTACTAGGGCCTTTCAGGGGAGGTCATGCCAATCACAGGGGTACCCCAACCCATAGTGTAACCTAGTGTATATAGGTGTTTTCACTGGATTCTAAGTGTCTTTCAGCATAGCACTGGCTCCGGGCCTGGATAGTCAGAGTCAGTTACCACCAGTACCCGTCAGCAAAAAGTTGGGGGTACAGGATGACTTTGCAACAAGGCCTCTTTCTGCACCTCTGTTGGTTCTTTCTGCATATCTCTTGCTTCTTTCTGCACTTTTCTTCGTCTTTCTGGACTTCTGTTGCCTCTTTCTGCATTTCTGTTGCTTCTTTCTGCGCCTTTCTTCCTCTTTCTGCACATGTCCTACCTCTGTAGGCATAGTTAGAAATGAGCATTTAAAAAACCTTTGAAATTCACTGAAACAACCATAGGTTTCAGGGACGTTATAGTTAGAAATGAGCATTTAAAAAACCTTTGAAATTCACTGAAAAAACCATAGGTTTCAGGGACGTTATAGTTAGAAATTAGCATTTAAAAAACCTTAGAAATTCACTGCAAAAACCATCGGTTTCAGGGACGTTATAGTTAGAAATTAGCATTTAAAAAACATTAGAAATTCACTGAAAAAACCACAGGTTTCAGGGACGCTATAGTTAGTTGGACATTTCACTCATAAAAAAACTGAGAAATTTGGCCGTTATAGTTAGTTGAGCTAAGTATAACTCGCGCCCCCGCAATGTACTGCTGATGACATCACATATTACATCACTCATGACATGGTCAGTGACATCACTGATGACATCACTGATGATATCTCAAATGACATCATCCACGTGATCCTCTGATGCACCTCCTCACAGCCTAATATAACCTTTGATACACCCACTCTAAAATACAGACTGCCATTCTCGAAACCATAGACACACCAATACCAGTTACTACATACCCACTCACTGATTCCTAGGTCTACACACACATCCACTCACCCACTCATACAGTCACTCATACAGGCAGTCACTCATCAATACAGCCACTATCATATGCACTCATGCACCTATACAGACACTCACACACCGCCACTCACCCATAGAGATACTTACACAGCTAGTTAGTCATGCAAAGAATCAAATCAAAGAAATTTGGGGAGAGGAGCTGGCCTAACGACTAGGGCGGTCGACCTCGAATCTGGGGAACTGGGTTCGAGTCTCGGCAATGACGCTGAACATCCTGTGATTCTGGGCAAATCACTTAATCTCCCCGTGCCTAACAAAAATGAATGTGTCCTCATGTAATGCAACTGGTGCTATGTAAAGCGCTCTGATACCCGATTCGGGTCAAGGTCGCGATATATAAAACTCTGTAAAATAATTTTTTTTTTAAAACAAGTCACACTCCCATTTACTCACCTATACAGTTATACACACCACCACCTCACTTATTCACACAGATACTAACACATACTTACTCTCTTATACAATCACTGGCACAAGAACACACTCATCCACACAGCCACTCTCACAATCACTCACTCTCACATATAGTAATTTATATACTCCAACACTCACATATACTGCCTTTCACATATGTAGTTACTCACACATGTACCACTGAGACATCCATTCACTCACCAACACAGCCATACACACACTCACCCATCCATACAGCCCCTCACAGATACACTCTTGAACCCAAACACCCAGTGAATCACCCACTCACACATCCATGCAGTGAGTCACACACACCCCAGCCACCCACACAGACACTCAGGCACCCATACAGATACTCAGTCAAGCAATCAATAACCCATATAGACACTCATGTAGCTACTCACCAACCCATGCAACCGCTTACACACCAATAGACAGACTGATACAGACATTCACCCAGTTTAGTCACTAACCCATGCATTCAGTAAGACACGTTTAATCACTCACTTATACAGTTAGTCACGCACCTACTAAATCATCCATTCAGATAGTCATACACCCACTCATTCTTCAATACACCTTGGCCTATATATAAAACATATTTAAACTTTACAGAAACACACAGTCACTGGATGATGTCATCAGTGATGTCATTTGAGATGTCATCAGTGATGTCACTGACCATGCCATGAGTGATGTAATATGTGATGTCATCAGCAGTGCATTGCGGGGGCGCGAGTTATACTTAGCTCAACTAACTATAACGGCCGAATTTCTCTGGTTTTGTACGAGTGAAATGTCCAACTAACTATAATGTCCCTGAAACCTGTGGTTTTTTCAGTGAATTTCTAAGGTTTTTTAAATGATAATTTCTAACTATAACTTCCCTGAAACCTATGGTTTTTTCAATGAATTTCTAAGGTTTTTTAAATGCTAATTTCTAACTATAACGTCCCTGAAACCTTTGGTTTTTTTCAGTGAATGAATATATATATATATATATATATATATATATATATATATATATATAATTAGATAATCTGAAAAATAGTAGTCATGCTTGACTACTATTTCTGCATTGAAAATTTCCGAAGTATCACAAATTTCGATGATCCGTACAAATTTCAAATGATTCTTTAGAACCTATCAAAAATGTCTCCATTCAATACAAGCCATCTTGATTTCTCTCAAGCAGTGAATAGTTTTGTTCACTTTCTGACAAAACATGGGAAAGATAAAATGTTGATGTTCCTTCCCATTGTCTTTATGTTTCTGAAGTAATACTGCTACCATAGTTCTCTTAGGCATCTGTTTACTCAATGAACTTCCTTGAAGTGTCTGGATACCCCAGATCAGGGCCTTGCATAAACATCAGTTTTAATGAATAAAGGCTCTTTCAAACAAATAATCCTAACAAAAATCTTTCTTCGTATTCTGTTTCTTTAGGACTCAAGTAATATGACCAATAACCTCAGCAAAATCCTTAATGGATTGTTGATAAAATTTGTGAATCCCAGAAAACTTTCAGTTTATTTAACATGTTTAAGAAATGGCCTGTCGCACATAGTCGATACCTTTTAGGATCCATAGTCAAGCTAGAGGCACTTATTCTAAATCCTAGGAATTCCATGTCTTCCTTTTCAAACTTAAATTTCTCCCGTTTGCGATATAAATGATGTGGCTGGAGCATCACAGTTGTAATCCACTTGTTCTTGATCTTCAATAATGGTCTTAGATTGCACCAAATTATCATCAAGGGACAACAGGACAAACTGATCCAACCTTTCACAGAAAACTGAATCCATGAATTGCTGAAAAATAGCAGGAGTGCTGCACAACTCTAAGAGCATCACTTGATAGGGGTGCAGAAAGCTTTCTTCCACTCTTCACCTGCCTTTATGCTGACTAGCGGCTCAGTGGTATTCTTGACCTGCTAAGCAGCTTCCTGAAAACTAAAGTCTTTGGGTTCTGGGGGAATATGGTTGCAAAGTTTAAAGTTAAATGTACCAACGGAAAGAAACATCAGGAGTGAAGCCTGCAGCCTAATTTGAATCAACATGGGAAATCCCACCCAGCCAAAACATGGAAAGGTTTGGCAGGTTAGTTGCTCTCTCAATTCTGTGGGTGAAGGCGCACGGCTATTCATAATCAGTGGCGCCTTCTGTGTGGTTCATTCCAATAACAAACAAGGCTGCTCAATGCTGACGATTCACTCAATCCCCAGAGGTTGGCGTTCAACTTCTTAGTGGCGTTAACGGCATCAGTCGCAATCCACGGGCATCGTGGACGCACAGCAGGCTAAGGGCAAGGCAATGTGCCAAGACCTCCTGCCCAGAGGGTCGACTGGGCACAGCCTAATGTTATTTCTGAGCTTCACAAACTGGGGCTGCCTGGTCACAAACTAAAATTCTAGACAGGAAATAAAAGCACCTCTATCAATGGATTTTTGTTTGTGAAACCTTTTATGAACCAAACTGTCTATTGGTAGCATTTTTACTAATATTATTTTTATGTTTACTGGACAGATTTACCCCAAAACCACAAAAGAATTTCACATTGGATCATGACCTTCCCTGAAGTATTTCTGGTCAGTAGCTTTTGGGAATTTGAATTGGGACCCCCACATTGGGGGATTCCCATAACTATTGCCCCCTTTGACCAGTATATACAATACTTTCCACAATTTATTTTGGCCAAACAGATACTTCTTTATCTAAATTCAGTGCAGATTTGTGAAATGAAATCTGCACCAAAGGTAAAACTGATGAAAAAAATGCTTTCCCTAGGGACTTGGAAGCTCAACTATAACAGGAGCGTCACAATCACCATTAAGGCCACGTCTTTTATTCTTGTGCCAAACGTCACTGCTTAACCAAATGACATCTCGCACAGATCCCTGTATTTGTACGTTTGATGTTAGTTTTGTATTAGTGTGACATATGGAAGTATGTGAAATTCGCTTAGTTTTCTTGTGCGTAATTATGTGAAATGTCAGTAAAATTACGTCAAATGCATTTACTAATATATTTTAGTTCAAAATGCATCCTCATTGAGTTTTGAATGGGAACGCCCTTCACGCTAAACATAGTGCAAAAAAAAAAAACACAACTGTTGCAAGCAAGTCCCACTCATGTTTTATTTTGTGCTCCCGCAATAGGACTTTTATCCGAACGAACTTCAGCTATGCCATTTTGCGTAATGGAGTATTTTCACATATTTTTGTGTAAAAAGCTTACACAATGCCAGAAATTATGGTGATTACGCTGCCGTAATTGAAATTTTACGTGGGTCTGATCTCAAGCAGAGACCTTTCGCTTTTCGACCAAGGTTGCATGCAGGGGGCATTAGATGATTTGTGCCACCCTGGGTGCTAGTCCCCAATGCTTTCAAGATACTTCCTTCCCCTCACCTCACTGTGCTCCCTTCATATGCTCTTGATTTTGGGGAGAGTTCACGCAGTTCCCATGGCCCTAGACATGTTTATTTTGAAACCAGACGGCTTAAAATTAGTTCAAGCGTGTTTTGGAATCAGATTGTTAAGCAATGATTAATTGCTAATGGACAGAACTAGATGGTAATCGATTTTCTAATGAGCTGATAACTTTTCCTGTTATTATCTTGTTTTAGTCACATTGTCGGTGTCAGTCGCTTTATCACTCTTTTGACTGATAGTTTGCATCGTCCTAAGTGAAGACATTGGGGGTCGTGTGAAGATTTACCCAACTACGTGTACCAGATTCAAGAACCATGTTCAGCATGTAATGGAGATTTACGCACAGAAAGGTGTTAAACTTCGCACTCAAAATCCGATCTTGTTTCTCTTAGGCAGGGTGAGTGAATTGTTTTGTGCAGAGACATCGTTTGTGAATGCAGGGGTTCCTCCTGTTTTCCCGATGTTTCTGCAGTGGTAACTGATGGCTAATGATTGTCCCCTCTACACTGTCAGGGGAGGGGCTCATGCAAATCACGTGAACATCGATGGAGCCATAACTTTGGAGTTATTCATTATTATTCGTAAAGTCATTTCACATTTTTGTGCACTTCTGAACGTACTTCTAAATCACCCAGGCTCTCGTGGTGCGGAGAGTAAGGAAACGTGCAAGGAACACTCCTATTTTCCAGGGTTGTATTGGGAAAGGAAGTCTGCACATTTAACAAGCATTTATTTATTTATTTTAAAGGTTTTATATAGCGCTGGCTGGACCCGGGGGTATCAGAGCGCTTTACATGAGTGAAGATAGTACAGGCATAATACAGTTGTACATAACGTAGAGATCACATAGGTCAGAATTATAAAGAACAAGTAGCATAATACAAATTAGCATATGTCAAACCAAAAGAGAAATGAAACATAAATAAAATGGATACATGTAGTCGAATTATATATAGTAGCCTGAGATGGAGGGAGGCTAGGTGGTAGGAGGGTGGAGGGAGGGGAGGCGTGAATGGGGGTAGAGAAAAATTAGACAAAGGAGGGGGGGTAGTAGTTAAGGGGAGGGAGGATGGAGGGAAGAGGGTAAGAAAAGGGGAAGGCGGGGAGGGAAAGGGAGGGGAAAGGGAGAGAGAAGGGAAAAGTATGGAAAGGAAAGGATTATGGACCCCAATATTTCTTGAGCATGTGCAGTTTGAGGTCTTTTTTAAAGCTGATGTAGGAGGGGTTACAGCGCAGGTCTTTAGGGAGGGCATTCCAGATGCTGGGGGCATATCCGGAGAAAGAGCGAGATTGTGTGGATTTCTTTTTTGTCAGGGGTGGGACAAGGAGGAGGGCGTTGGTGCTTCTCAACGGTCGGGCGCAGCCTGCTTTGTTGAGTTTATCAGTGAGATACAGTGGGGTCTTTTGGTGAAGGGCTTTGTGAGTAATGCATGTTATCTTGTAGGTGGATCTGCCTTCGATGAGCAGCCATTTAAGGGCCTTAAGGGCTGGGGAGATGTGGTCAAAGCGTTTGCAGTCTGTGATTAGCCTGGCCGCCAGGTTTAGCACAGATTTGAGTGGGGTTAGGTGGACTTTTTGGGTTCCGGAGAGGATAGCGTTACCATAGTCAATTTTCGAGAGGACAAGTGATTGGACGACCGATTTAAAGTCGTCAGCTGGGATGAAGGATTTGATTTTCTTGAGATGGCGTAGAGTGAAGAGCGCTCCTTTGGCCGAGTTTTTTATGAGGGCCTGAAGGGTTAGGCTATTGTCAATGGTGATGCCAAGTGATTTTACTGAGTTTGATAAGGCGAGCGTACAGTTGAGGGCATTAAGGTCAGTGATCCATGTTTGGATAGGAAGAGGGTTGTTTTTTGGAAAGAAAGGAATGATTTCCGTTTTTTTAGGGTTGAGTTTGAGATGGTTGGAGTGGAACCAGGATTGGATTTTAGACAGGGTGTCGTTAAGGTGTAGAACATCGGAGTGGGATCTGATCTTATAGTAAAGTTGGGTGTCGTCAGCGTAGAGGTGGTAGTTGATTCCAGCTTGTTTTAGAATGAGGGTAAGGGGTTCCATAAAGAGGTTGAAGAGAGAGGGGGAGAGAATAGAACCCTGGGGGACGCCGAGGGAGACGGGTGTGGGGTTAGAGAGGCAGTTGTGGATTTTGATTTGTTGTGTTCTGTGTTGGAGGAAGGAGGAGAACCATTTAAGTACCGGGCCATTAAGGCCAAATTGAACTTTGAGCGCATTAAGTAAGGAAGGGTGGTTAACAGTATCAAATGCAGCAGAGGTCGAGGAGAATGAGTAGGCAGGTCTTGCCATTATCTAGAGAGTGATGGATGTTGTCTACAATATTTAGTATGGCAGTTTCTGTACTGCAGCCTTTTCGGAAGCCGGATTGTAAGGAGTCGAGTAAGTTAAAGGTGTCAATGTGTTTGTCCAGTTGAAGAAGGGCACATTTTTCAAGTGCTTTGGAAAGGAGCGGGAGGTTGGAGATGGGGCAGAGATTATTAAGGTCATTAGGGTCAGCATTGGGATTTTTAAGAATGGGAGTGATTTGTCTGAGTTGGAGGGAGGGACACAACCCGAGGTAAGGGAGGAGTTAATGATGGAGGTCCAATAAGGAGCAATGATGTGCTTAAGCTCCAGAACAAGGTTAGCAGGGAGAGGGTCTTTGGTGTGTGAGGACGGTTTAAGTTTGGAGATGATGTTAGAGACTTCAAGCTATGTTATGGGGTGGAAATTGTGCCAGGAGGCGTTGTTTTTAGGCAGTGAGTTAGAAGGGCTGAAATCCGGAGGGGAAGTGGCAGGAAGGAGGGATGTCGGGGGGGGGGGTGAATAGCGAGGGAGGTTGAGAGGTAGAATCAGCCATAGATAGGGGATAAGGAGGGATCTGAGATGCTAGGAAGGATTGGTCTATTATGGCTATTTTTTCGGAGAAGAAGTTAGCAATTTCTTCGCATCTGTCAGTTGTGGCCGTCAGGGTTGGAGGGGTAGAGGAAGTTTGGTTTCGAATTATGTTGAACAGCTCTCTGGGTCTGTTTTTCGCACGATCGAGTTGTGTACGGAAAAAGGAAGCCTTTTCCGTGAAGATATGTTTCTTGTACGTGGCTCTGGCAGATCTGAGGAGAGCAAGATGGGCGGGGGAAGGGTGTTGTCTCCATGTTCTTTCTGTAAGTCTAAGTGCACGTCTTTCGTCATTGAGGTTGGAATTGAACCATGATTTAGATGGAATGTTTCTTAGGGTTTTTAGTTTGGACGGGGTAATTTGGTCTAAGACATCGATGACCGTTTTGTTAAAATGTTCTGTGAGTTCGTTAGCATTTAGGGAGAGAGGGGTGAGAAGAAGTTGTGCTTGGAGTTTAGACTCAAGTTCACCAGGGGGGATGCGATTAAGATTTCTGGTCCATTTAGAGGTTTTAATGTTATTGTTGGGGGGGAGTGGAGCCGAGGTTGCGATAGAGAACAGAATGAGGTGATGGTCAGACCAGTCGATGGGGATGATGTTGGAGAGGGAAGCCAAGTCGTTGTTGGCAATGATGGCGTCAAGAGTGGTCCCTTTGGAGTGGGTGGGAGAGTGGCAGAGTTGTTTGAGTTCATTGATCTCAAGGAGATTGGTGAGGAGGTTGACTGAGGGGTCATCAGTCACATTCCAGTGGAGATTGAAATCTCCAAGGAAGAGATTTTTAGAGTTAGAGAGAGACGATTGAGTAAGAAGTTCGGATAGTTCCTCAACGAAGGGAAGTGGGTCACCAGGAGGGTGGTAGATATTATGCAGACGAATCGGGGGAGAACCTTGAGACTTAAGTTCGGCTTCGAGGTATTCAAAGGTGTTGTGGTCGGGGTTCTGGACAAGGGAAAGTTGAAGTTCATTTTTAAAGATAATCGCTAATCCACCCCCTATTCTCTCAGTTCTGTCTTTTCTGATGATATAATAACCCGGGGGGGACAGTAAGTCAAGGCTAGAAGTAGAGTGGTCATTGAGCCAGGTTTCCGTGAGGAAGGCGATGTCGATGGCTTCGCGAAGGATAGTTTCTGATATTTCGATTGCATGTCGAACAGCCGAACGGCAGTTAACGAGCATGCAGGCGAGGGGTTTAGGGAAGTCTTTGGGGGGAGAGCGTGAATGGATGGTGGTACGTTGGGGTGGGGGGTCTGGGGGAGACGGGAGAGGAGGGGGATCTGTTGGCCCCCACAATAACAGGAATGTTGGAGCTAGGGAGAATGTAGGTGAGGGGTTTAGGGAAGTCTATGGGAGGGGGGCGTGAATGGATGGTGGTACGTTGAGGTGGGGGTCTTGGGGGGAAGGGGGGAATCTGAAGGTCCCCACAATAACGGGAATGTTGGAGTGAGGGGAGGGGAGGAACGTTAATCAAGGAATTAGGAAGGTAGGAGTTGCAGAGGTCATGGAGGTCGGAAGAGGTGAGATGACTCGATGTACGGAGGGGCCTATGGGTACGGCAGCCAAGGGGTGTAGTGTTCCACAGTTTAGGATTAGAGAATCGTTGTGGGTCAGGGAAGACGGAGTTAGAGCGATTAAAGAGGAACTTGGAGTAGAGGGAGTTGAAATCTTCTCTCAGCCGTGTGAGTTCAGTCGTCAAGGTTTAGAGATTGCGTTCAATGTTGGAAAGAGTCTGGATTAAAGGAATAGGGGCGAGCGCGGTAGGGGAAAAGGTGGGGGGAAGGATGGCTTCATTGTTGGTCGGGGGAGAAAATCTGGTGTGAGGGGATGGAGACAGTTCGGGGAGGGGGATAAGAGGAGTGCATGGGTTGAGGGATGCATGGAGGGCCGATGAGAAGGACGGGGCATTCCTAGAGTCAGGAGATGTGGTTTGAGATGATGAGAGGCCGTGTGGGGGGTGGGTAAGGGCGACAGCGGGTGTAGGGGAGGGACTGCAGTTCTGAGAGGGTGAGGAAGGGGTCGGGGCTGAGTGGGGAGAATGTGGGGGTTCCAGGGGGGGGTAAGGTGGCAGGAGTGTGGTCTCGGGTAGCATTAGGGGTTGGAGGGAGGAGGTCATTGGAGAGCTTGTGAGTTTGGGAGACGGATGGTGTTGTTTGGAAGCCGGGGGGGGAGGATCTCAGGAGGGACTGAGTGTTTGGATGTCGAGAATTGAGGGACAGCATTGGCAGTAGAGACGTCTAGGGGAGGGAGTATAAGAGTCGAGGGAGATGGAGAGAGCCAAAGGGCGTCTAGGGCTTGGGTAGAAAGGGGGTTAGGCGAAGGTTTGGATAGAAGGAAGGACAGAGTCTGGAAATGGTGTTCAAAGATGGAGAGGTGGTGTTCAGAGGATTTTCTGAGGATATTACCTGTTTTAAATATGGAGATGTCAATTTCTCCGAGAAAAGTTGGGGAAGGGGTAGTGGATAGTTTAAATCCATACGGAATTTTGATAGATTTGGATACTGGGAGGTGTAGAAGGAAGATGCTTTTCCATTTGGAGGGGCGTTTGGAGTAGAAGATGTAATTGGTTTTTATAGGGGAGGAAAGGCTGAGGTAGTTGTCAACAATTAATGTTTCAGGATGCTGAATTAGTAATTTATGTTTAAAAAATTTCTTGGCATTTTTTGAGAGATTAGAGGGTAAGTAATGGTCCATGAGTTGGGGCCATGTCTGATGAGGGTTGAGTCTTGGGGGGTTGAGGGGGTGGTTGAGGGGGTGCATGATGGGTCACTGAGTTGAGGTGGTGGGGGTAAAGAGGGAGAGTGGGAGGGATGGGTAAAGAGTAGTAAAGCAGGTGGAGAATCAAGGGGAAAGACGGTGAGCGAGGGAGGTCGGAGTTAAGGGGGGTGAAGTAGTGAGCAAAAGCAAGGGGCGAGCAGCAATTTGGGGGAAAAAGTGAGCAGGGGAGGTCAGTAGGACACGGAGGAAAATTTGCCAAATTAGGGTATACCCAGGAGGGTAGGTTATCCTGAGTGGAGAATTACAAAAAATAGTCGAAACAAGACAGGCTTAGACACAGGTAGTTGAGAAGTGATGAGCAGTTGGCGGACCAAGGGGATAGTTACCATAGTAGAACCGCAGTAGAGCTTAGATCTGATACGGCACAAAGATTTGTAATTGAACATCAACACTCAAATTTAAAAAAACAGATTACACTTGTTATAGTGATAGCAGATCAACATACATATAAAACACAAGTTGAAATAATTCTAGTGAGAGCATATCATTGAAGAGAGTTTTATGATGGCATGGTCCGAGTACAAGAGTTAGTAGTGGGACCATATCAGGACTATGGGAAAGCTCAGGCCGAGTACAAAGGTTGGAAGTGGGACTATATCAGGATCAGCCACAGGTTAGGGGGGGCAATAGCTGGGGCCGTCACGGGCGCGGGCATCGTCGCTGTAGGGACGGATATCAGGACCCAGATCTGTTGCGGCCGAATTAGGGAGGGAGGTCATCATAGAAGAGAACTTGCGTGAGGAGGATCAGAGACCGTCTCCGACCACGGCCAGAGACCTAGATAGCTATCGTAGACCGGGTACGTCTCAGCACAGGAGTAGGGCGGCGCTCTACTGTGGCCACATCAGGGCACATGCGTGCAAGTCGGACAAGGCTCATCTCAGCACAGGGGTAGGGCAGCGTTCTTCTGTGGCCTAGCATTGTGACCACTAGCTTTGACTGTCTAATCGTGCATGCCTGTGAGTGGGCATTGATGTCCTTTTGGTTGCCAGTGAGAAAGTATTGAAGTCTGTGTGACTCTCTATAAAGGTACATTGTGTAGTGTCTTGTGGGTTAGCAATGACGGAACTCTTTTGGCTCCTGATGGACTCCGTAGAGCTGTGACGTAAGTGTTAGAGCGTAATGCAATTGTTGGAGCACAAATTTTGCTCTTCCATTTGTAGGGGTGCATTATAATCATGGGTAGTCCGCACCCACATATATTCCTTTGTTTTATTAACTTAGGACATTAAAATGTGAACTGTAATAACATGAAAGGTGATGTGTTAGGGATATTTCCAATGTGAACGTGAAGGAATTAACGTTGCAACTACGTGTGTTTAGCTGAAAGCATTAATGTGCAGAATTCATACATGCCGCTGACAAGTATTCATGTATTTGATGTGCTTATGTAACGTGTTAATTTAGATGTGCTTAGTAAATAACGTTCACTTCATGTGTAATTTCATGAGGCCTTTGTGCCATTTCTTATGTTGGCCGATTTTTGTAGGCCGGAGATGTATTTTTGTTCCCTGGAAGCTCTCGCATTAGATTTAATAAAGAGTTTCATATGCATGTTGGATGTGTTTTCTCACGTTTCTGTTGCAGGTGGAGAATTCATCTTGGTTAGTTAGATTAATGTCTTTGTTTTAGGAGTTAGGCTTCGGGAGGAGAGGATACATTGAACGTTGATACTGATAACAAAGAACTGTTGTACTTTCTCATGTAGCAAGCCTGGGAATCAAGGTCATCTCGCCAAGGCCTGGGAGCATCGCTACCTAATGGAAAATCACCTATGAGGAGGTGGCTTGACTGGATGGTGTGATGCTGCAATGCATCTTGGGACACTACCTGTGAGATTGATGTATCGAAGTTAGGCCAGTGTCCGGGGAACATCTGCCTTAAGAGAGAGAGCATCTTAAAACGAGCTCTGTAGCTTTATGCCACTTGACCTATCTAATGTGACGAGACTTCTTAGGAAGACTTCACATGCGGACACCTTAATGGATCTTGCCTTGAGAAATGCTAGGTAGGGATGTCACGCTAGTTGCAGTGAAGGGACAGACTAATGCTTTATACCCACGAACTTCCAATGAAGGGGAATCTTGACATCTGCGCTGTCATCTTCTGTATTCTGGTACTCAAACTGATTATTCTGTGCATGCTGCACCGCCTTAACTTTACCCGTAGGTTTGGCTTTGTATTAGTTCCAATGTATTTTGACACCCTCATTTTGTAAATTAACCAAACTTAATTGGGAGTCTGTGATTCTTCGGAGTCATAGTTCTTTGGAACTGCAATGATTGATTGGCTAACGATTTCTCTCCCCTCCACGCTTTCATGCTGATAAAAAGAGTCATCGACCAGGGGTTCCAGAGCAGATCTAGAACGTGGAACCAGGCTCCTTCATGGTGAAGGTTGGTTTAGAACGTTGAGTTCGCAGTCACACGCAGAAGAATAAAGACATATAATACTAATCTCCGTGTGTGGTGTAGTCATTGGTGGGTACCCAGGCTGGGGAGAACACTACAATTGGCGACGAGATAGGGGATAAGTAACCAGAAGATTGACAGAGCTCTCCCGGAGAGTTTGTTGTGGTCCAAGCAAACTGCTCGTGCATGCCACGTGTGCTGTCATTGAAGTATGGAATAAATGCTTACTGCATGTGGAGTCATAGCGCAGCTCCAGCCGCTGTGAAGCAGTTGAAGATAACAAGCGCAATGCAAAGAAACTACACATCGTTGGCAGAGAAGCTGCTGGTCAGGCCATACATAAAGGTACAGCGCTGCCATTCAAGATATAGTCATATGTTATACAGAGTGTTACTGTCAAAGGCAGATACGTACAGATACAGAAAAGAAGCGCTAAAGACTGCAATAGTCAAATATGAATAAAATACATTAAAAGTGCTGGCTGACAAAACAATTAACAAGAAAGCATACTGTCATTGCACTTACAAGTGCCTTGATAAGCATAGCTCTACAACTTCAGGACCGGTGAGGAGACCCAAGAACAAGAACGAGGATTGTGCTTACTGAGCTGTCCAATACCTGAAGTGCCACACCACCAAAGCTGCCAGGTGGTGGTTTAGAACAACTCCAGAGGTCTCCATGAAGTGAAGGGCTCCGATGGAGACCATGAAGGAGGTCACAGTCCCACTGACTGTCCAGGAAAGTCTGGAGGCTGATTCATTGCAGGGCCTCAGAGATGGTGTAGATGACGCAGGTCCTAGCGGACAGCCGACAATTTCTGAAAGAGCTCCCCCCTCAATGTCAGCCACTCCCATAAATGGTTAAAATGCTGCCACCTTCCTGAAACCACCACCGCCCTTTTGATACCACCAAAAACAAAGTATTGGTGATAGATGGATTGTTTGGATAGATTCATTTGAAGATTTAATTGACACACTTGAAGAAACTTATAACAAAAAGATTATCAAATACCTCAAAAATCTTGCCAGTGATCATGTAAAAGAAGTCATAAAGAAAATGCTGTGAACTGACGAACAAGTCCCATACCATTAGATTGAAGAAGCTTTGAATCTCAAGTTTAATCCAATGCCCAATGTTGATTATGAAAGATACATTTTCAGTTAAGAATGACAGAAGGTTGGTGAAACCTTTGAGGAATTTGTGGAGAGACTCGACACACTCAAACATGGTAAGTTCAATGAATTTAATGATGAAGAAAACGAAGGTGCAAGCACCCATCCATCTGCTCAATGTACAGAGTCAAGTTCCTGTCTACTCAGTTTCAGCACAGCTGCTGATATGGGACTGATTTCCGTAAACTACAACATGAATGCTCACCACAAAATAGTAAATCAATTCCCTTCATTCTTTCATGCTTTAGGAAATCTCAGGACTATGAAAGTAAAGCTGCATATTAATGAGGACATCCATCCTGTTGCTCAAAGACGTAGATAAATAACATTTTATCTACAAGACACTGTTGAAAAAGAAATGTAATCGTCAGTTAAGTATGTTATCATTGAGCGTTCTACTGGTCCAATGCCATGGATTACTCCCATAGTGATAGTGCCCAAAAAGGACAATGAAGGAGCTGTATGCATGTGCGTTGACATGCATCAGGCAAAAAAGGCAATTGACCGAGAACAATATCCATGCCCACACATTGCTGGCAAGATAACGCAATTAAATGGTGCACAGGTCTTCTCTCGCCTTGATTTGAATAAAGGTTATCATCAGCTGGAACGCAAAGAAAATTGCAGGTACATTACAAACTTTTAAACACATGTTGGTCTGTTTCAATGCAAATGACAACCTTTTCAAGACGTCATTTGACATATCATACATCCTAGCATGAATGCATTCAATTATAGCAATGACATATTCGTTTTCAGAACTACACAAAAAAAGCACACTAAAGCTCTCACACAAATATGTAATTTACTTGCTGATGCTGGTTTGACTTTGAATGCAGACGCATGTGCGTTCCATAAGACAAATATGAAATTCTTTTGCCATATCTTTTCTGATGGGGGTTTGACACCTGATCCTGCTAAAGTACGAGCGATGTCAAATGCTGATCCCCACAAGATGTTTCTAAGGTGCGTTTATTTCTTGGCGTGGTCAGTTACTGTTCAGATACATACAAGACTTTGCCACTGTAAGTACTCCATTGAGAAACTTAACGACAAATATTTTTCATTTCATTGGTCACATGTATGTGAGAAAGGTTTTAAGAAATTCAAACAGGCCATTGAGAATGCTACTGAAATGTATATTTCAATCCGAACCTTCATACAGAGGTTGTGTCGATGCTAGCCCAGTCGGGTTAGGCACAATCCTTGCACAGCACAGCGGACACCTGAATGCTCGAAGGAATAGTGTGGCGTATGCAGTAGGAGTTTGTCCGAAACAGAACGTGCTTATTCACAACCTGAAAAAGAAAGATTAGCTGTGGTATGGACTTGTGAACATTTCCATGTATTCCTGTACAGAAAGCCTTTTACACTGGTAACTGATCATCTAACTTTACTGATTACGTTTGGCAATCCAAAGGCCAAGATGCCTCCTCGCATTGAATGATGGGGACTATGATTGCAGAGTACCATTATAACATTGTGCATAGTCCAGGGAAGGATCAGAACCCTGGTGACTACTTTTCCAGAGTGCCTATACAAGGTCACAGTACTCCATCCAAGATGGCTGAAGCCTATATCAATTTCATTGTAAAATCAAACACACCAGCTGCAATTTCGTTAACCCATCTTAACACAGCCATGAGCCATAATAGTGACATGCTAAAGTTGAAAGATATAATTATGCATTAGTCATGGAATCAACACACTCAACCTCCCACCAGTGATGGTGAATATCAAAAATAATCTGCGTTGACGGTGTAGGGACAATGTCCGGGGAATTTCTGCCTTGCCTTGAGAGAGAGAGCATCTTAGAACGAGCTCTGTTACTTTATGCTACTTGACCCATCTAATGTGAAGAGACTTATTAGGAAGAATTCACACGCTGACCCCTTAATGGATCTTGCCTTGCAAAATGCTAGATAGGGATGTTGCGCTAGTTGCAGTGAAGGGACAGACTAATGCTTTACCGACGAACTACATATATATATATATATATATATATATATATATATCAGCAGAAGGTCCCGTAGCAGTTTGCAGGCAGCAAAAGAACACACGGGCACAGACCACGTCAGCAGGTACAATGGTGAGTTTATTCACATCATAAAGTGGTCCACATAACGCGTTTCGGCCGTCGACCTGCGGCCTTGATCACATCATATATATATATATATATAGTAAACATTGTCATTTTTCATTTAACAGAGGGGGAAATGTAGTGTCTTGCGGGTTAGCAATGACAGAACCCTTTTGGCTCCTGATGGACTCCGCAGAGGTGTGATGCAAGTGTTAGAGCGGAATGCAATGCAGGCTGGTTTCGAATGTTGAGTTCGCAGTTACACGCAGAAGAATAAAGATGTGTATTACTAAGCACCGTGTGTGGCGTAGTCATTGGCGGGTACCAAGGCTGAGAGGACGCTACACATTGAAGTCAGTTTGGCTGTCAATAAGAGTGGAGTGAAGACTAGGGGCCTCAATATGAGTTATCCAGACTTTGCTACGAAGAAACCGGAGGTCCAGGATTTATATCAACTGTTGGTCTCTCCACAGCAAAGTCTATCCAAAAATGTCCAAGATGAACTGTCCATAACTCAGGAAGAAGTTATACTATGAGGGTCAAAAACCAGAGAGTCTGCGAGAGAAAATGATTGAAGTGGCCCATGAAGGACATCGTGGAATCATTGCCACAGAACGAGCTCTCTGAGACCGAGTCTGGTTTCTGGGTTGAAAAGGAATTAGAAGCCTGTCATCTATGCAACTGCCATTCTATAAAAGTTACTCAACACACCTTAAACATGCCAGAACTCCTGAAGCATTCATGGGAGAGAGTGGCCATTGATTTTTCGGTCCACTTGACAATGGACATCACCTGATGGTGACTGTGGACAAATATTCACGATTTGTGTTAATTGAAGATCTCTCATCTACCACTCATGACCGAGTCATTGAGAGATTAGATGGCATCTTTGAGACATGGAGTGTTCCAGCCATACTGAAAACTGACAATGGCCTACCTTTGACAAGTCGAGTACAAAGATTTCTTAGAGCATCTGACTATAAAGCTTCAGTAGAGCACACCTCTGTGGCCGCAAACCAACAGACTTATTGAGTTCTTTATGAGTGCGCTAAAGAAAGCAGTGCAGCATGCTGCTCTTGAGAAGCTCAATTTAAAAACTGTGTTAAACTCTACCCTAAGAGCGTATGAATTACCGTTATTCCTGGATTTACTGGGTGCTTTACCAGGTAGTTTTTCACCATTTTAGCAGAATGAGTAGGTGGAAAGGGTCTCCAGGACAGCTGGTGGAGGGCATGGGAGTGTGGTGGGAGGCAGGGGTGAAGGGCACACTTGTATCTGTCCCGGTGGAGCATTATCTGCTCCTCCTGGACGGCTGCATGGAGCACGAGGGGAAGGATAATGCTGCTTTCCATAGCCCATGTCCTGCAGCAAGTTTCACAGGCCTGGTGCTTTCAAGCCTGGAAATATCGGGTCCAGAGTTTTCAGACCCAATAATTCTGCACCTGGACACACTTGTAATGGGCACTTAAGTTATTTGACCTGGAGCGCATTGAAGTGCATATGGCTGACCGTGAGTGTGCAATGAAGGCAGTGTGCTTTCTACAGAGTGTATTGAAGTTTTAAGTCTGTGAGAGTGCAATGATGTCCACTTGGCTGTTAATAATAGTGCTTTGAAGTGTACAAGGTCATCAGTAAGTCTATTGAATTCTCTGCTGCTGTCTGTAAGAGCAAACTAAAGACTGTATGGCTGTCTGTGAGAGTACAGTAAAATCAGTGTGGCTATCAGTGAGAGTGCATTGCATTCTGTTTGGCTCTCTGTGAGAATACTGTGTGGCAGGCTGTGAGAATGTACTGAAATCTGTGTGGCTATCTTTAAAACTGCATTGAAGCCTCTGCAGCCATCTGTGACAGCACACTAAATTCTGTGTGCCTGTCTATTAGAGTACATTAAAGTCAATGTGGCTGTCTGTGGTAGTGTATTATTGTCTGTGTGGCTGCATTGAAGTCTGTGTGTCGGTACACATGAGTGTATTAAAGTCTGCGCAGCTGTCAGCGAGAGCGCACTGAAATTGTCGCGATTTTCAGTGAGAGCGCATTACCATTGGCGCAGCTGTACGTGAGAATGTACTGAAATCTGTGGGGTTATCCTTGAGACTAGTGACTCTGTCACTATTTTTTGTTTTGCAGAAAATATATACTACTCTTCCCATATTATACACATATGAAGTGAGACTAGCACATTAAATTAGCCAAAATTAATGTAGGTCTCAGTTTAAATGATTCACGCTAACATGAAAAGGTACTTTTGGCTGTCGTGTTCTTTCTCTTGTTTCAGGAGCCAAGCTGCAGTAGTTCAAATAATTAGATTGTTTTACAAAATGTTGTGGTGTCTGTCAGAATTATTTATCTAGATGTCTTTGACTGAGAGACGAATAATGAATCGCTGCACCTGGACTGAGGACAGACTGGCCATGATGTATCATCTACTACTGACACCTTCCATTGAGCATTGTCTGGGAAGAAGTGTGAAACCTTCTTATGTGGGAACATTTGATCCTGATTGGCTGCCTCTCCCTGAGCTAATTAGATACAATTGCCCCTATCCACTCTCTTGAGATCAGATGTTTTATTTTGCTCCTGCTCAGAGTTAGACCCCGGAGCAAATCCATTCTTTCTTTACATGACTGGATCTTTATTTGATTCCGCCTTGTAGAGGCTTTACTTGCTGAAACCCTCTCTGGACTTTCCCATTCATTCTTTTCCTTTTAACCCCTCACCTTCCTCTCAGCCAATGCTGTCTAACAAAAGCTAACCACCGCCCACCCCACTGCCTCCCGCCTCCCAGCTGCTCCTCCCTCCCACCTCCCCATAAATGGCGGCCGCTGCGCGGTGAGGAGAGCGACCCTTGACCTTGCCAGGTAGGTCGCTCCCCCACCACACAGCTCCGCCTGTGTTGTCTGCCCGCTGCTTCTGCAGGTAAGATCGCCCTCCGCTTGTGGCCCCGGTGCCCGTATTTCTTGCCCGTCTCCCCATTTTCCTTCTGTGCCCCTCGCTGCCCCATTTGCGTTGTGCTGTAATTTGTCTGTTTTCTCCCCCTTTTTTCCTTTCTGTGCCCCTCGCTGCCCCATTAGCGTTGTACTCGTATTTTGTCTGTTTTCTCCCCCCTTTTTCCTTTCTGTGCCCCTCGCTGCCCCCATTAGCGTTGTACTCGTAATTTGTCTGTTTTCTCCCCCCTTTTTTTCCTTTCTGTGCCCCTCGCTGCCCCCATTAGCGTTGTACTCGTAATTTGTCTGTTTTCTCCCCCTTTTTCCTTTCTGTGCCCCTCGCTGCCCCATTAGCGTTGTACTGTAATTTGTCTGTTTTCTCTCCCCTTGTACTTTGTGCCCCCGCTGCCTCTCGCCATTCCCGCCGCTGCGTCCCTGCGGCCCCGCCCCTGACTGCCCATTCGCTGCCCCTGCCTCCCGCCTCCCAGCTGCTCCTCCCTCCCACCTCCCCATAAATGGCGGCCGCTGCGCGCTCGCGCCGCTGGCGTGCCGAAGGTGCGCCTAAGGCAAGCCCGTCTGCGCCCGTCCGCGACTGGACCGCACCCAGCGCCAGAACCCCTGGATCCCACCGATGCAACACTACTCGACGGACCTACGACGCCGCCACCCTCACCGCACTCAATGCCGGCCGGAACCCTGCCTGCTACCGAGCCTCACCGAGACGCACCCACGGACCCTTCACCTGCCAAGCCTGCCGATTCACCTGCCCCCGGACGTGCACCACCCCCGCCAAGATGTGCACCAGCAGCAACCACCTGAAATGCATCCTGTTGAACACCCGCTCCGTCCACAGGCACGCCGTGGAACTCTGGGACCTACTCGACGCAACAGCACCGGACGTCGCCTTCCTCACCGAAACCTGGATGAACGCCTCCTCAGCGCCCGACATCGCCATAGCCATCCCGGACGGATACAAGATCACCCGGAGGGACCGCGTCAACCAGACGGGAGGAGGCATCGCCATCGTACACAAGAACACCATCCGCATCTCGACTAACTCCGACGAGACCTTCACCGCCGCCGAACACCTACACTTCCAGATACACACTGACCCCAAGACCACCCTCCGAGGCACCCTCATCTACAGACCCCCGGGACCACGCACACTATTCAGCGAAGACATCGCAGACTTCATCAGACCGCACGCCATGCCCTCCGCCGACTACATCCTCCTAGGGGACCTCAACTTCCACCTGGAGAACAACAACGACAGAAACACCACCGCCCTGCTGGACAACCTCGCCAACCTCGGACTCAAGCAACTGGTGAACACGCCCACCCACTACACCGGCCACACGCTTGACCCCGTCTTCTCTTCCAGCAAGCACATCTCCTTCAGCCACGCCACCGGACTCCACTGGACCGACCACAGCTGCGTCCACTTCAGCTTCAGAAAGACTGCGACCCACCACCACCCGCAACAGGCTCCCGCCGGAGCTGGAGCAAGATCACCGCCGAGCAGCTCACCGCCTCCCTCAGCCAGAACACACCCACCAACACAACGGACCCAAACGAAGCAGCCAGCAACCTCGCCAAGTGGCTGACCGCCTGCGCCGACGACCTCGCACCACTAAAAACCCTCCCAGCAGACCCGGAAGCAAGAAAACCCCTTGGTTCACCAACGAACTCAAGGAATCCAAGAAGAACTGCCGCACTCTCGAGAAAACCTGGCGACTCGACCAGACCACAGACAACAGGACCGCCCTCAAGCACGCCACCCGCAAACACCACCAGCTGATCCGTGCCACCAAGAAGTCGGCACTCAAAGAACGACTGGACAACAACGCCCACGACAGCAAGGAACTTTTCAGCATCGTCAAAGAGTTCTCCAACCCCAGCGCCGGAAACAACGACATCACCCCTCGCAAGACCTCTGCAACTCACTCGCCGCGTTCTTCCACCGCAAGATCACCGACATACATAACAGCTTCGACGCACAAACCACGCACCCTACCGCCGAACCAACGCCCGCCACCACCACCCTCTGCAACTGGACCCCGATCAGCACCGAAGACACCACCCGCACGATGAACTCCATCCACTCCGGATCACCAACCGACCCCTGCCCACACCACGTCTTCAACAAAGCCGACGCCACCATCGCACCCCATCTCCGGGACATCATCAACTCCTCCTTCCACACCGCCACCTTCCCGGAGAGCTGGAAGCACGCCGAGCTTACCGCCCTCCTGAAGAAACCAACGGCGGACCCCACCGACCTCTAGAACTACCGTCCCATCTCGCTCCTTCCGTTTCCGGCCAAAGTCATCGAGAAGACCGTCAACAGACAGCTTGCCGCCTTCCTCGAGACGAATGGATCCCTCGACCCCTCGCAGTCCGGGTTTCGGGCCAACCACAGCACCGAGACCGCCCTCATCGCAGCCACCGACGACATCAGAACCCTAAGCGACAACGGGAAACAGCAGCCCTCATCCTCTTGGACCTCTCTGCGGCGTTCGACACCGTCTGCCACCGCACCCTAGTGAAGCGCCTCAGCAACATCGGAATCCGAGAGAAAGCACTGGAATGGATCATCTCGTTCCTCGCCGGAAGAACCCAGAGAGTCCGCCTCCCCCGTTCAGATCCGAGGCCACCGAAGTCATCTGCGGCGTTCCACAAGGATCTTCACTCAGTCCAACCCTCTTCAACGTCTACATGAGCCCCCTCGCAGCCATCGCACGCCAACACAACCTCAACATCATCTCCTACGCCGACGACACCCAGCTGATCCTCTCCCTCACCAACGACCCCACCACCGCCAGAGCCAACCTACACGACGGGATGAAAGACGTCGCCGACTGGATGAGGATCAGCCGCCTTAAACTGAACTCAGACAAGACGGAAGTCCTCATCCTGGGCTCATCACCCTCCGCCTGGGACGACTATTGGTGGCCCCCGGCCCTGGGCACCGCGCCCAAGCCAACGGACCACGCACGAAACCTGGGCTTCATCCTGGACTCCTCCCTGTCGATGACCAGACAAGTCAACGCCGTCTCATCTTCGTGCTTCAACACCCTGCGCATGCTCCGCAAGATCTTCAGATGGATCCCCACTGAAACCAGGAAGACCGTCACCCAGGCACTCGTCACCAGCCGACTGGACTATGGGAACACCCTCTACGCCGGAACCACAGCCAAACTTCAAAAAAAGACTCCAGCGCATCCAGAACGCCTCCGCACGACTCATCCTGGACATCCCCCGACACAGCCACATCACCGGACACCTGAAAGACCTGCACTGGCTCCCCGTCAGCAAGAGAATCACGTTCAGACTCCTCATCCACGCACACAAGGCCCTCCACGACCTGGGCCCAAAGTACCTCAACGACCGCATGACCTTCTACACGCCCACCCGCCAGCTACGATCAACCAGCCACGCCCTCGCCACCGTACCACGCATCCGCAGAACCACCGCCGGAGGAAGATCCTTCTCCTACCTGGCAGCCAAGACCTGGAACTCCCTCCCCACTCACCTTCGGCGAACCCAGGACCATCTCTCCTTCAGGAAGCAGCTCAAGACCTGGCTGTTCGAGCAGTAACTCACCCCTCCCCCAGCGCCTTGAGACCCTCCCGGGTGAGTAGCGCGCTCTATAAATGCCATGATTGATTGATTGATTGATTGATTGATTGAGATATTTATCATTCCCCTCTCCATCTGATGGGTCCAGTGATGAGATGGAGCCATCCCTGTACATTTTGCTCTTCCAATCTTGATTGTCTCTCTATGGTTCCTTCTCTCCCACCGCTCCTCCTTCCTCCTATTCCTTCAAGGAAGCCTAGTCCCCGGCGGGTCAGAAAGTGCTTGGATCATTGCAGCCCATGTTATTAAATCATCTGGCAACTTATTTTCACGCCTGACCTTTTCCATATGGGATTCTTCTGCTGCAGACCATTCTACCATATCCCGCACACATGCCTCTATGGGGGTGATCTGGGGCTCAACCAATGGATCGTTATGCATCTTTTTGACAGTATCATGCCCAGCTTATAGAACTTTGTCTGCATGCGTTTACTCTTCGTCTTTTGTGGAATGATGCTAAGCTTGTATAATGTTATAGGGGACGATTCACAGAACTAATCTGAGATAAAATCCTAAACTTACTACTTTTGGTATTCACAGAAGGCATTTAGTAGTAGTAAAGTTAGGACTCCTAACTTTACTACTACTAAACTGAGACAAAATCCTAACATTACTACTTTCGGTATTCACAAAAGGCATTTAGTAGTAGTAAAGTTAGGAGTCCTAACTTTACTACTTCTAAATGCCTTCTGTGAATACCAAAAGTAGTAAGTTTAGGATTTTATCTCAGTTTAGTAGTAGTAAAGTTAGGAGTCCTAACTTTACTACTACGAAATGCCTTCTATGAATACCAAAAGTAGTAAGTTTAGGATTTTATCTCAGATTAGTTCTGTGGATCGGCCCCATAGTTTTTTGTAAACCGTCCTTTATATATCGTCCTATCTTTTTGTGCGCTCTCCTCCCAGTATGTGTATTATCAGTGCCAGGTGATCTGTAGAAAGCCTGCCCCTCCTGCCTGGCATTGACCACATCGTGCAGGTGTGTCAGAATAAATTATATGCAGTTTGACCTGTGTGAGGTATGTCACGTACACATAATGGCACTGTACCAATTTGAAACCTGCATTAGTGGACACCAATGGAACCTCTTCACATACTCGCTTCCACTAGTTTTCAGTGAGAGTACCACTGATGCAAGTTTGGCACTTCTTATACATTTTTAAGATTTAGGTGGTTTGTCTGTTCTCAGCACTTTATATAAGATTGATACCAAGTGTTGAGGAGAAGCTGCAGCATGGACATTATCTGTGTATATGGAGGAGCCTCTGGGAAGGGAGTCCAAATGCCCCTGGCCATATGGTACAGCCGATCCTACAGGAGTAATTGCCCAGTACCAACTCCGAAGGCCTGTTGTGCTTCCTCAAAAGTGATACATCAAATTGTCGGGATATAAATACACTAGTGTTAGTCATCCTCCCCTCTTCCAACCCTCCACAGACATTGTTAGCTATTTTTGCAAATGCCTGCATACTCCAGACAATTCTGATGCGTACAGAGGATTTCTCAGTATTCTCTTAATTACTCTGTCCCAAATGTAACAAATGGGACTGAGCACATATGGCAGGTGACTTGGGACACCCTGTGATCTCATAAAAAAACTGATACTGATTACCTATCATAAGTGCCCTCAAGGAGCCTCTTACTCCCAATTACTCCCTTCGCCCAGCCAATGTATTGCATGTTGCAGCTGGTTTGCCATGCAGTATAATTCCATATCAGGGACTCCTAGCCCACCTTTATTCAATTGCCATTTTAGTGTGTCAAGTTTAACTCTACTACATTTCCCCACCCATATTAGTTCCACCAATAACTGAATTAGGACCATAAACACTTGGTTCGCAATTGCATATGGAGAGCCCTGCGGGATATATAAGCACCTGGGAAGAAATATTTGTTTGCCACTGCCACTTTTCCCATATCCAAGAGTGGAAGCGCATTCCAAAATGTTACTACGGATTGCAGTCCATCTATCACCCACCCAATATTCTACCTATGGCTGGCCTCTCCATTTAATGTAATACCAATGCACAAATACTGACAGTCATCTGTGACCTAGGGTATACACCTTCCGTAGCACTGTCATGCTCAGTCCTCTCAGACCTTCCATCGGGAAAAGTTTTGACATATTACGATTAATGCTCAACCATGAAACCTCCCAGAATTCCATCAGGACTTTTAGTAGGATTGGTACTGAGTTTGTGGGTAGCCTAAGGTACACCAATGTTTCGTCCGCGTATAGGGATACCACATACCTAGTAACCCTACCGGTATCCCCCAAAGATTGAGCACATTCCTCAGCCGGCCGCAATGGTTCCATCACTAAAGCAAAAAGTAACGACAACAGAGGGCAACCCTGTTGCACCCATGTTCCATCTCAAACCGTTCCGATACCAACCGTCCTGTACGGACTCGGGCTGTGTGTGCCATAACATGACCCATTTGATACATGTCTGACCCAGGCCCATTGTCCTCAAATCCTCTCACATGTACTCACAACTAACCGAGTCAAAGGCTTGTTCGATATTGAGGAGGGCAAGTGCGTACTCCTCCTTAGCAGTTCCCACCATGTGCAGCACATATGTCAATCTACGTATATTGTGTAAAGTGTTCCTACGCAGTGTAAATACACATGGGTCCTCATGTACTAGGGTCGGGAGTACCTCAAGCAATCGATTTGCAGCACTCTACTAAGTATTTTCACATCTATGTTAAACATTGAAAGGGGACGATACGAGGAGACTCTCTCAGGATCCCTGCCAGATTTTGGAATAAGTATAATCTGTGCCTCACACACGGATGCAGGAAGCATCCCCTGCTCATATGCTTTGTTACAAAATAGCAACCGGTTTTCTGCTAGTAGTTGCGTACTGTGCTGGTAAAATTCTACCGGCAATTTGTCTCCCCCAGGAGTTTGGGCCCCCTACTTATAGGTAATGGCAACTATAGTTTCTTCCTTGCTCAGGGAGGCATCTAGATATTCTCTGTTATCTGGAGAAAGCTGATTTAATGAAGTGTTATCTATGTAGAGGATAATACGTTGCTTCTCCAGCTTATGTGTTTGTGTGTATACTTCGTGTATATGGTGAGTGAGTATTTAATCAATACCCTCCTGCTTGAGACCATTCAGTCAGTGCAATCTGGGAGTCTCAATATAGGTGGATGTGCTTGCTCCCTCTTAAGCAACCACACAAGCATTCTACTAGATGTGTCCTCTTCTCTGTACAATCTTTGTCTGTACTTCTTAGTAGTAAATCTATCTAATCTGCCCCATGTATCAAAAGAATTGTTTTTGTAGTCTCCCATAAAGGTGCAATCAGTAGGTTAGGGAGTAGTGTGTCCTCTAGGTCTTTCAATTGTGTTTCCTGCACTCTCCAAGATCATTTCAGTTCATTTTTCAGGCCATGCATCTGTGGTATGCATTCGCCCCTCACCACCACCTTCATCACCTGCCATTCTGTTGCTCTACTATTCTTTGTGTTTGAGGGTCAAAATAAGATAAAAGCTTGTCTGCCCGCCATTGTGAAAAAATGTCATCCACTTACACCTCCGCACGTAAGCGCCAGAGCAGAACCCCGAGCAAGCTTCTATCAATATGATAGTAGACCATGAGAGGAGAGATATCCAACAGGTATCTTGCCAAATCGAATTGGTGACCATCATGGCCTTGCACCAGGAAGTAGTACAGTCTGCTGTATGTGTTCATAGCTGAGGTATGGCAGGAGTACAACTTAACAGTTGGTTGTTGGGGTCTCCACACATCTATTAATCTCAAATCCTTTATCACCTCTACTAGGCTATTAGTCATATTAGGTATGGTCCACTTTTTCAGTGGGCACTTGTTTAGCTCACCATGTAACACACAGTTTAGATCCCCTTCCCAAAGTAATTTAGTCTGTTTGTATGGGGTCTGAACCTGAAAAGGTTTGCGGAAAAATTCACCATAGACAACATTCAGGGCGTACACATTTACCATACAGATTTTGTGTGCATTTAACAAGCCTGACAGTATTAGATATCTTCCTTCCATATCCAGTGCAATGTCTTGCAACAGGAACTGTACTGAGGGAGCCAGCCGGACCAACACTCCCTGGGTATATCTAGAGTAGAATGTTCCATACATCTGCCCCCTCCATTTCCTGCGGAGCTTGGCTATATCATCTCTGCAGAGATGCATTTCCTGTAGGAGTGCTATACCGGTGGTGTTTGGTAAAGTTATTAAGACCACGGACGTTCCATGTTGCTATCTTATGTACCATGTCTACCATTGGTACCACCTATTCCTCACAACACGCTTAACTGTGGCTGCTTTCTTCCATTCCCTATGTATTGTAGTTCACCCTTATAAGTATGCTCCAGGGGCCTTGAGTTTACCCATCCTAACTTGCATCCAAGAAAACTCCCCAACCTCCCACTCCTACCCCAGAGTAGCTTTGTGAAGACGTGCTGTTCCCCAATAACACAAAAAACGATAAACTGGAAGAAAAGAGGAAGGTGAACTCCAACCCCCTACCAACCCACTGGACAACTCAATATAAAACTCCCCCGCCCCCCCCAAACCTGCGTTTGTACAGTGGAGAACTACTCTCTGGACACACCAGTACAGTCCACCACCACCAGGGACAGTGGACATGCGTCACCTGAGATGTATGTCTCTCAGCCCCTGCACAGTGTTACCATAATAGCATACTCAACTCAGTGCCCATATGTGTCCCCACCTTTTACCATCTTGGAGGCAGACCAGGAGAAATGCAATTACTGTTTGTCAGGACAAGTCTATCTATTGCCATCCTCAGTGGGGGAGGGGACAGGGGGGGCAAACGGGCCTCCAGGGCAGGAGAATGTCAGTTTTATATTAGGTTTCTTTTTCAGTACCCCTTAAATGTATGATAGGATTAATGATGTAAATGCCCCATCCAGGCGCTGCCAAGCCTGCCCCTATATTTTGCACCCTCCTGAAAAAAACATGCTGTCAATTTCTAGGTCCGAAGCAAGCTGGTTCTCCCTCTAGTCTTACATTTCTTCAACAGCATGCTGGTCAGGTACAGTGTCAGAAATCAGCATCTGAGCGGTTGGGATTTCCTCCTTGCCTGAGTCCTCCGGTGTCTCTCTGTGTTCCATCTTTGCGGACAACTATTAGAACAGACAGTCTCCACGTACTCCACTTTCCCAGGAATTCTTTGTACCTCCTATCCTTATCTTTAGCCTTCATTGGAGAGTTTTGTCTATTCCCGGGGTGCCTTCTTCCTCCCAGACAATCACACCGTCGCATCCAGCATATTCCAGGCTGTGTCTGGTGTAGTGAAGAACTGCACATTCCCTGCATGCTGATTGCGCAGTTTGGCGGGGAATATGAGGCTGTTTAGAAACTGTAGCACCCACAGCCTCTCTTAATGACTGTGAACGTTTTTCACATGTCTTGGACTTCCTTTGTATACTGAGGAAATATCAGGATAGTGGCATTTTCATATCGTAGAGATTCAGCTTTGCATGCATGCTGCAGGATCACAGTCTCTGTGGTTGAGTACTCTGGCAACCAGCACCCTGGGGGGCCCCGGACGGCAGAGGAGCAGCCACCGAGAGATGGACCCACCCTATTGAAAAGAACTTTGACAGTCTTGGTGGTCGTAGTGTTTCCGTGATCCATTCCTCTAAAAACCGCTTAGCTGAGGGGCCGTCCACACACTTGAGAAATCTCACAAATCTCAGCTTATTTTGTTGCGATGGCCCCTCCATGTCCTAGAGGTGCTCCTGCAGATTGGTTGCCTTGGCTGTCAGTGCGCATACTTTTAGGCTTTTTATGTCTTTCTGCATTGTGTCCACATGCCCGTTCGTCTCCACTACACGGTCTGCCACGTTTCACATGTCCACTCTCAGAAGATTTACTTCTATGGATGCTGTGTCAATTTTCCCTACTATAGCCATCCAAGTGCTCTGCATCACTACATCAATGTCAGGCAGAGATGGCTCAGGGCCTTTCTCCTGTTCCAGTCTGTTCTCTGCCCCCTGCAGAGCATTGCTTCCCTTTGCTGCGACATAGTTCATAATCTTATTGGCCTGCAAAGTTTTTGCTATTCTGTCCTTGCCATGACGGCGCCCCATTAGTAGGGTATCACAATCCACACCTCTGTCTCCTGGTGGTTTTGCTACTGTTCCTTAGTTTGGGGGGGGGGGGGAAGGAAACACCTCACTGTCCTCTGCACGCCTCACTGGGTAGCGCTGTTGCACACACAAAACAGAAGTCAGGGGGGGAGCTCGCAGACCTTTCACCATCCACTAGCACCCAGCCACCACCCAGGCAATCCAGGAGAGATGTAGAGTTTTTAAAGTCTTTTCATTCTCTTCATCGGACTCGTCAGGGCCTCTCCCAAGGCCCTGGGAAGGTGCGTGTTATTTTTCAAGGCGGCCCCTGCAGTTCATCAACATGGGCCTCCCCTTGAGCCCAAAGAAATTACAGGCCAATATCCCTGTTGCCTTTCCCAGCAAAGCTACAGGCCCATGTTGCCTTTGAACTTTGCAAGCATCTACGAAAAACAGAGTTCTTGCACCCTATCCGAGCTGGATTCCATCCTCAACACAATACTGAATCTGTCATGCTATTGGTATTAGAGGATCTTAGATGGAAACTAGATCAGGCGCAAGATGCTGCATTGGTTTTGCTGGATCTGTCTGTGGCCTTTGACATGGTGGACCACAAGTTGTTGGTCCACTGTGTGGAGGATTCAGGGATACAGGGCAGGGCCTTGCAGTGGCTTAAATCATTTTTGATGAATCGGTCAGATTGGAATATTTTACATCACAGGTTAAAAACTGAGATGTGGGGACCCTCAAGAGTTCTCTTTATCTCCCCATCTTACCCTTTGCATAAAACCTCTGGTTAAAGAATTGGTGAACAGAGGGTGCAATATATAAAACTACGCTGATAATTCCCAGCTAATTTGTCATCTAGATGGTACTCATCTGGTACATGCATATTTTCAGAATACTATGAGATTTATTGCTCACTGGATGTAACTAAACCAACTAAAACTAAAAGCTGATAAGACGGAAGTAGTCCTACTTAACAATACTTTTCATGCTTGGGATTCACACTACTGGCCTGATGATTTAGGCCCGCTTCTTCTCCCTCAATGGCGGCTAAAAGCCTTGAAGTAAAGGTAGATGGGAACCTCTAAATGTAGACCCAAATTAACCCGGTGGTATCCACATGTTAATTTCTGCTGAAAATGTTGAGGAAAGTTGCTCCTTTTATCACCATTGAATCATGTAAGATGATTGTTATTGCATCCATCCTCTCTCGACTGGATTATGCAAATACAATATATGCCGGTTTACCAGCTGCTGTGCTGCACAAACATCAGGTGATACAGACCAAAGCAGCCAGGCTGGTCTTCAGGGTTCCTAGGCATAAACATGTTACCCCCCCTGCTAAAACAAGCATTTGCAATGCAATAGGTCTCGCATTTGTAGGAGTTAGAGCGATTGGCGTTGTAAATGACAATGTCTTTTACCTATGTGTTTTGGTTTGGAGTGTAGTGGGTGTATGTCGTGTGGAGTGAAATTATATAGGTTGTGTAGGAATTGTTAGTTGTGGAATTGTGCGGTGTGAAGTGTATTTGCATAGTGAAATTATGTGGCATGGTGAATAGATAAGGGTGAGAGCTGCATAGAATAGATAGAAAAGAGGATAGAGATGGATAGGTAGTTTGTGCAGGAAGTGGTGAATGAACTCTGGACAGAGGAGCAGAAAGTGTGCGAGAAAGAGGGAAAGAAGGGAACAGCAGGCTACAGACTTATAAAGTGTATGCAGAAGACACGCTAATAAGAGGAGGATAGCATGGGTTTGAGGTTTGGAAACTTTGAAAAGGTACGGGAAAGAAACTGTGCTTGGAGATCTGAAGGCAACCATATGAGAGAGTCTTATTGTTTGTTGTGGAATTGTGTCATGTGGAGTGGATGTATGTAGTGGAATTATGTGGCATGGTGTGCAGTGGAATTATGTGGATAGTAATTATGTGGTTTTGAGTGTAGTTGAAATTATATTGAGTGAGATTGTGTTTTATGGAGTGTAAATATGTGTAATGGTATTTTGTGTTGTGTAGTGGTATGTTGCGGAATTTAATTATGTGATGTGTTGTTGAATTTTGTGGTATGGATTGGATGCATGTGATGTGTTGGGTAAAAGTGTAATTGAGTTGCATTATGTAATTTTTTCCGTTTTATGTGGTGTGGAATGGAAATGTGTGGAGTGGAATTGTGTTGCGTGGAAATGTGTGGTGTTCAGTGAAATTATGCTGATTGGAATTATGTGGTATGATGTGGAGTGTATTTATGTGGATTGTTGCTATGTGGCAGTTGCCAGTGTCCTAGAGTGGAGTGGGAAAAGTAGAGTGTCACAGACAGAATTTGGTGAAGTAGACTGTCATAGGGTGCCGTAGAGATGAGTAGAGTTCAGTAGCAGAGAGTGTTGTAGAGTGCATTGTGAGAGTGAAGTGTTGTAGAGTGGTGTGGGGTGGAATAGGGTGGAGTGGGTTGGAGTGGATTGAGGAGTGGGTGGACTGGAGGCAGGCTAAGTTCTGATACTGTTGTGTTACATATTTAGCATGCATTTTAAAAGTGCTCTTACTGTTCTATTTAAACTATAACAGAACTTATAGTAATGCTCCACTAAATGCTCCACTAAAACAATAGTAACAATGCTTAGTTGTTTTAAAACCCTCTCTTTATAGAATGGCATTGCCTGCTGGGAAGAGCTGCAACTGTCCCACTGAAAGTACAGCGATCCTATTGAGGAGTGCAGATTAAGCCCATTAAATACACAATAGCCAGGCTGACAAGTGCTCTTACAGACACATTTACAACACAACACTGTGAAAAAAGTGTCCCATTATCTCAAGTAAAATATGACTGCCCAGCTGAGAAGTGGAAATACTGCTCATTCGACCACTAGCAGTTCTGCTGAGATGAGCTTGTTCTGTCTGATGTAGAGTTGCCCCCCTGCTTCATTGTGCCCTACTAGTAGTTAACTCCTATTCTTATGACACTTATGATTTGATTATGCAGGTGGCAAAAAGCATTAAATGCTCTGTAAAGAAAGAGAGGAGTTTAACATTTCACTGCGCCACATAACAGACAATAAAATAAGGTGGTTACTGGACTACTGCTCTGTTTAACAGCATTTAATTAATAAGTTAGAAGGTGGCGCTTAAGCATTGGAAACTGTCCGTGAAGACAATAGCAAATGTATTTCCAAAGCTAGTGGATGCACTTTCACTTTACTGTCATTTAAACTTAATATTTACTCTGAAATATAACTCAGTCACATAATTTTAACGCAAGCAGTTTACCTTCCGGGTCTTTTTATGAATGAACGGGAGGTTTGGAAGGGGGCGGAAGCAAGACATCATATAAATGGAAATATGACCTTTGCCAAGTGCAGCTTGTTCTGAAACTGTTAATCTGGACTGATTGTGTACAGGTTCGGGGCTGTTTGTCCCAAAGTGCAGTGATATAGGACATGTTCTTACGGCTGAGCTTGTGGTAAACTACAGCTACAAAAGTAACACCTGTAATGTATCCCAGTTTTATCTGAGGGCATAATGAATGTAATTAATGTTATCAGGTCTCCCAGGATCATTTTCTAATAGCCTATTAGGAAAGCATAACTTATTCGTCAGTAACATTTACATTATTACAAACACATCGGATCATTTGTGTACTTCATACTTAAACCTTGCTGCTGCTTGGATAAAAAACACAAAGTCAGACTCATGACTTTCTTTGTTGCGTTAAGTAGAAAGATTGCAAAATATCATCAGATCCAAAGTGGTTAGAGAGCATCCTGTTAGTCAAATGTCTTTAAATCTGCACGCCAAAACCAGATTTTGTTGTGCAATTGCTACTGTTAACAATAGTAGCAATATCGCTTCCTGATGAAAAGAGACCCGATCCTAATATTTTCAAAATAAAAATGTCCTGCAGTCATGTACCTGAACGAAATATGATACGGACATTACACTAGAAAAAAAAAGTCATCTGTAGCAGTGGGATTCGAACCCACACCTCCAGAGAGACTGGAGCTTTAATACTGCGGCTTAGACCGCTCAGCCACACTCCCTTCTGTCTACCAGATCTGTAATGCTAACATACAGACTTCAAAAGGGAGGCTGCTCGTCTGTGCCTGGCATTGGATGAGGTTGACACAGGACCTGCAAATATGCATTTTGCGATGGCGTCTGCCTCTTTCAACCTGCAGCAGCACTTCCAAAAGGGACCAATTTAAAACAATCTTTTACATTGTATTTTCTGTACGTGATTTAGGATTTAAATGGGGCACATACAATCTGATTTCTTCTGTCGGAGCAGCAGCGACTTGCGGGAGGTGGTGGGGGATGCCATGGGATAATGAGGTGATTTATGCCAAACATGAAGCGCGGCGGCCGGAGCCTCGGTAAGAGAGAAAACCAGGAACGGTGAGTGAATAAAAAGGAAACGGCAACAAAGTTTAATGAAACACACTCTGCCCCTCACACTCCCCTACCGCAGGTGAACATGTCTCCTCACCTCTCAAATGGTCTCCTGCCCACCAGCCCAGTGCACTGCTCGATTTTAATGGCTGAGGCCTCTGGAGCTGTCCGGGGAAGGGGCACGCCAGGGAACAGAGGACTGCTCCGGAAGATAGTGCCTGCTGTGAGCTGTTACAAGCTGATCTACACAGCAGCAGCGCTGGCTCTGTGCATGGCCCTTTCACCGGTGCGGCACAATTGAAGAGGTGTAGCCTGAACAAACTAGTTAGCTTCTAAGACGGTGTGGCATAACCTACAGAGCTGCAGACTTTGGGATTGGCGAACCAGGTTCGAATCTTGGCGTTGGCTCTCCTATGTACAAAAAAAAATACTGATTGGGAGAAATAAAATAAAACAAGGATAGGGGATTGCAACTCAAGCAGCCTAGCGCATGATCACTGGCACTCCGCTAACACTTTAGTCGATCTCCTGGTAGTTTTGTACACATCACCTTACAAATGATACTGCACCTACTCAGCTGTACTCCGCCTGTGTTGATTGTGCATGTAATTTAGTTTGTGACACTACAAGTAATTCCTTTCCTCGTGTTACCCCCCTCCCCTTCCCGGTGTGTGGCAGCCAACCTCCCGCAGACTCCAATCAACCCCGTGCACCCCACACCTCATTTTATTTATTGTTGCATTTTTTTGCGGTACTGCCGCGCAAGCGTCACATCTATGGTATCTTGCAAGCTTCACCCAGTGAAGCTTGCACACCCCGTAGTACTATAGGGGTGAAGCTTGATCAGCGGTAATGCGGGAGTATCGCGGAACTTCATGGGAGGGTGGCGGTGAGTCCCGGTGTAGTACCATGGTATTGACAACACAAATTTGTTTTGATTTAATTTTTTTAATTTAATGAGACTTGGGGGTGGGAGGTCCTCTGGGTCCCCTCCACACTCCCAACCAGCACCAGGAGAGCTACATACATTGATCTACGTCTGGGCGGGTAAGGACAACGATGATGGGCTGAAAGAGCAGGGGGAATGAAAAAAGAATGGAAAATGAGAAATATGAAAGAGGGGAAAAGATACATATAGGTCAACTCGCCTGCCTTTGGCTGTGACACCCACCCGGGAAGAGGGGGACTTTTTCTCACATGCAACAGCAGTCTTCATTTTACAAAGAGCTCTTTCTTCATGCATTGTTATTATGGCGTTGAGTTTACAGACCTTCGGAAGAGTGGGCCAGGGGACTTGAACTCGCGTCCTGCCGCTCAGCGAGCTATCCCAACAGCATGCTACGAGGGAGTGCCACTCGCAGCTGGTTGAACACTGATTACTGGGGCATCCTTGTTGCTAATGAATGTAAAGACTGATCCACAGGGGGGGACCCGTTGCTTCAATAATTCTAAATTTAACACTCAGTTGTTTCTGACATAAACATATGGATACATTGGCCTCATTTTCTAACTTGGCATACTTGGGTGTTTGAATGATAAAAGCTCAACCGGTTTCCTCACTAATCTGCGCGGGAATAAAGGCAGAAGCCTGCCAACAAACTGTAAAGCAAAACTGAAAAAAATGGGAAACTGTTAGAAGAATGTGATAACACACTGTCGTGCTAGAAAAAAGTACTGATAATAGAAATCATGTTGATACTCCTTCATCAAGTTATTTATATGAATATTTTCAATGTTTCATTTCGCACATGCAGTTTTTATTGCTTTTTCTGTATGGTCTTTGAGAATAAGCGGCACGTGTAATTAGATGATTTTTTTTCCAACGAGCAATCTACAAAAGGCTAGACTATAGGTTTTCATTTATTGGGTAAAAGGAAAAACCTGTCCTGGATATACCACAGAGGCTGAAAATGTGAGCCATAATTGAACTTCCCGCATCCTTCACTACAACTGCGATACCAAGAATATGTTTCTTTTCCTTGTAGCATTAAAAACCCCACTATGCCATAAATAACAAGCACGGAATCGAAACCTGTGGTGCGCGCACCACAGAGGAGCCGAACGCAGGAATCGAAACCAGTGGTGCGCGCGCACCACAGAGGAGCGGGGGGGCGAGGGAGCCTGTCGTCTGTGCCGCGCGCTGATGCGCGTGCTAGACACGGACGGGAATGGGCGGAGCAAAGGCGGGACATGCGCCCGCCTTTGCCCAATTGCGTGCATTACTTTAAAAAAAAAAAACACGCTAAAGCCAATGGCCGCCGCCGAAAGCAAAACCACACGCACGAGCGTGTGGGCAGCTTTCAAAAGCCCATACAAGAGGACTCGGGCTGCGCGATCAGGGCTGCGCACTGCAACGCTAGGCCCGAGACCTAAAAAACTGTACTGGCTCCCATTCAAACAGTAAATACAATTTAACCTCTGCTACATTGTTTTTAAGAGTTTAAATAACTAAGCTCTGCAATTTAGTTCGGACAAAATTAACAAATATGTTCTGCTATGAAACCGGAGTTCAACATACACTAACTCATTAACGGTTCCAAAATACAGAAAGAGCAGAGTCCGAATTTTTTGGTTATAGCCCTTACTAGTTGGAATCTCCTGCCGAGAACAATCTGACATGCGACGGATACTCTTTCCTTTAGGAAAAGTCTGAAGACTTGCTTTTTAAGAAAGTATAATGGATCTAATTGAGTTGTTCTATGACCCTCTTATAAGTTGGCTAATTGAGAATGTGCGCTTTAAAAGTTCTCTTTAACATAACATAACAAAGCCTATCTGTGTTTCACTGTGCAGGCAGCAACCTGCCTGCACTTTGAGAAGGGATTACAGATCCCTTTGCAGGCGGGTGCAGTGAGTGGCTGCAGCCGCCTGCAAGGGGATGTTTGGGGGGTCCATCCCAGAGAGCTGCCATCAGTGGCCGCATTGACAGTACGCCACCTTTTTGTGGTGCACTTTCAGTGCACCTCCTGACAGTTTCTTTGCCTTTGCGCCCGCGCCCATAATACACCCCGGTGCAGAGGCAAATCGATTCCCTCATTTGCATGGGGCCACATCCCCATGCAAATAAGGGAATGCCCTCTTGAGATAGCTCTGGTGCACTTGAAGCGCCAGAGCTATCAGTGTTACTTAAGGGACCCCACAAGTGTCTGAAGCCCCTTCTGTAATACCAAAGTGCCCTGGGGGTGTACGAAGTGGGCATACATTCCAGTCCCAACCCCTGAGCACTTTCTGTATTACTGTCCCAGGATGTCCATCTTGAATGTTTTTGTTACCACAAAAATCAGATTTGCATGTGACTTCATGGGAGTGCTGCATGTGTGGTTAGAGGTAAAGGCTATGTCATCATGGGTGTATATACTGATATCACTACGTACGTTTGCCAGGGTATATACTTTTGTACTGTAATGCCTGTGGTGCAGACTGCGTGTCTGGCTTGTGCACGGCAATGGAGTCATTGTTGCATTAACATTATGAAGGTTTGCTGTGTGTCATAATATTCATCTGGGCATGTATTCATGAGATGGGGAATTTGTGACAATTGTTTACACATCAACTAATTTCTTACAAGGGTCGGGTCTCACATAGCACATTGGCTTCAGCTGAAGATATTACAGTGATGCTTACTCCAGCCACAGCTCCTAGTGGAAAAGTGCTTTCTACCATTTCCACTACTGGTGTGGGTGATAGTTGTGTGTTTGATTCCCCATCACTGCTGCTGTAGTCTCCTATTAACAGTGGCCAGCTTATTTTTGTATGAGACATTAGGACGCACCACTGCTTTCTGTTCTCATCCACTCTATGGTTTGTCACACCAAGGGGTATATTCACAAGAACGTGTGCTAAACATCTCCAAACTTTACACATCGCAGCCGATCGTGGGAAAATAACCCTGTGTTAACCTGGAATTCACAACACGGCGGTACCATGCGATAGTTCCCAGCACGCGGCCAATGTCCGCGATACAACAACCGCGACCGTGATAAAAACACAAACCTCAACGCGAAAAAACATGCGATGGGCCAAAGCGCGATGAGGAAATCAGCGATAAGCAGCGCCAGGCCTGCAATACACACATGGCAGGCGGGAAAAACCACTATAAAAGTAGAAAAAACACACAATCACAAAATGACCAACACCGAGAAGCACCATGGAGGCAGCCGGAGCAGGCGCAGAGGACGAGCGCAACCCCACAAGCACCCCGGACGACCAGCCTGGGACCTCGAGGGACAGGGAAGGGCAAGGACAAGAAGAAGGAAGACAAAGTTCAGTCCGCAGGAAAACAGGATCCTGGTCACGGAGGTGATGGAACACCATCAACAACTGTTCGTCACCTCCAACGTGTCATTGGGCACCAAAAATGGAATATGGCGGGACATCGTGGACAAGGTGAATGCCGGAGAGCACAAGAGGTCAATGGACGAGGTCAAGAGGCGATGGATTGACATCAAGCGCAAGACCAAGGAGAAACTCGCAGCCAACCAGAAGGCAGCAATGCAGACTAGAGGTGGGAGCCCAGCGCCACAGCTGGAGCTGGATGACATGGAGGAGCTGGTGTCGACAGTCATCAGTGTGGAGACCGTGGCAGGAGTCGGGGGACCGGACACTGTCTCGACAGGACACAACACAACCGCAACAGGGTGAGTGACCACCAGGTACTGGGGGGATGGGTGGAGATGGCCACAATGGCACACATGCACAATCAAGCAGAGCACAGTGCACTCCCACAATGACTCTGGATCATGGCCCTGATCCACAGACTGTCACACTGTACAATGCCATGCTGTCTGAATGTGAACCTGTACCATGCGGCTACATACATGCAGACACATTGTAATACACCATCTCCCCTTCACATTGCAGGGGCACCATCAACACCTCCTGCAGAGCAGTCTCAGCCACTCTTCACTGATGACGAGGAGGACACCACCAGCATCGACACCCAAGCCCTCCAAGACATCATTGAACTCATCCGCCAATCACCTCCAGGACCAGGGCAGCCCAGCTGCATCGAGGAGACCCCACCCACTCCACAAACCACTCAGCAGGAGGCACCCACAGCCCCAGCATTCTCCCAAGACCCCCAGGAACAACACATGGCCTTCCAACGCCGTGTGCTGGAGGGCCAGAGGGAGACGGCTGAGCAGGTGCGGGTGGGGTTCGACCTCATGGATACCAGACTGGACGCCATCCATGGGTGTCTTTGTCCCATCAGGGACCAGCTCCAGTACCTAACGGACACCCACGGCCCGCTCCATGGTCTCCAACGAGCCCTGACTGACATCGCTGGAGTCATGACTCGGAGACAAGAACACCTGTCCGCTCAGAGTGGCTCCAGCGATCCCAGCCGTGAGCTGGCACACATGCGGAGGCTCATGGAGGACATGGTGCGGATGGAGGCGGAAAGGATGGCAGCTACCGCTGCACATCAGCGAAATGTAGCTGGGATCTACCAGGCCCTGCAGATCCTCATCATGGCATTGCTGCCACAAGGCGTGGCGATGAGGAATGCTGCTGCCCCCACACCATCCACATCTCCGCCCCTGGTGTGTCAGTGCCTCCCAGTGCGGCAGGCGTATCCACTCCGGCACCTGATGTGTCACTGCCACACAGTGCGGCCGACAATCCTCCTCCGGCCCCAGATGTGTCAGTGGCACACAGTGCCGCAGCCGGTACTGCAACACCCACAGGTGGGGCAGAGCACACATCCGAGGACGAGGACGTGGATGGGATTGAGTTCAGAAGGAGGCACTAGCATTCATGCCCGCCACCTTGCCTGTTTCTGCTTGGTGCCGCACATGGCCCCATGACCCGCCACTGACCCCTGATACACTCCGCTGCACTCACCTTGGACCGCGACATGGACTGCCATATCCTGTTTGATGACCAATGACACGGCGACCAGACTGCGGTCTGTACCCTTCCTCCTCCGCAGTACTTGTCATCCCCGGATGGACTCTGGCTGGCCCTCCATGGGCCCATATTGTGTGGTGTGCTTGGCATGGCCCTGTACTGCTCCAGCTGCAAAACTCCACTGGATGTGCAATAAACATCCAGAAACGCAGTGCTGCGTCATGGCTTTCATCATTCAAGTATGAATGTGTGGATGAATTTAGGGACAGTGATTTCCCTCACGTCAGTGATGCTCATCTAGTGGAATGCCAGTCACAGTGTGCTACATTGCCTATTGTGTTCCGCTTGCCGTGGACACTACAACAGGGACACACGCATTAGTCACTCCCTTGTCCGGACATGGACTGAACCACGCCCAGAGCCCCCGAGTAATAGTTGCAAGTTCTGCGCTGGTCCGGCGTACGCCAGCCCAGACCACTCCACTTACGCTCCGAGGGGGGCCCACATAGCTACATGTCGCAGGCGTACACGCTGGTGGTATGCAGGTCACTGGTCTAGTTGTCAGCATGTCACGGCCACACCCTGAGGGCAGGTCTGCGCACACACCACACCCATCCGGCACAGGCGTCACAGGCCATGTGACCCCGCCAATATAAGGGGCCGACGACATCACATTCCCCACTACCGGTGGTGACTGGATGACGGACGCTCCACGGTTCTCAATCATAAAGGGCCCATGAGTTGTGGCGCACAGGGTTTGTCGCACCCGAGTCCTTGCGCCCGTCATGGGCCTACCACTACGTGGCGATGACTGGGGTTGCACAGGGTTAGTGGCACCCTAAGCCTTGCGCCCGTCACGGGCCTACCACCACGTGGCGCTGACTGGGGTTGCACAGGGTTAGTGGCACCGTAATAGCTGAGCGGGTGTGCAGCCTGCGATGATGACGTGTGCACTGATGTGGTCTCTGCCATTGATGCCTCAGGACTCAGCGCCATGTGTGGGACCTGCTGGGCCGCGGGGCGGGTCTGCATGATGTGGACCATGCCATGGTGGCGGGACAGGGGCCTGGAGCTTGCACAGGCACGTGGTGTGCCCACTGGTGGACACACCGTTGGTGGCAGGTGAGCAGTGGGCCCGGGGTGCGCAAGTGCGGACAGCCAGCGGTGGCCAGCGGGAGGGGGTAGGGTGCGGCTTCATGCATGCGCAGGGACGGACAGGCGTTGTTGCCATGTGCTGTGTGATGGACTCTGCCATGATTGACTCTGGCCTTGATTACAGATTGCAGACCTGGTGGCTTGCAGTGTATCCCGGCACGTGGTTGGAGACACACCGGTGGCAGCAGGTGAACAGTGGGGCCTGGGTGCGCAGGGGCAGCGGTGTCTCTCTCTCTCTCTCCCTTCCTTCCCTCTCTCTCACTCTCTCTCTCCCTTTCCTTCTCTCTCTTTCTCTCTCTGCCTTTCTTTCATTCTCTATTTCTCTGTGTCTCGCTCCTTTGATGTGCGCATGGCACACGTTCTGATTTTGTGCTTTATTTTCCAGGCTGTGACGTCGTGATTGTCCCGGACGGACCCGACAAGAGTCTTCCGCATTGGTGTTTTGTGTTGTGTTTCAATAAAGTTTTTGGTTGTTACTTCAGTGCTGTGTGACTGTTTCTCGTTCTTCTGGCCACACGTGTGTTATTTTTTGACAATGTGCGTCATCATGCGCTTTTTGTGGCTCTTGTGTCGTGCACGGTATGTGTATGTCCGTGGGGGGGGGCCGGGGGGGAGGCTGGGGGTGGTGGCGGTGGGTGTTGTGGCCCTCATGGGTATCTGAGCTGCATGGTCATTGTCTCCATGGCATCTGTGGGTCTTCGGGTGTGGCTCTTGGCTGGGCTCCCTTTCATGCTGCAGGTAGTCGTCCTGCATAACACCAGCAAAAGGCAGGTGTTAAATCACTGGTGCTACTGCGGCTTATTACCTGTTTTTGGTTCACATCGCAGATCTGGCAGTTTGTTGTGAAAGTGGTGTTGTGGTTTTTTCGTGTGTTTTTGCACGGGAACGCCTACTCTGCATCTCATTATGGTTAGTTGGTGGTGTCCACCGTGGAGATAAATTTTGGGGCAGTTATCACTGGAATACTGGGGATGTCTGCAGTTTGCACCCGCTTGTGAATGGGGTGTTGAATCTATCTCCACTTTGGCTGCGTTAAGGTGGAGATAAATCGGCGGTAGGCCCTTGTGAATATGCCCCTAAGTGCATTGATCCTTTGTTGGGTGTGTCTTGTTTACAGACAGCTTTAGTGAGAGCTCATGTCATCACCACATTTCCACAAAACACTCCACAGACACATACAACATACACACAAGTGCACATACTTTTGCATAACCCCTTTCAGCCACTGTCTACTGTGGGTCAGCTGGATTTAGACACTGGCCGACAGGGTTGTCCATCAATGTTGGCATCAATCCAAGACATTTCATGGATGATAACACCTTTAAAAAGGAGGCCACAGATGCACTGGATTTAATCTCTTTAAATGTTTTTACAGGAGGGCCCTGCACCCGTAATGCTCTTTCGTTGAGTGCATCCAGCATTGGCCGCCGCAGCCCTGCACTTGCCTATCCTGCTTGGGTCCAGATCCTGTGTTCTTAGGCATTTTTTTTCTGCAAGGGCCTAATAGCTGTAAAGTGCTACTAGCCCACTAACTTCACTTATTTCATTTAAGTTTACTGTTCTGACATGCTGTCAGCTGCATTGGGGTGATAAACTAAAAAAAGGCAAAATAGCCACCAGCGCATCACAACACGTGCGCATGCGTCTTGAGTGGTCACTTGGCATGTGACGTGCTAGCAGCCATTTTATGTTTTTTCCTTTACCAGAAACGGTGAATTATAAAAAACAAAAGCTGAGATTCAATGTAAATGAGCATTGGCAAAGCTAATAGGTCTGAATGAACCATCTAAAAGCAAGACATATTGGCGTTGTCGATACTTGTTTTTGTATTTCTGTTGTAGCATGGAAAGCTCTTCCAAGCAGCTTTTAATTTTCCAGGAAGGCATTCTTTCACTGGGATCTCTAGTTCATTGTCACTGATTCTATTCTTAATTTTTTTCCTTAAGCATCTTTGACATGTGGTCTTGGCCCACAATGGTGCTTCTGGTATTTTAGTGGTGCTATCCTTCTCTCATGTCCTCTTCTGCACTGCAGAGTCCTACAGTTGGTGCACTTCCTGGTTATGTAATTCATGTATGACTTCTGATGTGACTGTTGAAGATTTTTGTGCATATGTGATTTCGTGCATTATTAACAACATACAGAATGGGATTTTACACTCGACTCTACATGTACGCATTCATATTGTACTGATTTATTTAAAATTAGTTTCTTGTAATATGCAGAGGTGTGTTTTCCTGTCTATTGTTCACTAGGCATCAATTAGGGTCTAACAGCCATATTGTTTAAAATGGTTGCATTCTGCCTGCTCATTTCACATTATTTGTACAAGCAGAATTATATCTGTTTATTTCCATTTTCATTGTTCATGCTGTTCTCAATGAATCTACGCCGAATCAGTCACAAATCTGAAACATTAATTCAAGACTTCCACTAGCTCCCTGTAACCTATTCATTCACAGTAACTCGCTGTTATTCATGTATCTGGTTTGTTCCACCATCTCCAGATGGCATCAGCACAGAGTGTGCAGTATCAATATTCGTGTAGTGGGATAGTGCTTAGGTGTAAAGGCAATATGACGCTTAATAAAATTGTGCTCTGATTTGCAAAGAACATAACATTTTCCATCACACCACAGTGATTCTGCAGTTTTAGTGATTTAATATGTGAAAAAAGTGTATAAAAACCCTTGATTTTGGGGGTGAGCCAGAAGGCCATTTGGAAGGATTAGAAGGCGTTGATGCTGTTATGGATGTTGTCGATTTCTCTTTTGATTTTGCTGCCCACTTGGGATATTGGGATTTTGCACTTTTTGTAATGCTCTATTTGCTGAGAGCCTTCATGGCATTGACTTTATACCACACATCTATTGAATGTTTGTAAAAAATCTTTTAAACTATTCCGCTGATCTAGATCTCAGTTATTGATTTGGGCACTTTTATTTAATCAATTGTATTTTTTGACTATTCGGATGTATTGGGAAGTGTCTTACCTCGGGGACACATTGCCTATTGAAACTGAGGTTTAACACCGTCTCCGATTCATCAAACTGAGGCGTTCTGTCGAAGTAATATTTTTGGCGTGACAAGATTCTGGGAATCCCTCCCCCCTAACCACATGACTATTGCAATTTGTGACTTTGTCCGACTCACAATTTGCAATTCCTTATTTAGGGATAGTGGATCTTTCCGAATCACCACTCTATACCTACATCTGTACATAGTGACAGTTTTGCAATTTGCAAATCAATAGGATTGGCAAATTTCAAATCGCAAAATTGTGTGGTAGTACATAAGGACCATTATGAGTTGCAAGTTCCTGTGAAGAGAGTCTGCTTGGTAACAATGTCAATGCAGGTTAATCATAAGCCCCTGAGACATTTGCTCAGGCAACCCACTGATTGAAGCAGAAAATTTCACAAGGGAAGAGCAAAATCAATTCAGAGACATTTAAACCTTGAATTAGTTTCATGCCAGTATTTTCGCTACTTTGAATGCGAGACATGACCAAACATTCAAATTTTACGTGATCTGCGGTTATGGGAATTTCGTAAAATACACATCATTTTGAGTCCTTTAAAAAAAAAAAAATTATGCATATATCTCAGAAAAAAATGCTATTTCAACCACCCCTTTTTATGAGCCGGTGCATCTCTGAATGGAACTCTGCAGGCGTACCTTCACGGAGTTTTGGAAAAACTTCCAATTGTTCCCCTCCCCTTCCAATTTTAATTTTAATTTTAAAGCATGAATAAAAATCTTCCAGCGTTCTTCATGCTGCAGCCAACCGTGGAACTTTTACTGAAGAGTGCGAAAAGACTTAATTAAATCCCCATGGCAATACAAAAACTGCTTTCTTCATTCTCGGGAAGATAAAAGGAGAAATAATGAACCCATAAAAGTGTTTTCCAAAGTAAACTTGGGACTGAGAACGAACTAATGCAAATTAAGTTTAAAGTCAGCCACACCAAGCATGGTAAAGTTCCATGATGCCAGTAAACTAGAGTAAAGACACACACCCTCAGGCATCAACATATTCCCACATCTATGCAGGCCTTCTAAGTTTTTATTGTGAGACCATGATGGCGAAAACATCACGGGAGAAAACGTGTGAAATGAATGGTTTAACAGAAAACAAAGGGTCTCATGTCGAATTGTGCAGAATTGGGATGGTAGTAAATACCGGGTCCAGTGAAAGGTAAAGTGCATCTATTCTGCGCTTGACGTGGCAGCTTGAGGCACAACATGCGGAATTGTTGCAGATTGCTGCATGTTTCTACATTTTTATTGCATTTTTTTCTGGAGATATTTCTCCAATTTTTGCTGGAAAATTGTGTCTGGGAAAAACTGCAAGTTTGTGGTCATTATAATATGCGGAAATTACCACGTGCAGTATTTGCCGCACGACTGGAATCCAATTTCTGCACCAACATCTGTTTGCAGACTAGCAGAAATATATCTGAATACATATAGGGTGAGGCCCAAGGAGGGAGGGCAATGGGGTATGCTCTTTTAATGTGCTTTTATTATCTGCCAAATGCTGACTGAGAGATGTAGCTGTAAATGGAGAAGGCATTTTGTTCGAGATATAAACACCAGAGAAAGGATTTATTTCCCTGGAAGGCAACAGCCAGATTTTATGCTAGACCCTGCAAAGTTTTAGCGAGAGTACAAAATGGAAAAGTTTTTATTCTGCGAAGAATAAACAGCTTTTCGAGGTCAGGTCAAATTAAGATAGGACAACAGATGTTGATAAATAAGAGATCTTTAAGTCTATAGTAAGTGGTGAAAGTTCATTCATACATGCTGAGCAGTGGGTGTTGGGGAGTTATACCTGGTTGATGGGTGTTAATATGGGTGAAACCGCTCCTGGGTTGCTAGTGTTCCAGTTCAAGGAGGACCTAGTCTGACAATTAGAGCTGGACTGTACCAATTGGAGCTGGGCCAAAACTAATTTGCATATTACTGGGTCCAAACTAAGGTGGCATGGTGAGCAAAATAAAGATGGACTGGGATACAGCCTTGAGTGATTACCAATGGCTGCGATTAATTCAAGATTTCCATCCATCACTTTCTTGTTTACTTAAGTGTGACGCCCTAAGAGGGACAGGTATGTCCAGACGTGGGTCCAATACATGCTGTCCCACTGGAGACACGCTATATCTGACTGATGAGTCCTAATAATGGTGAAACTGGTACTGGGCTGCTTGTGGTCCAGTTCAGGGAGGACCTGACCTGGCAGTTTGAGCTGGACTGTTCCATTTGGGGCAGGGTCAAGACTGATTTGCATATAGCCGAGTTCATGGTGTGCAAAAAACACAGCATGGTGGCATGGTGTGCAAAAACGATGGATTGGAATGCGTCCCGGAGCGACTGCCTGTGGCTGAGATTAATTCCAGCATTCCATCCATCACTTTGTTTTTGATACCCTTAGTGGGACGGGTATGCCCTGACATGAGTCCTGTGCTCACTGTGCCACAGGAACCAAAGTGTTCCTGGCTGGTGAACCCTAACAAGGGTAAAACCGGTACTGGGCTCCTTGTGTTCTTGTTCAGAGAGGACCCGGCCTGGCAGTTCGGGCTGGGCCGTTCTTTTTAGGGCAGGGTAAAGACTGATTTTCATTTGACTGGGCCCTAACTCAAATGGCATGGTGGGTGAAAAACGATAGATTGGGATGCAGCCCCAAGCGACTGTCAGTGGCTGAGATTAATTCAAGCATTCTATCCATCACTTTATTTCCAATGCCCTTAGTGTGACGGGTATGCCTAGACGTGGGTACCGTACTCACTGTGCCACTGGAACCAAGCTATAACTGGCTGAAGAAGCCTAATAAAGATGAAACCAATCCTGAGTTGCTTGTATTCCAGTTCAGGAAGGACCTGGTCTGGCAGTTCTGGCAGGACTGTTCCCATTGGAGAAGGGTCAAGACTGATTTGCATGTGGCTGGGTTCAAACTGAAGTGGCATGCTGGGCAAAACATAGTGGATTGGGATGAGACCCCGAGCAACTGCCTGTGGCTGAGATTAATTCATCCATCACTTCGTTTTTGATGCCCTCAGTAGGACGGGTATGCTTAGATGTGAGTCCGTGCTTACTGTGCCACTGTAACCAAGCAATACCTGGCTGATGAACCCTAACAAGGACGAAACCGGTCCTGGCTTCTTTGTGTTCTGGTCTTGGAGCAGGGTCAAGGTTGGCTGGGTCCAAACTGAGGTTACTTGGTGGGCAAAAAACAATGGATTGGGATGCAGCCCGACAGACTGCCAGTGGCTGAGGTTAACTCAAGTATTCCATCCATCAGTTTGGTTTAATTCACTGCACCCTAAGTCACATAATTCTCAGAGCAGTGCTCAAACATTCTTTGAGCTGTAAAATTGAAACATGTGTACTGGGAATTACATCATTTAATTTTAATGACCTAGAAGACAGAGGAACCACTTCACTGCAAACTATTATCCATATATATATATATATATATATATATATATATATATATATATATATACACACTTTGACAAAGGCTGGGACCAGCCGAAACGCGTCAGTACGGACACGGTGACAAGAATATGAAAAAATAAAAGATTGACTTGCCTGGAGTGCCCACCTCTACTCTTTTCTACGAGTGTTTCTGAAGAATAAATATATATATAGGTACATAAAAGCACGACAACACCACCTGGGAGACCGATAATTTCTTCATGTGGCAGCTTGTTTGAAAATGCGTCTAGATACATTGACTATTTTTTAAATCCAATTGTTAGAACTTTGACCTCATTTATTAAGGATTCTACGGATTTTCTTAAATACATATATGATATGCGTTGGAATGAAACCACCATGGTATTTTTAACCCTTGATATTTCCATGTTATATACCAGTATAAGGCATATTGATGGCTTGAAAGCAACTGAGTATTTTTTGAATAGGAGATAAATGAGATTCCTGAAGCATAATCAAATGATTTTAGAATTAATGGAGTGGTGCCTGACCAAGAATATATTTTTATTTGGAGAGGAACTTTTCTTACAAGAACAGGGCACGGCAATGGGCACCTGCTTCGCCCCCAGTTATGCTAATTTACATCTTGGCTGGTGGGAGGAGCAGTGCTTGGAGGGCCGCCCTTGGAACAATGGTCAGAACATATTTTACTATGGGTTAGGTTTATTGATGACGTTTTCGTACTGTGGCAGGGTACGGAAACGGACATAGAATTATTCATCAAAGACCTTAACCGGAATGCTCTTAATTTAAAATTTGTGGGACAGTATAGTAAAACCACAATAGATTTTTTGGACATCCGAATAAAATCTGTAGGAGAGAAATTAGAGACCACTGTTTTTAGAAAGGCTACAGTGGGCAACACCATCCTTCATGCGGATAGTGCCCATCCGGCAGCGCTGATTAGGAGCATCCCCTTTGGGGAGTTCTATAGAGCACGAAGGGCATGTAGCAATCAGGAAGAGTACCATAAAATAGAGCAGGAGATGACAGATAGATTTGTCCAGAGAGGGTACTCACTTGAGGCTATTAAGGGGGCAGCCACGAAAGCCAGGAATCTAGAGAGACAAAGAATACTGTTCGAACCATCTAGAACATCAAAGAGGAAGAATGATATGAAACAGCAAAAAAATCTGGAGAATCCTAGATTTATAACAACGTTTAATATCAAACCTAAAGAAATCAGATCCATCTTAAATAGACACTGGCATCTGATAAGGAATGATCCAGTACTGGGTTCTAAAGTGAAGAAATACCCAGATATCACCTATAGGAAATCTAAATCATTAAAAGATTTGATTGTAAAAGTGAATATCAGGAAAGGAAAGGGGAGCCCCTATGTGGCTCCAACAGAAACCGGGTTTTAAAAAATGTTTTAAGTGCAAGGCATGCCAACATGGCATGAACCGTACGAATTTTAGGACATTTTTAATAAAACCATCACTATTAAGAGCTTCCTAACCTGTAGATCTAGTTTTGTTGTTTATTTATTACAGTGCCCGTGTCTAAAAATTTATATAGGAAGTACAACCTTACCTGTATATAAGAGAATTTTGCAACATCGGAGAGCGATTGTAAATAAGGATAGAACATATCCAATTGCAAGGCATTTTGAAATCCATCACCAAAGTAATCCCTCTAGCTTGCAGTATAGCTGTATAGCAGAAATCCCCAGGAAGAGAAGAGGTGGGGATAGAGAAAAAGAACTCAGAAAATTAGAAACATATTTTATACTGGAGTTCAATAGCAAGGAACCTCACGGTTTAAATGTAGATGAGGATTTGTTTACTTGCTTGTATTAGAAAAATGATGGAAATAAGAGATTGAGGATAAATCTGCACATAGTGAAACCATTGTTCTTTTTTTAGACTGTATTATTTGTTGGTGGAATGTTAGATAAGGGACGTGGCTACATAAATTTGAATGGGACAAAAATGTCCTCCTATATACAATTTCCAATGCATGTCTTGGGTTTTAAAAGTGCTAGAGTATGCTTATAGGAGAGGAAATGTGAGACTTTTTAAGAACCATAGTATTTTGTGATATTTGGAGTAATTTAGAGATAAAAATTTTAAAGTGTTTTTAGAAGGTATATGAAATATGTTTTTAAAAAAATAAGTTTTTTTGAAAAAATAATATACTATGTAGCACTTGCACTTTGTCATTATGTATTATAGATAAATATTCAAGATTGGTGATGAAATGAACCCCTTCTTGTATATTAAAGCACTTGCACTTTATGGATAAGATATTGTTAAGTAATATGGTTCATGTTTGGAAATAGTCTCCTTTTGTGAGCATTTTTAAAAATATATGAGGTTTTTATCTTCCTAGATAGGTTATAAAACAAATATATTTATAGGCACTTGCACTTTCAATAAGTATTATAGAATAATATATGTAAATCCCAGGTAGGAAAAGTGATTGATTTGCACTAAAGCACTAGCACTTTATGATCAAGAATTGTACTGTATATGCGTTGGTAAAAAGGTATTCTCTTCAACAAGTGTTGAATGAGTTTTGCATTTGCATTTTAATTTAGAAACCAACTGTAGGAATAATGATTATATGAAACAGATAAAAATTGAGACCATGGACAATGATGTAAATTTAAAATGATCAACAGAAATACTAGATTGAAAACGTAAGAAACAAATATTTCTGCGAATTATATTTATCCTGATTAGTTGACCATTTTAACTATTAATATTGTTAAAATTGGAATGGTGTTTAAATATCCGTTTCTTTTAAAGCATTGTAATGATGGTCAAGTATAAGTTTGAACTGTGTGTATAAATCATTATGTGTTTAAACAAAACATGTTCCAAGATGGCAGCCGTTTCACAGGGAAAATAGGACTGCATGTAGACCACTGTGTCTTGAAGTCCCTTGTCAATGTCCACTGTTGTATTGAGTATTTTAATGAAAAAGTCATGGCGCTCAGGCATCGTGAACAAGGCAGCGTGAGACTGCTGAAACGCGTAGATGTTAAAAACGTCACACAATAAACTACCGAGTGACCAGTACCTTTTGGAGTGCCGGATGGTTATTTGTCGATGGGATAATCCTATTTAAAATATATATATATATATATATATATATATACACACACACACACACATATATATATATATATATATACATATACATATACATATACATATACATATACATATACATATATTACATTACCTAGTTGTAGTTAGGACCAAAGTTTCCATAGGAAAAGCGTTTGTTTTGCCAATCTCTTTGGTGCCGCTTGACGAATCTTCATGAAATTTAAAAAAACTTCCCCTTTTTGGTTCAGCTGCTGTGTTGAAAGTTTCTGGGTGATCCGTCAAGCGAGGGCCGAGAAAAAAGGGGGATCCCAAAACGCATTTTCCCCACGTTATGTCTATGGGGATTTTTCATTTTTTGAACATGACTACAGCCCAAAACGCTGAACGGAATTACACCAAATTTGGCAGGCTACTAGATGTCGGTCCAGAAAGCATGGTTTTTGTGATTTGGTGTAAATTCGTTCAGTAGTTTTTGGGATATTTAACTTTAAAAAATAAAGATATCTGGGGACGCGAGTCCTTGCAATGAACTTGCGAATCTTACTAAAATTTGATTGGCTGCCAATACTTCAACCAGAAAATGTTGGCAGCCATCTTGGGACTCGGCTTAAAGCCGAGACCCACAGAAAAGTAAAAAATAAAGAAAAGGGGCAGGGTATGAATACCCTTACCCCCAGATATGGTGGGGGGGTCCCATATGGACCCTGCCGAGGTTTAAGAGCATTTAAAAAAAAAAAAAAAAATTGCCACAAGTTCACGGGTAGATCAGGGAATCTACGGCAAAATTATTTAAAAAAAAGACGTGCGAGCTCCCACGCGTCTTTTATATGAAGCCCCTGGGTGGGCCAAATCCTGGAGCATTATAAAAATAAAGGAGGGGTGCATGGGGCCCCCCTCCTCCTAGAGTTTAATCTAACCCCGGGGACCACCACCTCCCCAGGGCTTTTATATTTAAAATTTAAATTAAGCGGGTGTGCCCGCACGGCACCCCAGCTCCCCCGGGACCACCACCACCCCTGAGCTTCTTTAATTATTAAATGGGGGGGGGGCCTCTTGGACCCTCCCATCCCCAGGGACCGCCACCTCCCAGATGCTTTACAAGTGAAAAGGCCGCAACCTCCCCGGGCTTTAACTTTTATTAATGAGCGGCCATGTGAACCTCCCCCAGCCCCGGGGACCACCATCTCCACGGCAAAACATGGCATAAATGCAGGGGGGCCATGTGGCCCCCCACAGCCCCGGGGCAGCCACCTCCCTGGGGCTAAATGTAATATTAATGTGGGGGGCTCCGGTGCCCCCCGCAGCCTTGGGGACCGCCACCCCACAGGACCGGCTCCAGCATGTCCCAGGGTGCCCACCCCCAGGACATTGCTGTTTGCTATGGCTTGGCTGAAGCATTACCTCTCCCGCCAAGTCACAGCAAACTCTGCTCTGCTTCGAGGAAGCGCGAGCATGTAAAATGCTCTCGCTTACTCGAAGCAGAGCAGAATTGCTTTTGGACAGAGGGAGCTAGATGTTTAGCAGCTCCCTCTGTCCAAAAGTAAAGCCGGCTCCCGCAGGACGTGGGGAGCCGGCTGGGACCGTAAGGGCCTTGAGGCCCCCCCACGGTCCCCAACAGATGAGTGGGTGCCCTGGGCGGGACCTGGGCACCCACAGTAGAGCCCTGGCCCTGGTGGGTGGGGTCCCCAGGGCTGAATACGGCCCAGGCGGGGGCCACGCAGACCCCTCCCCTTTTAAGAAAAATAAATAAATAAAAAAGGGGGCAGGCCCTGGGGTATTGGGGTCCCTGGGGCTTAGATAGGCAAGGGAGGAGGGTTATGCAGCTCCCTTCCCTAAAAGCCCGGCAACTCGCCGGAGGCCCCGCCCCCTTTCTCCACCACTCTGCAAACACGCTCCCTGGTGTGCTGCTGGTTGGGGGATGAAGTCCCCTTGCCTCCAGAGAGTCCTTGGGGCAAACAACCCCTCCTGTTACCTCCACCACTCTGCAAATGCGCCTCCTGGCGCACTTCTGGTTGGGGAATGAATTCCACTTTACTCCTGAGGGCCTCAGGACTAAAGTGAACTTCTTCCCCCAACCAGTAGTGTGCCAGGAGACCCGTTTGCAGAGTGGTGGAGGAAGGGTGTGTGGCATCTGACAACCTCTTAGCAGTCCAGCTGTGTAGGACTTACCGGAGGTAACAGGAAGGGTAGTTGGCCCCCAAGGACCATCAAGAGCCAAGGGGACTTCATCCCCAAACTAGTAGTGCCCCAGGAGGCGCGTTTGCAGAGTGGTGGAGAATGGGGGCGTGGCCACCGAAAACCTCTCAGCAATCCCGCTGTGTGGGACGTACTGGAGGTAACAGGAGGGGTAGTTGGCCCAGAAGGATCCTCAAGAGCCAAGGGGACTTCATACTCCAACTAGTAGTGCACCAGGAGGCGCATTTGCAGAGTGGTGGAGAAAGGGGGTGTGGCATCCGACAACTTCTCAGCAGTCCTGCTGTGTTGAGTTACTGGAGGTAACAGGAGGGGTACTTGGCCCCCAAGGATATCCTTTGGGGCCAACTACCCTTCCTGTTACCTCCAGTAAGTCCCACACAGTGGGATTGCTAAGAGGTCTTTGGAGGCCCCCTTTCTCATCCACTCTTCAAACGAGGCTCCTGGTGCACTACTGGTTGGGGGATGAAGTCCACTTTACTCCTGAGGGACCTTGGGGGCTAAGAAGCTCTCCTGGTACCTCTTGTAAGTCCCACACAGAGGGATTCCTGAGAGCTGGTCAGAGGTCTCTGGCCCCCTTCTCCACCACTCTGCAAACGCAACTACTACTTGAGAAAAAACCATAGAAATTTACTGAAAAAACACAGGTTACAGGGACGTTATAGTTAGGAATTTGCATTTAAAAAACCTTAGAAATTCACTGAAAAACCCTAAGGTTACACGGACGATATAGTTAGGAAATGGAATAAAAAAAGCCTTAGAAATTCTCTGAAAAAAACAAAGGTCACAGGTACGTTATAGTTGGGCTTAGGTTCCACTCGTACAAAACCAGTGAAATTCAGCCGTATAACTCGTGCCCCCACAATGCACTGCTTATGACCTCACATATTACATCACTCATAACATGGTCAGTGACATCACTGATGACATCACTGATGACATCTCAAATGACATCACTCATGACATCATCCACAGAATCTGACGCACCCACTCACACCCCATATAACCTTTCATAAATTCCACTCCAACTTCCACACTACCATTCTCAATCCCATTTACACACCCATACCAGTACTTACACAGCCACTCACTGATTCATAGATCAACACACATATCCACTCACTCACCCATATGGACACTCATACACCCACTCACTCACTAATGCAGTCACTGACATATCCACTCATACACCCATACAACCACTCATACACTGAGTCAGTCACTCATAGAGCTACTGACACACCTACTCACTCACCCATGTAGTCAATCACACATTCACTTACTCACCCATACAGTTACACACACACTCACTCACTTACACAGATACTAACACGTACTCACTCACCTATAAAGCCACTGACACAAGCACACACTCACCCATACAGCTACTCTCATATTCACTCACTCACCCATACAGTCACTCACATACCCCATCACTCACCTATACTGCCTTTCACATTCCCAATTACTCACCCATATACCACTGACACATCCACTCACTCACCAACACAGCCATACACACACTTACTCACCCATACATCCCCTCACACATGCACTCACTTACCCAAACTGCCACTGACTCACTCACTCACTAATCCATACATGCAGTCACACACCCTCTCACCCACCCACACAGACACTCCGACACCCATAGAGGTACTCAGACAACCAATCACTCACCCATACAGCCATTTGGACACAAACTGACAGACTGATACAGACATTCAGACAACCAGTCACTCACCCATACATTCACTGAGACACCTAAGCACTCACTTATACAGTCAGTCACGCACCCACTGAATTTGAATGTAATTTATAAAGTGCGAAACTCATGCCCAAGGGCGTCTTCGTGCTATAGAAAGAAGGTATAGGTGCAGATCTGTTGGAAAGAAAGCCCTCTTGCAGGGAATCGACTGCCTCTTAGTTTTGTAAAAAAAGCCAGGTCTTCAAAGACTTTCTAAAGACAAGTAAGGAGGAGGCGGTTTTTAGTGTCAGTGGTAGACTATTCCAGAGCACCGCGGTGGTCCTAAAAAAGCTCTTTCCACCCAAGGTGGTCTTCCTAAAAAGGGAGACAGTCAGGTTCTTGGCAGAGCCTGAACGGAGAGTCCTCTCTGGGACATGCCATGTGAGCTTGTCCTTGAAACGACCTGGTCCCGATCCATACAGTGATTTGTAGGCCAAACAGAGGGCCTTCAACTCACACCGTTTTCTGACTGGTAGCCAGTGAAGTTTCCTGATGGCTTCTTTAGCAGATTCATATTTTGGTATTTTGAAAAGGAAGCGTGCAGCTGCATTCTGCAGAGCCCGGAGCCTCTTCATGGGACCTCCTGCAAGATTAAGATAGAGACTGTTGCAGTAGTCAATCCTCGAGAGTACCAGGGTGATAATCACAGTTTTTAGGAGGTAGGAATTTTTCAATCTTTCTTACCATTCTCAGGGAGCAGAATGAGGAGGAAGTGATTCTGTTCACCTGCTCTTTAAGCTTCATCTCGTTATCTAAGGGGAAACCGAGATTCTTCACTTTATTTGTGGGTTCGGGGAGTGGGCCCAACTCAAGTGGCCACCAGGCAGTCATCCAAAATGAGGGATTGTTGCCGAAAAGGATAACCTCAGTCTTTGTGGCATTCAGTGTAAGACAGTTTTTGTACATCTAATTGCTCACATTGCTCATGCAAGTCCGAAAGGCAGAGCTTGTCTTCTCTTCGGCTTTTGTTTTAGTGACACCACGATTTGAGTATCGTCGTCGGTGTATGACGCAGGGAGAAGCCAGAATTTTTAATAAGAGTCGCTAATGGTGCAACATAAAGAATGAATAGTGTTGGGCTCAGGGCCAAGCCCTGCTGGACTCCGCAGGGCAGGGAAAACGGCCTCAATGTAAAATTGCCCAGTGACACGTTTTGTTGTCTATTGGCCAGAAACTATTGCAGAAGCTCTAATACCATAGCCTCTATCCCCAAGCTCTGCATGCGGTCAACCAAAAGCTTATGGTTGACCGTATCAAATGCCGCGGAGAGATCCAGCAGGATCAAAGCTGCTGTTCCTCCATTATCCAGCGTTTCTCGGATATCTTCCGTGGCTACTATCAGAGCAGATTCTGTACTCTGAAACCCATGCTGTGAGTCGTCCAAAAGGGAATTTTCCTCAATGTATTCTGAGAGTTGTTCATTCATCACTTTCTCTGCCAATTTGGCGGCGAAGGGGAGTCTTGATATAGGGCGATAGTTATTCAGATCAAATGCATTCAAGTTATCCTTCTTTAGCAGGGGCAGAACAAAGGCACGTTTCCATTGTGTAGGAAAAGTTCCCTCGCTGAACATTTTGTTAAAAATTTGTCCCAGGTTTTGTGCAGAGATCTGGTGCATTACTTTGGGCAGACAAGGGTCTTGCGGGCCACCAGAGTTAATTGATGGAATTAGGTTTATAAGTGGTTCTTCCGATGTGGCCCTAAAGAGAGAGAAACTGGCTTGCAAAGATGTAGGAATTAGGAGTTGCCCCTCCCGTTGGACGGCAGTCTTGCCTTAATTGAAATTATTAAAAATGTTGGTGACCTTTTCTTGAAAAAAGTTGGCCAAAGTATCACAGAAATTTTGATTATTTACTGCAGTGTCAAGGCTCACTGGTGTCACCAGTTTTTTTATTACTTGAAAAAGAGTTTTATTAGCATCATGAGCTGATTTTATCTGGTCAGAGTAGTAAGAGGATTTTGCAGCTATGATATGTTTTTTGTGTTCTGCTAGTTTATTCTTGTAGATGATTTTCTCCTCATCCTCATATTTTTTTCTCCATTTCTGTTCTTGCCTGCGGCAGTCTTGCTAGATGTCCTGAGAATTTCGTTATACCAGGGCTGGGAAACTTTCCTTAGAGTTAAGGTTCTTTGTTTAACCGGGGCTACAATGTCTAGCGCCGAGTTTAACCATAGCGAAAGGTTTTCCACACTCTGTTCCAGGTTGTCAGCTGATTGCCGAGGTACCGAAGTAAGGATATCGTTCAGTTCAGCCGGCTGTATCTTGTGCCAGGTTTTACTGGGGGTTTGTTGGACTGCATCTCTGTGCCTGCCAGCTTTCTCAATCTTTACCTGCCAGTTAACTGCCCAATGATCTGACCAGGTGAATCATCCAAATAGGCACTCATACACCCACTGATTCACCAATACACCTTGGTATATATATTTAACAGACAAACTTTTTAAAAACACTCACAGTCGCTGGATGATGTTATCAGTGATGTCATGAATGATGTAATTTGAGATGTCATGAGTGATGTCATCAGTGATGTCACTGACCATGTCATGAGTGATGCAATGCACTGCTTATGACCTCACATATTACATGGGGCGTGAGTTATAGTTAGCTAACTAATTACAACGAATGAATTTCAGTGGTTTTATATAAGTGAAACCTGAGCCTAACTATAAAGTCTTTGTAACCTTTGGTTTTTTCAGTGAATATATATATATTGCAGGACGGACTCACTGGAGTAAAATCTTGTGCACTACGAAAACCACAAGGCCAGAGGAGTGGCCACGCCCATTGGGGCGGTCGAAGTGAATTTAAATTGTTGTGCACATTGCCGGTCCTGCTCTACGTGTGTTTGCCAATGATTAAGAGTCAGGAGGACTCGAAACGCGTCTGGCAGTTAAACTTACGATGACGATTTTGCCAAAACCTGCATGCAGCCCCGTGAATAAAGTTACTGGAACATATCCTACCTGTTGTGGCTCTTCCATAAGGGGCACCTTTTTTGACTGGATTGAAGTGCCGGCTCTGTTCGCGGAAGAAGCCCCGCTGCAAGCGCAGCGTTCCTGAGGTGAGGCCATTGGGTGTCATCGCAAAGGGAGGTAGTCCCATCGTGGAGGATTAAGAATGCAGCATGTTTTTAACACAGACTGTACATCATCCCACTGGGGTTTTAAAGTGAACTTTGATTCCATGTTTTGCAGGACGGACTCACTGGAGTAAAATCTTGTGCACTACGAAAACCACAAGGCCAGAGGAGTGGCCACGCCCATTGGGGCGGTCGAAGTGAATTTAAATTGATATGCACATTGCCGGTCCTGCTCGACGTGTGTTTGCCAATGATTAAGAGTCAGGAGGACTCAAAACGCGTCTGGCAGTTAAACTTACGATGACGTTTTTGCCAAAACCTGCATGCAGCCCCCGTGAATAAAGTTACTGGAACATATCCTACCTGTTGTGGCTCTTCCATAAAGGGCACCTTTTTTGACTGGATTGAAGCGGCCGGCTCCAGTCGCGGAAGAAGCCCCGCTGCAAGCGCAGCGTTCCTGAGGTGAGGCCATTGGGTGTCATCGCAAAGGGAGGTAGTCCTATCATGGAGGATTAAGAATGCAGCAGGTTTTTAACAAAGACTGTACATCATCCCACTGGGGTTTTAAAGTGAACTTTGATTCCATGTTTTGCAGGACGGACTCACTGGAGTAAAATCTTGTACACTACGAAAACCACAAGGCCAGAGGAGTGGCCACGCCCATTGGGGCGGTCTAAGTGAATTTACATTGATGTGCACATTGCCGGTCCTGCTCTACGTGTGTTTGCCAATGATTAAGAGTCAGGAGGACTCGAAACGCGTCTGGCAGTTAAACTTACGATGACGTTTTTGCCAAAACCTGCATGCAGCCCCCGTGAATAAAGTTACTGGAACATTTCCTACCTGTTGTGGCTCTTCCATAAGGGGCACCTTTTTTGACTGGATTGAAGCGGCCGGCTCCGGTCGCGGAAGAAGCCCGGCTGCAAGCGCAGCGTTTCTGAGGTGAGGCCATTGGGTGTCATCGCAAAGGGAGGTAGTCCTATCATGGAGGATTAAGAATGCAGCATGTTTTTAACAAAGACTGTACATCATCCCACTGGGGTTTTAAAGTGAACTTTGATTCCAGGTTTTGCAGGACGGACTCACTGGAGTAAAATCTTGTGCACTAGGAAAACCACAAGGCCAGAGGAGTGGCCACGCCCATTGGGGTGGTCGAAGTGAATTTAAATTGATGTGCACATTGCCGGTCCTGCTCTACATGTGTTTGCCAATGATTAAGAGTCAGGAGGACTCGAAACGCGTTTGGCAGTTAAACTTACGATGACGTTTTTGCCAAAACCTGCATGCAGCCCACGTGAATAAAGTTACTGGAACATATCCTACCTGTTGTGGCTCTTCCATAAGGGGCACCTTTTTTGACTGGATATATATAGGTGAGGACATTAAAGCTGCACTCCACAGAATGGTGAGATTGTTTCTTTTTATTTAGTTCGCACTTCGTTTCATCTACGCGTATCGGCTGTCCCAAACAGCCTTGTTTACGATAAAAACATGTTCCCTGTAAACATCTTTAAAAGGGCTCTCATATTAACAACAGGTACGACGGACTACTAATCTACTAACAGTGAAATAGGACATAAAGACAATTCAACACTTTCCAGCAGCGCCATCTTTGAGTGTGCAAAATTCGCAATTTATAAGTGCTCACTCATTTTCTGTGAGTCAAACACCAGAAATTGATAAAAAACAATGTAATAAACAGTAATATCAATTCATGGTTCTTATTGAGTTTAACAAATGTACCTGATGCTTTAACATTCAAATATATAGCAATGCCTTAATTTTAGTACAAATCAAACCATTGAAAATCCACCTCCAACGGCAAGTGCCTCTATAAAAGTGTTCTGCAGTCACCTTCATGGCGTAAAAAACTAAAGTGCTGTAGTGTCCAATTCCCTGGCCTGTGCCCATAGAATAAAATGCTTCTCTTGTAAGTTCATTTCCACTGTCCTCTGGTACCCTCAACCAATCTCGGGGGGGACCTTGGCTCAGTGTAGCTAATTCTTGTGCATAGTAGATTCTACCTTAAAGTGACTTAGTGCTTGCCCTTAAAACCATTCTAATCAACAATCAGAGTTCTCCAGAGGAATGCATTTCATTAAGGCAGCGTCCTACTTACAAATATGTACACAATTCTTCATCGATGTTAAAACCATTCGGTTCCTTACTGTCTAGTTCCAGTATATAAAAAGTTTCCAATCTCCTTAGTTCCTTCTCTCTGTCTCCCCCTCTTTTCTTCTTTGGGATGTGTGCAATACAGCTGTATTTTGTGTATCCCCCACATGAGGAGGAGGAGCCAAGATGGCCGAGCGGACCTTAACAGCTGAGGCTCCGTGGCGAAATTGGAAGAAAGTCACATAAATGAGCAAATGAAGGCACATTTTTAACCCAGGAAATGCGCTAAGTAACCAGGGTTAACAGAGGCACCAAGTTCTCACCGGGGGTCCACCGACAGGAATCGGGAATCGTCGCAGCTGCGGAGCTACGCGGTAACCCCAGGGGGCTCCGGGACGACTTCGAGGAGGGCAGCGGCCAACAGAAAGGAGCCGTATCGATCAGAGGGCCGCCCCCGGCAGAGGAAGACAGCAGGTTGGTGGGGGCGTTGAAATTGAACGAGCCCCGGGAGCAAATTTGAGAGCTCCTGCCGTGTTGGAGAGACGTGGTGCATTACGATTGCACCTGGCGCCTCAAGCGTTGCCACCCTCGGAAGGGAACAATGCCCAAATGGTAGTGGGAGCACCGGGGGAATAATCGGGGGACCTCCAACGGACCCGGGGAGGCTCTCAGGGAGCGCGCGGAGACAGACGCCTGACTCCAAGATGGCGGCCAGGTGAGCTGGGACGGGCCCGAGGCGCTGCAGACACCGGTGGGGCGGGTGAAGATGGAGCAGCTGCCCGAAGAGTGAGTGATGGCCGGTAAAGAAGCACACAGTGGGCAATGTGGGCATCTGGGGGCCCCCACAGGACAGCTTCAGCTTCATGAACCCCTAGGCGCCTGACCTTAACATGGCGGCCACCCAAGGGTAATAGAACAGCTCCAGACACACAAAGAAGCTCCCAAAGCCACAGAGACTCCACAGAAAAGTCGACCCTACAAGGCACTGAAGGGATCTGATCCCCTGCAGGACCATACTCAAAGAGGGGGAGATACCCCAGACAGGGGGGGGGAAAGCCTGAAGGGGACGGCCGGGACCCTCACTGGCGGATCGGGAGAGACCTAACGCGAACCCACCTGGTGACCGCTGTGGTAAAATCCACATCTACTCTGGGAATATCCACGGTAGGCATGAGGACGCAGGGACAAGGGGGTCACTCAAGAAGCACTCAAGATGCCAGTCGGGGGGACACTGAGCCCACAGACCCACACATAGGCCCGAGCCCGGATGAAAATCTTTGTCAGACGGGAAAACCCAGGTTTCGGAAGATCGGCGCACACGAGGGGAATATAGCACAAAACAAGGCGCCACTTTTCACCGGAGGGGGCGCTATGGGTGATCTATGCTGTGACATAAGAGCGCCCAGCGGAGCTTCCGATAGAGGTACGGCTGCAGGAGTATGCAGGGAGACTGCTCCGGATTAGGTAGGGAAGGAGTACTCCGAATCACCCAGGGTCGCCCTACCACTGGGATCCTGCTCAAATGCCCAACACTCACCACTTTCTGCTGGGAATGGGGAATATCTGCGGACTTTGGAACTGTCCCTCCCACCTCTCCTCTCTCCACTCCTGACCTGAGGGCGAACTGGAGGAAGAGGCGGATGGCGTTTACTAGCAACACCGTGACTGGTGCTCTTGATGGAACTTTTACGATGCCCCCTGGGTGGAAACCAAAACTGTCTGTACTTACCGCGGTGCCCGAGCAACTTTGGCTGATGCCCGATGGAGCTGTCATATGCAGCTATAGAGGAGTTTGGCTCTGGTTCACCCCTCGGCCGGCACCTACCAAGCTGGACATCGGACATCGTTTTCCTCGCCTCCCCCTTGTGTTTTCCTACCTGCATTCCCTACACCAGTTTACCATTCCCCCTCTACCTCTTCACTCCGCATAAGACGTGTGTAAGCGCTAATAATTCTCACATTATTGTGTAATCTCATGTTTTGTCTTTTCTCCTATGTCTATACTTGTCTATGTAATTATGGAACCTGTAACTCACTGATCCTCATGTAAAGAGCTCTGATACCTCCGGGTCTAGCCAGCGCTATATAAAACTTTGCAAATAAAAATATTTTAAACAGACGGTATTGCATTGCTGACATTTTTCAAAATGCCTAGCTATTGGATAGCTACGATCCTTATTCGATATTGCACGAATATGCTGTAGAATTCTCTTGTGTGCTGGTAGAGTGGTACTTCCAACATACAATTTTTCACATGGAGATTTCAAGATCTGTGACTGAGGATGAGTGTCTGAAAAGTTTCAGCGCTCTGTCCATCATCTCCTTGTGTTTGCTTTGTTCGCCCTAAGTTGGCAGGGTATGCCCAGACGTGGGTCCCTTGCTCACTTTGTCACTGGATTCAAGCTAGCCTGGCTAATGAAGGGTGTTACCCAGAAAACGGTCCCACGATGCTTGTTTCCGGTTCAGGGAAGACCTGGCTTGGCAGTTCGGGCTGGACTGTTCCCATGAGGCACAGGGTCAAGACTGATTTGCATATAGCTGGGTCTTAGCTGAGGTGGCAAAGTGAGCTAAAGAATGATGATGGATTCAACCCAGATCTGTGACTGGGGGTGAGTGTCTGAAAAGTTTCAGCGCTCTGGCAATCATCTCCTTGTGTTTGCTTTGATTTCAAGATGTATACCACAAAATTAGATCTACAGGTTAAGTTGCACTTAATTTTTATATTCTTTTGAAATGGTGTGGTGATCGATGTCAGGTTCTCACCATTCCTACAGGATTTGCATTTCAGACACTTACTAAAACCTTCACGTGTGTTAAGCCATGCTCTATATGTACTCCTAGAGGAAAAATCACTTTTAACCAAGTGGTCCCTTATGGACCTTGATTTCCTATAGGTGATCTGTGTTCTCTTAGTCACTTCTGTACCCAAAACTGGGTCTTGTATAACAAGATGCCAGTATTTATTCAAGATGGCTCTAACTTTCATGTGTTCTTGGTTGTACGTGGTTATAAACCTGTGGGGTCCTTGCTTTCGGGATAATTTCCTTATAGCAGTAGTAGAGGGTTCAAAAAGGGCATCTTCCCTTTTAAGGTCCCTTACTTTTTTCGATGACTCTGCTAAGATAGATTTGGAATATCCTCTCTAAATAAATCTGTTTTTCATTTCTTCTTCTATCTTGCGAACTCCTCTACTGTGCTGCATGCTCTTCTTGCCCGATAAATCCTCCAAAAGGTATACTTCTGATGAGAGGGGCTGGGTGAGAACTTTGAGCATGCAGGATTGTATTACCCACAGTAGGTTTCCTAAAAGCCGTGGTCTCTAATTTCTCTTCCCCGACCCGGACCTGAATATCTAAAAATTCTATTGTGGTAGTGCTCACTTTTCCTGTAAATTTCAAATTCAGATCATTAGTATTAAGATCATGTATAAACCTTCTTGCCTCGGTCTCTGTGCCCTGCCACAGCACAAAGACATCGTCTATATACCTGAGCCACATTATGATCTAAGCAGTCCACTGTCCCATGGTTATGCCCCCGAGCACCTGCCCCCACCTCCTGCCCATATGCAAATTAGCATAGCTGGGGGTGAAGCAGGTGCCTATGGCAGTCCCTTGTTCTTGTTGGAACAGGTCATTATCGAACATAAAGATGTTCCTAGTTAAACACCAATTCATCATTTCCAGCAACATCTGGTTATGACAATCTATGCAAAAGGAGCGTGTAATTCATCAATCCTTCAACGATAATCAATGTTCCAAGCAGAATGCACATGTATCGTCCATTCTTTTTATACCACACCAAGAAAATCCTTCAGGATTCTTTTAGTTGGAAAGTCAATTCTAAATTTATTGTTCAATCCAATTTCTCAACAAAAAAAGTACACAATCTAGCCAATCCAGCCAATGCATTTCGTCCTATGCGGACATCATCAGGGCTTAAAATCTCATGACAATCACACAGCTTTGAATTTCATGTAGTGCGCCCATCCTTCTTAAAGTATCGCTTTGTGTTTTTGAAAACGTCTATTACGTGTTGCGCTCCCTTCTAGCGCGTCTCTGACACTGTCATTCTTTCGTTTCCCGCCGTACATCTGGTTATGCACTGCAAAGCCTATGGGTCTCATTCTCAAGAAGTGCTGCCTGGCCCTATGTCCATCTTGGTGTCTGATACTCATGTATAGAGTGGATACATCAAGTGTCATCATCAACATATTCTGTTCCCATTTCACATCATATATCTGCCTAAGAAAATCAGCAGAATCCTTTATGTATGATGGCAGGGTAGTCACAATCGGATTTAGGAAGAAGTCTATATACTTGGAAACGTTCTCAAAGATACTGTTTTGGGCCGCTATAATTGGCCTGCCTGGGGGGTTTAGGGGATCTTTATGGATCTTTGGTATCAAGTAAAATACAGGTATTACCGAATGGTCCTTTTTCAGAATTCTGTATTCATCCCAACTGATTAATTCCTGCTCTCTCCAAGACTTCAGTTTCTTGGCAAATAGTTTTGTAAGGTCCAAAAATTCATTCATAGTAATACGTTTATAGCATTGTGTGTTATTTAATTGATGTAATGCTTCCATTTTATATAATTGCTGATCCCATAAGACTATATTCCCTCTCTTGTCAGAGGGTTTTATTACTACGTCTGTGCAGCTCTTGATCTTTTTCATAGTATCCCATACCATTTTATCTCTCCAAGGGAGTCTTTTTTCTTTTTTGATCCCTTGTCGTTGCATAATACAGGAGCTGCAAATCCTTGATTACACTGTCCGAAAAAATATCTAAATTGTCCTTTGATATTTGTGGAATATATCTAGACTTATGTCTGAAGGAAGTCATCCCCTCCGTTTTGATGTTCTTATTGTTCCGGTCGGTATCGCAAATATGCTGATTGGCCTGTAAAGTAGATATAGGATTGCTTTCATCCTCTAGAGACTCCAGGACTTCTAAAATACTCTGATTCTCTGGTTCATTGGAAGTAATGTTACCTTCTTCCTCCAAGGATCGCAGATCTTCCAATATCTCCTGATCAGCCACTGTCAGATTTGTATTACTCATACCCCCATATTTGTGGTGGATGATTCTTTATTTTCATTAAATGAAGCTTGGTTAATTTCAATTTCCTAATGTATTTATACAGATCTATTCTACTCTCAGTATAGTTGAATATATTGGCATGGCAATAAGACAGTCCCAGACTTAGACAGGCAATTTCCTCTCCTGTGAGGGAAGCCTGACTAAGGTTCACAATTGTTTTGGCTCCGTCTAACTGCGAGCTGCCTTCTTGGGATTCGAACGATTTGATCTTGTTGTGGGCTCTTCTTGTATTCTTTTCGTCCCTGTCCACCTCTCCTTTGTTTCCTCTTCCTCTGGGTCTTCCTCTCCCCGCAATGGTTTGTGGTCTGCTCTTAGGTCCAACTGTAAAAAACGCAACTCATCCATCACAGAGAGTCTTGTTGTTGCACCCTCTCGTCTGGTTGTTTCATCTGAATCTAACTCCGAACCTGTGTCTGAGCTTACTTCGCTCTGGGAAGCTTCCTGTTGATTTATGTCATTTCCTCAGGGCTCTTGATGTTGCTGTATTTTCTGTTGTCTAACGTTGTCAAATCTCTTGGCAAACGTATAGATTTGGCTATATATATATATATATATATATATATATATATATATGCAAGGATTATAGTTTGCACGTCGTGGATCCAGCCAGTCAAACAGTGCTACTTTTTGAGGAGTGCCAATCATTCGCTGCAAAGCACTGTTCAATGGTGCACAGATGTCCTTCAGGCTTCCTCTGCCAGCGTTCCATGCATTTCTATCATCCATGTCTAGGGTATGTTACTAACACTAGAAGCACTAATCCATGTCCTGAGAGAACAATAAGCATTTAAAAAAGAAACTACTTGGAGAGCAAGATAAAGGCAAATGGGCAGAATGGCCCTATAACCTCATGGTCTGTCTTCCTCCTCCTAGTCTTACATTGTGAGGTTTGCCTTGTAACACATGTCAGTGTAAAAATAGAACTTAAAACAAGCATTTACAGCCCATCCCTACTTTAGGCTTCACTTCCTACATAGGCGTTTCAAAAAGAGACTCGTCCTTCCAACCCTTTTTATTTGTTATCTTTCTAAGAGAGGCAATGGGCCCTGATTCAGTTAAGGAACACAATCCTCTGGTTTGCTAGTAAAATGAAGCTATAATTAGGATTCAGTGGGTCCCTCATACCCCTGGGTCCTAGTCCCACAACACCTGCTACACTGTTTATAGCTGCTACTGTGTGCTGTACTGCCCATGTGTGTCTGCCCTACTCAACACAGTGGGTGTCTCATCAATCAGGATGTTTGGGGGGATTTGTTTGATTGAATGGGTCCTGCTCTAGTAGTCTTAATATCTCCTCCAGGGTCTTGGGCTGTCCTGACTTCTTTCACTCCTGTCCTGCAGTTTTTCATGCATTTGTTCCCTCAGGCTCTAGGACTTCCAGCAGCAACCTGTGAGTCTAAAGAGGCGTGCTCCGGTGGAACAGGACAGCTAGCAAGGAATGGGGGTGTGTACTGTCCTTGCTGAGCTGGAGAATAAATGGCTCTCTTCCCCTTACAGCCGGCATCATACTCCCTATGTGGTTGGCTCCTTGGCACTACCATGGCCTTCAGGTGCTGGGGGCCTAAGAGAAGGGTTGGGACATCTGAAAATTCAACTAGGCCGACCATAACAGGTGGCTGCCTAGCTCCAAGTTCTTGCAAGTGCTGTTCCCAGTTCCGGGTTTTTATGTGACAACCTAATGCATTCTGTGTGTTGTAGTTTTGTTGTGCTTCATTGAGCGGAGACAAATCCACGTTAGAAATGATTTGTTGGTTAAAGGCTCAGAACAGATGCACTGTTTTAAGCACCATGAGGATGGGGTGGTCAACCTAAGCCTACCTGCTGCAGTCCTGTACTGTCTGTGTGCTGTGCTCCGATTCGGCCTTGGCGAAATTTTTATCATTTACATAATTTTGGGAATTTCACGCTCCACTTGTTAAGCAAAATTCCTGCAATTTATAAATGTACTGCTATTGCACCATTTGCGGTAAAAATATATCACAAATGCACACGAACAACAGAAGATGTGTGACGTGTGTATTCTGCAGTATTTTTTAGCACAAAATGCTTTTTTGTATCAAAATAAAATGTGGGCACATTTCACAGAAAAATAGTGCTAAATGACAGATTTGCATTTCAATACCTCCGTGCAATTTTGCCAATATTTCACATAATTACACAAAAGCAAGTTAAACAAATTGTGCATACTCCTTGTTCCAATCTTTTTTCCTTCTCTGCACGCAGAGCGTATAATGAGTTGAGGGCTGGGTATAATATTGAACCTGTACTTTCTCTTTGGCATGCACTCAGCACCATTCCAGTTATACTAATGGTTCATTGTTAAAAGGAAACGTTATCGCAGGTGTTCTTAACCTGAAAATTGAGACAATTGCCTGGTTCGTGAGATTTATTCACAGAAGCTTCTGTTTTGGTTCTTTCATCATTTTTCACTGACGGCGCATGAGACTATGAATGGGAATCAAAGCAAAATATGTTTATTTCTTGCAACCCGGTGTTTCCAGGCATGCGTGTGTTCCTGGTTTTCCACATTGCCTGATCAACCTACCCTATTCAATGCAAAATGGACACTTCTCTAATCTTCAGTTTAACCTTGTATGCTTACGAGGTTGCATATTTTGAGCCCTTAATGAGCCCAGATAGCACAGGCATAAATGCTTTTACTATAAAAGCAAAGAGTCATGGGTTCAAGACTCATCACTAGCTGTTTCACTTATTAATTCTCTAATCGACACCACTGTGCTATGAAGCATGTAGGGAAAGATTTCTAGAACAAAGCAGCTGTGCCTCCTTGACTATTTGAACATTTATAACCCAGTGACAGTGTTTCTAAAGGAAATGCATTTTTTGATTTGCTAATAACTTTGGTGCCATTTGACAAAATTTCAGGAAACTTTCAATATTTTTTTTCTTTTTTTCCCTCTGCTCCTTCTGGAAATTTGAGGTGATACATCAAGCAGGGCCTGAGAAAGGGGGGCAGTGGGGTCCCAAAATGCAAAATCTCCATGCATTTTCCATAGACTTTTTTGGAAAGCAAAATGGCTGAACAAAATTACAGAAAACTTGTCAGGAGGATAGATCTTGGTACAGAAAGTGTGCTTTTTGTGATCTGGTGTAAATCTATTTAGTATTTTTTTTAGAAAGTAAGGTTAAAAAATATTTGTATATCTGGTCGGTTTGGTTCAAGGGACTCACACGAGAGTATCGCGAGCAGAGCTTCAAAAATAGAGCAGAATGATTGGCCATGGTGGGCTTTTTTTTCCTTCGGCCACTTCACTCCTGTGGGAGTGCGGGTGTTACGGGAGAGAGCTCTGATTGGCTAGCTGCAAAATGAACAAAAATGCTGCGGCGGCCATTGCAGGACTTGGGGACTTAGGGCCCCATGCATCAAACTAAAAACCGGTCACAAACTGGCAGATTCGCAGAATCTGCCCTTTGCGACCGGTATTTTTGCATTTGGGATGCATCATCCCAAATGCAAAAATCGCAATTTAAGTAATCGCAAATTTGCGATTACTTAAGTGCGATTGCATTAAGGAATCGCAATTTGCGATGCCTCAAATGCAATGCATGATGATATTTAAAATAGTGATTTCGCTATTACGGGACGCTAATTACCGTCAAATGAAACTTGATGGTAATTAGCGAAAACTTTGAAAAATGCACTAAAGTGCATTTTTCAAAGTTCAAGGTTACATACATACATGCCCTTGGGGCATGTGTGTGCGCAACATGGGTTCACTTAGCAATTTCAGGGGTGCTACAGGGTGTCATCTTGGCACCCTAGCACCCTTGAAATTGCATGCGCAATTTGCGAGTACCTATTGGGTACTCGCAAATTGTGCATGCAATTCCCAATCATGGCCCATAGGAATTAATAGGAGGCAATTCCTTAATTGCGACTCGCAATTTGCGAGTCGCAATTAAGGAATTTGTAGGAATCGCTAATTTATTTGCGATTCCTACATGCATAGCCAATAGCGAATCTTTAATTGCGATTCCTTAAAAATCGCAATTAAGGATTCGCTATTGGCTATTTTGATGCATGTGGGGGTTAGTCTCTTGTCCTGAATTTTGAAAAAAAAAGTGGGATACCCTGTCCTCCTAGCCCTTGTGGGGGGGGGGGTGGGGGAGATTCCAGAGGGACTCCTACTGTGGCTAACATTTTTATGAAAATGTTTTGCCATAGTCCCGCGATAATCCTGCGGGATCGCAGCAGAAAAAACCAAAATGGTGGCCACCATTGGTTTTTATTTTATATTAATATGACTCCCGGGTTGGGTCATGGCCCGGGGGTCAATATATATAATTATTTGGTGAGTGGTATGCCTGGAGCCCCCCTCCCTGAGACGAATTTGGCCCCAGGGACCCCATACCTGTGGCCTGCTATGTAATACAAAGGGGAGGGGGGACCGCGGCCCGCATCCTTGAATCTTGTAAGGCGCTGGGGACCCCACTGTTAGGGGGTTAGGGTGCAAACAGGGTGTTGGGCTGCTTATCTGTGAAGGGGTTGGATTCCCTGTGGCCAACCCAATGCTGCCACCGCCAATGGCATGCACAGCGTGGGGAAGGCATTACATATGGTAATATAATATTACTTTACCTTAAAAAACTCTAGCAATTCACTAAGAAAACAAAGGTTAAAGTGACGTTATAGTTAGGTGAACATGTCAGTTACAACATACCATTTTAAACTAAGATTGTGTAGTTTAGTTTAAGTTGGGTTTGCATACCAAACATAAATACAGTTTTCCTAACTATAACTTATCTTCAACCTTTTTTTTGTGTGAATTTCAATGGCTTTTCAAATGTTAGTAACAAATTTGTAATATTCGTGCAGTTTAGTCTTGTGGAGTGGAGGGTCATTAAGTGTACTGTGGTACAATAAAGCGGAGGATAGTGTTGTAAAGTGTACTGTGGTACAGTATATTGTGGTATACTAGAGTGGAGTAAAGTGTAATGAGGTATACTGGAGTGGCGTACACCGTAATGGCATATAACAGAGTGGCGTACAGTGGAGTCACATACAGTGGGTGGTGTACACTGAAGTCAGATACAGTAGAGTAGTCTATATTGCAGTGGCACAGAGTGTAGTGTCATACAGTGCAGTGGTATACAGTGGGATAGCATAGAGTAGTGTGGTAAAGTGGAGTTACATCCTGTAAATTGTATAGTGTATTTGTGTAGTCTGTACTGGCATACAGTGGAGTGCTATAGAGTGGAAGGGTGTACAGTGTAGGGGCATATATTGGAATATTGTATACTAAAACAGCATACAGTGGAGTGGCGTCAAGTGGAGTGTGGTACAGTGGAGTGGCATAAACTGGAATAACTTATACTGGAGTGTAGTAAAGTGGAGTGCCATACAGTGGAGCAGCATACACTTGACTGGTGTGCAGTGGCCTCACGTAAATTCCAGTAGTGTTGTACAGTAAAATTGTGCAAAGGGGAGTGGTGTTTATTGGAGTGGTGTTTATTGGAGTGGTGTGCAATGCAGTAGTGCAGAGTGAAATAGCATACACTACAGCGGAGTACAGTGTAATAGTGTACAGTGCAAAGGCGTATGAGTAGCATAAAGGGTAGTGCCATACAGTGGAGAAGCGTAGATTTAAGTAGTGTTCAGTGTAATAATGTTCAGTTTACTGGTGTTAAGTGTTGAGACGAACACTGGAGTGGCATATAGTGGAGTTGCATACAGTAGAGTGTCATACAATTCAATAGGGTTAATTATAGAAGCACACAGTCTAGTGACATACACTGAAGTGTTGTTTAGTGTAGTGGCGCTTAATGTAGTTTTGTAAACTGAAATAGCATGCAGTAGATTTTGGTACAGTGCAGTGGCGTATACTGCATTTCAGTACAAGGGATTGCCGTAGAATGGAGTATCATACAGTGGAATAGAGTACACTGCAGTAGTGTACCATGAAGTGGGGCATAGAGGAATAGCATATAGTGGAATAGGCTAAAGTACAGTGTAGGGGTATTCAGTAAAGTGGCATACACAAAAGTGTAATAGAATACATTGGTGAACAGTATAATAGTGTAGAGTATGCTGGTGTAGAATGGAGTGGCATACAGTGGTGTTGGGCAGAGTACAGTGAAGTAACGTACAGTGGATTAGAGTATAATATAGTGGCATATACTAGAGTGCCGTAAACTGGAGTAGCATACTGTAAATAGCATATAGAGTGGAGTGGCGTAAAGTCTACTGTTATAGAGTGGAGTGGGGTTAAAGGGGAGTGTGTAAATTAAATGAAACATACTGTAAGAGTATGTGAAAACATGTCAATGTTATATCTCTAATTCATTTATAATAATATGTAAATGTAAATTTTCTGGTTCTATAAATAAATAGTGTTAGTAATATTAAACTTATAAGTTGTATAAAACATAGTTGATCGGGGAGGCAGGGCAGCACTTATCCTATTGGATCTGTCCGCTGCCTTCGACACAGTCCATCACGTTATACTAATGGACCGTCTAAAAGCATGTGGAATCCGTGGGAAAGCCTGGGATCTTTTGAGATCTTTTCTTGCTGACAGAAGACAAATCGTGGCACTGGGAGACTATCAGTCCAATTCTTTTGCACTGCCCTGTGGGGTCCCACAGGGGTCCTCTCTCAGCCCGACGCTTTTCAATGTTTATGTCAGCGCTCTGGCTCCTATTATAAGCGCATTTGGATTTGGCCTCACCTCTTACGCGGATGATATCCAAATTGTGGTATCTCTGACACCAGGCAAAGAGGCAGGCATTGAAGGACATTTCCAGGATTGCATGCTATCAGTGGGAAGTTGGATGGCAGAGAACTGCCTAAAACTTAACTCGGGTAAAACCGAGGTTATATTGTTCGGGAACAATGCCAACTTTTGGACACCCAATTGGTGGCCGGACTCGATGGGCACTCTCCCCGTTCCCACAAAAAAGGTTAAAACCTGGGTGTAATAGTGGACGAGAGACTTACCTTCGGGCCCCAAGTAAATGCATTGGTATCAAAAACAATGTTTGTTATGAGAATGCTTAGGAAAATATTGCCATTTTTGCCCCTGGAAAGCAGGCAAATAGTGGTCACGGCTCTTGTAATGGCGAGACTGGACTATTGCAATAGTCTTTACCTAAATGCTCAGCAAAGATCCTTGAACAAGCTACAAGTGTTACAGAATGCAGCAGCTAGACTGCTCACAGGAACATCGAGATTTTCCTCGGTATCTAAAGACATCAAAAAATTGCATTGGCTCCCAGTAAGGAGTCGAGTACGCTTTAAGGCTCTATGCATGGTTTTTAAAGCACTCCAAGGCACAGGGCCGGACTATCTAAAACGGCGACTCCAATGGTATACTCCGGAAAGAACACTGCGATCAAAGGAGGCCAAGTTGGTCATAGTGCCGCGTATAAAAAAAAGCCCAATGGGGTGGCAGAAGCTTCATTCATTGCGCGGCAAAAGCTTGGAATGATTTGCTGTTTTATTTAAGAAACACTATGGATCTTCTGTCCTTCAGAAAGGGCTTAAAAACTTGGCTCTTCTCACAATAATCCGGTCACGATAAATCCTTTCTTCCGCCTGTGGCCATTAGAAGATCTAGCTAGTGCCAGGACACCTCCGGGTAATCGACGCGCTTTATAAATGTCATTAACATTAACATATATTGTGCTATGGTATAGGGCGCTAAGTCACGGTATACACAGTACATGGGGCTCAGAACTGATAATGGGATTGGTTGATGGCTGTGTTTACCAAAGCTAAAAGTCAGCCATGTCGTTTTTTTCACAATGTTGCATTATTGTACGGTCAGCATTTCGCTGATTTCTGGGTTAGGGTGTTACATATAGTTAAGTATTAAGTTTTATAGTTGTTAACAACCTATTACCACTTTCTTTAAGTCGTAATAGATTAACTTTTTTGTTTTTACATTTGTATACATTATTGGCCTCTGGATGTTTTAAAATGTTATTCCTTAATAACTTTGCAGCCGTTTGAGGAATGTCCACAACATATTTTCAGACTTGTATCACCAGGTTTCATTGTCGAAGGAGAAAAGGTTTTGCTGGGTTTTGTCAAGGGGTTCTAAAGAAAAAAGGGGGTCCCAAAACATGCTTAAATCCAATATATTTTACATAGTTTTGTATTTTGCGTTGCGCGAAAACCATTATTCGTAATTTAATGAAAGGAATAGTAACACAGCGCCTCTGCCCAGACCTATGAAGACCTTTCAAAACAGAAACTAAGGACTGGACAAAGAGTCCCATATGACCAAAAAAAGAAGAAAAAAACTTCAAAAATTCGAGGGAAAGTGTCCCATTTAATTTAATTTGACCTCATGAAGGCATGCCACAAAACAACCTTTCGGTCCTGAAGAAAGCCATCGACCCATAGGGCGCAAAGTTGGCTGAAACATGTTGACCTGGTTCTTCCAGAGATAGATGTAAGAGACACCTAACACCTCTCTTTTCACATCTCACATATTTTAATCATACCACTACCTTTGATCCTCTTCATAAAATGTGTCCTTTCTAAAGATAGGAGGTATTTTTAAACCTTTTTTCCTCACATGATTGATCCCATATGGTCTCAGATTCAAGAGACAATCCCTCATGGTGGAGCAAAAGACCAAATGATGTAACGATCAGTGGCTAAGTACACCAACGGGAGACATGCCTTTGGAGGAACAACACTGTTGAGGGTCTCACAACAATTTTGGTGGTGCCCTCCCCCGTCTCAAGACAACTCTTCCACTCCTTTTGATTTTACATAGTCTGTCATGAAGACATGATTTATGCTTTCAGTTTGTTGGTGTCAATGTGTTTTATTCACTGTGCTACTTATGCATTCGAGGCACGTTTATTTGTTGGAGTGCTTCAGATCTCGGATTGCACTTCTTCCTTTTGCTCTGTTTATGTGGAATGCCACTCGTGCCTAGTGGTTAAGATCTCAGTCACTCAGAGGCTTCTTTACAAGCCCATTGCTCGGCTGGTGCATCACTTTTTTTGATGCACCAGCAGCGTGGTGTACCTGCCCATATTAACAAGCCCACTTTAAGCCACACTGCGTGTCTTTTCATATTCTTGTACATATGGCCCCCTTTCATGCATTACTCTGCATGAGACGGGCATTACATGAGTGTTGCTGTAGGTGTTCCCACTCAACATGCGTGGAACCTGACGCAATCCCAGATTTACAATGTTTTGTAAACCTGGGAATGTGTCATATTCCTTTGCCTACCAGGGGAGGCGTAAGGGAGGCGCAACTAGGAGAAATGCCTTTATTTCTCTTAGTTTTTCCTTTTTCTATGTGTGCTTCATTCTGCAGCACACATAAAAAGAGAAAAACACCTCTCATGATTGTTTTTGTGCAGGAAGGTGTCTTTCCTGCACAAAAACAATCACCCCTACAACGCAGACACCCTTGCACCATTGCGCAAGGGTGCCTGCGTTGGCACGTGGCAGCCCTTTGTGCGCCAGCACAAGGGAAAAGGACAGGAATGTGCTGTATCTTGTAGATTTTTTGCACCACAGCAGGAAGGCTTGCTTTGCTGCTGTGAGTCAAAATATTGTAAATGAGGCCCTCAGTCTGAGGGTTAAGGATCATTGCAGCCATGAGAATGTGTCTACTTGGGGAACTGTTTAATGACTAGGGGTTTCAACGCTTCTCTAACAAGTGAAAAGGTAATGAATTTCATATTAGGAAACATTCTCTACTGTTCTTTGTTTTGGAGCCCTTCTTATGCGCCTAAATCCCATAGGTCCTCTTCTTTCTTCTCGGGTTGTTACTAGGTGTAGCCTGCAACAGCCTTGCTTTTATTTTTCTTCTTTTTATTTTCTAGAGGTTTGTTTTGGATGATTCCTGGTCGCTCCTCTTGCAAATGGAGACTGTGACACGTGCCTGTTGCCCTAAATGTTTGGGAGATGGAGGCTGCTGGATTTTGCGAGTTCACGGTTTCGGGTCAGTATGGTCTCCATGCTACGTTTGGTATCATGATGGTGTTCTCGAAGGAGCTCAAGGGTACCAGATTGGACAATGAGGAATGCTCCGGCCAGGTCAGTTACAAAAGAGGTCAAAGCCTCCTCAGCCATCATTAGTAGGAGAGTACCCTTGTGAGTACTTAATGCCCTTCATTTGGAACAAAACTGAGTCACACCTTTCTTTATATAAAGGAGAGAGAGATTTGGCTTGGATAGATTTGGCTTTCAGTTCTCCTGTATTTAGCAGTTTTAGCAACTCAGCAAAGCCCTAAGAAATTCACAGTTTGTAAGCTGGGATCCTTCTAGTGGTCTTTTTATAGATTTGGTCATGCTTCTCGGTCAGTGTCCTGAGGACATTGCCCTGCAAGTTGTTTATTTTCTTGTGTGCATTGTGTGTTGGGGTGATTATTTTGGCTTTGTACGAGATAAGAGTGCTTCCTTTTGAGTTTTCTCACCATTTCAGAAGTCTTGTGTTCCAAAAATCAATCCTCAAGGGTCTCCTGTGACTTTTTTTCCTGGTAGAGATTCACTAGTTCTACCCTGTAGTACTTTTCGTTGTCTATGATGATGGTTCAGATAATTCTCAACTCTGAGGTTACTGATGCAAGAGGGAGGTTCATTCTTAGGGGGTCACAAAGCTCTTGGTTTCGCCGACCTGGTTAGGTTTCCTGTCCGTCAAAGCTATGTTCTGTCTCTTTGGTAGGTTCAAGTAGGCTTTTGGCTGTTTGCACTCTATTTCATGAGCTTCTATGGGTTAGTTCCTTGTCCTCCTTTCTTGATTTGTTGTTCCTTATGGGTTTTTCCTCAGAGACGTGGCATTACGGTCTCTTGGGCATTTGTGTTTCCCTGATTATATCATTCTAGGGGTGGGTGGAAGCAGGGTCTCTCCTCTGTGGAATCGAATCCTGGCCTCTTAGTGCAGCTATCTATTAGCTTTGAAAAAGAAAAGGAAGAACAAATATTATATTTAATGGTTCCAACAATTATTTCTGTTTCTGTTTTGTTAGCTTGTTTTAATGCATCCTTGTGATTGGGTTTTTCTGCTTTGGTTCGGTAGGTGAATTCTGTCTGATTTTCAAGGCAAATCTTATGATATAAAGGACTGTGATGAGGAAGACTGGGGCTTAAAGTAACAAAGAGTATGGTAAGTAACGGTGGCATTTATTTATTTATTTGAAAGTTTTGTAAAGTGCTATGTGTAGCTGTTTGGCTAAATAAGATAAGAATGTTACAGCAGAAATATGAATGGAACAAGAGGGGGTTAGAGACCAATCAAATGAGTTAGAGCCCGTTTCTGATGTTCTACAGCCGTGACCCCTGAATCAATATCCTGTACAGTTGATTTGAAGGTATGAATAAATAGTTCAGTATTAAAAAGTTTCCTGAGCAGCTTGTAATTTGTTTCAGATCTCAGATTAGGGTTGGGTGTATTCCCTAATTTAGGTCCTTGCACACAAGTGATTGGCTTCTAAGTTTTGCCCTCTTGAAGAAGAGTTGGTTGATCAGATGAGCAGCCACTGACCAACGTTTCGTGGTTGGTACTTAGTGATGTGCTGTTTTGTGGATGGTGCTAAGAGCCTTGAATTTGATCCTTGTGTCAATCATGAGCCAATGGTGTGCGTTCAAGTTGGATCTGGTGTGGCTGCTTTTGCTGAGACTCAGGCACATTCTGACCCTCTCTTTTTCCTTGTCTTTGTAGGCTGGCAATGAAGGTCTTCAGGCTACTTGGAGAGGTTAAAGAAGGGGTTATCAGAGCTTTGGCTAGTCAAAAGGGGACAGGGTTGGATTTGGTGCTCCTATGACTAGGATTTTGATATTGACTCTTTTCATGCAAAATGACTACCCTTCTTCATCAAAATCACATGATTCAAGCATGCAGAACTATGGGTTATGTTGTCAGGTTGCTTGATTAACTGCAAGTAGATTTTCAAGTTATCAGCATAAATTTGGAAGTCAACATTTAATTGCTCGAGAAGGTCAATTAAGAGGTGTATATAGATGTTGAACAGAAGATACCATAAGGACAATCCTTAGGCCATGTCATAGGACACAATGCGCTTGCTAATACAGCAGACTCAATGCTAATTTGGTCTGAACTACCAGATAGCGCAAGCTGTCTGGTTATGAAAGACCTATTGTGGGCTTACCAAGACATTCAGTGGGCTAAACACCCACCCATTGCTTACCATTGTTGACTTTATCTTTGCTCTCATTTATTGCTTCATATTTAATGGCTTGTTTTGTCCATTGCGTGTTTGTCCCTTCGATGAAGCATATCCTCTTAACCCTTCTTTTGCTTGGCTGACTTGTACTCTTCCTCTGATCACTTTTAGGGAGCTAATTCTTTTCTTTTTCTTTCAGCATTCTATGAGAGTACATGTATTTTCTAGCTCTCTCCTTTGTGAGCTGCTTCCTCCCTCAACACAAGTCCCCCCCCCCCAACTGCTCCATATTGTTCTCTTACCCTCATTTGCTTCTCCCCTTGAGAGTGCACTGTGTTGTTTTCTCCCTCGTGTGTTTCCCTTTCTCTCTCTTTCTCCCTCTCTCTCTCCCCCTCTTTCTCTCCCTCCCTGTCTTGTGCAGTTCTCCTCCTGGCCCCATCTCCCCCTTTGTGTGCTGCTTTTTACTCCTACATCCATTTAATATTATTTTCTCCCCCTCTCCCTGCTGCTGCCCCCCACATGCTCATCCATTGCTCTCCAACCCCCTCACTGGTATTTACTTTATATCCATTGTTTCAAAGAGACCGGTAACTGAGACATGGGGTTTGGCAATCCACTAGCAAAAAATGAAACACTTTCACACATTTAGCGTTACTTTTTTTTAATTTACTGATTTAAGTGGCATCCTCCATCTTTGGTAGGTCAATAAAAAAAAGAAAATTATGCCCATGTCATTCTCTAGACGTGAGCATGTGTGGTGAGGTATGGACGCAACTACAGAATGACATGACCGGCAGCAGTGGCTACATCATAGCGGCTTTGTTTTTCTTTATTTTTTTTTTGCAGATGCTGTACAGCATTGACAAAATGCATTTGCAGATTGAGAGTCTATGAACAAAGTACCAATACCTTTATGTGATTTTAAAATAAGTCTTTTGTAAGAGGTTTGCATTGGGGTGATATTCTTTTAGCCCTCTCATACCAGTAGCAGCTCCTCCGCTAAGGCGGTGGAGCGCCGCCCCACTGCATTTCGAGCAGTGGATAAAATAAAATGATAATAACACTAGTTTATTTTCATTTTATTTTTCCGGTTTATGCGGCGGGGCTTGGCTGTGTCACAGCCAGCAAGGGGAGGAGTGGTGGGCACTTAAGTGGGCATGACAGCTTGGCCGACCGTCTTGGCCTGGCTAAACAGTCATGCACACTTTGCATGTTCCCCACCAGGATATAATGCACAGCCTGGTGAGGAACATGCACAAGCTCCCACTGCCTGTTTGAGTGCCAAACCATGGCGCTCAGACCAATCACAACGCTGCATTGCAGTGTTGTGATTGGCTGGGGGAGCCGGTTTATGCTTCCTGCTTCAAGCAGAAACAGAAGAGGACGACCCGGGACGAGGTCGTGGGCCGGGAGCAAGGTAAGCCATTTTTTAAAATGTATTTTCCTATGGCCCCACCTGTGATACTTGGTGGCAGCTGCCACTGTCTCATACTAATCTTATTTTTGCTTGCCATTCAGACCATTAACATTGCAGGTAGAGATTTTAAGAGAACTCACATAGAAGAAAAAACCTGCTTTCCCACTAACATCTTGGGTCAGATGTACAACCCGTTTTTGCATGCGCAAACAGGTCTGCGACCCGTTTGCGCATGCAAAAACCCTACAGGGCCATGTACAAATGCTATTTAGCGAGTCGCAATTTATTTGCGACTCGCTAAATAGCGTTTGCGACTCGCAATTAGGAAGGGGCGTTTCAAGGGCGTTCCTTCCTAATTACAACTCTGCGCCCTATGTATGACTGTTTTGCGCAAAACAGTCGCAATTTACCACCTACTTCAAGTAGGTGGTAATGCAGTCGCAAATGAGAAGGGTTCCCCAGGGGACCCCTTCCCCTTTGCAAATGCATGCGAAAATATTTTTTAAGGTCAGGCAGTGGTCCCAGGGACCACTGCCTGCCCTTAAAAAATGAAACGAAAATGTTTCATTTTCTTTTTTTTAAATGCATCCCGTTTTCCTTTAAGGAAAACGGGCTGCATTAAAAAAATTAAAAAAAACGGCTTTATTTAAAAGCAGTGCCTGACATGGTGGTCTGCTGAGCCCAGCAGTCCACCATCCCTGGGATGGCCAGCTATTCTCAATGGGGTCGCGAAATGAGAGTGCCTCATGAATATTGATGAGCCTCGCATTTTGCGACCCCATTGGGAATCGCTAACAGTGTCTGACACTGTTGTACATTTGGAATTGCGACTCGCAAATTGCGACTCCCTATCTTTCGCAATTTGCGAGTCGCAATTCCAAAGAGTCGTACATCTGGCCCTTTGATCCTTAACTACCACCTTTGCACCCATCTGTTTTTCTACAACTTGCCCCCATATCTTTCCACCTCATGGACCCTCTACCGCACCCCAGCACCTCCACACCTCCGCTTCCTCTCACCATCCCCGGTCTCCAACACATCTTGGAGTTTAGAGCTCCCATCCGCTTGGACCTCTGGAAGTCTTCCATCTTTACAATAAATGGTGCCATGTATTGCGCCTTTGGAGATTGAGCTCCCTGTGAGATCATAGTCCCATGAGTAAAAAAAAAGAATGTGCATTATAACAGCAGGAAAGGATATATAACAAGCATTTGCAATGCAATAGGTCTCGCATTTTTGAAACTTTGACCTATTGGTATTGTAAATGACAATGCCTTTTATTATTGCAGGTTTTTTAAACACAAAAATAAAAGGCATTGTCATTTACAATGCCAATAGCTCAAAATCTCGCAATTGAGAGACCTATTGCATTGCAAATGCTTGTTTGTTGAATAGCAGAGGATACTAGGCTGGGACGAGGGTCAGCTCTGGATCATGAATGGAAGCCAAGTTTTTTTGGCCATCTTAAGTCTAGTTTATTTGTTTCTTTTCCTACAGTAAACAATCCTTAATCCACCCAGTCAGCCGAACTTGGAGACTGAGCGACCGCCCATGAGTGCAGACTACATCTCTTTTGGGTGTGATTATTACAAAGTGTTGAAGGCTGGGTGTGCTGTCCTAGGTACCCCATGATCGAGGCACAGAGGCAACCAATCCTTATTTCAGTGAAGTGACCAATGCTGCCTGGGACCTTACTACATACCTATGGGTTGAAAAGGGCGTGCAGCACGGCTGTTGACCAGCCAGCTCTTAATGGCCGAACTGACTATTCTGTCCTTCTGGCAGTTTTCCAGTGGGGTGCAGGCTATCGAGCTGAGTTCATAGCTAGATGGACTTCCATGTGCCATGACCAGAGCCACTGGAATGATGCGCTCTAGGACTGAGGCTTTTTTCGCATAATTAAAGATTTGCTACTTTCACCAGATAATCCATCATCTACTGCATAATCTGCAGATTTTAACAAAAAAATTGCTTCTAGCTCAAACGGATCAAAGGTTACGAAAGACATTGCAATATATGTTTGCACGCATTGAAGACCCTTTGCAAAGGCTGAGTGATCAACTCTGTTGCTTATTTCTGTATTTGATTGTCAAACTGGTACTAACGAGGTGACATCTTTGCCCAGACAGTATTACCACGTGTAAAAAAAAATACAAAATAATGAAGTGATACTATGAAAAAATGTGCCACGTTGTGCCGCATAGTTTGCCTTTTCTTGCCGCATAATTTATTCAGCCTTGTCACTGAATTTGATTCTCCCCTGCCGCATAATTCCAGTAGCCCTGACCACGACAATTGATCTCATTCTATTTCCAGCCTGCGATGTGGGGTTGGTTTGAATAGTTTTGACAGGGATATGTTGCACCTACGTGCATTCGCCAACCATTCGACTCAGCCTATAGCGGTCTATAATTTCCCCCACTGATTTTTGTGCTCAGCACAATAAACAAAGGTGCTGACAGGCGAGGGAGCGAAACCTGCTCTGCACGACACATCCGCCTCGACGCCCTGAGTTGCGCCCTGGGTGTTTGTGGTATGCACGAAGTGGAGTAGGGGATTGACGAAAGAGTAAAGCGGGCTAAGGTAATGAATGCGCATGTAGTCTTAGAAACAGAAAACTAATAAAAAGACATATTTAGAAGATCCGGCAGGGCGGGTTATGTCTTTCTTCCCCTGTGTTTACGCAGATTGCTTTCGCTGCAAGTGAGCGTGAGAGGTGTGCGAGTGAAAGCGCCACTCCCTGCCTTTGCCCTTTTGACAGAGCCACGGTGCTTCATTCGCTATGGCAGTTGCAGTAGGGTCAAACTAGCAGTCTTTTTTGGGGGGCAGGGACGTATATTTGAATATCACACGTTGACTCAGGTTCCCAAAACAAGAGGGCAAAGCAGCAAATGGTGAAAGAAGGAATACGTGAAAAATGGAAAAACAGTCAAACAGAGGGTGTGGCTTACCGGCTAGAGCGGCCGACTTTGAAGATGGGAAGCCAGGTTCGAGTCTGGCGGGCGGCTCAAGCATCTTGTGATCGTGGGCAATTCACTTAATTTGTCCGTGCGTAGAAATGAATGTGTCCATCTGTAACGCAAGTGGTGCTCATCTAAAGCGCTCTGAGACCGGTCGAGTTTGCGCTATTTAAAACCACAACAATAACAAACAAGCCTGGCTTCCGAGCAGTTTGTAGCAGAGTTTAAAAACATGACAGGTAGCTGTTGACTGTAAGAACCCGTCCTTCTGGTCCTTGTGAGGCGGAAAGCGCGTAACAGGCAGTGAGGTGATCTGGAGCCGACGGGGGAGGGAGGGAAAGTGAAAGTGCGCCATACGTGCGTTACTGCTGAAACGCCGACGCATGCACGTACGTGTGCACATCTCCTGTCCCACGCGTGCCGGAGAAGCGAGGCGGGAGCCCACCCCGCAATGGCAAGCAGTAGAGGAAGTCGGGCGGGAGCCCACCCCGCCTTCGTGAATGCCGCATGATGCGGCCAGAGCAGGATTCAAGAGCCGGTAAGTGGTGCATGCAAGCATGCCGCGCCTGGACAGGAGATGTGCACGCGTATGGTGCGAGCAGGCGTTGTGATAACGCCGCGAGCCGTACACGTGCACATCTCCTGTATGTTAAGCTTCGGCACAGACAGCTGATGTGCACGCGTACGGTTTGCGGCGTTATTACAACTCCTGCTCGCACCATACGCGTGCACATCTCCTGTCCCCCTTCGCAGGCAAGTCGGCAACAATAGATCTCGCTTACGCGAGCAGCGCATGGCGCTACATCGCTAGGCGAGACCTAAAAAGCATAAGTATTTAGAATTAAGTTGCTGAAGAAAGTTTTGTCCAGTCTTTAGCTCGATGAATAAATGCAGCTACCCGTTGTCAATCTTCTTAAGTTTAGAATCCTAAACCAGGACTGATAAGAAATTAAGAGGCTGAATTTGAGGAATAATCTTTAGTAAATGGCCCACAAGGGGACCATTGAGAGAGTATGTGTGCAGTTATTTATAATATATGTGTCTACTCACGATGACATTTTGAAACAATTGATTGGAACAAATCAAACCACCAGGTTATAAAGACAGAACAACATTTGAAAAGAAACGGGCAGACCGATGTGATGACATTTCATTCAGTTTGAGCATTTTACAATCACATATGATAAGTGAAGGGGTACAAAACAAGCAATAGCCACACATCTATCCAGGTTTAATTTAGTACGGGGCAATCTTTATAACACTGTTTGACAAATGCGTGACCAATTCACTCTTATCTGGGAACAGTCCATATAGTGTATCGCTGAGATGCTGAATTTGTTCCTGCGTTGTTTGATTCAAGGGTAGTAGTGGAATCACCGTCGACGTTTGTCTTTCTTTGTAATCTATACTAGGGACCATCCTCAGGACGGATTGCATATGTAGTAAATTGTCGACCTCTGGTTGGGTTCTAAGTACCTCATTCTGAGTGAATATGTACTATTTGAGTGACTGGTAGCAGCAGGTAGTGTGGTGGGTCGTACCGCGTGTGATGGGCCATGGGAGGCACATTCATGTAAGTAGGTCAAAGGTTGCTATTGATGTCCCACCAGGCCCCCAGCTCCTTTACTGTGCTTACTGGTACAATATCGTGCTTATTGGATCATGGCAATATTGTGCATACTATAAAATGATGTTATTGTGCTAAATGAAAAACATGGTAGTATTATATTTACTAGAAAATGGCATCAGTCTGCTTACAGGAAAATGACCCCATGCTTCTTGTGCTTACTGTGAAATGGTGTAGTGATGATATTACTGTGGTATAAGCAGTGTGTATAGACAAGCGTATGAGCGAAACCGCACACCTCGGCGATGAAGAATTAAATGCAGAAGCTGTGTACATGCACATTAAGCATGAGTGTAGAAGGACGCGATGCGTGAGGGGCACCACAAGTAACTGGGTGCCATTTAGATGGAAAGCCCTTGTGTGCCGCACTACTTCGGTGGTATGTGATCTGGGGTGCAAACCAGGCTCTATCGCCGGTTACCACTGGCGTGAGGATTCACACGCCTTCCGGACCCGGACTTGTGCACGCAGCGCTAGTGATTAGCCTGAGGCCTCCCAGCATCTAACGAGACCCAGTCACAGACTTATTTAACTGTTTGCCCACGGGGCGACTTCTCCCTAAATCTGGCCTGTATACACCGGCACGCACCATTGCTGATGTCGCCTATTGCACTCCTCTCTCTTGGAATCACCTAGGAGTTCGCATCTCTTTGCCCTATTACATACCTTATCTGGTCATTTCTGGGTATTTCCTATGTGTTGTGTCAATCTTTCTGCTCATTCAACAAGCAGGGTCTGATTGTAATTTTCAGGTATCTCTCTTCATGAGTCCCACTCTGTTTTGCTCCGTCCTGATGAAGGTGTGACCCAGATCCGGGTCAGACACCGAAACGCGCATCGGCGCTGGAGCCCCCGTGTCTCCCCCATTTCCCTCCTGGAAAAGAAACCATATTCCTGAACTGTACGAGAAGTGAACAATTGTATATCCCTCCTGTACAACTGTTTAGTTTTTTTGATATCATAATTTCTGTCAATATACCTTCGGGCAGACTCTTGGTATCTTTTGAGAAGTGTTGTTGTGATTCTATGCACTATGAACTGTTTCATGTTGGGATGTCTGAGTATGTGCGAGTATGTGGTTGTGTGATAGGTAGACAGAATGAGTGTGTGTGACTCATGAAGTAAATTAATATTGACCTTTGTGATATTGATTTGTATGTCTTTTTGTACTATATGGACCAAATAATATTAATAAAAATATATGTATTTTTCTAATTCATCTGTATGTATCACATTTGGGAGAACATTGCGCTTGTAGGATCGAGTTCTTCTTATCAGTGACTTATTAGCACCAGTTGAAGTTATATTTGGGCAGAGGGGTGTGTTTTCACTGTTCTGTCTGCAAACCAGGCTTGGACTAGTTACTTACGCGTTGTCCTTCCTCATTGGTAGCTGGCAGAGCTGTGCTGATGGTGCTATTGAAAAGAAGGTTTCTTTGTGTAAGACCCCGTCTCACAATGACATGTGGTTTCCATTGTGAGTTCTTGGGATTTCTTCCAGGAAGTTACAGGTCATTACCTTGAGCCTTCCTCGGCTGAAGAAGGATTGTGCTAATAACATACAATATCCTGGAAGAAAAACTCTCCAAAGCATTGAAGACAAGAGAATGAAAATTGCATGCTGGGTGTATGGGTGGAATGTGCCCTTTGACCTCCTCCTATAGGTGTCGAGCATAAGTCTGGCGTCTTGGGTCCATATGTAAAAGAGATTTCAAGCTCTGGGGTGAGCTTGCAGCCTCTGCTTACAATTGAAACCAGCTCACGCGCCATCTTGCCTAATTGACGGTGCCGGCGAACAGCAGAGTCCCTGGGCATGCTTCAGAGAGGGGAAGTGGGGGGTTAAACTTGTCTGACCCCCAGTGTGACCCTTTTGGAAACCCTGTGGTCAAAACGAAGAAGCCGTTTGCCCAAAACAGTAGCAGGAGTGCTAGTAAAAGTAAAACAGCCACTACAAATAACTACTCCCAACTACTTCTGAGCACGGGGTCTCACAAAGGTGGAGAAATCCATAAGGTCCCAATAAGACACAACAGGGTTCTTATTTGAGGCGCTTCCAACACTCTGTAGTCTGTTTAACATTTACCACGTTATTATGGCTGCTAATATTTGTTGTGATCTGTACAGAAAATAAGTCAAAGCAAAGGAAATTCGGAAAAAATTACATCCAGCGGTTTTTATTATTATTTTTTAGTGCGAGTTCAATAAAAACTACCTTGTACTGCAATACTTGTTTAAATATCTATAGTGGTTTGACTATCCCTATGCTATTAACTATGGTACAGAATATCTCTGCGGCATTTAAGGATAAATGCCTGATTTGCAATACATACTTAGCTTCAATTTTATATATAATATTTAGCATATCCCTTAATGAGATGGTGAGAAAAAAACAGATAAAAACATAATGGGCCAATTTACAAAGGGATTCTGGAACGCTCCAAGTAGTATGCCTGCAGTACTCTTTTACCTACTCTTGCATGCCTTGGCAAATTGGCCACGAAACATCTAAAATATGGAATGAAATGGAAATATTCTGGGACTATTCATGTACAATTAGTTAAAAGAGAAAGGACTGTGCCCTCTTTGCACTTTTACTAATAGTGGGATGGACGTTTCGACCCCAATCACAAAGGCATGTAAGAGTATCTAAAAGAGTACTCCTGCAGTACTAGTTCCCATACACATGCATGCTTTTGTGAACTGGCCTATTGACTGTGCACAGCAGAGACCCTCTGCAATGCTATGTGGGGTATTTCACTCCAGAATCAAGCCACACTGACACAAAATCACTGGGGATGCTAATACCCATTGAGACTATGCCACTTTTTGTTTTAGCAGATCCACAGAATAACATTGTAGTGCCCGATTCAATAGCTTTACTTGAGCGCGCACCAAGCAGAAATCTGAGGATGTAAATTTCACATCCTGATTCACGGAATTCTAGTCCCGTAAAAGGCCTTTACAGCTCTGGAAAATCCATTTCCATGGTGTATCTTCTACAAATGTAAAATTCAGGGGTGAGAATGTGGGCCTTTGGGAGGGAGGGGGAGGGGTCAGTGGGTTTGTTGTGGCACTGCAAATTCATATGGTTGTGGTTATTTGTAACTAATTTACATGTATTTTGCCAAATGAACGTGCACACAACTCTACACTAATTAAAGCAGGAGTGGGTGGCTTTCCGAGGAATGGACCACTGTATTGAATGCAGGCGCAAGAAAAGTTTTTTTTTCCAAAGGTATATATATTTTCTATGAAGTATTCATCAACAGGTGGAAATTTAGCATGAGGATGTTTTCATGTTACTGTGCTCTTGAGAATCTACAACTTCTGGGATTTGATTTGATTTAAATTGTTCTAAATTGTAAGATTGCCTAGGGCGTCTTGGCGCTAGAATGACCCTATGTCCAGCCTAACTCTATGGACAATAAGACAGAGGTTACTATATCGCAAGTAAAAACAACCAGGTTTTTAACTGCTTGCGAAATCAAAGAAAGTTGTCCTGATTTTTGAGATGCAAGGGCAGTCTATTCCAAAGATTACAGGTGGAATGAACAAAACTGCTACCGCCCCATGCAGCTTTCTTGATTCTAGGGATAATCACAGATTATGAAATGCCTGATTGTAGTGATCTTTTTGGAACATACCACCTACATTTGCTTTTGAGATAGTCTGGACTAATTCCATGCCATGCTTTGTGTGCCAGACATAAGGCCTTAAAAGCAATCCTTTTCCTGACTGGGAGCCAGTGAAGCTCTGCCAGTGCACATGTTACAGCCTTAAACTCAGTGGTGGCTGCTGCCAATCCAAGGTGGGGGGAGTGGGGCGGAAAATCGAAAAAATAAAAATAGAAACTAACCTTTCCTGCTGACTGCCAGGATCTTCTGCTCCCGCGCTGCGCTGCTCCCCATGCTCCGTCCTGGCACTACAATTCCCATGGGCACAGGCTCCCAGGCCCCACGCAATCCCAGCGCTTCTTTTATGCTATTACTCCCAGCATGAGAAAAGAGTCAGGATTGGGCGAAGCGGGCTGGTTTTGTGCTGCAGCATGGACTGGGAGCCTGTGCCCCTGAGCACTAGGATATCTCCAAGGAACAGCCTGGAGATATCCAAGTGCACATGTCGGTCACACCGACATGCGCACTTTCAGTGCCTACCACTCTTCGTCCCCCTGCTGTGTAATGCTGTGCATTGGTTCAGCCCTCCCTGCTCTAGCCTCAGCAGACTGGAAGTAAAAAGAAAATGACAATAAAATAGTTTTATTGTCATTTTATTTTTCCTCAGACTGCTGCATTTCAGCAGTGAAGCATCGCTCCTCCACCAAAGCGGAGGAGCCGCCCCTGCTTAAACTTGGCAATTTTCTTGAGTAAGTGACAGACTGTGTTCGGCAACAACTGAAACTTGTTTGATGGTCTATGTTTGATGTCTAAAAAAAGGGCATTGCAATAATCAAGCCTAGATATAACTAGGGAGATGACCACTGATTTTTGCAAATGGGGAGGGAGAAAGGGTAACACCTTCCTTAACATTCTAATAATGCAAAAACATGATGTCAATTTGCTGATATGATCCACGAATTACAACTCGGCATCGAAAATAACCCCTAAGGTTTTTACTTTTGAAAGTGGCAGGGGCAGGGGGGGGGGGCCGAGGGACTGAGGCCACCATGATCGGTTCCAGAAAGCAATGTCTTTCCCAAAATGAAGAACCTCTGTTTTTTAGGAGTTCAGCTTTAAGCAGTTGCCACTCATCCAGGCTACAATAGCCTTCATACATCTATTGAACTGGTCGGCAACCTCCTTCACATTGCTTGAGATTGACACAACAATCTGAGTGTCATCAGTGTACGCTACTGTGGCAAAACAAAAGAAATTAATAAACTTGGCTAGAGGGGCCACGTAAATATTAAATAGCATAGGGCTGAGGGATGACCCCTGGGGCACTCCGCAGAGAAGGGTGAAAGATTTAGAATTAAACTCCCCAAGGGCCACCCTTTGCTCTAGGTCTCCTCGAAATCAGGAAAGAAGGTCAAAAGCAGAGCCAGTAATCCCATATTTCGTCAATACGCTCCAGAAAGACCATATGGCTCACTGGGTCGAAAGCTGCGGAAGGACCAAAAGGACACCCGCAGCCTTCCCAATGTTGTTCATAATGAATCTGATGTCATCTAAGACTGTAACCAAGTCAGTCTCAGTACTATGGCCAGACCTGAAGCCAAACTGACTCATTCTGAATATTATTTTTCTCCAGATATTCTGACAAGGTTTTGTTAAGATGTCTCTCAATAACCTTAGCTGTGAAAGGTAGCCAAGATATGGGTTGATAGTTAGTCTGTGTCATAGGATCAAGGAAAGATTATTTCAATAGTGGCAAAACATAGGCTTTTTCCACTTGCCGGAAAACAGCCCTCCTTGATTATGATATTTAACAGAGTCATAATTACCAGAGCTATCTTATGAACCACATAATGTACCACCTTAGGCAGACAATGACCTGAAGGAGTTCCTGACTTGGTGTGCCCAATTAGCTCAACCATTTTGTTGTCTGCAAAAGGGGGAAAGATGCAGAGCTCAACATACCGATCTGAGGAGAAAACTCAGCCCTTTGATCATGCGAGGATCTAGTGGGATCAAATTCGCTGAAAACTGCCTTCACATTATCTTTAAAAAATATTGCCAGTTTAACACAAAAGGACTGGCTTGGGTGATGACCAAACGAGGAATTATGGCTCACTAGTGTATGAACAGTTTTAAAGAGCTCTTTAGATGAATTTGAAGCGAGATTACTTTTCTCTGTATAGTATTTGTTTTTCCCTCAATAATGAGTGTTTTATACTCCTGAATTATACTTTTATACCTGACTTTTTCATTTTCCCTATAATTAGATCTCCAAATTTTTTCTTGCCTGCGACATTTTGTTTGGATTCTCTGTGAATCTCAAAACAAGTTGAGAATCTACTCCAAATACATGGGGGTATGATTTGGATATTATTGGTAAGGTCTATATGGAAGTGCTGATAATAAAAAATATGAGAACAAATATGTATGCTCAGCGATCAATCAATCATAATCAATCAATCAGGGAATTGTAAGCGCGCTACTCACCCGTGAGGGTCTCAAGGCGCTGCGGGGTGGGGGGTCCGCAGATCTGTTTAGCCAAAGAGCCAGGTCTTGAGGGTCTTCCTGAAGGTGTTCAGGGAGGGGGCGCGTCTGATGTCTGCCGGTAGCTTGTTCCAGGTCTTGGCTGCAATGTGAGAGAAGGATCTTCCGCCTGCTCTGGCTCTGTGGATGCACGGGGTTTTGGCCAGTGCGAGGTTGGAAGATCGGAGGTTTCTTTTGGGTACGTGGAAGTTGATTCTGTCGTTGAGGTATTTGGATCCGTTGTTGTGTAGGCATTTGTAGGCGTGAGTGAGGATTTTGAAAGTGACTCTTTTCTCCACGGGGAGCCAGTGGAGACTTCGTAGGTGTTGGCTGATGTGTTCGTGTCGGGGGATGCAGAGGACGAGTCCGGCGGCGGTGTTCTGTATTGTTTGGAGTTTGCGGAGTAGGGACTTGTTGATGCTGGCGTAGAGTGCATTTCCATAGTCCAGTCTGTTGGTGATGAGTGCGTGGGTGACTGTCTTCCTTGACTCAGGGGGGATCCACTTGAAGGTCTTGCGGAGGGTGTTGAAGCAGCTGGAGGTGACGGCGTTGACCTGTCAGTTCATGGTGAGTGATGAGTCGAGTACGATGCCGAGGTTCTTGGCGTGGTCTGAGGGGGTAGGTGGGCTTCCAAGGGCGGTCGGCCACCAGGTTCTGTCCCATGCAGAAGGGGTGGTACCGAGGACGAGGACTTCTGTCTTCTCGGCATTGAGCTTCAGGCAGCTGTTGGTCATCCAGACTGCAACGTCTTGCATTCATTTCTAGAAGTTGAGTTTGGCAGTGGTGGGGTCTTTGGTGAGGGAGAGGATGAGCTGGGTGTTGTCGGCGTAGGATACGATGTTGAGGCCGTGTTGTCGGACGATGGCTGCGAGGGGGGCCATGTAGATGTTGAAGAGGGTGGGGCTCCGCAGGTGATTTTTGTGGGGTCGGAGAGGAAGGGTGGGAGTCTGATCCTTTGGCTTCTTCCGGTGAGGAATGATCGGATCCAGTCCAGGGCTGTTCCTTGTATGCCTGCGTCGTGTAGTCTGGCGACTAGTGTGCGGTGGGAGACGGTGTCGAAGGCCGCTGATAGGTCGAGTAGAATGAGGGCTGCGGAGTGGCCTTGGTCCAGGAGGGTGCGGATGTTGTCTGTGGCAGCGAGTAGGGCGGTCTCTGTGCTGTGGTTGCTTCGGAATCCGGATTGGGACGGGTCGAGGACGGCGTTCTCTTCAATGAATCGTGTCAGTTTCCTGTTGACTGTTTTCTCTGCAACTTTGGCTGCGAAGGGGAGGAGCGAGATGGGCCGATAGTTCTTGAGGTCGGTGGGGTCAGCTGTGGGCTTCTTGAGCAGGGGTCTGACTTCTGCGCGCTTCCAGTCGTCTGGGAAGGTGCCTGTTATGAAGGTGGTGTTGATGGTGCGTTGTAGTTCGGGTGCGATGGCGGCCGCAGCTCTGTGGTAGATGTGAGGGGGCAGGGGCCCCCCCGAGTGGATGCTTTTCATGGTCGAGGCGGTGTCTTCGGCCGTGATCGGTGTCCAGTTGGAGATGGTGGGCTGGCTGGTGTTTCGGGGGGCTGTCTGTGGCACCTGGTGGATGGTCGATGAAGTTGTCAGAGGTTTTTGATCTTGAGGTGGAAATAGGTTCCAAGCTTGTCGCAGAGGTCTTGGGATGGTGTGATGTCTGTGGCTGCGCTGCGTGGGTTCGTGAATTCCTGAATTACACTGAAAAGTTCCTTGGAGTTGGCCAGGATTTTGTTGTGGATGAAGTTCACATTGATTACTGAAAGCTTTAAAAAGCTTTAAAAAGTGCCTAATTATTAGCCTATCAATTAGTATCAGATTCTTGGTCATGTGATCTTCAGGAAGCCTGTAGAAATGGGGGAACATCCATTTGTGGTGCTCAACCTTGTTGTTCATACTGTAGTTGTCGAATTTAAATTCTTTTTGAGCCACATGGTAATAGACAGCTCCACTGTAAAAGTGACCTTTTCAGCCATGGTTATCTCTGAAACATATTAAGCAATCACACATGTTTTTTGCACTATTAAGGGCCAGCCATTGTGATGGATGTAATTGAAACGCTTTGAGAGAAACATACTACATACGTTGATGAAACAGAGGGCAAGGAAATTACATCCAAAAAGAACCACAAAAGTGTTCCTGTAGCCGGTAGAAGAAAATCACCCTTATCTGTGAGATTCACTGTCCCAAATCTGAGGACCATTCTATGTGAAATGTAGAATTTTCTTGGACTTGAAGTAAAGCGGGACTTTTGACAGGAGGCTGTCTCAGGTCCATAGGTACCGAAGCAGCAGGGTGCTCAAAGGTTCTTAACATCGTGTATCCTTCCTATTCCCAACTTTTTGGCAATATGTCTTGAGGCGAGACCACAAAACCAATGGCTTCATGTTAGAATGTACAAAGGTAATTCGTTTGCAGCCACACAATTCCCCACAAAATTACATTTTATGCATAAACCTTAATATGCAAAACAGAGTGCATTTTGTTCTGGCCACTTTAGCATATCTAATTGCCCCAATTCCTCTATTCTTAAAAGCTCAAATGGGTCGCCCCTTTTCTGGGATGGTGCTATTAATTAATCGCCCTGGGACGATCTGCACAGTCTTAGACACCTGCAGCCCTTTAATTTGGGACCTTCACCACAAGTCAAGACTAATGGGGTAATTGACAGTTTTGTGTCATTTAGAGCTTGGCAGGATGGGAGAATCACAGTAAAACACTGGTTCTCTTACCCGCGTCATCAGAGGTGGAGTCATTGCTGATGTAGCCTTGACTGGTGGTCAGGCAGGGAACCATTCGCCACAGGGTCATTGCCTTTCATGCAACAGGAGGTGCACTCAATTTAAGACTGTCCTCCTTATGCATAATTGTCTCTGCCAATATCAGCCATGCAAGATATGGCTAACTTGGGCAGGGAAAACAGCAATTACCTCTATTTGCAGGCAGTATTTTGTGAAAAACAAAACATTAATGCAGAGTGGGACAAAAAATGTGGTGCTTGTTCATTATTCAATTTTATTGAAATTGCTCCACCTGTGTCGGTAGGATCATTTTCATCTTTAAAAGACTGTCACTGTGGAGGGCAACAAAAAGTAGGGCAGTATTTTGCCGTGCCTGGGGAGAGCAAAGGCAAGGACTTCCCTGCCCAAGAGCCTGAGCATGGCACCCCTTTTCCCCGCCACGGTCTAAAGGATCACCCAAGTCAAAAGTTGTATTCATGCAAATTTCAACAGAATAACATTTTTTTCATTTTAACAGATTTCAAATCAAATCTCAAAAATGATCAAAATCTATGCACAGTGGCACTTTACTAAGACTTTGTCAGCTTAAAACAAACCACTCACAAAGCTATTTGACAATCAGAAGTGCTTCTCACTGTATTCGGAGTTCATCATAGAGATGCAGTTCACATGAAGTGAGATAGGTGAAATAGGAATAGTGAACGCATGAAGCTTCATGGTAGGAGCGGTGGAAAATTGTGTCTGGTGGCTTACAAGGTTTCCCACTGGGAATACCCATAGGAATTTGTACAGACAAAAGAGCAGTGGCGGTGCGTCCATTAGGGCGCTGGGGCGTTGCCCCACAAGCTGCCCGCAGCTCCCTCGGTGTCTCTGAACTTAAGTAAACTGACTCAGTTTACTTAAGTTCAGAGACGCCGAGGGAGAACTGTCTGACAATCATGTCATGTATCAGTGTGGGGTTTTTAGTATTGACAGGAATAATGGCGCTCAAGCTAAATCGCGCTGAGTTTATGTTATACTAGGAGTGTGAACGGTGCAAACCAGGTCAGGGGATATGCCCTAAAACCCCCGTGATGGTATGGATAGAAATCCACACAAATGAAGTAGGTACAGTCCCGGGCACACGTAACAAGGATATAATATCAGGAGAAATGTCTCATACTGCAGAAATGTAGAGGGTCTACACCAGAATGATAATCATAGGTGTTTAATATAGTAACAGAGCATAAGCAACCAGCCAAAACAAAAGCAACCAGCTGGTTGCTTTTGTTTTGGCTGGTTGCTTATGCTCTGTTACTATATTAAACACCTATGATTATCATTCTGGTGTAGACCCTCTACATTTCTGCAGTATGAGACATTTCTCCTGATATTATATCCTTGTTACGTGTGCCCGGGACTGTACCTGACAATCATGTCAGTCAGCAGGACGTCGGACCGCCCACCCCTTCAGAGTCTGAAGGGGGTGGGCGATCACGTCATGTTGACTGACATGCATGATGCATTGTCAGACCAGGGCAGGCAGCAGCACAAGTGCGCATGACTGGTGAAGGTCAGCAAATTTTTCCGACCAGCCCAGTCATGCGCACTTGTGTTTGCACTGGCTGGCGGCTGCGCATTAGGAGAGCGAGGGTTGAGCAACGCTGCAACCCTCGGTCTCCTAATGGGCAGGCGGGCGGCGAGTACCCCTGCTAAGCCAATCCTGGTGCTGCTGGAGCAGCGTCAGTATTGGCTGAGAGGGGTTGCCACTTGCCACTCCAGTGACGCGGTAATGTTGAAGGCGCCAACGGGGGAGTCGGAGCAGAGGCGGCGCGGACGGCAGACCCGGTAAGTTTGGTTTATTTTAATCTCCCCCACGCGACCCCCCCGCGAGTATTGCAAGCGCGAGCCGCGACTGTGTAAATGGTCACACATTTAATATGCACACAATATTTAATATGCCCACATATTTAGACGAAAAAGCATAATACGAAAATGTAAATGTACTTTTGAGCTTAGACGTTTGCTGTCTACAGTCGCAATCGCTCCTGTGTAACTATATATTCAGAGGGAGAATATCGTAACAGGAACCCTGCTGGTGATATCATAGACGATGGAGTAGAATTTGCATAATTCATTTATTAATGTTGTTATATATAGCGTTGCACACCGCGTGAGTGGTATCAACGTGCTGTACTGGTACTTGTGAGGCAAAAAGCTTTGGGGTTTGAGGCGGTACGGGACCACGTCGCGTTAGGGGACGGTGGGGGCAATGCAGCTTGTAGTTGATTTTTTTTTTAACAAATGTGCATATGCCTAATCTGTATACAAGCACAGGTGTTAGCAAAGAGATTATACCTCCTGGGTGTGAAAATTGATTGTTAAATGTGAATATTGTATTTGATCAGAGAATTGCTCAGATCTGAAATGCAGCAGCGAGTGCAGATGTTTCCCACGTGTGCAACTTTAACCCTTCCAGTATCTTTCTTGGTACAACAGTATAGTGTTGATGTAAGCGAGAGTTCAGCCCCTCCTAGGTTGAGGGCGCCGTGTTTCTTTAACGCTGTGCCATTTTTCGCATTTGGTCGCCATTAGCTTCCCAGTGGCATCCTTACTGGGCTGCAGGGCTGCGGTGAATGATTTTATGCGGCAGAACCAGAAACTGTTTAAGGAATCCCACAGCTGCCACTAGGCGCTGGAGGTGAGGGGGGATAACACCACTTTCACCACTTGTATTTTGATCACAGCCACGCAAAACCTTTGGAGTTGGAGCTTGAAAATGCACCATTTACCCACTCTTTTTTCAAAATTTTCTCAGGGGGAAAACCCCCCCCGAACCCCTTTTAAGATGTTCGGGCTCGCTCGCTGCGCTCGACACGGTGCACTCCGACAGAAAGTTTACGGCACACCACTTTCAAATGTCACCAGCCGCCACTGCAAAAGAGTTCTGCAGTGGGAATAACGTGCAGTAAAGCATAAAGCCTTAAAGACAATTTCCACATGAGATTCATCATTATCAGGAGGAAGACTCATAATCGAAGACAACAACCAAGCCGAAACAGCATTTCACCTGACGGTTTTTGCACCCAATTTTTTACAAGCCACTTGTAAAGGGGCTGCTAATGATGTGATGGTGTGTAGGATTGCACATAGAAAGTATTTTTTTAATAACAATCAATATTTTAAGATATACATAAATTAGGTGTGATTAGAGATATGGGATTACTCCATGTCACAGCATATTTTGTCCCTGGTTAAAGACTTTTGTTAAAAAAACTAATGCATTATGGGAGTTACAGACTTAATTCTGTGCCCTTAAAGCAATTTGACTATCATGACTAAAAACGATGATTTGTAAATCAAAAGCCCAGGACAGGCAAAGTTGAGTCCTAGTGACATGTAGTCAACTAATACCTATACCGAGCTCAGGCTTATTCAGAGTACCGCAGGAATCCTGGTCCAGGCGCAAGCTGGAGGCTGTGCCTGAAATGGGATTCTAAGATGTGTGGATTGCTCTGCATTAAGTGCACAGGAAAATACCACACAATTTTGACCTCTGCAGTTTGAAACAGGGAAACTGTGGTCTATTACTGAATTAAGTAACTTGAAACTTGAGGCTATTTACTAAAGATTTTACACGGGAGCTTGTGTGGCGCAAAGTGATGGAAAGCATTGTGTTATTTACCTACCATCGAAAAAAGCCCTGCAGATGCAGTGCAATAAGCCTGCAGACGCAGCCCAAAGCGAGTGCCCATGCAACCCATAGTAAATAACCCCCTTCATGTCACATTTAGGTTTCATTGATGTTGTTGAATTTGTAATTAAGTGTTTTTTTAATGAAGAGCTTTTGGCAGATAAATTAATAATTTGAAGTTCAAATGGTTTTGTAAACACTGAAAACGAACCACCATGGACTGAATTGCCAGAGTCAAATTCTACAACTCTATTCATGAATTGAGGCATTTATGCTATAGATGCATAGGACATCATTACATTAGGTCGTTCTATATACAATAGGAGTCTTACCTAGTCTTTACCTACCATTGACATGCCTGCCAATGATCAGCATAGCTCACATCTTCAATCAACGCCCATTTATTGCCCACCACAGTGAGTCCTACGCAGGCAGCCTTTGTGCTGAACTCTATAAGTTGCTGCCGGCACAGGCAGCACGTGGAATGGTTGAAAGCCTGAAAAGATTTAAAGGCTGAAAGGAACATCAGGCATCCATTTACCAGTCTAATTTCTCCTCTGTGCTGCCCCTAGGCTCAAGCTTTTAATGCGATATGCTTGATGTTTCTGGCAGGGCTCAGTAGGCAGTAGGAAGAAAGTCAAGGGGCCAAGCCTGTATATTAAGGGCTAATCCACAAAGCTGAAAGTCTGTGGTACCCAGATACAGTGCCAGCCAAGCTCGAGGCCCAGGTAAAAGATGGGGGGTGGATACAGGAAGGCAGTCAATAGGGTACTTTTGGGACCAGAGAATTATAATCATAATTTGTTTATGCTTATATTTATTTTCTTATATTCTGGGCTTAATTTATAAAAAAGCAATTACGGCTGGGATTGCTGAATTTCACAAATGCCAAGTTTAGACTCCACCTCATGCCTCGTTCTACAAAACTCACACTTAGGCCCGGATTTACTAATGCTGCGTGTCTGGTTTGCATTTTGTAACACAAACCTGACTCAAAGTGTTAAGGTGGGATTTACCATCCAAATGGATTGTGTTGAGTAGCATCCCAGAGTAACACAAAGTTGCTCAATGCGCTGCCTTACATTACTTTGCATCAAGGAGGCGTTTCATGGGTTGTGCATGGGCATTGCCATGCAACCACCCGACGGGTTTTGACACAAATCACTATCTGCAAAGAATCGGAGACAGGGGTTTGCACCAAAATCCCATGCACAGCAAGGATAAATGTTTTTATTTGCCCTTGTTTTCTCTTTGCATGTGAGCCGAATTGTACAGCATAGATACAAAGTGGCAAAAGCCTTAAATCATAGTTTTTGTACTGGAAGGCACTCCTTCCAGTACAAAACATATGCTTTGTAGAATGCAGGCACCCTAAAACTATGGTCCAAGGATGTCTGCGTTGGCACATGACTGCCAATAGTGCACCAGCGCAGGGAGAGAGGAGAGCTGTGTCACATATTTAGTAAATATGGCGCTGTTCTGTTCTAGCCTTTTCATGCACTGCAACACCTTTACTTGCTGTGTTGCACGACTTCTTAGTAAATCTGGGCCCCAAGTGTCTTTATCCTACTTTTGCAGCTGATTTCTTATCTCTGCTTTCTCCCTCTGTTACTGTTTTCCTGTCCTTCTCTCCTTCTTCCTTTCTGATTATTCTGCCTCTCTCTCTTGCCCTGCGTCAAAGTCTCGCAATGAGAAAAATATCCAAGTCACCAAAAATGGTTGTCAGAGCCCACCACCTGCAAACACCAGCAGAAACTAAGGACTACTTACCTTGCACTAAAACAGTGGGGCTTTGAGGGTCTGTAGATTCCAGTCCTTGGACCAGGCGATGGCTGTGACAGAAGTGAGTGAAAGCAAGGCAGTAGGTGAAAGCAGCCCTTAGGCCAAACCTTTGCTCTTAACTCCCACAATATGTGTAGAATTCAACTTTTAGGGGGTTTATAGAAATAACCAGAAGTTCTCAAGCAATCATATGCATACTTGCATATTTACTCCTGCAGCCTGTCCACAGAGAGGTTAAGATGCAGAGGTTAGAACAGAATATGTGCACTGACACATTTAAGTTTCGTTTTTTGAATGTTTTCCGCATACAAAATATTCTTCCAAGTGGACAAACTGCTTCGTCTGCATCTCCATGAATACTCTGTCCCATCTGAAAGCACAAGTACTCCAGCCTTTTTATTGGGTACCAATCTCGGAATGGGCATGTAAAATGTGTGCATATGCCTATAAAATTTCACATTTTGCATGGCCATCAATCCTGACTGCTGGAAGTCTCTCATATGTGCACATTTTCCCTTGTACTAAGAGGACTTTGGAGTTGAAAACATCCAAAAATCCTGTGAATCATGATTTGGAATTTCTGGCTTCAAAGTCAATATCTGAATCACCCATGATTCTTCAGTGTGCATTCATTTTGAAATTTGAGCCCTTAATGATCAATATGGCTGTATTATTGTTAGCTCAGGCCTATAAACCACCTGAGCAGTTTTGCTAGCCTCATGTAAACAAATTAATTAATTAATAAATAAAATGTATATAAATATACATGCACGGGTCAGCCCACTTCAGCCATTGTCATTTTTGCAATCTGAGGGCCTTATTTACAAGATTTTGCCGTAGGGCAGTGCCGCCGGCCTTCCTGCTGCGCTGCCCTACGGCAAAACAAAAGGGCAGGAATGCGCCGTATCTATCAGATACGGTGCATTCCTGTCCTTTTCCCCTGCGTTGGCGCACAATGGGCTGCCATGCACCAACGAAGGCACCATTGCGCCGTGGTGCAAGGGTGCCTGCGATGCAGGGATGATTGTTTTTGTGCAGGAAGGGACAAAAACAATCACAAGAGGATTTTTCCTCTTTCTATATGTGCTGCAGAATGCAGCGCACACAGGAAAAGAAAAGGAAAAATAAAGTTATTTCTCCTCGTTGCACCTCCCTTGGGGAGGCTTATGTTTTTAGCACTGCCTCGGAGTTACAATTCCTCGTAAATCTGGGGCAGTGTCAAAAAGCCATGGGTGTTGCTAGGAATGCCCCCAGCAACACCCATTGCACGCCCCTTCAACGCAGCCTCAGACCTTTAACACAAAGTGGCTTAGTGCTGCCTGGTAAATATGGAACGACCCCTGAGGCACCGGAGTGTCGCAAAAACTGACGCTCCGGTGGAGCAGCCTCATTGTAAATGAGGCCCTGAGTGACTAACTTCTGTCTGATCATGTGTACATTCACACAAAAAGAAGTGCAATGCAATGCCTGATCTGAGAGAAGAAAACCTTATTTTGCCAATACCTTTTCTTTCCAATCTTTATGCTTTTTCATTTTTAATATCATCTCTGTGTTTTTAAACTATGTCTTCATTACACAGTAATTTAAAGTCAAAAGTAGCTTTTCTTTATGACAGGATGAATCACATTTTCCAGTGATGTGCATTAAAATAAAAAAAAGGATTCTATGCCTAATCTAAGTACGCCTGCCTGCTAGGAAGCACCCATACTAATCTGTTACAATTCATTTGATGATTATTATTTTTTTAATTACAATTCTTTTAGTGCAAGCATATGGCCTTCACATTCAGGTGGTATTTTGTAACTTTCCTACTTCTATGATAAATGCTTTCAATAAAAAGAAATAATAACCATCACACCACCTTTCTGGGGCCAGATCTATTGGCTTTGCCAAAGTTTGTTACAAGAGTTAACATAGCATAACATAGCATGATAATAACTTTGCTTTTCATTGGATAGCAACTCTCGGAAACAGGGAGCAGTGGTTGCTTCTTGCTTTTGTGCAGCGCTGTCTGCAGCTCATGCAATAACTTGTAGAGTTTCCTAGTTAAGTATATGCAGTACAAACTCTTAAACAAAGGCTACAGCTGTACCTGGCACCAACACACAGGTTCCTAGGGTTTCCAAGCTCACAAAACCTCAAGGAAACATTTCTGTTTTGTTTGTAGTTAATTTCCTCCAAAAAAAGAGCAATGTTGCACTGCATAGAAAATGTCCATCATGGCAAGCCTTGCCCTGGCACCATTTTGTGTACCTGTCTGCAATGCAAGTACCAGCTCGTGATCAGTCCGTGGTGTTGTCTCTGCGTGAGACAGGAGAGGGTTCTTCCCTTCCATCTCTTCAGGAATTCATCAAAAGTGTAAAAGCAAGCAATTAAAGCATTAAGGGCCAACATTTGTAGAGGGCAATTAAAGCATTAAGAGTCTCACTATGAGGTTCCTTTTAATTCAGATGGGAGAGGCAACAGCAGTCACTGGCTTATCGGGATTATGAGATCTGCGGAACACCACAGATGTATTTTGTTTCCAATGGAGATTTCAGCTACTGAACGCAGCTGAAATCTCCGGGTGAAACTCCGGGGCAAAATGTGGAATTACTGGCGAATTAAGAATTTAGAATTACAGATTCCCCCTGGAATTGCTTATTTATTTCTAAACCAATCCTCGGGGTTCCAATTTGTAATACCCTTGTAAATCTACCCTCCCCTTTGTAATCCCCTTGTAACTCTGCCCTCACCAATACACCAGGTAACATAATTCCGAGTGCAAAATTGAAGGGACCTACTTCCTTCCAGGCATCCTTCGGCAAGAAGACGTGATGATGCGTCTATACATCAAGACGTGTATCTTATATGGTCTTTATGGGAACCCCTCTGCCGGTTACTACAGTTTCCGTGAGCAGGTCAGATGTGGCTTTTAGGTGCAGGCTTGACCATTTAGGGGTCCATGCTTCAGAGCTGCACATGCTCACGGACAAAAGACTCTGGCACTCATGACCCAAAGCTGGGCCCAGACTTGTCAAGGGCCTGTGTTGCTCTTGCGTCATGCAAGGTCATGCAAGGCAACCCAAGTCCTTAAGGTATATTAAGCATGCCATGCAGAGCCACCTTGCATGGCTCTGCGTGGCTTAGTAAATCTGGAGTAATGCAAGGCAGCACAAGTCGCTGCCTTTTGGTATTCAGCATGGGGAAGGCATTCCATGGGTGTTCCCAAGCATCCACCCATGGTTTGTTTTTGCCGCATTCCCCGATTTACTAAGATGACTAAACCTGGGAATGCATCAACATGCTACGCCTTCCCAGGGGAGGCGTAACAAGGAAAAATATGTTTATTTCTCCTCGTTATTTCCTCTTTCTACATGTGCTGCATCCTGAAGCACACATAGAAAGAGGACAAAAACTCTGGGGGTTGTTTTGTGCAGGAAGGAGTCCCTTCCTGCACATAAATAATCCTGGCTGTAACTCAGACACCCATGCACCATGGCACAAGGGTACCTCCGTTGTCGCTTGGCAGACACAAGTGCTCCAGAGCAGAGAGAGAGCAGGAATGCACCATATCTTAGTAGATATGACATATTCCTGCTCTCTCCATTTGATGCAGCATAATGCAGCAAGTTGTCTTGCTGCGTTGCACTGCGTTAAATGTTAGTAAATCTGGGCCTTGTATCTTATCTTGAAGCTTACATTAAAGGAAAGAGAGTAACTGCAGTTTAGGAACCTAGGAATTCCCGCAGCACAGAGACTCAATGCACAATGTACACCGTGGGGTCATATTTGACATTTAGATCATTATAAAGTCATATGCAAGTGTCATTAAAAGGGACACATGTCACACATAATCATAATGTAGACATGGAAATATCACATATATGCAAACTGAAAATGTGGCAGCTATGCATTGACAAAAATGCTTTGCACAGTTCCCAGTAGTGTCTCTAAAAATGCCACATACTGCAGACACAAAATGTCACACAAAAGCAGGTAGAAAATTTGGCAGGCCTGAACCATCTTAGGCTGCCTATTACCCCGCCACCCCGACACTTGAAAAACCTTATAGCAGAGTTCATACCGTTTTCTTTTGTCCTCATTTGTCACACTCACTTCCGACTGACCGCCTAGCTCTCCATTTACCCATCTGTCCTGCCACCGGAAAGAGCTGGGTTTCTCAGTTAAGGACTTATGGGCTTGCGACTTTTATTGTCTAGGCTTTGCCCGACACTGCATCTGAAAACTTGGTTCAGCCTAATCATCGTACTAAGGGGTGAACCGGGTGTCACACACGCCCATCTATCTTGCCATTGGGCTGCTCTCCTCACTTTCTCCTCCAAGCCATGTTACCAAGAGAGCCCACATTCTAGATCTTTTTGTGCGAGCATGGCTCATGTCCATCTTGCATACATATGCAAATGAGCTCAGCTATTCAGCCTTAGGGAGGGCAAGAGGTAGGTATCCACAGCTTACAAATTTCTCTTCTCCCCAGTATGATTAGATAGAACAACTTGCTGCTGCTTTCCTGGAGTAATCCCAGCCATGGCGAGCATCCAAAAACATTCATCTTAGGGCTTACTTCAAAGCTGCATTGGAATATGCCGTTCAGGACTTTCCCAACGTCTTCCCAATGTTGCTGAATACTGGGACAGGTCACAAACATGTGAAAATCATCAGCATCACGCTGCCCGCACTTTATGCAGCAGGCCTCCTCCGACCCTGGCAGCTTAGCTATTCTTCTAGGAGTCGAGAACGCTCTGTGGAGGGAGAACAAATGATTCTCTCGAAAAGGCGGGTTTTACCATGCTATAAAGGGTATACACAGATACTTGCCACTTACGATTTATCTGTGAGTTCGAAAAGTGCTCTTCCCACAACATCTCAGGCAGGCAGAAGTCTGTCAATGATGTCCAATACCATCCTAACACCCTTCTTTCGCTAAGGCCCAATAATCAAACTTCCAACTCATTTTGCCACTCTCCTTTCCCCCTAGAGCCTGGGCCCAGCTATTTAACTGGTAGAATTGAAATTTGGAGATGGATCCCCTGGTCTCTGCCTGCAACTCTTTCCAGGAGCAGAGTTCCCCTGCCTGGAACGGCTGACATCATTCTAGTATTCCAGCTTCTTTAAGGACAATTGCCATCTTATCCTCCAAACACTCAGGTGTGCCTGGGGAGTCTCATACTAGGGCAAACCAACTAGAATACGACAGATTTGTTGCTCGCCTAATCTGTGCCCAGAGCAAAGCTGCCGCCTGCAGCACTTTTAACCTCACCTTTTTTAAATATTGCATATCTCCTAACGTATACAAAAACTTATTGTGTCCCCCTTTACCTCCTTCAACAAGGCTTTAAACAAGTGATTGCCTCCAAAGTCACTTATATCAGTCAGCAAGGACCTAAAATGTTTAATCTGAAAGGCCCAAGCATGGAATTTGAAATCTGGCAGCGCGATACCTCCTTTAACACGTTTCCTATGCAGTTTTTTCCTTGAAATTTGTGAACCCTTGGAAGCTCATATAAAGGAGCCTATTCTCCCGTGTAATTTTTCTAGCCAGGATTTCGTAAAATGTAATAAGGCATTAAAAATAAAAGTACATTTAGGAAGGATAGACATCTTTATAAAATTCGCTCTACCAAATAGCATTAGTGGTAGATATGACCAACTCAGTAAAATCCTAATTGTTTCCACCATAACCCTATTAAAATTGAATTCTGCTATTTTATCCAAATTTAGATTCATTCTAATGCCCAGATATGTTAGTTATCTTGTTATAAAGCAGTTTTCTTGCTCCATATTCCACACCATGATTTCTGTTTTTGATAGACTTGCCTCATAGCCGGACACTTTCCCGAAGTCTGAGATCAAAACCTCCAAACTTGGTAGAGTGGGGACGAAATCTGCCATGTAGATGATGGAGCAAGGTAAATAAGAAAATTTTGAACCCCCCAATATTAATACTAATAATTAATTCTATTAATTATTTGGAGACTAATCAACATTTTACGTCTTTATAGACATCTTTTATATGGGATAATCGCAAATTCATGACTAAAAGATAACCTATTAACGCTTGTCTAAGTGATGTAATAAATAACATAATAGTTTGCGTACTAATTAAAATAATGTTGCATGATTTGTGCTATGTTGTAAATCGTATTGTGGCAAAAGTATGCGGATGGTAAGTAAGCATAGCTTTATATGTCGCTTTTGCTAGGTAACACCTAATTGGGGTACGTAGAATGACGGGTGGGAAACGAAAAGGCTTATTTTTCTTTGTTTTGATTATGATTGTGTTTGTTTTCATAATAGTTCGTACGGGCCTGCTAGGCCGCACTGTAAAAATGGCCGCCAAGGCAGATGAGCTAAAGTGCGCAAGTGCAAAATGGCTTCCAATTGGGAGAAAGCTGTTGCCAATGACACGTGATCCGAAAGTAAAGCCCAGAATGAAAAGACCAAGGTCACCATGACCTGATACCAGAATGGGTGCCAAAAAGGGGACGCAGCGAGAAAATGCATGGGAACCAGAGATGCGACTGTGAATTAACAATGAACTGGTTTAATAAAGATACAAGAAAAGTTACAAAAGAGGACTTGTCAATCGGATTGGTAATGTCCTAAAACCGTGTGAAAGGACGAAAATTATAAACATTGTCGGAACTGGTTTGAACGAGGAGGGCAATGAGGAGATGCTTGCCACCCCTCCAATGGACCAATTAGCGTGAATCTCGCCCCAAAGATTGAAACATTTCTGTTTAGTAAGCCAGTTTAGGGTATAAGAGGACCTACTCTTAAGTAGGAGGAGCGCTATTCATACATAATTTTTGAGCACAGAACTTTGACGCTGGAGAATCGCTGCTATTTTCTTTAGGCCATTTTCTTTAAATTTAATTAATCGTTTTGCTTTTTAATCTGACTGGGAAGAAAGGAGATCGATGCGGAAAACCTGTATAGGTGGTCCGTTGAGGAGGCCTGTTTAGCGGGACAGTCAGTCAGATTTTGGGAATGCTATGCTGTGATCTGCTGTGACGAACTTTATTTTTCCATCTAAAAGGGTATGCACTAATTCTCTGAACTTTATTCTTATAATGATAATAAATGTATTAACTGATAAATAAAATGGAAATTTTCTTTATGCATTTGATTAATTAGATAAACTTTATTATAATTAAAACTACGAGTCTGTGATTCTTTAGCTCAATGATTAATGCAAATGTTTAATAGGTTAAAGTGATTGAGCTGGTCTTAATCACCATCAACTGATTCCTACTAGTTGGTCCATCGACCAATGAACGGAATGCCTTTTGATGTTTTTAGAAATTGACAGGATTACAATCTAAAAATGTATGATGCTTGAACAGTTATCTTGTCAACAGTAAAAAGGTATCCCGTTCCCTTCCAGCATTTCATCATAGCTTTCTCTCCTAGGTAGTAGTGGATGAGATCCAGGGAATATTTGAGTGAGTGAATGTATATGCGGTGTTATGGGCCCCACCGTCATATTGGTATAGTTGTGGAAAAAGGAGTGTTTCCGACCTGGATGTTATGTCCATAGGAGAGGAAAATATATTAGTCGCGCTGGATCAGATTTCTTGGTAGCAGAGTTATGGTTACTATAGATTAGTTTGGTGATTATTGATTATTGATTTTTGAATATTCCATGTTTTAACACTTCATGTCGAGTTGTATTATGTTATATGTACGTCGGAAATTTTGAAGCTTCCGGGAAGTAGGAAGTGGACACGTGTGGCAAGAGAAGTCACATGGAATAGTGCATTGTCTGGTTTTTCAAATTGGTGATAACACAGGTTGTGTTATGATAGGGACATTTTTTGTATAAAACGTGCATGAGTGAAATAGCAACCGGTTTTCTTGTGAAACTCTGGCCTTAATTCTCAGGAGCAGTGTAGTCTCCACATGTGTTTTATCCCCAGAGAAACGTGTTTACCCCTTGCTTGAAAGAAGGGTAAGGTAGAGGGAAGTGCTACACTTATCGAACAAAACTATATTCTTGTACGATAGAATAAACTATCACTTTTGTTTAGCGAAAACAGACAATGGGAATGTGTTTTATGTTGTAACTAATAAAATTTAGCTAAGAAAACGAATTGCCGATAATTTTTGTAAAGGAGGGGTCAGGAGCAGAACTGACGTAGACAAAAGGCCGCGCTGGGATTGGCCAGTGCAATAGAAACACGGAAAACGCCCTGATTGGTGCGTTGGTGTGAGACGCGCTGGGATAGGTCCGAATAGCAGTGACGTGGAGGTTTCGGATTGGTGCGTTAGTGTGAGACGCGCTGGGATAGGTCCGAATAGCACATAGAGATCAGAGCAGAGTTACGAGCTTACAGAAGAGAAAGAAATCGTGAAATATGGCTTATTATGAATACGGTAGAGAGAAACAGTCATGGATGGCGAAAATTAAGAACTTCTTTAAGAAAGACAAAAAGGTAGTAACTAGAGAGGGACAAATAATACCTCCGCCGAAAACACCAGCTTCGCATATGATGCTGAAATATGGTTATCATACTTGCATTTGGTTAGAAAATTGGACAAAATATACTCAGAATGATGGAGTACTGGCTTTTCCAGAGAATGGATCGTTTAGCATGGCGATACTTCGAAATTTGAGGGAAAAGATGACAAAGCTTGAGCCAAGACCTAGACCGACACAGTTTGAAGCGTTAGGTGAATGGGAAGACGAGATGTATGAACGAGAAAGGTACAGAGGTGCAAAGAATCATGGTTTTGTTCCTGGAAGGTTGTGGGGAGTGAATCATGAGGACAGAATGAAGCGTTGGAGATATGCTAACATGACAGAAGGGTTGTTTCCAGCTTTCACAGTTGAAGAGGGTACAGGAAAGAAGTGTGTAGAGAAAAAGAAACATGCAGTTACAGAAAGGTACAGGTATGGAGGTAGCGAGACAGAGGATGAATTGCTGGAAGATATTTTAAACAGAAACCCACCTCCATATCAACAGAATTCTGCGGTGGTGACACCCAATGCACCGCCAATGGAAACTGGGAGGAATAAAAGTCCAGAACGAAGATACGAGATAAATAGGTCAAATGAACAGCTAAAAACTCCACAGAGTGAAAATTGCGATAGCAACAATGCAACTGAGTTAGCGAAAACCACAAAAGAATTGACAGAGAAAATAAGAGAGTTAACAATGAATATGGAAGCTGTGACTGTGCCAGTAACGATAGGACCAGTAATACCAGTTTTTGAGAATCAGAAAATAGATGAACATTCCTTAGTCATTCCCATGAACTCAAATTTGCAGAGAATAAGAGAAGGGATGGAACTAGAAAATGAGAGGGCAAGAAATTTGGTCAGTCCATATAGACCGAGCCCACCTACTAATCTGACTGTAAACGAGAGCGAGATGAGGAGGATTCCTATGGGAACCGAATCTGCATCAGAAACACCTGAGAGGAATAGAAATTGGATAGAAATGAGTAGTACACCTGTAGGTCCCACTCCTGACGAATTAAATGAATGGATGAGAAATCTGCAGAAGAAAGAGACAGAACCAAAACCATTAGATGTAATTAGGCTTAAAATAGATATGGAGGAATTAATTTTAGGGACTATTGGGACGGAAAAACTAAAAACGTACCAAGACGACGAGATAATGTTCTTATGCAAGAGCATTACTTGGAGAGCTAGAAATCTGCATGACAAATTGGAAGAAACAGCGAATGAACTAGGAGTGGAATTTGTGAAAGTCAGGAGCTTACAGAAACCGTATAGGGTAGATTTTTGCGAAAAGGATATAGAAAATCTGAACACATCAGGACGTTTAACACAGATAAAAGAATTAATTGTATTGCTAAGAAAATGGGGTGATGTGGACAGATGGAGAAGCAGGTGGACTAAAAGGAATGAGAAAACAACTGACAAGGCGTCTTTAGCTTTTGCAGTGACAGACAAAGAGTCGGTTGTAAGGGAATATCCCATGAGAGAAACTCCAGGAGGCAGTTATGTACATGTCCCTTGGACCAGACAGGATATATTGTCATTTACAAATGACTTTCCAAAATTGAGAGAAAAACCTGTAGAATGGTACAGACAAGTAGAAAGGTTTGTCAAAGTTTCAAAGGTGTTGTGGGTGGATTTGGATGGGTTATTTGACATTGTAGTACCAGCTGATTTATGGACAGAATGCAAAATCACCATTGATTGGCCAACTGTAGAATATCCTAGGGATGCAAAAACAGGAGCGCCAGGACCCGAGGTGATGAGGAAATATGAGCAGGTTATTACTTTCCTGAAAAACAAAATTCCGCCCAAAGAAACTGATTGGGTAAAAATTGATAGAACTACGCAAGAGAGTAAGGAATCTGTACATGCCTACTATGAGAGGCTGCTTTTGGTCTTCAAACAGTACAGCGGTTATGAGACTCTGAATGAGAAGGACATGAGTCATTTTGTATATAGATTTGTTTATGGGTTGAAACCAGAAATAAGCGAAATGATTAAGCAGCATATGATATGCTGGCAGAATAGTACAGTAGACGAGGTGCTGAGGTATGCTAAGTATTGTAGTGATGACATTGAGAGTAGACAGCGTAAATTAAAGGAAAAAGCAATGTGGGCACAAGTGAAAGTTGCAGAAAAACAAGAAGCTCAACTGAATAACCAGGTTAACGAGACCGGACAAAATAAATTTAAACCAAATATAGGTAAAGGAAAAGGCCAAATGAGTATAGAAGAAGCAAAGAAAAAGTGGCCATGCCACAACTGCGGAAAATTAGGGCATTGGAGAAACGAGTGTAAATTTCCTCCAAAAGCTAATGCAGAAAATCAATCATTAAACCCACAGGTGCAGAGTGAGGTGAGTTACCAACAACTGCAGCAACCGCAGGTAGTTACGCAACAGAGTCAGGTGCCACAACCACCGCTACCCAAGAGTGTAAATCCACAGAGATACAGTACAGAGACAGGATTCTACGGAGGAGAGCAGGTAACACAATTGCCGCGCGCAGCTGCAATATCACAGTATTGGTTGCGACAGGATGGGAATGAGTCGGATGAAAGTTTATGACGGTGCCTAGGAGAGGAGGAAGAGTGCGTACTTGGCGCAACTCTAGAGGTAGATCAGACAGGTCCATTTGTGGATGGAGAAGTGAATGGTGCAGATGTAACATTCCTTGTGGACACTGGAGCTACCCGTTCTACTGTTAGATCAGTGGAAATTCCAAACCTTCCTCTCTCAGGTGAAAATATCCAAGTCGTTGGTGTTTCGAATCAGCAAATTAAGGCACCACTTACAAAATTAGTAGAAGTAAAAATTGGACCGTTCAGAGAGATGCACCGATTTGTGGTATGTGATTGCAGTCCTGTAAATTTACTTGGACGCGATCTACTTTGCAAAATGAATTGCACCATCTATTGTACGCCAGATGGGATTGCATTTCAGACACCAGATGAAGATGTACTATATAAAATGACAATGGCAGAATTAGAGCCAGGAGTGAATGACTTGTTTCCTGTGTTCGATGTAGAGAAAATCCCAATTGAGTTAAAAGAAACAGTAAAACAGGAGGTGTGGGATTTTACGGGTGAAGATATTGGGTTAATGAAAGGAGTAGACCCTGTTAAAATTTCTGTTAAAGAAGGGACAAATTACCCAAATATTCCACAATATAAATTGACACCAGAAATCATTGAAGGAATAACCCCTGTGATAAATAAAATGATTGAACAAGGAATATTGAAAGAAATAATGAGTAGTCCATGTAATTCGCCTATAATGGGACTGAAAAAGCCAAACGGAACATATAGAATAGTACAGGATTTACGAAGGGTTAATAAAATTGTCGTTCCTTGTTGTCCAATTGTACCAAACCCTGCTGTAATACTGTATCAGATTCCACATGAGGCAGAATGGTACACTGTCATTGATTTGTGCCATGCATTTTTCTCTATCCCGTTACATCCAGATAGCCAGCCATTATTTGCGTTCAGGTTCGGAGAGCGTATTTTGGCATGGTGCCGAATTCCTCAGGGGTACACAGAGAGTCCCTCGATCTTTAATCAGATCCTAAAGAAATCGTTGGAAGATTTAAAAATGCCTGAAAAATCGGTGATGGTTCAGTACATTGATGACCTATTGGTGGCATCAAAAACGAGAGAAGCATGTGTTACTGACACCATTGCTTTACTGAACCATCTAGCAGAAGGAGGACATAAAGTGTCTCCGTCGAAACTACAGTTTTGCCAGCAAGAAGTTCAATACCTAGGTCATAAAATTGAAAAGGGAGTGCGAAAGGTAACAACTGAAAGAATAAAAATAATCCGAGGAATGAGAGCTCCAATGACACAAAGAGAGGTAAGAATGTTCTTGGGAATGGTTGGATATTGTCGACAGTGGATAAGTGGATTTTCACTAATTGCAAAACCATTACAGCGATTGACAAAAAAGGATGTGAAAGATCCGTTTGAGTTGAATGATGAAGAAATGAAGGCATTCAGAGAATTGAAAGCAAGATTGTGTGAAGCACCTGCACTGGGAATGCCTGACTATGAAAAAGATTTTGAACTGTATTGTAGTGAGAGAGATGGATGTGCACTTTCAGTTTTAGTGCAAAGACATGGAAATATGAAAAGACCTATTGCATATTTTTCAGCTGTTTTAGACCCAGTAGCGAAAGCGTTGCCTGGATGTCTGAAAGCAGTAGCTGCTACTTGTGTGAGTCTGGAACAGAGTGAAGGCATTGTGATGGGATACCCACTGAGGGTATATGTTCCTCATTCTGTCGAAATTCTCCTGACAAGAACAAAAACTCAATACATGACACATAGTCGACTGACTAGGTACGAAAAAGTGATTTTAAGTGCAGACAATGTAACTATTGACAGATGCACAAGTGTGAATCCTTCAACATCATTGCCGGATGAAGAGAGTGTGAAAGACAAAGATGAGGTTGATCATGATTGCTTGAATGTACTCGAATACTGTACGAAACCAAGGCCAGACATTAGAGATGAGCCTTTAAAAGAATCAGACTATGTGATGTTTGTGGATGGCTCATGCTTGAGAACAGATGAAGGAGTTTTGAGTGCAGCGTATGCAGTATGTACAGTAAGTGCCATAATGGAAGCATCTTGTTTGAGAGGGATACGTTCCGCCCAAGTGGCTGAGCTGATTGCTCTAATACAGGCATGCAAACTGGGAAAGAATGTCCGAATCACAGTGATCACGGATAGCCAGTATGGCTTCGGAGTGGTTCATGATTTTGGGCAGATCTGGTCCCAAAGAGGTTTCTTGACGTCTGCAGGAACTCCGATTCGAAATGGCGAGTTTGTGAAAAAATTGCTTGAGGCGATACAGCTGCCTAGACAAATTGCCGTGGTGAAGTGCAATGCACATAAAAATGGGGAAGACTACATAACCGTGGGCAATAATTATGCCGACGAGGTAGCTCAATACTGTGCTAAAAATGTAGTCTCACTAAACAGGAGGCAAGAAAGAGAGCATGTTTCATGTCCTTTGCTTTTTACTAACATTGTCGAAACATGGGATGAGGTGAGACAGTTACAGGAAGCAGCAGATGATGAGGAGAAAGATAATTGGATAAAAGCAGGATGCAGGAAAAGGGAAGAAGATGATGTTTGGGTTTATAGAGATGAAAGACCAGTTATGCCTGATAGCATGATTTCTGACATGGCACGGATGTACCATGGACAAGCTCATATTGGAAGAGATGCAATGATCCGACTTTTCAGACAAACCTGGTATAACCCAAAATTCAGAGCCATAGCTGAAAGTCTTTGTCAAAGATGTCTTATCTGTCAACAGATAAATCCAGGAAGGAAAACAGTAGTGAGTTTAGGAACAATAGGACGAGAAGGAGGTCCTTTCACGAGAATGCAACTAGATTTTATAGAGATGCCCCCAAGCAATAGACTGAGGTACGTTCTTGTGGTCGTTTGTTTGTTTTCTCGTTGGGTGGAAGCCTATCCGACAAGAAGGAATGATGGGATTACAGTAGCAAAGCTTTTGCTAAGAGAATTCATTCCAAGGTATGGTTTTCCAGTAACGATTGAAACAGATAGAGGAAAACATTTTCAAAATGAATTAGTTCAACTGATATGTGAGGCTCTTGGTATTCAACAGAAATTGCATTGTGCATACAGACCAGAGGCTTCTGGAGTAGTAGAACAAGTGAATGGAACAATAAAGAATAGGTTAGGAAAAATGTGTCAAGCCACAGGACTGAAATGGCCAGATGCCCTTCCCCTGGTACTGATGACTATCAGAAGCATACCTGATAGGAAAACAGGGTTGAGTCCCCACGAAATTATCATGGGACGAGCAATGAGACAAGCTCATGTACCTGTCAACAAACTGTTGACTATAACTGATGATCTCGTGATGGATTATTGCAAAGGATTGGCTGATGTGGTGCATTCTGTGTTTCATCAGGTTGGACCGGATGCGACCACTCTTGAAAGAAAACCAGCTCATGATCTGAATCCAGGAGATTGGGTCCGCATAAAAGTCCACAGAAGAAGAAACTGTTTGGTTCCTCGCTGGGATCAACCACGACAGGTGATCCTGGTAACAACAACTGCAGTCAAATGTGCAGGAGTGAAAAACTGGGTGCATGCCAGCCATACTATCAGAGTTCCAGATCCTGAAGCTCGACCTGTAAGTCGACATCTGGAGATATCTGATACCAGTTCAGCATCCGATGCAGAAGAAGAAAGAAACAGGGTTCCAGAACTTGAAGATCGACCTGTAAGTCGACATCTGGAAGACCCAGGTACAAGTCTGACAACTGAAGAAGAATTTGAAATAGCAAAAGTTCCAGAACTTGAAGATCGACCTGTAAGTCGACATCTGGAAATATCAGACACCAGTTCAGCATCTGATACAGATCAATCAGATTATGGTGAAAAACTAAAGAATAAATGGAAGATTGACATCATAAACGAAGAAACTGACAGTGAACAGCCAAGCACAAGTTATAGTAAAAATCCTACAGAAATTGTCAAAGTAGACAAGGCAGGGATAGATTCAAATAGAGAGATCGAAAAATCGGAAGACACTCGAGGAGTAATAGGGACAGATACACAAACAAATGAACAGGGAAATATAGAACCAGATAGAGAGAGATCAACGAGAATCCGGAAGAACCTCGAGGAGGGATAGAAACAGGTGATCAAAAAGAAAAGACACAGGAAGAAAAGGAGCAAGTCAAAGAAAGTGAAAGTATAAAATTCAAAATAAGGGGAAATGAAGTAAGATCTGAAACCGAATCAGAAGAAAGTGAAGGAGAGAGAAAACAGAGACTAGGACTAAGAAAAAGAACTTGGAGAGCTGAACGAGAGGAAAAAGAAAGTGAACCGAAAAGGCCGAGAAAAGGAGATAATTGGCCCCACGAAGTTAAAAGGTTGAGATACAAAATCTCAAAAATAAACAAAGATAATGCAGAATAAGTAAATGAAATAAGTCAAAAAGAACAAGAAAAACAAGATGGAAAACAATTACAGAAAACAAAAAGAGTAAAGAAAGTTAACTTGAAATATAAGTCACCTGAATGGCTATATATTGCACTGACTGATATCAAAGAAGAAGAAATCACTCACGATAAACCCGAAGGAAGCTACAAACAAATGGGTGAAAGTGGAGTGCAACAAGTTTGAAGAGATTAAAAAGAAAAGCCGGACTGGACAATAAAAACCTGAATAAGACAAAGGAGTTCTGAGAAAAACTAAAGAGAGTACCAAACGAGACAAAGTGAGAAAGTAGAGTGGCTGAAACGTCATTCAGAGGTGTGGTGACACAATTTTCTGTGCAAATTATACATAGGTAGTAAAACAAGATGGTAGACATAGAGAATAGATGTGCGTTTCTACGTAGATGGTGTAGAATGTGTTTCTTTTGTACAGGTTTATTAATGTTTGTATGGTTTATCTTAGCAATCACCATTCCAATTAGATTAGCTGTAGAAGAAACGTCCATAGTAGAGAACAAAACAAAGAAGGATAGCATACAGAACACAGCAACACTAGTAGATAGTGCAGAATTACATAAGGATAGATCTATAACAGATTTTTCAAAGAACGTTTTTACAAAATTATTATATGAATATGTAGAAACCATGGATGTAAGAGATTATGTTTGTATGCAATTACCTGCGTCTGTTTCCGAAGGTGTGACCTATCATCACCTTCCTTTGACGTATGGAACAACATGTAGTGTCCTAGCTAGTTTATTTTATAAAACAGGTAGATTAGAATATTATTATACTGACATAAATAAGATTTTTGCAGAAATTCCTATAATTCCTGAATTGAACAAGGTGAAAGTGGCAAAAATGTTTGGTGAATTTTTCTTAGAGAACAAAGAATTGACATTAGATGATGTAGTTAAACATAACCTTACTTGTGAGTTAAAGAAAGAGGAAAAGGTGTTCTTAGAAATGGTAGAAAGCAGAAGTGTAAAATTTCAAAGGAAAGTAGTAAAGGAAGAGATGAAAACACCACTATGGACATTTGAAAGAGAAAGTGATGACAAGAAAAAAGAAAAAGACAAATGCAGCTATGACTTTAGATTGGCCCGAACAGGGAAAGTTGTGCATTAGTAGAAATCAAACTAGGTATGACAACTATTTCGTGGGTTCCAGCGATTGTCGAGACAATTATAAAATTTTAGGAGGATGGGGATTCAAAGGAGGAAAAGATCCAATATTTCCAGGGATCTATTATATTTGTGGGAACAGGGCTTATTACAGGTTGCCGGACCATTGGTATGGGTCTTCCTACTTAGGCCTGGTCTTTACAAAAATCTTTCATGTAGATAGAGAAGAAAAAGGAACACACGAAATGGGTGCAACATTCACACGTAGAAAAAGGGAAAGTTTTTCAGAAATAGTAGGTGACATTTTTGGAGCAATGATACCAGCAGTGGGAATATCTTTGAATGCATTTAAAATTCAGAAATTGTCCACAGTAGTGGATCGTTTATCAACGAATACTGCTGGAGGGTTCTTGATGGTAAATACCGAGATGGTTGCCATGAGAGCTATGGTAATGCAAAATCGACTTGCCCTTGACATTCTTTTGGCAAAAGAGGGAGGAGTCTGTGGAATGCTGAAAGTCCAACATTGTTGTACTTACATTCCAGATAAACGTGAAAATATACAAAAAGTATATAAAGAATATTACAAAATTGCACAAAGAACTTGTTCCACTGGTGGTTGAAAGTGCCTGGAAGAAACTTGGTAAGAGTTTTTCCTCAATACCAAAATGGTTCACTGAAATAGGTAGTTCTATTGTAGGGAAAGTTTTGATATCAGCAACATTAGTAATTTTAGGAGTATTATTATTGAAATTTGTTATCATATGTATTAAAAGGAGAAAAAGAAAACAAAATGAAAAGAGAAAATAAGATAAATAAAGAAAGAACGAGAATTAGGTGAGATAGAACTAGAAGAACTAAAAGACAGTATGTATGAAAGAACAAAGAGAGAAGATGAAAGGGCTACAGATGTGTAAAAACTAACAAGAAGCAAATGGACAAGAAACAATGCTATCAGTAAAATTGTGTAACATGGGTTTTGTGGTGATATTAAAAATCACCAAAGGGGGAGTTGATGGAGCAAGGTAAATAAGAAAATTTTGAACCCCCTAATATTAATACTAATAATTAATTCTATTAATTATTTGGAGACTAATCAACATTTTACGTCTTTATAGACATCTTTTATATGGGATAATCGCAAATTCATGACTAAAAGATAACCTATTAACGCTTGTCTAAGTGATGTAATAAATAACATAATAGTTTGCGTACTAATTAAAATAATGTTGCATGATTTGTGCTATGTTGTAAATCGTATTGTGGCAAAAGTATGCGGATGGTAAGTAAGCATAGCTTTATATGTCACTTTTGCTAGGTAACACCTAATTGGGGTACGTAGAATGATGGGTGGGAAACGAAAAGGCTTATTTTTCTTTGTTTTGATTACGATTGTGTTTGTTTTCATAATGGTTCGTACGGGCCTGCTAGGCCGCACTGTAAAAATGGCCGCCAAGGCAGATGAGCTAAAGTGCGCAAGTGCAAAATGGCTTCCAATTGGGAGAAAGCTGTTGCCAATGACACGTGATCCGAAAGTAAAGCCCAGAATGAAAAGACCAAGGTCACCATGACCTGATACCAGAATGGGTGCCAAAAAGGGGACGCAGCGAGAAAATGCATGGGAACCAGAGATGCTACTGTGAATTAACAATGAACTGGTTTAATAAAGATACAAGAAAAGTTACAAAAGAGGACTTGTCAATCGGATTGGTAATGTCCTAAAACCGTGTGAAAGGACGAAAATTATAAACATTGTCGGAACTGGTTTGAACGAGGAGGGCAATGAGGAGATGCTTGCCACCCCTCCAATGGACCAATTAGCGTGAATCTCGCCCCAAAGATTGAAACATTTCTGTTTAGTAAGCCAGTTTAGGGTATAAGAGGACCTACTCTTAGTAGGAGGAGCGCTATTCATACATAATTTTTGAGCACAGAACTTTGACGCTGGAGAATCGCTGCTATTTTCTTTAGGCCATTTTCTTTAAATTTAATTAATCGTTTTGCTTTTTAATCTGACTGGGAAGAAAGGAGATCGATGCGGAAAACCTGTATAGGTGGTCCGTTGAGGAGGCCTGTTTAGCGGGACAGTCAGTCAGATTTTGGGAATGCTATGCTGTGATCTGCTGTGACGAACTTTATTTTTCCATCTAAAAGGGTATGCACTAATTCTCTGAACTTTATTCTTATAATGATAATAAATGTATTAACTGATAAATAAAATGGAAAATTTTCTTTATGCATTTGATTAATTAGATAAACTTTATTATAATTAAAACTACGAGTCTGATTCTTTAGCTCAATGATTAATGCAAATGTTTAATAGGTTAAAGTGATTGAGCTGGTCTTAATCACCATCAACTGATTCCTACTAGTTGGTCCATCGACCAATGAACGGAATGCCTTTTGATGTTTTTAGAAATTGACAGGATTACAATCTAAAAATGTATGATGCTTGAACAGTTATCTTGTCAACAGTAAAAAGGTATCCCGTTCCCTTCCAGCATTTCATCATAGCTTTCTCTCCTAGGTAGTAGTGAATGAGATCCAGGGAATATTGAGTGAGTGAATGTATTTGCGGTGTTATGGGCCCCACCGTCATATTGGTATAGTTGTGGAAAAAGGAGTGTTTCCGACCTGGATGTTATGTCCATAGGAGAGGAAAATATATTAGTCGCGCTGGATCATAGACATCATATCGTCAGCATATAACAACATTTTCTTTACCCAAAGACCACACAAAGGGTTTTATGTTCCTCTCCTCTCTGAACTTACAGGATAACGGCTCAATATACAAGCTAAATAGTCGCGGGGAGAGCAGGCAACCCTGCCTAGTCTCTCTTGTTATATGAAAGCCCGCTGTTAAATTTCCATTTAGCACAATCCTGGTTCCCCAAGCTGTAGTGTCCTAAGAGTGTGTTCAGGTATTGATAGTTCACCCTTTCAAAAGCTTTGGTAGCGTCCAGCATGATGACAGCAAGTGGCACCTTATTAGTCAGAGCAAGATCCATAACCCCTATCAATACTAGGGTCAGTTCATGCAAGTATCTCACTTTCATAAAACCCTTCTGATCCTCTGATATAATCCCTCCCATCACATTACTCAGTCTGTTAGCCAGTAGATTTGCAAAGAACTTATAATTGCAATTGAGGAGGGAAATGGGTCTATAAGACTCTCACGAGGTAGGATCGTTTTCCGGCTTCAGAATCAGTGTGACAGTGGCCTCCTCCCAAGACTTAGGAGGGGGGTCCCTTCTTCTAAAAACCCAAAAGTAACTGAGTCAGAAACGGGGAGAGCATCTCCTAGAGCCATAATTGGGGAGCCCATCTGGGCCCGCTGCATTCCCTCTCTTGCACTTATCTATCGTGCGATGGACTTCCCCCTGGGTAATCACCTGATCTAAGCTATTTTTTTCCTCTTCTGAGAGCTTAACTATTGGAAGCCCTTTCAACCACTCATTGGCCTGCTCCTCGATGTACTCCAGTCCTCTGTATATCGGGAGCTATAAAAGTCTAAAAAAGCATCTTCCATCTCTCAATTCTTTATTAGGAGTTTTTTCCCTGTAGCCCTACATTTGACCTCCTTCACCTCACTTATCACTAGGTTCACCTTAGTTTTCCAAGCCAAAGGTTTCCCTGAATGTTCATTGTATTTGAAGTGCACTAACTTGCTCACCTCCCACCTAGCCTTTAGCCGGGACTACAAGACTGCTGCCAAACTGAGCTTTCTTAAATCTCATTAAGCAGTGCCTCACTTGGCTCCTGTAATTGCTGTATCTCCCAGAGATTCCTTTCTAGTAGTGTAATCTCCTGTTCTAACTCCACCACTGCCTTCTTAAACTATCTGGGCCTCATTTACAAGAAATAACGCATTGCTGCGGTAAAACAATGATGAGTCCGTTTTACTTGCGCCTGCTTTGACGTAGGTTATGATGCCATGGATGCATCATATTTACAATACAGTGATCCAATGCCCATGTCCTAACGATATGTCAGCAATTCTGGCATATCCTTGAGATGGATGCTGCAAGGCATCCGGCGCAAAGGTTGCGCATTGCTGTAGCTGGTCATAAAACTGACAACTACAGCAATGCGTCAAAGACGAGGTGATGCGTCAGTTTAGACTGACACAAGTAGCCCACTGTATGGGGACCAATGTAATAGAGTGTCAAGATGTGAAAAACTCACCTTGCACTCTATTATATTGGTCCTGGCTGTCACGCATACTAGTGGGCATAGTGTATTTAAGTGTGCCACTATGCCCACGTATATGTGACATGAGTCAATAATGTTGTGTAATGCATGCTATCCTGGGTTACCTACCGTATGTGTACACTTACCTGTTGAGAGGATGTGACTCGATTGCAGATCACACTCAAGTCAAGTCACCTCAGCTGGTCAAATTTCTCTTCAACAGCCAATGCGTCATTCCTACACCTGGGTTTTACAGGTGGAGGGATTTTGACGCATTGCAAGCGTAGCAGCCTGCTTCCCGACAATGTGTCATTTTTCAAAATTGTCAAATACCGCTGCATCAGTTTTACGGGGGAGTTTGACGGAACGCTTACCTTGTATATATTAAAAACGAACACGACGCAGCCAATTCGGACGCTGGAAAAACCGATGCATCCAGACGAAAAGTGACACATCTGTCACTTCGTAAATATGAAGCAAATGAAGCGCCGCCGTTGTACCAAAGAAAATGACTAAACAGTGGCGCAAGGGCTTGAAAAAAGGCCCCCTGTTCTTCTGTGTGCTGAAATACTAATCAGGACACCCCTCATGAAAGCTTTGAAAGCGTCCCAGACTTCATGCTGCGGAGCTGAATTAATATTTGTCTCCAGAAACTCTGCTGCCTTCCCCCTTAGTCTACCTAACACCTCTTGATCCATTAATAGAGTGCAATCTAGAGTCCACCTTCCTGTAGTTTGACCTGGCTCAATTTTCAAATCTAGCACAACCACAGCATGGTCTGACAGGTGGGCCGCTAAATGTTTTACTCTAAGAATGTTTTCCTTAATCGCCTGGTCCACCAAGAAGTAGTCTATTCTGGATGAATGCTTACATTTTTATTATGATACATTTACCCTAGGTCTGTGCCTGCCCTTGCTCTCTAGATAACACAAATCCAACTGTCTCATCAGACTATTGATGTACGATTGCATTTTAGTGCAAGTTCTGGACCTGCTATTAGCTTTACTGTCCAAAGAGTTATCCAACACGGCATTAAAATTCCCGGTCAGTATTAACGGAAAAGGGTTCTCTACAAGCTCTAGGCACAGTTTTTGGAGAGGTTCCACATCATCCACAATCAGACCATAATATCCCACCAGGGTGTAGCAGTTCTCAGCTATCCTCAATGTTGTGATGACCCATCTACCCCTCGTGTCTGACTTACAGTCCTGAATTGAAATTGCTGCCTGCTATTTTATCAGAATAACCACCCTTTTGTGTGACAGGATTGGTCCGTACATGCAACCTGCTGGGCCTATTTCTGCAACCTAAAAACCTCCAGACACTCGACTTTAGTCAAGGGGGATCCTGTAGAACTATTTCCTGAGCTGGTGACTCCCTCAAATATTGGAATATTCTGGTCCTTCTGCATCCTTACCCAAAGCCCATTAACATTTCAGGATAGAATTTGTACTTTATTAGCGTCTACCCCTATTCCTAATTCCACCTGTACCTGTCACACAATTTTCTTGGAGATCATCTATTACCTAAGGACACAATTTTATTTAAATTGTTCCCTCTATGTTCCCCACCCAGTGTTCTTCACCCCTACACCCTGAATAGCCCCCTCCCAGGAGAACCCTCCCAAAAACCTTCATGGCTAAGTAACCATATTTGGGATTTTGCCAGGATGTAACGGGGAGTATCTAAAACAGAAAATAACGAAAAAGTTAGTGAAAATTAACAGAAGCAGCAAGTGAGAAAAGAAACAAGACATCAGCTTGGGGGTATATTCGAGAGCTGACAGGACGCAATTACCAAGGATAAGTCTCCTGGACAGCTCTGATGTGTTTTAACAGATGGTCTGCTCCCTCATAATCCCTAAAGCTGAACATTTTATTATTGAACATCACTCTAAGTACAGCTGGAAACCTCAGCTGTTCTGTGGCCCCTAACTTCCTGAAATCTGCCATCCTTTTCCCCAACTCCCATTTCCTATTGTGGGTAGAACAAGAGATTTCAGATCCAATTTCAAAAGAGAAGCAAGCTCCTTTCAAGGACTTCATTTTCAGATACAGAGATACAGAGGGAGTTCATCCAGGGAGAACATGGCTGCCAGCTGGCAGCAGGCCGTTGGCCTGCCGGGATGTGAGGGGCTTCAGATCGGGCAGTGAACACAGCAAAACAGCAAGGGAGCGGCACTCACCAAGTCATGGGGGCAGGATGCGCTGACGAGACAGAGCTTAGCGATCCAGGGAGAGTGCTGTTGGGACCAGATAGTGTGGCAGCGAGGACTGGGACTCATGAAGAGATGGGTGCAGTCCTACATGTTGCGGCTGACGGAGTGGGAGCAGTAGTCGAGGGCCGCCCAGGAAGTTAGGAAAGCCGCAGAATCATTTCCAGGGCCGCACTGACGGGGAAGAGCAGCAGAGGCAGCACCTGTATGGTGGCTGCAGAACGCTCTTTCTCCCATGGTGAGGCAACGAGGGAGCTACAGATTGGCATAACACGGAGAAGCCCTGAAGGTTTTATGATTGCGGCAGAGGAGGAAGGGTGTGCAGCGGTGCCCAGTGGGGAGAGGGAAGGTAGGAAGACTGTTGGGAGGGCTGGGGGCTGGCTAATAAAGGGGAGTTCCCACAAGAAAAACAGATACACTTTGAGGAGTGCAGGGGCAGTAGGGGGTGAGCTTGATAAAGGTGGACACTTTGCCCCCCTAGACAAAGGAAAGCTGATTGTAGAGCCTCTTAAGCTGAAAGCGAAGGTGTCTAAGGAGGGAAGAAGCTCAGTACCCCTCTTCTCCAGGAAATATCCCCAGGAGTATCAGGACAACTAGGGATATCGGAGCCGGTGACCTAGCCCCCTGTGCTGAGGGGCCCTAGAAAGAGACCCACAAACGTGCCAATCACTAATCAACATTTTAAGATTATGCCCTCGCTCAGATCCTTCTTTCAGGTACAAAGTAAGGACATTATGTCTGGAGAGCCTGGTATGTCCTCGGGCACTTCACAGTTACAGTCATCGTAGGTTAGGGGGGTGGGAGTGGAGCCCCCCCCATTCACAGAGGCGGCACAGGATCTCATTTCAATAACGGAGGTACAGATTCTAGAGGAGAGAGTGGTTGGAGATGGGAACATCCAAATGCCTCAGGTGTCTAACCGATATCAGGTTATTATTATATTAGTTGATATGCGAGAAGCTGAGGTGGATATAGTGCTAAGGTTGGGGGAAGAGGTTGCAAAGCCCAACTCTACAAGCGCCAAAACGTTACCTATCTCATTTTACAGACTCCGCCCTCTTTTGCCAATAAGACATCCAAAGCAAGACGGTTGCGCATTACCATCGTGCTTATCGACAACATCTTTCCATCAACCAGCAATAGTGATTTAGCTGTATTCGTCGACAACTTGTCCACAACAGTCCCCAGCTTTCTAATCTTCACATCATTCAAAATCACTCCCAAACTTGGTATTACAGCTCCAAAAATATCTCCAATCACTCCTCATGCACTTGCAACTCTCCTTACTCTAGGATGCATTCCTCCTTCCAGGAGTTCTAGCTCCTCTACATGGTAAATCTTGGGGAAAACAGCTGCCAGATAACAAGTACCGTACCAATTGGCAGGCAATCTCACATAAGCATTTTTCCCACATACAAAGTATACTGTTGGCACCACTTGTACCGGACCCTGCAAAAAGTTCTTTGCTGATTCTTCCATAGTGAAGACGTGATCACACGCACTCTGTCCCACATAGACAGTATCATAATAGGTCTGGACACTCTTCACACACAGCCTCCCCCTCTGCTCTGGATCCAATGCTATCGGGCATTAGCTCGCTTTCGCTCTGTGAGCCATCTCCTCCTTTGTCCAATCTAATGGACTTTCTCCAGTGTCACGTGTTTGTGGTCTATATCTATCCTCCACTTGATCTACAAACTTCTTTTCGATCTCTGTTAGTGAACATGTCAAATGATGTCTATGTGCATAAGCGGTATCTAACGATGTACTCGGTATGAAATACTTCCCAATTCTATCTTCCTGCTTATAATAATCGTACTTGTTCAGGTGCTTGTATGCTGGAACCTCTGAAAGCACCGCATCATAATTGGAAAAGAAGTATTCATAATGACCTCTCCCATATAACATACTAAGCAACAAACTGTATGAAATCCCATAAGTCAATGGAAGATGATGATGTCTAATGCCCTCATCCACTGATGCAGGCAATTGCATACACACATAACAGTCTCTCACATCCATCGTCTCAACATACTCATATAGCAGCTTGGCATACGCATTAAGCTTAAAATCACCTCTAGACAAATCTACATGCAATCCACGACTATTCTGATCTAGCATAGCCTTCTCAGCTCCTATGGTATCCTCTTTCTTGCTAGAAGTACTGGATGTAGGTGTCCCTTTCACCTCTATGACTTCTGCCTCATGTGGAACAATAACTCCCTCTATAATAACTATGACTATTGAGACCATCACTCCTACTATGAAGGTACCTATTATACACTTGGACCTACGATTCGGATTCCCAGACTCCATCTTCTTTTGTCAGAGCAGTTCAAATAAGAGGATACACAAAGGTCTCTTCTTTCCACCTCAAATTGCTGCTCAAAAGTTCAAACAAAGTTCATTGAAATCCTGGAAATTCGTTCAAAGTCCAGTTCCTCTGGATTTATTTACACAGTCCAAAAAGACTTCCTCAGCCCTCTTTCTTCTTCTACTGGAAAACCCTAATTTTATTCTTCTTCCACTCGGGCCTAGGTTATCTTCTTTAAAACACCTATTTACAACGCACAGTTCATTCGCAATCTATGATGAGTTCAGATCCAATTGCAGCTAAAACATGTTGCAAAATTTCAAGACGAACATCTACCAGTTCATGAGGTGGTGGTTCAAATCCAAACGTTGGGAAAACTATTTTATGCAATATCAGAATTCGCACCTTGCTCAAAACTGGAGGTTTTGGGACCGCGATTGTCAACACCCCTTCAACTTCAAGTCCTGGAACTATCAGTCCCACATTAATTTTCAGTAGAGGATTCCTGCTTATCACTTGCACGGACCTCAGCCTCCCGGAACTCACTACTCCCGGCATCAGTTACTGCGCAAGTCCACTCCGGGGCAGCGTATCTCTGGCAAGGCACTCTTGTCCCTCAATCTTCTCAGGCCTCCTTGGGCTTGTTCTTCTTCACTCACTTCCGATTCTGATGTCTCAGACACAGGGGCAAGATCTCTTTCAGGGGCCAATCTTAGATTCAGCCTTCTCTGTCTTTCAGGCCACGATTCTTTTGCTCGGTCAGCCCTTTTGCTTTCCTCTCGAACACTGCGCACCACTTCCTTCGGCTCAGCCTGACTATCACTCGCAACGTTACCTTCTTCCTCAGAGTCAATACCTGGGTTGTGTGTAGCGTAACCCTCCTCAGCCTGGTCTGGTGAGCAACCAGCTTCGTCAGCAACCCTCACAGCTTGGCTTGTCCTCTCTCGTGTCCCTGCCACCACAGCTGGATTTTCATTCACGAGAGGAGCTGTTTCTTCCAAGGGTTCTGAAACTCGGCGGGTGTGGGAGGCATGTATCCAGTTCGGCAACCATCCGCACTTCACCGCTGTATTCGTTACCAGTATCACCTGGTAAGGGCCTCGCCACCGAGCATCCAAACAGCTCTTCCTCACGTGCTTGCGGACAAGCACCCAGTCACCCGGGCACAGGTCGTGGCAGATCTCTTGAAGCCGGAACAGCAGCAGCTTCCACCTGCTGAGACATAGAACGGACCACATCAGCTAGTCCTTTGCAGTAATCAAGGATTAAGTCATCAGTGATGTTTATCAAGGCTGCAAATGGTACTGCTGGCAATCGCATCGCCCTCCCCATTAGGATCTCATGCGGGGAAAGACCGGTCCTCCTATCTGGGACACTGCGAACACTCATCAACACCAGAGGCAACGCATCAGGCCACTTCAGAGATGTAGACGAACACACTTTTGCCATCTGTGCCTTCAAAGTTCCATTAATCTGCTCCACTATCCCAGAAGCCTCTGGTCGGTAGCTACAATGGAGTCTCTGATCAACATTTAAAGCAGCGCAAAGCAATTTCATGATCTCGCTGTGGAAATGTGTTGCTCTATCCGATTCCAACGAGGTTGGAAAACCGAACCTAGGGCTCAACTCCCTCAATAACAGCTTCGCTACTGTAAGGGTGTCACACCTTCAGGTTGGGTAAGCTTCCACCAACCGTGAAAAAACGCACACCACCACTAGAATGTACCTCAATCCATTGCACCTAGGCATTTCGATAAAATCAAGCTGTATCCTGTTGAAAGGTCCTCCCGACCTCCCAATGTGACTCAGTGCGACCACAGTTTTCTTCCCAGCATTCATTTGTTGACAGGTAACACACCTATGACACTGCTTCAGCAAACGCACGAAACCGTGCATTGTACCACGTTTGTCTGAACACTCGCACCATCCCATCTCTTCCAAGGTGCACAGCACCATGAATTTGCCTTGCCATCGGGCTCAATAGGTCATCCGGTAACACAGCTCGACCATCACTTGAAACCCAAATACCGACATCCCCCTTCTCACATCCCGATCTGATCCATACATCCCTTTCCTGCTATGAAGCTCCTTCCTGCAAGCACTTGAGTTCCTCCCAAGTGTCTGCCATGGCTAACATCATGCTGAGATCGGTTCCTTCTTGGCTCTCTCCAGTGTAATCTCCAGTAAATATACACCCTTGTTCAGCGCAAAAACGTGCAATTTCATCTGCATACTTATTTCCAATGGAAATAAAATCAGTCCCCCTCCCATGTGCAGCACATTTTACCACTGCTATCTCCCTGGGATGTTGCAACGCTTCCAACAGTTGTCTCACATATTCTCCATTCCTGATGGGAGATCCAGATGATGTCAGGAAACACCTCTGCGACCATAGCTGCCCGAAATCATGAACCACACCAAACCCATACTGGCTGTCGGTGTAGATGGTGATTCGGATCTGATCAGCTGCCAAACAGGCACGAGTCAAGGCAATGATTTCGTCCACTTGTGCGGAATATACTCCTAAGCAAGCAGCTTCAACCACTCCAGTAATGGTACATACAGCAAACAGTCTCAAATGACCCACATTGTCTCTTAAACATGAACCATCGACAAAGAAAATTTCATCAGGGTCAGACAGAGGTTCATCAACAATGTCAGGTCTCGGTTTGGTGCAAAGTTCAGTCACATCAAGACAGTCATGGTCTTCACAATCTTCATCATCTACATTTGGCAATGGCATCAATGTAGCAGGATTTAAAACAGAACACCTTTTCAGAGTCACATTCTCCGCGGCAAGTATGACTTGCTCGTAGCGTGTGAGTCTATTGTTTGTCAAGGGCTGTGTTTTAGTCCTTGTCATCAAACGCTCAACAGAATGCGGAACATACACAGTTAACGGGTGACCCATGACAATGCTTTCACACCTTTCAATGCAGACACCTGTTGCAGCAACGGATTTGAGACATCCAGGCAACACTGAAGCTACTGGATCGAAGGTAGCTGAAAAGTAGGCAACTGGTTTACGGACACCTCCATGACTGAGTCAGAACTGACAATGCGCAACCTTCTCGATCATAACAGAACAATGAAAAGGACTTGTTGTAGTCAGGCATTCCCAGAGCCGGAGCACGACATAGGCCCTCTCTCAACTCCAAGAATGTAATCACAGTCCTGGTCCCATGGTACCGGATCACTTACATCCTTGTGAGTCAGCCTCTGCAAAAGCTTCGCCTTCAGTGAGAAATTGGGAATCCATTGGCAACAGTAACCAACCATCCCCAAGAACATTCTGACTTCCTTCTGGGTGGTAGGCACAGTCATATTCATGATCGCCTCAATTCGGTCTGGTGACACCTACCTCTTGCCTTTCTCAATTCGATGACCCAAATACTGAACCTCACTCAGACAGTACTGTAACTTGTTTGGGGACACCTTGTGTCCATTCTCCGCTAAATGATTCAGTAAGGCAATCGTATCGATCCTACAAGCATCCTCCGTTTCGGACGCAATGAGGAGATCGTCAATGTACTGCACGAGAACAGAATTCTGTGGCAGTACAAGACTCGAGATTCTTTTTCAAGATCGGATTAAAGATTGATGGATTCTCTGTATACCGTTGAGGAATACGACACCACGTTAACACATGATCTTCCAGCCGGAAAGCAAACAAAAATTGGCTCTCCTCGTGCAAAGGTATCGAAAACAATGCTTGGCACAAGTCAATCACAGTGAACCACTCGGCTTCACATGGAATCTGAAATAGTATCACTGATGGATTTGGTACCACTGGACAACATGGAACCACAATCGCGTTGACCTTTCGCAGGTCTTGCACGATTCTGAATTTCCCACTTGGTTTCTGTAATCCCATGATGGGTGAGTTGCATGGACTGCCCATCATCTCCTTCAGGATTCCCTGATGAATCATGGAGTCGATTACAGGTTTAATCCCTGCCATCGTCTCAGGTGACAGATTATACTGGGCGTTCTCGGAAACTCAACATTTTGCTTAACCTGGATCTTAACTGGCTCAACACCTCTGATCAATCCAATCTCTTCTCCTGTAAAAACGCAGACATCCAATGAAACAGTCTTAGGTCAAGTGGAAGCTCTTCCACTGTTAACACAGGATACATCTCTATGCACAAATGCTGATTTGCAACCTTGAAGGTGGCATCATCATTATTTGTCTGTAATTCCACTCCCTTGGGCGTGCAATAGATGGTACAATTCAGTTTGATCACGTCCTAGCAAACAGACTGGACTTGAGTCGCACACCACAAACTGGTGTCGATCTCGGAAAGTTCCTATTCTCACAGGAATCGGCTCGGTCAATGGGTTAGTCATTTTCTTATTCGCCACTCCTACTACTTTGATTGATTGCCCCGAGAGGGGTAGGTTGGGAACTACTGCAGATCTCAGAGTAGAACGGGTAGCACCAGTAACAACCAAAAAGGTGGTGGGATGACCGTCAACATCCGCCTCTACAAACGGTCCCCTCTGGTCTACCTCTAAGACATCCAAGAGTGCAGTTGTCCTCCCCCCTCAGGCACCGTCATTTCAACGGGTCTGAGCTATACTCATCACAACCCTCAAAAAGGGGCATATGCTGGAACGTTCGATTTCCCTGTGGAATTCTCGGAGGTTGCGGAACTTGCACCTGCGGGCACAATGTCCCCCCTTGCATGGACCTAGGTCTCGTCACTGTATTGACGACCTCAGATACCTGCACCGTCTCTTCCTCTTGTTGTACTTGGTTCGCTGGATTCAATCTACACTCGCGCTCCCAATGCCCGATCTTGTGACAAAGGTGACACGCAGTGGTCTTTTTCAGTGTTGCCACACCCATCCCTGTCTTGGGGTCTATAGGTTTCCCCCTTCCAAGACCCTGCACATTCTGGGTCCCTCCTTGATTGTTTCCCTGTCTTCTCCCTAGCCTCCCTCCACTTGGCTGCGTCTGAACTTCCCTGTCAGCGTTTTGCATTTGGACCAGCATTAGCTTATCCTTAAGCTTCCTGTGTTTTGAGTCCACTTCGTCGCTGCAGTACCTGGCGTACCGCAGTATTTCGTCTACCGACTTGTTCTGCCAGCAGATCAAATGCTGCTGAATCATGAAACTGATTTCTGGTCTCAGACCCAAGACGAACTTGGAAACGAACTGTCCCATATCTTTGGGGTCTAACGTGTCTAGCCCACTGTACTGCTTAAAGGCTTGCAAGAGCCTCTCATAATACTCATGTACGGACTCCTTTGGTTCCTGGACAGTTCGGTCTATCTTAACCCAATCAATGTCTTGTGGTGAGATTTTGGATTTCAGCCATGTAATTACTTGCTCAAACTTTTTCATCACAATTGGTGAAGGACCATAGGTAGCAGAATCCCTGTCTGGTTCGGAAGTCGGCCAATCAACTGCAACTTTACAAGCTGCCCACAAATCACTTGGTACTACGATATCAAACAATGTTCAGAGCAACCCACAACACCTTCGAGATTTTAACAAACCGGTCGACCTGCTTGTACCACTCGACGGCTTCTCCCTCAGCAGAGGGAATTCGTTCGTAAACGCTGCCAAATCACTTCTACTCCAAGGCACATGCACATACGCTCCGTTTTGTACCTCTCTCAAAGGGTAATTCTCCACTCCTATCATCCCCCCCCCCCTGGAGGCGGTGTCTCTCCTATGTTCCTTTTGGTGCTCTTCTTTTTGGACCATCTTTCCTCCCACTTGTCAAGCATGCCCCATGCGCGTATCCCTACAATCAATTCTCGAATGTGAGTTTCCAACCCTATGACTCTTCTCTTCCAATTCCTGGTCACTGTACTGCAATCTGTGACTTCCTTGCAACATCTTTGTTTTGGACAGATCCACCTCATATCTTCTTGCCAAGTCTGTCAGTTTCTCATGTGCTGACCTCGCCTTACGTTTTACATCCTTTGCTACAAACAGCAACTCGTCTGGTTCATAAAGCTCCACTCTTTCCAAAGGCAGGTTCCCGTTAATTGTCTCGTCTACCTTCGCTTTTAACCTCATCACATCCAACATCTTTGCTCTTATAGCAGTTTTAAGGGTTCCTCGACTTGATGCACCACTCGACTCTCCATTCTCACTGATCTGGTCCCCACATCGATTCCCTTCCACTATATTCCCTAGGACTGGTCGGCTTCCTGTACTCCCGCGATCCCAGTCTCCAGTCATCCTATCATCAGGGCTTCTCACTGGTGGTTCCCACATCCTCATCAGATCTTGAATCAGCCAGAGACCTTGGTCTCACCGTTCTTACATCTCCCTGTCCTCTAGAGGAGTCTGCAGTGACTGGCGAAGGCGTACTTGATTCTAGGGGTCTCGGAAGGTGACCCATTCCACTCACTAGGCCACTCCCTCCTGAGCCAGTCCCTTCTCCTGCTACTGACCGTGCTAGACTTCCATTTCCTACCTGATCTGGGTCATATACTGACACTATGGGGCCGATGGTAACCGGCACTGTAAGAGCGTCCGGTAGCCTTGTGACAACCGTAACTCCATTAGCTTCGGTGCTTGCTGGTGTCTGTGTTCCCATCCCTTCCGTTCCTGTTGAGATTCTTCCGACTACTCTTGCACTAGGTTGAGTCTGCGATTCTCCAGTTCCCTCTGTTGATCTTACCCTTCCCTCTACGGAATCTGGATTATATGGAGGTGGTCTTTCTGATAGTAATCTATCTAGCAAGCTATCATCTATGTCACTATCATCTTCCTCACCAAACTTCTTCTGGGCATCTCCTACTTTTACTATCAACGGGAATAGCCTATCCCCTTCAATAGTTTCCACCCTCCATCTCTTCTCCAATGCGTCCCATCGCGCATCTTGGAACGCCCTAATTGACTTTTTCACCCTTACCGGACTTTGGTCTCTTTTCCTGTCATGTGGTGCTCTCATCCATGCATGTAGCGCCTCAAACTGTGTTGGTCTGGGTAAAGGTCGCAATGAAGACATCACTGTTTTCAATTGGTACAACACTTCCAACCTGAAAGTGCCATAACGCGGAAAAGCCAATTCTCCCTCTTTTTCAGTCATTTTATGCCAATTTTAGCCAAATTATAGTATGCAACCCCACCTTCGTAGCCATATAATGGGCTGGGGTATCCTCGGGTGGAGCTTCTTCTCCTCCCCGAGTTACCACTCTATCTCCTCTACACAGGTCTCGTAAAACTTTAAAACATTTCATGATGAAATCAACTTTTCTTCACTTGTTTTCGCTCGACTTCCTGATGACACTCCACCAATACCAGCGTGGCTTCACACCAACCAACCTATCGCAGCGCGGCACTCTTTGATGTCTCTTCCCCCTCATGCAGCAGTTCCCCTCCTTTACAACTCATCTCTCTCACACTCACGCGTCTCACTCATACACTGAAATAACGGTCTGTCCACAAAACGACCGGACAATCTCACGGAATTGTCGACCTCAACTCTGGCAATCGTCTGTCCACGAAATGACGGACAATTGCCCCAGACTATCTGTCCACGAATGGCCAGACAGTCATGTATTTAATCGATAGGATCCAATCACTCAATGTTCCACATGCAGTAACCCACGACCTGCGTCGGTTACTCACGCACTCACACACACGTTTCCCTATCACCGGTGGGTTAGTCAACAACGTCTCATGACTCCCACAATCACTGGTCAGACAATGTCAACTCTGGGTGTCTTCTACACCACAATCTCTTATCCCGGGATAACGATAAATCAATCTCATGGACCGCACGTGTTTGGCCCGAAACCACAATCACTCAACTCTCATTCCAACTCCGCAAGACATCACACAATCAAAACACCGCAATCTAACAGACATACATCCCTGTTCATACTCACTCCATTACAAACTGATGTTTCCGCCACACCGTCACTCGCCGTCTGTTTCCATCAGACGCAGTCGTCCTCCGCTCACAGTCCACTGGATAACCATCACTTGGGCTTCTATGGGGACTCAAGGACTACCCTTCTCTACGTCTCCCCTTGCTACAGAGGTAACCATCCTCTCGCTACCAACTGATAACGCCGGATTCCACTATATAAGTTTACTAGGAACCCTTGGTTGACTGGACCTTTATTACCTGCTGAGAAGTGTGAAGGGGAGAAACAATACATTCGTACCAACCCCGCATGAACCAATTATATAGAACTCGAAAAGATCACGGACTCCGAATTCCAATTTTTGGGGTTTATTACAAAACCAAAAATAACTGAACATACAAACACCTCAGAACGAGGTTGTAAAAATACATAGGCAATAATACAAAGTCCATCCTACAAACCAATCTAATCCGATACAACAAAGAAAATAAGCAATTCCAAAAATACTAAACAGGCAATAACTGCACCAACATCTATATTAGTCTTCATTAGTGGCTGTGCTGGAAATCCGTTAATCTATCCCTACAGTGGCATTTTCCCAAGCAAGATCAAGAAAAGGTGTCAGCTCGTGAAGTCTTCCTAAGAAGTACACTCACGTTGTAAAGGTCAGTAGCCCAGATTACAAAATCGTTCTAAGTCTTCATTCTAAGAATCGATCCCTTCCTTCTACCCCTCTAACGGCTCTCTGCTAACTCATCCCTCGGGGCACTGTCCCTAATACAAAATGCACAATTGATACACGCCCCTGAAACACCTCCCCTGGCCAGGCACCTCCCGTAGGTAATTTTCCACCAAACTTGTACTCGGTCCAGCGACAGTTGGTGTGTCCTTGGGTCTCAGGCTACTTCAGCGAGAAACAATATCGGCTCCCAATTATCGCCATTCCTGAATACTTTGTAACAGGTCTCCTCCGTACCCAACTCCTAAACAAAGGCATTTATTCTAACTAACGAGGACGATGTCCTTGCACCTGCAACGAGAACATGAGAACAGAACAACCTTGCACGCACATGAATTTCGCTGACTACCTCCAAATGAGAGCTTTACCAGGGGAAAATGCATTTAGGCCTACACAAACCAGCTAACATAAGAAAACGAATAGGCCTTTCTTAGCACGAAAGGGCAAATACTCCATCTAGGCCTTTAACATCAAATTAACACATTTAAAATATTACATCTGCAAGCACTACATTTCAACACATTTAAACACAATTAATCACCTATACGTGTGCAACTTCAATCATGATGCACGTTTAAATCTAATACATTACACATGAGCTACTTCATTAAGCATTTGCAATGAACATCGAGAGTTACATAATTCCCTCTAAATGCCATTTTACGTTTCTTGAATGGCACAACTCATCCTAACATTTCGTTTACCGCTGATTATTACAACACAGGTTCTAACTAAGATTAACACACAAGAATATATGCGGGTACTGACTATTCGTGAATATAATGTACCCCTAAAATTTTCAGAATATCACTGCGCTCCATCAGGAGTGAGGGGGGAGGACATCAAGGCTTTTATAGTAGCTAAAGGCCAGTGGTCTCTGGGAATAGACAGAGGAAATGTTGGTTAAAGATATTCAAAGGGCGATGATGTCAGTGTCCTATAGCAATGATGCGATGATATATAAAAAAAAAATTAATAAAATTATGTTTAAAAAAAAAAGATATTCAAAGGGTGCACCGGGATCGTTTTAAAAAATCCCCAAGCTAAAGTAAGCCGCAGAAAATCCTGGTGAACTTCCTCACTTACTCCATTAAAGAGAGCATTCTGAGTAATGCGCTGAAAACGAAATCCCTAAAAGCAGACATACAGTTTCACAGATAAAACTATATAACTCAGAAACAATTATGTATGGAAATCGGGGTTCACTGATTATTTGTCATTTCTCCATCACCAATTAAAGTGTCCTGAATTGTTTTGCCCTAATAAAATCATTGTTTATCACACTTCAGAATTACAAAAAAGTGCTTTCCTAGCTGCTTATTTATTTTGAAATATTTGTACTGTTCATTTATAGGTATTTACATTGTATTGTGTGTTATGAAAAAGACATCCTACTGTCTTTTCTTTCACAGCAGCAAGATTACTACCTAGTTGACTTTTAAAATCCTTTCATTTTACAGTCAGAGAAAGAAAAGTAAACACCAGTCTCCATGGTTAAAGAATAAACAGCAATTTGTGAGATGGCTATCCTGACATATGACCTCTATCTTTGAATGCACAGCAAATGTGACAAAATATAAAGTCATATTTAATGCTCATTCACCTTTAGGACTCCAGCTTAGTAATTTAAAAGGTGCTGCAGCACCCCCACACCTCTACTTCTCCTGTCTATGGATCTGGGATGACCAGGGCTGCAACAGAGCAGGGACAGGAGCTGCTTCGGTGCAGAACAGCACCTGCCACTTGGGAAGCAACCCTTTAACAGATCAGTTCCCCTCCACTGTGCTGCATGTGTCAGCAACTTCAGATGCTGAGAACCATGGTATATGATCATGTGAGGTCATCAACAGAAATCCTCAGAAAACTATGTTTTGCAGAATGCTGTGTGCATGCAGGCCCGGTCCATTTTTTTTGCAGACTGGCCGAGAAGTGTGGCATGATGGCCTTCCCTCCTCGCACATTTTAGAGTCTTCTTCCCTTCAGGAAATCAATAAATATTGTGTATTGACTCACTGGACTTCTTCTGGGAACAGGGATTCCATTAGCACCATCTAGAGCCGGATCCACTCATGATGACAGATCCCGTTTCCTATGATGTCCTATGTTCTCAAGCGACAGCATGCACCAAAGACTTTTATACAAGTAAGTTCAACTTGCAAGTGTAGATTACTTAATTAATGAGTGCAAGCTATCTTAAATTAATTTATAGATGTGGAATATTAGCCCAGTATGGTATAATATTATCCATGGGTACATTTCATATCAGGGAGTGAGCATTCCAAAGCTCAGATGCCCTAGAACAGCGTTTCTCAAACTGTTGGTCACGACTCACTCATGGGTCTCCAGCCAAATTTTAGTTGAATGCGAAAAAGCACTACATAAAGATGCCTTTACATTTTGTATTTATCTTGTCACATTTGCTGTGCTTCAAAGACAGAGGTCAAATGGCAGGCTCTGTCTCCTGACAAATTGCTTCTTATTTTTTTGACATGGGGATTGGGGTTTACTTTTCGTTCTCTGACCACAAAGTGAGAGGAGTTTCTAAAGTGAACTATGTGACAATCTTGATGGGGTACAGGAAGTTTGAAAGGAAAGGGTGCAGGATGTAATTTATTTTGTCACACAACAAAACGTAAATACTTGTAAATGAACTGTACGCATTTAATAATGTATCATCGGTTAGAAAAGCTAAATTGAAGCACATTTTATTGTGATTCTGAAGTGTGATGCAATAAGAATTTTGCTAAGATCAAAGCAAATCAAGATACTTTTATTTGGTGATGCTCAAATGATAAATATTCACTGTAACCAGATTTCCACGCACCAATATATGTGTGCTATATACTTCTCTCAGTAAAACTTTATATCTGTGCAAATTTAGAGGACATTTTAATGGAAAATGTGCTGTCTCTAAATGACAGTGCGCTACCGCGCGATGCTTTAGTAATATATTTGCGACAGTGTGCTCGAACATGCACCACCAACTATATAATACACCCTTATCACTCTCCTGCTGAATACATTTGCTACCCTTTGTGTGAAGCTAGGATTTTTCACAATCCCAATGACTTCGGTGATGTAACATTGATGTCAGCACCCCATATCTGAAAATTGTTTCAGCACCACTGGTGCAAAGGTGCTGAACTATTTCCCCATGTCTAGTTTTAAAAAAAACCCTTGCAAGCATTCTCAAGCAAGATCCGGGTGAAACTTCCAGTATTCTTTGCTGTTTAACCTCACAAAGCCATTTCAGCAGAGAATGTGCTCACTATATGTGATTCTACACAATCATCCCACTTGTATATGACTTTCACACATAAATTGAGAAATATGGATGTAGCCTATTGGCCAGAGCTGCCAACTTTGGATCTGGTGAACCAGGTTTGAGCCCTGGCATTGGCTCTGGGCATCTCACGTAATCTACTGTGCTTAAAATGAAATGACCATATATAATGTAATCTGGTGGTCATGTAAAGCGTTCCAATGCCCTTGGGCAGTGTTCATGCTATATATATATGTCCAAATGCACCACTGGGACTCTTTTTAACACAAAAATGGATATGAGGCTTTACCCCATGCTCTGCTGCAGAAGGGGTTTTTCAAATTTGCAAAAATCACTGGTAACACCACCAAGATTTTTCAGAAGCCTTCAGATTTTAGTAAACAGATTCTTCAGGCCAGCACCCAACTCTGAAAATTGTTCCAGCACTCGTGCAATTCACCATCTGCCAACTTTTTTGGCATATTGAAGAGTGTGTTCAATGTGATGACATTTACAAACACTTGCTGTTAAAGAGGAACACAAAACATTGTACAGAGTATCTTATTTTGGGAATTTGAAGCATTTTGAAAGCATGTCTACAACTACATTAAACAATCACCCCCGCCGCGTGTGTCAAAGCTAGGTGGGTTGCAAAAGTTTGTTCCTCCATAAATTTGGTCATAGTTTGAAAAAGTTTGGGAAGCACTGCCATGGAAACTTTGGAAAACTCCACAAACTCATGAGCTTGTGAGTGTTCACAAGCTTCTCAATGACTCCTTGAAATTGATACAGATAGAGTTCTTTCACAGTCCAGGGTAAATTTGTTTCCAAGGTGGGATTGGGAAAGGGATACTTTCAATATTCATGTGGCTTTAAGGGAAGAGTCTTCTTCAAGGACATGTTAATTGACATCATAGATGCACCGACAAAAATCCCTAAAGTTTGTGGTGGTAGAAGCGCTCCATGTTAAATAAGGCAACTGTTGAGTGCACCACATGCAGGTTGCACCGGTATGTTCAAACGAAGGTGGGGCCTTACAGCCAAAGCATGCCCTAAAAAAAATCTGTGACAAACCCCAAAGCTGCAGCTGGCAACACATTAACCAACGGTGGACATCTAGGCACATTTCCATGTTAAATATTTGGAATACAGTGAGAGACACATTCTATAAGCTGTGCATGTCTATTTCTAAGACTTCAGTACCATTTTTGTGGCTTTACAAATTATTGAATAATGTAGAAGGTAGGAGTGTTCCACTTAGAGGTGGTTCATCTCATACTGGTGTCCTAAGTATGACTCTAAAGTTGTATGCCATTATGCCCATCTCAGGAATATGTGCAGTGTGTTTTACTAAACTAGGAAGTGTTGTAGATAGGGCTTGACAAAAAGTATCTTTACAGTGGCAAATACAAACCGGTCAACCTCTTGAATTAAAATGATGGGTGATGTGAAGTCTTTAAGAGGGGAATCCCATTAAGATGAATAGAAATTTGTCCATAGGTGTAGCGTGTTAACTTAAAGTCCACACACCCTACAGGATGGTGTAACAATGATTGTATGATGTAATCAATTATGTCATTTAACATGTCATGAGTAATGTAATATGTGAGATCATTAGCAGGATATGGTGAGGCGCAAGTTATAGTTGGCTCATTAAACTATATCTGGTGAATTTCAGTGAGTTTTTTGTTTTTAAATATTAGTTTTGACCTAATTTCAACATCCAACTACAACACCACTTTAACCATTGTTTTTGTTTAGTGAATATATATATATATATATATATATATATACACACACACACACACACACACATACATGCATATATATTTATTTTTCTTAAAATGTGTACATCTTACTTTGTATGGATGTGCGTATATATATCTACAGGTGTACATATATATACACATACATACAAACTTAGATTTAAACATTTTAAGCAAATATGAAGGCTAGTGCACTGCCTCAAACACTATTACGCATTGAAATGAGGCTGATAAACAAATGTGCATGAAAAGGGGCAGTGTCTTATGTTCTGTGTTGCCTCTTGGCATATTGTATAACTATAGTGATGTGGTGCATGAGCGTCCAGAACAAATCGAGCTGATGCATTGGCCCCAACTGTCCCCCATCTAGCAACGTTGCTGTCTGGGGCTGTATTGCCTATCAAGTTCACTGTCCACATCTGCCATGACACACTCTTAACTGCTTCTGTTTACAAAACAAATATGCTCACCCACAGATCAGATGCAGAATGACACTTCATGCCTGCACTGGAGGAGCACATCAGTGAAAGACAGAGCCACAGTTTTAAACCACTGCTCCATCTTTTGCTGTCAGCACAACTGGCTTATTAGGTCGAGCCTGGGCAGCGCATGCGCTCCTCTGCGAGGCATGCTGTATTCAGGTATGGACTTGAAGGTCCGCCCATATTTTTCATTGGCTTGTGTCATTGCCCACTGTAAACTGTGGCTTTTCATTGGTCAATAGGCTTAGTAGTCCCTCCTTAGTACCGCCTTGTCTTATTCTGTAACCTCCCATGAGGACACCCCCTGTTACGTGTTTTGTTACTCAGTAGGCGTCAATTACAGCCTCCAAGCACTATTTTCTCAAATAGCTTTGTCCTGCCGTTTGCAGGCAGGACACGCTCTCTCAACGCTTTTTAAAAAAGAATCTTTATAGCACAGTCACAAACGCATTTGTAATGCAATAGGTCTCGCATTTGCGAGAGTTTAAGCTATTGGCATTGTGTAAATGACAATGCCTATTTATTTGTTTTTAAAAACACAAAAATATAAGGCATTGTCATTTGCACTGCCAATAGCTCAAACGCTCGTAAATGCGAGACCTATTGCATTGCAAATGCTTGTTTTTTTAAGAGTGGGTAGTTGGCCCTATTACAAGTAAATTAACTCCTATGACACGTGAAATATTGTGGACAGGAGATCGGTCATGTTTACAACTAAGCAACCCATCCGCCAAACTCTAAATCAGGCTGATTACACATGCTCAAAGGGAACGTAATGAAAGATGGAAGAAAGTAATTTTCAGGTACATGGCCTTGTTGATTTGGTTGCAGACATTCTTATCAACTCCCTACTTATACAGTGCAAAATGAGACCATTCACAAAACTGTGATAAAGAGGGACACTTGCGTTCTCATCAATAAACACCACCAGTATAATTTGCACTGTCAGCTTTCATACCACAGAAGTCCCTTTGCTATTTCCGGTTCCTCAATTGGCCACTCCATAACTCTCTGCAACCATGGTCGTCGGTTCTGCTGCAAGGTGAAATGTCTGGTAAGGAGCTACTCCCAAGGAATCCAGATCTGACAATCATACGTTTCATTCAAGTATAAGATAGATGTAATGTAAATATGATCTCTCACATCACTAATATGGCAAGGACAATTCAAAATCAGTCTTTAAAATCAGTCTCACCATCTTCCACCACATACAGATATCATACCAACCTACTTCATATTTCTACCTTTTACATTTCTAAAAGAGTCAGGGGTTGTCTTCCTTTTTTATATGAGAACTATTCTCTGCATCTTTGACTCCTTTCCATTCCACCAGTAGCCGAAGATAGCTAGCTGGCTTTCCCAACTCCTGTTCTTTGTTAGGTCATTCCTTGGCTGCCACAATGGGGTTGTCAACAAGTTCTTTATGAGCAATATTGCCCGACTCCCAACACCTGTTCTCCTATGTTCATGTTCTGCTATGTCCACTCTAAGCCCAATACAAAATTTAAATTCTTAGAAATGACTCCTAAGTATTTTATTTTTTAAATGTTAACTTTAAAGACGTGTTTTAGATTAAGTTTTTTATGCTTAATTATTTTTAGTCAGTGTACATTTTTAGGTTTCGCCTTACATAGCACTGACTAGAATCCCCTTGAGGTGAATCTATTGCTGTGTTTTCAAAAGTGCTCCTTGCATGTGGTCAAGAAAAAAACAAAGTACCTTATTGATATGCAAGTGAAAGAAACCTCAAAAGGAAAAACCGTAATCCTCTTAGCCTTTCTATCAAGGGAAAAGCCACAAAATCCCAAAAAGGAAATCCTCTGACAGAAGGGGAAGCTGTACTAGAGTCACAGCTTCTACCATGAACCACAACCCCAAATTCCTGAGAGCACCAACTACTGCCCAATGATCCACTCCACTCTCTCCTAATAGCACACACATTAGGCAATGTTGCTTTCCCTCTTGCCTCGACTTATTCACATTTAGCTTCTCTCCCCTCACTCCTGAAGAACTTCCTCTTTACCCCTCCCCTATCTCCATATTCACTAGCATCCTCTCTTTGCCCAATGCCATGTGGAGGGCTTCAGTCCAGGTGAACACTGGAGAGCAGCAAAGGACCTGGAGAAAAACCAGAGAGAGTCGGTAATGTAAGTGTGAAAAATATTCATGGTGTGTTGGTGTGTGTGTGTGTGTGCATGTGTGTATATTTCTGTGTGTGTGTACATGTGTGTGAGCATATATACATGTCTGAGGAGTGTGATGTGTCCACTGTCAACCCTGGAGAAATGCTGTCCATCTCTCAATGGTGGTAATTCTCAACACCTTATGGGCATCAATAGGATGATGAGCATTACCCACAATGGTGAAAAGAGACCCTTTGTATAATGGTGGCAATTCTTGGCAACCTATGGACATCTATAAGATGTTGGCCCTGGCATAATGGTTTTAATTCCTTGGATATTGTGGGCATCCATGGCATGATGTTGAGTATCTCTTAATTCTAGTACTGACAGAATGGTGATCATTATTGGCTTACTGTGCACATCCATGGCTTAGAGGGTATAATGGTAGTCCTGGTTGTAATTCTTGGCATATTGTAGGCAACTACTGCATTTCTGTGCCAACCATGGCATAATGTTCACCTTGGCATATTGGTGGTGATTCCCGTCATATTGTGGGCATGCATGACACAGTGGTAGGACTGGCCACCACTTTTGGTTGTGGCCATTGCCCACTGGTGAAACGTCTTTACATATTGTGGACATCTACACCATTAACAACTGGTATAATTCTGGCCTCTACGTTATGGTGGTAATTTGTGAATATTGTGGGCATTCATAGGATGATGGTGCCCACATTATCATAATGGGGGCCCTTACTTAATGGCAGTAATTCTTGGCAGCCAGTGGCGGCTAGCAGGGAATGGTGGCGGGGGTGAGGGTGTTAGAAAAAAAAGACTTACATGTTTGTTGCCAATCACCAGCTGCCATCCTCTGCTCTTCCTCGATCCCGGCAGCACCCAGGCTTCCAGACTCTCCTAAGCCAATCACGATGCTGCTGTCAGCATGACAGCAGTGTCGTGTTTGGACTGAATGCTGCGGTTCAGCGTTCAGACAGGGAGTGGGAGCCTGTGCATGTTCCCCACCCAGGCTGTGTATTACAACCGTGTGGAGAACATGCTAAGTGCGCAGGACTGTTAGGCCGGCCCAAGACGGCCGGTCAAACCGTCATGCGCACTTAGGCGCACCATCCACTCCTCCCTCTGAAAGGAGCCCAGCCCCTTCCCGCCTTAACCTGGCTCCAGTCCGTTATACTACAAATAAATAGATAATAACGTTCAGGTATTATCATTTTATTTTTCCTTTACACTGCTCATAGAGCAGTGGGCGATGCTCCTCCTCCTTAGCGGAGGAGTCGCTGCTGGGTTACATAGGTCTCTATGTGTGTCACACATCCTCTAGGAAACAGGCCTAGTTTCCCATCTCCCAGTGAAATAAGAGCTGAAAAGCAAGCAATAAGTACATTTCAACACCAAAAAAATAGTGGACCATCCATGAGATGTTCATTTTAACTGCAGAAGACAGGTCTTTTTTCTTATCCCAGCCCTGCTTTGGTGTTTATTTAGGGAATAGATCTAATTTGCCAACATTTGCAATTTGATGCAGAAATATATAGGTCTTTTCTGCGCCAAAAGATTTGGGGGGGGTTCTCCCTTTTTATTTTCTGATTAATGTTGAATTTATGAAATACTGGGCATCAATCACAACGGAATTAAGTGGCATATTGGGGTGGGAGGTGCCCCTTAGTCCGCTTGTTCTTCTATTGGGGGTGATGGAGGTAATGGACGGCTCCCGAGCCGACAAGTTGTTTCTAGGAACAGCCATGTTGATTGTTAAAAAAGACATTGCAGTGGCCTGGAAAGACCCAAAGTCTCCTTCTATTTCGAAATGGCGGAGGGGAGTTGATTGGTGTGCTATCCAAGAAAAAGCGGTTTATGAGGTGATCCAGCGCGGCTAATATAAACTTCTCCTTTGGACACGAATCCAGGTAAAATCATTCACATCTACCATACTATATGACGGTGGGGCCCATAACACCGCATACCATACACTCACTCAGTTGTTCCCTGGATCACATCCACTTTCACTAAGGAGAAGAATGATTTGCTGGAGGAACGGAATACCTTATTAAAGTTAACAGAATATTACCTTAAACATCATACATAATCAGTTTAAACCTGTCGGTTCCAAGACATCAAGGTATTCCGCTCTTTGGTCGATGGACCAACTAGTAGAATAAGTTGATGGTGATTAAGACCAGCTCAATCACATTTAAAACCGGTTAATTATTACACTTATTATTGAGTTGAAGAACCACAGACTCGTTGTTTTAATTAGAATAAAATGTTATCTATTTTCTTAAGTGCATGAGTGAGATTCCAGTTTATTAGTCATTCTAGTACATTTCAATAGCATATAAGAAATTAATTTTATAAAGAATTTTATGCATACCCCTTTTTGATGCAGATTGAAAAAGATTCACCAAAGCAGATAAGTTGTGGATCACAGCATGGAACTCCCAAAACTCCCGCTAAAGGCCTCCTCGACGGATCTCCCATACAGGTTTCCCGCATCGGTCTCGTTCCTTTTCCCAGTCAAGTTTAAAGTACAAAAGATTAATTCTACAAAGGAAAACGGCCTATAGGAAATAGCAGCGGCTTCTTCAGCATCAACGCTCAGTGCTCAAAAATATGCAGGAACAACGCTCCTCCTACTTAAGAGTAGGTCCTCTTATACCCTACTACTAGCTTACTAAACAAAAAGTTGCAATGTTTGGGGGCGAGAATCACGCTAATTGGTCCATTGGAGGGGTGGCAAGAATCACCTCATTGCCCTCCTTGTTCAAACTGGTTTTGGAATAGTTTAAAGGATTGTACTTTCTCATGACCTTTGGGTAAATGCAGTCCCAATTGACAGTCCGTAATGTTACTTTTTGATGGTCACAATTTGGTCAGTCCATTGTTACTTCATACTTGTTTTTATTCGATTCTCACGGATACGTGCTGAGTCTTTCTTGGCGCTCTCCTCATGTTAGGTCGTTACAACCTGGACATCTCTCACTCGGGGCTCGAGCTGCACCCACGTGGTTTAGCTCCATTGCTTTCTTCCGCTTAGAGGCCATCTTTGTTTCTGCGCATGACCTCATCTGCCTCGGCAGCCATTTTCGCAACCTGGCCTAATAGGCCCGAACGAACTATCATAAAAACAAACAATCATAATTAAAATAAAGAAAATAAGCCTTTCTGTTTACCACCCGTCATTCTAAGAACCCGTGTTAGGTGTTACCTAGCAGAAGCGACATTTAAAGCTATTTTTACTTACCATCCACATTCTTTGCCACAATACAATTTTACTACATAGCACAAATCATGCGATTTTGCTCTAATTAGTATGCAAATCACTATATTAATATTAGTTCACTTTACAATTGTAAATAAGTTAGTTTTGCACATAAATAGCAATTACCATTTGTAAAAATGTTTACCAAGGGTGCATCTTGTTGGTTATTTTATCAAACAATTAGTACCATTAATATATTATTTTTATTTTAGGGGGTTTCAAAATTATTTCATTTACCTTGCTCCATCAACTCCCCCTTTGGTGATTTTTAATATCACCACAAAAACCATGTAATACCAATTTTCAAATAAATGTTTCTTGTCCATTTGCTTTGGTTAGTTCACACAACAGTGTCTCTCATCTTGTCTTTTTGATCTCTTGTATATACTCTTTTAGTTCTTCCAATTCTATTTCTCCCATTTCTCGTTCTTTCTTTTTCTCATTTTCTCTTTTTATTCTATTTTGTGTTTTTCTCCTTCTAATACACATATATGCTAATTTTACTGACATCATTACCATTATTACCACTGTTACTGATATTAGTATTTTCCCAATAAGAGAACCACCTATCTCTGTAAACCATTTCTGTATTGAGGAAAAACTCTTACCAAGTTTCTCCCAGGCACCTTCAACCTCCAGTGGAGCAATTTCTTTGTGCAAATCAGTAATATTCTTTATATACTTCTGTATATTTTCACTTTTATCTGGAATGTAAGTGCAGCAATGTTGGACTTTCAACATTCCACAGACTCCACCCTCTTTTGCCAAAAGAATGTCAAGGGCAAGTCGATTTTGCATCACCATAGCTCTCATGGCAACCATTTCGGTATTTACCATCAAGAACCCTCCAGCAGTATTCGTTGATAAACGATCTACTACTGTGGACAGTTTCCGTATCTTAAATGCATTCAAAGATATACCCACTGCTGGTATCAATGCTCCAAAAATGTCACCTACTATTTCTGAAAAACTTTCCCTCCTTCTACGTGTTAATGTTTTATCTATCTCATGTATTCCTTTTTCTCCTCTCTCCACATGAAAAATCTTTGGAAAGACCAGACCTAAATAACATGATCCATACCAGTGGTCCGGCAACCTATAATAAGCTCTACTCCCACATATATAATAGATCCCAGGAAATATTGGATCTTTTCCTCCTTTAAATCCCCATCCTCCTAGAATTTTATATGTATCTCGGCATTCACTGGAACCTACAAAATAATTATCATACATAGTCTTATTTCTACTAATACACAACTTTCCCTGTTGGGGCCAATCTAAAGTCATAGCTGCATTTGTCTCTCCTTTGTCATTATTTCTCTCTCCAAATGCCCAAAGTGGTGTTTTTGTCTTTTCTTCTATTACTTTTCTTTGAAACTTAACTCTTCTGTTTTCTACCATCTCTAAGAAAACCTTTTCTTCTTTCTTTATTTCACAGGTAAGATTGTGTCTATCTACATCCTCTAATGTGAAGTCTTTATTTTCTAGGAAAACTTCACCAAACATTTTTCCTTCTTTCACCTTGTTTAGTTCAGGAATTATAGGAATCTTCGCAAAAACAGTGTTTATGTCAGTGTAATAATATTCTAATCTACCCGTTTTATAAAATAAACTTGCCAACACGCTACATGTTATCCCATACGTCAAAGGAAGGTGATGATAAGTTACACCTTCTGTGACAGACGCAGGTAATTGCATACAGACCTAACAATCCCTCACATCCATTGTCTCCACATATTCATACAATAATTTCGTGAAGACATTCTTGGAGAAGTCAGTTATAGACTTATCCTTATGCAAATCAGTACTATCTATTAATGTCGCAATATTCTGTGTGTTAGCTTCTTTGTCCTTTTTCGTGTTATTCCCTAATATGGACGTTTCCTCTATGGCTAACCTAATTGGAATTGTTATTGCTAAAATTAGCCAGATAAACATTAATAAACCTGTACAAAAGAAACACATTCTACACCATCTACGCAAAAACTCACATCTAGATTTTCTAGCCTCTGTGCCTACCATTCTGTTCTATTACTTAGCTATATATATATATATATATATATATATATATATATATATATATATATATATATATATACACATACACACACAGAAAATGTGTCACCACACCTCAGAATGACGTCTCAGCCACTCTACCCCTTTTACTTTGTCTCGTTTGGTGCTTTCTTCAGTTCTTTTTCAGAACTCTTTCTCGTCTCGTTCAGATTTTTGTGTCCAGTCAGAGTTTCTCTTTTCTTGTTCTCAAGTTTGTTGTACTTCACTCTCACCCATTGGTTTACAGCTTTCGTCTGGGCTCTCGTGAGTATTATCCTCTTCTTTGATGTCTGTCAATGCGATGTATAGCCACTCAGGTGACTTCTATTTCAAATTAGGTCTTTTCACTCTTTGCTTTCTGCAATTGTTTTCCTTTTTGACTTGTTATCTCATTTACTTGTTCCGCATCATCTCTGTTCAAATTTATTATCTTGTATCTCAGTCTTTTGACTTCATGGGGCCAATTGTCTCCTTTTCTTGGCCTTTTGGTTCACTTTCCTTTTCCTCTCGTTCAGTTCTCCAAGTCCTTTTTCTTGGTCCTAGTCTCTGCTTTCTTTCTTCTTCACTTTCTTCTGATTCTGTTTCAGATCTTACTTCACTTCCTCTAACTTTGAACTTTATGATTTCTGTTTCATTCTCCGAATCTGATCCTTCTTGTAGCTCTCCTGTTTGGTCGCTTGATTCTATCCCTCCTCGATTGTCTTCCGAATTTTTATTAATCTTTCTGTCAAAGTCTAAATTTCCCTGTATTTCTTCAAAATGTTGATCTGTCCCTACTACTCCTCGAGTTTCTTCTGCTTCTTCCTCTATCTCTCTATCTGTATCTAAATCTCCCTCAGTTAGTTCGACTATTTCTGGGGGAATTTTCCCATAACTTGTACTTGGTTGTTCACCATCACAGTCTCTTGGTTCAGTTTCTTCGTTTATAATGTCAGTGTGTAATTTTCTCCTTTGTCTTTCATCAATTTCCGGTTGGTCTGTTTCAGATGCTGAACTGGTATCTGATATTTCCAGATGTCGACTTACAGGTCGATCTTCAAAATCTGGATTTTCAATCAGTTCAGGTTCATCTTCAGTTGTAAAACTTGTATTTTGTTCTTCCAGATGTCGACTTTCAGGTCGAGCTTCAAGATCTGGAACTCTGATAGTGTGACTGGCATGCACCCAGTTTTTCACTCCTGCACATTTGACAGCAGTTGTTGTCACCAGGATCACTTGACGTGGCTTATCCCAGCGAGGAACCAAACAGTTTCTTCTTCTGTGGACTTTTATGCATACCCAGTCTCCTGGATTCAAATCATGAGCTGGTTTTCTTTCAAGAGTGGTCGCATCCGGTCCAACCTGATGAAACACAGAATGTACCACATCAGCCAATCCTTTGAAATAGTCCAATACGAGATCATCAGTTATAGTCAGCAGTTTGTTGACAGGTACATGTGCTTGTCTCATTGCTCGTACCAATATTATTTCATGAGGACTTAGACCTGTTTTTCTGTCAGGTATGCTTCTGATAGTCATCAGTACCAATGGTAGGGCATCAGGCCATTTGAGTCCTGTGGCTGGACACATTTTCCCTAACCTATTCTTTATTGTTCCATTCACCTGTTCTACTACTCCAGAAGCCTCTGGTCTGTAAGCACAGTGTAATTTGTGTTGTATGTCAAGAACTTCACATATCAATTGGATCAGTTCATTTTGGAAATGTGATCCTCTATCTGTTTCAATCGTTACTGGAAAACCATATCTTGGAATGAATTCTCTCAGCAGGAGCTTAGCTACAGTAATTCCATCATTCCTTCTTGTCGGATAGGCTTCCACCCAACGAGAAAACAAACAAACGACCACAAGAACATACTTCAGTCTATTGCTTGGGGGCATTTCAATAAAATCTAGTTGCATTCTAGTAAAAGGACCTCCTTCCCATCCTATTGTTCCTAGACTCACTACTGTTTTTCTTCCTGGATTTATCTGTTGGCATGTAAGACATCTTTGACAAAGACTCTCAGCTATAGCTCTGAATTTTGGGTTGTACCAAGTTTGTCTGAAAAGTCTAATCATGGCATCCCTACCAATATGAGCTTGTCCATGGTACATCCGTGCCATGTTAGAAATCATGCTATCAGGCATAACTTGTCTTTCGTCTCTATAAACCCAAACGTCATCTTCCTCTCTTTGTCTGCAACCTGCTTTTATCCAACCATCTTTCTCTTCTTCATTTGCCTCTTCCTGTAATTGTCTTACCTCGTCCCATGTTTCGACAATGTTAGTAAATAATAATGGACATGAAACATTTTCTTTTTCTCTCCTCCCGTTTAATGAAACCATGTTTCTGGCACAGTATTGGGCTATTTCGTCTGCATACTTGTTACCCACTGCAATATAATCTTCCCCATTTTTGTGTGCGGCACACTTCACCACTGCAATCTGTTTCGGCAGCTGTATCGCCTCAAGCAATTTCTTCACAAACTCACCGTTCCTAATTGGAGTCCCTGCAGACGTCAAGAAACCTCTCTGAGACCAGATCTGTCCAAAATCGTGGACCACTCCAAAGCCATACTGGCTATCAGTGATCACCGTAATTTGGACATTCTTTCCCAGTTTCCACGCCTGAATCAGAGCAATCAACTCAGCTACTTGGGCTGAACGTATCCCTCTCAAACAGGATGCTTCCATTATGGCAGCTACTGTACATACAGCATACGCAGCACTTACAACTTCTTCATTCGTCCTCCGACACGATCCATCCACAAACATCACATAATCTGATTCTTTCAAGGGCTCATCTTTAATGTCTGGACGAGGCTTTGTACAAAACTCAAGTACAGCCAGACATTTATAATCGACTTCATCCTTAATTCCTACATTCTCTTCGTCTGGCAGTGAAGTTGAAGGATTCACACTTGTGCATCTATCAATGGTTACATTGTCTGCACTCAAAATCACCTTTTCATACATAGTCAGCCGACTGTCATGAATTGGGTTTTGGTTCTTGTCAAAAGGATTTCAACAGAATGTGGAACATAGACTCTTAATGGATATCCCATCACAATGCCTTCACTCTGTTCCAGACTCACACAAGTAGCAGCTACTGCTTTCAGACAACCAGGCAACGCTTTTGCTACCGGGTCCAAAACAGCTGAAAAATAAGCAATGGGTCTTTTCATTTTTCCATGCCTTTGCACTAGTACTGAAAGTGCACATCCATCTCTCTCACTACAATATAGCTCAAATTCTTTTTCATAATCAGGCATTCCCAATGCCGGTGCTTCACACAACTTTGTTTTTAGTTCTTTGAAAGCTTTCATTTCTTCCTCATTCAACTCAAACGGATCTTTAACATCTCTTTTTGTCAATCGCTGTAAAGGTTTTGCAATCAATGAAAATCCACTTATCCACTGTCGACAATACCCAACCATTCCAAGGAACATTCTCACTTCTCTCTGTCATTGGAGCTCTCATTCCTTGGATAATTTTTATTCTTTGTTGTTAACTTTCGCATCCCTTTTTCAATCTTATGACCTAGGTATTGTACTTCCTGTTGACAAAATTGCAGTTTTGACGGAGACACTTTGTGCCCTCCTTCTGCCAAGTGGTTCAATAAAGCAATTGTGTCGGTAACACATGCTTCTTTGGTCTTTGATGCCACTAACAGGTCATCAATGTATTGAACCATCACAGATTTTTCAGGCATTCTTAAATCTTCTAATGATTTCTTTAGGATCTGATTAAAGATTGAGGGGCTTTCCGTATACCCTTGAGGAATTCGGCACCATGCCAAAATACGCTCTCCGAACCGGAACGCAAATAATGGCTGGCTATCTGGATGTAATGGAAGAGAGAAAAATGCATGGTACAAATCAATAACTGTGTACCATTCTGCATCATGCGGAATCTGATACAGTATCACAGCGTGGTTTGGCACAATTGGACAACAAGGAATAACAATTTTATTTATTTTCCTCAGATCTTGAACTATCCTAAATGTCCTGTTCGGCTTTTTCAATCCCATTATAGGTGAATTACATGGGCTACTCATTATTTCTTTCAAAATTCCCTGTTCAATCATTTTATTGACTACAGGTGTTATTCCTTCAATAATTTCTGGTGTTAATTTGTACTGTGGAGTATTTGGGTAATTTGTTCCTTCTCTTACAGTGATTTTTACAGGGTCTAATCCTCTCATTAACCCAATGTCTTCGCCTGTGAAATCCCATACATCAGATCGGACTGTCTCTTTGAATTCAATTGGGATCTTCTCTACATCAAACACAGGAAACATGTCATTTACTCCTGGTTCTAGTTCTGCCATTTTATACAGAACATCTTCATCTGGTGTCTGAAATGCAATACCATCCGGGGTACAATAAATGGTGCAATTCATTTTACAAAGCAGATCGCATCCTAGCAAGTTTACAGGACTGCAATCACACACCACAAATCGATGCATTTCTCTGAATGGTCCAACTTTCACCTCTACTGGTTTGGTAAGAGGCGCTTTAATCTGCTGGTTTGAAACACCTACAACTTGGATAAATTCACCTGAGAGAGGAAGGGTTGGAATTTCCACTGATCGAACAGTAGAACGGGTAGCTCCAGTGTCCACAAGGAATGTAACATTTACACCATTCACTTCTCCATCCACAAATGGACCTGACTGATCTACCTCTAGAGTTGCACCAAGCATGCACTCTTCCTCCTCTCCTAGGCACCATCATAAGCTTTCATCCGATTCATTTCTATCCTGCCGTAACCAATACTGCGATATTGCAGCTGTGCGCGGCAATTTTGTTACCTGCTCTCCTCCGTAGAATCCTGTCTCTGCACTGTATCTCTGGGGGTTTACACTCTTGGGAAGAGGTGGTTGTGGCACCCGACTGTTGAGTAACTACTTGCGGTTGTTGCAGCTGTTGGTAACTCACCTCACTCTGCACCTGTGGATATATTGATTGATTTTCCGTATTAGCTTTTGGAGGAAATTTACACTCGTTTCTCCAATGCCCTAATTTTCCGCAATTGTGACAGGGCCATTTCTTTTTTGCTTCTTCTATACTCATTTGACCTTTTCCCTTACCTATATTTGGTTTAGATTTAACCTGTCCTGCATCACCAGTCTGATTATTCATTTGAGCTTCATGTTTTTCTGCAACCTTTACTTGTGCCCACATCACTTTCTTTTAGTTTACGTTGTCTACACAATGTCATCACTACAGTATTTAGCATACCTTAATACCTCATCTACAGTGCTATTCTGCCAGCACAACATGTGATCATTTCACTTATCTCAGGCTTCAATCCATATACAAATCTATATACAAAATGACTCATGTCCTTTTCACTTAAAGTCTCATAACTGCTATACTGTTAGAAAACCAAAAGTAGCCTTTCATAGTAGGCATGTACAGATTCCTTTCTCTCTTGTGCTGTTCTATCAATCTTTACCCAATCTGTTTCTTTTGGTGGAATTTTGTTTTTCAAGAACGTAATAACCTGATCATACTTTCTCATTACTTCTGGACCTAGCGCTCCAGTTTTCACATCTCTAGGATATTCTTCTGTTGGCCAATCAATGGTAATCTTACATTCTGTCCATAAATCTGCTGGTACTACAATGTCAAACAATCCATCCAAATCTACCCACAACACCTTCGAAACCTTGACAAATCTTTCCACTTGTCTATACCATTCTACTGTTTTTTCTCTCAATTTCGGAAAATCATTTGTAAACTACAATATATCTTGTCTGGACCATGGAACATGTACATAACTACCTCCTGGAGTTTCTCTCATTGGACATTCCCGTACAATTGATTCCCTTTCTTTCACCGTAAAAGCCAAAGACGCTTTATCGGTTGTTCCCTCCTTTCTTTTTGTCCACCTGCTCCTCCATCGGTCCACATCTCCCCATTTTCTCAATAAAACAATCAGTTCTTTTATCTGGGTGAATCGTCCTGATGTGTTCAGATTTTCTATATCTTTTTTACAAAAATCTACCCTATACGGTTTCTGCAAAATCCTGATTTTTCCGAATTCTACTCATAGTTCATTCGCTGTCTCTTCCAACTTTTCATGTAAATGTTTAGCTCTCCAAGTAATACTCTTACATAAAAACATAAGCTCTTCATCCTGATATGTTTTCAATTTTTCTGTACCAATAGTCCCTAAAATCAACTCCATGTCTATTTTTAATCTGATTACATCCAGTGGTTGTGGTTCTGCATCTTTCTTTTGCAAATTTCTCATCCACTCATTTAATTCTTCTGGACTCGGACCTACAGGTGTACTATTTATTTCTATCCAATTTCTGCTTCTCTCTGGGGTTTCAGATGCTGACTCAGTTCCCATAGGAATCCTTTTTATCTCACGCTCATTTACTGTCAAGTTAGTAGGTGGACTCGATCTATATGAGCTGACCAAGTCTCTTGTCTCTCTAGTTCCTGTAGTTATCCCTTCTCTCGTTCTTTGCATATTCGAGTTCATTGGGATGGTCAAGGAATGTTCATCTATTCTTTGGTTTTCAAATACTGGTATTACTGGTCCTATTGTCACTGGTACAGTCACAGCTTCCATGTTCATTGTTAACGCTCTTATTTTCTCAGTCAATTCTCTTGTGGTTCTTGCTAACTCAGCTGTATTACCACTGTCAGACTTCTCATTTTATGGAGTTTCTAACTGTTCATTTGACCTATTTATATCATATCTTCATTCTGGGCTTTTATTCCTCCCAGTTTCCATTGGTGGTGCATTGGGTGTCACCACCGCCGAACTCTGTTGATATGGAGGTGGTTTTCTGTTTAAAATGTCTTCCAGCAATTCATCCTCTGTTTCGCTACCTCCATACCCATACCTCTCTGTAGCTGTAGGTTTCTTTTTCTCCGTACACTTCCTTCCTGCAACCTCTTCAACTGTTAAAGCTGGAAACAAACCATCCGTCATATTAGCATATCTCCATCACCTCATTCTGTCTTCATGATTCACTCCCCATACTCTTCCATGAACTAAACTATAATTCTTTGTACCTCGGTGTCTCTCTTTCATACATCTCATCTTCCCATTCACCTAACGCTTCAAACTGGGTCGGTCTAGGTCTTGGCTCAAGTTATCATTTTCTCTCTCAAATTCCGAAGTACAGCTGTGCTAAATGAACCATTTTCTGGAAAAGCCAATACTCCATCATTCTGAGTATATTTTGTCCAATTCTCTAACCAAATGCAAGTATGATAACCATATTTCAACATCATATGAGAAGCTGGCGTTTTCGGCGGAGGAATTACTTGTCCTTCCCTAGTCACTACCTTCTTGAAAAAGTTTTTAATTTTCGCCAACCATGACGGTTTTTCTCTACAATACTCATAAGCCATATTTCACGATTCTTTCTTTTCGACAAACTCACAACTCTAGTCTGTTTATTGTGTGTTATTCGGACCTATCCCAGCGCGTCTCACACCAACGTACCAATCCGAAAACTCTAAGTCACTCTCCACGGACCTATCCCAGCGCGTTCCACACCAACCAGGACGCTCTTAGTTTTTCCCCCACTGGCCAATCCCAGCGCGGTCTTTGTCAATGTCAGTTCTACTCCTGACCCCTCCTTTACAAAAATTATCGGCAATTTTTCTTGACTGAATTTTATTAGTTACAACATAAAACACATTTCCATTGTCTGTTTTCGCTAAACAAAAGAGATAGCTTACTCCATCTTGCAAGAATACTGTTTCGTTCGATAAGTGTAGCACTTCCCTCCACCTTACCCTTCTTTCAAGCAAGGGGTAAACCCGTTTCTCTGGGGATAAAACACATGTGGAGACTATACTGCTCCTGAGAATTAAGGCCAGAGTTTCACAAGAGAACCGGTTGCTATTTCACTCATACACGTTGTATACATGAAATGTCCCTATCATAACACAATCCTGTGTTATCACCAATTTGAAAAATCAGACAATGCACAATTCCATGTGACTTCTCTTGCCACACGTGTCCACTTCCTACTTCCCGGAAGCTTCAAAATTTCGACTTACATGTAACATGATACAATTCAACACGAAGTGTTAAACATGAATAATCAATAATCAATAACCAATAATCACCAAACTATTCTATAGTAACCATAACTCTGCTACCAAGAATTCTGATCCAGCGCAGCTAATATAAACCTCTCCTTTGGACACGAATCCAGGTAAAATCATTCACATCTACCATACTATATGACGGTGGGGCCCATAACACCGCATACCATACACTCACTCAGTTGTTCCCTGGATCACATCCACTTTCACTAAGGAGAAGAATGATTTGCTGGAGGAACGGAATACCTTATTAAAGTTAACAGAATATTACCTTAAACATCATACATAATCAGTTTAATCCTGTCGGTTCCAAGACATCAAGGTATTCCGCTCTTTGGTCGATGGACCAACTAGTAGAATAAGTTGATGGTGATTAAGACCAGCTCAATCACATTTAAAACCGGTTAATTATTACACTTATTATTGAGTTTAAGAACCACAGACTCGTTGTTTTAATTAGAATAAAATGTTATCTATTTTCTTAAGTGCATGAGTGAGATTCCAGTTTATTAGTCATTCTAGTACATTTCAATAGCATATAAGAAACTAATTTTATAAAGAATTTTATGCATACCTCTTTTTGATGCAGATTGAAAAAGATTCACCAAAGCAGATAAGTTGTAGATCACAGCATGGAACTCCCAAAACCGACTGACCCGCTAAAGGCCTCCTCGACGGACCTCCCATACAGGTTTCCCGCATCGGTCTCGTTCCTTTTCCCAGTCAAGTTTAAAGTACAAAAGAATAATTCTACAAAGGAAAACGACCTATAGGAAATAGCAGCGGCTTCTTCAGCATCAACGCTCAGTGCTCAAAAATATGCAGGAACAACGCTCCTCCTACTTAAGAGTAGGTCCTCTTATACCCTACTACTAGCTTACTAAACAAAAAGTTGCAATCTTTGGGGGCGAGAATCACGCTAATTGGTCCACTGGAGGGGTGGCAAGAATCACCTCATTGCCCTCCTTGTTCAAACTGGTTTTGGAATAGTTTAAAGGATTGTACTTTCTCATGACCTTTGGGTAAATGCAGTCCCAATTGACAGTCCGTAATGTTACTTTTTGATGGTCAGTCCATTGTTACTTCATACTTGTTTTTATTCGATTCTCACGGATACGTGCAGAGTCTTTCTTGGCACTCTCCTCATGTTAGGTCGTCACGACCTTGACATCTCACTCGGGGCTCGAGCTGCTCCCACGTGGTTTAGCTCCATTGCTTTCTTCCGCTTAGAGGCCATCTTTGTTTCTGCGCATGACCTCATCTGCCTCGGCAGCCATTTTCGCAACCTGGCCTAATAGGCCCGAAAGAACTATCATAAAAACAAAGGCCCGAAAGAACTATCATAAAAACAAACACAATCATAATTAAAATAAAGAAAATAAGCCTTTCTGTTTACCACCCGTCATTCTAAGAACCCGTGTTAGGTGTTACCTAGCAGAAGCGACATTTAAAGCTATTTTTACTTACCATCCGCATTCTTTCCCACAATACAATTTTACTACATAGCACAAATCATGCGATTTTGCTCCAATTAGTACGCAAATCACTATATTAATATTAGTTCACTTTACAATTGTAAATAAGTTAGTTTTGCACATAAATAGCAATTACCATTTGTAAAAATGTTTACCAAGGGTGCATCTTGTTGGTTATTTTATCAAACAATTAGTACCATTAATATATTATTTTTATTTTAGGGGGTTTCAAAATTATTTCATTTACCTTGCTCCATCAGAGGCAAGAGGGTGCCCAAACAAATATGAGCGAATCTGGGGTAAATGGACGGGACTATTGGACTGATTACTCTTAGCGCGGGCCCTTTCCTATTTATCTTTTTAAGCCTACTGTTGGGGAGATACTAATTGGATATACAATGAAATGTTATACATGTCACAGTGCTACAAGTGTTTTTTATGGTTATCTTTTTTTTACAAAATGCCAATAAAATTGGATATCCAAAAATTTGGAATTTATGGTTTTGCAAACTAGGAATTTTCAGATTTATGGGAAAAAGTAAATGACTGCCCATGTAGTTGCCCTTATAGAAGGGGAGAGTGGCAGGTTGAAATAGAAAGAAGCTACTATGACATACTGATCTGTGTGCAAAACGTAAAAAAGGAACTACTGTGAGGATAATATTTCAGCGAGTATACCTATCAGAGGGGCTTAATACTACTGCATGACAGCAGTAAATGAATCTGTCTGAAGGTGGCAATGATTTAGCAGAAATATTTAAAAGAAAGGGGATGTTTCAGAGAGAATAAGTTAAGTACTGTCTGAGGAAGCACAAACCCGCACAGATATTTGTATAGTGGTTTAAAACAAGATGCCAGAGCCCTATTTCTCGAATTCAATCCAAAAGTGGGTGATGGAACACACATTTTGGGAAAACGTTATTTTCCAGAATGTAAATATATGAACTAAATTACAAAATCATTTGGGAAAGTGGTCCAGGTGAGTGAGGGACTCTGATTAGATGGACTACTTTTTCTACAAAGTAAACTTGAATGACTGACTTTATGAGAGCAGAATCCTGGAAGCAGCATTGGTAGTTCAAAGCAGGGGTGCCTCCTCTGGTGTTCTATTAGTTTATGCCAATATTCTATTCATACCGTATCAATGGCCTCTCCATCGGGTCCATAAGAGCCAAATCAAAATGATCCCGTTGTGCTGCGGATCTTAAAAAGGGCAATGCAGGGTCCATGACTTCCTGGCCCTTTTCCAGAGACTTGTGTGCTCATCCCAGTAGCTCTTCAGCATAAGTTGCCTCTGCTGGCTACTAAACTTCTAATGCCGACACTACTGAGTCCCATGTTCTTCGGGTAATGGCATCTGAGCACTTAACAGACCCACTACATCCTTGTTCCCTTCTACTAGGGGATGCTTCAGGATTCCTCTTGGTTCTTTTCAATTAGGAGGTGGTCTTTTAATCTCTAGCTTATATTACAGGAGATCATATGTTGAAGGTATTTTATGGTATGTTAACGTTTTTTAGGCTTTTTTGTTGGGTGCAAGATGCTCAGATCATCGCTACAGAATAGGAAAGGTTTATCCTCATCTTCTTGTGGCTATACAGTGCCTTCCAGTGTGACTGCTAGGGGATTCCTGTATATGCTGAATCGAGTTAGCTAAGGCAGTGCTCCTGCCTCACGCACTGTTCCTGTTTGACCGAGTCTGATTTTGTTTATTTTCACACTGCATTTTACTTGGGAGCATATTCCTTTGATAGTGCTACAGGCCTTAACAGGAAAAAACATTCAAGGACTTTTGGTAAAAAAAACTGCCTGTCAGACTAAGTTACGTGCTTTATGGAAAACCAATAGAAACATCCAAATATTTCTACATTTCTGTATACTGTGAACATGTGTTCATTAGGATGTGTGAGGTTTACATGTGGTTGGGTTTCCTTTGATTAGTGAGGATTCCTCATAGCTCCTGTCTCAGGTCCCTTTGGCCTTGATTACAAGTAGGAAAGGAAAATTCTGATCCCTGTACAAACAGTAGAGCGATAGATGTTCCACATTAACTTTTTTTCTGTGACAGATTCTGGCAGGAAAAACCTGATGAAATGTATCAATAGAAAACAGGGTGAAAGGGCAAACATGTAGCAGTCAGTGCTAAAAACACTAGTTCTATGTGCTATTCCTCATTCTAAATCTCAGAATAGAAGGTATTACATGGCTTGGCAAATATTCTACCCAAGGGTATTGGTGTACCGTGTGCAGTAAATCCCACCCCTTATTCATCAGTACTTGAAATTGAGGCCTTTGCTATTAATGTATGACTGGATTCCCCAATTAAGTAGCACAACAGTGTTCTTTGCATGTCACCTAGACAGATGCCTTTGTAGTGATTGTGATTCAATTTAAATCTGCAGTAAAATCTTTTGGTTTTCAAAAAATATAATATTTATCTCTATAGTGGGTTTGAGACTGCCTGCTTCAGCCATTGCCTTCTTTGTCTCAGGATCCTTCAGCCACTGGTTTGAACATTATCAATTAAATATTGGATCAGCCCAAAGTAGTATTTTGCACTCACTGTGTTTCCAGTGGCTGTTAAGTGTATCCTTCCACCTTCACTGGGATGCATGCAGTATTTAACATTTGAAAATACACACATTCAATATTTTATGTCTTACTTTCATGCTGTTCACAAAGGAATCACTATTTTTTCTGCATTGTGGTCATTTTGCTCTATTTGACAGCACTCAAGTGAGAGCCTAACACTAAGTCGCCATTTTAGAGTCTGGCTCACAAAAAACTAAGACTGCTTTGAGGTTTTATTCATTTTTTAGATCTTAAATTGATGCCTAGTGGCTCCCTGCTCTCATGGTAAGTGTGACCAGCAGCACCAGTCCCCTGCTGCAATGACATGGACAAGGCTCACACAGTGGGGAAGGGTTAGTGTATCTTACAAGGGCAACAACAATTCGTAAAATGTGACAGCTTACACTGTTTGTGCAGTGGCTCTGTGAACCACTGCATACCCTCCCCAGTGCCACATTCACACTGTGCTGCTGTTTGTAGCATTGTGAACCCCAACGCTTTACAGTGCAGGAGTAATAATGCACACACTGGAATGGAGTATGTCCCATGCAGGCCTCCGAACCAGCATTGTTGGTGCCTGCAGCCCTACTCCCGCCTCATTCCATTTATGGTTAAATGACCTGCCAACCTCCTGGTGAAGTCCAGATAGCACATCTGCAAATGACGCACGCCCTGGATGCTGGAAACGTGAGACATGGCTCATAGCTTATTCCCTGCCTTAGGATGCACCTTCAGCGCATTTTGCCATTATTGCAGTCTTTGAAACGTATGTTTTCCATTGATTTCAAGATCAAACTGCAGCAGTATGCGTGTGGGCCACAGCCATGTTTAGTCACGTTGCTTGGAACTAGTCCATTCCCAGACGTGACCTTAGGCAGTCGGGCAATAACGTGAAATAGATCTCAGCAGTGAAGAGGTCTATGTCAGCCATACCCCAGTCAATTAAATTAGCAGAAATTGGGTTTGTTAACCTAGTCATTTTCTGGACTTAGAGAAGGTGTTATAAAAAAAAGGGAAATCATTTTGGGGCTTGTTCGACTCTGAAATACAGCTTGATATTCTTCATCTGTCATAACCAAAAACGCTACTGAAATATTGTAGATGTTTCTAGAAATAGGAGCTACAAATAACATTTAAACAGTGGGATAGTATTTAAAAGGGAAAATAAAGTAGAGGGTTTTTTGGGATATTGTTTGTTAATTTTCAACCATTCGTACAAATGTAAATCTTTGGCAAAAATACGTTCAGCGTTGCACATACATTTACAAATGCAGCTTTGGTGGGGTACCAAATAAAAACAACAATATATAACAAATGTAGATATTATCTTTCCTTGCTGCGAGTACCATATATCCAATTATATGTACAATGAATTAAGAATACTATCCGTTATATGTCCGCATGTGCCTAATATTTGGTTCTATTGCGTGGCATACCAGACCGGATCGGGTATATATTAGGACATGCGTGGATGTCCATATAGCGCCATCATGTATGTAGGAGGGGGTATGTACATATTCGCTAAATAGGGTTCTCTCTGCATTAGTCCTGGATATGCGGGTTCGGACAATAAGCATGCACGTTCGTATATATCTTGTTCCCAATATTCTATCCCAGAAAGAAAAAAAATGTATATCAAGCAGTGGGCCTCAAGGCGGAACTGGGTTTGTAACCAGTAATTTTGAGTCTATGGAGGTTAGATAATCTTGGCAAACACAAGGAGATGATGAACGGAGCACTGAAACTTTTCAGACACTCACCCCCAGTCACAGATCTGGGTTGACTCCATCATCGTTCTTTAGCTCACTTCGCAACCTCAGTTCAGACCCAGATATATACAAATCAGTCTTGACACTCTGCCTCCTGGGAACAGTCCAGCCCAAACTGCCAAGCCAGGTCTTTCCCTGAACCGGAAGCAAGCATCCTGGGACCGGTTTTGTGGTAACACCCCTCATCAGCCAGGCTAGCTTGAATCCAGTGTCATTTGAGATGTCATCAGTGATGTCATCAGTGATGTCGCTGACCATGTCATGAGTGATGTAATATGTGAGGTCATAAGCAGTGCATTGCGGGGGCGCAAGATATAATTATCTCAGGTAACTATAACGGCTGAATATCTCTGGTTTTGTACGAGTGAAATGTCAGCCAAACTATAACGTCCCTGTAACCTTTGTTTTTGTTTGTGAATTTCTAAGGTTTTTTTAATTCTGTTTGCTAACTATAACAACCCTGTAACATTTGTTTTTTTAGTGAATTTCTAAGGTTTTGTAACTAGCAATCATCTTTGCAGAGTGGTGGAGAAAGGGGGCTGGGCCTCCAACCAGCTCTCAGGAATTCCGCTGCATAGGACTTACAGGAGGTACCAGGAGGGCTTTCGTGACCCCCAAGGTCCCTCAGCAGTAAAGTGGACTTCATCCCCCAACCAGTAGTGCACCAGGAGGCGCGTTTGCAGAGTGGGGGAGAAAGGGGGGCGTGGACTCCGAAGACCTCTTAGCAATCCCACTGTGTGGGACTTACTGGAGGTAACAGGAGGTTAGTTGGCCCCCAAGGACGCCCTTGGGGGCCAACTACCCCTCCTATTACCTCCAGTAAGTCCCACACAGCAGGATTGCAGAGTTCTGATAGCAGACCACGCCCCCTTTCTCCATCACTCTGCAAACGCGCTTCCTGGTGTGCTCTTGGTTGGGGGATGAAGTCCCCTTCGCTGCTGAGGGTCCTTAGGGGCCAACTAGCATACCCGTTACCTCCAGCAAGTCCTAAACAGTGGGATTGCTGAGAGGTGGTTGCAGGCCACGCCCCTTTCTACACCACTCTGCAAACGCCCCTCCTGGTGCCCTACTATTTCAGGGGTGAAGTTCCCTTGCCTCTTGAGGGTCCCTGGGGGCCAACTAGCCCTCCTGTTACCTCCAGTAAGCCCCACACAGCTGGATTGCTGAGAGGTGGTCAGAGGCCATACCCCTTACTCTGCAAAGGCGCCTCCTGGTGCACTGCTGCTTGGGGGATGAAGTCCACTTTAGTCCTGAGGCCCTCAGGACGCAAGGGGACCTCATCACCCCACCAGCAGTGCGCCGAGAGGCGTGTTTGTAGAGTGGTGTAAAACAGGGAGTGGCCTCCTACCACCTCTCAGCAATCCCACTGTGTGGGGCTTACTGGAGTTAACAGGTGGGCTAGTTGGGCCCTAAGGACCATCAGCGGTAAAGGGGACTTCATCCCTCAACCAAGAGCGTGCCAGGAGGCGCGTTTGCAGAGTAGTGGAGAAAGGAGGCGGGGCTTCAGCGAGTTGGCGGCTTCATTTTTTTTTCCTTTTACGGAGGGGGGCTGTGTGGCCACCCTTCCCTTGACCTCTTTGGGCCCCGGGGACCCCATTCCCCCAAGGCCTGACCCATTTAAAAAAAAAAAAAAAAAAAAAGGGATGGGGGCCATGCCAGCCCCCAACGCATTATTGTAAGCAGAGCCCTGCCACGCATTATTGTAAACATGGCCCCAGGGAGGTGGTGGTCCATGGGGCTGCATTGGGGAGGCTCCAGCCACCCATGCATTTTTGTAAATATAGCCCCGGGGAGGTGGCGGTCCCCGGGACTGCGGGGGTGCACGTGGCCCCTGCTTTACAAAACAATTAGCCCCGGGGAGGAGGTGGTCCCCTGCATCACTATTTTTAATTGCCCCTGGAATGTGGCCCACCCAGGGGCCTAAAGTAAACGAGAATCCGCACTTAGGTTTTAAAAAAAATAATGCCGGGTTCGCATATCCACCATGAATCCCGCTGCATTGGTTTTAAAAAAAAAATGCTTTTTTTGGCCCTGAATGGCCCATTAGTTTTGAAAATTTCGCGAAGATTCATCCAACGGTGCCAAAGTTATAGCACATAAAAAAACGCTTTTCCTATGGAAACTAGGTCCCAACTATAACTACCTACTGGCGACCGCCAGGAGGTAATATATATATATATTCAATGAAAAACTGAAAAGCCACAGGTTTCAGGGACGTTATAGTTAGTCTGACATTTCACTCGTACAAAACCAGAGAAATTCAGCAGTTATAGTTAGCTGAGCTAACTATAACTCATGCCCCCGCAATGCACTGCTGATGACATCACATATTACATCACTGATGACATGGTCAGTGACATCACTGATGACATCACTGATGACATCCACTTAATCTCTGATGCACCTACTCATACCCTAATATAACCTTTCATACACCCACTCTAAAATACAGACTACCATTCTCGAAACCATAGATACACCAATACCAGTTAGTACATACCCACTCACTGAATCCTAGGTCTACACACACATCCACTCACTCACCATACAGTCACTCATACATGCAGTCACTCATCCAAACAGCCACTATTATATGCACTCATACACCCATACACTCACACACCGCCACTCACCCATAGAGTTACTCACACACCTAGTCAGTCACCCAAAGAGTCAATCACAATGCCATTTACTCACCTATGTAGTTATACACACACCACTTCACTTATTCATGCAGATACTAACACATACTTACTCTTATACAATCACTGACAAGCACACACTCATCCATACATCTACTCTCACAATCACTCACACATAGTCACTTATATACTCGAACACTCACATATACTGCCATTCACATATGCAGTTACTCACACATATACCACTGAGACATCCATTCACTCACCAACACAGCCATATGCACACTCACTCACCCATACAGCCCCTCGCAGACGCACTCGTGAACCCATACACCCAGTGAATCACCCACTCACACATCCATGCAGGTAGTCACACAACACAGACACTTGGGCACCCATACAGGTACTCAGACAACCAATCAATAACCCATATAGACACGCATGTACCTATTCACCAACCCAGCAGCCACTTACACACCAACTGACAGACTGATACAGACATTCACATAGATTAGTCACTCACCCATACATTCACCCAGACATGTATAATCCCTCACTTATACAGTCAGTCACACACTGACTGAATCTTCATATATATATATCCCATTCTTAAACTTTTTAGAAACACACAGTCACTGGATGATGTCAATGATATCAGTGATGTCATTTGAGATGTCATCAATGAGGTTATCAGTGATGTCACTGACCAGGTCATGAGTGATGTAATATGTGACGTCATCAGCAGTGCATTGCGGGGGCGTGAGTAATAGTTAGCTCAGCTAACTATAATGGCTGAATTTCTCTGGTTTTGTACGAGTGAAATGTCAGACTAACTATAATGTCCCTGAAACCTGTTTTTTTCAGTGAATATCTAAGGTTATTTAAATGCTAATTTCTAACTACAACGTCCCTGAAACCTGTGGCTTTTTCAGTGAATTTTATATATATGTATTCAATCTCCTCTCACTCTTACAAGGAAGGAATCAGCAATCAGGTTGTAGTTTGGAAGTATTTAATCTGCAAAGGACGTGATCCACTCATTTCGGCTCATCCGAACCTGGATAACGATACAAGACGTCATTATAGCTTCCTTATTTAAATGTACAAATGCCTCCAGTTGCCATCATTAACAAAGGACTACATATTACATTAATCCAAAAAGCTGGCTGCCATATTGGACTGGTCACGATGCGAAAATTCAGGAATTCATACAATAAAGAAAAGAAAACAAGTGTTGATATGCACACAGTCATTTCAGCATATCTTGCCCAGTGACTGCCGTACCTGTATGTTCGTCAACGTGATTTGTTCATAATAAACATACTTACGATTGCAAACATCAACATAAACAATGGACTACACATTACTTTAAAGTGAAAGGCTATCGGTCATATTATTCTGGGCAATTTGCGTATTATAATGGTTCTTACACGAAAGAAAAGAAAAAAAAGGGGTGCTAATATACACACACTATCCCTGAATAAAGTTCTAGCGATTATAGTTCCTTTCCATTCACAGCTCATTTGAGATGTCATGAGTGATGTCACTGACCATGTCATGAATGATGTAATGTCTGAAGTCATAAGCAGTGCATTGCGGGGGCGTAAGTTATAGTTAGCTCAGGGAACTAACTGCTGAATTTCACTGGTTTTGTACGAGTGAAATCTGAGTCTAACTATAACGTCCCTGTAATCTTTGTTTTTTTAAGCAAATTTCTAGGTTTTTTTTAACGTTAAGTAAGATGCCTATCACAATGGATGGTGGGGGTTGGAAGCAGGGCCTGGCCTGGCATTGTGCTGCCCCCACCCAAGCTTGCTGCTCCTGCCTCCCCTCCTCCTTGCCATCCATTGTCCAAGTTCATGCCCCTGCTACCTCATTACAGCCCTGTGTGGAAGTTGTTCTGCCACTGGCCTTCCCACCTTCTCTGAACAGTTAGCTTGCTGCCCCATCCACTTCCTCCCTATCCTCTGTTGTCTGAATCCATGCACTAGCCTCCTCCCTCCTGCCATGCATGGTCTGATGTGCTACCACTGCCCTTCATTTAGCATGATGTCCCAGTCCACTCCTCCTGCCGTCCATTGCCCAATTCTATGCCCCATCATTGCCCTCCTGCTTAGCCTCTGTGCTTAGCTTGCTGCCCCTACTCTCCTTCTCTCCCTGCCCTCCGATGTCTGTGTGCATGCCCCTGCTCCATCCTTTTTACCCACCATGTTCCATGGACCTGCCCCTCTTATCTACTCTGAATGTTCTGTTGAGCTTCCACTCCCCTCCCACCTGCCTAGCATTGTCAGATGACTGTAACCTGTCCCTGCCACCTCCACCCTGCCTGTCCATGTTCCATGCCCCTATCCCCTTCCTCCTGTCCTCCATGGTCCATTTCACTGCCACACCCTTCTGCCCTCCCTGGTCTGTTGTGATGCAACTGCTCCTCCTGCTTGCCCCGCGTGGTCTGTTGTGAGGCCCCTTTCCCTGAACTCTTGTCTGTGCCCAGCTCCTACCCATCCCTTCTATCCTCCATGGTCCTTTGTGCATGCCCCTGCCCCCTCCTTCTTGCCCATCATGGCCATTGTGCTGCCACTAACCCTCCCGCTTGCCCTGCATGGTCTTCTGTGCTGCCACGTCCCTCCCACCTTCCTTGTGTGGTCAGCTAGCTGCACCTGACCCCCTCCCTTCTTCCCTCCATGGTCTGTGTGTATGTCATTATAGACTCACTGTTGCCCTCCATGGTGTGTTGTGCTTCTAGTGCCCATCCTGCCTGACCCTCCATGGTCAGCTTGCTCCTGCCCTGCCCCCTTGCCCTCTGCCCTCTGTTTTCCATGTGTAGACCCCTATTCCCTCCCTCCTGGCTTGTCTGTTCCATTGTAATGCCCCTGATCCCTCCCTCCTGCCCTTTATGGTCCGTTATGCTGCAGCTTTCTCTCCTGTCTGTCCATTATGGCCAGCTTGCTGCCATTGCCTCTTTCCCCTCTGTTCTGTGTTGTCCATGTGCATGGTCCTGTCCCCTCCCTATTGCTTTCCATGGATTGTTGTGCTGCACTGCCCTCACGCATGCCCTGTGTGGTATTGTGCTGCTGCAAACTCTGATGCCTGCCCTGTCAGGTCAGTTTGGTGCACCTGTCTATGTCCCTCCTGTCCTCTGTTATCCGAGTCCATGTCCCTACCCCAATTCCTCCTGCCTTCCATGATCCAATGTACCATACTTGCTAACATTTTAAACTTGGTAAGAGGGAGATTTTGAAAAAAACAAAACTGGGGTAATGATTTCCCCCCCATTGACTTACATTGAAAAAGAGGAGATTGTAGACAGGAGACAGATAAAATAAAGCCCATTTGGGCTTAAAAACATTGGGCGTTTCCTGGCTGAATCGGGTCTGTTGGCATGTATGGTTGTACTACCACTTCCTCTTTCTTCTGCCCACAATGGTCTATTATATTGCCACAGCCTCTCTTGCCTGTCCTGCATTGTTGGTTTGTTGCCCCTGCCCCCCTTTCCACTGCCCTCCATAGTCTGTTGTGCTGCCACCACCCTTCCTGCCTGCCCAGTGTGGTCAAATTGTTGCCTCTGCACCCTCCTACCTGCCTTCAATTTTCCGAGTCCGTGCCCTTGACCTCTGCCTCTCAACAGTATCCTAATGAACAACTAGATTGCTAACATTCTATATTTATTACAAAAGTGTGGCACGCCTAACATCATCTTGATGTAATCAAAACTGTAATACCTAAAGCATTTCCTTTAGAAATTATAGAAATGAGAGGGTCTTATTTGCATCGAGATTATGGTTAGTGCTCTAAAAAACTAAAATGAGGACATATTTTCTGAGTTCTCAAATAGCGACAAAGCACTTTTAAATTATTTGTTATCTTTATGTTTTTTTATCCAGTTGACCACTTGATTAAATGTTGCACTTAGGGAAGAGGATGTGGTGTTACTTCCAGAGCTGCAGACTTTGCAACTGGGGAACCAGGTTGGAGTTTCTGCTTCAGCTCGACATTCTGTGATTCTGGTCAAATCACTTAATCTCCCCATGCCTACAACCAAAATGAATTTGTCCTTGTGGGATGTAACCAATGCTCATGTAAAGCACTCCAATACCCGACTAGTCTGCACTATATAAAACTGCAAAAAACAAACAAAAAAAAAGTGTTTTCCACACTTAAAAATTTGCTGTGAATAAAGAGCATAGAAATGAGAAGCATAATCGGAGCCTCCGGTCCCGACATAGAATTCTGTCATTGGGCTATACGTGGGCTACATCTGAGTGATATTTGTGCTACATTTGGGCTCCTTTTTCTCTGGTGGCCATCTTGGGAGACTTCAATTCAATAAACTTTATTCGATCTGATTTTGAAACGTAGATCATAAAAGTGTACATAAAAACAGTAAATCCTCTTTCTTAATACAATACAATGAGAATTAATTAAAACCAGTAGGTAAAAACAGGTGTTACAAAGCCCGGCTCAGAGCAACTTCAGTTTAACAGAATAGTAAAGTTCAATGTTTCGCAAGATCAATCTCAAGTACTTCGTGCAAAATACGCAATAAGGGGTCCAAGTAAGATGCAACGCTCCAATACCCGACCAGTCTGCACTATAAAAAACTGCAAAAAAAACAAAAAATAAAAAGTGTTTTGCACACTTCTGTTATTGGGCTATACGTGGGCTACATCTGGGTGATATTTGTGCTACATTTGGGCTCTTTTTTCTCTGGTGGCCATCTTGGGAGACTTATTTGTTATGAACTTTCCTAATTCTCATTTACTGCAGTCTACTCAGTAGGAAATGCTTTCAGTTTTTTACTTTGATTCCATCAAGAAGGCATTCATATGTGTCACACATTTGCCATAAATTCAGAATGTTAGCACTCTAGTTGCTCATTAAGTCACTGTAGTAAAGCTACTGCTCACCATGGAGTTAATTGGAAGTCTGCTGCTGGTATTGAAAGTGCATGTTTCAGTCTGCATGTCAGAATTTTTAATGAAATAGAAGAAGATTTAAGAAGTCACTCAAAATGTGCCCTAATTTTTCTTTCTGCAGCACTAATCATAATTTCTATGGCAAAATTAACCCCCTCATTTTGTTCCTTTTTAAATTAAATGTTTTAAGTGTTACCAATTTATTCCAATCAAGATGGCTTCAGGTGTGCCATACTTTTGTCATAAGTAAGACTGTTAGCGCTCAAGTTGTTCTTTAGAACACTCCGGGAAGCTGCAGCAGAACACAAAGGAATAAAAAATTTGCAAACATTCGTGACAAGAATTTTCAATTCTATTAAGGACACGGTGGCAAGGACTATGCTTCTCATTTCTTTACGGTCTATTCACAGCAGCCAATAAAAAGAAAAGTAATAAACATTACATTACCCATAAGCACCTCAATGTCACATGACCAACCATAGAGTATAGCCCTATATAAGCTCTGACTAAGGTGACAGTGTCCTCTTTCTTTGAATGATCATCTAACAGTTAAGTCAATAAAACCAATACCCTTGATCCCGTAGATCCATCCTTACGATATAAGAACTTCCTCTTGAAGAGACAACTTGCAACCCAACAGGGCTCAACCTTGAACCTGGTTCTTGAACCAACGAGATGCCGTAACCTCCTTGAATAAAGCCACATACACTCGCCACCGACTGCAGAACGAAGACCTTACAGCGTTGTCTTCCATCACGCTCTACTTGCTACCAGAAATTGTAAAGGATAAACTGCAACACCGTTCTCCCTATCTGATATTGCATCATAATAATCAGAAAGGGAAGGGAAAACATTAGGATTAACTGAAGCAGGTTGAAGATACAATGCAAATAATACAATGCAATGACAATGCAAATATATATCGCTTGGGTGGGATAATCCTCGCCTCCGTGTCCTTAATAGAATTGAAAATTCTTGTCACAAATGTTTGCAAATTTTTTATTCTATGTCAGAACCGGAGGCTCCGATTATGCTTGTTCAAAGCTTAGCCACCACCACAGATGGCACATCAACAATAGGCTTATAGTAAAAGGATTTAAAAGTGGTCTATGTTGACCAGTCAGCTGCAATCATAATGTCTGTGAGGCTGACCCCTAAAGAGAAGGACTTAGATGCCATAGCCCCTTGAGCTGAGTGGGCTCCAAATTTTGACACATCAATGCCAGCTTCGCCCATGAGCCAACGCACCCATCTTGACAAGGTGGCTGGAGTCACTGGGCGAAAAGGTTTTTGCAGTGCAACTAGTAATTGGCCTTTCATGTCTGAATGAAATTCAGCAGTACTCACCTCATAGTCTTTCAAACATTGCACAACACACAGCTTAGGGTTATTTAGAAAAGCTGGGTATGATACCGAAGAGGTATTGCATTTAGTCCGTTTTGTGATAGCAAAAGTCACTCCCTCTGGGGAAAATCTACGTCCCGCTAGATCTAACGCTCGGACATCTGAGACTCGTTTGCATGAAACCAGACACAGCAACATGGTCAATTTGGCGGACAGTTGCTTTCTTGATAAATACTTATTGGAAGGCCAGGCTTCCAAGAATCTCAGGACGGTAGACATCCCATAATACAGAATATTTAGGACAAGGGGACTTGACCATCCGGATACCCCTGAGCAGTTTACACACCAGGGGATGCTCCCCTACCAGTTTGCCAACCACTGGAACATGCCCTGCTGAGATGGCTGACCGGAAGTCGTTTACAGTCCTGTAGGCTAATCCCAAAGAAGCGATAGATGCCAAAAAATTCACAATCAAAGAGACTTGTGCTTTAGCGGGATCCACTTCCCGTTGAGAGCACCAGCTACACCATTGTTTCCAAGCTGATGAGTATCGCTTGTGGGTGTTAGCTGACCAGGCTTTGCTAATAAACCGGTCAGCGTCTCTCGAAAAGCCCGGGACCTTCCATCTGTCCCTGAAACCCACCAGGCTACCAGAGGGAGTTGCCCTGACTATCAATGGATGCTGAGCTTTCTGAGGGTCCAGCAGCAGGTTCCACTGATGTGGAAGGAGGATCGGCGCTGCACATAACATCTCCAGAAGAACTGGGAACCATGCTTGCGCTCTCCAGAGCGGGGTGATCAGTATTAACTCCGATTGCCGACGTCGGGTCTGCGCCAGAACTCTGGGAATCATCCTAAACGGAGGAAAGGCGTAGCAGAGAGATGCTGGCCAGTCCTGAAGAAACGCATCCGTGGTGATCGCCTCTGGATCCGGACGCCAGCTGTAAAAGGCTGGGAGTTGTCTGTTGAGACGTGATGCTAACAGGTCCAACCGGCAGGGGCCCCAAAGGCGGTTCAGTGACTGGAAAACCAGGGGATGGACTCTCCAGTCGCTGAAGTCCCGAAGATATCGGGAGTGCCAATCGGCCACCTTGTTGTTGCAACCCGGGAGGTATTCCGCTACAACTGAAATTCTGTGCTGAAGACAGAAGTGCCAAAAATCCTTGGCGATCTCCGCCAGAATCCGGGACCTCGTCCCCCCCAGTTTGTTCACGTAGCGTACCGCTGACACATCCATGCGAAGCAAGATACAACAGTCCGTCTTCCGAGGTGAAAGACTGCGGATTGCAAAGGAGCCTGCCAGCAGCTCCAGACAATTGATATGCAATGAGAGTTCCTCCTGTGACCAGCGACCCCCAGTGGAAATCTGGCCGCAACGGGCTCCCCAACCCCAACGGCTGGCTTCGGATTCAATCACTACTTCCGGAGTGGATCCGAAGATGGCTCTGCAGTTCCAAGCCTCCATGTGGTCTAGCCACCACAACATCTCCAACCTCGCCTCCTCGGAAAGAGGGATCTGTTCTGCATACCCGAGGTCTTTACGGAGATGTTGAATCTTTAGCCTTTGGAATGCCCGATAGTGAAGGGGGCCCGGGAAGATCGTCTGATTCGAAGAGGCCAGCAGCCCATCCACCCGGGCTACTGATCTCAGTGATACAATCTGCTTGTTCAGAATCAACCTCAACTCTCTTGATTGACCTGACTGAGTGGGGAGGAGGAGCTGGCTGTTCTGGGAATCGATCTGAAAACCCAGAAACTTGATCGATTGTGCCAGAGAGAGTATCGATTTCTGTGGATTCACAATAAATCGCAGACTCTGCAATAGGTTGATCGACCATTCGAGATGGGTCACCACTAGTGGAGGACAACGAGCCATGATGATGTCGTCTTCTAAGTAAATGATTAGTTGAACACCCCGTGCTCTCAATGATTCCACCACTGGATGAAGGAGTTTCGTGAAGCACCATGGTGCTGATGAAAGACCGAAGGGGAGGACTTGGTATTCGTAACAAACTCCTTGCCATTGGAACTGCAGAAAGCGTTGATGTGGTGCGTAGATGGGAATGAACAGATACGCATCTTTCAGGTCAAGACGCACCATCCAATCCCCTTCCTGAAGAAGGTCGCGAAGAAGATGGATGCCCTCCATCTTGAAGTGCCGATATAGTACCCATCCATTGAAATCCTTTAGATTTAAAACTAGCCTGGATCCACCCCCCTTCTTCTCCAGTAGGTAGGAAAATACTGCGGGAAAAGCCTCGGGGTGAGGGTCTGTGGTCACTATGGCCCCTTTCCTTAGAAGAGAACGTATTTCTTCAAAGATAAAGTCCTGCTCTTGTTGGGAAAAATACATTTGAGGGGGAGAAGAACTCTGACTGAAGGTGGGTTGTACAGTTCTAGCCTGTATCCCTGCACTGTCTCTAGGATCCATGCATCTTGCGAGATTGTGTGCCATGTGTGTAGAAAAAACTGGATCCTTCCCCCCAACATTACTTCCGAACATAGGATCAGTCTCACCTGAATTTCTGGCATCCTGTTGTCCACCCCAATTTCCACTGTATCTGCCCTTCCGGAATCTGTTTTTGGCACGCCGGATCGCGTAGAAGGAGGAGTGGTTACTGTAGTTGGGCTCCTTGTAACCCCCCCGTTGTTGGTGGTATTGACCATGTGGGGCGCCTTGGTTGAAACCCCGGCCAAACGACCGCCCTCGGTATCATCCGGCCCTGCCGGAAAGCACGCTTGAGGGAACCCTGTGCTTTGTCCAACCCACTGAAAGTGGCTACAAATTTAGTAAGCTCTTTGAGGAAGGGCTGGCCGAAAAGGAGGCCCTGAGCTAGGGGCCCTGATTCAGACGAAGAAAGTTCTGCTAACTTGGGTCCAGCTTTAGCAGGATGGAGCGTCGTCTCTCGCTGGACATTGCGCAGTTCGCAATTCCTAATTGGCATACTGCCCTTTGCGCCCATCCAATTAATGTTTCTGGGTCGATTGCCAGAGCGGACTCCTTGGCTCTAAAGCCCAACTCCAAGATTTTTGTCAAGGGGCCTGTCATGTCTAAAAGTTTGTCCTGGAATGATCTCCATGCCCGGTCTATGCCCTTTTTAGGGTCTTTGGAGTATTTTTTCAGGTATGTAAGCATAGAGGGATCTACCTCTGGTGTCCCCGCCACTTTACCTGGCAGATCTGGTCTTGGGCATTCTGATCTCAGCCGTGCCCCTACGTCCTTGTCAAATTCTTGCTGAAGGTGGGGTTGGACGTAGTCAGTCACCTCTTGTGGCGGAAGCCAGGCAGTGAAATTGGGATGCACTATCTCAGCTGGCTCGAATGTAAGGAGCTTAGATTGGGTAGGGGTATTTACGTGTCGCTCCTTCTTTGATCTTTTGGAGGGTCTAGGGGCCTCTTCCTGGTTGGACGTATGGTCTGAGGAGGTGTCCTCGTCCTGCTGCGGTTCGGTGACGGCTGCCTCTTTAGTTGGGGTGACATAGTCATGGTCATTTGCCATTGCCTTGACCAGCTTTGCAAAATCGGCAGCGTTGGTGTTCCTAATCCCTTTTCCACTGGATTTGGGGCGACTGCCAGAACTAGGGAGCCAGCCCTGTTGGGCATATCCGCACCAATGGCGCTTTAGGGGCTCTATGGCTCTCATCAGGGCTCTATTTACTGGGTGTTGAACCCCTGCATCAAGTGCCTCCATGAGGTCTTGTTCCAAGGACCCAGAGGGATCCTCATCAAAGTATTCCTCCTCATAAAAATATTCTGACATGATGGCACCTGCAGTGCCGCTATATACCCCACAGGAGGATTGTATGTGTCCAACACGAGGGGTTAAACCCACACAGAAGAAATTATATACAAATCAGAGTCCAGGGGGAGTGGTGCAACCCTAGGCAAGCCAATTAATGTATTACCAGATATGAGGTGGAGGGAGGGCTTGCCAGGACCACTCTAGGCAGAGCCTATGCAGGATTCTACAGCCCTACAAGCCTTTACTTGTTGGGCAGCACCGGGAGCTTGTGCACGAGTCAAGTGGGAAGAAGAGGAAAACAATGCTGCTCCCGCGCTCGTTTAAGCCTGACACTCGTTCTGAATGCGGGCAAAATAGCCGCCGCGCATGCGGACCTCTCGTGGCAACCAAAATGGGACTGCGCGTCAGACTGACGAGCGTCCTCGCTCCCTTCTCTCTCTCTCCCTCTCCACCGGTCAGTAACACAGGCGCGAGACGTCCGGTCGGGAGGCAGAGCGCTCCCAGCACAAACACGCTCTACTCGGCGGCCGAAAGCGGCTGCGAATACACACGCTCACATAAACTGTGCAAATCGGGGAAATCGCTACAAACTCAATAAATCGCGACTACCACAATTACAGTAACGCCAATAATCTGAGTCAAACAATTGAAAATACTATTAAAGCATCACACAAGCCGAAGCTAGTCAACATCAAGCAATATAGTATAAGGGAGAATGCACTTAACTGCCTGCGGAGCAGCAAAGAAAGAGGACACGGTCACCTTAGTCAGAGCTTATGTAGGGCTATACCCTATGGTTGGTCATGTGACATTGAGGTGCTCATGGGTAATGTAGTGTTTATTACTTTTCTTTTTATAGGCTGCTGTGAATAGACAATAAAGAAATGAGAAGCATAATCGGAGCCTCCGGTCCTGACATAGGATCAACTGACAGTCTCTGCCCTTTTTGGATGTACATGTTTTACTGAGAATGTCGGACTTCATTCTCACATGACTGAGAAAGATAATGTGAATTTACAGAAAATATGCTCTCATTTTAGCTTCTGGAGCACCTTCCAAACCTTAATGCGAAAAGCATGAGAAAATAGTTCTCAAACATGATTCATGATATCCCAGCAGAAGGCTTTTTCACAGGGTAAAATCACCTTAGAACACACCACAATTCCTAAAATTAGTATGGTACCATCAACAAATGATTTATAATGTAACTAAAGTCTGTTATCACCCTTTATACGTTCTCCTTTTGTTGACCCTCAAAATCTTCCATTCACTACAATGCATTTTAATGGGGTGCAATCATGTACATTGGTCCCAAGATGGCTGCCAACACTTCTTGGATGAAGTGCTGACAGCCAATCAGATCTCACGATGAGATGTATGGTTAGGCTCCGCCCGATATATACATTTCTTTTTCATTTAAATATTTAAAAAACTACTGAACGGATTTACACCATTTAAAGCAAAGACTGCACTCTGGACCAAGAGCTACCTTTCTGCCAAATTTGGTGTAATTCCGTTCAGCAGTTCGGGCTGTAGCCACGACAAACGTTTCCTAAGGAAATTAACATGGAGAAATCACGCTTTGGGACCCACCTTCTTTCTCGGCCCCTGCTTGACGAATCACGCCGAAACTTTTAAGACAGGAGCTGACTGGAGCACCACATTAGTTTTGAAAATTACGCTAAGATTCATCAAACGGCCCCAAAGATATTGGCAAAAGAAAAAATGCTTTTTGAATAGAAACAATGTCCTAACTATAACTACCTAATACCATTATGCCTATGAGGCCGTTTTCTCTGTTGGAGCATATGGAAACAAACTCGTTACATGTCATAGATATTGTACACACGCTAGAGTTTAGCATAACTCAATTGGTTATTGCACCCTATTGCAAGATCCATGTGTTTCCAAAAGGTCTCAAGTTTGAATATGACAAGGGTGCCCTACTCTCTAATCTTTCTGTGGGCAAAAAAAAGAGTACCATTGAATTGGGTGACAGTAAGAGTTGCAAAACGATTATCAAATTTAAACAAGCATTTAAAAGCACAATAGATATCATCTTTCCCAACTCTCTTTCCAAAACCTATCTGTCCAAGGTTTTGGAGAGAGGATTGGCTAAGCAAGTATGCTTACACATTACACATGTTCTTATTTTCCATAAGTTTGTTCAAACTTTAATGTGTTAAATGTAATTACATTTGTTCCTTCATACAATCTACTATGGCTGCCAGCAGCGGTGGCTCCTACGCTAGGCCTGTCATGTCATGATTGGCTTAGGGGAGTCTGGAAGCCGGGTGCTGCCTGGATTGAGGATGAACAGAGGATGAAGGAGAGGCGGCGGCTGGTAATCGGCGACGAGCAAAGTAAGTCTATTTTTTTCTAATCCCCCCACCCCTGCCACCGTTCCCTGCTAGCTGTCACTGATTTAACACCATGAAGATGCAGTGGGCTAAGTTAATTGGCACAGGGATTAGTGACTAAGAGGTTGGGTGAGCTCTTAGAAAATGTCTTGCAAAGTCGTCACCAAACCCAAATCACAAAAAAACAGAAAGAAAACACAAATTGGTATAATATCCAAATATAATACTGTCCCCAAAACAAAGCACAAGTAAATGTCACACTTGCAACAAGTCAAAAATGTAATTACGACAAATAGGCTGTCCACAAATACAGTCCCTTGCAAGCACAATCAAATAGACAATTTTTTCTATCAAGCTGCAATAAAGAGGAATTCACCAAAGTGATACTACATAAACTATTCCCCATTTAAGTATTACAAATGCATCGCATATGAAAAACAAACGTTGACAGCCAATAGGAAGCTGCAGCAATGTTTCACATATGTAATACAGTAAATGGATCACAGTGCCAAGAAGGAGGCCAGAATGAGGATGACTCCTCTTATGTCGACTTGTAGTCGCTTACTAGGGGCATGGAGGTCATGACATTTGACACCCTAGCATTGGACCATCCACATATTTTGGGATGCCCACCCGCCTAGCGGGGATCTCACTGTGGTGAAAGGAGCCGTCTCCATGACAGCTCCTTTTGCAGCTGTGAAGATTGCTGAGCAGGCCCCTTGTTTAAAGAGCCCACTCTGCAAACATTTTTGTTTTCAAGAAAGAAACTTGCATAGCAAAAACAAAAAAAACAAAAAAAAAACGAACGGCCTGGTGTGCAAGAAGCTTTTTCCATGAGCATGGGGGGCATTAATTATTTCCCCAGCCATGTCCGCCATCTATCACACAGCAGACACAGGCAGGGCAATTGAGGGACATTGTCCCATTCTAAATAGGGCAGAAAACTGTCACTGAAACCCAGTGGTCCTCTGGTGGACAGACCGCTGGGTGAAGGTTTGCTGCTGCTAAGCCAGAAGTCTCTGCCAGCAGTTAACCAGTGGTCTCCCCGACTGCCATTTGGTTGGTCTCCAAGAGGAGTGGTGTGGAGCTTGGGGCACTTCTAGTGGGGCAACCCTGTAGAGCCTCTATTTTTCCATGTCGAACATGAATGACCAGGGACCTGACATTATCCCTGCACGAATGTACCTAGTTAGGCAAGAGTCTCCAACCTGACAAAGGACTGCAACCAGGGAGAACTAGACCAAATGCTAGGCCTCGTCAAGTCACCACGCTTCACGAGTCACATATCCAGTCTTCTTGAGACACAAAGGAGCAGAAGATGAGGGAATTCGGATCAGGACCTTGAGTTCCTTGATGGCCAGTAAGTATGCAGCATGTCACCACTAAGGAGTAGCAACCTTGCATTTCCCGACTAGGGGTGCTGGCATAACCCTACATTTAAGTGGACTTATGTATGATGTGAAGAGGAAATATTTGCACACCTCCTCACCATTTACTCATCCATTACTCAGCTCAATTGTAGGGCACATCAAGAGAAGCAGGTCATCACTCAGGGAGTATTGCTCTACCCCTGCCAGGGATCGAGGGAGTTAACTAAGATTACTGGTGATTATGAGCTATTATGACAGAGGGAATGAGTGTTGGTTGAGTGTGCATGCGTGCCCCTTCTGTGAGCTTGTACCCAGCGTTTTGGACAGCAGTGGTTGACTTTTATTACTTTTTGTACTGCAAACATGAAATGCAAAAACACTTTCCAAGGACAGCACAAAGCCATCTTACAAGTGTACTTATTTGGTGAGATACACAATAAGGAGATTCTGGTCCCACAAGGCAGGCACATGGATTCTTATAGAGAATGTCACAGATGCGTATTGCATGGACTAGGATGTGTGTGCTCTCATTGCAGATTAGTGCCACCAGATCCATAAGCAGAGGAATCCACCCAAAGGAGGCTTATAGTGCACTGCTAGGGAATAAAGTGTTACAAGCACACACACACACACACAATAGCAGAAAGGAAGCGATAAGCAGTCAGATACGTACACACATGGAAGCATTTGTCAACCATACACTCACTTATGATGTTTGCTCCTCCATTTAGGGCAATTTCTTGCTAAACTGATGTCTCTGAAATGCCAAAAAGTTTGCAAAGAGTGTTGATGGGATGAGGTAGATAATGGTGGCTTCAATAGTGAGCACCTTTGTGTCTGCTGCTGGCTGCACCCCCTCAGATCCCAGACTCACACCCCCTCAGTTTTTGACACTTTCTAAAGGTGGGTAAGCCGGCCAGGCAGTTAAATAAGCAGATGGGGCCTTCATGGTGCTGTTTGCTGAACACATGGCTCAGTCTGTAAGTTTTAACTGTTCTAAAATCAGCTTTAAGACAGCCATGTATTTTGAATAGATCCTGGGAATAAATAGTGAAATGTGTGTGTGTGTGAGAGAGACACTATTCTAAACAACATCAAAAATAATGTCCTCTGAAACTATTTATAGCTCATTGTGTGTATTGTGAAGCCCGCACATCCAGTTTGTGGATATTGCAGGACACCTCTTTACAGAGATTGCCAAAAACGAGAGTATGGAGCTGATGGAAAATCGCTTGAGACCTCCTTCCACCCATTGATACAAATACAAATCAGAATATTGTGGCCTGTCTCAATGCTCTATGCTTAACAGCCCAAAGGGCTATCTCCTGTCTTTCTTGTATTCCAATAGGGCTATGGCGAAAGACAAGATCATTTCCTGAGAAAGGTGACTAGTGAATGCGCACAAAACAGTCAGAACATGATACAAAGATCATGAGCGAGCACATATAATAAATGTCTTCATTGCCTGGTTCTAGGTGTACACAGACAGATGAAGCAAATGTACAAATCATCAAAACATAGCAATGCCAACTCATTTTTTACAAACCAGAAGCCAAACTGGATGTGGGAACAGATGTGCTAAAATTCATCTAAAGACCTGGAAACTCTGTATAAATCAGAGACAGGATGTAATGAAACCACAGCATGTGGTAAGAAGCTAATAACAGTCATTGGTATTAAACCAGATAGGAAAACGATGAAGACAGCCAGCAAAGATTACCCAATATACCCACGCTGAAACATGTGTCTTCTCAAATCAGGGAACTAATAAACATGCCAAAGTGGAAAACTACCAACAGCGAGGAAGTGTGTAATGGTAAAGATTTATAATGACGGAAAAGAGCAAACATCAAACGGAAGAACTAAACATATGATATGTTTTCTCACATGCAAACCTCAAGTGAGTACAGGGAGCCCATACTTACCTGTTGCCGACATCACTGCAGCCTGCCAGGAGCCCGTGTGCTCGGCTGCTTGCCACCACTCTTGCCACTGCTGCTGTGCTAGTGGGGGGCAGGAAACTACAAGCCCCAGCTCACTCTGCGGCAAGGACGCCGCGGCTGCATCACTTCGCGCCAGGAGGCGCATTTAAACCGGTCAGGGCTCCCGCAGCGCAGAATGCGCGAGGGCGTGCCGGGCCAAGGGTGGGCCCGTCTGCGCCTGTCTGCGGCAGGACAAGGTGGGCTGGGCCACCGCCCTTGGTCTCAGGAGCTGCTAACCTTCGGTAAGGAGACATATTGCATCATAACAGCTTTCGTGTACTCAAAAATATTTGCGGAAACATGGGGAAAAGGAAATTAGCGTTCACCGGAGGGAAGTTATCTACCAAAAGTGTGCCTATTACCAAATTTTTGAAAAATGCCGTGGAGATGATTAACAGCGAGATATCCCAAGTTGAGGAAGAACTTGCGGCCACAAAAAATGCTTTAGACGCCGTAATAAAAAAAAAAAGAGTCCTTACTAGAGGGTGGGATAGACCCTTCAGCGTCAATGAATAATGAGAGAGAGAAGGACTCTGTGGTAGAGACACTTAGCCTCAGTGAAAAGAATATAATTACCGTACTGGACATGGCTAACCCGTGTGTCTTAACGTCCTCCTTGGACATCTCCGTGCTATCCAACACTACGGATTTGGTCTCTCTGCCGGCCAAAAAATTGAAACAACTTCCCCAAACAACTAATATACCTCCAGTTAATCAAGCAATAAAAGTAAAACCCAAGCCAAAGCCATAAAAGGGAAGGAAAGATGTAGGGTTGGCAAAAGGCCTGGGTGGTACCTACGTGGAAACCCACGTTCAAAAACCACCAAACCTGGAAATTCTTTTTAAAAAATTGCATGGTAAATAGATAACATCGAACGCCGATTGATGTCAGAAAACAAACTAGTCCAAAAGGACGTTACTTATTTAACGGATTTGGTTTCTGAATTACTGCCACTAAAAACATCAAATAAGGCACTTACTGCAAACACATTAGTTGAGGAACAGAAAGAAGGTCCAGGGATCCCCATCACTCAAGGCAAAAATCAACCAAGGCCAACTCCTCCCGCACTATTTTGAAGGGACCGCCCAAATACACAACCTGGTCATGAAACAAGGGCGAACAAAGATAGTAATATTAAATCTCCGAGTTCAGCAAAAGCAAATCAGTCTGACAAAATGATTAGGACCCATCATCCAATTAATAACACTGCAGACTCACTACATTTACCTCCACAGGCGACTCCATATGTTATTATACTGAAAAATTTTCCAAAATTATTGGACAATAAAAGGGAAACATACGAGTCATTAAAGAATCAAGTTGTACACTGGATTTCTGCAAGGACTAACTTTAACGTCAACCTACTACAACACAACATCATAATGTTGAGAAGAATGAATTGAGTGGGCAGTTCCAGGAAAATATGTCGGGGAGATTGCGTGGTTGTCAACTTTCGTAGCAGGAAATTGGCAGGGAATCTGATGGATATTTTTCTCAACCATTCTACTGAGCCTTTCTTTCATCAGGATGATTATATTACTGCCGTCCCACTTGGTTATTTCTATAGGCCCAGAAACGAGCAAGACCATAGCAAAACAAACACCACCCACAGGTATGACTCAAAAGTGATCGCACCCACATACAATAAGTATGCTCCCCTAAGAAGCTGTAGCGATATAGATTGACAGGGGATGGATGTCGAAGGGCCACCAGTTAGTAATAAGGATATTATATCTACCTGTAATAGGACAGAGAGCGGCAGGCGGTTAGATAGTGATAAGGTACACCTGTAATGAATTAGAGGTTGGTACCAGCGAACGACTTCACAAACCCTTACTTATTATGTCTTGGAACGTGGCAGGGGTAAAAAACAAATTAAACGATGGGGAATGGCTAAAAACGTTTGAGGATTGTGCTTTAGTTTTGCTGCAGGAAACCTGGCACACTGAGCCCTTCTTTATTAACGGTTTCCAAATTATATGTACATAGGCCATTCCTTCTAGAATGAGGCGAGCTAAAGATGGCCTAGCCGCTGTTATCTCAGTATCTTCGCCCCTAATATTAAGAAAAGCCTATACCGCGTCACAATTTTATCAGTTTTTTCATTTCTATACAGAGGGGAAACAGGCCATTATTGGAATTAATTTTTAGAACAACATTTTTGATAATACAAGATTTAAGGTAATTAAGTCTCTAGAAGAACATCTGGATGGTTTTTTAAAGGGGGTGGGGGGTAATTATATACTCATCTGGGCGGGTGATTTTAATTGTGATTGATGCGATATTGTAGTAGGAGAACAATGTGGTTACCTTGATCAATTTGGCGACCGAATCCCTCACTTCCCACACGATACTTTCGGGGAAGCAATAAATTCTGCCATTTATAAATATAGCTTAGTAACCATGGAACTGGATGAATTTGATGGAGATGTACCTACCCAAACATTTGTAGGGGCTAGATCTTCCTCAACCATCGACCATTTTATTATATCAGAGCATTGTAGGGACCTAGTGGGAAATTTTACATTCCGTGCAAGTCTGTTTAGCGACCACCACCCGCTAATCATGACTGAAGTTTATCATGTTACGGCAAAAAAGGGGAAGGACTGCTGATACAAATATTGAGACACAAGGTAATAATGGAGTTTCAATAAAATGGTCCGGTGTTAACCCAACCACTTTTATGGACAACCTTATAGGGAAAAAACAGAAAGACATTGATACTTGTTTAGATAGTTCTTCTATTAACTCGGACATCGTTAGTGCCTTTTGTAATATTACTACCGAAATAGCGGATGATCTAAAATCAAAACAGAGGAAGAAACCCTGTAACCAAAACCCCAGATGGTTTAACCAGGAGTGTTCAAGGCTAAATAAGGAACTAAAAAGCGCCCTAAAAACAAGACCTAGGGATAGTGTCAGTTTAAGTAACTTAAGAAAAAGTTATAAAAACGCCCTGAATCTAAGAAAAATAGAGATTCGCGAGGAGGCTTGTGAAAAACTAATTCAAGCCGCTGCGACACGGGACAAACTTATTCTGGAAAACCATTGATCACCCTTTTTTTAAAGATAGTTCAGCGATGAAGATAGATGTTTTAGATCCACCTGAAGAATGGATAACACAGTTTGAAAGTATTTTTAATCCAGGAGCTGCAATAGTTAATAAAATGGAAAAGAGCAACTTTATCATAGTTGAGCCGGTTAGGTCATTCCTGTTAACCCTGGAAGAGATTAAAACAGCCCTAAATAAAAGTGCTAATGGCAAAGTGCAGGACCTGATGGGGTTCCTATTGATGTTTTTAAACACATCAACTTTTGGTCACCCATTTTATGAAATGTTTTAAATGCCGCGTTGGGTGGAACGCTACCAGCATCCTGGGTAGAAAGCATAATAGTACCCATTTTTAAAAAAGGGGACAGAGGGAAGGCTAAATGCTACCGCCCCATATCCCTTCTAGATTCTACCTTGAAATTGGTGGGTAGAGTTGTTAGGAAGATTAGAAAACTGGGCCTCCGAGAACAACATCCTAACCGAGGCCTAGTATGGATTTAGAAGGGGTATTGGGACGGTGGAACAATGTGTGAACCTGGATTTATTGGTAGGGAAATATACCCTAGCCAAGGAAGGAGGTTTACATCTCTGTTTTGTTGACCTTACCAGCGCTTTTGACCTGGTTAACCATGTCAAACTATGGCAAACACTGAATGAGTTAGGCGCCCCCAATCACATTGTTATTTACCTATCCCAGATTTATACCCTTTTAACATCTAGAGTGCGGTTTGGTAAAAAGGGTGAATGTACCCCGGACTTCAGGGTAACCCGCGGGATACGACAAGGTTGTGTTTTAGCTCCTCTTTTATTTTCATTATATATAAATAATGTTGATTCTTTTTTACAAAATTTAAAGGTAGATGCACCAATGGTAGGTGCCCGTCCCACCCCAGTACTTTTATACGCGGACGACGCTGTCCTGATTTCAAGGACAGCGAACGGCCTGCAATGTCTTATAGAAAAATGTGCGCATTTCATGACTTAAAAAGATTTACAGTTGAATCTTTCAAAAACTTTTGTAATGACATGCGGTAAAAATAGAGTGAGGAATAGACATCATGTGGGCGGCACCATAATTAATAGAGTCTCAAGTTTTACATATTTGGGCTTACTGTTTAGTAGGAATGGTACCTGGGGCTCACATATAGAATTATCTAATCTGAAATTTCTACGAACAATCGAGGGCATTTTTAGATTTTCCACAAAAATAGGAAATAAACCCATAAGGGAAATCCTTGCCCTATATAGGAGTAAATCTATCACAACTGCATGCTACGGGCAGCTATATGGGGAAGGGCCAACACTACCTCTTTACAAACCCAAGTGAATACGTTCTTAAAACGATTGCTGGCAGTTCCAAGCTCAACAGCTAATTATATAGCCCATAAAGAATTGTCCACTCCTTATATTAGCGACCTTATAGGTATAGCAGGACTTACCCTATGGCATGGGATATGGATGAAAGAAGAGAAAGTTTACCAAGGACCTAATTATGGATTGTCTGGCCCTCGATAATAGTAGGAAAATACCCTGGCTAGAGTATATCTACACCCTCTTAAAAGGTTGTAAGGTAGCTCTAGACCGAAAAGAGCCTTCATCTATACAGGGTTACAGCAAAAAAGAGCTGAAAACACGGTTTATTGCTTCTATGGAATCGGTACGAGAGGCCGAAGCAAGTTTAAAACAAAGTATTATCTCTTACTGTGAGCGCCCTTTTCTATGACCACACAACCATATCTTATTATGGTAAGAAATACTCAGCAAAGGTTTTACTTAACGAGGCTCAGGCTTGGCACCCTACATTATTTAATTGCATTCCCCAGATTGGGAAAGTGGTGTCATAATCTCCCGAAATGTCCATGCGATGGAAAATCTCCCCAGTCCACGCTGCATTTTATACTATTCTGTAACTTTTACAGGGACATTCGTAAATTTGTACTAAAACCACTTTTTTTTAGCTAATAATTTTTATCACTATAAACCAGCTTTTAATTTCATTTGAAGTCTGGAAAGTGTGAAAATCACGAACGCAGTTATCAGTTTTATACAAATGTCTATCAAGAGAAGAAAGGATTACTCCTACCTAGATGCTCTAATTTATGAACAAACACAGAGGAACCTCCTTGATCCCTGCTCAAGCTGCACAGCCACGTCCGTTACTGAATGAATCCAATAAATCAAATTTATATTAATACTCTTCAATATATCCACATTTTACTCCATTATTCTTCACCTTTTTCCACTTTCCTTCAATTTGCTTTACTCATTCCCACACTTATTCAAGAATTTTCACGAAAACAGGAGAAATTGACGTTTCCACATGTCACGACTTTATTTAAAAGTCACCCAATGCATTTCGGGATTATTCCCTTCGTCAGGGTTATCTACAATACAAAAAATTCATAAGCACTACCATCAACATGGTGATTATGTTCTTGATGCATTACACAAACTTAAATGCATCTATATTACTTTAAATTTGTTTCCATATAACACACTGCATGTCATTTATTTTTAAATTTGTTCGCTAATAAAACGCTGCATATAAAACAACTCAAATTCATGACTCAGCTGCAGTTCTATGCCATGAGCAATTCGTCAACTTAAGCAACAGTCCTAGTTGGACACCCCAGCTTTTAAGGTCATCACATATTTTCAATTCAAGCCTCCAATACTTAAATGGTATCTTTTGACCCCACTTTAAACCATGAAACCTCTTAAATGTGTCCTTTACAATAATAATCATCAACGCGCTTACCGTGACAGGTGTTACACTGCATTTATTGGTAAAGACCCAAAATCACTCGATTCCAACTAATTTCAACAAAACTCTTGAATACCAGCTCATCAGGTTACTTTCCATAGAGTGCCCCGGCACGCATTTTCATCCTCGGTGTTTGCTGAATCAACTGTTTTGGGCCTACTCTGTCGTTTATCAACCCTCCAATTCCCCCCAGGTGAACCGTCACGTGTCCTTGTGAAAATGCTAAACTAAACGGCGGACTTCATGTATTGCGCACGGACTCTAAAAACTACTGCTTAACTGCAAGTACTACATTTCCCAAAAGACCTTATATATTGTCCCACTCAAAATGTTTCACTCCCCACCTCACCTACTCCCACCGAAATGATTCGAATTACCAAAATAGGCACAAATGAACATGCAGAGCAAAGTGTAACACGAATGTATACGAAAAAAATGCAGGTTTAAAATCTCCCCATACATCATGCAAACAGTCCATTTTCACATTAATAGATGCAACGTGGCAATATAGTTGATTCTTCTTGCATGTCCATACTGATAATAGTCGTTCATGCCCGGAAACATGACTCCTGTGTTATTAATCATTGTTCACGTGGTAATTATTGTTCCATTTTTTACGTAATTTTTTTTTTTGGACTGTTCATGACTCCACTTTTATTCTGGGTGCAATCTCACCGTGTTGGACGGAAAAATCATTCAATGTACATCAATGGTGGTGAGATGCACACTATTTATGAACAACTGAACTTGGAGTTGAAATGCTCTCCTAACTCTGACGTACGCTACCATCTTGTACTCAATGCGCTTTAGGAGAATCCTCTCTAGCAAACGATGATTGTATTAAGGAAGTTGAATATCTTTCTTCTACTATATACATAAGGCACTATCTTGCACTTTATGGAAACGCACTCTGCCCATATGAACATGAAATTTGCTGTTTTTAAAGTGTACGGTTTTATAAACGGTTTTAAAAAGGCCCCTATCATTCCAAATTATGATTGACTAATTATCCTGAACTATCAATTAAAAATGGACTGTGTATATGAATGTAAAACATATTTTGACTTAGCACAAATTTTAATGCTTTTAGAAATGCAAATAGTTTTTTTGTGATTAGAATGCTTTTATGGTCGTATACAATGTACCGAATGAAGCTTTTTTGACTTTGACTTTGACTTTGAGTACAGGGTCTAGGAAGTGGTAGGTGTAGTAATATTAAACAGAGACCAAGATGTCTGTATAGTCTTTAGAAAAAAAGAGGAACTCAACACTTGCATACCATACCTACCCAACATATATTATAAAGGCCTTAGATTACGCAAAACTCACTACCTTGCCACAGAATGTTCTATTGATTGATACAAACTGAAGTTATGTAACGAAATTGCCTCATGGTTCTCAGTCATATCTGTGACATGGGGAATATATAGAGAAAATCCTGTAATGGCAAATAATTCAGGGCATATTTTTCTCAAGTGGTTGTGTTTAGAAAACTCAATTTTGCTCCAAAATTCAATTTCTTTAATAGAATATTCTATTGACATTTTTCAATACTCATTTAGGAAAGTTGGGCAAAATTTGCTTAAAATTCATAAAATCGGATGGTTTATTCTGCCCATTTCATATCAATAATGTCGACTTGCAAGCAAAGGGTAATTGTTAGAAAGTTCCAAGTAGTTCAAAATGGTTGCTAGCATGTCTTTTGGGTAGCATTGTTATTTAAACAGTTTAAAAAGAAAATGATCAGTTTTAAATAAAAATTATTTTTCCAACATTTTTTAGGAACTTTAAAAAAGCAAGAATTATTACTTACTAGAGTTAGATTACTTCTTGCACAGCTTAAACATTTGCTACAAATCTAAAACACTGAAATAGTTTTAGGGGTTTGCTGAGTACATTTCTCTCTAAAGGTCATTATAGATTTTTTCCCCAGAAAATGAAATTGGTTAAAAAGGCGTTATGCAATTTTAAAATAGCTACTGCAGTTAAATAATATGTTTAGTTTTTTTTTTAGGATTTAAAGACTGTTGAAAACAATTAAAAACATTTTTACATGATTTTTCAAATTGGAATTTTGTTTTTAATGGGTGAAAACATTTTAAAGTTAAAAAAATGTTAAGTTTGAAAAAATTCTGGTGGTCATTTTAACTTCAACAAACATTGGGAGGGTGTGCTAAACGTTCGGATTTGCTTGTAAGAGAAATAATTAAGTTATCATTGTTAATTGTAACTATTTGAAAACTTCAAACAGTCTGGATCTTTTTAAGTAATAATTCTAAACAAAATGGCTGCTGTTTAATATTTTGCTCATAAAACATCAGATGGGGCTGCTGAAAATACTCAGACTGCATTAAGATCTTTCATGTGTCAAAGACATTAATGAGCAATAATCTCGTTGTGCAACAGATAGCGTCATTTGATATCCACTAACTGATAAACTTTCCTTGCTGCTGAAACTGCAAGAACACAAGAAGTCTGCTAATCCTCTCCACTCATCAGAAAGAAAAGCATGCCTCTAAAGTATGAAAGGCTAAGGATTATCACTCATTGCCAGCTACATCACCGTGACAAGTGCTAAGCAACCACGCCAGCTCTTCTTAAAAAAGAAAGCTTTTGAATTCACCTGTGAGTCACAGACATGTTTGCTAATGCAGAAGAATATAAGATGCAAAATAGCAGACTTTCACTTTGCAGGCACTAAGGGCCTAATTTAAACTTTGGCAGATGGGTGCTCCACCTCAAATGTGACAGATCTCGTATCTACCTTATTATAAGAGTATTATATCCTAATGCACTTGTAATAAGGCGGACATGATATCCGCCATGTTGTGACATTGTTTGCCATCTATCAAACTCTAGGGGCCTGATTACGAGTTTGGCGGTGCGGGACCGTCCCGTTGCCGCACCACCAAACCCATGTACTTTTTTCAGTCACTGGTGAGCGGTTCTTTGGCATTCTTATAGCGGTATAGGCACTGCAATTGGAACATCAAAAGCAGTAACTCATTGCATGCAACCAATGGCCCAGAAGCAATGGGGGCCCTGCAGGGCCCCCTTTGTTTCCTCTCCGCCACGGTTTTCATGGAGGAGGAACCGCCAGAAAAACATTGGCGGGGAGGAAACTTGTATTATGCTTGGTGGGACCATGGCGGTCCCGCCAAGCATATTGAGGCCTCAAGACTGCCACGCCACCGCTAGGGATCTCTTATCCCTGGCGGTTGCGGCAGTGAAATGGTGGTCCGACTGCCCTAGTTGTAATCGAGCGATCGGAAGGCCGCCACCGCCGATATCCCGCAAGTCTGCCAGTCCGTGGACCGCCAGACTTGTAATCAGGCCCTAAATCAGGCCCTAAACTCCTTGAGATGAAGGTAGTTTAATGAAGATCATCACAACGCATGTATGTTGTATTCACAAGAAGTACAACCAGGCATCCCACAAAGGGCTCAGGCACAGCCACTCTTCAAGGTCTAGATCTCAACATGCAAAAGATTGATCAGAAAAAACTGACTGACGGCAGGTCTAAAATGCAGTAAAGCATAACAGCTTAAGTGTTAAGTGCCAAAAGCTACATCTAAAAGAAAAAAAAAAAGCATGGCTTTGACAAAGCTAATGAAATTTGAATAGATCAGCAGTGAAATCTTAATTAGTTTGATATTAAATGTGGCATATTCTACAGGTGGGGATAAATGTGAAATATATTCATACTCAGAGTGATGGCAGACCCGCTGATTAGATGGGCATCCAGACCATCAAAGATAGGTCTCAAACTAACTGAAAAACTGATGGCCTCAACTCTGACACAATAGACCAGTGGTTCTCAACCTGGGGTCTGGGAACCTCTGCGGGTCCGCAACACCTACTCAGAGGGTCTGCATCACTTTAAAAAATATATATGTTATTAGTAGATTATCAAAGTGTATTCTCATAAAAAAGATCAATGTAAAATGTAAAAATTTTAAATGTTCAGTAAATGAGAAGGAATTTGAAATTAGAAGTTAAAGATTAAATTGGTATCCTTAGCTAGATTTGTGGGAGCAGCTACAGTAGGGTGAATAGCATTATGGACAATTTATTTATTTTAAAGTTTTACATAGCGCAAACGTGACCCTTACGGGTATCAGAGCGCTTTACTAGTAAATTAGGCAAAGACATACAAATCAATAAGCATAGTCAATATACATACAGGATAAGAGAACAGTAAGCTCGTAAAACAGAATTCTGATGATCTATTCCAGAAATGTGTTCATAAATAAAAGTTTGACTTGTTTCTTAAAGGAAGTAGTGGAAGGGATCAATCTTATTTCAGTGGGGGGGCGGGGGGGTGGAGAGAGTTCTAGATTCTGGGGGCGATGCCAGAGAAAGCTTTGTTGTAGGTTTTCTTCCTGATGAATCGCTGTGGCTTTAGCAGTAGGGTGCTATTGCTTCTAGAGGATCTTGGGCTTCCAGACAGTTCAAACTTTTTAGCGAGATAACTTGGGGTGTTGAAGTGCAGAGCTTCGTGCGTCATACATGCAATTTGTAGTTGAATTCTTGATTCATAAGGGAGCCAGTTAAGGGCTTTCAAGTCAGGGGAGATGTGGTTGTAGCTTTTTGATCCCGTGATGACTCTTGCAGCAGAGTTAAGTGAGGCCCTTAGCGGGGCAGTTGTGGATCTGGGCAGTTCTCAGAGGGTAGCGCTTCCATACTCCAGTCTGGGAGTCACAAGGGCTTGCACAGCAGACTTGAAGTCGTTTTGAGGGAGGAAAGGTTTTAGTTTCTTTAGTATGCTCATTTGGAGGTTTACTCCTTTAGTGGTGGCACTAATATGCTCCGGCATGTTAAGGTTTTTGAAAAGGGTTTTTCCTAGCGCTCTTGCTGACTCAATAATTTGTAGCGTGCAATTGAATGCTGTCAGTTGCTTTATCCAGTCATTAATAGAGTGTATCTGATTGGGGGGGCGGAGGGCAATTAGGAGGAATTCCATTTTTGAGTGGTCATTTTGAGGTGGTTGCATGACAGCCAATTTTGGATATTTTAAAGAATAGGATTGAGGGATCGTATGTCTTCAGGGGATGAGATTTTCAAGTACAGTTGGATATCATCAGCGTACAGATGATAGTGAATGTTAGATGACCATAGAATTTCTGTTAGTGGCTCCATGAATGGTTTGAGGATAGTAGGTGAGAGGTAGGAGCCTTGTGGGACCCCAAGTGTGACCGGAGCGGTCTTAGAGAGGGATTGATTTACCTTGACTTTTTGCAGTCTGTTTTGAAGAAATGAGGTGAACCATTTTAAGACAGACCCTGATATTTCCATCCTTTGCTCTAGTAAATCAAGTACGTAGTCATGCTTAACCATATCAAAAGCTGAGGAAAGGTCCAAGAGGATTAGTAGGCATGATTCGTTTTGACCCAACATTTCTAGAGCATCGTCCACTATATGTGTCAGGGAAGATTCAGTGCTATGTCCAGAGCGGATACCAAATTGGTGCCGGATAAAGAGGTGGAGTTGCTCAATGCGATTACATAGTTGGACTTGAACAAATTTTTCAAGAAGCTTCGCCAGCGTTGGGATGTTGGAAATGGGGCGAAAATTGTTAAGGTTTTTTAAGATGGGGGTGACCTGTCTGGATTTTAGGCAGTCCGGGATTTTGCCCAGTTGTAATGAAGCATTTTTACACTCTTAGTCCACAGTGGGAGTATAGACATTTTGATGTCGTTGAAGAGGATGGAGGGAAGTGGATCAATGAAGTGGTTTGAGGGTTTCAAATCTGTAAGAATTTTGAGAATTGTGCTGTGATCAATTGTTTCGAACGAACTCCAGAAGGCGTTGATTTTGAGGATGCGCTCCAGAAGGTACGTGGGCTCATGTATCAATGTAGGGGAGATTCTAGTGTCTAGTGAGTGAGGATATCGCTGTCGTGTTATCTGAAGGTCAGCTTTTAAATTGTCTGTCTTTTCAAGGAAGAAGCCGGCAAATTCTTCACAATTAGGTAGTTGACTGGATCCCTTTGGGGAGAGATTGGGTAGGCCTTTGGATTGATGCTTGACCAGATCAAATAGTTTTTTTAGACGGTTTATGGCTTGGTCCAGTTGGTTTCTGAAGAAGTGTGCTTTAGCATTTATGATGCTTTTGTGATAGGTATTCCTAAAAGATCTTAGATGCTTGCGGTGTCCAAGAGATGGAGAGGATCTCCATTTTCGCTCAGCTAGTCTAAGGTTTCATCTTTCGGTATTAAAGCTGTCATTGTACCATGGTTGCGAATCCTTTGTGGATAGTCTTTTTAGTTGTAAGTGTGCAGTCAAGAATATTCTCCATGGAGCTAGTATAGTGGTCCGTGAGATCTTGAATGTCTATCATATTTTAAGGGGGTACTAGGATGTTATCGCTGAATGATGTCAGTTTGGTGAGGTTGATATTTCTCGTATTTCTTTTCCAAATTTTCGTTTTGACTACTTGTGTGGTAGTTGTTCTCAGGGGAATAGTGATGAGGAAAGTGATGCGGTGCTGGTCAGACCAATCACAGGGGATGGTAGATTCCAATTGGATAGAGTTATCTTGTGCGACGATAAGATCTAGGATCTCTCCCTTGTGTGTGAGACTATCACAAATTTGTATTAAGTTAAGGTCCATACGAGAATAGGGTCATTCAGATCGCTCCAGTGGAGGTTGAAGTTCCTGAGGAAGATTTGAGTGCAATGTTGGCCAGTGTATGTTGTGATGATATCCATAATCTGTTCTACGAAGGAGAGATTATCACCAGGCGGATGATAGAACATGTGCAATTTGCAGAGAGGATTGTTGTCGAAGGCAATCTCAATACATAGATATTCACATGATGAAAGAGCAGGGGACTGTAACTGTTTAACTGAAAGGCTGTTACGGTGAATATAAGCAATGCCTCCACCTAGTCTGATGGGTCTATCTAGTCTGGTGATATCGTAACTAGGAGGGACTAGAATGTAGAGGATAGGTGCAGAGGACTCATTTAGTCAAGTTCCTGTCAGGATCAAGATCTGCGAGGTCTGCTGCATGTCTAACAGCTGTTCTACAATTGAGAAGAATGCATTTCAGAAAGGATTTGGGGATGTCCTTGGAAGTCTGGGTGAGTGTAACTCTCTTGAGGTTTTGTTTATTTATCATTCTGTGATTGGGTTTAAATTCTCTGTGTGGGTTTGCAGAGATGGATTGGATTTGACTCTGATTGTCAATGCTCTCACGGTGAAGAGGGTTGTATGATAGTAGGAGTGATTCGATATCTTCCTTCGATAATGAGTTTGAGTCAGAGGATCTCATGGTTCTAGAGGGTGTGTTGGGGCATGGAAGGGTTCTCCATCTCAGCAATGGGTGCTTCTGAACGGATGAGGACGGGATGAGTGTGGAGTGAGTTGGAGGCAATGAGGGGAAAAAGTTACGTTGTTCATGGTCATGCGCAGTCAAATTGAGATTCTTGCTTATCCCATAATTGGCAGTCGACATAGTGGTGAAATGTTTAAGGCTATGTAACTCTTCATTTATTTGATGTAATGTTTGTGCGATCTCATACATCCTAGATGCTAGTAGGATGTGCAAGGATAAAGTAGGGTATTGTCGTAAGAGAAGAGGGGGAGATGGGGTGTTGTTATCTGTGATAGTCAGGTATGTGTGGCCCACGGGAAGAGACATAGGGGGAATGGCCTTAACGTTGATCTTGTCGACATCTCACACATCTTCCCACAAAATGGTGGCCAGCCCTCACGCGACTAGAAACTAACAAAGGACTGGATTTAACTCAGCTTATAGTAACAGAAGGACTCGTGCAACCTGCTCCACATTTAACTAAAAATTAAAAAAAGACAAGAACTATCTATGCATACAGACTAAACATAGAGCCCTCTTTAAATAATCGCCCTGAGCTTCAATTCCTCAGTTTAAATTATTTCTAAACATCTATTATTGTCATAGGTCTTGTACTAGTCTGATGTGCACATAACTGAATTGGACCTAAACTGCGTGTAAACAACGACTATTATCATAAGTCGTGTACTAGTTTGATAGGCAGATAACAGAATAGAACCTATACAACTAGTTATCTTATCTCAATGTTTAGCCTCTGACCTACTCTAGAAACCTATAAAACTACTGGATTGTCATCATCTCCGTTCACTATCTTGGCTTGCCCTAGAGGATTCACCCACAAATATTACATCAACACTCTGCTCCCTCACCTTATCCAGGCTTCTCCCACAAACATCTGGAAAGACGTGTAACCAACTCAAGCTCTAGCTTCACAACATACCTAAGGTTGATCACTCTCACTTTGAACACCTGCTTAGCGCATCTCGTTCTGATATGGATCCATTGACAGCAACGGACACTAGCCTAGAACAATCTGGCTAACATGTTTATAAAATAAATTATCCCCAGAACCTTACAAAAAATGCAGCTAAAAAGTTTAAAAACAGACTTCTAAAATCCCATCCTGAAACCCTTATCTCTGACCCATACTTCTGCATAAAAAATGGTGCTATCACATGTGACCTCATCCTCTATACGAGAAGAAGGGCACACTGGAGGAAAGCCTTGCTCCCTCTGCTCCAGATTTCTGCATCCAAAAAAACTCCCCATGGCTTAAGACTCTTGGTAACCCCCTTTCGGTCTACAAAGCAGAAGCAACCATCTTCATCTACAACAATGGGACAATCCTCATCCAAGCCTCAGATTGCAACCTAGAGTTATTTGAGAAAATTTTCCCCTTAATTAAAAAAGCCACAAATGTGCCCTCCATTTCCCAAGGCCTTTACAAACAGGCGCGCAACATGTACTCGCCTTAAGGGGATTAGAGCCATTCCCTATCACTCGCTATACCTCACCACATTCCTACCTCACACCGAGTGCAACCACTGCTGAACCATATAGTCATGGTAACCATTTACTTCCTCCGACCTTTCCACCTGCCCCCGCTACAAACCATAGTACTCCCAATGCCTAAACCCAATATCTCACACATCAACCTGTCATTGACTCTGCCTCCTTCACTACACCATAACCCCCCTGGCCACTAATTGGAAGCCCTCTGACTCCTCTGATTCTTTATCACAACTCGCACATCCCTTGGCCAACAGCACTACGCCTACCCAGAATTCAACACCACACCGCCTACACTCCCAACACTCCAACATTTGTGAGCTCAAATAAAGCACTAGCATGAACTGACAAAAACAGAGTATACATTAGGATCAAAAAAGGCAAAGCAATATTTTATAGCCTATCATATCTTTTTATCTTTTAAAAATAAGTTTCAGATTAAAATTAAAATGAAGATTTTTTTGCTTTTGCCTGTATTAAAATATCGTATAATTTATGTATTTTTTAATGTATACTTGTTTCTGTAGTTTTGTGTATTGTTTTGAGGCTCAAATCATAGAAATTGCTCAGGTGGTGATCCTAGGGGTCCAGTAGTCATTTGTTGGGGATCCTCGAAGGTCAAAAGGATAGGAACCTACGCAGCTGTAATGAAACTTGAGGGGGCCCCTCTGCAAAGTACACGGAGGTCTACCCTGAACCCAGTCAGGAACTCTCAGGCCAGGGGCCCACCACCCGTGCACAGTGCCCTGGAGTTTGGGGACCCCCCTTGTATCATGGGGGCTGTGGGGTCCAACTGAGTAGATAATAGTCAAAAATCAGAATACTGAAAAAGACTAACAAAGAAATTGCATACGCTCACGATTATTATAATGGTTCTGGCAAGAGCATTAAAGTGGACCTTTGTGCACTGTTTTTCCTAATATTGATATTGATGATGAGAAAAATAACCAGCTGCTTTCTGTAGTGTGAAACAGAGTGTTGCTAAGATAAAATCTCACTGTATGTGTCATTGGCTTAAGCCAGCCTTGAGATTGGTCCTGTTTCTTTTGGCAGCACTACATTGACAGTTCCAAAATGACAGGTGGCCACCAACCTGACAATATTGAAGTCACACTTACTGCCAGGTACCAATACTATTGACAACCAGTGTTTCTTCTGCCAGATCTTATTTACTATTCCATTTAGTCGGTATGCACATCATACAGACACTGCATCACATCATTTCAACTCTCATAGGTCTATTTCGATCTGATGCATTTTCTCATTCCTTTTCCCTAAAACCTGCATGGATCACATGGTGACCATGGTGGCTTTTCATAAACTAACTGACACTCCTGGTAGTTTGTATGGTATGACATGCACCTTTACAGGTTCCAAAGGCCTCGGTTAAAGTCCTACATAACCTGATTTTGCACTCTCCCTGATTTTCACTAAGTCTGGGCAGTGAACTCCCCTCCGCTCGTGGAGTTTACAGAGTTTTCCGCACTCCGCGTTTTGCTGAGCTCGCAGAGTTTTGAAAAACTCAGCTCCGCTACGCGAAGTGGAGTTCTTTTCCTCGCTCACGTTCGTCAACATCAAGTTGGCGAGCGCGAGTGTGGAAAATCAACCTCCCGGCGAGATTTCTCAATGCGGGCAGTCAGATTTCTCATTGCGAGTGGTCGCGTATGCTCGCGACCGCTCGCGTTGAGAAAAAGTCCGTTCACGTTGAGAAAGCTGTTGCTCGAGTAAAAATCAACTCAAGCGGCAGAAAGGAAGCAGCGCCCACTTGCGCTGTGCAAGGTGCCGTTCGCGTTGATTGCACAGTGCAGACAAGCACCTGGCACTGAAAAGCACTGCGAACGACATTTATCTAACAAACTCCACTGCTCGCGGAGTTCCGCGTAGTGCAGTAGAGTTTTTTGTGCACTTCACGGAGTTCCATGTAGTGGAACTCCGCCCAGTCTTAATTTTCACCAGCCTCATGTTTGGCATATGTCACTTCATTTAGCACCTCCCTGATCCTTCATGTGCCCCTTTGCAGCCCTACATGACTACAGTCCTGGTCTTCTCATCCTGTCTGCACCTCAATTGCAGCCATGCATAACCTTATCCATGCTATCCTTTGCATGCATACATTTCATATCTGGTCTTGCATTCTTTTATACAGATATCCTCAGTTATGCCAAACCTCTATTTTTGGCAGTGAGAAATGACAATAGTATGATGAACACATCTATTCTGGATTATAATTAGTTTACCCCTTTCCTTTGTTTTCATTATTTGTTTCTAATAGGTCCCTAAATATTATTCTTGAACCTCCAAAAACTATCTGGGAAGTTGCAGTTCTAAAATAACAATTAATATATAGGCAGGAAGCATGTTATCTCTATATTGAAGATCCATGTCAAGAGACAGATATTTTTCAATACATACTGGCTCACTCTCCACCTCTTTTGCATCCTCCTAATCGCTGACCTTCCTCCCAAGTTGTGTTCACAATTTCAAAGGGCTCATACCTTTTTGCTGCTTTTCTCTGGTGTGTTGCATTTCTCGAGACCATGATCTCATACTGATGCCTGCAAAGTGGACTGAAACCCCCAGGTGTCGGTAGCTCTGTGTACAAGATACATAAGAAAGAAATAAACAACCCCTGATTTGTTAATTAATAACACCATTTATGGTGAAGAAGTTAGATCTCAGCAGAGATTACCCAAATCAAAGATGTCTGGTTTAGAATTTTGTGCTCTCTTTTGTTTTCTCAAATTTAGATATAAGCTAAGACAAAGGAATATGATTGCTATCTAGCCTTGCATTTATGTAGTAGATATAATTAAGATGATAGCTGGAAATATGCCTAATCTAAATAGTCCTTCTCTTCTAGTCAATAATTACCCGTATACTATTTTAGTAAGCTTCCATTACATTTTGGCATTGAAAACAACACAGTAATGTCTTTAATGCAATGAATTTAAAAGTCATAGCTAGATGAACTTAATGAATTCATTTCAAATTACTTACGGTTTTCTAATTCTGTGCAATTGTGTGAAATTGAACTGGCCCTTAATATACTTCTAATTCATCAAAATGTACTTTCTACATTATATTGTAAGCCTGCCCAAATGTATAAGTTTAGATATTTTGGAGTTGGTTCAGTGTTGAGATTGGCAACTGTAATAAGGGTTTATTATTGTGCTCAGATGTGTTTGACAAACTGGAGTTATTTAATACTGAGAGATGTCCATTCACTGTTTCTGTCATGTGAGTAGCGTTTATCACAAATATACTTCTTTCAACTCATCAATGAAGTAATTAGTGAACAGTACCCACAAAAAGCAAAATCCACAGTCCTAGGTGAATCTTTCATCTCTGTGGAACCCATGAGTACGTAGTGTGCAATGTCTTTGGTGTTTCAGGACTCCCGAAGAGAGCATAAATGAAGAGAGTGTTACAATTCCTGTGAGTTTTGGTTGACTAATTGACATATGGGACTTGTTGCCTCTTCTGTTCATTTGCTTGGAAGTCTATGGCCTCTTAATCACTTTAATATTTTACTAGCCTGATTGAGTAGGTGAAAGATTTGAAGCTCTGCTTGTTAATTTTGTATGGCAAACAGTAGTTTTGGCTTGCTTAGGTTGCGTTCTTAGTAAAAATGAATTGAAAGCCTAGTGTGATCTAAGAGCCAGTTTGAGTGTTGTATGCCTCGGGATATATACTTGACCATAGTTCTGAAAACGAATGGAAAGTGTGAGAAAGAGAAATATTGAATTAAAGCCACTCAGACACTTCATTCTGCTTCAGCAATGCACCTGCCCTGTGGATGAGGTCTCTCCAGACAATATGCATAATGATGATATTAATAATTTTATCCTAAAATGGAATGCTAATCTGAAAAGAGCAGTTCTGGATAAGCTGACAGTCACCCACATATTGGAAATCTGGTGTAAATTATTGAAAGGCTCTCTGCAGAACCTCACCCTCTTGATGTTGTAATCAAGATGTCATCATGTTGGTGCAGGCAATACAATCAAAGGCATGAAACAAGTTTACATACAACCTTGCTTAGAATGACTGTTTATGATCACTTAATGAGTAAAGAAGTATTACAGCAACTCTGTCAAATGAGGCAGTCAAACAAATTGCAAAGATGAGATTAGAATGGCCATAGAGAAACATTGCAGGAATGTAAGATCCTGGAGGGAAACAATATCATCTATCCTGATCATGAAACTGGAAGAGGTAGTGGAATGGCTGTCATTGTTAGGAAGCATTTGACATGTTCTACTCTCACCTCAAACAGGGGTGAGATTGAGCCTCTGCAATATCACTGTTTGTATCACCGGAACAAACTACATCAATTTTAATGGCCAAAATACCTCTGCATCTAGCGAGTAACTCATTTGAGACACTCTTTGAATTTCTAGGTCAGTTTAAACTCAGCACTCCCAAACTGATCATCCTTAGTGACTGTAGCATCCACATTGACAATGTTAATGATCTCTGGCAGGAATTGTTGCAAACAATTAACTTATTTGGCACTGTGCAGCAGGCTGTAGATACACACATATCACCATATCTTACATATAGCACGCGATGGGTCGGTGTCCCATGTGCATGTCCCATGATTTAGAGAGAACATTACTTGATTTTCTCCCATATGATTTGAAATCAGAAGGTGCTTATAAACATTAAACCAAATAAAATAAAACTATTGCTTTAGGAAGAAAATCTATCTTGAAAGGAAATCTCAGGTTCCTTGGCCTCCTCCTCAATTGTAACTTTTAGTCTAACTCAGTGAATGATTCCCTATATAATGTCCTTACAAACCCACAAGTTTCATACAAGGAAACCATTAAATATGTAGTTCAAAGAATGTCTTACAAAAGCTGGCTGTTTCTCAGGGAGTTTGAGAGTAAGTGCTGTAACGTGTATTGAAACTCTAATGCTAGAAGCTAGAAGCATCAGCTGAAGCGCTATAAAAATAAACTCTTTAAAGCAAAATCTGTCCATCTTTCCAATCATATCGTAAGATATACTAACATCTCACATGATCTACTCAATGCAATGGCATATTTCGTTAAGCCCTCTCCTGTCTCATTGGGTGCCTCTCTATCACAGGACTTTTATGAAGAGCTTGCACAATTTTTTCACTTCACAACTTCCAATAAAACTATGTTGAAATCAAAACTGCTCTAAATTCCAGTAATCTCTCCTCCCTCCCTAAAATCACAGTCCCCCTTCAAGGTGACTGGGCAGATTTCAATCTTCTGCCTCTCCAATGGAATATTAACAATAATGAGGAAAATTAAGATGGGATCTCTAGATAACCTTTATCTTGTTTCTTTCTTTCATTATTGTGCCTCAGCACTTTCAGTGTTTCGTACCATGAAAGATAAATCGTTCCCTCTCCACCGGTATGGTCCCCAGAGACTGAAAAATTGGAGTTGCCACATCAGTACTTAAAAAGACAACCCTGGAGGCTCTGTAGTGGACTGTTATCGGCCTATCACGCTATTGGCTGCTCTGTGCAAGCAAACCGAAACGATTGTAGTGAAACAACTAGCGCATACTTGGATAATACAAATTATCTGGTTCGTTGGCAACTTGGTTTCCACCCAGGTGAGGATCAGAGACAACTCTTGCATTTGCTCTTGAAGAATTAAGATCTAAAGTAGACCAAGATGACTCAGTTGCAATTTTGTTAGACCTCCCAGCAGCATTTGATTTCGTGACCCAACCTACTCTTAGGATCCGCCTGAGAGAACGGGGCATCACAGGGCAAGCTGAGCATGACTCTCTTCATTTTCAGAGGACAGGACTCTGGTCTTCATCAAACTGCTCCACATCTTTGACCATCAAATGTGGACTCCCATAAGGCTCTTCCCTGTTGTGCATGCTTTTGAATATTTGTGTGTCTGTTTGCCCAGTTAATCAGGTTCTTTGGCTGTGCAGTTTCATATGTCAGCTGATTGCCGACTTGATCAAAAAGCCCAAAGTCCATGCCAAATTTGATTGAGTATCTAGCCACTAAACATCCCCAAGCTAAATGCAAAAAAGACTAACATCCTCCTGGTAGATAATGCCACTGAGAGGTGACAAGACTGCATTTGACCTCTATCTTTGGACAAACTCCCCCCACTTCTGATAGGGTAAAATATCTAGCGATTATCCTGGACAAGGAAATTTCCTTTAAAACCCTTAAAAATCAGTGACCTCTGCTTGTTTTTATGTATTAAAGCTCCTAAGAATAATCCACCCTTTTCTATCACAAAGGCACTATCCTTAGTTGCCTCGGTATGTGTCTTGCCAAAAATTGAGTGTAATCGCCTTTACTTAGCATTACTTAACATAGCAAAAATGCAGAGAATTCAAAACTTCACAAGACAAAGAGATGCTCATCTTGAAATATTTGGTCATGTTATGCAAGCTGAAGTTAATCTTTACTGGCTTCTGGTTAAACAGAGAATCACGCTTAAGGCACTCTGTCTTAAGCACAAGATTTTCTATTCACCCGAGAAATCCTGTTGGAAAGAATGTTTCAATTTTTACAACTCAAGCAGGAACCTTCACTCCAAGACACACTTCTGTTTTCAGTTCCTCAAGTCAATTGTTGTCATCAAGGAGGGCATTCGCTCGCATCCTCAGCAACAAACTGTGAAATCAACTTCCCTACACATAAAAGCAATTCAATCTCACTTTGCTTTTATGAAAGTTCTTAAACCTCAAATTTTCAATTCCTTGGCTCAGAGTGCCAGATCTTTGCCCACCACCCAAGATTTTTTCTTTTTATAACTGAGCTGCTTGTTTTGTAGCACCAAGAATCCCACTTGCATGATCTCTACAAGAATAAATGAATACCAAATCAAATGAACTCAAAGTAATATAAGAAAAAATGTGCCTTAGCCAATTATTGCAACCTATTAAAAAACAATTTAAGGTTTTGCCTCATTATAGGTGGGGAACCCGCTAGGTTTTCGACTGGGGGCCTAAAATTGCTCCACCATCATAATCTAATTCCACTTAATATGTGTGGGATTACTTATCTGCAATCATGTATGCCAGCAACACTGTAACATTATATTTTAATGATATCAAATTACACAGACTTGTTGACGCTACAAATGGTTAATGTGTAATGTAATTTAAGGTGGATTTGTAGAGCACTGCTTGTCACCCGAGAGGGTATGTGAGTGCCGAGTAGGTGAGAGTAGGTGTGTGGTGAGGCTGGGCCTGAGTACAGGCAGTTTTGATGGTCCAGCCGGAAGACTAATTGAAATGCCAGGTCTTCAGCTTCTTGCGGAATTCAAGAAGTGACGAGGAGACCCTGATGTATTGGAGGAGGTTGTTCCAAGATTTGCTGGCTAGGCAGAGGAATCATTGACCTCCCTTTCTGCTTCTGTGGATGTGTGGTATGTGTGTGAGTGAGAGAGAGAGAGATGCTGATAGAAGTTGTCTGGTGGGTTGGTGGAAGGTAAGCCAGTGATTGAGGTATGTGGGTCCTGTTTTGTGTAGTGACTTGAATGCATGTGTGAGAAGTTTGGACTGGCACCACTTTTAGATGGGGAGCCAGTGGAGCTCTCTGAGGAGTGATGTGGTGTGGGATCGGTGCATAAGGTCATGGACAAGTCTGATGGCGGCGTTTTGTATGGTTTAAAGTCTGAGATGAAGATGGGTAGGGATGCCGGCGTTGCCGTAGTCCAATCTGCTTGCAATTTGAGCCTGTGTGATGGCATGCCTAGTGTCCAGTGGGAGTAATTTGAAGATTTTACATAACATGCAGAGAATGTGGAAGCATGCAGAGGTGACGGTATTGACCTGGGGTGTCATGGTGAAGTTGGTGTCCAGAATGAGCCCTATGTTCTTAGTGTGGTCGGTTGGGGTGGGTGTGGGTCCAAGTTCAGTGGGTCACCAGGTGGAGTCACAAGGTGAGTTCTTATTCTCAAAGATCAACACTTCAGTTTTGTTGGTATTGAGCTTGAGGCAATTCTCTTTCATCCAATTAGCCATGCTGGTCATGCATTGTTTGAGGTTTGTCTTGGTGGGGACAGTGTCGTCTGAGAGGGAAAAAATGAGCTGGGTGTCGTCAGCGTAGGAGATGATGTTGATTCCGTGGGATCTGATGATGTCAGCCAGAGGAGTCATGTACATGCTGAAAAGTGTGGGGCTGAATGATGATCCCTGTGGGACTCTGCAGATGAAGTCCTTGGGTACTGATGTGAACGATGTGAGCCTGACTCATTTTGTTCTACCGGAGAGGAAGGAAGCTATCCATCTGAGTGCTGGCCCTTGTATTTCCGCTGCGAGTAGTCTGGTGATGATTGTGTGGTGAGAGATGGTGTTGAAAGTAGGCCTGGGCGGTCAACTCCACTCCTTTCCCAGAGTTTGCGGAGTTTTCTGCACTTCGCGCTCCGCGGAGCTCGCGGAGTGCAGAAAACTCTGGTTCTTTGTCACTTCACAGAGTTCCGCATAGCAAAATTCTGCGAACTACGCCCAGGCCTGGTTGAAAGCTGCAGAGTGGTCAAGGAGGATGAGGGCGGCGGTCTGTCCATGATCAAGGATGGTGCGTATGTCATCTGTGGCAGTGATGAGTGCTGTTTTGGTACTGTGGTTGTTTCGGAATCCTGATTACGAGTTGTCCTAGAGTTTGCGGCATTTTAGATGGTCAGAGAGTTGTTTGCTGATGGTCTTCTCAATTACTTTGGCTGGGAAGGGGAGCAGCAAGATGGGTCACTAGTTGTTGAGTACTTTGGGGTCATCTGGGGTTTTCTGAGGAGAGTGGTGACCTTGGTGTGGTTCCAGCAATCTGGGAAGGTGGTTGTCTTGAGGGAGGTGTTGATGATGGAAGTGAGTGCACTACTGACGATTCTTCCTGGGTTGCAGATATGGTGGGGGGAGGGGACTGTGGGCGCCACTGAATGGACTGTCTTCATTATTACTGCAGTGTCCTCGATAGATAGAGGTTCCAACCTGTCAGTTGGTAGTTTTTGATTGATAAGGTTGGCAGGCTCGGAAGGTCGATGGGGGCGTGGCTGGGGTTCAAAGTTGCTGTAGATCTTAGTGATTTTTCATGGAAGAAGTCAGAGAGGTTGTTACATAGTTCTTGTGTAGGGGTGATGGTGTTGGTTGCAGCTGTTGGGTTGGTAGATTCCTTGATGAAGGCAAAACACTCCATGCAGTTGTTGGAGTTACATTCAATTCTTAGGGTCAGGGCCTTTTTCTTAGTTTCTTTCACTTGATGGTGATAGTGTCTAAGTGCGGCTTTGTAGGTGTTTCTTGCAGTGGCTCCTTGGGTGGTTCTCCATTTCTTTTTGAGTTGTATGCAAACTCTCTGAGGTCAGCGTTGTAACAGCTAGCTTGTTTGTTGGATCATTTAGGTTTGGTGTATGACACTCAATATTGATAACAAAGATGGAAAAACCTGTGTAATGGTCTTTGGCATGGCCAAAGCAACAGTTTCCATTCTATTTGACAAAAAAGGAATTCAGATAAATCCTATATCCTACAAAAAAAAACTTTAGATGATATAATATTTGATGAATGAATACATTAGCCACTGCATTTGATGCTCGGATGTGGCAGCCAAGACTGCAATGAATGAACTTTTATTATTTCACACACTCATAAACAGATAGGTCTGTGGCTACTTTTGCTTTGTATGTAATGCCAATATTGCAGCTGACCTGGTATGTGAGAGTCAACTGTGGGTTCCCAAATTCAAAACTGAGACTCACATGATAGCAGCTAGATTATGACCCAATGCAATGAATATTTGTATGGCTACTCTAGGAGCTACATCCTGGCTTCAACAAAACTCAAAGTGGTTGATTCACAAAGGTAAGTAAGCACATGTATATTTACTCATTGGTATGGTTACTTCTCATCTAGGTGTAAACTTCAACGTTTTTGTTACTCACCATTTGCTAGTGGAAACCTACACCTAGGTTTTGAGTTACATATCCGCACTCCCTCCAATTACAAATATTAAGTTTATAATATGAATGTAAAATTGCTTAAAATATTTATTAATATGCAAATAATAAATAATAAAATAACATTTCATGGAACATTAGCTCATCAAATTAAATAATAAACAAATTAAATATATTATTTTCATTTAAATATTCATTTAAAAAAACTTTTTTTAAATGACTCACCCGCACTAACATTTTCATTTTTTATTAATATTTAGCTAACTTCATTAAAAGTTCTATATTTAATTAATGTAAAAACGTTTACATTTTTTAAAGTTTAAAAGCTGAATATTTTTTTAAAATTAAGTTTATTATTTTCAAAAATCAATATTTATATATAATGTTATATCACTAACAAAAATGCTAAAACACATATATAATTGTAAATATCAGAAAAAGGCTTGAAACTTCAGAGACTGGCCCTTCCTTTAGGACTTTCCTAGCATGATCACAAAACATGACTGGAGCAAGTTTCAGTTACACTCATGAAAATTGGATCAACAGCGAAAATAGCAAGGATGATTTTATGAATTATCTTGTCTGTCTGAAAGAAAGACATTTATAGGGTTCTTACCTTGGATGACTTCAGGGCGACAGAAGGTACCTGTGTAGGTCTTGATCTCAACAATGTTTTCTTTACAAAGCGTGATGCTGATGTCCACACCTGTTGAGCTGGACTTCACAGACTGATTGAACAAGTTACTTACCTTCGGTAACGCCTTATCTGGTAGCGACAATATCTAGCCGCAGATTCCTTACCGGATCCAGTCTGATGCCAGGGGTAATTCAAAGGTAAGGAATCTGCGGCTAGAAGTCTCTATCAGATAAGTAAGTACTTTTTTATTAAGATGAGTAAAGTTAGAAGGGCCAACACGTCCGACTTCCTAGAAACCCATGCAGCAACTGCCGATTACTCTGAATACATTCTACATTCTTTTATACTAGTGACATTCCAAACAGCGTCATAAGAAAAAATGCAAATGTAAACACAACACCATTTGACATATTCAAATCCATGACTAGAGGGACTGCAAGGTACTTGTTACCGGGGGTTCTTCCGGAAATGCCGGCCATAATTCTCTGGCTACACTGGAAGTTTTTGCGTATTGTAAATACTGTCCTCTACCCAGTTCAAAGGCGACCGCCGCACCCTCCCTCTTTATAAACTGTCCATTCTGATATAAATCTCCCATTGTCAGGCAACTCCCTGTTTTCCACTTATGGATCGACATTGACTCCGCGATCTTAGCGAACGGTGGAACCACCCATAGGGGTGCGTCCCGTGCATAAGGTGCATGCTTCACTACCTTTCTAACTGTGGCCTCCCAGACCTCGGCCACGTGTCTAATGATGTAAGAAGTGTCCCTGGGTACCCCCTTTCCTCTCATCAGTAATTATAATATAAATATAAATATAATAAATATAATAATATAAATATAATATAAATAATATAATAAATATAAATATAATAGTGTTACCATTTAAGAAATCTCGGACCCACTCCCATTTTTTGTAACGTGGCCCACACATATGGCCAGGCGACCGAATCAAATGCTTGTTCGATGTCGAATAGGGCCAAGGCATGATCTTCCTTCATTAAGCCCGGGTCGTGCCACACATGTGCCAGCCGTCGTAAATTGAGCGTGGTACTACAGCGTGGGATAAACCCCGCTTGGTCTGGGTGGATCAAATATGACATGTGAGGAAGAAGTCTATCCGCCAGGATGACACTCAGAATCTTTACGTCAATATTAAGTAGCGAAATCGGCCTGTATGAGTTCGGTACCTGTGGGTCCCTATCTTGTTTGGGGATCATTATCACCAGTGCTTCCTGCATAGAATCTGGTAACCCTTGCCGCTGGAGGGCTTCATTGTATACCTCCAACAACCGATCCACCAGTAATTGTGCAAATTGTTGGTAGAATTCCGCCGGGAAACCGTCGTTCCCAGGCGATTTCCCTGCCTTTAATCGTTTGATAGCCCCTAACACCTCCTCTTTCGTGATCGGAGCCCCTAAGATTTCTTCCACCTCCTGATCCAATTGGGGTAATTCCACTGCAGCCAGAAACTCCGTTATCACCGACCTCCGAGGCCCATCACCGCTACTATACACTTTGGCTTGATGACTAGCGAGTATCTCAAGGATACCCGCCTGTGATTGCACTAATCTCCCATCCCAATCCTGTAATTGGAGTATTGGCCCCGTGGCTGTTTCTCTCTTCAGTAGCCTGGCTAACATGGCTCCAGATTTGTCTCCCTCCCTATGGAGGCGTTGCCTATATGCCGTATAATCATACTTTTTTAGTCGTTTCCATGCCTCCAGCAGTTCAGTTCGAGCCTCACACCACTCCCCCCTCCACTGTGGGGACCCAGGCAGCAATGCTTCAAGCTTGGTCAGCCTGCGTTCCTGTTCTGCGATATCCTTCTCTAATTGTTGCCTAACCCCGTACGTCGTATGTATACAAACTCCCCTGAGCACCGCCTTCATGGCGTCCCATTCATAGGCTCTATGTGAGGCTGACCCCCAGTTTTCCTCAAAGTATTTAGTGAGAGCAGTCGAGACTGCCACCACAAAAGGGGGGTCCAGCAATGCCTCCGCCCGGAGCCACCACGTAGGGATAGCTGGTCTAGGTCTATGGCCCTCAAAGCTGACCACGACCAGTGAATGGTCCGATATGTACCTGGCTTGATATGTTATCCCAGAACCTCCTGAGCTAGGTCCGAAGTTATAAAACAGTAGTCTATACGGCTAAATGTATTAGCAGCTGGTGTGTGGCACGAAAATGCTTTCTGTCCTGGGTTGTGTTCCCTCCATATATCCATGAGTTGTATTTCCCTCAGTGTATCAATCAGGGTTTCTGTCATGCGTGGCTTAATATTCAGACGCGGAGGCTCCTGATCTAAATTCCCATCCAGAACACGATTTACATCCCCTGTCATCAACGTCGTCTCCCCCAGATACGGTGCGGCTGCTGCCACAACAGACGGGAAGAAATTCGGGCAGTCAATATTGGGAGCGTACACATTAATTATACACATTTCCCTCCCTTCTAGCGAGCCATGGAGGATCACATACCTCCCGTCCAGGTCCACCAAATGGTGTAAATATTTAAAGGGGACTAAAGGCGCCACCCATATAAGAGCACCTCTGGGAAATCCTGAATAGGATGTGGCATACATTTGTCCTCACCATCTACGCTTGATACATGGAATCGAGTCCCCCCATACATGAGTCTCCTGTAGGCACACTATGGACACCTTGTACCTTTTTAGATATGCATATACTCTCCTACGTTTCTCGAAGGCTGCCAATCCCCGAACATTCCAGGTAAGTATTTTCAAAGCCGTGGCTGCCATATCCAAAATATTACCCCCCACCCCACTGCCCCTACCCGCAAACTGCCTAGTGAGTTGGCCTCCTGACACAGTAAGCGCCAGCAGACCCCACAATTTCTTGTAATGCATCCGATGTACCCCAACATAAGAACCTGAATTAACACCCAACTCCCTCCACCCCTTAGGCACCCTGGCAGCACCCCCCTCCTTCCTCACCTGCGGAGACAGGGCCCGCCTTAGCCGCCCCAACCTCCCCGTTAAGAACTTACAATTAAACAATGACTGTGGCTCAAGTAACGTTTTAGTTCAAACCATCGTTGTTTGCTGCCAGGCAACCTAAGAGCCTCTGCATATCCAAGCGACCAAGCAACCAATCGGGTGCGAGGACAAGCCTCCAGCTCCAGGAACGTAGCTCGGTCCCTAAGAGGCATGGGGCAGACCCCCCGCTGGCAATAATCAGACTATTAACTGACACATTCCCCTACATTATACATTATTCCCGTATCCCGCATCATGAGCACCCATCTGCTACAACATAACATAGATAGCACAGTCCCCTTTCAGCTTCCAGACTCGTTTGACAACAGGGAGTCCGGAACTACATTTTGTGAACCGTCTTCAGAGTCCGGCACCGGTTCCACCTGCAATGTCCCATCCGAGCGAACCCGGATCCTGCCTGGGCTGCCATCAGGTTCCTTCTGTGTCTTCCGGGCTGGCTGGGACCTCCCGCCTGTTCTCCCTCCTCTACGCCAGGACCCGCTATATCCCGTCTGTAGCGCCAAGCAAGAGTCCGACAGGCCCGTCTCATCCATCCATGACGTTGCCGCCTCCGCCGATTGAAAAAAACAGACCTTTCCTTTATGTTCCACCCTTAGCTTGGCGGGATAGAGCAAGCTATATTTCAGTCCAGCCTCTCGGAGTCGCCTCTTCACTGCCATAAAGGATCGTCGTTGCTCCTGGACCCGCTGTGTATAATCGGGAAAGATTGCAATAGAATGTCCCTGATACGTTATCTGGCCCTTTGCCCTGGTACATTGAAGGATAATGTACCGATCTCTATAGTTAAAGAAACGGGCTATGATGGCTTTTGGGGGGGCCCCTGTTCGCAGCTGCGGTCCCAACGCTATGTGAGCCCGTTCTATATTGAAGAATTTGGATAGTCTTTTGGGGGCCAGTTCTTGCACACTCCAGTTTTCCAAAAAGAGATCAGTGGAAGGGCCCTCTGCCTTTTCGGGAAAGCCAACAAATCTCAGATTATTCCTTCTTGATCTACCTTCCGCATCCTCCCCTCGATCATCCAACTGTACCACTCTTTGCTGCAGCTTCACTACAGTGTCTCTAAGAGAGCGGACCTACTGCTTTATAGTGTCTACATTCTGCTCCGTGACGGTTACCCTGTCCGATACCTTGTGTAGATCGGCCCTCAGAAGGTTCACGTCTATCGCCACCGCATCGATCCTGTGCACCATATCCTCCCTAGAGGAGTGAATTGCCGCCATTATGTCCGCTAGCATTGGGTTCGTGTCCGACAGACCCGGCACATCCTCCCTCTGGTCCGTCTGATGCGCAGCCACGCCGGCCGGCTCCACAGGGCATGGCTGCGCGTAATTGGAGATTTTATTGGACTGTACCTTGTTGGCCTTATCTTGCACCATCCTGGAATCTCCGCGGGGCCAGGAGCACCCTCCCGGGCCGACCCGTCAAATCACCGTTGATCTCCTTCCCCAACGATCAGAACTTTTCCGTTTCTCCCTGCGTAATGTCAGAAGCGCCAGCACCCTGTAATGTGGTGCCCGGGGGCTCACTTGGCTTCTCTTCTCTCAGACTGCGTGGATATCAGGCACCCGGGGGCACTCACTCACAGCTGAGCGCTCCAGCCCACACATCTCCAGGGCAGCCACCAACTTGGCTCACTGTTTCTAATATAGTAGGCCGCACCAATCGCCCGTTCTTGACCAAACCGGTCTGACCATAGTCAATATCCGATCACTCTGGGCCCAACATCGAAGCACTTCTCTAATCGAACCAGCTGCTGTGGGGTTCCTATAATGCCCCCAATTTATTCGCCTTGGCCAGGCAGCCCGTTCCTCCCAGTTGGCCGTGGGGACTGGGCACTTCCTCCCTCTGCGTTGCTGCACTGCATGTAAACGGCCCTCCTCCCAGCTGAACGCCGTCCGTTCGTATTTACTGGGGGGGGTTTGCTGCCCCCAAGCCTCTAACTCTATCAGCCCGGAGTACGGCCCCGGGCCCCGCAGCCCCACCTATCTCCAGACGGGGCCGCGCAGTCCCGGGCGCCCCACTCCCACCAGGCACTCGCCGGCTTCTTCCCCACACCTGGGCCTGACCTGTTCCTCGTTTCATCTCGGGGGCTCTTCATCGCGCGGGAACGTAGTGCTCTGACCTCACTGCCCAGCGCCGCTCTTTCCTCGCAGGCCTCCGCTTTTCTCCACGCCTCCGCAGATCGTCTTGCCCTATCGTCTGGGACCCGGGCTTCCCACTCCTCGCCCGGCCGTAGACCAAGATGGCGCCCTCCGATTTCCACCTCCGTGGCACGGCTTTCTGCTGTATCAGGTGCCTCCGGCAGCAGCGCGTCCCAGATTACGCGCCGCGGGTAGGCACAGTCCCCCACCACCTCCGGGGGGTTCCGCTGTTACGGGGATGTCCAGGATATTACCGGATTCCTATATCACCGGCGGGAGCTCCGGCGAACCCAACTAGTCCCCCATGCATCCAAGCCATGCCCCATCCTCTGGTAACTTGGCACAGAACAATCAGGCTTATCTAAAGAGGCAATGTGTAAAGTATTTGTGCAACACACACACACACACACAGAAACACAATGAAAACACCACAAAAAGACTCCATACAGGTTTAGAAAAATAGAGAATATTTATCTGAGTAAAACAAGACCACAACAACAAAACTCCAATCAGTAGAAGTCGAGATATGAATTTTTAAAGAATACATTTAATAATAGTGCTTAGAAGTCACTAGTGGTCAAAAGGTTACTTGAGGTCGCGCGGGACCTGTGTAAATCCAAAGTTCAGGCTGACCATGATGGATGTTATACCAGTGATAAGGTCGGGTTCCTCTCTACAAATTTTCCCTGGACCCTTGGTCAATGGACCGTTATTACCTGCTGTGAAGTGTAGAGGGGAGAAATAACTCATTTAAAGCAACTAACAACTTTAAAGGAACATGGCACTGAAAAATCACAGACTCCGAATTCCAAGTTAGTGGGTTTATTACAATGCCAAAAACAACTGGACATATAGACACCTCAAGACGAGGTTGTAAAGGTACATGGGAACTAATACAAGTCCAAACCTACGGGCAAGATTGAAACGCTGGAGCATGAAAAGAATGACAAATTCCAGAATCAGAACGCAGGCAATGATTGCCCCCACGTCAAGATCCGTTTTCATTTGGGGTTGATAAGTGAAAAGCATTAGTCTGTCCCTACACTGCTACTACCGTGACACCCCTACTTAGCATTCCCCAGGCAAGATCAGGAAGAGGTGTCAGCGCGCGAAGACTTCCTAAGAAGTGCACTCACGTTGTATGGGTCAAGTAGCCAAAGATACAGAGCTTGTTCTAAGATGCTCCTTCCCTCTCCATTGATCTCCTCACCTCTTCTCCTGACTCAACCCTCGGGGCACTGTCCCTAATTCAAAACACAAATGCATAGAACACGCCCACTGCTTGCATCTGGATCACCTCATCCTACTGGCCACTTCTCATAGGTGATTTTCCGTTTAGTTTCGATACTCCCAGCTCCTAGCTCGATGACATTGATTCCCAGGCCTCCTCCAGTGAGAAAAAACACTGTATCCAAATTATCAGCATTCTCTGCATAAAAGTATCTTCGCCTCTCCATGCCTAACTCTTAAAACAAAAGGCGTTATTCTAACTAACAAAGACGACTTTCTCCACCTGCAACAGAAATGTGAGAACAGAACAAATACAACATACACATGAAATTTAGCCCTTCCTCATTACGCGGGCAGTCAGGGAGAATACATTTCAGGCCTACAGAAATCGGCCAACATAAGAATAAAGCACATAGGCCCTACGAATTACACATAAATGAACATTTTATATAAGCATTTCCAAACTATCATGTTACATGAACACATCAATGCACAAATCATTGTGAGCAGCCTATGAAATCTTACATTTTAAAGCTCAATTAACCACATCCATGTGCATCTTTAATATAGTGCATTTTAAATCTATGCATTACATTATGAATGAGCAACTGCCACGTTTATTTCTTTACATAGCACGTAATAATTCTATCATTTCTCCTTTACATGTTATTACCAAGTACATTCTAATGACCAAATGTTAACATGACAATGGAATAAATGTAGGTGCAGACTACTCGTGATTATAAAGCACCCCTACAAATGAAAGAGCACCATCGCGCTCTATCAGCCCCCCCCTCTGATGGCAAGTGTCATCACAATCAATCACAACTCCCTGTAGAAAGAACCGACCTAAACAGAAGTCGTAGCCAATCTTCCCTTTCGGAACTTTTCTAGACTCTTGAGATTCTCATAGTGACTGTCCTGCAGTATCTCCATTCTCCTCTCACGTTCCCTAAGAGATCTCTCAGCCTGTCCTGCCTTGTGCCACTTGTAAGCCTTTACCAATCCCAAAAAAAGTATCACACAAACCACCACTATGATGATAGGCTTCAAGATGTAACCAAGGATTCCCTTACCAAGGTTGGCAAACCAACTTCCAATCTTTCCAAAACCTTTTCCAACCTTGTCCCAAACACCCTCTGTGGCCAAATCATGCACCTCATGGTGAATCTCAGTGATGTGCCTTAAATACCTCTTCAGATCTTTGCTGTTGTCCGGTATATAAGTACAGCACTGTTGAACCCTCAACATTTTGCAGACTCTGCCCTCTTTTGCTAGCAAGACATCTAGGGCAAGGCGGTTCTGCATCACCATAGCTCTTATCGACACCATCTCTCCATCTACAAGTAGCAAAGACTGAGCTGTATTCGCTGACAGCTTATCCACAATAGTTGAGAACCTAATCTTAATATCATTTAGGACTACTCCCAAACTTGGTATCATTGCTCCAAATTCGTCTCCAACAATTTCACCTGCATTTCCACCTCGCATCTCTCTATGATATGATCCACCTTCCAAGGGTTCCAAATCCTCCACGTGATAGATCTTGGAGAGCACGACAGCCACATAACACGTACCATACCAATTCAGAGGCAATCTCACATAGGCATTTTTCCCACATACAAAATATACATGTGGCACCAGTTGCACCGCATCTTGCAAGAACTTCTTCGCAGTGGCTTCAATTGTGAAAATGTGATCACACACACTTTGTCCCACAAAGACCTTATCATAGTAGTCTGTACCTGTCTGATACAAAGCTTTCCCCGCTGTTCAAAATCTAAAGCTATTGGACCATAACTCCCCTTCGCTTTGTGTGCTAGCTCTTCCTTGGTCCATTCAAATTTTCCTTCTCTACTGTTAAGTTTTACTGTTCGTTGTCTATGTCTATCTTCCACTTGATCTATAAACTTCGTCTCTATATCTGTTAGTATGCATGTCAAATTATGACGGTGTGCATAGGCTGTGTCTAATGTAACGTGAGGTATGAAATACTTTCCAAATCTATCTTCTTGTTATAGTAATCGTACTTATTCAAGTGCTTGTAGGCTGGAACTTCTGAAAGCACTACGTCATAATTGGAGAAATCATATTCATAATGACCCTTACCGTAAAACATACTAAGCAACAAACTACATGTAATACCATAGGTTAAAGGAAGGTGGTGATAACGAATACCCTCATCCACAGATGCAGGCAACTGCATACACACATAACAATCTCTGACATCCATCGTGCTTACATACTCGTATTGCAGCTTTGCATAAGCATTTAGCGTGTAATCACCTTTAGACAAATCTACGTGTAACATACGACTAGTCTGATCTAGCATAGCCTTTTCAGCTCCTACGATACCCTCTTTTGTGCAAGAAGTAACAGGTGTGGTTGTCCCTTGCACTCCCACCCCTTCAACTTCTGCATCATGTGAAATTTTTACAGACACTATAATAACTACCGCTATCACTATTATCACTACTACTATAAGTGTACCTATCACACACTTAGACCTACGGTTCGAATTTTCAGACTCCATTTTTATTGTCAGTTTAACACAGCAAGAGGATCAACGCAATGTCTCTTTCTCCACCTCTGATTGCTGTTCGACCAGTTTACACACCGTTCGCTGAAGTCCTGGAAATTAATTCACAGTTCATTGCACCTTTATTTACACAGTTCGAAAAGACTTCCTTAGCCCTCTTGTTTCTTCTACGGAAAGTCCCTAAATTTGTTCTTCCACTCGGGCATAGGCTATCTTCCTTTAAAGCAAGCTTTATTTACAATTCACAGCTTAATCAACAGTCTCTTATAAGCTCAGAACCAATTTCAATAATGACACATTGTAGAATCTCAAGATGAACAGCTGCAATCTCCTGTTCTGGTGGCTGATATTCAAAAGTTGGAAAGGACAAATCTTGCAGAATCAAACTTGCACTCTGCTCAAGATCAGAGGTATTGGTACAGTCACTGTCAGCACCCCCTCTATTTCCAGTTCAGGGACTACTAGTTCAATATCAATTTTCAGTTCTGGGATTCTGCTGACCACTTGTGAAGACCTCAGTCTCCCGGTCCCCACTGCTTCTGGCATCTGTGATCAAATAAGTCCACTCTGGGGCAGCGTAACCCTGGCAGGGCACTCTTGCTCTTCTTGACCTCCTCGGGCTCCCTTGTGCTTGTTGTGCGTCACTCAGCTATGATTCAGACATTTCAGACACAGGAGCAAGATCTCTTTCAGATGCCAACCTCAAGTTTAGGCTCCTCTGTCTCTGCACCCAACCACCTTGCACACCAGTTCCTTCAGCTGAGTCTGACTCTGGACCACTCACAACGTTACTGTCTCCCTCAGAGTCAATACCTGGGCCTTGTGTAGCGTGACCCCCCTCAGCTTGCGCTGGTGGGCAACCAGCTTCGTCAGCAATCCTCACAGCTTGGCTCGTCCTCTCCTTTGGCCTTGCAACCACAGCTGGATTTTCTTCTGGGAGAGGAGCTGTTTCTCCTGAGGGTCCTGAAACTCTGTGAGGCGTGAATCCAGTTCAGCAATCCTCCGCACTTCACAGCTGTATTTGTCACCAGAACCACTTGATATGGACCTCTCCAACGAGCATCAAGGCAGCTCACGTGCTTGCGAACGAGCACCCAGTCACCTGGGCACAAATCGTGGCACAGGTCCTTCGAGGTCGGTGCAGTCGCAGATTCAACCTGGTGAGACACAGAACTGACCACGTCAGACAGTCCTTTGCAATAATCAAGGATCAAATCATCAAGGTTGTAGACGGCACTGCTGGCAAACGCATCGCCCTCCCCATCAGGATCTCGTGAGGCGAGAGTCCTGTCCTCCTATCGGGGATACTACGAATATTCATCAACACCAGGGGCAATGCATCAGGCCATTTCACAGACGTGGACAAGCACACTTTTGCCATTTGCATCTTGAGAGTTCCGTTAACCTGCTCCACAATGCCAGATGCCTCGGGTCTGTAGCTACAATGCAGCCTCTGATCAACATGAAAAGCAGCGCAACGCAGCTTCATAATCTCGCTATGGAACTGTGTTCCTCTATCCGACTCCAATGAGGTTGGAAAACCGAACCGTGGTAAAATATCTCTCTAGGCAACAACTTTGCTAGTGTGAGACTATCACACCTCCTTGTCGGGTAAGCTTCCACCCACCGTGACAAAACACACACCACAACCAGAATGTACCTCAACCCATTGCACCTGGGCATTTCAATGAAATCAAGCTGGATCCTATTAAAGGGTCCCCCAGATCTCCCAATGTGACTCAATGCAACCACAGTTTTCTTTCCAGCTTTCATTTGTTGACACGTAACACATCTGTGACACATTGCTTCACCAAACTCACGAAACCGTGGATTAAACCACGTTTGTCTGAACACTCTCACCGTGGCATCCCTTCCAATATGAACTGCTCCACGAATCTGCCTCACCATAGGGCTCAGTAAATCATCTGGTAACACTGCTCGACCATCAGTTGAAACCCAAATACCATCATCTCTTTTCTCACCACCTGCTTTAATCCAACCAGCTTCTTCCTGTCCTGACACTTCTCCCTGCAGACGCTTGACCTCATTCCAAGTGTCCACTATGGCTAACATCATGCTGAGCTCGGTTCTTTCTGTGCTCTCTCCAGTATATTCTCCAGTGAAAATGCATCCTTGTTCAGCACAGAAACGCGCGACTTCATCCGCGTACCGGTTACCCAGGGTTACAAAATCGTTCCCCTTTCCATGGGCACCACACTTTACCACAGCTATTTCTCTTGGACGTTGCAAAGCTTCCAACGGTTGTCTTACATATTCCCCATTTCTTATGGGAGATCCTGATGACGTTAAGAACCCCCTCTGTGACCATAGCTGTCTGAAGTCATGAACCACACTGAATCCGTACTGGCAATCGGTGTAGATGGTGACTCGGATTTGATCAGCAACCAAGCAGGCACGTGTCAAGGCAATGATTTCAGCCACTTGTGCGGAATATACTCCCTGTAAACAAGCAGCTTCCACAACTCCAGAAATGGTACATACAGCAAACGCTGCTCCCAGATGACCCACATTGTCTCTTAAGCATGAACCATCTACAAAGAAGATTTCATTGGATTCAGGCAGAGGTTCATCGACAATGTAAGGTCTCGGTTTGGTGCAAAGTTCAGTCACATCAAGACAGTCATGGTCCCTACAATCTTCAAAATCAACATTTGGAAGAGGCATCAAAGTAGAAGGATTCAATACAGAACATCTTTTCAGAGTCACATTCTCTGTAACCCTGGGCGAGCGGCGGAGTACGATAGAAAAATACCGTTCGCGGTGATTGCACAGTGCCGGATGCTTGTCCGCACTGTGCAATCATTGCGAACAGCACCATGCACAGCGCAAGCTTACCTTTACTGCCGCTCAAATAGATTTTTACTCGAGCGGCAGCTTTCTCAACGCGAACGGGCAGTTTCTCAACGCGAGCGGTCGCGAGCATACGCGACCACTCGCAATGAGAAACCTGACCCCCCGCGTTGAGAAATCTCGCCGCGGGGTTTATTTTCCACGCTCGCGCTCGCCAACTTGACGTTGGTGAACGCGAGCGAGGAAAAGAACTCCGCTCCGCTATGCGGAGCGGAATTCACCGCCCAGGCCTAATTCTCTGAGGCAAGTATGACCTGCTCATAGCGTGTGAGTCTGTTATTTGTCAAATGCTGTGTTTTGGTTCTAGTCATCAGAAGCTCAACTGAGTGTGGAACATAAACAGTAAGAGGATGACCCATCACAATACTTTCACACCTTTCAATGCTGACACCTGTTGCAGCAACGGACTTGAGACACCCGGGCAATGCTGAAGCTACCGGATCCAAGGTAGCAGAGAAGTAAGCATCTGGTCTACAGACACCTCCATGAGTCTGTGTGAGTACTGATAGTGTGCAAACCTCCTGCTCACAGCAAAATAGTGAGAAGGATTGTAGTCAGGCATTCCTAGAGCCGGAGCACGACACAGGCTTTCTCTCAGCTCCATGAACGCAATCAAACAGTCGGTATCCCATGGTACCGGATCACTCACATCCTTATGTGTCAACCTCTGCAGAGGTTTTGCCTTCAGCGAAAAGTTGGGAATCCACTGGCGGCAGTACCCAACCATTCCCAAAAACATCCTGACTTCCTTTTGAGTGGTAGGCACAGTCATGTTCATTATCGCCTCAATGCGGTCTGGTGACACCTTCCTCCTGCCTTTCTCAATGCAATGACCCAAATACTGAACCTCAGTCAAACAGTACTGTAGTTTGCTCGGGGACACCCTGTGTCCATTCTCTGCCAGGTGGTTTAACAAGGCAACAGTATCGATCCTGCAAGCGCCTTCTGTTTCGGACACAATCAAGAGGTCATCAATATACTGCACAAAAATTGAATTTTGTGGCAGTACCAGACTCTCAAGATTCTTCTTCAAAATCTGATTAAAATTGATGGACTCTCTGTATACCCTTGTGGGATACGATACCACGTTAACACATGATTTTCCGGACGGAAAACGAACAAAAATTGGCTTTCCTCATGTAAGGGTATCAAAAAGAATGCCTGACATAAATCAATCAATGTAAACCATTCAGCTTCACATGGGATTTTAAATAAGATCACTGATGGATTCGGTACCACAGGACAACTTGGAACTTCAATCGTGTTGACCTTTCACACATCTTGCACGATTCTGAACTTCCCACTTGGCTTCTGCAGTCCCATTATAGGGGAATTGCATGGGCTACCCATTATCTTCTTCAGGATTCCTTGTTTGATCATGGACTCAATTACAGGCTTGATTCCTGCCACCGTTTTCCGGCGTCAGATTGTAGTGGGGCGTTCTTGGGAACTCAGCGTTTGGCTTCATCTGAATCTTAACTGGCTCAACCCCTTTGATCAATCCTATCTCTTCCCTTGTGAAATCCCATACATCTAGAGAGACTGAGTCTCTCAAGTCGAGTGGTAGTTCTTCAACTGTCAATACAGGAGACATCTCTATGCAGAGATTCTGATTCGCCAGTTTGAATGCAATGTCATCAACATTAGTCTGCAACTCCACTCCCTTGGGTGTGCAATAGATGGTACAATTCAACGTACACAATAGATCGCGACCCAATAAGCAGACTTGACTCGAATTACACACCACAAATTGGTGTCGAACGTGGAAAGTTCCTATTCTAACAGGTATCTTATCTGTCAATGGATTTGTCAATTTCTTATTCGCAACTCCTACAACTTGGATCGATTGTCCTGAGAGGGATAGGTTTGGGACTACTGCAGATCTCACAGTAGAATGGGTAGCACCAGTATCAATCAGAAAAGTGATGGGATGAAAGTCAACATCTGCCTCCACATACGGTCCTCTCTGGTCTACCTCCAAGACTGCTCCAAGGGTACAGTCTTCCTCCCCCCTCAGGCACAGTCATTGCAACAGGTCTGAATTGAATTCATCGAAAGTCTCGATGAATGGCATCTGCTGGTATGTTCGATTTCCTTGAGGGATTCTCGGAGGTTGGGGAACTTGGACTTGTGGACTCAAACCCCCTCTGTGTACAGATATGGGCCTAGTCACTGTATTTACAACCTCAGGTACCTGTACTACTTCGTCATCTTGGACCTGATTAGCTGGATTTGACCTACACTCGCGCTTCCAATGCCCGATTTTGTGACAATAATGACATGCAGTGGTTCTCTTTAAGGTACCAATGTCTACCCCCAGTTTGGGATCTACAGGTTTCCCTCTTTCCTGACCCGACGCATTCTGAGCTCCTCTGTGGTTGTTTCCCTGCCTTCGTCCCAACGTTCCTCCATTCAGCTGTGCTTGGTCCACCCTATCCGCATTCCTCTTCTGGACTAGCATCAGCTTATCCTTGAGCTTCCTATGCTTCGAGTCTACTTGATCACTGCAATATCAGGCATACCGCAGAATTTCATCCACAGATTTGTTCTGCCAACAGATCAAATGCTGTTGGATCAAAAAGCTAATTTCTGGCCTTAACCCTAGGACGAATTTGGAAACGAACTGTCCCATGTCCTTTGAATCTAGAGTGACCAATCCACTATACTGCTTAAAGGCTTGCAAGAGCCTTTCGTAATAAGCATGAACTGATTCCGTGGGTTCTTGGGTAGTTCGATCTATTTTAACCCAATCAATATCTTGTGGCAAAATCTTGGACTGTAACCATGTGATTACCTGTTTGAACTTTTTCATAACTATGGGTGAAGGACCATGAGTTATGGGGTCTCGCTCAGGTTCTGAAGTTGGCCATTCAACCGCAATTTTACAAGCAGACCACAAATCACTTGGTACTACAATGTCAAACAAGGTATTCAAATCAATCCACAATACTTTTAAAATCTTGACAAAGCGATCGACTTGCTTGTACCACTCAACAGGCTTTTTCCTCAGCCGAGGAAAATCATTTGTAAACGCTGCCAAATCTCTCTCTTAAAGCTTTATTCGATAACAAAGTATCTTAAAAGCATCAACATTCTTATTTCCATCCATAAACAGTATACAGAATATAAAACGGGACATAAAAACTTAAAAAATCCATCAATTCTTATGTTTCATGATAGCCCAGAGCTGGGAAGAACGGGAAAAAAAAACAACAACAAAAAAACATTCCATACCAGCTCTCATCATCTAAAGTGACAGTGCAACTTGTGTAAATTGTTTTAGTTAAAAAATAACATAAAAATGTAAGATTCATCAAAATGACCCTCACAAGATATAGTATAAAATGACAATGGAATTTAAGATATACAAACAATTTACGTTAAAACTAACATCAAAACATAAACATTCATCTTGAAACCCCACTTAAAGATTTATGTCTTGTTATCCAGGCGCGGCCGAGATACTTAGCCACACCGCAGACAAAAAGGGTCCGTGTGTCTGATTTTAAAATGCGCAAGGCAATACAATGTTCTTGAGTTCCCAATTGTCTGCAGATGGGTTTAAGCCATCTCGACCTAGCATTTTTATAAAAGGGGCAAGCGAACATAAGATGCGCTACACTCTCAGCAGGCACCTTACAGCAGGGACACTCCTTTAATGTTTGATGTGGCACACTCCACTTTGCAGTAAACTCTCGAACTGGAAGTGATCCTATCCTAAACTGTATATAAAGTGTTCTGTCGCGCGGTGCCTGGATGAAATCTAGGTAGGGTTCAAATGAGAGAACCTGTTTGTGAAAGTAAAATTCATCTGTAAGCCTACCTACCCCAGCATAATTAAGCTCTTGGTAATCTATCCAGGCCCAATAGCGTCTTTTAAGCTCCTCCCTGCAGGGCGGGATTTGTGAGTCCCACGATTCCTTAAAGCCTAGCACAGTTAGTATTTTCTTTATGGTTCACACCCAATGAATTTTTTGACAGCCATCAAGGGTCATCACTTCTGCCAATGCTGAGGCATAGTTGGATAGCTCAGGAGTCCTACACAAACGAGCCCAGAATAATAGTGGCCGCAACCTGGCTACGTCTTTGAAAGAGCGTCTACCCATATCGCTCATCAAAGGTTTCAATGGGACGTTGGAAGGGAGCGACACTAAGCTTCTTAGGAACTTATGTTCAGATCTACAAATACAATCTACGTTCTCGAAGCCCCATAGCTCAGCACCATAAAAGGCTGAGCTTACTGCTTTAGCTGCATAGATGGTAAGTGCAGGGGCTACAGGTCTACTCGCTGAGGAGCGGTGCTCTCTAGTTAGTACTCCTGTCGTACGCTTATGATTTAAAAGCATTTTATCAACATGATTTCTCCACTGCATATTCTCAGCGAGCCTAATTCCTAAATAGTCAAAAGTTAAGACTCTTTCCAAACCAACTCCGTCAAGGGTAAAATTGCTTCTATATGGCCTGTAAGGGTTAAATACCATGAGCTTAGTCTTGGAGGTGTTAACAATGAGCCCCCTGGATTCACAAAAGAGATGAAATGTATCTAAAAGCTTTTGTAGCCCTGCTGGCGTCTTTGAGATGAGCAAAGTGTCATCCGCAAAGAGGAGGGTGGGGACCCTATCACCCAGCAAAGCTGGGGCATCAGCTGGGCACTCTTGGAGAAAATCGACCACCCCATTCATGTACAAGGAGAACAGAGTAGGCGCCAGGACACAGCCCTGGCGGACTCCTCTGTTAACCGGGATTTTGTCTGTTTTCTGGCCTTGCGACCCCCACCTCACTTGCGCAAAAGTGCCCTCGTGTAGGCGGATCAACAGGTTCAGCAACAACGGGGGAATCCCCATTTCACCCAAGATGAACCACAGCCGCTCGCGAGGGACCATGTCAAAGGCAGTCTTTAAGTCAATAAATGCCAAATAAAGACTGCCCTTGCCAATGAGGACCACCTTCCAATAGATAAGGAGCAACCTAAATGCTTGGTCCACTGTCCCCATACAAGCCCTAAATCCCGCTTGGTATTGGGAAAGAATATTTTCTTCATCCACCCAACAGTGAATTCTCTGTAATAACACCCTGCCAACTACTTTCTGCATAGCGTCAATCAAGCTGATTGGGCGGTAGTTGGCAGGGTCATCTCTGGGGCCTTTCTTATAAATAGGAATCACCTCAGCCCCCTTCCATGACTCAGGTACTGGGCTGCCCTGTGCGAGGCAATTGATTAAAAGCGTAATATAACTAGCCCAGTTATGGGGGTCAGCCAAAAAGAGATCCCCAGGAATACCGTCAGGTCCCGGGGCTTTTGATGGAACAATTTTCTTAACAGCCGCCTCTACTTCATCTAATGTGAAGAGATCGATGGGGTCCATTATGGGATGAAAGCTTATTTGATGGAGAGGCCCTGATTCAAGAGATAAATTGGGCCCAGAGTAGAGACTTCCAAAGTGGCTATGCCAATCTTGACAGGTAATGTGGTTAGGGATAAGGTCAGGGTCTTTATGACCGGACCACCTGACCATATTTCAAAAGAGTTTGGGATCTCTAGCTGTGCTAGCGTCTTTTAAATTCTGCCAGTGGGACTCGTCCCACTCACGCTTCGCATGAGAGACAGAGATTTTATAATTCTTCCTAGATTCTCTAATTAAAAGACAATTTTTGGTCCTTAGTGCTAAGACTAGGGCCTTTTTTCCCCGTCTACAATCCCCGTTAAACCAGGTATGGTGCTTTTTATTGCCTGTATTTAATTTGCCGGCTTTAAGAGTCATACTAAAAAAGGATCCTACCTGGGCTATCATTTTATCATATGCTTCAGGGATATTTGTCAGGCCATCTTTTCCACCAAAAACCTCTCTTAATCTGAGAGTGTTTTCACACAAGACATGTCTGATGGCTACCATTTTAGATTCGTCTGTAGCGACTTTTGACCATTTGAGTGACCTTCTACAGTTAGAGGGTATCAGTTCTTTAGTTATCATGAGAGGCCCTGGAACCACAGGAACCAGAGAAGCCCAGGGGATACCCATTATCAAACTTAATATGTTATGATCGCTATCAGACGATGGAACCACTTCCATGTCTATCAACAATCTCCAAATCCGCAAGTCTAATAGTATATAGTCAATTCTGGAGGGACAATTAACCCTATTAAACGTATTGGCTCCTAAGGCGTCCGAACTAGATCTTCCATTTACAGCCCTAAGACCTGTTTCGACAGCCAGAGCATTTATTTGAATTGCTATCTGGGACCATTTCTTAATGGGAGGAATATTTAACAATGGAACACCCCATTTGGTATCTTCTTCCTCTATCCCTAACAAATCCTCAGCCCCTAATGGTTCGAAAGTGCAGTTAAAATCACCTGCAATCATGATATAAGAGCTTGGAGGGCAGTTAGATAGTTCTTGTTCTAAAGCCAGGATAATACTTGACTGTCTGCCCCCTGGTGTTCCCCTTATGTAGACATTAAACAGCTCTAGAATTTGTCCACCCCTACTCCCCTTAATCGAGAGCCACATAATGTCAGGGCTATTACAGAGATGTTCAGTAATTTGACAGTCCATGTCAATTTTGACCCAGACAGCGAGACCTCCAGAAGGGCGCCCCTTCCCCATAGTAGTAGCTGGTTTAAAGAAACAAGTATAACCTGATTTATATTGTGGGCTTACGCTCCAAGTTTCTTGGAAAACGCATATGTGATGTTCCTCTACCTGCTCATTCCAATCTGGAAGCTGCATTTTGCTACACAGGCCTGCAATATTCCAGGAGAGAATTTTAATCTGTGTTCCCAAGGTTCTATCGCTCGATGTAATTCGTTTTGTCAAATGGAGTGGAACAAGAGATAAAGTACAATCATTAGTTGATACTACAGTACCATGGGCCCCCGAGCTACAGCCCCGATCACCCACAGTACTAATGAGTTTCATCTGTGTTAGCAAACTATCTAAAGTTGTATTTGGACAGTCAATGTTGGAAGAACCACAGATATTAGTGGCCATGGAAAGCTTTTGTTCCTGCAGAGGTTGGAAAGGTTGATGTGCCTGACATAGTCAATCAACAGATTCAAGTGAAGACCCCATATGTACGGATGTAGATTTCTTGCTATCGTGAGCCCTTAACACTGGAGGTGACGGAAAACGTCTAACCTGGATGGATGAAGAATCAGGAGAACAGGTCCTAAATTCCAATGCCAAGAGATTTTCCGCCAGGTCAGGATTAGTCAGGGTAAGTGCGATGCAGTCCAAAGGTTCATAATTGGACGAGCATCTTCTTGCCCCGACTATATCCTCCCTAATTATGGAGCGACAACACCTGACATGACGTAGCCAATGTATGGATTTGTTTAACAAGGAATCATGAGTCTCAAGACTACTTCCTAATCCAAGTTTAGGAACGTTAACCATAAAAACTGTCCGGGCCTGTACTGGGGAAAACATTGATTGTGCACTTTGTTGAAGAAAGATGTTACTGGCCATAGATGAAGCCAGTGGAATACCAGTTGGCTTTCCACAATGTGCAGTCATGTTTGAGTAGAGTTGTTTTTGCCTAATGTCGGGCTGAAAAGCTCCGGGGGGGTCTGCCAATTTTGCCGGTGAAGCCATAATGGCTTTATCGGGAGAGGCTCTAGGCACTACAACCGAGTGTGGATTAGATGGAACACACATAGATGGTACATTAGGTGGGTTAGTCGAAATTAAGAGTTTAACAGTAACTGTGAGCTCCCCAATGGTCGCTTTCAAAGTCCAACCTCCTCCCTCAATGTATTAACAGTCTGGATAAGAGCCTGAAAAGGGGAGGAAGGACTGACATCTATTTCCAAAAGAGGCTTCGCTGTAGGTATAACTAGGGGTGGAGATTGCACATCATCCAAAGAATCAAAATCCTCAGCTAATGGTGCAAATCGATTAATACATATAACTGTAGGCTCTATATGACGTGTGACGTCGTAGTTAGGAGCTGTAGACAAGCAAGGGGCAGTGTTAGTCGTCAAAGACGAATCAGGAGCTGGATGTATAAGCTCATGACTAGACACTATGGCCCACATGCATCAACAAATCTCTTTGCGATTCCATAATAGCGAAAAATAAGAAATCGCTATTATGGAATCGCAAAATCGAATGCAACAATGAAATCGGTAAATATGTGCGAATCGGTAAAAATCGCAAATTTCATTACCGATTCCGTGTATTCCGAATCTGTATTTGCGAATTCGCAATTACCGAATCGGAAAATGCGAACTACCCATATTGCAGCATTGTGATGACATCACAAACCAGGAAGTCATTCACTGATTCACCACACCTGCACACAGGGAGAGGAGGAGGAGGAGGAATACTGGTGGAGCACACCCTGGAGGAATTGTAGCTGAGCAGGAGCAGTGAGAAAAATACACCATGGCCACTGAAAAGGCACAGAAAAAAGGAGAAGGCAGGAAGAGAAAAATCAAGTTCAATGATAAGGAACTTGAAACCCTCATTGAGGAAGTTGTCCAGAGACATGACCAGCTTTTTGGGAGACAATCCCTGCATGTTGCGGAGTCAGTGAAGAGGAAGATTTGGCTTGGCATACAAGCCAAGGTAAATGCTGTGGGGTGACACACCGTGACATACAGAACCTGCAGAAGAGATGGTATGACCTTCGCAGCCGTGCCAAAGAGAGGGTGGCAGAAAGGCTAGCCGCAGCCAAATAAACAGGAGGGGGAACATCCAGCTTGCGCCCGAACACCACACTGGAGGACCTGGTGGAATCAACGCTGCAGCCAGAGTCAGTAGTTGGTGTGACGCAGATTGACACCTCAGGACATGCGGGCACCTCCCAAGGTAAGTGCACAGCTGAACATGTACATATGTGTAATGTAATCACAACGTGCCCCAAATGCATTCCCTGCGTAGTGTAGCACACCTGAGTCCAGTCCACCTTTTACAAGCAACACCCTAATGCATTCTGGGAGTTGTATGCAGACAAATGTAAGGGGAAGGCATGGAGGGCACACCATAGGTGTAGTGCAGCACAGTACAGCAAGGAGTGACAACAGTAGATGTTCAACATGACAGAAGTAGATTTAATAGAACTGCGCAGTCATAATATGACAAACAAGTGCAAACAAAAATAATAACAGGATTTGCACTGTTCCACTCACAGATGCAGCGCAGGACAGTGATGGGGCGGACGACCACGAGTCCGAGGGAGACATGGAACAGCATGATGAGGGACAAGAAATGCCGCCATCCCCACCCATACCTGCTCCCACACACCGCAGGAGGAGAGTACTACCACTCCCTGACTTGGAGAGTGTTGAGGACAGCAACACTGGATCCCACACACTGCAGCCTGCACATACCCCCCCATCACCATCAACAGAGCCAACAATGCGGCGCAGTCCAGTGCAGTACCGCAGGCGAGGGCCAAGGAGAATTCCCACGCCTGCTGATGACAATGGCGAAGCCAGTGCAAGTGTCGTTGAGTCCAAGATGCTGAGGGTCCAGCGCCTGCAAGGGAAGAACATCCGTCACATGCAGGTCCAACTGGGAACACTTGCCAAACACATGGGTGGTATTCATGACTGTCTGAGGGAGCTCACAACTGCAGTAGTGGAAGGGCACAGGGCAAACAATGCGAGACTAGACCGTGTTGCGACTGGCATTGAGGATATGTGCAGGGCAATTCAGGCAGAGCATGTGACAAATGGCAGGAGGCATCAGACTGCTATGGCTCGCATGCACAGTTACACCCGGGCCATCAATAGGCTGAGTCACACCACAGCTCAGCTTTCAAGGCGTGCTGTCGGCATGCAGGTGGAGATGGCCCATTGCTGTGGGGATGTCGCCAGGGGCCTCATCCAGGTCACCACTGCTGTGGAAGGACTACAGACTGCAGCAGCTAGCGGAAGCCCCATGCGTGCAGGGGGGACAGTGAGGAGGGCTCCAGCCTGAGCAGCCTACTGGCACCTGTGTCACATGACAGGAGGCGCAGTACCAGGAGTCAATGTGGCACAGAGGGGTCCATGAGGGGGTATCAGAGCCCACAAACAGGGCCACAGGAGTGCGTGGCAGGCGAAAGTAGTGAATCGCACCTGTGCCACTCTGGTGAGGTAACCAGAATTATGACTCCATATCAATGTTGCAGTGCCAAGACAATGACTTTCAAATTGTCTGCACCCACACTGCACTTTTCTGAGTATGGCATGTGTGCATCAACACAACTACCCACCTAACAGAATAAACCGTTACCTAAAAATGTGTTGTGTCTTGATTACTCACCTCAGAAGTAACGTTGCATGATTTCGTCACGTCTCCTTCTCCCCTCTGCTGCATCTGGCCCGCGTGCTGCTTGGTGTGGTTGTCTTGGCTGGATGTCCTGTTCTGGCTCGCTATCGGAGTCCTCCAGGTGGATGCCCCTATTGGTGGCAAGGTTGTGCAACATAGCACATGTAGCGACAATTTTACAGCATGTCTCCGGCCTATACTGTAAGGCCCCACCGGTTTTGTGGAGGATGCGGAATCTGGATTTGAGTACACCAAATGTCCTCTCAATCACATTTCGTGTGGCAATGTGGGCACGATTGTATCGCTGCTCCTGTCGTGTTGTGGGATTCAAATAGGGAGTGAGGATGAACGACCTCACAGCGTATGCACTGTCACCTACAGGATGATAAAAATAGACAGACATTAGGTACTGCTATGTGTCACCATGGCAGACAGGTGTGCAAAACAGTATGACATGTGTTTACCCAGCAAATATCCTTCTCCGAATTCACCAGCCAGCAGACGTCTATGTATGCCACTATGCCTGAAGATATAAGAGTCATGGGCACTGCCAGGGAAACTTGCCACTATGTCTGTGATTATAGTTTTTGCATTGCATATTACTTGGATGTTGAGTGAATGGTACGATTTGCGGTTCCGGTAAATATGTTCATTCACTGAGGGGGGACATATGGGTACATGCGTCCCATCGATGCAGCCAATGACTTGTGGGAATTGTGCAACCTGATAGAAATCTAATTTGGTTTGCATCAATTCCTGTGGTGTTGTGGGGAACCTGATGTGGTGGTGTATCCTCTGCAACATGGCATTTAGGAAGGCGTTGAAGAAGCGCGATAAGGCACTTTGGGAGACACCGCCAGCTGCTGCAATTACGCCTGGAAGGCCCCTGACGCTAGGAGATGTAGTGAGCATAGGACCTGCACATGGGTGGGGATGGCATGTGTCCTGCGAGTCTGACGCTGCAGTATTGGGTCTAACTCAGCAATGAGCTCTAAGATTGTGGCAGCATTCAGTCTATACTTATCATAAATCTCTTCCTCCGTCTGCCCTAGCAGAGTAACGCGCACTCTGAAGATTCTCTCCTGGATCCTTCTCCTCTGTGCTGCTGCTCTTAGCCTCATCCTCCGCGCTATGAAGTAGAGCGCTGCCATTGTGGGACACTCTGATGCTTTCTGGGGCTGTTTAAGTAGTTTGCTTATGATTTACACCTGATTTGTTGAATGTGTAATTCTTACCACCTGATATGGTTTCTTCTTATTTAGGAGTTGCAATTTGCGATTCTTTACTGATTCTGTATTTGCGAAGTCTTGTTGCATGTGTGTTACGGATTTCTTATTTGCGAATCAGTAATACAGAATCGCTATTACCGATTCGGAGACTTAGAAATCGCAAAAATACCGATTTCTACACTTTTCGGTGAATTTGCTTCCTGCATTGGAAGACGCTATATTGCGATCGCAAACGGCATTTTTTACCGATTCGCATCGTTTGCGATCGCAATTTAGCTTGATGCATGTGGGCCTATGTCCTTGCGACGGGATTTCTGGAACATTGGAGGGACAATAGGTAGGCGCAAGAGAGTGTGTTCACCTGCAGAAGCAGGGTCAACGCCAACAGGGGGGACTGTGGGGTCTGCTCTCAATAACCCTTCACATTCTATAATAAGGTTATCGATCCTGTCCATAACATGGTTATTAGCAGTGGATACAGTTTTGTTTGCCTTTCTGGCCTTCTTCCCCTTACCTGCCCCAGTTGCTAAAGTGTTTAACCCCCCTGACCCCCCTGTACCCTCCATAGATTTCCTTTTACCCATTAAGATGCACAAAGTAGGAGATTTTCCCTAAAGTGAACCTATACAAAATATAATTAACAAAAATCATACAAACATGTTGCACTAAGATAATTGGTCACGCAACAGCACAATACCTTTAGGAGGTTCGTAATTTTTGTCCAGGGGGGCCCAATAACCAATAAAAGAGGTATGGCCCTGCCCTGCCTCTTTCTGGCAATGACGGGCAAGGACGGGCCCGCCCTTGGCCCTGGCTTTGCCCGGGCGCAGCCCGCGCGCGTCCCGCGCCGCGGGATGCAAGCCGCGCTGAAGAGGGCTACACTAGCCCCTCCCTCTCCGCTGATTAGCAGACGCCGGGGACAGGAGACGCACGGTGCACTCTGGGATTGGAAGTCCCACCAGAGTGTGAAGATTGCCTGCGGTGCGCTCGCGGTGGCCCAAGAAAGATGCTGGCCAAGTTCGAGATGGGTACGGGGCTGTGAGAGGGTGCTGCCTCCACCAAGGGTGCCTGGATGATCCCGCAATGAAGACGAGTGTCAAATCACCCCTGCTCCGAGGCACACTCGGTACCTCTTGCAATGGGTAAGCCTCTACTCCTGCTGTCCCCCCTCCTGGGGGCGGAGTATCTCCTATGCCCTTTTTGACACTCTTTTTATAGGACCACCTTTCTGCCCACTTGTCAAGCATGCTCCATGCGCGTATCCCTACAATCAATTCTCGAATGTGGGTTTTCAATCCTATGACTCTTTTCTCCTCTAATTCTTGATCACTGTAATTTAATCTATGATTTACCTGCAACATTTTTGTTTTGGACAAATCCACATCATACCTCTGTGCTAATTACACTCAGCTTCTCGTGGGCTTTTGTTGCCTTGCGGGTCACATCCTTTGCCACAAACAACAGCTCATCTTGTTCATAAAGTTCCATCCTTTCCAAAGGCAAATTTCCACTTATCATCTTATCTGCTTCAGCCTTTAACCTCACTACATCTAGCACTTTGGCCCTTATAGCAGCTTTAATCATTCCCTGACTTGATGTACTACTCAGCCCTCTGCTTTCACTGCTCTGATTTCCACAGTGACTCCCTTCAGCTATGTTCCGTGGGACAATTTGACTCCCGGAAGCTCCTTGATCGACTCCTCCTCCTGTCATCCTCCCCATGGGACCTCTAACTGGGCTTCCCACATCCTCAAGTCAGAACGTGAGTCTGCCAACGACACTAATCTTACCGCTCTAGAAGAGTCTGCAGGGGCCGGCAATGGAGTACTAGTCTCTACAGGTCTCAAAAAGGACCCACCTTTGCTCACCGCAGCATTTCCTCCAGAACTGATACCTTCTCCTACTGCTGACTGTGTTTGACTACTGTTTTCTACTTGACCTGGATGAAACACTGACACTATTGCACCGATGGTTACCGGCACCTTAAGGGCTTCCGGTAACCGTGTAGCAGCATGAACTTTATTCATCTCTGCACTCCTCGATGCTTGCATCCCTATTTCTTCCATTCCTGTTGAAATCTTTCCCACTACTCTTGCACTAGGGCTTGCCTGTGGTTCTCCTATTCCCTCCATAAGCGCTCGACTTCCCTCCTCTGAACTTGGATTGTATGGAGGCGGACACTCTGCTAGCAACCTATCTAACAAGATGTCATCGGTGTCACTATCGTCCTCTTTTTTCCTCTTCTGAGCATCTCCTGTTTTCACTAACAGTGGTAATAGTCTCTCTCCCTCAATGGTGTCTACCCTCCATTTCTTCAACTGTGCGTCCCAACGCGCGTCTTGATACGCCTTCATTGCCTTTTTTATCCTTCCTTGACTTGGCTCCCTCATCTTTGCCTGTGCTGCTCTCATCCATGCATCCAATGCCTCAAACTGTGTTGGTCTAGGTGGAGGTCGCAATGAGGCCATCACTGCCTTTAGCTGATACAGCACCTCTAATCTAAATGAACCATAATGTGGGAAAGCCAAATCTCCCTCCTTTTCTGTAATCTTATGCCAAGTTCGAAGCCAAACTATGGTATGAAGTCCTACATTTGTGGCCATGTAACGTGCTGGGGTATCATCGGGTGGTGCTTCCTCACCGACTCAAGTTACTACTCCTCTATCTCCCCTACAAAGATCTCTAAACACCCTAAAGCATTGCATCATTGAATCAAACTCTTTTACCCATAAGATATTTTCGTTTCCTCTTCCTGATGACAATCCACCAATCCCAGCATGGCTTTACACCAACCGACATATCTCAGCGCAGCACACTCCGACGTCACTTCTTCCTCCTTGCACACAGCAGTTCACCCTTCTTAACACCCTTCTTAACAATCTCTTCCTTACACATTCACCCACCCACCTCACTCATAGAATCAAATAACTGTCTTTCCACCAAACGACCGGACAGTCACATCCCCGACTGTCTGTCCACGAAACAACCGGACAGTCACAAGTAATTGTCTGCCTCACCTCTGGCAACCGTCTGTCCACAAAACGACCGGACAGTCACCTCAGACCATCTGTCCACGAACGGCCGGACAGTCATCTAAACGAATTGATAGGATCCACCCGCTCAAACACATTCATACACAGTGACCAACGACCTGCGTTGGCCACTCGAATCGCTGTGGTCCGCCCTTGTGCACTAGCTTCCCACACGACTCTATCAAGCTCTCTCACACACATTTCCCTATCATCAGAGGTCGTCAATAGCGCTTCACGACTCCCACAATCACTTGTCAGACAATTACAGCACTGGTTTCTTCTACACCACAAATCTATCCCGGGATCTTAGGCTACTCGTCAAGCCTGACATCAAAACCAAAACAAATCGTATCACATGGACCGCGCGCGTTCGGTCCGAAACCACAATCACTCAACTCTCATCCCAACTCCGCAAGACATCACACAATCAAATCATCACCGCAATCCAACACACACATCCCTATTCATACTCACTCCACTGTGAACCGCTGTTCCCGCCGCACCGTCACTCTCCCTCGGTCTTCGCCAAAGTCAGTTGTCCTCCGCTCTCAATCCGCTGGGCCTTCATCCTTTGGGCTCCTTGGGGCTATATGACTAACTTTCCCCATCTTTCTAAATTCTCCCCTCACTGCAGAGGTAACCGTCCTCTTGCTACCAACTGATAAGGCCGGGTTCCTCTCTACAAATTTTCTCTGGAACCCTTGGTCAATGGACCATTATTACCTGATGTGAAGTGTAGAGGGGAGAAATAACTAAAGCAACTAACAACTTTAAATTTAAAGGTACATGGCACTGAAAAATCACAGACTCCAAATTCCAAGTTAGTGGGTTTATTACAATGCCAAAAACAAATGGACATACAGACACCTCAAGACGAGGTTGTAAAAGTTCATGGGAACAAATACAAATCCAAACCTACGGGCAAGATTGAAACGCTGGAGCATGAAAAGAATGACAAATTCCAGAACCAGAACGCAGGCAATGATTGCCCCCACGTCAAGCTCCGTCTTCATTTGGGGTTGATTAGTCTGTCCCTACACTACTACTACCGTGACATCCCTACTTAGCATTCCCCAGGCAAGATCAGGAAGAGGTGTCAGCATGTGAAGACTTCCTAAGAAGTGCACTCATGTTGTATGGGTCAAGTAGCCAAAGCTACAGAGCCAGTTCTAAGATGCTCCTTCCCTCTCCATCGATCTCCTCACCTCTTCTCCTGACTCAACCCCCGGGCGTGCACAGAACACGCCCACTGCTTGCATCTGGATCACCTCATCCTGCTGGGCACTTCTCAAAGGTGATTTTCCATTTAGTTTCGATACTCCCAGCTCCTGGCTCGATGACCTTGATTCCCAGGCTTCCTCCAGTGAGAAAAAACACTGTCTCCCAATTATCAGCATTCTCTGCATAAAAGTATCTTCGCTTCTCCAAGCCTAACTCCTAAAACAAAAGGCATTATTCTAACTAAGACAACTTTCTTCACCTGCAACAGAAACGTGAGAACAGAACAAATCCAACGTGCACATGAAATCTAGCCCTTCCTCATTACGGGAGCAGTCGGGGAGAATACATTTCAGGCCTACAGAAATTAGCCAACATAACAAATAAAGCACATAGGCCCTACGAATTACACATAAATGAACATTTTAAATAAGCATTTTCCAAACTATCATGTTACATGAATACATCAATGTACAAATCATTGTGAGCAGCATGAAATCTTAAATTTTAAAGCTCAATTAACCACATCCATGTGCAACTTTAATATGGTGCACGTTTAAATCTATGCATTACATTATGAATGAGCAACTTCGTTAATCAATTGCAGACGAAAGCTAAAGGTTACATTATTCAAAGCACAACTGCCACGTTTATTTCATTACATGGCACGCAATAATTCTATCATTTCTCCTTTACATGTTATTACCAAGTACATTCTAATGACCAAATGTTAACACGACAAAGGAATAAAATGTAGGTGCAGACTACTTGTGATTATAATGCACCCCTACCATCGCGCTCCATCACCAGCTACAGGACCTAGACAGGTCCTGCTGAAGAAATACCTTGGATGGAGCAAGTGTCGATGTCGAGAGCCTACTGTGTCATCGTAGACCTACGCAAAGGAAGTCTTGTGTCGTTGCCGAGCTCCTCTGAAGTGCAAGTAATGCATCATCGTCGAGCTGTGCAGAGCAACGTCCTCGAGCCACGCAGGCTGCGGATCTGCTGTCACTGAGCAGCCTCTGCATCGGCATCGAAGGGTGATGAGGCGGAAATTCTCATGCAGTCGAGGCAATGTGTTGGTTTTTGTAGAAATCAGCTGCAGAACCCACTTCTGAGGCCCAGGACTGGAGGGGGCATCTCAGGCAAGAGTAGGACTCACAGATGACAGACTCCAGCAGCACCAGCAGGATTGCAGGAAGTCTTTTTTGTCCCTGAGACTTCAGAAAACAGGAGGCAAACCAGCAAGCCCTTGGAGTCACTCTGGGTTCAAGTGAGATGGGTGCAGTACTTATCCTCAGCAGGGCGGAAATCAGCAGGCAGCAGGGCATCTCAGCAAAGGAGAGAAGCAGTTCCTCAGAACAGTCCATCTAGGCAGAGTGACAATCCTTATAGCACAGCAATCTTTACACTAGCAGAGTTCTTCCCAGGTCCAATAGTGCACTGATTTGGTAGGGTCAGAGGCCCAGTACTTATACCCGAAAGTGCCTTTGATGTAGGGGGTGACTTCAAAGGAGCTCTCTGAAGTGCACAAGGATCCCTTTCAACCCGGTCCTGGCTCTGTGGGGGTAAATCAGTGCTTTGTGTGTGGAGAGGACACTACCTATTGAAGTGTGTCAGCTCCTCCCATTCCTTCCTGCCCAGGAACACCCATCAGAATGCAGATGAATGCAGATCAGTACTGCAGGCCCACTAGTAGCATTTAGATTACAGGCCCTGGGTATATGGTATACCACTTTACAAGGGACTTATAAGTAATCTAAATATGCCAATCAGGTACATACCAATGTCACCCTGTTTTAGGGGAGAAGCTCATGCACTTTAGCACTGATCAGCAGTGCTAAAGTGCTCAGAATCCTAAAGCCAACAAAAACATGCAGCGAAAAGTGGAGGTAAGCAAGCAAAAAGCTCGGGGAAGACTACCCTAAGGATGATAGGTGTAACACATGTCATACATTGTTGACAAACGTACTCTCAAATAGCATATGGGAGAGATCACCTCTGGCTTTTCTACACTTCCAACATGGGTTGATAGTGTATATAGCTTTTCTCAGATGTAATATGTTCTGTGTACCAACAGAGATATAATTTGAGGTAGATATGGTGTATATTTTGCTTTGAATGGTGAGTTCCATACCTCTGGTTATTTTTCTTAAGGAAACTGGTTCTCACTGTACTGAGCCCACACTTCTTTCCATTTTTTTTGCTTTTAGTGTTTATGGTTAGAGGAAAGCCTTAATATGTTCTATACTCTTTGCCACGCCTTTGCAGGTTGAAAATTAGTTTAGAAACGTCTGCCTCAGTTTTATGGCCAATTTCAGAGACAGTGTCTTTCAGCCTCATGAATTGATCAGTCTCATGGTTATTCAGGTCATATTTATCCAGGATATCCAGATGGCCCTCCCCTTCTGGGCACAGTGATCAGCAGAATTGGGGTAGTGGCTGTCCACGCGGCACAGCAGCAATCAGAAAGTGAGAGAGGGAGGAACGCTGAGGTGAGCTGTGTAGAGCCAGTCCCTACTCAACTCCAAACCAAAGGGCGACCACCAGATATCAGAAGTTAAAGAAAAAGCAAGTTAATATGCCCCCGGAGATCTACTTCTCTTCTTGGTGGATGACTTGAGAGCCCTGCTGTCTCACATCCCACCACCATGGCCAACCACGGCTTGCCATGCAACTCTGGCATGGAAGTAGCTGGTTTTGTTTAAATGACTCCACTGATCAACTGTAACACCTGTTCCACTTATTCCGAAGGCAAATATATTTAAAATTAGGAAAAGAAAAACTGTGAGGGCTGGGGGAGCTTAGTAGAAAATAGGGGGGAGGAGTGGACGTTTGTCTCCAACAGACTTGGATAGTGTACTCAGATGAAGAAGCATGAGCAGCGATACAACCAGGGCACAGCAGCTGCATAATATTCACCGGCGTGTTCCTATGTTTGCTGCCTAACAGGCTTCTCTGTGCAAACCACTCCTGGTCTGTATGCTACTGCAGCTCTGACTGCCACATCACCATGGTGAGCTGCATGTCCTGTCATTTATTTAGATAAGGCAGCACAGTAGTTTGAGCCCCTGCTTTGAAGAGCTTTCCTTAACTTGAAGATCACAATTTAGAAGCCTGGAAGCACAGAAACCACCTTTCATTCGTTGGAGGTCAAGAAAATGAGTGTTGTTGATAATTAGTTGCCAGATTATTGCATTTAGAATTGAATGGTCCAACCCTGATAATTCATTTGCTGATAAACTGATATTTTCAGGTCTTTAGTGCTGACCCTCTTAGATGTGCTGACAGCGTCACATCCTAGTTTTTGGAATCTGGTCTCAGTTGCAACCAGCATATTGTGGCCTTCTGTGCACAGCACTTCATGTTCATGGTGCCCTTGCTGCAATAAAACTACTTCATGTAAAAGTGCTCTTCTACTCCTTGAAATCAAGTCTGCACCATATCAAACACCTGATTTAAAATCTCAAACATAATATTGGGTAGGACTCAGCTTATGCACAGTATGTCTCCAGCGACAAGACTGACTGATCAGTGGGGCAGTATTTCAGTGCCATATCCGCTTGAATTTGGCTGTCAGGCTCCAACGGTTATTTTCCAGGCTAGTTTTTTTTTTCTCCTCCATAGTTTCAAAAATGTAGCCTATGGTTTTCACACTGTTACCTACGGACTGTCATTCCTGATCTATGAAAATGTTACATTATTGATTCTAGACGTCACGGTTCTAGATGTCATCTTGCATAAACTTATGGCCGCAACTATGACTAAGGCAGGAATTTTGCAATTATGCGCCCACGGCATTTTCACTAAAAATATGGATTTACGGCACTTGACACATAATTCACCATCGGCTGTGTATTTTACAGATTACAACAAAAAGAATTGTTTCTATCACACGCGGTTCAAAAGTTACTAAAAGAAGTGCCACACTTTGGGTGGTGCATTGGTGCACGTTTTGCAAAAGTTAACTGGTCACGTTTCAGTTGTTTGTTGTACTGACATGATAAATTGGCCCTAAAATTACAATCTTGCCAGATAGTAGCAGGCACAGTGACACAGAAACTGTTGCATGCTGCAGTATACTCTGCATTTTCTTACTGCATAATTTAGTCAACTACGCTGCATAATTTAATTTGGTCTTCAATTGCTGCATAATTCCAGTGGCCCTAACTATGATTCAGCCACCAACCACAAGTGGTGAGGATTCTCCGCTCCTGGAGGGGGCTCCCAAGGCGGGGTTCTTTAGTTATACCTTGCGGTGGGTGTGTGGCCTCAAGCCTCCTGAGCTGTCACTTTCATGATGTTTCTCGGTGTAATTATCTTTTATTCTCTTCAGATGTGTTTGGATCATGCTGTGTCCCTGCTTCACAAATATTGGCTATATGTTCCGTGTGTGCTTACTTTGCCCTTGATTGCTAATCATTTCTTTCTGTTTCTTTTCCTGCTTCTAAAACGCCTTGCTTATGTCGGGCTTTTACATCTTTTATTGCATAAGAAATGTTTTCCAAACATATGTTTCTGTTATTTGTTTTCATTAAACAGGATACGATTGCCCTACATTGCCAGTTTGTACGCCTTACTTTTGTTTGCTATATGTTATATATAATCATAGATGGTATTACAAAGGTAGTGCCCTAGCTGCCTGTTCACATTTTATGTTTTAGAGATTGTGTGCTGTGATATTCTGAAGTAGAACTTCTTTGGTAAATGCAGCTATAATACCTCAATTAACATTTCCCAGCCTTTTCAGAAATATTTTAAACATCTCTGGGAATTGGGGCTAACAAAAACACAAAAGGTGATGGAGCAATGCTAGCAGTAAGTCCAGCCACTGACTAGCGCTCGAAGAAGCATTCAACCCATCGTTCCTTTGTCCACCATGCCACCTCAGTTTGGACATATGTTAATTAGTCCTGACCCTGCTCCAATAGGAGCAGTCCAGCCCAAACTGCCAGGCAAGGTCCTCCCTACACCAGAACAAAAGCAACACAGGACCGGTTTCGCCCTGATTGGGTGTAGCTTGTTTCCTCATCTAATGGACAAATTTCAAGTGGTCGAAAATTGCACTACAGAAACAGGCATAACATTTGACCAAAACAGATTCAATCGCATTTCCAAATTGAGTGAACAGATAGGATGACTGAAAGTACATGTAATGGCAATTGTATAGCTCTAAGAAATGGCCGGAGGAGAGAAACATTCAAGGTTAAGCAGGTTGAGGAGGGAGAGATCAAGCTTCTTTGCAGATGGTGATAAGAGAAGGAACCCTGTTTTTTCTAGATAAAATCGAAGAAAATAGTTTTTCATCTGGTTTTGGGGTTGGGAAAGGCTATTTCTTGAGGCGCTATTATTGTTGTATGATGTTTGCCTTGTTTGTATTGATTGTTTTTGCAGCACCTTGATGGGTAATTCGTAGATCATTCCATGTGTTCTATTAAATAAATAAACAAATGCAAATAGTAAGAATTTGTTTTACATAGCGTGTGCAACTGTAGATTTTGCCATTTCCTGGCACTATAATTGACAGGTGTGACTATTAACCAACGCACTGGAATTATTGACCTCTGACAGTTTGTTGAGATTGTAACCTCTCCTGTGCCTAGATTTGCCCACAGGCCCATTAATCCACTGAGCCATCTCACCAGCTCTACGTAAGAGTAGTAGGAGCATTTAGTAAAATCTATTTCTATACTTCTATTTAATGCACCAGGGGGACACATCTCTGACCTGTTCCTGGTCCCTTTTGGACTGCCTTGTAAATCTCGAAATACATTCAACTTTGATAGCCAGCCAACCCAGTTGATAATGCCTGAAGGAAAATATATATAGATATTGCCTTCACCCATTCCCTTAATCCCACTGGTTTTAACTATCATTTAGAGGGGTTTGGGAATGGGAAACTTGTCATGAATTGGTAGATGCTTGACTGCCCGCCTTTCGGTTATCCTGCCTCATTCTGAGAAAGAGAGAACTGCTCTTTGTCAGAAGAGCCTCTGGCTGTGATTTTTCTTGCCCAGCCAAAAACAGGACAAATGCATTAATGTGCCTCAAGCTCTGGAAGAAAACTCCAAACAAGTGAAGGGCATTACTTGTTTTCTTATCCTTGAACAAAAGCTCTGTTTTGAGATTTTGCTTCTGAAAAATAAAAGAATACCTACTAGAGCAGGCACTTTTAGAGTGTCGGCAGGGCATCAAGGAACTTTAAATTTGTTTGACTGGTTGCTCTGAGGACAGTGAAAGTGGGCCTCTTCCACCCCAACATGTTCACAATCCAAATGCTAAATAATTCTCAAAATCTCAAATTATCCCAGATCACATCTCATGGGGCTAAATTCATTTTATTGTCATAATTTATGTTTCTAATTGAAAGTGCTGTTTTTTGAAGATTTAGTGAGCTAGTCGGAGCTTTTTACAGAAAGACTAAACTATTAGTCCTTTACTTAGAGCATCCTTCATTTGTAACTATTTTGGGCTTGTGTGGTGTTAGTTTGCACTTCTTAGCCTCAAGAAAGCATGCTCCAGTACTGTGGCTGTGTGTCAGTTCTGGTTGCCTGACGAGTTTAATACTTCATTGTTTCGGGCAATTTAAGTCTGCACTTGGTGCTTAATAGTTCTAGTAGCACTTTTTAATCCTGTGGCTGGACATGGAGCAAAAAGCTTCAGTAGACTTCACATCACATTGTTTGTCTTCACAATGTTTGCCTATGCTGTTGTTCATATTTGTGTAAGCCTGGCACCCTGATCCAATTCCATGCAAAATGATACTTTAAATGAAGCTTGCCAGACACATTTAAACAGGTACATCCACCACTGGGAGTCAGAAACAGATGCAAACAAAACAATGAAGATGGTATGTGTACTTCCAACAACATTTCCACTAATAAGAAAACATCTCAGGAAAGTAAATATTCCCATTATCTTACTGCAACACCTCAAGATCACTCTTTTCACATACAACCAATTAATAAAGGCAACTTTCCATTACAGGAATTGGAAACAGCAAAGCAAATCATTTGAAGAATATAGAACAGCCATATCCTGCTTATATGATCATTCACACACACACACACATATATATATATATATATATATATATATATATATATATATATATATATATATATATATATATATATATATATATATATGCAAACGCCAATCCTTCTTGCAGTAATCAAAAGATTGTGCAGAGCCCAAATCCGTTTTCAACGTGGTTTTATTTAATCCATATGGCAAACAATGCCCGACGCGTTTCGGAGCAGCTGCTCCTTTCTCACGGGTCGGTTTGACATTTGTTTTTACCAGTAACATATAGTGCAAAATAGTGTAAACAGTGAAAAAGGACTACATCGTTACCTTAAATTTGAGGCAAAAACGGCATCCATTTTAGAGTGGTTAATTTATATAAAGCATCATAGTGTTTTTGTAGAGTAAATAATAAATAACCAACAGATATTTAAATCAAGTGGAAATATCTCATGATAAATTCATTACTATCCACATTGTTTATCTTACATTCGGGACCAACCCACATGGGTGTACCCCAACATATCGATGTTCTTAGTGTCACTTTCATGATGAATTGACAAAAATAATAATAATACAATTCTGCCCCAGTGGGCCATGATTCTTCAAGATGAATCCAAGTATCGAAATATATAAACATGAGTATATCTCATATTGTCCAATTCAGCCCACGTGGGCAAACCCTACAAATGAACAAATAATGCTTAATTTTCACAATTGGTACCCTCTTTAGTCGCTCTTTTGCATTCCTTCATAACAAGGTATTAACTCCGTCTCCTGTAGAATAAAAAAACAACAAGTGCACTGATCAGTGAAGATCTAATTAAATCTCTAAAATACAAATATCCTACCTAAGAGGCAACAATCTGGATTATTAAAACAGCTCAGTAACGATAGAATTTCTTCAATATTCAACCTAATTGTACAGATAACTCTTCATCTTTGTTTATACCTTCCGGATACCTCGTTTCATATCTTACAATCATTCTAGACTCTAGGCGCCGCAATTCACGAATCCTGTGTCCCCCTCTCTCAGACACAGGAATTGTCAGTACCTCAACAAACTTGCATTTTTGTTATGATAATCTTTAAAATGTCGAGCAATGGGATATTGCCTGTCTTCATTTGTGATTGCCCGCATATGCTCCAAGATGCGCCTTTTCTCCTGGTGAATGGTGCTGCCAATATATATCAAGGGGCATGGGCAAATTAAGGCATATACGCAGAAATCCGATTTACATGTTAGATGTTTCAAAATTGTAGATGGTTTCTGGGATTTTGATAACTTTATCTGTTTACAGTTAGTACTGTTACGGCACGCCTTACATGATTTACAAGTATAGAAACCTTGTGTTTTCATTTGTACATTCGTAACTGTTGATATCGTACTTTTACACAACATGTCTTTCAACGCAGTGCATCTTTGAAATGTGATCTTAGGATTTTCGCCTACACATTTAACTAGAGTTTCATCCGTGCCCAATACATCCCAGAATTTCTTTAGGCATTTTCTCACTTCCCCCGCTTGGTTACTGAACGATGTTATGAATCTTATTGATTCATCCCCATCATTGACATCATCTTTGAGTATCAACAATTCTTCCCTTTTGACATTTTTCAATTTTTCACCTGCCTGTTTGATCACCTTCTGAGAATAGCCTCTATCCGCAAACCTAGCCTTCATGGTTGTCATTTCTTCTTCGAACGCTAGGTCAGAGCTACAATTGCGTCGTGCCCTTAATAGCTCTCCATAAGGTATGCTGTTTATGAGCTTAATAGGATGGCAACTCTCAGCATGTAATAAGTTGTTGCCGGCTGTTTTCTTTCGAAACAGTCTACTTTCCAACCGGCTCCCGCTTACTCTTACTTCTACATCCAGGAATTCTATAACATTCCTGTCCATTGTACATGTAAATTTCAGATTTAAATCGTTGTCATTGAGGGATTCAACAAAGCTGATAGCTTCGCTCTCACTCCCTTTCCAAACACAAAATACATCATCAATGTACCTTGCCCAGAGGACGACATGGTGATTAAAGGCTTCGATGTTATTAGCCACCTGCTCCTCCCACCAGCCTAGGTACAAACCCGCATAGCTGGGAGCAAAGCAGGTTCCCATTGCCGTCCCATGGGTTTGGCAGTAGATCACGTGATCAAAAATGAAGAAATTGTTCGTCAAACAGATATGCATCATGTTGAGCAACATCTCAGTATGCATTAAATAAGATATTGCACGACTCTTCAAAAAATACTGTCAGGCTTCCATACCCAATTCGTGGGGTATACAAGTATATAAGCTGTTCACATCAAGTGTCAACAGTAATATATCTTGTTCCCAACTGACATTCTCAATTCGTCTAAAAAAATCACCTGTATCTTGCACATAGGACGGCAAAGCCTGTACATACAGTCTTAAAAAATAATCAATGTATTTAGAAGTATTTTCGTACATGCTGCCCATCGAGGAAACAATTGGCCTCCCTGGAGGATTGCAGTTATCTTTATGAATTTTAGGCAATAGATACATTGCAGATAGTTTAGGAAATTCACAATATAAGAATTTAAACTCATCACTGGTTAGCAAATTATCATTCTTCCATTTCACAAGATTAGCTTTATACCTCTCATTACTGGCCTCATAGCTTTTTCTGTCACTCTTTACATAGCTCTTGATGTCATTAAGTTGTCTTTTCCCCTCTTCATGATACATTTTTAGTGGCCAGACAACAACATTCCCACCCTTGTCAGACTTTTTTATAACTATGACCTTGTTATCTTGTAGTTCTTTAATAGCTATCTGTTGTCCCTGGGTGAGATTGCTATGTGAGTGAACTTTACGCTTTGCCAATATTTTGAACTCATTTTTAACTCCTCGTGGAAAGATGAGTCTTGATCACATAGCGCGCTGTGTGATTCAACAGGGTTTATATACACATGTAGTGACTTTACTATGTTCATGACTTGTCAACGTTTCTAGATGATTACGACATGCAGTAAAATTATCCAGTCATCGGCCGATGACTGGGCGCACAGCAAGAGGCAAGAGCGATAACAGACATAAACAATAGACTCATTATGTAGTCAGAGCATGGATAACCTCATAATAGGCAAGCATTGTGGTAACGGTATATGCACAAGTGAACAGATGCAAATGTGGCACTTAAGTAGTGCATGTGCCCAGAAAAAGAAATATGAAGAGAGGACAATCCCTTTTTGCCAAGTGTGAAAACACCGAAATTGCGTGCGGTAAATAGCCGATAGATCAAACGCTGGGATTGCGTATGTCATGGCTGCACTACTGCCGTGAGGCGTGCGCTGCATCGCCGGAACCGTGTACTGCCTGATAAACACAGGGAGAGATGGGATCCGGTCAAACTGGCCTCTAATCCTACTGTAGCACATGGAAAGCTGTCAACATCGGAAAGGAAGAGCCATGCAAACTGACAAAAATACAGAGCAGGAATGGACACACTGGATGCATAGTGCAGGAGGTCATCATCAATAGTGAGTCTACTGTGATCAAATCAATGTGCCGGTGTCTGAGCAAAGAGGACGAAACCTCTTGGTAGCTTGTACTGTGCTAGTTATAAGAAAAGAGCATGAAGGTCACTGGGTAATTAATCTTACTAATGGGAGGGAATAGGGAAAGGCCGGGAAAGTGCAATTGTGTGTTGGCGTGAATGGACTGGATGGGCTCGTTGCTTGTGAAGTTAGTGCATGCGAGTTAAAATCACATATGTGAAGTGATTATGTGAATGCTAAAACAAAAAGACAACCATGCTGGAGTCAGCCGACTCCCAATCAAGATCAACATCAGAATGACACGCGCATATATATATATATATCATACATGCCAACATTTTAGGACAGGGACGTGGGAGATTTAAAATAAAAAATCGGGAGAATGAAAATTCCCCATTGACTTCTATTGCAGAAAATGCAATTTAGGCTGGAGACAGCTTAAATAAAGCCATTTTCGGCTTGAAAAATCGGTAGTCTCCCGCCTGAATCGGGTCTATTGGCATGTATGATATATATATATATATATATATATATATATATACATTGAATTTTAATGATTTGAAGGGCACAGCACCCACTGGAGGGAATAATTAATCTTATGACATACTACGAAGACCAGCATGCAGTAGCATTGTACTCAACTTGAAGGCCCACCGGAGGGAATTTATTTAAACTCTTCAAATGTGAAAGGTGTGTCATTTGCGCTGTGTACCTTTAAGAATAAACCTATGAATAAGGGGCAGGGCCTCGAAACGCGTAAGGTGAAGGAAATTATCGAAACGCAAATGCCGGTTTTCAAAATAAAGGCTGTGGAAAAGTCGTCTGTTTTGCCGAGTGCATCCTCAAGCTCAGGGCAAACTTTGGTAATATATATATATATATATATATATATATATATATATATATATATATATATATATATATATATATATTTATACATATATACCAAACTGCTGATTGGAATTACACCAAATTTGGCAGAAAGCTAGATGTTGGTTCAGAAAGCGTGCTTTTTGTGATTTGGTGTAATTCCGTTTAGTATTTTCAGAGATATTTAGGATGGGAAAATATAGATATCTGGGAGCCCAAAATCCTACTGAAATCATACTGAAATTGGATAGGCTCCCAACACTTCAACAAGGAAGTGTTGTCAGCCATCTTGGGACCAATATACATGATAGCACCCTATTGAAATGCATTGTGGTGAAAGGCAGGTTTTGAGGGTCACAAAAAGGAAAACGTTTAACGGTTGATACCAGATTTTAGTTACAATATAAATCATTTGTTGATGATACCATACTAAGTTTAGGAATTGTGGTGCATTCTAAGGTGATTTTAACCTGTGGAAAAACCTTCTGCTGGGATTTCAAGAATCATGTTTGAGAGAAAACTGTTTCCTCATGATTTCCCCATAGAGGTTATGGAAGGTGCTCCAGAAGCTAAAATGAGAGCATATTTTCTGTAAATTCACACTATCTTTCTCAGCCATATGAAAATGAAGTCTGACAGTTGATTCCCTTGTGTTCTACTGAAGCCTCCCAGAGTGTTCTAAATAACAACTAGAGTGCTAATGGTGATACTTATGACACAAGTATGGCACACCTGAAGCCATGTTGATTTAATCAAACTGGTAAAACTTAAAATGTAATTTAGAAAGGAACAAAATTAGGGGGTTCAGTTTGTCATAGAAATTATAGTTAGTGCTGTAGAAAGAAAAATGAAGACACATTTTAAGTGAATTCTCAAATATCTTCCTCTTCTATTAGATTTAAAACATTCTGACATGCAGACTGAAATATGCACATTCAACACATGCACACATGCAGACTGAAACATGCACTTTCAACACCAGCAGCAGACTGCCAGTTAACTCCCTGGTTATCAGCAGTTTTGATACAGTGTTCTAATGAGCAACTAGAGTGCTAACATTCTAAATATATGCCAAAGGTGTGGCATAAATGAACGCCATCTTGATGGAATCAAAGTAGAAAACTGAAAGAATTTTCTACTGAGGATACTGCAGTAGATGAAGAAATTAGGGAGCTTCATAACAAAATATGTCTCCCATGATGGCCACCGGAGCAAAAAGAGCCCAAATATAGCACAAATTTCACCCAAATGTAGCCCAAGTGTAGCCCAATGACAGAAGTGTGCAAAACACGTAATTATTTTGTTTTTTTGCAGTTTTATATAGCGCAGACTTGACCCAGAGGTATAGGAGTGCTTTTCATGAGCATTAGTTACATTACACACGGACACATTCATTTTGGTTTTAGGCATGGGAAGATTAAGATTAAGTGATTTTCCCAGAAGCACAGGATGTGGAGCTGACGCCGAAACTCAAACCTGGTTCCCCAGTTGCAAAGTCTTCAGCTCTGGCTGTAATGCCACATCCTCTCCCTTAAGTGTAGAATATAAGTGATCAACTGGATAAAAAACCATAAAGATAGCAAATTATTTAAAAGTGCTTTGTTGCTATTTGAGAACTCAGAAAATATGTCCTCATTTTAGTTATTTAGAGCACTAACCATAATTTCTATGGGAATAAGACCCTCTCATGGAGGAGGGTGCAGAGGCAACAAGTTGACCATGCTGTGCATGCAGGAGGGGCAGTGGCAGCACAACGGACCATAGAGGGCTGGGAAAAGGGGGGGCAGGTTCAACAAACCAACCATGCAGTACAGGCAAGAGAGGCTTTGGCAATATAAAAGACCATTGAGTGCAGAAGGAAGAGGCAGTGGCAGTACAACCATACATGCCAACAGTATTCATACAGGCGTCTCCTGATGTTTTTAACCCCTTCGCTGCTAGGCCTTTTCCCCCCCTGTGCTAAGCCTTTTATTGGCTATTTGGGGTAGTGTAACTTTTTGACCACATAAGGTATCCACGTTAAATTTGTGTCCTTTTCTTCCAACATCCTGGGGATTCTAAAGGTACCCAGGGTTTGTGGATTCCCCTGGAGGGGACCCAGAAATTAGCCAAAATACAGCAAAATTTTGTTTTTTGGGGGAAAAAAGTGCTGCAAATGAAAGCGTCTGGGTTTTTCCCTACAAATGGTATCAAAAAAGGGTTTGTGGGGCTGAAATCACCATTTTCTCAGCTTTTAGGGAATGACAGACTTTTGTCAGAAAACCAAAATCTTTTACACAGTTTTGGCATTTTTCTGGGACATAGCCTATTTTTGCTATTTTTTGTGCTTTCAACCTCCTTCCAGTTAATGGTAGACATGGGTATGAAAGCAATAATGGATCCTGGAAAGCTATACATTTTTGGAAAGTAGACAAAATTCTGAATTCAGCAAGGGGTTATTTGTGTAGATCCTTCAAGGTTTCTTTATAGAAACTAACAGTTAAATATAGGAAAAATTGAAAATTAGTTGAAAAAAACAGCCTTTTGTGTCAACGTTTTCACCTGTAACTTCTTCTAATTATGACAGCTCTTTGAAAACAATATACCGTTACATCCGCTGGACGTTACTGGTTGTGGGGATATATAGGTCTTGTAGGTTCACCAAGAACCCGACGAACCCAGAGCCAAAAACTGAGCAGCGACTTGCAATGGTTTTTTATTATGTACCGGGTATATAGCAATTATTCTGGGAAAATGTATACATGGAAAAATCGGTATGAAAGACACCTATGTATTTCTGAAATGGGAACAAAATATAGAGTTTAGAAACAGTAGATATTTGCACATTTCCGAAATTGGGAATACTCATACTAGCATGAGAATTATCGATCATTTTTCAAAATTGCTTCTTTTTACACATTGTCTTTCATTTGGAAGGCAGAAATTGCATCGAAAGTCAATAGGTAATAACAGTTGCTTTACAAATATGAATTACCCTAAGTCTCCCGATAAAAATGGTACCTCACTTGTGTGGGTAGGCATAGTGCCCACTACAGGAAACGGCTCAAAACGCAACGTGAACGCACCACATTTTCACAATGAAAAATTACCCTTTTTTTGCAAAGTGCCTAGCTGTAGTTTTTGAACCCTAGCTCTGCCGGCACCTAGGGAAACCTAGCAAACCTATACATTTTTAAAAACTAGACACCCAGGGTAATCCAGGATGGGGTGATTTGACTGGCTCTCACCAGGTTCTGTTACCCAGAATCCCTTGCAAACCTAAAAAAAGTTAAAAAAAACACATTTTCCTCACATTTCTGTGGTGGAAAGTTCTGGAATCTGCGTGGATCCACAAATTTCCACCCACCCAGCGTTCCCAAAAGTCTTCCGAGAACAATGGTACCTCACTTGCGTGGGTAGGCCTAGTGCCCGTGACAGGAAATGGCGCAAAACGCAACGTGGACACACCACAATTTCACAGTGAAAAATGACCCTTTTTTGGCAAAGTGCCTAGCTCTAGTTTTTGAACCCTAGCTCTGCAGGCACCTAGGGAAACCTAGCAAACCTATACATTTTTGAAAACTAGACACCCAGGGGAATCCAGGATGGGGTGACTTGACTGGCTCTCACCAGGTTCTGTTACCCCGAATCCCTTGCAAACCTAAATTTTTTTCAAAAAAACCAAATTTTCCTCACATTTCTGTGGTGGAAAGTTCTGGAATCTGAGTGGATCCACACATTTCCACCCACCCCGCATTCCCCAAAGTCTTCCGAGAAAAATGGTACCTCACATGTGTGGGTAGGCCTAGTGCCCGCGACAGGAAACGGCGCAAAACCCAACGTGGACACACCACAATTTCACAGTGAAAAATGACCCTTTTTTGGCAATGTGCCTAGCTGTAGTTTTTGAACGCTAGCTCTGCCGGCACCTAGGGAAACCTAGCAAACCTATACATTTTTGAAAACTAGACACCCAGGGGAATCCAGGATGGGGTGACTTGACTGGCTCCCACCAGGTTCTGTTCCCCAGAATCCCTTGCAAACCTAAAAAATTGTCAAAAAACCCACATTTTCCTCATATTTCTGTGGTGGAAAGTTCTGGAATCTGCGTGGATCCACAAATTTCCACCCCCCCCACGTTCCCCAAAGTCTTCCGAGAAAAATGGCACCTCACTTGCATGGGTAGGCCTAGTGCCCGCGACATGAAACGGCGCAAAACGCAACGTGGACACACCACAATTTCACAGGGAAAAATGACCCTTTTTTGGCAAAGTTCCTAGCTCTAGTTTTTGAACCCTAGCTCTGCCGGCACCTAGGGAAACCTAGAAAACCTATACATTTTTGAAAACTAGACACCCAGGGGAATCCAGGATGGGGTGACTTGACTGGCTCTCTCCAGGTTCTGTTACCCAGAATCCCTTGCAAACCAAACAAATTGTCAAAAAGAACACATTTTCCTCACATTTCTGTGGTGGAAAGTTCTGGAATCTGCGTGGATCCACAAATTTCCACCCACCCCGCGTTCCCCAAAGTCTTCCGAGAAAAATGGTACCTCACTTGTGTGGGTAGGCCTAGTGCCCGCGACAGGAAACGGTGCAAAACGCAACGTGGACACACCACAATTTCACAGTGAAAAATGACCCTTTTTTGGCAAAGTGCCTAGCTGTAGTTTTTTAACCCTAGCTCTGCCGGCACCTAGGGAAACCTAGCAAACCTATACATTTTTGAAAATTAGATCCCCATGGGAATCTAGTATGGGGTGACTTGACTGCCTCTCACCAGGTTCTGTTACCCAGAATCCCTTGCAAACCTAAACAATTGTCCAAAGAAACACATTTTCCTCACATTTCTGTGGTGGAAAGTTCTGGAATCTGCGTGGATCCACAAATTTCCACCCACCCCGCGTTCCCCAAAGTGTTCCAAGAAAAATGGTACCTCACTTGTGTGGGTAGGCCTAGTGCCCGTGACAGGAAACGGCACAAAACGCAACGTGGACACACCACAATTTCACAGTGAAAAATGACCCTTTTTTGGCAAAGTGCCTAGCTGTAGTTTTTGAACCCTAGCTCTGCCGGCACCTAGGGAAACCTAGCAAACCTATACATTTTTGAAAACTAGACACGCAGGGGATTCCAGGGAGGTATGGTTTGCTTGGATCCCCCAACGTTTCCTTACCCCGAATCTCCTGCAAACCTCAAATTTAGCTGAAAAAATCACTTTTTTCAGACATTTTTGTGTGGGAAAGTTGTGGCATCACCGGGCTGACACAAATTTCCTACCACCCAGCATTCCCCCGGGTCTCCCGATAAAAATGGTGCCTCACTCGTGTGGGAGGCCCAAGTACACGCGGCAGACAAGGGCCCAAAACATATTGAGGCGACATCAAAATTGCCTATCTCAAAACGACCTGGTTTTGCAAGGGGGGTCACCTGTGTTTTTGGCCCCGTGCTCGGCGGCCATCTAGGGAAACCTACCAAACCCACACATTTCTGAAAACTAGACACCCGGGGGATTCCAGGGAGGTATGGCTTGCATGGATCCCCCAACGTTTCCTAACCCAGAATCCCCTGCAAACCTCAAATTTAGCTGAAAAAATCACTTTTTCCGCACATTTTTGTGTGGGAAAGTTGTGGCATCACCGGGCTGACACAAATTTCCTACCACCCAGCGTTCCCCCGGGTCTCCCAATAAAAATGGTGCCTCACTCGTGTGGGAGGCCCAAGTACCCGCGACAGGCAAGGGCCCAAAACGTATTGAGGTGACATCAAAATTGCCTATCTCAAAACGACCTGATTTCGCAAGGGGGGTCACCTGGGTTTTTGGCCCTGTGCGCGGCGGCCATCTAGGGAAACCTACCAAACCCACACATTTCTGAAAACTAGACACCCGGGGGATTCCAGGGAGGTATGGCTTGCGTGGATCCCCCAACGTTTCCTTACCCAGAATCCCCTGCAAACCTCAAATTTAGCTGAAAAAATCACTTTTTCCGCACATTTTTGTGTGGGGATGTTGTGGCATCACCGGGCTGACACAAATTTCCTACCACCCAGCGTTCCCCCGGGTCTCCCGATAAAAATGGTGCCTCACTCGTGTGGGAGGCCCAAGTACCCATGACAGGCAAGGGCCCAAAACGTATTGAGGCGACATCAAAATTGCCTACCTCAAAACGACCGGGTTTTGCAAGGGGGGTCACCTGGGTTTTTAGCCCCATGCTCGGCGGCCATCTAGGGAAACCTACCAAACCCACACATTTCTGAAAACTAGACACCTGGGGGTTTCCAGGGAGTTATTGCTTGCGTGGATCGCCCAACGTTTCCTTCCCCAGAATCCCCTGCAAACCTCAAATTTAGCTGAAAAAATCACTTTTTTCACACATTTGTGTGTGGGAAAGTTGTGGCATCACCGGGCTGACACAAATTTCCTATCACCCAGCGTTCCCCCGGGTCTCCCGATAAAAATGGTGCCTCACTCGTGTGGGAGGCCCAAGTACACGTGGCAGACAAGGGCCCAAAACGTATTGAGGCGCCATCAAAATTGCCTATCTCAAAACGACCTGGTTTTGCGAGGGGGGTCACCTGTGTTTTTGGCCCCGTGCTCGGCGGCCATCTAGGGACACCTACCAAACCCACACATTTCTGAAAACTAGATATCTGGGGGATTCCAGGGAGGAATGGCTTGCGTGGATCCCCCAACGTTTCCTTACCCAGAATCCCCTGCAAACCTCAAATTTAGCTGAAAAAAATCACTTTTTCCGCACATTTTTGGGTGGGAAAGTTGTGGCATCACCAAGCTGACACAAATTTCCTACCACCCAGCGTTCCCCCGGGTCTCCCGATAAAAATGGTGCCTCACTCGTGTGGGAGGCCCAAGTACCCGCGACAGGCAAGGGCCCAGAGGGGGCAGAAAGGCTGTAATGGTGGCGGGGGTGGGGGCATTGGCATGCCCGTTTCGGGCAGCCCCCACCCTAAAAACAAATGCGTAAAAAAAAATCCCTGCCATCAAGTGGGCTTTGTGCCCCCCGTGGGGGCAGATTGGGGGCTACTGCCCCCATCTGCCCCCCAGGGGGGGCAGAACGGCTGTAATGGTGGTGGGGGGTGGGGGCATTGGCATGCCCATTTTGGGCAGCCCCCACCCTAAAGCAAATTGTGCAAAAAAAATCCCTGGCATTTAGTGGGCTTTCTGCCCCCCCGGGGGCAGATTGGGGGCTACTGCCCCATCTGCCCCCCAGGGGGGGCAGAAAGGCTGTAATTGTGGCGGGGGTGGGGACATTGGCGTTTCGGGCAGCCCCCACCCTGAAAAAAATTGCGCAAAAAAAATCCCTGGCGTCAAGTGGGCTTTCTGCCCCCCCGAAGGGGCAGATTAGGGGCCAATGCCCCATCTGCCCCCCAGGGGGGGCAGAAAGGCTGTAATGGTGGCGGGGAGATGTGGGCATTGGCTACTGCCCCCATCTGCCCCCCAGGGGGGGCAGAAAGGCTGTAATGTTTGCGGGGGTGGGGGCATGAGCATGCCCGTTTTGGGCAGCCCCCACCCTTATTTTTATATGCAAAAAAAAATCCCTGGTGTCTAGTGGGCTTTTTGCCCCCCTGGGGGGGCAAAAAGACTAAATTGTGCCAAATTTAATTGGGGGGAGCAAAGGCCCTTGCCCAAGGGGCCGCTTCCCCCTCCCTGGTGTCTAGTGGGTGGATCCCTGCTTGGGGATCACCCTCCTGGGGCAATCCCCAAGCAGGAATCCACTGGGGAGGGGTACCATTGGAAAGGGGATATTCTCCCCTTTCCAACGATACCTCTCCCGTCTTTCTACGTGCTCAGGGGGCTGAGATAGCCCCCTGAGCACGTAGAAAGGGAAACTGAAATGAGCCTCTTGGCTCATTTCAGTTTCGTTTCACTGAAATGACGTCAGCGCGACGTGTGCGCCGATCGTCATTTCAGGGAAACCAGGGAGTCCTCGGGAGCTGGGGAAGCTCTTCCCCAGCTCCAGAGGCTCTTAGGGTGTAAAGGGAATCCCTCTGGTGCCCGCACCAGAGGGATTTCCGAGGCCATGTGTCATGACGGCCGGGAGCCGTCATGAGCACACGCCCACCGTGTCTCATGACGGCTCCCGGCCGTCATGAGCACCGAAGGGGTTAAACCCAAAATGCCTTTATTTTATTTGTCTCCTTCCTAAAATCTCCTCTTTGCAATGTAAGTTGAAGGAGCCGGGTTCCACGTTCTAGATCTACTCTGGAACCCCAGGCTGATGTCTCTTTTGTCAGCAAAAAAGCATGGAGGGATGGTAAATCGTTACCCAGTCAATCATTACAGTTCCAATGAACTATGACTCATAAGAATCACAGACTCCCAATTAGGTTTAGTTAGTTTATTACAAAGCCAAGAACAGTTGGACATACAAGCACCTCAAGATGAGGTTGTAGAAATACATTGGAACTAATACAAAGCCGAACCAACGGGTGAAATTAAGGCAGTGCAGCATGCACAGAATAATCAGTTCAAGAATCAGGATACAGAAGATAATAGCACCAATGTCGAGATTCCCCTTCATTGGAGGTTCCTGGTATAAAGCATTAGTCTGTCCCTACACTACCATTAACGTGACATCCCTACTTAGCATTTCCCAAGGCAAGATCCATAAAAGTGTCAGCGCGTGAAGACTTCCTAAGAATGTTTAGATAGGTCAAGTACCATAAAGCTACAGAGATCATTCTAAGATGCTCTCTCTCTAGGCCATGTATAAAGACACAAGGGACACCCTACTCACATGGAACCAGGGTACTTACAATTATACAAAGAAAACAGAGGTTCCTGTGGACACTTAATGATTAATATTAATATATATATCAGCACAATCGCAATAGAATGGAGATACATAGATGTCAGAGAAAAAAATGACATGTAACACAGAATGTGTAGAGAAACAAGGTATTTTTTATGATAAATTCACATTTGTTATAGGATTTCAGTGCGAAGTGTCCCAAGTGAAAAAGTGAAACCTATCAAAATGGATTGTGACTTTTTGTGACATAAAAACAAGGTTTCAATATTTTTGCAGAAACGACCATTCAATGGGTACTGATGGAGCAGGGTTTGCGTCATGTAAACCTGCTCGGATCAACGCCCCAAGATAACATTTATTAATCGTGTGATTTATACTAATATGCATTAATACATACAAACACGGGGAAATGCTTTGCTTTGCGTGCATTGAAATTAAGATTAAGGCATGAAATGCTTAGGTTGCGTATCGTTTTTTCCATACAAAGTGGAATAATGCTATTGCAAATAATAATGCTTTGCACATTAATGCTCATATAAATTAACATGGGATTAGTGCGATGGTGGGAGGGAAACAGTGTAAATTCCATTTTTGTGATATTAATATTCTTTATATTTCTCCTTCATCGTAGTTTTTAAAATGGGCCTATGGTGAACCAATAGATATGCGTGTTAAAATAGCCTGAATAAATGAAAAGGCCGCGAAAGGTTGACCCGTACATGAACTGTGGAGGGTGTCAGCGGCGGATGAAGGAAACCTTGAAGAGTGAAAGAAAGACGTGCAATATTTCAGGACATCGAGATGCCTGGGAAAGCTTAAATTGATGAACATTTTATGTCTAGCCGATACATTGTTTGAAATAAAGTTGCTAATACAGGGACAAGCCATTCATCAGAAAATGTGACGTGATGGGGGATAGCGAATCGATTCATAAGCAGGGATGTAAATCGTGAGAATGAGTTAGGAACAAAGGAGAGCATGTAAAGCCAAATGAAGTAATGGAGGTGTGGAGTAACACCCCACAGATTGACCAATGAGATGTTAGAATTCTTCCGAATGTTGCAGATTAGTGGGATGGCCATGTCAAAAATTAAGGTATAATTGGGGAACTCTTAGTGGGTGTGAGTTCAGTCATTATCGTAGGTCCCGAGAGGCAGAGGGTGATCGTCGCTGTCCGTCGGTTAGAGGCCTACCTGTCCTGATCCTGTTACCTATTTCCTGATCCTATCTCTAACCCGGTTTCCCTTAATCGGGTCCCCTTCACTATCCTCATGGCCAGGGGGTGGTGATTTCCCTGAACTTTATTCGTTAGGTATGTATCAATAGGGAAATTTGCAATGTCTGCAAATGTTTTCTCTTTATGAATCTTATGTCTCTTCATCTATCCACTCCATAATATTCACTGTGATTCAGATGTTTGTGATCTTGTCTGCATATTTTAATGATATTTCTTTTATAATGTGTATTTTCTTTCCCTGTAACTATGTACCTGAGATTTCTTAAATTTACTGAAGATAAAACAGATTAACGATATTTTGAGTTTGTGATTTTTTTCCCTCATGACATTTGTCAAGATTGTAGTTGATTAGTATTGTCAATAATTTACACTACTCAATCAATATGATTCATCGCCCAAGAGGAAAGTGGTTGATAATATAGGTTAAAGGGCTAAAATAAAGATGAAACGATTAGATAAACCTGTTTTTTTCCCTTTAGATGAGTAAAGACAAATCAACGTCAAACAAACCGCATTCAGCGTCATTCTCGTAGGGTCTGTTAAATGGTGATAATTTTGGGTATTGTATGTTTGGGGCCCGTTGTCTGCTGTGTCATTCAGAGACCCCCGGTTTGGCGCTGGATCAGTTTTTGGTAGCAGTATGATGGTTTATTATTGATTCGTTGATTATTGATTATATGTGTTCTAACCCGAAAAGTTAATGTCGCGTTTTTATGTCGTTTTTGAATATACGGGCGAGAAGGTTGCCCGGGGTAAAGTCATAGCCTGAAGTAGGCTGGGAATTAGTGTGGATAGACGTATCCCACTACGGAAGTACTTTGTCTGTAGTCATAACACTGAACAGTGAAAGGCTGTAGGTGTTGCAATAGGGAATATTCGTATGAGAGTAGATTTGGAGTGCTATAGTGAAGGGTCCACCTGTGAAACTTTGGCCTTATCCCCAGAGAAGTACCAAGACTCCTTTTCACACCAAAAAGTCCTCTTGAGAAACTTTGGCCTTATCCCTAGAGAAGTAACAGGTCCTCCCGGAACTTGATTGAAGTGTAAGATAGCGTTGGGTCGTTATTCTTGCTCGTAGAGAAAATTCTCTTTGAAAAGGTGAAAACTATCTCTTTATTTAGAAAACAGACAAGGTAGCATTGTTTTTATGTCGTTATTAACAAGATTTTTGAGAAAAAGCTGAAGAGAAATTTTGCCGAGTCATTTTGTAAAGGGAGGGTCAGTAGAAGGAGTAATACTGACGTTAGAAAACGCCGCGCTGGCATTGGTCAGGCAGCGGGAGCTTCTAGAGCTGTGATTGGATGAGCCATTGTAAGCTGCATCTCTATTGGTTGAGACATTGCTGACGTAGCAGTGCTCTGATTGGTTGGTTGGTGTGAGTCACGCTGGTATTGGACGACAGTTGTCTAATAGTAACTACAGAAGTACGAAGAGTTTGTTGTTGTGTCCGAGTCACATTTTGTAAAGATAGTTAAGAAAAATGAAGTTTATTAATAAAATCAGGAATATTTTCAGAAAAGACAGACCAATAGTGACAAGGGAGAGAATTCGTATTCCGCCTCCAGGAACACCCGCGTCCTATATGATGCTAGAATGTGGATATCATACGTGCACTTGGTTGGAGAATTGGGTGAAGTATACTGAGAGCGATTGTGTTTTAGCTTTTCCGGAACATGGGACATTTAATGTGAGAATTTTACAAAATTTAAGAGATCGGATGAATGTGTTGGAGCCTAGACCTAGAGCGACTCAGTATGAGGCACTTGAAGGATGGGAATATGAGGCTTTTGAGCGAGAGAAATACAGCGGTGGAAGAAAATACTGAAATCTCATGTCCAGATATTCCTTTGAGAGTAGGCAAGAGAGAGTGAAAAGATGGAGAAGAGCTGTAGTGACGGAAGGATTGTATCCTGTCTTGGTCAACGATGAGTCAATAGGAGGCAAATGTAAGGAGAAAAAGAATAATACTGAAATGCAAAGAGGGAGTTGTAACGTGAATGATTCAGATGAAGAGTTAATGGAAGATATAATAACCAAAAGACCTCCACCATATCAGGAAAGTCCAAGAGAAGTAGTTCCAAATGCCCCGATAATGGGATCTCCACTGATTCCACAGGTTCCACAAATTCCGGTGGTTACGAGAGTAGTACCGGATAGAGAGACAGAGTTACAGAAACAAGCAAGAGAAGAATTAATCCAGAAAGTTAAACAGTTAAATCTGAATGCAGAAGCATTATCAGTACCCGTAACGATAGGTCCTATAGTTCCGTTGTATGGGAATAAACAGAGTATACTAGGAGCACATGCTTTGACAGTTCCGACAAGTGGTATGAGGAATGAGACAATGACTATACCTAGTCCAGTTGAACGAATGGAAGAAAATGTTACCTTAATAGATCTACCCATAGGAGAAGTAGTACATGAAACTCCAAAAAGAAATATTCAAATAGATCCTAGGAGAATAGCACAGAGTGGTGATTCTGCATCTGAGAGTTCCGTAGGTCCCATACCAGAAGAGCTGAATGAGTGGATAAAGGGAATGGAAAAACGAAAACCCCTACCACAAAGTATAGATGTGTGTAGATTGAAGGTGGATTTGGAGGAAATTATAATTGATACGATCAGTCCAGATAGATTGAGTATTTATAGAGATGAGGAATTATTGTTCTTGTGTAAGAATATTACCTGGAAAGCAAGGAATTTGCATGAGAAAATAGCAGAAGCTGTGTTCATTATGGAATAGTTATTGAGAGATCGAAGGTATTGCAGAAAACATACAGGATGGATTTCACTGACAAGGACTTGGAAAGTTTGAATTTGTCTGGTAAAAGGTTACAAATAAGAGAGTTGATGCTGATTCTGAGGAAGTGGGGAGATGTTGATCGTTGGAAAGGTAGATGGTCGAAAAAGAGAAATGAATTAAACCCTACAGAAGGTACTTCAATGTATCCATTAAAAACAAATGGACAGGTTGAAATGGTGTGTCCAATGAGAGAAGTTCCAGGTGGTGGATATGTTCATGTTCCCTGGAGTAGACAGGACATTTTGTCTTTTACGAATGAATTCCCTAGATTGAGAGAAAAACGCGTGGAATGGTATAAACAAGTAGAAAGGTTTGTGAAGGTTTCAAAGGTATTGTTGAAAGACTTAGATGGTCTATTCGAGATTGTAGTTCCGGCTGATTTGTGGACAGAGTGTGAAATAACTGTCGATTGGCCTAAAGAAGAATATCCAAGAGACCCTAAAACTGGTGCGCCTTCGGATGAGGTGATGAAAAAGTACAATCAGGTGATTACTTTCTTGAAAGGAAAGATTTCCCCGAAGGAAACTGATTGGGTAAAAATAGATAGGACAACACAGGAGCCGAAAGAGTCTGCATGCATATTATGAGCGATTGTTACAGGTGTTTAAGCAGTATAGCAGATTTGAGAATATAGGTGACAAGGATATGGGACATTTTGTGTATCGTGTTGTGTTTGGACTGAAACCAGAGATTAGTAATATGATTCAACAGCATTTGATTTGCTGGCAGAGCAAAACGATCAATGAGATTTTGAGATATGCAAAATACTGCAGTAACGATATTGATTCAAGACACAAAAAGCTTAAGGAAAAAATGATGTGGGCGCAAGTTAAGGTAGCAGAGCAGCAAGAAGCAAATAGTGTCGAGCAGACGAAAAATCAGAATCAAAATGGTCAAGTACTAGGTGTTGGAAAGGGTAAGGGAAAATTTGTTAAAGATGATTTGAAAAGAAAATTTCCTTGTCATGCGTGCAGCAAGCTTGGACATTGGAAGAAAGAGTATAGAAACACAGTAAGAATTAATGGGACAACCCAAAATTTAAATTCACAGGTGCAGAATGAAGTGGTTGTGACCCAGCAACAGCAACAGCCGCAGCAGATAGTTACACCACAGTTACAGGTGCCCCAAGCTCCTATGCAGAGTAATGTAGGTGCTCAGGTACAGAGGTACAGTGTGAATACTGGATTTACTCCTATGGAACAACATGGTAAGAACCCAAATGTGCAGATGATTCCACAATATTGGTTGCAGTGTAATGAGAGTGATTCGGAGAGTCGCCAATGACGGTGCCTGAGGGGGAGGAAGAGTGCGTGCTTGGCACAACTCTGGAGGTAGATCAGTCAGGTCCATTTGTTGATGGGAAGGTGGAAGGTAACAACATTACATTCCTAGTGGACACTGGTGCTACCCGTTCTACTGTGAGAGCAGCAGAAATTCCTAACCTACCCCTCTCGGGAGAAACTATCCAAGTTGTGGGAGTGTCAAATAAGCAGATTAAAACTCCAGTAACAGAACCAATTGAGGTTCATATTGGAAGGTTTAAAGACATGCACCGATTTGTGGTATGCGATTCGAGCCCAGTAAATCTATTGGGACGAGATCTACTATGTAAGATGAATTGTACCATCTTTTGTACGCCCGATGGTATTGCATTTCAGACAACTGATGAGGATGTCGAATTTAAGTTGATGCTAGCAAAGCAAGGGACAGAAGTGGATGAACTATATTCACTCTTAACAGAACAGAATTTGCCTGATGAGTTGAAAGAGATGGTGAGATCTGATGTATGGGATTTTACGGCAAAAGAAATAGGGTTAATGAAAAATGTGGATCCCATTCAGGTTATAGTGAAACCTGGAGCTCATTACCCAAACACTCCTCCATATAAAATGAGTCCTGAGACAATGGCAGGAGTTGCTCCTGTGATCGATCAAATGATCGAACAAGGCATTCTAAGAGAAATACTGAGCAGTCCTTGTAACTCACCTATTATGGGAATTAAAAAGCCAAGTGGAAAATACAGAATTGTGCAAGATTTGAGAAAGATTAATAAGATAGTGGTACCTTGCAGTCCAATCGTGGCAAACCCAGCAGTGATCCTTTACCAGATTCCAATGAAAGGTTAATTGGTACACAGTGATTGATTTGTGCCAAGCATTTTTCTCAATCCCTCTACACCCAGACAGTCAGTTTTTATTTTCATTTCAATTTGGAAACCATGTCTTGGCATGGTGCCGAGTTCCTCAAGGGTACAAAGAAAGCCCCTCGATTTTCAATCAAATTTTGAAAAAATGTCTGGAGACATTGGTAATGCTAGAAGATTCGGTTTTGGTTCAATACATTGATGACCTATTGTTGGCATCAAAAACTCGGAAGACGTGTGTGACAGATACCATTGCCTTATTGAACCATCTGGCAGAAGGGGGACATAAAGTGTCACCTGCGAAATTACAGTTCTGTAAACAAGAAGTACAATATCTAGGACACAGGATTGAGAAAGGAGTTAGAAAAGTGACACCAGAAAGGATTGAGGCAATTCGACAGATGAAACCTCCGAGAACCCAGAAAGAAGTGCAAATGTTTTTGGGAATGGTTGGTTATTGCAGACAATGGATAAGTGGATTTTCAGTGATTGTAAAACCTTTACAGAGGTTGACACATAAAGATGTGACTGATCCGATTGATTTGGATTATGAGAGTATGGAAGCTTTTATAAATTTGCGAGACAGTCTGTGCCAAGCACCAGCATTGGGAATGCCTGATTATACAAAAGAATTCGCTTTGTTCTGTTGTGAGCGAGATGGATGTGCGTTAGCAGTGTTAACTCAAAGGCATGGATTGACTAGACGTCCAGTGGCATATTTTTCTGCTACGTTAGATTCTGTGGCTGCAGCATTACCAGGATGTTTGAAAGCTGTTGCTGCTACATGTGTGAGTTTGGAACAAAGTGAAGCAATTGTGATGGGTTATCCAGTTAAAGTGTATGTTCCACATTCTGTTGAGATTCTTTTAACCAAAACACGAACTCAGCACATGACTCCTAGTCAGCTGACTAGGTATGAGAGAGTGATTTTGGGCGCTGAAAATGTGACAGTTGTGAGGTGTACCACCTTAAACCCAGCAACACTATTGCCAAATCCTTATGGGGAGGAGGTAAAGGAAGAAGCAGATCATGATTGTTTGGATGTGACAGAATTCGGTACAAAACCTAGGGCTGATATCCAAGATGTGCCTTTAGTCTGACAGTGTTCTGTTTGTTGATGGATCATGTTTGAGGAATAAAAGAGGAGAATTGAGCGCTGCTTATGCAGTATGCACAGTAACTGGAACTGTGGAAGCAACCTGCCTATTTGGGGGTAAAATCAACACAAATTGCAGAATTATACGCTCTGATTAGAGCATGTAAAGTTTCCCGAAATTTGAGGGTAACCATATTTACGGACAGTCAATATGGTTTCGGGGTGGTGCATGATTTCGGCCAACTATGGATGCAAAGGGGATTCATGACTTCATCAGGTTCCCCTATTAAAAATGGGAAAATTGTGAGAGATTTATTGGAAAACCCTGCAATTGCCAAAACAAATTGCAGTGGTAAAATGCTCTGCGCATAAATCAGGAAATGATTATGTGACCAGTGGCAACAGATACGCAGATCAGTTGGCGCGTTTCTGTGCGGAAAATTCAGTTGCACTTAACAGAAAAACAGAAAGAAAAATCACTGATTGCCATTTAATGTTTACATCAATAGACAGTTGGGATGAAATTAAGCAATTGCAGGAAGAAGCTAGTGAAGAGGAAAAAGAGCTTTGGAGAAAAGCAGGATGTACAAGAACACCACAAGATGAAATTTGGGTATATGTAGATGGCAGACCAGTTATGCCCGATTGCATGCTTTCTCACATGGCAAGAGTCTATCATGGAATCACTCATGTTGGGAGAGATACAATGATCAGACTCTTTAAGCAGACCTGGTTTGGTCCCAAGTTTAGGTACATTAGATTCTGTGGCTGCAGCATTACCAGGATGTTTGAAAGCTGTTGCTGCTACATGTGTGAGTTTGGAACAAAGTGAAGCAATTGTGATGGGTTATCCAGTTAAAGTGTATGTTCCACATTCTGTTGAGATTCTTTTAACCAAAACACGAACTCAGCACATGACTCCTAGTCAGCTGACTAGGTATGAGAGAGTGATTTTGGGCGCTGAAAATGTGACAGTTGTGAGGTGTACCACCTTAAACCCAGCAACACTATTGCCAAATCCTTATGGGGAGGAGGTAAAGGAAGAAGCAGATCATGATTGTTTGGATGTGACAGAATTCGGTACAAAACCTAGGGCTGATATCCAAGATGTGCCTTTAGTCTGACAGTGTTCTGTTTGTTGATGGATCATGTTTGAGGAATAAAAGAGGAGAATTGAGCGCTGCTTATGCAGTATGCACAGTAACTGGAACTGTGGAAGCAACCTGCCTATTTGGGGGTAAAATCAACACAAATTGCAGAATTATACGCTCTGATTAGAGCATGTAAAGTTTCCCGAAATTTGAGGGTAACCATATTTACGGACAGTCAATATGGTTTCGGGGTGGTGCATGATTTCGGCCAACTATGGATGCAAAGGGATTCATGACTTCATCAGGTTCCCCTATTAAAAATGGGAAAATTGTGAGAGATTTATTGGAAAACCCTGCAATTGCCAAAACAAATTGCAGTGGTAAAATGCTCTGCGCATAAATCAGGAAATGATTATGTGACCAGTGGCAACAGATACGCAGATCAGTTGGCGCGTTTCTGTGCGGAAAATTCAGTTGCACTTAACAGAAAAACAGAAAGAAAAATCACTGATTGCCATTTAATGTTTACATCAATAGACAGTTGGGATGAAATTAAGCAATTGCAGGAAGAAGCTAGTGAAGAGGAAAAAGAGCTTTGGAGAAAAGCAGGATGTACAAGAACACCACAAGATGAAATTTGGGTATATGTAGATGGCAGACCAGTTATGCCCGATTGCATGCTTTCTCACATGGCAAGAGTCTATCATGGAATCACTCATGTTGGGAGAGATACAATGATCAGACTCTTTAAGCAGACCTGGTTTGGTCCCAAGTTTAGGTACATTGCAGAGAGTTTGTGCCAGAGGTGCGTTGTTTGTCAACAGCAGATACCAGGGAGAAAAACAATTGTGGGAACAGGAACTATTGGAAAAGCTGCAGGACCATTTACACGTTTGCAACTTGATTTTGTTGAGTTGCCTCCATGTAATGGTTTGAAATATGTACCTGTCATTGTGTGTCTCTTTTCTCGTTGGGTAGAGGCTTATCCTACAAGGAGGAATGACAGCCTTACCGTGGCTAAATTGCTTTTGAGAGAATTAATACCAAGGTACAGATTTCCAGTCACTTTAGAATCAGATAGGGGAACACATTTTAATAATGAAATAATTCGAATTTGCGCAGCATTGCAAATTGAACAAAAGCTGCACTGTGCTTACCGACCAGAGGCTTCTGGAATTGTGGAGCAAATCAATGGCACTATAAAATCTAGATTGGGAAAAGTGTGCGCATCCACAACACTGAAATGGCCTGATTCTTTGCCCTTGGTCTTAATGAGTTTCAGGAGCATTCCTGACAGAAAAACTGGATCGAGTCCACACAAGGTTCTCATGGGAAGAGTCATGAGACAAGCAATTGTACCCGCAAACAAACTGATGAGCATTTCTGATGATCTGATTCTTGAGTATTGCAAAGGACTGGCTGATATGGTGCGTTCTGTGTCTTATCAGGTTGGAGCAGGCGCAAATGAAATACAGCTGAATCCAGTGCATGATCTAAGTCCAGGAGAGTGGGTCTTGTCAAGAAACACGTGAGGAAATCGTGTTTAGAACCCAGGTGGCATGGACCGTACCAAATCATATTGATAACAACAACTGCAGTAAAGTGTGGTGGCCTACCGAATTGGATACACGCCAGCCATACTAGAAGAGTCCCAAGTCCACTCGTAGAAGCTGAACGGCAACTGGAAAAAGAAAAAGAGAGACCAGAAGCCAGAGGTTGTGAGCCTGAGAAATCCAGAGAGGCAGATGTCACTGAGCCAGTGGATGATGAACAACCAAGGACCAGCCGAGTAGAGTGGGCACCAGATACTGGGACTGAAAAGACTGCTGTTGGAGAGAGTGAGGAAGAAGCTTCCGAAAATCAAGAAGGAAGCCAACATAAAGAGGAATGGATTGAGAGTGATATCCCGACAGAAGAAGTGATTGCTGAAAGCCTAGAACAAGTCCAACAAGAAAGAGAGTTGATTGAAGGAGACAATCAGCTGACAGAAAAGGCTATCGAAAGCCAAGAACAAAGTCAACAGAGAGGAAAAATAAAAGAGGGTACTATTCAACCGGAAATAGAAAGAGACTTTGAAAGTGAAAAGGAAGAACAGCCAAGAAAAAGGTTATGCAAAAGAACTGTAGAATCAGAAAATCAGGGTCAAGAAGGAGTTCAAACAAAAAGACTGAGATATAATGATAATTGGCAAAGTGGAGCAAAAAGACTGAGATATATCCTAGAAAGAAGAGGGCCAGAGCAAATAAATGAAATTTCAAGTCAGTCAGATCAAGAAGATTCTCAAAAGAAAATAGTACGTAGAACAACAAGACCAAGAGCTGCAAGTCAAAAGTATACCAGACCTGAGTGGATTTACGTTATCTTAAAGGAAATTGAAAGCCCTGATCAAACAGAAGGAGAAGTTACAGATGATACAGAACGAATTGATGAGAGCAAATTGAAACCACCTTAAAAGAGACAAAAAAAAAATGAAGGTGCATCATAATCCAGTCAAAATTAAGTTGATACGTCAAGAAGATTTGAAAAAGACCATAATTTTTTTTTTAAAAAGGCAGAGAAAATATCAAAGTGTGTGGATTCTACAAAAGAAAGATCAATTTTAAATTTTTTCCTAGAGTTAGGTTTATAAGAAATTAATAGTGAAGTTCGATTTTTTATAATTATTTTTAAGAAAATGGTAGAATCTACAGTGACTGAACGTCAGAAGCCTAGTCTAAAATGTAAATGTATTAGAGCTTGCTTATGTGGTGTCTTATTAACTATGTCAGTGTGGTTAATATTAACAATTATTGTCCCAGTCTTGATGGTGACTAATGATAAAAATCAGACTAATAATAATACAATAAGTATGAGAGTGGAAGTTTTTACTAAAAGTCCAACTAATATAGTCCATAATGATGAAAGTATTTATCATCAAGATAGATCAATTACTGATTTTTCATTAAACGTTTTTTCAAAATTATTATATGAATATGTTAATACCATGAATGTGAGTGACTTTTATGTTTGCATGCAATTACCATCGTCTGTCTCGGAGGGTGTGACATATCATCACCTTCCTTTAACATATGGTGTTTCGTGTAGTATACTAACTAGTCTGTTTTACGTAACAGGAAGATTAGAATTTTATTATTCTAACATAGATGTGGTTTTTTCCGAACTTCCCATTAGAAAGAATTTAAATAAAGTATTTAGTAGCTTAGAAGCTGAATATATGGGAGAGTTTTTTCATACTACACAAACTTTGGATCTAATATATGCCCACAAAAATAATCTCACCTGTAGTTTACAAATAGTAGAAAAGGATTTCATTAATATGGTAGAGAATAGAAGACAAGAATTTCATAAAAAGGCTGATGAACAGAAAACTAATATACCACCTTGGGCTTTTAGAGAAGGACATTATATAAAAGGCGAGACCTATGCTGCAATGTCTCTGGATTGGGACCACAAGGGGAAGCTTTGCCTACTAAGACTAAAGACTAACTATAACAACTATTATTTAGGTACTAGTAAATGTGAACATAATTTCTTAATAACAGGAGGATGGGGATTAAAGGGAGGAACTGACCCTGTTTTCCCAGGTGTATATTATGTGTGTGGGAAGAATGCTTATTATAGATTGCCTGCCCACTGGTACGGTAGTTGTTACTTTGGGATTGTATTTCCTAAAGTATACCACGTAGATAGAAATAATAAGATTAATGAGATGAAACATGGACTAATACGTAGTAAGAGAGCAAGTTTTTCATAAATAGTGGGAGATATATTTGGTGCATTAATACCTTCAGTTGGAGTAGTTCTTAATTCACATAAAATTCAAAAATTATCCATAGTAGTTGATCGATTATCAACTGATACTGCTGGAGGGTTCTTATTAATTGATACAGAAATGGTTGCGATTAGATCAATGGTTATGCAAAATCGACTTGCCCTTGATATATTATAGGCAAAGGAGGGTGGAGTCTGTGGGATGCTAAAAGTGCAACATTGCTGCACTTATATTCCTGATAAAAGTAAAGGTATTGAAGGATATATTAAAAATATTACGAATTTACATAAAGATTTAACACAACTAGAGGTTGATGGTGTCTGGGAGAAAATTAATAAGAGTTTTTCAAATATAGATAAATGGTTCACTGATCTTGGTAAGAGTTTATTAGGTAGAATAATAATACCAATAGTATCAATAGTGATAGTGACCATGTTAATAATAATGACTTACAAATGTTGCAAGAAAAGAAGAGGGAAAATAAATATGCTAGGGGTAGATAACAAATGTAAAGGTAGAAAAAGGAAATTAGAAGTAATAGAGTTAGAAAATATGAAAGGCAAATATTATGAAATGATGAAAGATTTAGATGAAAAGAAGAAACTTAGAAGTGAAAGAAGTAAGAGTTTCTGAAGAAACAAGAAATGGCAATGGGTGATGGGTATTTTATGATGGGTTAAAATGCCATCAAAGGGGGGAATTGATGGAGCAGGGTTTGCGTCATGTAAACCTGCTCGGATCACTGCCCCAAGATAACATTTATTAATCGTGTGATTTATACTAATATGCATTAATACATACAAATACGGGGAAATGCTTTGCGCATGCGTGCATTGAAATGAAGATTAAGGCATGAAATGCTTAGGTTGCAAATCGCTTTTTCCATACAAAGTGGAATAATGCTATTGCAAATAATAATGCTTTGCACATTAATGCTCATATAAATTAACATGGGATTAGTGCGATGGTGGGAGGGAAACAGTGTAAATTCCATTTTTGTGATATTAATATTCTTTATATTTCTCCTTCATCGTAGTTTTTAAAATGGGCCTATGGTGAACCAATAGATACGCGTGTTAAATTAGCCTGAATAAATGAAAAGGCCGCGAAAGGTTGACCCGTACATGAACTGTGGAGGGTGTCAGCGGCGGATGAAGGAAACCTTGAAGAGTGAAAGAAAGACGTGCAATATTTCAGGACGTCGAGATGCCTGGGAAAGCTTAAATTGATGAACATTTTATGTCTAGCCGATACATTGTTTGAAATAAAGTTGCTAATACAGGGACAAGCCATTCATCAGAAAATGTGACGTGATGGGGGATAGCGAATCGATTCATAAGCAGGGATGTAAATCGTGAGAATGAGTTAGGAACAAAGGAGAGCATGTAAAGCCAAATGAAGTAATGGAGGTGTGGAGTAACACCCCACAGATTGACCAATGAGATGTTAGAATTCTTCCGAATGTTGCAGATTAGTGGGATGGCCATGTCAAAAATTAAGGTATAATTGGGGAATTCTTAGTAAGTGAGTTCAGTCATTATCGTAGGTCCCGAGAGGCAGAGGGTGATCGTTGCTGTCCGTCGGTCAGAGGCCTACCTGTCCTGATCCTGTTGCCTATTTCCTGATCCTATCTCTAACCCGGTTTCCCTTAATCGGGTCCCCTTCACTATCCTCGTGGCCAGGGGGTGATGATTTCCCTAAACTTTATTCGTTAGGTATGTATCAATAGGGAAATTTGCAATGTCTGCAAATGTTTTCTCTTTATGAATCTTATGTCTCTTCATCTATCCACTCCATAATATTCACTGTGATTCAGATGTTTGTGATCTTGTCTGCATATTTTAATTATATTTCTTTTATAATGTGTATTTTCTTTCCTGTAACTATGTAACTGAGATTTCTTAAATTTACTGAAGATAAAACAGATTAAAGATATTTTGAGTTTGTGATTTTTTTCCCTCATGACATTTGTCAAGATTGTAGTTGATTAGTATTGTCAATAATTTACACTACTGAATCAATATGATTAATCGCCCAAGAGGAAAGTGGTTGATAATATAGGTTAAAGGGCTAAAATAAAGAAGAAACGATTAGATAAACCTGTTTTTTTCCCTTTAGATGAGTAAAGACAAACCAACGTCAAACAAATCGCATTCAGCGTCATTCTCGTAGGGTCTGTTAAATGGTGAGAATTTTGTGTATTGTATGTTTGGGGCCCGTTGTCTGCTGTGTCATTCAGAGACCCCCGGTTTGGCGCTGGATCAGTACACAGTAAATGATAACAGCCTCCTAATATAATAGTAGGAACTGAGAATTGGTTTGTTTCAAGTTGTCGAAGGCGTTTCGACCCCGCTAACAGTGTGGGGTCTCATCAGGACCTATCAATGTAGGGACACCTGAAAGAGGATAATCAATGTGTAAATGGGAAGCAATGCAAGCGAAAGACAGACTCTACCCAAATTTCACAACAAAAATCGGTGTCATACCTGTGGATGACTGACAGTTATTGTGGTGAGCACCTGTGGGAGTGAAGGGTAGCAAAGGATACTCGCATAGGGCCCAGCCGGGCACTGTATGGGTAAAGGGTAAAAGGATTATTTACATTAGGCTTGTATATAACAGGGGTGTACCAAGTAACAACACAGGGGCATGTATCACTTACCCTATGGAGGGGAGGGTACTGGCAATCAGTAATATCCGATGGTATGTTTGTTACGTTATATCCAGAGGGCGGTGTCTGAAAATAGCATTATAATGTCACTTTGGCGGAGATCTTTTAATTACGTGGTATGATGAGTGAGGTGTGAGATTTTCAGTGAAGAGGGGTAGTGAGAGGAAGGAGTGAGTGAATGATTAAAACTGGCTAGGGGATACCATAAAGTTTTTTTAATATGTTGGTTCCCCTGTCAGGTTAAAAAACCCGTAGGTTATGTGTTACTGATTTGGTTATAATGTACCCTAGTAACTATTAGGTCAACATGTTTCGCACCCTACAATGGTCATAAAGATCCTTGGCGCTTCATCAGGACCAAAAAGGTTAGTGTTAAAATGTGAAATTCAAACAAACAAGTATTTCATAAAGAACCCCTGTTGTAGGATTACAGGAACGTTATAGTTAGACTCAGATTTCACTCATACAAAACCAGTGAAATTCAACAGTTATAGTTACATGAGCTAACTCTAACTTATGCCCCCGCAATGCAGTGCTTATGACCTCACATATTACATCACTTATGACGTGGTCAGTGACATCACTTATGACTTGTCAAGTGACATCACAGATGACATCATCCACACACCCACTCAGAGATCCATACAACTACTCACACACTCACACATCCATTCAGCCACTCACACATCCACGTGCAGATCCATACAACCACTCATACACCCACAGAACCACTCACACACCCACTTACACACCCACAAAACCACTCACAGACCCAAACAAGCACTCACACACCCACCTAGACACCCAAACAACTACTCACACACCCACAGAACTCCTCACACACCCATACAACCACTCACACACCCAGTCACACACACATACAACCTCTCACACACCCACTACCACACCCACACAGCTACTCAGATACCTACTCACACACCAATACAACCACTCACACACCCTTACAACCACTCACACCCCCAATCGCACACCCAGAAATGCACTCACAAATCCATTCACAGACCCATACAGCCACTCACATACCCACTGGCAGGCCTATACAGCCAATCACACACCCTGTGACAGATCCATACAGCCACTCACATACCCACTCACACAACCATACAGCCTCTCAGACTCCCACTCACACACTGATAGTACTCAGATGACATATGTTAGAAACAGTATCACTCATTAGTAGTACAGAAAGAATAGTAATTTAACTTATGCTGAAGCTTAGTATATATCTTTAAGTCTCAGAAATGTTTCTGAAACACTTACACTCACTGGATGATGTCATGAGTGATGTCATTTGAGATGTCATCAGTGATGTCACTGACCATGTCATGAGTGATGTAATATGTGAGGTCATAAGCAAGGCATTGCGGGGCGTAAGTTATAGTTAGCTCAGGTAACTATAACTGCTGAATTTCACTGGTTTTGTATGAGTGTAATATGAGCCTAACTATAACGTCCCAGTAACCTATATATATATCAAATATCCTTCGCTCTTCCTCATGGCTAGAGAGTTCACGGCACCACAACAAGAGGTAACTTTTGAAAAGTGTTTATTGGTACACCATAGTGCAAAAGAAGGGTAAAAAGGATGGTCTACGCGTTTCGGCTCCCCAGCCTTCTACTGGACCGGCTGTATATATATATATATATGTATATAAACACCAAAATGGAGAAGAACTATTTAAACACACAAATCAGTCAGTCCCCGTTCTTTTGTAAGTAACCAGTTGCCCACCTCCCTGTTTCAGTTGTTGAGTCACCCCAATACTCAAATATTTATAAGAACACCAAAATTGTGTATGATTGCTAGTCCTGACTAGCGTTTGACATCTTGCGTCACATGAGCAAAATCATTTCTATACCCACACAGAGCAGACAAGAACAGGCATGCGTCGTTAATGGGTGCTTGGATACCTCGGATTTAGGAATTACTTTGTTATCAAATCTATGTATCAGGTGCTAAAGACCAGCAAGCATATACATTTCCAGTATGAAGTAGCCAAAAGCCTGGCATTGCTGGCACAATCATACACAATTTTGAGGGATATTCCATTGACACTGAACAGACCCACTTATGACCAAAATAAACGTGTGAATTAAGTAAGAAAGAGGAATGAAACTTTTTGGATATCACTTATAAATGATAAGTCCTAAGGAAGCCCTTAGTATATAGGTGATATAAAGAATAATGAAGAACTGAATTTGTAACCACATCCTTACAAGATTCTTGGTGATTTAATTGTGGACTTATTGAACTTTGGAATGTTGCCTCTCCATGTCGGTGCTTTTATGTATATGTGTGTATACATACATATATTAGACAGTTAAGCAATACAGCCAATTACATCAAACTTAATTCCAATCCCATCAATCAAATGGCAATTGAATTCAATAAAAAACTCAAAGAATGGTACAATCTAACTTTAATCAACAATGATGAATATCAATTCATGTTAAATGATCATCCCACTGTTCCCACAATATACTTTTTACCTAAAATCCACAAAACGTTATGCGATCCTCCTGGAAGACCTATCGTTTCCTCCTGTAACTCTTTATATCAGAACGTGTCAACATATTTGGATCAATACCTGGCACCAATTGTGTACAATTTAAGTTCTTATAAAAGAGACACTGGAGATTTATTACATATCCTAAGAGAGACAAGTTGGAATGAAAATTTCCTCATGGCAACAATGGATGTAATATCTTTTTATACATCACTAAGACACAAAATAGGATTGCAGGCCTGTACCTATTTTTAAAGCAGAGACAAATCACAGAATCACAACACTCAAGGATGCTACTGACAATGATTGAAATGTGCCTAACCAATAATGTTTTCCTATCAAATCATGATTTTTATCAACAGCAATGCGGAACTGCCATGGGCATATCTTTTTCACCGAAGTACACTAACATCGTAATGCGCTGGTGGGAAAAGGAAATTGCTTGGTAAACAGAAAACCAACAAGAATTGGAAAAAAATTGTACTATAGGTCAGATACAGAGACAACTTGTTTTTAAGTTGGAATGGGGACAACGATGAATTTAGAAAATACTTTGACAAATTGAACCAAAACAGTGTAGAACTATCATTCACCTGAACAACTAGTAAAACAAAAAATAACTTTTTGGATACACAGATTTATATAGATCAAGGTCAAATTCATTCTACACTGCATAGAAAAGAAACCTCAACGATCAGCATACTTCATGGGACTAGCTTCCATCCAGAATCATTGATTAAAAGCATCCCATATGAGAACTTATCAGAATGCGACGGAATTGCTCCAAAGATAAAGGCGCAGAAGTAAAGTTCTCAGACACAGTACATAGATTGAAAACCAGAGGATGTAGATCAAAAAATCTAGAAAGATGTGTAGAAAAAGTTAGAAAAATATCTTGTGCAGAGACATTGGTTACTCGGAGGAAAAACAAGCTTTAGCACCCATAAAGCCAAAACAAGAAACACCTAGATTGATAATAACATGCAGCAAAGGAAGCAAGAAAATCACTAACATAATTAAAAAACACAGGCCTCTGATATCCAAAGACCCAGATATTGGAACATGTTTAGTACATCAACCTCTAGTGAGCTACAGAAAAACCAAATCCTTAAAAGATCACTTAGTGCAAGGCCATTTTCAAGAGAAACCCAAAAAGAATTAGGTAGAAGATTGACATAATGGTTTTGTAGAATGCAACAGTTGCAAAGCATGTAAAATTGGGATTAACAGGAAAATCATCAAAGACAATGAAGATAGATTATTCAAAATATCCCATAACATAACCTGCAACACAAAATTTGTCGTATACATTATTGAATGTGCCTGTGTATTACGATAAGTAGGAAGCACTATATGTACGCTAAAGAAGAGAATCCTAGAACATACAAGAGCAGTCAAGAATAAAGAGCTGCATATAATGCAACAGCTAAACATCTTGCTCAATGCCAAAACAGTCAGTGGAAATCAATGTGTTTCTTTGGATTGGACATGGTTCCTCAGAATGAGTGAGGAGGCAAAAGAACCCACAGATTGAGAAAACTAGAATCACGTTATATCATCAGACTAAAAACTAAGACACAGACAGGTCTGAATAACGATGAAGAATTATATGTACATCTATAAGAAAGGACCCCCGCCCTTAAAAAACTAACATCTTGATGAAATGTCATGAATAAATTGAATATATATTGATACCCTTCGATGTGATAAGGTAATTAATGAATTTTATAAAGGACATACCATCAAAGAACGAAATAAGGGTACTATACCAGCAATCAAGAAAACTGAGACTTGAATAATAAATGGTACTATACCAGCTTTATGAACTATAATAATTAGTTTGAAATCAGATATGTTTCTACTTATAGAAACCAAACATTGACAATCATGGCAAATACTAACATGATTGTATTTAGTTGGTATACCACATGTAAAACTGATAATCACATTAATAATGCACTTAACATGTCACTTAACATGTCACTTCCAGTGCAAGTCAAACACAATGTGAAAAATACATATGAAAAACAAAAATGTAAAAATGCTGTAAAAAGAATAATTTTTTGTACTTGTAAATATGTATGGTGAAACTCCAACTCCCACAGTGCTTCATAATGAGCTTCATAATGAGCAATACTGGGAGCAGTATATAAACATTTTTAGAAAGCAGACTCACCTACGGTGAGAAAGGCCCTGTGAGGTCGAAACTCGTTGGTGGAGCAGAGGTGCTCTGAATTAAAGAATATCCACTTGGAAATTATCAAGTACAGCGTATCTTTGTTGACAAAATTGAATTGGGCAGACGGTTCAGTCCTCACGCTTGCACCCGCAGTTGAGCACGCCTAGCGAGGACTGCTTTGGTTGAAAGAATATATATATACACTTTATGTGTGTTAATACTAATTTTAAATTTCCAGTTTCAGCAATATCCACTACATGTATATTTAATTGTAATGCACTTGAATGTATTTTTATGTAGTTGGCTTTGATGATGTAAACTTTGTAACTTGCGATATAGATTTTTTCTATGTCTATGGTTTGGACAGGATATATATGTTAAGCAAAAATGGCGCTCACCAGATTGAGAAAGGCTGCTGTGTCAGCCGAAACGAGTCTCTCCTGTTTGCTGGGTTGGAGGAGGCTCAATACAATAACACAGCTTTAATCTAGCAGCCCTCTTGTGCGTGCTCTCTTCCTTGTGGAGTAGGGGTTGTGCTGCATATATATATATATATATATCACTTTCACCACCGTATCCATGGACTTCCCTTCCGCGGGAAAGAACGGCGAGCAAACCCAAATTCAGTGCTCAGTCAGTGTCTTTATTAAAAGCCTTCAATCCACCACGACCGCCATGACGCGTTTCGGCCTACCACGGCCTTGATCACATGACGCGCTATCGGAGTCACATTACCATTTAAAGTGCTTAGTGCCTGCAAACTTGATTTCTACTTACTGATGGACAGAGAAGAAATTCGTATCTTGACCATTTGTATGAGTGCAAATCAGCAATACATTAATAAATCAAATCGTAAAATCATCTCTTCACAATAAATATTTAAAAGAAACAATTCTATGTAAAATACATAAAAATGTTAAAATATTCAATTAGAAAATGAGACATGACATTAATATGCCGGTTTTTACATATGATCTGATAATATCTGTATAATACATCGTGGGTCCCCACATACCTATTTCCATGCACTTAATTATTTTGACATGGACTACGGTCTGTTAGACGAATCATTCATATAATTATTGTTCTGCAGATTTGCTATTTTTTTTAATTCTTTTTTTTATTTAGGACTCAATACAATTTATAGATATGTTTCTGGCCCCTGTGAGCCAGTATTGCATCATACCCTGTCCATTAAAGTGCTTAGTGATTCTAAAGTGCATAAAGTATAAACATTTGAACCCGATTTGTTCAATAAAGTGCAAAATGTGCAAAATAGTTAAAAACAATAACTCTGGGCCCGATTCACAGAACTAACTTACGACAAAATCCTAAACGTACTACCATTTTGGTATTCACAGAATGAACTTACTCATTTTGGTATTCACAGAATAAACTTACTCATTTTGGTATTCACAGAAGACACTTACACATTTTGTGTAACTTACACATTTTGTGTAACTTACTCATTTTGTGTAACTTACACATTTTGTGTAACTTACACATTTTGTGTAACTTACACATTTGGTATTCACAGAAGGCACTTACTCATTGATGAGTAAGTGCCTTCTGTGAATACCAAAATGAGTAAGTTAATTCTGTGAATACCAAAATTGTTGTAAGTTCATTCTGTGAATACCCAAATGTGTAAGTTCATTCTGTGAATACCAAAATTGTTGTAAGTTCATTCTGTGAATACCCAAATGTGTAAGTTCATTCTGTGAATACCAAAATTGTTGTAAGTTCATTCTGTGAATACCCAAATGTGTAAGTTCATTCTGTGAATACCCAAATGTGTAAGTTCATTCTGTGAATACCAAAATTGTTGTAAGTTTAGGATTTTGACGTAAGTTAGTTCTGTGAATCAGGCCATATGTATGTATATATATATATATCTCCCACCTATGCCTGTCTGCTGGTGGGATGGTGGGAGGAACACGTCCTCAGAGTCACTCACAAAGAAAGCTGGGACAATCACATTGCATACTACGGCCGCTACATAGATGATGTTTTCATCATATGGAAGGGCACAGAGGAGGAAGCTACAGAATTCATCAAATCTATCAATGATAACAACATGAATCTTCAATTTATAGCTAGTTGCAGTTCACAGCAAGTAGAATTCCTAGATGTGGAGGTATACATTAAAAATAATCAGATTCAAACAAAATTGCACAGGAAGAGTACAGCCGGCAACTCCACGTTACATGCTTCGAGTTGCCATCCGGCCCACCTCATTAGAAGCATACCTTATGGGGAGTTCCTCCGAATAAGACGTATCTGTAGTGAGGAATCTGATTTAGCATGTTGTCAAAATGAAGCCTTTAGTAGATTCTTGGCACGTGGATATAATCTATTGACTTACAGGTGGCCTTGGATAAGGCCAACACATTACCATGCCAAGAGTGTTTAAAATCAAAGACGGCTCAAAAGTTGAATTCTGAGGCACAGTTAGACAAGGAAATCATAAATCCTATTAGATTGATCACAACTTATAGTAAACAAGAGAAAGACATTAGAGGGATTATCAACAAACACTGGCCCATTGTTTTAACTGACCTAACTTTAAAGTTTTTATTACCAGCAGTGCCGGCCATTACATTCAGAAGGGCACATTCTATGCGTGACACCCTGGTAAAATCCAACCCAGAGATAATGTCGAGCAGCACATGGCTTTTTAAACCAGGTTTTTACAAATGCTCATCTTGTAGAGCCTGCAAATTTGGATCCAACAAGTCAGAATATGTATCAGCTTTTAACAATATTCCTATACCTATTAGGGAACACTACACATGTCGTACTGACTATGCAGTATACGTGTTAGAATGCACATGCCACTTTAAATATGTTGGCAGCACCAAACTGCCAGTGTTCAATAGGATATTGCAACATTTAAGGGCAATCATCAATTCGGATCCAAATTACCCCGTCGCTCGACACGTCAAGGCAGTCCATGGCAATAAAATTGAGGATCTCCGATATTATGTAATAGGCGCAGTGCCCTTAAAGATTCGCGGAGGTAATAGGGAAAAAACATTACGTCAGTTAGAGTCTTCATTTATACTAACATTAGATACCAGGATGCCAAATGGGCTGAATAACAGTGAGGATTTGCACAACTTTTTATAGGCTGGTTTTTAGAGAGAAAGAATATTCTAATATATTTATGTATTTATCATATTTGTAACAACATCATTTTAACCATGGACCTATGATTGTGAGTAACCTAACATACTGAATGCATTAGATATTGCTGTCATTTTGTTTCCTTTGTCTGAAATATAGAAATATGAAGTTTAGAGATTATTTTCTTATCGTCCCACACCTCTTGAGGCTTGAATAGGTAAATGTAGTCGAAAATGAATTACCTAATGTATGAAATTGTTGTAGCACTTGCACTTTAGAGAAAACATCCAGTCCAAGCACTTTATAATCAGTATAGCACTTGCACTTTAAATAACATAACCGGACGGTTATATTGTAAATAGCGCTCTTTTTGCACACCCTTACCATTTATAAGTTTTTAATAGGTGTAACATAGGCAATATAGAAAAGGTTTTTTATCACATTAGACACAAATAAATTTCTTTCTCTGTTTTTACTCTACAGTCATTATTTTTATGCAATGTCACATATGTCGCTCTGAAGGTTTTTAATTCTGTCGTTGTATGAATATCCTACATCTATTCTGAGTTGCAAGCCATGAAGGGGCACTGGCCCGGGATTTACAGCACTTATTTAGTGTATAAAATAATATAATCAAGGGCAGCACTCACATGGATGAGATGCGATTCAGGATAAAGATAGTTTTAAAGGGGAGCTAACATTAGACATATTGTATATATTTTTTATTCAATTTCAAACGTATATGGCTATAGTTGAGTCTAGTTTTTTTTTAAAATGTCACATGTCACATGAGCTTATTTTCATTGGTTGCACGGTACTTAAATATGGTGATCCGTCAGCAGCGCGTCCAGTGATCAAGATCACTTTGCGATCGAAACGCGTCTGGGGCGGACACTTGTCTGTCTACATTTGCTGTTAATAAAGACGTTGCCAGCAGAAACCCCGTGTGGTTGCGAATTTTTACAAGAGTATAGAGAGGTCCGTACCTGCTGCTGTTCCCTCTGGCAATAGGAGGGATTGGGACTTTGTTTCATATATATGTGTATATATGTATATATATATATATATGTATCTATATATATATATTTATATTTATATATATGTGTGTGTGTATATGTGTATATATATGTGTGTGTATGCACGCACATATATACACATACACACAAACACATACACCACAAGTTTGCAAATTTGAGGAGGATCCGTGGCAATTTTTTTTTTAAAACAAACGCGGTCTTCTGTGTTTGTTTTTTTCTGCACCAATCGGGTGTGCCAGGTCCAGAGAGGGGGAACAATAGATATATTTGGGGAAGGGGCGTGTGAGTCCCCCCTTCCTGGGCCGATATCGTCCCAGGGGCCAAAATCAAAAAGTGGAAGGGGGCATGCAGCTCCCCTCCCCAGGCCAACTTCAGGCCCGGGAATCCCATTCCCAGGGGCCTGGCCATATATAGAATGGGGAGGGGGCCGAGTGCCCCCCTCCTTGTGCCGTTTTTGACCCCATGGACCACATCCCCGGGGCCTGGCCGCAACTGCAAACGGGAGGGAGGCCCCCCTCCTTGAGCCATTAATGGCCTTGGGGACCGCATCCCCTAGGGCGTGCTCATATGCTATGTCCAAGGGTGCCTATCCACGGGACAATGTGTTTGTTCTCGCTTGGTGGGAGCAATTTCAAAACTCTCGCCAAGTGGGAGCAAACACCAAGTCCGCTCCCAACGGGTAGGAGCATGAAATATGATCCTGCCCACTGGGAGCAGACTTTTCATCTGTTTCCCTGCCTGCACTGAAGCGGGCAGGGATTCACAGATGAAAAGATTGCTCCCGTCCGCAGGGAGCAGCATTTTAGTTATTCCCGGTGGGTGGGAGCAATGCCGGCTCCCACTGGCGGTGAGGCGCCGCCTGGGGCAGTTGGCTGGGCCCCAGAGGATTTGGTCCCCGTTTCTGAAATTGGCCCCGAGGGGTCCCCTTTTTGACATTGGCCAGGGCCCAGGGGATAAGGTCCCCAAGGCCAAAATTGGCCCGGCCGGGGGGGCTGCGTGACCCCTTCCCCTTTTTGCAGTATGGCTGGGCCCTGGGGGATGGGGTCTCTAGGGCCGAAATCGTCCCGGGAAGGGGGGCTGCCTGCCTCCCTCCCCGATAAATATAGTGGTGGGCCCTGAGGGATGGGGTCTCCAGGGCCAAAATCATCCTGGGGAGGGGGCCATGTGCCCCCTTTCCCTAAAAAATGCACCAGGACCCGGGGGATAATCGGCCTGGGAGGCGGCCTATGGGTTGGCTGTCTTTGGGGGTTTGGCCAGAGGGCCTGCCGCAGGCCAAGCCTTATGGTGAACCCACACTGTGCGCGGCCTTGAGCCATGCGCAGTGTGGGGTTGGCTGCATGAGGGGGTTGGACGCAGGGCCTAGCCCCAGGTGGCGGTTGGATTAACGCAAGGTAATTAAATATTACTTTATGTTAAAAAACAAACCTAGAAATTCTGTACAAAAATCAAAGGTTATAGGGACATTATAGTAAGGAAATAGCGTTAAAAAACGTAGAAATTCACTAAAAAAACAAAGGTTACATGGACGTTATAGTTAGGTTCAGATTTTACACACTTAAAACCATAGAAATTCAGCAGTTATAGTTATCTCAGAAAACTATAACTCATGCCCTAAGGTAACAATAACTCACACCCTCGCCAGGCACTGCTGATTACCCCACATATTACATCAGTCATGACATCTTCTATGACATCATTGATAATATCACTGCAACATTAGCAATCAAATTATTGATGAGAAAACTGTGCATAGCGGGGGCACAAGTTATTGTTACCTTAGGGCACGACTAAAAAAACTAGTGACCAAACAGAATGAGAAACTAACCCACCTTCTCCTGTATGCATGCTATGCAGCCTTTTACATGCATCGGCCAACGTGCACATCTTAAACATTTTGAAAACTGGGTCTTGTAATGTTAGGAAATATAAGCCCTCAGATTCTTGGTGTAACTCACTTCATTGGTGACTTATTTCAGGGCTAGGATAGATGCACTAAAAGTGAGGGAGGTTCAAGTTAGGGTAAATATTAAGAAATATTTTCACGGTGTCCCCAGCGCAGCATAGTAGACAAACTGAGCACCTCAGTTAAGTCAACAGAAACTAAGTAAAACGCAGATATTTATTGATTTTGCATTGCCCTTGGTGCACACTTCCTTCAAAGGCCTCAAGGTCCCATAACATATTCCCCCTCCCAAAGGGGATCGAGTATCAAATCACACACACAGGAGGAGGAAAGGGCAAGTAATTAAAGCAAGTTAAACTAATGATCTGCACAGCTCGTGTTGGGTCAGTGCCTCCTGCTGTCAGAACGCATCGCCAGGGCTCACTTGCGAAGTGTATCCATTTCTTGGCTCCTTTTGAAAGCACATACCAGGCTAGTTTGGGCCATGTATGTCGGCAACTGACAAGACGGCTAGGTTTGCATCAGAAGACAGTGCCAAAGGGGGTGAGAGCACTGTACAAGGACTAAGGTGACAGGAGCCCAGTTAATAAAGTTTTTGTGTGCATGTTTTTTGTTTTTTTGTTTTGCAGTTTTATATAGCACGAACTCAACCTGAAGGTATTGGAGTGCTTAACATGAGCACCAGTTACGTTACACAAGGACACGTGCATTTTTTGGTAGGCACGGGTAGATTATGTGATTTTCCTAGATTCACAGGATGTTAACCCGACGCCGAGACTCGAACCTGGGTCCCCAGCTCCAAGGTTGGCAGCTCTGGCCATTAAGCCACATCCTCACCCCCTCCTCACCATCCTTGTTCCCTCTTGCCTTGGAGGCATTTGGGGGCATATTATCTCCGCTTTTTTGGCTTTAAAAGCCAAAAAAGCGGAGATAATGTTTTCGCCCTATTTGCAAGCCGGTGCTAACATGCATTAGCGCATGTTAGCAGCCGTTTTGCCGACGCCTCGCTTTGTATCTCCAATGAGATGCAAAGTGGGCGTCACTGGGCGTACCCTGACGGACTACCTTGTTAAATATCTCTAAATGCACATCGTGATATTTACAAGGTGGCCCCCGGATTTTAGCAGACGTTAGTTTTTGTCGAAAACCGCGGTTTTCGCCGAAAACTAACGTCTGCTAAAATGCTGACTTACCTATACCTGTCATTGGGGGTGGATTATGCTGATACGACCACAGGGTTGTATCAGCAAGGTTATCGCCGTTTTCCATGGAACATCGCTGGAAAACCAGCGTTGTTCCATGGGAAACGGCGATATCCCCGCTATCGCTGGAATTTTTATCGCCTCGGTGATAAACGTTGTTGATAACGCGCTAACCGGGCGATAAATTCCAGCGATAGACGGCGATAAATAAAAAAGCGCTATGCGCGCTTTGCGATATTTATCGCCGTCTATTGTTAATATGCCCCTTCCTGTTTTCCCACTCCTGAGACACTTTGGTATTACAGAAGAGGCTGCAGCACTTGTGAGGACCCTCTGTATTATGAAGCGTGCTGGCGCACAATGTGTGTCAGCATAATCACAAGAGAGCATTCCTGCATTCATACAAAAGAAAGAATGCCATTTTTATTGCACGCGCACCTTATTCCAGTTATGGGTGCAGTGGGAAAGGAGCAACAATTGAATGCTATGTAGGTGGTAGCACACAGTCACTGTGGCCCTTAACAGTGACTCTTAGGGGATTACAGAGGTCCAAGGCAACTTTCCAGCATCCCCCCAAAGGCTGGTGCAGCCACACAGGGCATCCTTCTGTTGAGGGATCCTGAATCCGCTTCCGGGGAATGATGGAGCCATGGATTCAAATCATGCTCAGCCTTTTATTGATGTGCTCTCTCTCCACAGCGCAGGCTTGGACTATAAGAGTTTCCGCCTGTGCTGGGGAGAGCACATTTTCATGATAGTGGTGGAGCACACTGTCCCTGTCAATCAATCAATCAGGGGTTTGTTAAAGCGCGACTACTCACCCGTAAGGGTCTCAAGGCGCTAGGGGTGGGGGGGGGTGCAGGTTCCATTCCATCAAGGAGGGGGCCTGTCGAAGAGCCAGGTTTTGAGGTTTCTTGCGAAGAGTGGGAGCGATGTTGTCTGTCTGAGGTGGAGCGGAAGGGCGCTGGACGCACAATATTGAGGGTGTGCTGCTGCCAAGTGCACGCAGACCTGGAAAATGCGCCCTTTAGGGAATAGGGCCATATTTTCCCAGGTCAGCAACTTACAAACGTTCCTCATCATCCTCAAATCTTGATTACGAAAGTAATCAGGCTTCGGGGAGCACCATGGCCCTTTGTGTGGACATACAATGGAAGAACGAATGAATGAAGCAATTCCTATAATTCTTTATTTCAAGTCCTCATTAGGAGGATGTAAAGTTATAAATACAGTGATCAAACCAACTTTGTCTGGTTTCCTAAATCTATTTTAAACCACTCAGAAATAACAGCTAAGAGTAAAACATAGAAGATTTAACAGAGACACTCCAAGGATGAATAACAGAGAAAATAAATGAAAGAAAATCATCTAAAAAATTAGGAAAACCTAACGGATCTGAACTGCACACCTAACCCTCAAAAACGTGAACTACCTGAACCAAAAATGTAAAGTGCTGAAATGTGCGAACAAATTAATTTCTAAAACAGTTCCCCATAATCTACAACCATAACATTAAAATATACACAGAAACACACACTTATTTCTAAGTGAGGTGAATTGGGTGTTCTCTCCTTTAGACTTTTTTGTTTCTATAGTACCCGGGTTGGAAGTTTTAATTTGCATGTTTACTCAAGTGACCTGTCTCCTTCATTCTGCCCCAAGATGTGAAAGAAATGTCAAGCCTGACCCCTCCTTAATTTAAAGGGCAATGAGCATTATTTTGTAATAATGCTGAACTCGCCTCAGTAAACTGAGCTCTCACCAGTCTGCACAGACCTAGGACCAGGACTTGGCAGAAGCCTTCAGCTGGAATGAAAATAACATTTTGTTTAAAGTGATCTGATGCGAAGGAGGGAAAGGAAACAAATAAAAATAGTCAAAAAAGAGTGCAGAGGAAAGGCTCCAGGGAAACAAATAAAAACTTTTTTTTGTAGCTAATAACATATGTTCTAGCATATGTTCCACACGTTCTTAATCCGTCTTCTTTTTTCTATCTTCTGGGGCTTGAGTTATTGCATTTGAAATATGGAAAACAAGTGCTCAACCCCTCTGGTGTTTCAGCCTCCTGAAGACTAAGTGACCTCATCTGGTGTTCTCACACCAGCCCATCATCTCTCCAGGGAGCTGGGCCTGTGTTGTACATGCTCATGCATAAACATCAGCATTGCAAATGCAAGCCTTTGCTTCAGGAGTTGTCCAGCTAGTGTTCTACTTATCGCTAGGCCATTTCGAACATAAGAGACGAAAGACAACTGCCCGTCCTTTCGAAAGGGCACTGGAAGCAATTTTATGCAAACCTTCATATTTCATATCCTAAAGTTGCATAAAATGTAATTGAGATCCTCAGACATTCACAACCACCCTTAAGAAAGATAACTCATGCAGAAAATTAGTGACACCCACCAGCTGATAGTCAGCAGCTGCACTCTCACTTTAGCCAACATCTGAAAGACCTACCAAAACATGACATACCTAAACAACCACCATTAAAAAATATGTTTAGAGAAACAGGTTGACACTACCTGGGAGAACACTACCTGGTGGCTTTAGACCTTCCTCCTTAACCATCACAAGAAACACAGGGGTATATTCACAAGAACGTGTGATAACTACCGCAAGAGTAGCGTAACGTAACTTTCAATAACGCAGCCTATCACGGGAAAATAACCCTGTGTCAACGTGGAATTCACAACAAGGCGGTAGCATGCGATAGCCTGCCGAAACCGCGGACAAAGTCTGCGATACAACCACCACGATGGAGATAAAAACACAAACCCAAAAAACACGCGATGGGCCAAATTGCGATAAGAAAATAGTGACAACAAGCGCGAGGGCAGCACTACGCACGCGCAAGGCGGGAAAAAGCACAAGAACAGTATACGGAAAATGCCACAGAACAAAATACATCAACAGCGGAGTACCACGGATGCACCCTGGCCAACTGCAGAGGACAACATGCACACCACAACATCCACGCACCGTGGAAGAACAGAACCCACAGGCACACCACTTGAAAGAGACCAGTGGCAGACAAATCAGAGCCGCAGGAGCGACACACCCACCGTGCAGCATACGCACATAAGCAGAAGTGCACCCGGACAGTGACAACATCCCGGTACAAACAGCAACACCACCACAACTGAACACAGGACACAACTAGATCGGAAAATGCGCACAACCTGGCAAATCACACCTGAAACCCCAGGGACATGTAACATGACAATGTACAATTCCAACCTGTGACCTGCAAACATGTTTTATGCACACATGCAGTGCAATTGGACATCCACTACTGTCCCATGAATGCCACGGAGGGTCACAATGTGACGTTCTCATGAGAAGTAAGTGTCAATGATGGAGTCCCTACGGGCCATTCCTGCCGCAACTGCAGTGGGATGTGGGCCACCTGCCCCATCACCACCATCATCGTCCGGTACCTCTGGAACTGGGATCCATGGGGCCCTGGTGCGAACACAGATGTTGTGCAACACACAACATGCAATGATCATCTTGCACACGACGTCCGGGCTGTACAGGAGCTTCCCACCAGTGCCGTCCAGGCACCTGAAACGTGACTTCAACACGCCAAATGTGCGTTCAACAATGCCCCTGGTGCGTATGTGGGCCGCATTGTACTGCCTCTGGGCGGGTGTGTTCGGGTCTCGGAGGGGTGTCATCATCCAAGGGCAGAGTGCATATCCTTGATCACCTGGGACAGTGCAGGGAGAAAAGAGTCAATACTTGGTTCGGCAGGACGTGATGGCAGGCCCACCAATCCAGTGACGCCTGTGCTGGCTGTGTGGGGGGTGAGTGTAAGCCAGCCCTCAGGGAGTAGCATGTGCTGGCAACTACACCAACAGTCATCAGGCACACAGACATGCAATGTCTGAACTACAAGGGGGGATGACTCGAGTCGCACAGGGCTAGTCGCCCCGGATGCAAGCGGCCGACACGGGCCCACCACCACGGGACGCTGACCTGCGGGAGACCGGGGTAGGGTCATGGGGGCAGAGCAGTGCCTCACATGTGTCATGGCCGCATTCCGCATCTCCACACGTTCAGCTGTTGTGTGGCTGTCGTGCCATGTGGAGTCTGTATTGGGTGCAGGGGTAGCCCAGGATGACCATGGAGTGGTGTAGTCGTGTCTGGTAGGGGGTCGTGTAGTTTAACATGTCGGATGTGGTTAGGTCACGTGTGCATCCCCACAGTTGTGCCATGTGCGTTGGTGGCTGTGGGATGTGTGGTGTGTTGAGTTGGTACTTACCAACGAGCAGTCCCGTTCCATTTGTGCCATCCTGGAAGTGCTGGTTGATGATGGACTGTTGGAAGATGAAGGAATCATGCACACTGCCTGGGTAGTTGGTGACGACATTGGTGAACATTACCCGGTGGTCCACTATTGCCTGCACATTGATGGAATGCGTGTGCTTCCTGTTGCGGTAGTGGTGTGCAGTATCCGCAGGGGGCACAAGTGGGACATGTGTGCAGTCGATTGCCCCCAACATGGCCGGGAATCCGGCTATGGCGTAGAAGCCTTGCTTAGTCTCCAGCTGTTCCTGCGCAGTGTTGGGGAAGTGAAGGTACTGGGGTATAAAGCTGAGGATGGCATCCAGGACGGGTGTGATGAACTTTGATAGGGCTGGCTGTGAGACCCCTCCGACTCTGGCAGTTGTTGGTTGGAAGGTCCCAGAGGCCAACAGGTGCAGCACTGCCAGCAGCTTTGTCTGTGGAGGGATGTTTGTTCTCCGCTGTGTTGGGACCGTCAGCCTGTGGGCAATGTGGGTCAGGATGCGGAAGATGGTTGTCCTTTTGAGCCTGTAGTGGGCAATGACTTCCACGGGCGTTAGGTCTGTGAGAGTGGTGCGTTTATGGTAGCTCCGCTGTCTTGCTCTACGCTGCCTCTGTGGTGGTCCGGGGGGGGTAGCGGGTCTGGGTCCTGGGGGGGGTGGCAGTCCAGGGGGTGGTGGCGGGGGGTGTTGTGGCCCTGTTGGGGCTCCGAGCTGCATGTAGAGTAGCTCCATGGCGTTGTTTGTTCTTCGGGTATGGCTGTGTGCGGGACTCCGTTGCCTACTGCAGGTGGACGTCCTTTTTTACACCTGCTTGAGGCAGGTGTTAAATACCTGCGGCTACCGCACCTCATCGCCTGTTTTGTGTTTTTATCGCCGATGTGGCTGGTCGTTGTAAATGTTGAGGTGTGCTGTTGTCTCGGCTTTTGTCACGGGAATGCCTACTCTGCATCTCATTAGCGATATTTGCGAGGGTCCTCTGTGGCGATGTTTTTTGCGGCTGCTATCGCGGGTAAACTGGTGCTGTGGGCTGTTAACACCGGCTTGTGAATGGGGGGGTAAATTTATCACGACTTTGGCTGCGATAAAGTGCCGTTAATTCGGCGATAGCTCCTTGTGAATATGCCCCACAATGTCACCAAAGAACAAACTCAACTGAACACATCCCACACCACTTATTAATACCACATCAAAACCTGCAGTGCCTTCATCCCAACAGCATTTCTTTTTGGCTATAGCACAACATCTCATGGACTGGAGAAAGAAGTGTGTTGCAGCCTGATTTTTGCTGCAGTTGTGGTTTGTCACCCAGTATTCCTCTATCATCTAGGAGTTCCTTTCTCATCACCACAAGAACCATAAAAAACAGCAAGAGAACAGAAAGAGGGAACCATAAGCAGCAGTGGCGTAGCAAGGAGGTGCATGGGGGGGAGGGCCGCCCCGGGCGGCATGAGTTTGCAATGCAAAAATCATCGCCAGCACCCTCCCCCCGCTCCTCAGTGCCGGCCGCAGGGCGGCAAAGGCACGGACCGCCACGGGCGGCAAAGTGCCTAGCTACTCCACTGATAAGCAGTGATTCACTTGAAAAAAACTCTAAACTGCACTGTTAGAACTATCAGCCTTAGGATGGCCTTCCCCCAAACGCTTTGCCTTCCTCCTACACTTTTTACCTGATCTCATTTTTGCTGGACTTACGACTCCACGCACTTTACCAGTGCTAAAGAGCATTGCTCACTCCTTAAAACTTGAAAACATTGGCTTATCCCCTATTGGCATATTTAATTTACATTGTAAGTCCCTAGAAAAGTGGCACTAAATGTGCCCAGGGCCTGTAAATGATCCTAGCTTATGGAAAAAGGCAGGTTTTAAATTACAATTTTTAAAATGCCACTTTTAGAGAGTTGGCATTTTTCTACCATAGTCACTTAGTGCCTGTAGCCTGTCCTGGGTCACATAACTGGGTGTAGCTGACAGTTGGGCTTTGTGTATGCCTCCTAGAGAGCCACGCACAATAGGAAGCTTAGGTGTGCCTGGATGGGCCATCACTGGCAGGATTGGAGGGCAGAGTTGGAGCCAGCCCTACTTACACTTGAATAGGCTGTGTCCTGCCTCCACACAAAGGACTACATACCCCCTACTGTTAGTCTGGAGCCAGGACAGGGAAAGCAGGATTCATGGAGACTTCAAAGGGAAACCTCTAGAAGCTTCCCCTCTGCTTCAAAGGCACAACTGGGTATAAGTGCTAGATCTCAGACAACAACTGTTCAGTAGACTTCAGGACCTGTGGATACTCTGCCAGGAAGAAGGACTGCTGTGCTGGTGAAGAACTGCCACTCTGCTGGACTGCTGCCCTGCTGGACTACTGCCTTGCTGGACTGCTGCCTTGCTATGCTGACCTGCTGCTTGCCGCCCTCTTGCCTGGGTGAGAAGGACTGAACCTGCATCTCTTGAACCATTTTGAAGAGAATTCCAACTTCCAAGTGTGGAATTCTTTCAGGATATGCATGATATGAAAATACTGGAAGAAGACTGCTCCTCATGCTCTGTGGCCCGTGCAGTGCACACCATATTGAGAAGTACGCACCACCAGCAGGATGCAGGCTTGGCCTGATTGCCAACTTAGGTACTTACTAGTCAACTACCTTAGAGGTGCTCCCCTAAAGTTCCTCATATAGTAGACCCCTCCAAGGGACGCTCCAGAGATTTTAACTATTGCACAGAGAGTACCCTAGGAGGTTATCCAATTAGAGCAGTATAGGCTGCCTCCCCAGTCATTGCTGAAGTATATTATTCTACTCGGAATCATTTGTTATTTCTTGAGCATTTTGTACAATATTTAGTTGGGCGTGATTTGAGTACAATACTTCTTGGATTATTGGATTATTAACTGGTAGTGGTTGTTTTTGAAGTCTAAGTATCTAAACCACTACCACCTCCCTGAGTAAGCATTGGATTGCTTGACTTCCCCACTCTGAGGGCCAAATGCTAAAGGTATTTACATGGTGATCAGTTTTAGGTTCAACAGTAAGGTTAAGCCCCAGGAAACAAGTAGTAAAAGACTCTGGCTGTCACAGTCTGAGCCCAGTAACTTCTAACTGCCCTGGGACTCCTGAAAAAGTTCCCACAGTATGAGTTTATTTATTCAAGCTGCTCAACCAAAAAATTTAGCATCCACTCTAGTAAACAGGCACACGGGTGCTGGATAACAAAATCCTGTTAGTAATTAGGATGGTTGAGAAGTACAAAATACTAGCATGGAATAGAATGGCTTGACATACAAGGATATGCAACAAAACAAATCTCAATATTTAGGATCTAAATGAACTACCTTAAGTCAAAGTCCAATCACCCAGCACAATGTTCTTGAATGGAAATTCCTGTAATAAAATAGTTTCGAAAAAACAGTTCTGTATGCACCCCCAAAGTCTGGGCACGAGCTTCTTCTTACTTGCAGACTGGGTCACTATTAAAAATAGCCACCATGCATCACAATATATGTGCACACGTGTCATGACACACATGTGCAAGCTTCATGATGCATCAGTAGGCATCTAGAATGGGGTTTCTTTAATACAAAGCAAACACAAGGAGAGGATGGATGGAGCGCTGAAACTTTTCAGACACTCACCCCCAGTCATAGATCTGGGTTGAATCCATCATCATTCTTTAGCTCACTTTGCCACCTCAGATCAGACCCAGCTATATGCAAATCAGTCTTGACCCTGTGCCTCATGGGAACAGTCCAGCCCGAACTGCCAAGCCAGGTCTTCCCTGAACCAGAAACAAGCATCCTAGGACCGGTTTCTGGGTAACAACCTTCATCAGCAAGGCTAGCTTGAATCCAGTGGCAAAGTGAGCAAGGGACCCACGTCTGGGCATACCCTGCCAACTTAGGGCGAACAAAGCAAACACAAGGAGATGATGAATGGAGCGCTGAAACTTTTCAGACACTCACCCCCAGTCACAGATCTGGGTTGAATCCATCATCATTCTTTAGCTCACTTCGCCACCTCAGATCAGACCCAGCTATATGCAAATCAGTCTTGACCCTGTGCCTCATGGGAACAGTCCAGCCCGAACTGCCAAGCCAGGTCTTCCCTGAACCGGAAACAAGCATCCTGGGACCGGTTTCTGGGTAACACCCTTCATCAGCCAGGCTAGCTTGAATCCAGTGGCAAAGTGAGCAAGGGACCCACATCTGGGCATACCCTGCCAACTTAGGGCGAACAAAGCAAACACAAGGAGATGATGGACGGAGCGCTAAAACTTTTCAAACACTCACCCCCAGTCACAGATCTGGGTTGAATCCATCATCATTCTTTAGCTCACTTCGCCACCTCAGATCAGACCCAGCTATATGCAAATCAGTCTTGACCCTGTGCCTCATGGGAACAGTCCAGCCCCAACTGCCAAGCCAGGTCTTCCCTGAACCGGAAACAAGCATCCTGGAACCTGCTTCTGGGTAACACCTTCATCAGCCAGGCTAGCTTGAATCCAGTGGCAAAGTGACCAAGGGACCCATGTCTGGGCATACCCTGCCAACTTAGGGCGAACAAAGCAAACACAAGGAGATGATGGACGGAGCGCTGAAACTTTTCAGACACTCACCCCCAGTCACAGATCTGGGTTGAATCCATCATCATCCTTTAGCTCACTTCGCTACCTCAGATCAGACCCAGCTATATGCAAATCAGTCTTGACTCTGTGCCTCATGGGAACAGTCCAGCCCATACTGCCAAGCCAGGTCTTCCCTGAACCAGAAACAAGCATCCTGGGACCGGTTTCTGGGTAACACCCTTCATCAGCCAGGCTAGCTTGAATCCAGTGGCAAAGTGAGCAAGGGACCCAGGTCTGGGCATACCCTGCCAACTTAGGGCGAACAAAGCAAACACAAGGAGATGATGGACGGAGCGCTGAAACATTTCAGACACTCACCCCCAGTCACAGATCTGGGTTGAATCCATCATCATTCTTTAGCTCACTCCGCCACCTCAGATCAGACCCAGCTATATGCTAATCAGTCTTGACCCTGTGCCTCATGGGAACAGTCCAGCCCGGACTATTCTTTAATACAAACACCCACTGCAAGATTGCTAGCCATGGGTATGCATTCGTCCTGATGCATGCGCAAGCGAGTGATTGACAAAAAGCATTTGCAAAGTCAATAACGTAGGCTTTAAAAATACTGGCTGGCTTTAAAAATACTTGTTATTCTGTCTACTTCAATTGTGGTATTGATTCATCACCTTGCCTGCAGCCCCTTAACTGTCGAACCCTTTCTTCCAACTTAAACATTGGTTTGTTCATGACTTTAGCAGGATACACGCAGTTTTGGCAACAGCCATGAAAAATATGTTAGACTATCATATTTTAAATAAAAAACTAACACAATTAGAAGCAAGGTTTGAGTAAAACCCTGAATGAACAAGCACCAGGAAACAGACTTTTTTTTACTTACATGAAGCAAAAATTGCATAGATTGGAACAACAATAAAGTGGACCAGTTTTTGAAGGAAGCGTCAGCTGTGAAGGGTCTGCCTATTTACCAGTGGGAGGCTAACACTATTTCACTATGTGTTTCTACAAAAATGCACAAACCTCAAAGAGTGATAGAGTGTGATTAGCAGGCTGGCTTCTTCAGTTCACAGGAGACATTTTCAGAATCTTCCTTCTTCAGACTTGTCCTTACATTGCACTCAACCAAGCACGCCAGCAAACACAGATGGTGAGGGGGAAAGGCTATTTTAGGCCCTAGTTTGTCTGACTTATGACAACTTTGCTTCCAGAAATCTGTTTATTTTTAATCTATTCTTTTTATTGAACCATTGGGATTGTGGGCCGGTTTTGCAAGGTTTTAGGATCTGGTAACCATGTAGCAACAAGAAAAACACAACACATTGGTTACTGCCATTGCCCCACCATTTTCAAACGAAGTTTCCCTTCCAACTCATTGAGAAATGTAAAAACAATTAAATTATATAATTATTTAAAATTTCCTTTGCAAATACTGAAATTTGGATCTTTGCCTAGATTCAAGACTGCATCTGGATCGGCAGGTGCAACATTATTAGGCCTGGGCAGAACTTCAATTATGGCGGAGTAATCGGAGTTGTTTCGAAAATCCTGCGGTACTCTATGACACAGAAGTACCAATAATTACAAAATTACTGCTCCTCGTGTAATTAAGAGTAACTTGGGGGTAAGAATCCTACCACAAGAGCACATTTAGCACTCGCTATTCGTGTTCTGTTGCATTTAGCATTATTTCTTAGTGCAAAATGAATCCTTGCGCCCATTTTGGAAACAAGGGGGTATTTTTGTGTTAAGAAATGGCGCAAAATGCAGAATTACTCTTTAACGTAATTAAAAAATAATCTTGCAGAATACTTAGGTAATTATGTGTGATTACGCTACACAGAACTACGCGAGCTATGCCCTCTGCTAAACATTATTCAATCTCTCATGCTTCAGATGGCCAATCTGTGGCAGAGACATGCCAGAGATTAAGCAAGAGCACTAAACATAAAGTAATGTTTTCTCTGCTTTTTTGGAGAGGAGAAAGGGGCACTTTGGCACCATTCATGGTGCGATAACACACTGGGGCAGATTTACAAGCCCCTTGCGCCACTTTTGCGTCACTTTTCCCATGTTAAAAGTGACGCAAAAGTGGCGCAAGGGGCTTGTAAATCTGTCCCACTGTTTTTAAAAGGAGCTATTTTATCACACAAACTGACAGTAGCGGCTGCTACCGGACGGGGGTGGTGAGGCAGGGTGGCAGGGGCAGAAAAAAAAGGACTTATCTGGAACGGCCGGCCGCCGCCTCTCCTTCGTCCTCTTCCATATTCCTTCTTCCTGTCTCCAGTCCCGGCCGGCAGCAGGAGGCACCTGGGCACACAGGCTCCTCTCAGCCAATCACAACGCTGCAATGCAGCATTGTGATTGGATGGGGACAGGGAGCCTGTGCATGTTCCTCACCAGCCTGTGTAATGCAGCCTGGTGGGGAACATGCAAAGTGCGTATGACTGTCTGGCCGGACCAAAAGGGCCGGCCAAACAGTCATGCCACTAAGGGAGTGCAATCCACTCCTCCCCCTGCTCTGGCCAGCCCCGCCACACCACTGACTGCAATAGGAAAAATAAAATGATAATAACGATATGTTATTATCATTTTATTTTTCCTTTTGGGGAGTGGGGGAAGCTCTTCTGCCTTAGCAGAGGAGCCACCACTGCAAACTGATTCAGAGTGACAAATATCATGGTGTGTATAATGCATTTTCAAAATAGGCCAATCGTGTACTGTGTTCCAGAGACTTCTTGCTGCGCTGCCCTACGCCAATGGGAAAGGTCAGGAATACACCATATTTATGAAATACAGCGCATTCCTGTATGACGCACAATTTGCTGCCTAGCACCAACATAGGTACCCTTGTATCATAGTGCAAGGGTGCCTCCGTTGCAGGCAAAATCTTTTTGTGCAGGAAGGGGCACCTTGCTGCACAATAACAATCCAGAGAGGTGTTTTCCTCTTTCTATGTGTGCTGCAAAATGCAGCACACATGGAAAGAGGAAAAAATGAAGAGAAATACAAATATTTCTCCTTGTTATGCCTGCTCTGGGGAGGTGTAAGGTTTTGGCGCTGCCCCAGGTTTACGTGATTAAGTCAATCTGGGGCAGGTCAAAATCCATGGGTGCTGCGTGGGAAAACCCACTGCAACGGACATGGAACTCCTCCTTGCCACAGAGTAAGGCAAGGCAGCGACTTGCGCTGCTTTGTCTTACTCCATATCTATGAGGCCATGCAAAGCCACTCAGAGTGGCTTTGCGTCGCCTCACAGATATGACTGAGGCTTGCGTCTCTGGAGCGTCAAAAAAAGTGAGGCTTCGGTGGCGCTAGCCTCTTATAAATAATCCCCTTAGGGGCATATGTACAAGGCATTAGCTAATGCGGCAATATTTTTATCGCCGTATTCACAAGCTGTCGCTAGATTTCAGGCAAAACCGTCCGTTTTCACCATCGCCACTTATGTTAGCGATAACTATCGCTAATGAGATGCAAGGTAGGCGTTCCCGTTCAAAAACGCACGCTAACCCCACTTCGCGATATTTACAATGATCGCCCGGGCCCGCGATATGTTCAGAAAACAGCCGCTAAAGCCCGTTAGTGGCTGGGACTTAAGACCAGAAAGAAGGTGGTCTTAAAAATGGTGATAAAGAACAGTACATAAGGGAGACTAGCCCATAGCCTCATTTGAAGACCCATTGATGCCATGGAGGTACTACTCATGCAGCTTGGAGCACCAAGAAGGCCACAACAACCACTGCCACTGCCACCGCCCCCAGGACCACCACGGAGGCAGTGCCGAAGAAGACAGCGGGTCCATCGCCCACGCCTCACCCTCACAGACCTAACGCCAGAGGATGTGATCGCCCACTACAGGCTCAAAAGATCATCCATCCTCTGCATCCTGACCCAGATAGCCCCCAGGCTGCAGGCACCAACATAGTGGAGAACCAACATCCCTCCGCAGATAAAAGCTGCTGGCAGTGCTGCACATGTTGGCCTCTGGTACCTTCCAACCAACAACTGCCAGAGTTGGGGGAGTCTTACAGTCAGCCCTATCAAGGTTCCTCCCAACTGTCTTGGATGGCATCATCAGCCTGACACCCCAGCACCTACGCTTCCCCAACACTGCGCAGGAACAGCTTGAGACCAAGCAAGGCTTTTATGCCATTGCTGGCTTCCCGCAGGTGTTGGGGGCAATTGACTGCACACATGTCCTACTTGTGACCCCTGCGGACACTGCACACATATACTGCAAAAGGAAGCACACACATTCCATCAATGTGCAGGCAATTGTGGACCACCGGGGATTGTTCACCAATGTCGTAGCCAAGTTCCCATGGAGTGTGCATGATTCCTACATCTTCTGCCAGTCCATCATCAACCAGCGGTTTCTGGATGGCTCATATGGAAATGCACTGCTTCTTGGTAAGTACTAACTGAACACACCACACACCTCAAGTCCACAATCATGGAACTCACAAATGTGAGAATGCACATGTAGCAAATTTCAAACAACATGCCTAGTAACATGTCCACCTACCATACACAACAACCCAAGTGACTGCGGTTACTGGGGCTAGCATTGTAGACAAACTATCCCCAAAGGCCCAGCCCCTCTGCCACACATTTGCAAATGCTGGGAGAGGTGGGAACCAAGTAGTTGCGAAGGAGAGCCTGGACCTATGAGGAAAGTATGAACACAAGGCCGAGTCTGGCGGCGGTGTCCTGTATAGTCTTGAGCTTGCTGAGCACAGACTTGTCTATGCGGGCATATAGTGCGTTTCCGTAGTCCAGTCTGATGGTAATGACTGCGTGGGTGACTGTCTTTCTTGACTCGGGGGGGATCCATTTGAAGGTCTCATGGAGGATGCAGAGGGTGTCGAAGCAGCTGGAGGCCACGGCGTAGACCTGTTGGTTCATGGAGAGGGAGGAGTCGAGAACGATGCCTATGTACCTGGGGTCATTGGTGGGAGGGCTGCCGAAGGCGGTGGCCCACCAGGTGTTGTCACATGCTGATGGGGTGGTTATGAGGATGAGGACTTATGTCTCCTCCGCGTTGAGTACCAGGCAGCCGTTGATCATCCATATCGCAACTTCTTGCAATCCTTCCTGGAAGTCCAGTTTGGTGGGTGTGGGTGCCTTGGTGAGGGAGAGTATGAGCTAGGTGTCCTTGTAGGTGGTGAAGTCTTTTGGGTGTCTTGATGTTGCTCCAGTTCTTCTCCAGGCGTCTTCAGATGCATCTGGCATCTTGGAGGTCGGTGGTGACCGAGGCAGCTTTTCTTGCACGCTGTATGTTGGAGTTGCATAGCGGGGCAAGTTTGTATGCGCAGTTGGAGATCCATGTGTGAAAATCCCTGGCAGCGCCGTCAGTGTTGGCTGCAGCGGTGTGGGTGTTGCCGTTGATGGTGGAGTGGAGCAGCTCCTCGGTGACTCAGCTCCAGTTCCTTTGTGTGAGAAAGCAAAAGACACACAGATGATGGACGGAATGCAGAGCAAATCAAACATTCACCCAAAGTCAATAGATCAGGGTTAAATCCATCATTCTTTTGCTCACCATGCCACCCCAGTTTAGACCCAGCCATATGCAAATCAGATTCACCCTGTGCCTCATGGGAACAGTCCAGACCGAACTGCCCAGCCAGGTCCTCCCTGGACCGGAAACAAGCATCCTGGGACCGGTTTCGGGGCATCACCCTTCATCAGCCAGACTAGCTTGAAACCAGTGGCACAGTGAGCTCGGGACCCACGTCTGGGCATACCCGGCGCACTTAGGGCAAGAAAGCAAAAGACACACAGATGATGGACGGAATGCAGAGCAAATCAAACATTCACCCCCAGTCAATATATCTGGGTTAAATCCATCGTTCTTTTGCTCACCATGCCACCCCAGTTTAGACACAGCCATATGCAAATCAGTCTTCACCCTGTGCCTCATGGGAACAGTCCAGACCGAACTGCCCAGCCAGGTCCTCCCTGGACCGGAAACAAGCATCCTGGGACCGGTTGTGTGGGGCGGGCTGTGGGATTGGGTGGCTTGGGTTTCTCGACGAGGAAGTGTACGCAGTGGTGGTCACTCCATGGGGCTTGAGTGGTGTGGATGAAGTGGACGCTGTTTTCACATGCGAAGATGGGGTCGAGGGTGTGTCCTGCCTTGTGAGTCAGTGTGGTGAAGCGTTGGGTTAGTCCGAGGTTTGCGAGCTTTGGCCAGAGGGTACTGGAGTTGGAGTTGTTTTGGTTTGTGGGGTGGAAGCTCAGGTCGGAAATGAGTATGTAGTCCATGGAGTAGATGGCGTGGTGTGTGATGATGTTGATGGTGTGGGCGAAGTGGACCTGGCCTCCGGGGGCTCTGCAGGCGAGGGTGCCGCAGAGTGTTGCTTTGTGGCTGGTCTGGATCTGGAAGTGCAGGTGTTGGGCGGTGGTGAAGGTCTGGCGGTAGCGGCAGCAGGAGAACTGGACGTGAGTTGTGTCTGGTGTGGCCTATTGGCAGTTGTACATTCTCCTGGCGTTGACTTTGAGGAGGGCAGGTGAGTCATAGCGCTAGACGGTAGGAGATCCAGGGTCCCTGCTGCTGTTTGGCTTGCGGTCGGGCGCAGACGGGATTGCCTTTGTCACGCCGTTGGAGTGCCAGTGATGCAACCGCCAGCGCCCACAATAAAATAGGCTAGGGGGTAGGGACGAGCAGCTGTGAGGCAATGTAATTTGCATTGATGCTGGTCAATTGTCTGAAGCTACACATGGCTAACCTGAATTCCAAAGTAGCACAAATCACACACCACAAAATATAAACACTGCAAACACAACAACTTATGGACACATCTCTCCATTACATGTTTCAGGTGATCAAGGATATGCACTCTCCCCATGGCTGATGACACCCCTCCGAGCCACAAACACCCAGGAACAGAGGCAGTATAATTTGGCACTTGGACGCACCAGGGCCATTGTGGAACGTACTTTTGGCGTGCTAAAGTCACGTTTCCGGTGCCTTGACATCACAGGTGGCAGAATGTTGTACAGCCCGGAAATAGTGTGCAAGATAATCATAGCATGTTGTGTGTTGCATAATATATGTGTACGCACCAATGCTCCATGGATCCAAGTGCCAGATGCACCGGACGATGCTGAGGATGATGAAGAAGAGGAGGCTGGTGCTGCACACCCCACAGTTTCTGCCCGAAGGAACCGAATCATAAACAATTTCTTCACCTGAGCACATCACAATGTGACAGTCCTTTGTGAAATTTATGTGTAAAATGCACCTAAGCGCAGTTTGTGCAATAAAACAACACAACACACATACCTTGTGTGCATGTTTATCCTCTGCATAAGTACATCTCTCTGACAAGTGAAAGTCAAACATTTGCGGTAAGTATTGTACAATTGTAATTTTGAGGGTGGTCAGAGATGCTTTTTAGGGAGTCATTTGGGGTAAAATATGCTTTTTAGGATGTCATTTGGGGTCAGATATGCTTTTCAGGGTGTCATTTGGGGTCAGATATGCTTATTAGGGTGTCTTTCGTGCTCAGAGATGCTTTTTAGGGTGTCATTTGGGGTCAGATATGCTTTTTAGGGTGTCATTTGGGATCAGATATGCTTTTCAGGGTGTCATTTGGGGTCAGATAGGCTTATTAGGGTATCATTTGTGGTCAGATATGCTTATTAGGGTGTCATTTCGGGTCAGATATGCTTTTCAGGGTGTCATTTGGGGTCAGATATGCTTTTCAGGGTGTCATTTGTGGTAAAAAATGCTTATTAGGGTTACATTTGGGGTCTGAGATGAAATTACATCTAATACTGTTTATCTGTGTAACAACTTGCACGTAGCGTGCAAAATCTGGCCGCATTAACGTTAACGCGATTTTTTTTTCATATTAGCGATGGAAAATCTATTGCTACACACATTGAACAACACGAAATATTACCCCTAAGCCAATTTGCGTGCAGCATCTCACCGCAAAGTCAAAAAACGGGCCGCAAACACACAGGAAGTGATGTCTGCATGCTTCCTGCTTCCTGGAGGAGTGCTGTGCACGTTCACTTTCTCTTTTGAGCAGATTGCTGGTGATTGTGGAGAGTGTTGGAGGTGAATGGTGTTGTGTGCTGCAGATTTTTGATTGAGAGAGTGTTGCTGTGTCCTGTGAACTGTCAATAGTGTCTCCGTGAAGTGTTGTGTACTTGTTTTTACGTGTTTTTTGCGTCTTGTCCTCAATGTTGTCGGGTGTTTGTCTAAGGGGTAGTTTAAATAATTACTAGTTGTTGGGGCATATATTGGGCTTTTTTTCTTAGGAGTGGGTTTAGGTGTGTGCTGGGAGATGGTGGGTGTGGGTAGGGAGGGCAGGATGTCAGAGGGGGCATTGGGGGGCTTCCTCTGGCTGTTCAAATTTTACCTGCCCTTGATGGTGGAGAGTGGGGGTCGTATACTTTCTGGATATCCCGTCCATGTGCGGAAGGTATGGTGGGAGCACGTGAGAGCACAGATGCTGCTTGTCTTCGGTGTGGACAGGACTGTCCGCCAATGGAAGCACCGCTGGCAGCATTGCGTGGGCCGTGAGGGTGACCTGTTGGACCACCTGGGAGTCATCATTGGCCTACAGTGTGGTAAGTTCAACCTCAAAATTGATATATGAACACTCATATGAAAAGCCAAAAATGCAGTGTGTGACACAATGGTGTATATGTGCACAAATGTGGCGGAGTGAGGCCTCATATGTCATGCCTTCATGCCTAACGTTGCCACATCAGAAAGGCAATGCGGCACCATATGTACAAGCATAGTGTGCAGGCTTGCGTTTCACCCTGCGCTGGCGCAACACTTAGCACTGTAGTGCCAACGCTGGCACCCTTGCACCATAGTGCGTGCAGGGCAAAGATTGTTCATGTACAGGAAGGGTGACTGTACATAAAAAATCCAAGGCATTTTTTTTGGGACATGTGTTCTGCACAAAAGGAAGAGTAATAATGCATTCCTCCTTGTTTTGCAAAGTTAGGTACACTGCCCTTGTACATATGCTTTGTGTTACAATGGATGAGATAGGAACAATTGTTCTATTGAAATAGGACATCTCCAGAGTGTCATACACCACCAACAGAAGTGACACAGCCTTGTGCAATCTGCAGCGATGCTATCGTCCACAGAGCGTGTATAACATCATGTTGGGTAGAGAAATGGGGCCTTGGGAATGTGTCACACAAGTAGTATGTGCAAATGTGTCAGCATCATTGTCTTGTTGGCCGAACTCAGCATTCTCAGGTCTTGTGGGAATGACAGGCAAAGTAGACCCAATCATGTAGGCAACATGGACTGCAACAGTACAGTCACGGAGCATTGTCAGTGATGGTGATGAATTGTATGATGAATAGGACACGTGTGATTTTACGTCTGATACCAACACACGTTTCTTTTCATCTCACAGCTGGAAGACAACTCATCACACAGGGGGATATCGACACCTTCAAGGACCCACACGCCACTGGTGAGTTCAGCCATTAAATATTGGCATTGTGAGATGTGATGAATGTCTGGGTGAAATCATTGACGTTGTAGTATGCAGTATGGGTGTGCATCACATGTACCTTGCCTCCAGTGTGATGATGTTTTGTGGAAGTGTGAAGTGTGTACAAATCAGTAAGTGAAGATGGAGCAATGCATATGTCTTCCAGATGTAACTTTGCACATCCCCAGTCAGTGATACCCATGCAAGTGATATCTATGGGTTCTGTCACTACAGCACATGCATGTGGATTACAGAGCGTACAGATAGGAGATGAGACATGTGAGTGGTGATGCTGATGAGTATGGCCAGACATGGAATGCATGTACATCCTTGACTGAGATGACTGTGCAAGTGGGCCCGATCATGCACAAGGAGTTAGTGGTTTTCAGGCCGTGCGTGGTCAGACACAGGTCTGCACAGTACTATTGTAGGTATGCTGCATACCAGCTTCACAGAAGTAGCAGGGCGTAGCTTTAAGCCAAGGATATCAATGGCACGTTCCCCAAACACCTAGCAAAGATGGCCCTATGTATCTCATTGGCATGTTTTGCCACTGCAATGGTGTTGCCAAGCTGTCTCCTTGGGGTCATTCCCCTGGTAGACTCAGGGGCAAAATGTACAAGCCCCTCTCGCCGAATTTGTGACATTACTCCGCATGCATTTACCCCGCATGCTTTTGCTCTGCACTTATTTCTGCGCAATATATTTTACAACGCAGGCCTCTACAACACTATTCGTTAAAACGCATTCCCCATTATAACACAATTACCATTATAACTCCAGGGGGCCGTTACTTTTGGAATGCATTGTAACAGTTTGCGTTGTAAAGCCCTGCGTTGTAAAATTGTCAGCGGAGTAAGAATTGCGGATCAAAGACATGCAGATTTATAAAATTTGAGTAAACTACATTTCCCCCTCTCGCCAGCACTGCGTCACCTATTGTGAAGTTGTGGTGGAGAGAGGGCCTGCGCCTCATGTACAAGTCAGTGTTCAGCCACCTAACGTGTTTCCATGTGTGCTGCTTGATGCAGCACAAATGTAAGTGTAAGTAGGGCTGTTCCAGGATTGCTCATGTGCAGGAAGGGTAACCTTCCTACACATAAACAAGCCTCCCCTGCACACAGACACCCTTGCACTCTGGTGCAAGGGTGCCTGTGTTGGGGCTGAGTTGATGAACTTCACGCCGTCGCTGGGGGACACGCAGGGCTGCACCTGATTATTGTACATATGATGCAGCACTGTATTACAGAAGAGGATGAGCGAGGCGCTACACCCGGAGGGCTAATGCCTCCCTCCTTCAATTCCTTGTACATGTCACCCTCAGTCAGGGTATGTCACAGCACCATCATTTGACACTGACAGTCTCATTTGGTTGTGACACTACATGTCACATCACGAAATTGTGACACGCCATTTACGTGTCACAGAAGAGTTGCACAGCCTGATACACATTTGTGAAACATATAAACACGTAATCAGTGGTGTAATCAAAGTTCATCCAGTTTATTTCCATAGTTTATCCATACTTGTCCGTCACGTCAAAGAAACAGAGTTCCAATTTTTCACGCATTTTAATTGCACTAGAATTGCCCATCCGGGCACTGTCATGTCAGTCTCCCCAGCATGTTGTTACTGATCCTGGATTCAACATTTCATTGTCCAGGTCACTTTCTAACTTCACAATGTTACGTTAGAGTGTAGGCTCCCATGTCTCACTGACCTTGTGTTTCTGAGTTAAATGGAGAACATTGACATAGTCATCAGGACTCACATTTTGTCATTGCTCTTATTTGACAGACAACATGTCACCAGAGGAGTCCCACGCCTTCCAGGTGAGGAAGGACCGGTACCTCCATATCCACAAGGTCTCAAAGGGATATCGCAACATGGCACGGAGGTACCAAGAAGACTGGGCGGCTGGGAGTTGGAAGTCGGTGCCCGAGGCAATGACCTACGGTAGGCAGAGTGTCACACAGGCCATCCCTGGCCCCTCTGGCAACAGGCGTGGCTCCCGGCGTGGACAGGCAGCAACACATCCCCCTTCAACACCACACACACAAGGGACAATGCCACCTGCACCAGCAGATCAGGTGGTGCCGTTCACTGTGCGGGACCGGCGCACAGTCATGGACAACAATGTTTTGCTGGCAGAAATCTGTCGGGAAATGGCGGAGCATACCAGGCACCTGCAGGACCTAAAGGCAGCCCTGGGTCTCCCATATTGACCGGACATTTTGAGCCCCATCCCCCTCTTCTCCCTTTCCCCAATGTTATTTCTTGTTCTTAGTTAGTGTTAGGTAAGTATTTTAAGTGTTAGGTAGTGTAGGTTAGTGTTAGATTTTAAGCTAGTTTTAGATATTTATTCTTCTATAGTATTTGGGGATACGTTTCCTTTTCCTTTGGGTGGGGGGTTGATGTCTTTGTTGTTATATAAAAAATAAAATCAAAAAATATATATATTTGTGTAGGATAACTGTGTAGTTTGTTTATGTATAGCTTAGATGTCTTTGTCCAGTCTCATGATGTGCTTTAAGGGTGGGAGGGGGGTTGATATTTTAGATATGTTGTTGCGTGTTTAGCAATAGTTATGGTAGATAGTTTAGGTTATCATTCACTTTGTTCCAGTTAGTTTAGATTAGGTTAGTTGTAGTAGTGATTAGTGTTAGTTTAGGGTAGTTCATTTTGTACTTTTATAATAAATGGTTACTACTTTAGAATTCTGGTTGCACTTATGTCCGGGGTGATTTGGTGGAGTGTTGCTTTTTACCTTGTATGCAACTTATTCTATCACAGGACAATCATTTGAATGTGTACGTGAGGTCATGACATGTTACTTAGCTGGACGGATAGTGTCAGGATACTTTAGTTATAAGCACAGTAAACTTGCATGGGTAACATGGTGGCAAGTAGGAGTTACGGCCTAGTCTAGGGACACTCTTTTGTGACGTTTGACATCTTAAGTGTGACTCACGGAGTTGGTCAGCACATTGTTGCCCATTTACAACACAACGTAGGGACATGGGCTTGAGCAGATATTGACTTTGCAACTCTTATCCATCATGAAGATGGATGTATGCGCCGGGTACCACAGATTCCGTCCACCCCCTGCATATCACATGAGCCTGGCGCAGCGTCCATCTACCATGCACAGACTCGGGACACTTGCTACGTAGTGCAAGTGTGTCAGCATCATTTGAATTGGATGTTCCTGTGCATGGAGGCTCAACCTCCTGCCCATGCAGAATGTTGTCATTTTGCGGATCAAATGTGCACGGCATATGGCAGAACAATGGGCCCGATTCACAAAAGTGATCTGAGACAAAATCCTAACTTTAAAAACTTTCGGTAGTCACAAAAGGCATTTAGGAGTAGTAAAGTTAGGAATCCTAACTTTACTACTCCTAAATGCCCTTTGTGAATACCGAAAGTGGTAAAGTTAGGATTTTGTCTCAGATTACTTTTGTGAATCAGGCCCACAGTTCTGCTGCACACAGGAGGGGAAATGTAGCATTGCTCCCTGTAGTGCCACTTCTCCCAGCTGCTACTTTTGGCATTGGCTCATAGTGATGCCACCCTTGAAATGGTGGTACAGCATCTGACTATATGCTAATTGCAGTGCACTACACATCCCTAGACACATTGCCCTATCCGCTCACAGTGGTCACAGCATGAGAGGGTTCCTTATTGATAAGGCATTGTTAGGCCACAGGAAGGGGCTGACTGAGGACTTGCACTTTGGGATAAGTCCCTATTGCCAACACCACTTCACTGAAGCAGACATTGTGGTTCCAATAGCGGCTGGTAGACATATGCCCTAATGATTCTTCATCTATGTGAATATGGTGTGCTCCATCTTGGAATGTGACATGCAATGAGCCCCATCACAACAAGCTTTGTCCACCCCGTAGAGTGTGAGTAGATCTGCAAAGTGAGACTTTGTAGCAATGGTAAAGGGAGACACTACTTGTGGCATGCGACTGACTTGGACATATTTGCACACATGCCTATTTCCATCATGTACGTAAGACTAAGTTGCAATCTTGCTAGAATGTTCTATTTGAGCAATGAGGGCACGGCTAGTTCACACATACCTGGTCATCTCACTGCCTATCTGGGACACAGTTAAACATGGACATTTCTCATATGTCCCTTGGTGTACGTTTCGATGGATTCACTGGTCCAACATTTTTACAGACTTCTATACTTGAATGGTCATAGACAACACACACCTGTGTAACTTAATTTTTTTTTTTTTAATGCGCATTGTCTCTGTTGGCGACTGGGCCAGTACTTGGCTCTAACAAGCCCTACATTCCAGAGATGCCCAGTGGAGGGCCTGACAGAGTACTTCAGGGGTGACATGTCCAGAGGAAGAGGTTGAGTTCAGTCAGCAGGCTGATTGCAGTGTCATTGGGAACAACGCAAATCATGGCAGTCCATACTGAGGTCCAAGGTGAGTGTCGAAGAGTGAATCTGGGGACAGTGGAAGCTGATGTTCCGGGGCATGATGCTAAGCACTGATCCAAGGCAAAACAGTCCATTTGGCACAGATGGATGCTACCGCTTTCTTCTTCGCAATAATGCAGATTCATCCACATCTTCGTCCTCTGATGTGTCATGTGCCTCACATGTGCGTGGTGGTAGATTGGCTGCAGCATCGTGAGGCACTGACACATCAGGGGTGGAGATGTGGATTTAGAAGCAGCAGCAGCATTCATCTGTGCCAAACCTTGAAGCAGCAATGCAGTGATGATCAGCTGCAGGGCATGGAAGATTCCAGCTACGTCTCGTTGGTGTGCTGCCGTGGCAGCCATTTGTCTGCTTGCATCCGCTCCATGTTCTCCATTATCATTCGCATGCGGGCCAACTCCTGGCTGACATCCCTGGAGCCACTCTGACTGGATAGTTGTTCTTGTCTCTGAGTCATGACTCCAGCGATATCAGCCATGGAATGTCAGAGAGCATGCAGCGGCCTGTGGGTGTCTGTGATGTTCTGTAGGTGGTCCCGAATGGCACTCAGACACCCACGTACGGCATCGAGTTTGGCCGCCAGGCTGTCAAACCCCACCCACACCTGATCAGCCATCTCCTACTGGACCTCTACCGCACGGTGTTGAAATGCCAGAAGTGGGTCCTCAAGGTCCTGGGAGACAGCTGTGGTGGTAGGTGCTTGCTGGTGGGTGAATTGTGCAGGGGGTGGAGTTTCCACGACGCAGCTGGATGGCCCTGCTTCCGGAGATGGTGTGCTACGTGAGTCTAGCAGCTGTTGGAGGGTATCCTGGTTGATGGTGGCAAATTCCTCATTTTCATCAGTGAAGAGTGGGACAGGCTGCTGTACAGGAGGGGATGTTTCTCCCTCTGCAATGTAAAGGGGAGATGCAGTTAAATGTGTGTTTCAAGTATGATCATGCATTGGATGAGTTTACAAGCAGACTGCATGACAATGTCCATTCTGACTGTTTAGGAGGTGATGCCTATTAGATGCCGGATAGTGATTATTTGTACAACATCACGGATGTGACGTTGTAGTTGTACATTATCATCTCACAGTTTACAGCTATGCCAAATGTGAATGGCCAATTTCTATACACAAGCGGCAACAGTTGTGTCCTCTGTGCAGTAGTGAAAGTGATGCAGTTTGTACCACATTGTAGTCAATGTTGATTAGCTCAGATTTATGTGTCTGTGCACTGCATTGTGGGAGAGTCACCCCTGCAGCTTTGGTTTTACTGCCCCTTATCCCTTTCAGCCAGTGAGCCTTTCACGTATGTGCATTTACAATGATGAGATGTTGCAAGCTGGAGTAAATATGGGTCTTGGTCAGAGTTGGGACACTTGTGCATTGTTTGGCAGCAGATGTCTTCTTTACATCAGGGGTTGTATGTACACGAGGAAGTGTCAGAGTGTGACCTGCTCCTTTAAGGATGAACTCCACACTCAGCCACTTCAGTGACCGTGGCCTGCACCATGTTAAAATGTTTAGGGTGCAGGCATGCAATTCATCATGCACTGTCATTTGCCTTGTCAGTGTGGCTCACAGACAGTCAGCTTTGCTGGGTAGTGCACATGTGCATGGGTTTGGTGCGAGAATGGTTATGTGTGAGGAGGGACCCCTTTAGGCAGATTGGCAATGATGGGCTAATTGCTGTTTCCATGTGTGCTGCACAATGCAGTACACATGTACATCCAGGTAGCTTTGGCTCTTGTAATTTCTCTTGTGTGCTGGTTTTCCTTGCATGCATTGCTTACTGCCCTCCTGTTGGCTTACCCGTTGTGAGTATGGTGCAGCGGGAGTTTCTATTGTTGTTGCAGGCTGAACAGACAGTGACAACACCCATTACCCTCAATGTTGGCCCCACGTGTGGTGTGTAAGTGGGCCTAGATTTGATGGATGTGGATTTCCAAAGGCGTATTAGTGGTGCTCAGGCCCTATCACCCGCCCCCCCTCCCATCAGATGCAAATGGCAGGCTGATGCATGTTAGTGTATTTGCCACGGAGATGGTCACATGGATGATACATGCTGTCCTGGTTCAGATTATTGAATGCCGGGGTTTGCGTGTGGATGATAACAGACATGACTGCATATTTGTTCACTGACACAGTAGACTTACCAAACAGACATGTTTACATGCACATCATGGTGTAATGGGCAACTCACACCAGGACTGATGTGGAATGCTGTTTTCTGTATGGCACATGTGTACACTTGAGAGTGGAGGAGTGCATTTTGACCTAAGGAGTTATGGTGCCATTTAGCTACTTGTCATTATTTGGTGCTACTTTGCTATTATTGCATGCTGTCATACATAGGTTGTCATACTTCTTTACAGGGACATTGTAGTTCTGTGAGTATGGCACACAGACAAGTCATGTAGTACATATTTGGGTGACACATTCCTAATATGCATAGTCCATGCACTGTAGTGTTGTAGGCATATCCCCCCTGCTCATAGTATGACATCACATTTGGACTCAAGTCTGCTGAATGTGTGCATTGTGGGATATGCACCTTTTAGACAGATGGCTACATGATCACTTTGTTGTGACAATGAATGTGTTTATGGTATGAAGACTCACTAGATGCTTTCTCACTTGGTGTACACAGGACTGCATCTCATGAACAATCAAGGGGCACATTGACTGGAGATGCGGTAGGATGTCAAAATGGTCCCCTTGCCTCCACACCACGCATATACAATTCGTCTGCACAAGGCCGCATCTCTCTGATGCCAAAATGCGGATGCACTGTTAATGTGACTGATCATGTGCATAAGTAGGCCTGCCACCACCAATGTCAGCACACATGCACCATTGTGCCTGTGTGTCTGAGTTGTGTGCAAGATTGTGTATGTGCAGTAAGGTCCCCCTTGATGCACATGCACATTCTTGCACATGACTCAGACACACGGACACATGCATATGCGTGGTGTTGAGGCAAGGGAGCCATTTTGACACCCTGCCGCATCTCCAGTCAATGTGCCCCTTTGCTATTTCATGTTGCCCTTATTTTGTGGTCTGATGTGAATCTTGGACTATATTTGGGGTACTTTTCTGTGCACATCCCCAAGTCTGTGAGCCCACCAATATGTGTCTTGCAATGTATTGGTTGAGTAGGGTGATATGTGTCTATGCCACCAGGGACAAGGGTATCCTGGATATGATCCGCAGTCTGTGGTTGTGCACTGAGAGATATTTAATTGGGCATGAGTGCCATTGGGCCCATCCACCCCCGTCCCCCCAGTCCCTTGTTGTTACTCACCCTGTTGCTGATGTGTCTGGTCCTGTTCAGCAGTAGCCTGTCCCGGAACTCCAACCACCGTCTCCTCGCTGATGACAGCGGACACCTGTTCCTCCAACGCATCCAGCTCCTGTGACGCTGGCCTCCCACCTCCAGTCTGCATTGCTGCTTTGAGATTGGCTGCAAGTTTCGCCTTCTTGCGCTTAGCATCATGCCAGCGCTTTTTACAGTCATCCACTGTCCTCCTCACCTCTCCAACAGCATTCACCTTGGCTGCGATGAACTGCCATATTGCATTTTTTGTTCCCAATGACACTGTGGAGCTGACAAAAAGCTGTTGTTGTTTTTCTGTCACCTCTGCAATCAGGGCCTGGTTTTCCTGCTGACTGAACCGGGTCTTCCTCTTCCTCTTCTCTTTGCCCTTCCCCTGGGTCTCTAACTGGTCCTCCTGGGTGTTTCAGGGGTTGTTGTTTGCTTCGGTACTGGGTCCAGCTTCCTCCATGGTTCTTCTATTTTTTTTATTTTTTTTTGGTGTTTGGGCTACAAAGCGGGCATTTTATAGTGGTTTTTCCGGCCTAACGTGAAAAAAAGTGGCCTCACGCTAATTAGCATGCAGTTTCTGGCCGCTAATTGGCCGATCGCCACTTTTTCCACGTTAGCGTCAGGATTTTTATCGCCCTGCCGCTGTTCTTAACGCGGGAAAGTTCACCTGTTAAGAGAAACTATCGCCATTTAGCGGCGTGTTGTGAATATGCCGCTAACACGGCGATAGTTTTACGCGGTACACGGCGATAAAAAAACTGCTGCTAACTAGCGTTAGCGATAGTTATCGCCAATTCTTGTACATATGCCCCTTAGATTAATAGGTGCACAGCTTTCTCATTAGCATGAAAACAAGAATCTTGAAAAGGATATAAGAAATGTATATTATCAGTCGCTAAGCTGGCCATTTTACGAACCCAGCTCAGAATGACAAACATGAGAATGAGGCTGAATAGGTGAGAAGCGAGAAGGCTGAACATGTCTGTGTATAACACGGGCACAATCCGAAAACAAGATGGCCATATCTTCTATTATGGTGATTATAAATAAAATGCATTAGTGGTTTCACAATAATTAAATGTAATTCAAACAGAGAGACAAAAATAGGGGCTCTTGTGACATAAAAATGTTTTATTTGAATATTTCTGCAAATTCATTACCTACAGAAACTTTTTGCAAAGCAGCACTTATGTCTAGAGGGTTTCTGAGAATATAGAAAAGTCTCAACGCACAGAAAAATCCCAAATATTTGATTTCTCCTTTTTTTAGGTCTGACGTCTTAAATCTTATAATGCCTCCTAGTAAGATAATTAGTTAAGTAATGTGCAATACTGTTCTGCCCCATAATTTGCCTTCTTTCAGCCAATGTACACAGTTTGGTCTCCAATGGCCCGGGTGGTATGTCACTGAAATTTGCATCATGCCCCTTCTGACAGTTTGATGACTAGTGCCTTTATGTATCAGCTACCCAGGTATTCCGTAAACCCCCAGATCCAATTATTTATTTATTTTAATTTGTTTAGAAAGATTTGTTTTTTTTATTGACGGGGCTTTATTTCAGCTCAGATTGTTGAATTAGGCCCCACCGGAACACCAGCAACTATGGAAAATGGCAAAGCATCTTCCTACACTAACATCAAAGTGTAATCTTGGAGACATAGCCGGCCATCACATTTAGACTGGGGTGGGGTGGTGTTAATGTTCCTTCCTTTGTACACCCATTGCTACCAACAAATATCGTGTTTGTAGAAGAGTCTAAAATTTTGGCTATAGGGAATGTCGTGTGCAACTCAGGTATTTTTGTTCCACAAATTACTAAGGGGCATATCAGCAAGGGACGGCGATAATTATCGCAAAGCGCGCTTAGCGCTAGGATAATTATCGCCGTCTATCTCTGGAATTTATCGCCCTGGTAGCGCGTTATTAACAACGCGTTACTCCAGGGCGATAAGAATTCCAGCGATAGCGGTGAAATCGCCGTTTGCAGGGAACATCGCTGGTTTTCCAGCGATGTTCCCTGCAAACGGCGATATCTTGCTGATACGACCCTGTGGTCGTATCAGCAGAATCCATCTCCCATGAAAAGTATGCTTAAGTCAGGAATTTAACAGACGTTAAATTCCTGAGTTAAAGCTGAGGTAGCGCGATTTTTTTATCGCTGCACCTCCTTGTTAATATCACGAAGCTGCCTTCGCGATATTAACATGTGTTGTTTTCACAGCCACGCCTTCTTTGCATCTCATTAGCGATGCAAGGCGAGGCTGTGAAAAAACGGGCTCTACATCAAGGAAACACGCGCTAGCGTGTTCTTGATGATATTGCGATATAATTATCGCCGCTTTTCGCCCAAAAACGGACGCTAAAGCGGCGATAATTATATCGCCAGCCCTTGATAATATGCCCCTCAATTACTTGGCCTCATCGTCTGTTCATAGAAAATTACACTTGAAGTAAATAAATAGCAGAAAAGTAGAAAGTACTCACAAATCATTGTGTTGCGTAGCAACATATCACCTTTCAAATCCCACCCGGTTTTAAGTGTAGAATTCCCTTCTATTTATAAACTTCTCAAACTTCATTTATACATAGAGCATTATGGATGGGGTCTGGTATCATCAATCAAGAGTACATACAATATCAGATGTTGGTGCTACTATAATTCTGACAGTTTATACCCCGGGGAGGAAATGAGAATAATATTTTAAATATTCGTCATTGCCTAAATAATTTGAGTTCCCAGATTTGTTTTAAGGGGACTGTGAGTGCTGATAGTCTAACATATCTCAGTGCCACGTAAAGACAGATTGGTGGTGCACTCACCACACAAATAAACAGAGGAAGAGCCCTTGTGGAAACAACCGGCGCCATTTTGATGGGTTCCACCTGGAGGTCCTTGAAAGGGGATTTCGATAATCCCACATCCTCGGGGCTGATCAGGAGCAGTGATACGAACTCTCCAGAGGGATCCCTGAAAGGAGCGAATAAAAGATTGGGGAAAGGGGTTATCTAAACATTTGAGAAGAAAGAGCTAATGTTGGAGAACAAATTACAAATGTTAAATGAAGCGGCCTATTCCACTTGCCATTAAAAACAATTCATATTCATCCCAATTCATATTCATCCACAGACGGAAATGTTTAGGCTGCCTTCTCGGGAGCAGAGCCAAATATCTGTTAAAGGCCAGCAATTGGATATTAAAAGCACACTTTTTGTAATAAAATAGAGTTAAGGAAAGTTACTTTATGAACATGGGCCTACCTGTTTTTAGAAAATCAACGCAGAAGGTTGTTTGTAGAAACCTGATAGTGGGAGCTGCTTTCCTGAAAAGAAAACATAAAAGTTGAATACGTTTCATATTTTTTTTTAATGTTGTCATTTTAGGCTGCGAATAGACTGAAATGCTATAAATTGTTTCGACCTTACAGAGAGCATAAAATACTACTACACGTGGCTTTCAGTAACTGGATAGCCTAATTGGTATGATAGATCTATGCACAAAAGCAAAATTACAAAAAAAGAACATGCCACACTTCTAAAAAAATAGGAAACCAACATCTACTTCAGTTGAGTTAGAAAACGCAGGAAAAATCCTTGCAGATTAGAACTGGAGAGAACACATACACATCAAAGTATCAACAATTTTAACAGACTGGTAGATTCTGAAACCAGTGTCATCTTTGGGATTTTGAGGACCCCAGGCAAGAAATATTTTGGGGGCCCTTGTTTGGAACAGCTTTGAATTGTATTACCCATTTTTGCTAATTCAACCCCTATGTTGGTTTACAATATTGAATTATATGCTAATGGTTACAATACAAAAATACACCCAAGAATCCAGTGAGAAAGTCCACTTCCCCGGGAAGGGGGGGGGGGGGGTTGCCTTTTAAGGTGGGGCCTTGGGCAATTGCTCACTTTGCCCATGCCTTAAAAAGTCTCTGCCTGAAACAAGCCGCCTTGAGGTGCATTGACAAAATGTACCTCAATACTCACTGAAAATAAAAGTGTAGCAGTATCATTACAGCCTCCAGCCTGAAGTACAACAGTAATCTAACACTTAACAGCAAAATATGAAAGAACAGTGCACACAAGAACACTGTCCTAGAAACACAGCATTGGATAGCAGGATGGACAAACAGCGAAAATACTGACTAAGCCAATAGGTCTGGCTTGCATTTTCATTTGTAAGCCTGACCTATAGGCTGCCAATGCTGAGACCTAAATATTGTCTGCTTATAGATACAGGAAGAGGAAGGTAGGTACAAGCAAGGCGCGGTGGGGCAGACATACGTGCATGGAGACATGCAAACTGAGTGCAGGCTTGAAGAAATGTGAGCAAGGAGAGGTGCAGGCTGGGACAGAGAGAGACACAGGCAAAGAGATGAGAGCATGGAGATGTATGCAAGGCAGACAAATGTGTGGTTTAGAGAAGTACTGTCTGGAAGAGGTACAGGATGAACAGCTGGGAGAGATGCGAGCAGGTATGAGGGCGAGGAAGGAGACTTGTAGCTGGAAAAGGTATGGACTGGTAGATGTATGAGCTGGGTGCAGACTGTGAGAGGTGCAGCCATGAAGAGGTGGTAGCTGGGAGCATACAGGCAGAGGGGGGTATGACCAAACAGAGGAGTGGGCAGAGAGAGGTATGGTTAGAGGTGAGGGATAGAAGTGGAGGCTGGGTGCAGAGTGGGAAATTGCAAGGTGTGGTACAAGGAGGCAGATGTGAGTACTGGAAGAGGTGAGGGTGGGGAGGTGGAGTATGGGTAGTGTCTGGTGCTCGGCACCAGTACTTAATTGTCAACACCGGTGCTTGCGATAGTCTGCCACAAGGTGGTACTGTCTGGCTAATTTAGAGATGACCACAACAACAGTTACTTATTAATTCAATATACATCAAAAATGGCTATTACCTGCCACCCAAGCCATTCTTATAGCTTTGGGGGCCTGAAATAGTCCAACTTGTCACACTTGTAGGAGTGTGATGGTTAATAGTTGTGTTGTTACCATCATTGGCAGCGCTGGCAGGGGCAAGCTGCAGCAGCCTCCTGAGAAGAGCCCTGGCACTTAATGTTTTCCAAATTAAGCACTGAGTAGGGGGAGGTGCACACAGGAAGGGGCATGGAGAGGGAGGAGTACAACCGGGAGAGGTTGAGGCTGGGATAAGTGGAGACAGATACCTTTCGAGGCAGGGAGAGATAGGGACAGAGAGAGGTACTGGCTGTAAGAGAAGAAGGGAGAGTTTTCGACTGAAAGAGGTGGCAGCAGGAAGAAACAATGCTTGCACGTGTATCTACAAATTTGTAGTAAAGTAATGATAAATGGTTGTTATAACCGAATTGTGGTAACAAAGCAAAACATCCAACATTCTGTAAATGCCTACATTAGTGGGGTGGTGCACATTCCTACCTAATGGCAAAGCAGCACAGCTCAACTGTACATAAACATCAGAACGTGGTCCTGTAAGTGTTTCCACTGATGCCTTAAAAACATTCTTCTAACTTTTTAAAGAGAGAAGCCTTTCCTTGTTGCGAGACGCCACTAAGCACCTTGTAAGTACATCCCTGATATCACCAGTAACTCCTCCCCAGAGTTCCAGTTTCCGGGCCAATAATAACTGTGGGGAGAGCGGTGGAGATAAAAATAACAGGGATCACAAGTTGGACCCTGAGGTTCGCTTTAGAAATGAGGAATTACCTGGAAAAACAGTAATGTGGTTCCAATTCTTTCCTGTATTTCACCCTAAAAACTCCCTCTGCTTTCAGCAGTCAGAATCCCTAAGAAAGCGTAATGGGTAGTTCAGAGTTTGTAGGGGTCAAGAACCGGTAGCATCAACATCAAGGGTAGTATGGGTTTTTTAGGATTCAAGGAAGGGTAGCAATATAGCATTTAGTGGTACTAAGGGTTTTAAGGGTTCAAAGATGGGTATCATTAAAGGAGAAAAAGGTGTTTTCAGGGGCCTGGGAAGGTTAGCAGTAAGGGGTAGTAGCGCTTTTCAGGGTTTTTATATGGATAGGCGTTAATGGGAAGTAATAGTCTTTATGGTTCAGGGATGGACAGCATTAAGGGGGAGTATGGGTATTAGAGTTCATGAGTAGGTAGGGTTAAAGAGTAGTAAGGGTTTTTTCAGTGTTGATGGATGGGCAGCATTACGGTGTACTAAGTTTTTATGGTTCAGGAAATGGTAGCATTAAGGGGTAGCATGGAGTTTTTAGGCTTAAGGGAAGGGTAGTTGTAAGGGGTGGTAAGGAGTTCTAGGATTCAGGAAAGGGTAGCATGAAAGGACAGTGGTGCTTTTTAGAGTTAAGGAAAGGGTAGTGTTAAGGGGTAGAAAGGAATTTTTAAGGTTCTGGGAAGTTTAGCATTAAGTGTGATGGAGCAGGATAAAAGAAAATTTTTTAACCTCCTAATAATTTACATAAAATAATTAATAAACAAGTTCGTTTAAGTAAATAACCAACAATGTATGTTACATGTGAAGGGTTAAAGGTAATACGCTATTTTGTGTGCAAATTAATTTACTTCTAATTGTTGACGTGGCTAACATAATCTAATATTTCCGTACTAATAAAATAATAAACGCATGATTTGTGCTTTGAAAATAAAACGTGTGGTGGCAAAATAAAGCGATGGTAAGTAAGGGACGGCTTTATATGTTGCTTTTGCTAGGTAATACCTAATTGGGGTACGTAGAATGACGGGAGGGAAACGAAAGGGTTTATATTCTTTATTTTTAATTATATTTTGTTTATCTTTATGATTAGTGCGTTTAGGCCTGTTGAGCAGCGATATAAAATGGCCGCCATGAGCTAGAGTACGCATGTGCGAGAAGCCGTGTGGAAAAGGAGAAAGGCCGTGAACAAGAATGACCACGTGTTCGTTCTGAGAGCCTAGGATGGAAGTATGGTCAAGGCTATCATGACCTTATGGAATAAATGTGTGCCAAGATGATCAGCAAGAAGCGTGAGAAGTCAAAATGAATAAATGGACAAACGGAACTGTTGAACCTAAAAAGTATCAGAAAATGATACAAATTGGACTGATCGAAACTGATGAGTAATGTCATGAACTGTGGGAAACGATGCAAGCATGGACATTCCACAAAGAACTGGTTAAAACAAGGAAGTTTGATAAAAATGTATATGGACTCGAATGGACCAATGAGAGAGAATCACGCCATAAAGAGGCAACATTTTATTTAGTAAGTGAGAATTAGGGTATAAGAAGACCTACTCCTGGTGGGAGGGATTGATGATGATGAGCGAGCATACTGTTAGGAGAAGGGAGAGCTGAGATTGCTGATAGATGAGTTGCGGGTGCTGAGTTGTGTTGCGGATGATCGAAGCTGCTGCTGCTATTTTTATTAAGTATAAGATGCTGCTTTTGGAGAACCTTTTTACTCCTGATAGATTTTTCATTTAGAGCTATTAGATTTTCCAAGACAGATAGATAGATCTTTTTGGAGCTCTTGCTGTGACAAACTTTACCTTCCATCTAATAGGTATGCATTGTAATTTCAATTTATTCTTATAATGATGATAAATGTAATAATCTGAGTGATAAACTTAAAACTTATGCATTGTTTCTAAAACTTTATATAAACTTTATTATCTTTAAACAAATGACTCAGTGATTCTTTAGCTCAATAATTAAGGTAAAATGTTAAAGAGTTTATTGTGAATGAGCTGGTCTTAATCACCATCAACTAGTTCCTACTAGTTGGTCCATCGACCAATGAGCGGAATACCTTAAAAGCCATGAGAAATATTATGTCGTGTTAAAAAGAGGTATCCCGTCACCTTCCAGCGAAACGTTTTACTGTTTTTTCTCCTAGGTTAAGGACGGAGGTAATCCAGGGAATAAATGAGTGAGTGAATGTATATGCGGTGTTATGGGCCCCACCGTCATATGGATATAGTTTGTGTGTTGGAGGGATAGTTGCACCTGGATGACCGAAGCATATAGGAGAAGAATTTTTATTGTTAGCGCTGGATCAGATTTCTTGGTAGTAGAGTTATGGTTACTATAGATTAGTTTGGTGATTATTGATTATTGATTATTTCATGTCTAACATTTTATGTTGAGTCGCGTTATGTTATCTGTAAGTCGAAGTTTTCACGCTTCGGGGAAGTAGGAAGTGGAACACGTGTGGCAAGAGAAGTCACATGGAATAGTGCATTGTCTGAGTTCATATTGGTGATAACACAGGTTGTGTTATGATAGGGACAATTTCCGTATAAAAGGTGTGTGAATGGAATAGTGACCGGTTTTCTTGTGAAACTCTGGCCTTAATTCTCAGGAGCAGTATAGTCTCCACATGTGTCTTATCCCCGGAGAAACGGGTTTACCGCTTGCTTGAAAGAAGGGTAAGGTAGAGGGAAGTGGTACCTTATTGGCGAAACAGAAAAATTCTGTGGTAGGGTAGAGGTAAGCGCTGCCTACTGGAAAATACAGAGTTCTTGTGTAAATGGACAAGCTATTTCTTTGGTTTAGCGAATCAGACAATGGAAATGTGTTTTAAATGTTGTAACTAACGAAAAACTGTTGAAAAAGAAATTGCCGATAAATTTTGTAAAGGAGGGGTCAGGAGCAGAACTGACGTAGAAGAAAAGCCGCGCTGGGATTGGACAGTGCGATAGTCATACAGAGTCAGGAGCAGAACTGACGTAGAAGAAAAGCCGCGCTGGAATTGGACAGTGCGCTGTAGATAGAAACAGCTCTGATTGGAGCGTTGGTGTGAGTCGCGCTAGGATTGGTTGAAATAACGCATAGAGAGCAGTGTTGAATTGCGGACTTTTGAGGAGAGAAAAAAGATTGTGAATCATGTCTTATTATGAATATGGCAGAGAGAAAACGTCGTGGATGTCGAAAGTTAAGAACTTCTTTAAGAAAGACAAAAAGGTAGTGACTAGAGAGGGACAAGTAATTCCTCCGCCGAAATCACCAGCTTCGCATATGATGCTAAAGTACGGATATCATACATGCATATGGTTAGAAAATTGGACAAAATATACTAAGAATGATGGAGCATTGGCTTTTCCAGAGAATGGTTCATTTAGCGTAGCTGTACTTCGGAATTTGAGAGAGAAAATGATAAAACTAGAACCTAGACCTAGACCGACACAGTTTGAAGCTTTAAGTGAATGGGAAGATGAAATGTATGAACGAGAGAGATTCAGAGGATTGAAGAATCATGAGTTTGTGCCTGGAAGGTTATGGGGATTGAATCATGAGGACAGACTAAAGCATTGGAGATGTGCTAATATGACAGGAGGTTTGTTTCCAGCTTTTACAGTTGAGGAAGAAGCAAAGAGAAAGTGTACCGAGAAAAAGAAACATGTGGTTATGGAAAAATATGGGTATGGTGGTAGTGAGACGGAAGATGAATTGCTGGAAGATATTTTAAACAGAAACCCACCTCCATACCAACAGACTTCTGCGGTGGTGACACCTAATGCACCGCCAATGGAAACTGGGAGGAATAAAATTCCTGAACGAAGATATGAGATAAATAGGTCACAAGATCAATTGAAAACTTCACAAAATGAGGAGATAGAAAGTGAGAATACGACTGAATTAGCAAAAACAACAAGAGAATTGACTGAAAAGATAAGAGAACTAACAAAGAATATGGAAGCTGTAACTGTACCAGTAACAATAGGTCCAGTAATGCCAGTTTTTGAGAATCAGAAAATTGATGAACGTTCTTTAGTGATTCCCATGAATTCACATTTGCAAAGAAGGAGAGAAGGGATGGAACTGGACAATGAAGGTGCACACCATTTGGTTAGTACCTATAGACCAAGCCCACCTAACAATTTAATGATAAATGAAAATGAGTTTAGGAGAATACCTATGGTAACGGAGTCTGCATCAGAGACACCAGAAAGGAGTAGCAATTGGATAGAATTAAATAGTACGCCTGTAGGTCCAACTCCAGATGAATTGAATGAATGGATGAAAACGCTAAAAACAAAAGAGACAGAAGTAAAACCATTAGATGTAATTAGGTTAAAAATAGATATGGAAGAATTGATTTTAGGAACAATTGGTACAGAAAAATTGAAAAATTATCAGGATGACGAGATTATGTTTTTGTGCAAAAGTCTAACATGGAGAGCTAGAAATTTACATGACAAATTAGAAGAAACAGCGAGTGAACTAGGAGTAGAATTTGCAAAAGTGAGGACGTTGCAGAAACCATATAGAGTAGACTTTTGTGAGAAAGATATAGAGAATCTGAACACATCAGGACGATTGACCCAAATAAAGGAATTAATTGTTTTACTGAGAAAATGGGGTGATGTGGATAGATGGAGAAGTAGATGGATGAAAAGAAATGAGAAAATAACAGATAAAGCATCTTTGGCTTTTGCAGTAACAGATAAGGAACCAATTGTAAGGGAGTACCCAATGAGAGAAACTCCAGGAGGTAGTTATGTGCATGTTCCGTGGTCTAGACAGGATATACTGTCATTTACAAATGATTTCCCAAAGTTGAGAGAGAAGCCAGTAGAATGGTACAGACAAGTGGAGAGATTTGTTAAAGTTTCAAAGGTGTTGTGGATAGACTTGGATGGATTGTTTGATATAGTAGTACCAGCTGATTTGTGGACAGAGTGTAAGATTACTATTGATTGGCCAACTGTAGAATATCCAAGGGATGCTAAAACAGGAGCGCCAGGACCAGAAGTGATGAGGAAGTATGATCAAGTATTTACCTTTTTGAAAAATAAGATTCCACCTAAAGAAACAGATTGGGTAAAAATAGACAGAACTACGCAGGAAAGTAAAGAATCAGTGCATGCCTACTATGAATGGCTATTGTTAGTGTTTAAACAGTATAGTGGCTATGAGACACTAAATGAGAAGGATATGAGTCATTTTGTATATAGATTTGTGTATGGATTAAAACCGGAGATAAGTGAAATGATTAAGCAGCATATGATTTGCTGGCAGAATAGCACAGTGGATGAGGTTTTGAGATATGCTAAGTATTGCAGCGATGATATTGAGAGTAGACAGCGTAAACTGAAAGAGAAAGCCATGTGGGCACAGGTGAAAGTTGCAGAAAAGCAAGAAGCTCAATTAAATAACCCAGCTAATGAAGCAGGACAGGCTGGATTTAGACCCAATATAGGCAAAGGAAAAGGACAAATGAGTATAGATGAGGCAAAGAAAAAGTGGCCATGCCACAATTGCGGAAAGTTAGGGCATTGGAGAAACAAGTGTAAATTTCCTCCAAAACTTAATGCGGAAAATCAATCATTAAATCCACAGGTGCAGAGTGAGGTAGTTACTCAACAGAATCAGGTGCCACAACCACCACTTCCCAAGAGTGTTAACCAACAGAAATTCAGTGCAGAAACAGGATTCTACGGAGGAGAGCAGGTAACACAGTTGCCACGTGCAGCTGCCATTTCTCAATATTGGTTACGACAGGATGAGGATGAAACGGATGAAAGCCTTTGACGGTGCCTAGGAGAGGGGGAAGAGTGCGTGCTTGGCGCAACTCTAGAGGTAGATCAGTCTGGTCCATTTGTGGATGGAGAAGTGAATGGTGCAAATGTAACATTCCTTGTGGACACTGGAGCTACCCGTTCTACTGTCAGGTCAGTGGAAATTCCAAACCTTCCTCTCTCAGGTGAACATATCCAAGTAGTTGGAGTATCGAATCAGCAAATTAAGACACCTCTTACTAAATTAGTGGAGGTAAAGATTGGTCCATTTAGTGAAATGCACCGATTTGTGGTGTGTGATTGCTGTCCTGTGAACTTGTTAGGACGCGATCTATTGTGCAAAATGAATTGCACTATCTATTGTACTCCAGATGGAATTGCATTTCAGACCCCAGACGAAGATGTATTGTATAAAATGACAATGGTAAATTTAGAACCAGAAGTAAATGATTTGTTTCCTGTATTTGATGCAGAGAAAATCCCAATTGAACTGAAAGAAACAGTGAAGGAGGAAGTGTGGGACTTTACAGGAGAAGATATAGGGTTAATGAAAGGAGTAGACCCTGTTAAAATATCCGTAGAAGAGGGAACGAGTTACCCGAATACGCCCCAGTATAAATTGACACCAGGAATAATTGAAGGAATAACACCAGTAATAAATAAAATGATTGAACAAGGGATTCTAAAGGAAATAATGAGCAGTCCACGTAATTCACCGATAATGGGACTGAAAAAGCCAAATGGAACATATAGAATTGTACAGGATTTGAGGAAGGTAAACAAAATTGTTGTGCCATGTTGCCCAATAGTACCGAACCCTGCTGTGATTCTATACCAGATTCCACGTGAAGCAGAATGGTACACAGTAATTGATTTATGCCATGCATTTTTCTCTATTCCATTGCATCCAGATAGCCAGCCATTATTTGCATTCAGGTTCGGAGAGCGTATTTTGGCATGGTGCCGAAGTCCTCAGGGGTACACAGAAAGCCCCTCGATCTTTAATCAGATTTTAAAAAAATCATTGGAAGATTTAGAAATGCCAGAAAAGTCAGTGATGGTTCAGTATATTGATGACCTACTGGTGGCATCAAAAACTAAGGAAGCTTGTGTCAATGATACAATTGCTTTGCTGAATCATTTAGCCAATAGAGGACATAAAGTGTCCCCATCAAAATTGCAGTTTTGTCAACAAGAAGTCCAATATTTAGGGCATAAAATTGAGAAAGGAGTGCGAAAGGTAACGTCAGAAAGAATAAAAATGATTCAAGGAATGAGAGCCCCAATGACGCAAAGAGAGGTAAGAATGTTTTTGGGAATGGTTGGATATTGTCGACAATGGATAAGTGGTTTTTCTTTGATTGCAAAACCTTTGCAAAAATTGACAAAGAAGGATGTTAAGGATCCTTTTGAAATGAATGATGAGGAAATGAAAGCATTCAGAGAGCTGAAAAAGAAATTGTGTGAAGCTCCAGCATTGGGAATGCCTGACTATGAGAAAGATTTTGAGTTGTATTGCAGTGAAAGAAATGGATGTGCGTTTTCAGTCTTGGTACAGAGACATGGAACTATGAAAAGACCTATTGCATATTTTTCAGCTGTTTTAGACCCAGTAGCGAAAGCGTTGCCTGGATGTTTGAAAGCAGTTGCGGCTACTTGTGTGAGTCTGGAACAGAGTGAAGGCATAGTGATGGGATATCCACTGAGAGTATATGTCCCACATTCTGTGGAAATTCTCTTGACAAGAACGAAAACCCAATACATGACACATAGTCGGCTGACTAGGTATGAAAAGGTAATTTTGAGTGCAGATAATGTGACCATTGACAGATGTATGAATGTGAATCCTTCGACATCATTGCCAGATGAAGAGAGTGTGATTGAAATGGATGAAGTAGATCATGACTGTCTGAATGTGCTTGAATATTGTACAAATCCGAGACCAGATATACGAGATGAGCCCTTAAAAGAATCAGACTATATTCTGTTCGTGGATGGCTCATGTTTGAGAACAAATGATGGAGTTCTAAGTGCAGCATATGCAGATGGCACAGTAGCAACTGTAATGGAAGCATCTTGTCTGAAAGGGATACGGTCTGCCCAGGTAGCAGAACTAATAGCCCTGATTCAAGCCTGCAAGTTGGGAAGAAATGTACGGGTTACAATTGTGACAGATAGCCAGTACGGTTTTGGAGTGGTGCATGACTTTGGCCAGATTTGGTCACAAAGAGGTTTCTTGACGTCTGCAGGTACGCCAATTAGAAATGGAGATTTTGTGAAAAAATTGCTTGAGGCGATACAGCTGCCTAAACAGATTGCTGTTGTGAAGTGCAATGCACATAAAAATGGGGAAGACTACATAACTGTCGGCAATAAGTATGCTGACGAGATTGCACAGTATTGTGCAAAGAATGTGGTCTCTATAAACAGGAACCGAGAAAGAGAGCATATTTCATGTCCTTTGCTTTTTACTAACCCTGTTGAGACATGGGATGAGGTGAGACAGTTACAGGAAGCAGCAGATGATGAGGAGAAAGATACATGGATAAAAGCAGGATGTAGAAAACATGAGGAAAATGATGTTTGGGTTTACAGGGATGAAAGACCAGTTATGCCTGATAGCATGATTTCTGACATGGCACGGATGTACCATGGGCAAGCTCATAATGGGAGAGATTCAATGATCAGACTTTTTAGACAAACATGGTATAATCCAAAATTCAGAGCCTTAGCTGAGAGTCTTTGTCAAAGATGTCTTATTTGTCAACAGTTAAATCCAGGAAGGAAGACAATAGTGAGTCTAGGAACAATAGGACGAGAAGGAGGTCCGTTCACTAGAATGCAAATGGATTTCATAGAAATGCCCCCGAGCAATAGATTAAGGTATGTCCTTGTAGTCGTTTGTTTGTTTTCCCGTTGGGTGGAGGCATACCCGACCAGAAGGAATGATGGAATCACGGTAGCAAAACTTATGCTGCGAGAATTCATTCCAAGGTATGGTTTTCCAGTCACGATTGAAACAGATAGAGGAACACATTTCCAAAATGAATTGATTCAACTGATTTGTGAAGCACTTAGTATTAAACAGAAACTGCATTGTGCATACAGACCAGAGGCTTCTGGGATAGTAGAGCAAGTGAATGGAACAATCAAGAACAGGTTAGGAAAAATGTGTCAAGCCACAGGACTCAAATGGCCAGATGCCTTGCCATTAGTTTTAATGACAATCAGAAGTATTCCGGAAAGGAAAACTGGACTGAGTCCCCACGAGATAATTATGGGACGAGCAATGAGACAAGCACATGTACCTGTCATCAAACTACTGACTATAACTGATGATCTGGTGCTGGATTATTGCAAAGGATTGGCTGATGTGGTGCGTTCTGTGTTTCATCAGGTTGGACCAGATGCGACCACTCTTGAAAGAAAACCAGCTCACAACTTGAATCCAGGAGATTGGGTCCGCATAAAAGTCCATAGAAGAAGAAACTGTTTGGTTCCTCGCTGGGACGAACCACGACAGGTGATACTGGTGACAACCACTGCAGTCAAATGTGCAGGAGTGAAAAACTGGATACATGCCAGTCACACCATCAGAGTTCCAGAACCTGAAGATCGACATGTGAGTCGACATCCGGAAGTGTTGGATAACAGTTCAGCATCGGAAGCGGAAGAAGAAACAAACAGGGTGCCAGAACTTGAAGATCGACCTGTAAGTCGACATCTGGAAGGCCCAACTAATAGTGCAACGACAGAAGGAGTGGAGGAAATAGCTGAAGTTCCAGAACTTGAAGATCGACATGTGAGTCGACATCTGGAAATATCAGACACCAGTTCAGAATCTGATACAGATCATTCGGATTGTGAGGAAAATCTGAAAAGAAATTGGAAATTCGAAAGCATACGAGAAGAAACTGAGCACGAAGACAGTGACAGGGAGCAACCAAGTACAAGTTGTGGTAAAAATCCTTCGGAAATAATATTAATAGATGAAGAAGGGAGAGTTTCAAACAAAAAGTTAGAAAATTCGGAAGATTCCCGAGGACCAATAGGGAAAGGTAGCCAAACAAAAGAACAGGGAAATTTAGAAACAGATAGAGAAATTGACACAAATTCGGAAGAACACCGAGGAGGGACAGAAATAGGGGAACGAAGGAAAATAAGAGAGAAACCACAAGTAGAGGAAAGAAATGAAATTATAAAACTGAAAATAAGAGACAATACAGAAAGAACTGAAACAGAGTCTGAAGATAGTGGAGAAGAAAGAAAACAAAAACTAGAGTCAAGAAAGAGAACTTGGAAAGCAGAAAGAGAGGAAAAAGAAAGTGAGACGAGAAGGCCAAGAAAAGGAGACAATTGGCCCAACGAAGTAAGAAAACTAAGATACAGGATCATAAGGCTAGATGGAAAAAGTGCTGAACAAGTGAATGAAATAACAAGTCGAAAGGAACAAGACCAACAAGGTGGAAAACACTTGCAGAAAACGAAAAGAGTAAAGAAAGTAAATCTAAAGTATAAATCGCCTGAATGGTTGTACCTTGCTTTGACTGACATCACAGAAGAAAAGAACATTCACGAGAACCCAGAACAAAGAAACCTAATGGGTGAAAGTAAAGTGCTACAAACTTGAAGAAATTAAACGAATTTCTACCAGAGTTGACAAAATACTGGATGTGACAAAGAAAGAATTCTGAAAAGAATTAAAAGAAAGTACCAAACAAAGACAAATTTGGAGTAACAGGGTGGCTAAGAAGTCATTTCTGAGGTGTGGTGACACAATTTTCTTGTAAATAAATAGGATAGAAAACAAAATGGAGGATACTAAAGATAGAAAATGTAGATGTGAGTTTTTAAGCAGATGGTGTAAGATGTGCTGCTTTTGTACAGGATTACTAATGACAGTGTGGGTGGTTTTAGCAATCACTATTCCAATTAGTTTAGCTGTAGACGAAACGTCTAATCACACAGAGAAAGAAAAGGGAGCTAACACTAGAGAAACAGCTATATTAAAAAGTAGTGCAGAATTACATAAAGACAAATCAATAACAGATTTTCAAAGAATGTTTTTACAAAGTTATTATATGAGTATGTAGAAACAATGGAAGTAAGAGATTGTTATGTTTGCATGCAATTGCCTGTGTCTGTAGCAGAGGGTGTGACCTATCATCACCTTCCTTTGACGTATGGAATAACATGTAGTGTTTTAGCAAGTTTATTTTATAAGACAGGAAGATTAGAATATTACTATACTGATATAGATAAGATTTTTGCAAACGTTTCTGTAGTTCCTGAATTAAACAAAGTGAAAGAGGGAAAAACGTTTGGTGAATTTTTCATAGAAGATAAGATTTTAACCTTAGATGATATAGTTAAAAACAACCTTACCTGTGAGTTAAAGAAGGAAGAAAAGGTATTTTTAGAGATGGTTGAGGAAAGAAGAACGAAATTTCAAAGAAAAGTGATAGAAGAGACAAAAACACCTCTTTGGGTGTTTGAGGAAGACAAGCATGACAAGAAAAAGACAAATGCAGCTATGACTCTGGATTGGCCCCAACAGGGAAGGTTGTGCATTAGAAGAAATAGAACAAGATATGACAATTATTTTGTGGGTTCCAGTGATTGCCATGACAATTATCAAATTTTAGGCGGATGGGGATTCAAAGGGGGAAAAGATCCAATATTACCTGGGATCTATTATGTCTGTGGTAATAGGGCTTAATACAGGTTGCCGGACCATTGGTATGGGTCATGTTATTTAGGCCTGGTCTTTCCAAAGATTTTTCATATGGATAGAACTGAAAAAGGAACACACGAAATGATAAATACCTTTACGCGTAGAAAAAGGGAAAGTTTTTCAGAAATAGTAGGTGATATTTTTGGTGCATTGATACCAGCAGTAGGAATATCTTTGAATGCATTTAAAATTCGGAAATTATCCACAGTGGTAGATCGTTTTTCTACAGGTACTGCTGGAGGGTTCTTGATGGTAAATACAGAGATGGTTGCCATGAGAGCTATGGTAATGCAAAACCGACTTGCCCTTGACATTCTTTTGGCAAAAGAGGGTGGAGTCTGTAGAATGCTGAAAGTCCAACATTGTTGCACTTACATTCCAGATAAAAGTGAAAATATACAAAGGTATATAAAGAATATTACAAGTTTGCACAAAGAATTGGTTCCACTGGAGGTTGAAAGTGCGTTTGGAAAACTGGGTAAAGGGTTTTCTTCAGTAATAAATTGGTTTTCTAGAATGAGTGGATTAATAATAGGGAAAGTCATAATAATAGCAACCATGATAATCATAATAATTTTAGTGCTGAGGCTTGTAGTTGCATGTATAAAGAAAAGAAGAAGACAGAATAAAATAGAAAAAGAAAACAAGATAAACAAGGAGAGAGAGAGAGAAATGGGTGAAATAGAGCTAGAAGAGATAAAAGAGAACATGTACAAGAAGACCAAGAGACAAGTTGAAAGGGATACAGTTGTGTAAACTAACAAAAACAAACGGATCAAGAAATATGCTGTCTGATAGAATTGTGTAACTTGGGTTTTTGTGGTGATATTAAAAATCACCAAAGGGGGGAGTTGATGGAGCAGGATAAAAGAAATGTTTTTAACCTCCTAACAATTTACGTAAAATAATTAATAAACAAGTTCGTTTAAGTAAATAACCAACAATGTAAGTTACATGTGAAGGGTTAAAGGTAATACGCTATTTTGTGTGCAAATTAATTTACTTATAATTGTTGACGTGGCTAACATAATCTAATATTTGCGTACTAATAAAATAATAAACGCATGATTTGTGCTTTGAAAATAAAACGTGTGGTGGCAAAATAAAGCGATGGTAAGTAAGGGACGGCTTTATATGTTGCTTTTGCTAGGTAATACCTAATTGGGGTACGTAGAATGACGGGAGGGAAACGAAAGGGTTTATATTCTTTATTTTTAATTAAATTTTTTTATCTTTATGATTAGTGCGTTTAGGCCTGTTGAGCAGCGATATAAAATGGCCGCCATGAGCTAGAGTACGCATGTGCGAGAAGCCGTGTGGAAAAGGAGAAAGGCCGTGAACAAGAATGACCACGTGTTCGTTCTGAGAGCCTAGGATGGAAGTATGGTCAAGGCTATCATGACCTTACGGAATAAATGTGTGCCAAGATGATCAGCAAGAAGCGTGAGAAGTCAAAATGAATAAATGGACAAACGGAACTGTTGAACCTAAAAAGTATCAGAAAATGATACAAATTGGACTGATCGAAACTGATGAGTAATGTCATGAACTGTGGGAAACGATGCAAGCATGGACATTCCACAAAGAACTGGTTAAAACAAGGAAGTTTGATAAAAATGTATATGGACTCGAATGGACCAATGAGAGAGAATCACGCCATAAAGAGGCAACATTTTATTTAGTAAGCGAGAATTAGGGTATAAGAAGACCTACTCCTGGTGGGAGGGATTGATGATGATGAGCGAGCGTACTGTTAGGAGAAGGGAGAGCTGAGATTGCTGATAGATGAGTTGCGGGTGCTGAGTTGCTGTTGCAGATGATCGAAGCTGCTGCTGCTATTTTTATTAAGTATAAGATGCTGCTTTTGGAGAACCTTTTTACTCCTGATAGATTTTTCATTTAGAGCTATTAGATTTTCCAAGACAGATAGATAGATCTTTTTGGAGCTCTTTCTGTGACAAACTTTACCTTCCATCTAATAGGTATGCATTGTAATTTCAATTTATTCTTATAATGATGATAAATGTAATAATCTGAGTGATAAACTTAAAACTTATGCATTGTTTCTAAAACTTTATATAAACTTTATTATCTTTAAACAAATGACTCAGTGATTCTTTAGCTCAATAATTAAGGTAAAATGTTAAAGAGTTTATTGTGATTGAGCTGGTCTTAATCACCGTCAACTAGTTCCTACTAGTTGGTCCATCGACCAATGAGCGGAATACCTTAAAAGCCATGAGAAATATTATGTTGTGTTAAAAAGAGGTATCCCGTCTCCTTCCAGCGAATCGTTTTACTGTTTTTTTCTCCTAGGTTAAGGACGGAGGTAATCCAGGGAATAAATGAGTGAGTGAATGTATATGCGGTGTTATGGGCCCCACCGTCATATGGATATAGTTTGTGTGTTGGAGGGATAGTTGCACCTGGATGACCGAAGCATATAGGAGAAGAATTTTTATTGTTAGCGCTGGATCAAGTGATAGAACAAGGATTTTAGATTTCAGTGAAGGGCAGAGTAAAAGGGCAGTAAAGGGTTTTTAGGTTTAAGGGATGGTAAACTTAAATTGTAGTTTGGGATATTTAGGGTTCAGAGAAGGGTAGTGTTAAGGGTATTAAGAGGCCTTTAGATTTCAGGGAAGGGTTGCGTTAAGGGGTAGTAAGGCATTTTAGGGTTCAAGGATGGTTACTGTTAAGGGGTAGTAAGGTGTTTTTAGGGTTCAAAGAAGGGTTGAGTTAAGTGACAGCTAGGGGTTCTTAGGGTTCATGGAAGGATAGCAGAAAGTCGCAATTTTGAGTTTTTAGAATTAAGGGATGGTGACTTTAAGGCATAGTAAAAGGTTTGACGGGTTCAGGGAAGGGTGGCGTTAAAGGATTTGCAGGGTTGAGGAAGGCTAGCACTACGGGGTAGAAGGGATTTTTTGGGCTCAGGGAAGGGTGTCGCTGAGGGGTAGTAAGGAGATTCAGGAAAAGGAGCACTAGCGGGTGGTTAGGTAATCCTATGGTGCAGGGAAGGGTAGATTAAAGGGTAGCAAGGGGGTTTTAGAGTTCAGAGATGGGTAACATTAAGTGGTGGGAAGGGGTTTCAGAGTTTAGGGAATGGAAGCATTAAGGGTTAGTAAGGATTTCTGAGTGTTGTGTTATGGGTAGTGCTAAGAGGCAGTAAGGGGCTCGTTAGGTTTTACGGATAGGTAGTGTTAACAGTCTGTAGGGTTCAAGGAAGAGTAGCATTAAGGGGCAGTTAGGGCTTTTTAGTGTTCAGGGATGGGTGACTGTAAGGGATGTTAAAGTCTTTAAGGATTCTGGAATGGGTAATGAGGTAGTAAGGGTTTTTAGGGTTCATGGAAGGGTAATGTTAAGGGGTAGTAAGGGTTTATTTATGGCTCAAAGATGGTTAGTGTTAAGTGGTGGTGAGATTATTAGGGTTCAGGGAAGAGTGACGTTATGTGGAAACAAGAGCTTTTAGGGTTCATGAAAGGGTAGCGTTAAGGGGTAATGAGGCTTTAAAGGGTTCAAGGATGGATATCGTTTAGGGTAGCAAGGGGGGTTTTAGGGTTCAAGGAAGGTAGCTTAAAGGAGTAGTTAGTGTTTTCAGGGTTCAAAGATGGGTAGCATTAAGGGATACTTAGGATGTTTAGTTTGTAGGACTCAGGGAACTGTAGTTTAAGGGCCAGTAAGGGGATTTCAGGGACCAGCAAAAGCTAGTATTAGGAGTGGTAAAGAGCTTTTAGGGTTCAGGTATGGGCAGGGTTAAGGGGTAATAAGGTTTTTGGGTTCATGGAATGGTAGCATCAATGATTAATCTGGGGTTTTTAGGGTTCCGGGAAATGTAGATGCAAGGGGTAGTAGGAGTTTTTTAGGGTTCAGGGATTGGTAGCATTAAGGGGTAGTAATGGGTTATTAGGGTTCAGGGAAGGACAGCGTCAAGGGATAGTCAGGGGTTTTCAGGGTTTAGCGAAAGGTAGCGATAAGTAGTAGTAATGGTTTTTAGGGTTCCCAAAAGGTTAGTGTTAATGTGTAATAAGGATTTTTAGGGTTCAGGGAAGGGTAGCGATAGGCATAATAAGGGTTTTTTAGGGTTGAGAAATGGGTAGCGGTAGTAAGGCATTTTTAGCATTCAGAGAAGGGTAGCATTAAGAGTTAGTAAGGGTATTTGTAGGGTTCAAGTTAGGGTAGCATTCAGAGGTAGCAAGGAGCCTGTGGGTTTCAGGGAAAGGTAGCTTTAAGGGGCAGTAAGGGAATTTTAGGAATCAGGGAAGGGTAATTTAAAATTACAATATAATAAGTAAATTAATTTCATTAATATATAAAAATATGACATTTAAAATAAATAAAATATGATTGTAGAAATGTAATTTAAAACTTAAATAACATTAAAATTAATAATTAAATGAATTTTTGGGTGCAAAGGAGGCTAAAAAAAGTCTCTCCATCCCATGTCTTACTAGGAATTCGAAAGAAAAAAAACGCCATTCTCTCAAGAAGTGCCATGTTAAGGTATCTCTGAAATTGATGATAGGAAAGGGAGAGGGGAGGTGGCTGGGGCTTCAATACAGCAACATATTCCTCCTTACTGCCCTCCTCCCATCTGTGTTGCTTCCAATGAAGAACAAGCACCATAATTATCTCATTACCTGGGAGACGTGACACTGCAATGCATGCGTTTAACCTAAGAGCCAAACTGTATCTGTATGTATCCGGTATTTGTAAAGCACAAACAAATCACCCCTAGGGGTCTCAAGGCGCTGGGGGCCATCGGGGAGATTAAGTGAGCTATTGCCCAGTCACAGGGTACTGAGCTGAGCTGTCACCGGCGCGGGGATCGAACCGTGAGCCCTGTGCTCCAGAGTCAGCCGCTCTGGCCACTGCACCACACCTCTCCCTTGCTCTGTTGTAAAGGAATAGCTAGACTTGATAAAGAGCTGTGGTTCACACACCTTGATAAAAAATGATTACAGATCTTGGAGGGTAAGCACTTTTTCTGTAAAAGCACACAATTTCTGCCAATCAAAATTTACTCCTGTCCACACACATTTGTCAGATCCAAAGCCCACTCCCTAAACACATTTTTTATTTAGGTTGATCACATAAGGTCTGGCCACAACTGCGCCATCAAGCCAGACATAAAACAGCTGCAGAAAGTCTGCTGATGTTTTCATGGATGTCTCAGTTCTTCCTCAATGCTTTCTATCTCCAAGTTTAAAACAGTGAACTTCCTGTCATGCGATCCGAAGCAGATGTTCCAGTCACTCAGGGATTTTTCTTTTATGCTCATTGTAGTTTCACACGTAACTTTTGACGTCACATTGAACAACAAAACTTCTCATGTGTTCTGCATCCAACATTCTCATCCAAAAAGCATCACATTGTCATAACTTCCAGTTGACATCTCAGTGGTTGTGGTTGAATTTTCAAAAACCTGGCAATTAATTTGCCTGGCATTGTGATTACAATGTTCGAAACTAGTCGCTAATAATTATTTCTTGTTATCCATGTGAATGTTAATTTTGAAATCAGATCATAGCTGTCTGACTTCCTTTTGCATGCAAATACAGCCGAACATTAATGTTGTTAGACATTCGAATAAAGGAACGCCAAAGAGTTTAGGAAAATCTAAATCGTGCACATATATGTGGTTGAATAGTGTGCGTTATTCCAAAGCAACAAAAGGAGACATCTTAAACCACGGAAAAACAAGAGTCGAAATCAAGATTTATACATTTCAAGCCTTTTATACAAGCAACAGTGTCTATTACATCAAATGCACATGTGTGACCGGCAATGGTGGGGGGAGGTGAAACGGTATGCGGACCTTGGGCTGTGCTGTTCCTGCCGACGACATTCCGCCACGTCCACTGCTGCGCCTAATTAAATAGCGCTGCGGTTGTAGGTGGGGAAATGCCTATCAACAGTTTGGGAAGGGACATGGACATCATTTAGAGGTTTGTGGCCCCTGTACTCAGATGTGGCAACATCAGTGCCTGGAACACAGGAGCATCTCGTTCTAATGCACGTTGGTTGGGGCACCACTTTTCTGGTTATCTGTCAATTTTTTAATTACACAAAAAGTGAATAATACTATTCTCTATTAGTGTAACAAAAATGGAAAACAATTAGTTGGAATATGGCACTATCTGGCAGCTAAGGTAAGTAAAAATGCTTTTAAATGTATGTTGTATGCATGCTCGCGGGTGAGTGTTTGTCAACATGTGTGTGATTCATAGTAAAGGCCAAATGGCGTGTGATGTCTCTTCCGCTACCTCTGGCAGTTTAGTTGTAGGAAGCTGGCTCTGTATATTCTATACCAAAGTAAGGTATAGTGGGCACAGAGACCAGTGGATCCCCAGAGGTATAGCAGAGGCTATAGTAGATAATATCTTACTCTCGTTTGTGGTAGTGTTGTTGAGCAGTCAGGCTTATCAGGAGGGTAGTGCTAAGCATTTGTTGTACATATTCAGACAAGAAATGATGTCACATACTCAAAGACTGAATCCAGACCAATTGCTTGTATACAAAGTTGTTATTTTGTTATTGTATTTCTAGAACCAAGGTATACTTAGTAGCAGGTAAGTGATACAATGTTATTGTTAGCAATACAGTGAAAACTGGATTCGTAGGAACATTCAGATTACTTTTTCAATGGAGAAAACAATTTGTAAACTGTTCAAAAATGCTTGTAATTACTTTTGGATTACTTTCAGATTACTTGTCTAGTTTGGTATGAAACACACTCCTAGCATAGTGTAAACAACACAGGACATTTGCAAGCAGGTTAACTCTTGTGAAGGCGATAGGTCACTTTTTATGCAGTACAAAACTGTTCAACACAGACGAATTTTCAGAGAAGACCCACCATTCAGTCATATGGAGAAAACGAAGTGTTATGTTTACAGGTAGGTAGACGGTTTTTTAATAGGAATTCTGGAGGGCAGAACCAAGGTTCCCCAAGGTTCAGGTTGGCACTCAGGGGCACCACCAGCGGCACTAGGTCTGCACACCTCCCTTCCTGACTAGGTTTTCCTGCTGGTTCTCGTGCCCGTAATGGGGTCAGAACTGCTGAGAGCCAGTTGCTTATAGCAGAAAAAGGCTGGGGGTAGCCAACAAAGGCAGCTACCCTTAAAGCTCCCTCCTCAAGGTCCTCGCCCATCGTGGCGGAGGAGGCATGACACCTCTGCCCAGGATGTACTTTGTTTCCGGACCCAGAGAGCGGAGGGCTCTCTGCCCAGGGGCCCAGAAACCTGTCTGCTGGTGGCAGATGGCAGGGAGTCCATCAGAAACCACACCAGAGTTATTCATTCTTCAGGGGGCATCTCTAAGATGCCCTCTATGTGCATTTTGCATTAAATCCAACACTGGCATCAGTGTAGGTTTAATGTGCTGGGACGTTTGATACCAAACTTCCCAGACTTTAGTAAAGCCATCATGGAGCTGTGGAGTTTGATGGAGTAAGGTTTGTAAAAATACATCCTCATGAAATTAAGAAACCCCATAATGATGTATTAACTGCATGGACTAACCCACCCTGAATGCACACATTCACACAGGGGGCAAACACATTTTTCATAACATACTAAACCATGATGGCATGAGTACATATTAACTGTTTGCGCTTTGAAAAATCGTACTAATGCATGTTTATGCTATGTTGTACATTGCACATTTTGCATGTTGTGCACAAATAACGAAAAGTTGCTTTAAATTAATAAACTTTCGCTAGGAATTAATTAATACAGGGTATTAGTATGGTGGGAGGTAACCATAATGGGTTTTATTTCATGAATTAATATTCCTTTGTGTTTATTTGCTTTAGTACGAGATTGGGCCTGCATGAAAATGGCCTCTTGTCTGAACCAGCATGTGGTTGTCTTGGTCGGTACGGAGGACGCATGCGCCAAAATGTTTTGCCTGCTTACGAGCTGCAGAGTGCACCAGCTGATGTAATCCGTGTGAAGGCCATGTTGACCTGTGTCCTATTGTTTATGTGCCAAGACGCGACAGCGACTGTGGGAACTGCCATCGCTACGTGCAATTTGAATGTGAAGCGGATGTCATGATATGAAAATGTTGCAAAATGTATAACTAGTGATGTTAGTAGTATACGAATGTATTTATCCTTAACACTTCCTTTGTTAAAACCGGTATGGGATGGATTTGTGAGGAGAACATGATGAGGCGACCCTAGCATGATTTATGACAACCAATCACAGGTTGAGTTTCTACCGATACTGCAACATTGTAAGATAGTGAGTTAGGCATTAGACTATAATTGATATCCCAATTGGGGGTGTGGCAGATCAGAGCGTAGATGATCATCGAGAGAACATCGAGAAAGTGTCAGTCGAGCAGACAGTGAGAGAACGCAGAGAATATCCAGACATCGAGAGAGAAGCGCACCAAGACAGAGAGAGCAGACCAGCACTGAGCCAGTGAGCATCTTAGGTACGAGAACGTTGCGGGAGTGCTTGGGAGGAGATTGCGTCCGAGGAGAACTAGATCAAGGTAGATTGAATTGGGAGATTATATTTGTTTGCCAGTCTATGGCAAAACTTAGCTGCATCTGTCCTGTTAACTTTGTCCTCTGAGCCTATCTCTGGGGATCCCTTGCCACAACCTCGGCCAAGGAAGTGGTTTTCCTGATTCTTTGGTGGGTATCACCCTCCTTAAATGCTTTAACTTTGCAATATATTTCTGCAAGTGTTTGTGCTGTACCTTCTCTTCCCCATTCCTATGCACGCTTAGATGTCGATTCAAATGATTCATTTTGATTACATTGCTTGATAATTTGTTCTCTTATATGTGGTCTTGTGTAAGCACTGACAATCTGAATTATGAGCATTTAATATTAGTAAGATAAAATTATTAATTAAATAAACGACTCTATGGTTATTTAGTTTAAAGTATAAAACTGTTTAGTTAATCATAATCACCATCAACTCTTCAACTAATGGTCCATCAACCAAAGGAAGAAGACAGTTGAAATTACGAATAGTTAGGAATATATACAAATGTTATTAATGTGAAGTATAGTACTGTATATAATAAAACTGACAAATTAAACCCCCCAAATCCAGCGCCTGCTTTCAGGGATCATTTATGGGTAATGTGTGATGGGCCCCGTTGTTTGGTAAGCAATTTATGTGTGAAGATATTTCCCTGGTTTATGAATTAGGGGTTGCGCTGGATCAAGTTCATGTTGACAAACTCCCAGCCCATGTGCTCAAAATGGCTTCACTGCACTTACAATGTCTGTGAATGGCACAGACACTGTAGGGGCATATTGCTCTTGCAGCTATGCTCTCACCTGGACATGGTGCATCCTGCCTTTAGGGCTGTAAGACCTGCTAGAGGGGTGACTGACCCATGCCATAGGTAGTGTTGGTGGGCATGGCACACAGGGATGAGTGCCATGTCGACTATTTAGTTTGGTCTGTACCAAAACATCCAGCCAGCATTGACAGGGTGGGGTTACTAAGGTGAGGGGTCTCTGAGGGTGGCATAATACATGCTGCAGCCCTCCGAGTAATTCTCTGGTCACAAGGCCCTTGGCACCAGTGGTACCTTTTACAAGGGACTTACAGGTGGCCTAGAGGTGTATCAATTGTGGGTGCAAATTTACAGTTTTGGAAAGAACACAATTGCTGGGGCCTGGTTAGAAGGGTCCCAGCACACATGCAGTCAAGTTGGCATCAGGTATCTGGCAAAAGGTTAGGGGATAACCGTGCAAAAAGGGGCACTTTCCTACATTGGTGAATTGATGCCCATGGAAGGGGAGCAGGCAGTGCTTGATTTAAACTGGTGGTTGCAGGTGGGGGCCACCGGCACTCATTTTTGGGGACCAACACTTATCTTTTTGCACCACACATTTACTGAGGGAAAAACGAACAAAGTGGAAAGATGGATGAAGAGAAAGACGGAAAAAACGTCACAAAGGCAGAAATCAGGATCCTGCCAGAGTAAGATAATTGGGAAGGGAGTATCTGGTAGTGGATTAAAGAGGCATCAGCTGAATTTAAGGCTACACAGCATTGGAATTTGGCACACCAACATTTAACTGCTCCAGGCATGGGTTTCTGAGCAGAACTTTTGGCCTGGGCGCATATCCTTTTAGAAATTAAGCACTGGGAACAGGGGAATGTGAGCACCCCTTGTTAAAAAAGGAAAGCAGCAATCAGTGTTGGGCAAACACCGGCGTCAAGAGTGAGTTGATATTTGCCACATGGTGAAATATTGGCAAATTGGGTCAAACAGCAATGGTCTGAACACATGTAACATTCGCCTGAGGAACAAGAAATTGCTATTATGCACACATTGTAAAGAATGTAATCACAAAGTGGGCCAAATGAGTTTCCAGATTTTGGAAACAACACTACAGTGAGGTAGCTTCGGTTATCCCCAGTGCACATCTGGATTTTAGGTCTGTAGAGACTGGTTAATTAAGACTTGGACTAGGTGGGAGATAGTTCTGATTCTTAAAGAACGCTAAACTTTATGTTAATTTGGCTGACAGTACAGCCTGCAATGTTTTCTATCGTTCATGAGGGTTTCCATAACAGTTGTGCACGGACCCTTAGGAGTGGTGTAGCGCAAAATGATTGCCCCCTGCCCCAGCTGCAGAAAGTGCAGTCTCCCATATCTCACAAATATTTATAGGTCTTTGATGAATATGACACGGTACAACGCGTACTAATACCGCGCGTGTCATTACAGCGTGGGTATTACTACGCGTTGTCATTCACCACGACCTATCATTACATCGCATACTTTTACTACGAATATGCCTTTACCACGCATGCTATTACAATGCAAAGGCGTGCGTAGTAAAGGTACACTCTTGGTAAAAGTATCTAAGGTAAGTTACACTACCCTGCCCTACCCTAAACCCTAATTTAGTATTCCTGCACGACCCTCCCCCCAACCCCCAGTCCTCTCCCTACCCTAAAACACTACCCTGCACGACACCAACACCAACACCAACGACATCCAGCCGCCGCGAGACCTGTGCGACTCACTGGCCACCTTCTTCCACCGCAAAATCGCCGACATCCACAACAGCTTCAACACCACGACCGCCCCGGCAACCACCGAGACCACTGCCACCACAACCACCAACCGCCTGCTCTCCTGGACCAACATCAACGACGAGGACACCAGCGAGATCATGAACACCATCCACTCCGGTTCACCGCTAGACCCGTGCCCTCACCACATCTTCAACAAAGCCAGTACAGCCATCGCGCCCCATCTCCGGAAAATAATCAACATCTCCTTCGAGACAGCAACCTTCCCGGAAAGCTGGAAGCACGCCGAGATCACCGCCTTACTCAAGAAACCCAAGGCAGAACCCAAGGACCTCAAGAACTTCCGACCCATCTCTCTGCTCCCGTTCCCCGCGAAGGTCACCGAGAAAATCGTCAACAAACAACTGACCCGCTACCTCGAGGAGAACAACATCCTGGACCCTTCCCAGTCCGGCTTCCGCAGCAACCACAGCACCGAAACCGCCCTCATCGCCGCCACCGATGACATCAGGACCCTGCTAGACAACGGAGAAACAGCAGCCCTCATCCTCCTGGACCTATCAGCCGCCTTCGACACGGTCTGCCACCACACACTACGAACACGCCTTCACGACGCCGGGATCCAAGAGAAGGCCCTGGACTGGACCACATCCTTCCTTTCCGGCAGAACACAAAGCGTCCGCCTCGCCCCCTTCCGATCCAAGGCCTCCAAGATCATCTGCGGCGTACCCCAAGGCTCCTCCCTCAGCCCAACGCTGTTCAACATCTACATGGCACCCCTCGCCCACGTCGCCCGACAGCACAACCTCAACATCATCTCCTACGCCGACGACACCCAGCTGATCCTCTCCCTCACCAAAGACCCTCACACCGCCAAAGCCCACCTCCACGAAGGAATGAAGGCCGTCGCCGAATGGATGAGGACCAGCCGCCTGAAGCTGAACTCGGACAAGACGGAGGTCCTCATCCTTGGTTCCAACCCTTCAGCCTGGGACGACTCCTGGTGGCCAACATCACTGGGAACAGCCCCGCCACCCACCGACCACGTACGCAACCTAGGGGTCATCCTCAACCCCACCCTCTCCATGACTAAGCAGGTCAACGCCGTTTCCTCATCCTGCTTCAACATCCTCCGAATGCTCCGCAGGATCTTCAAGTGGATCCCCACCGAAACAAGAAAAACAGTCACCCAGGCCCTCGTCACCAGCAGGCTGGACTACGGAAACGCCCTCTACGCAGGAACGACGGCTAAGCTCCTGAGACGGCTGCAACGCATCCAGAACGCCTCTGCACGTCTTATCCTCGACATCCCCCGACGCAGCCACATCACACCCCACCTGAGAGACCTGCACTGGCTCCCTGTCAACAAGAGGATAACCTTCAAGCTCCTCACCCACGCACACAAAGCACTCCACAACTCCGGACCAGCCTACCTCAACAGACGACTCAGCTTCTACACCCCCACCCGCCAGCTCCGCTCGACCAGCCTCGCCCTCGCCACAGTCCCCCGCATCCGGAAAACGACCGCCGACGGCAGATCCTTCTCCCACCTCGCCGCCAAGACCTGGAACACCCTCCCCACCAACCTCCGACAGACCCAAGACCTACTGGCCTTCAGAAGACTCCTCAAGACCTGGCTCTTCGATCAGTAGCAGCACCACCCCCCTCTTCCCCCAGCGCCTTGAGACCCTCGCGGGTATGTAGTGCGCTTTATAAGTGACATGATTGATTGATTGATTGATTGACCCCCCGACACTACCCTAAACCCTAAAACACTACCGCCTGCATGACCCTCCCCGACCCCCAGTCCTCTCCCTACACTAAAACACTACCCTGCACGACCCCACTGACACTACCCTAAACCCTAAAACACTACCCCCTCCATGACCCTCCCCCGACCCCCAGTCCTCTCCCTACCCTAAAACACTACCCTGCACGACCCCCCGACACTACCCTAAACCCTAAAACACTACCCCCTGCATGACCCTCCCCGACCCCCAGTCCTCTCCTTACACTAAAACACTACCCTGCACGACCCCCCGACCCTACCCTAAACCCTAAAACACTACCCCCTGCACGACCCTCCCCGACTCCCAGTCCTCTCCCTACCCTAAAACACTACCCTGCACGACCCCCCCGACCCTACCCTAAAACAGTACCCTGCACTACATACACACTCCACCCCGACCCCCTTTTACCCTAAAAAAGTAACCCCCACCCCAGGCCCCCTTACCTCTCTCTCCACCTGGTTCCTCTCTCTCCTCCTGGTTCCAGCTGCACGTCGGGTCTGAGGGGCGGTGCACGTCGTTGTGAGGAAACGGAAGAACCTCTGTTTCCTCACAACGAGGTGGATCGCCTATATTTTTTTAAATCGCATGTGCTTTTACCACACATGCTTTTACAACAAAAGTTGTTGTAAAGGCATGCGTGGTAAAAGCACATGCAATGTAAAAAAATGCGTAGTAATGACTACGCGTTGTCACAACGCATGCGTTGTAACACTTGCGATGTAACGGCATGCAGGGAAACAGCTGCGTTGTAATGGCTGTTTCCCGTCTTTGATCAATGAGGGGGCCCCTGATGGTATAGAGGCCCCCAGAAGGGCTGCCCCAGAGCTCAACAGTGGCTGCAGGGGTATGTTAGGCTCATGACTTTTAGGCTTCTTTTCTAAATCAATAAATCAGTACCATTAATGTGACACTGGCACAGTTGATAGTTTTCACTTACCTTCAGATTTTACCAGCCAGTTTAAGAGTTAAAGTGGCATGGCATTTTTCTTCATTATTGGCCCTGCAAACTCACCAGCACGTGTTCTTTAAGGGACTACTATCATAGTTACCCATGCTCCCAGATTTGACACTGTCTTTGAGCCCTGTTTTAATCCTCTGCTAGTCCAGGCTTGGCAAAGTTGCAGCCCCAAACTGCATTTTGTCCGTAAGCTTAAAGTCAATAAGTAGTTTTAATATAGCCTTATAGCCCGCCGCAGCAGGCTATACCGTCCATTAAACTCCTGCTCCAGCGTTAAAGGCCTGAGCCGAAGGCGAGTGCCTTTAAAAAAAGGAGCGGGACTTTCATGCCAGTATAGCCCAGCTACAGAGGGCTTTAAGGCTATTAGAACATTCCGCCACTAGAGGGTAGAATGTTCTAACAAATAAAACAAAGGCCTCATGGAGCCTGAGGGGATTGAAATACCCTCAGCTCTGAAAGGCCTTTGTTCACAGCAACAGTTGTGAAGGTCAACAATAGAATGTTGGAGCTCCGGTCTTCAACCGGCCATTAGAAACCCGGAGCACTCCATTGTTTTCAATAGAGCTCCCAACATTCCAATGTTCTGATCTTACATATCCTGTTGAAAATGTGTTAAGAAGCAAAATGTGACTGCGAAGCACAAGTATGAGAGGAAGTTATACCTTTCTAGGTTTAGGTTTATGAATGGAAAATCCTTTTTAAGTTGTAATAAAAATAAGCGACTTTGGAATTCTTGTCTTTGTGACCCTCCTGCTTCATTCTTCAGAAACGGAGTATGTATGTGTGTGGTACCATACACATACATAAGTACATACACATGCACCATATTCTTCAAATGATATCTGCTGTTTACGTTTCATTGTAAAGGGCATGGTATGCTTTGGCAACAACCATTTCAATGTTTCCAGACATGATTCCCATGCTCACTGTGTCATAGAGGTCAAGCTGACTGGTGAGGCCTAACTATAGCCCGGAACTGGTCTGGGGTTGCTTGTGTATCCATTTGGAGGGAACCTGTCCTGAAAGGTCAGGCTGGACTGCTCTTACGGGAGCAAGACAAGGTTAATTTCGCATGTGGCAGGTCTCTGTATAGTTTGGCAAAGTGGGCTAAAAAATGATGGATTGAAATGTGACCCTGAGTAACTGCCAGTGTCTGAGACCAATGTATCCATTCCCACCCATCACCTTTTTATTTTCTTCAGAACAGCTATTTAGAAGTCAGGAATTTGCCACAATGTGCTTCTTGCATACATTTATTTCGCTTTTTTATTTTTTACAGGAAGAGAGAACTATCTTTTGGAGCAGAAATACTCTTACATCTGTATCAGCAGAAAGGTGCAAAAGCTACTTGTAAGATGGGGTTGGCTAGACATAACCATGGTTATGGAGATAAAAAACAAAGGATGGTTGTAAAAAGTGGCCTTTTTTGAGCATGACGCTGGGCACAATGGGCTTCCCACAGGGACTCATTGCCCTTATAAAGCTGTTATATACTGAACCATCAGCCCGCATCCACTTGAATGGAACATTGACAACACCTATATTCCCCACTCGCAGAACACGGCAGGGGTGTCCACTTTCCCCCCTACTCTTCGTGCTGGCACTGGACACACTGGTGCGCCACGTACAGGAGAAGCACCTTCACAGGGGCTTGCAGTTTAAAACAGGGCCTTTATTAATTAGTCTATATGCCGATGATATAATCCTATATGGTTGACACCCAGAAGTTAACATAGGCCCATTGATCAGGGAAATCCAACTTTATGGAGCTTTGTCTGGTTTACACATAAATTGGGGTAAATCGGTGCTGTTCCCCTTGAGCCCCGCCCCACTTGCCATGGAAAACGAGTTTCCACTGACGAGTTGTAATGATTCGTTTAAATATCTGGGGATTCATATTCATAGAGATGCGGATCAAATACTACAGCTCAACGATGGGCTGGCACTGGAAAAACTAACGACTCGGATGGAGCGATGGCTATAACTGCCGCTTGGCATGGCCTGGATGCATAGCTCTTCTCAAAATGGTAATACTGCCCCAGTTTCTGTATCTCTGTAACAACATCCCAATCCCACTACACAAAACATCTTTTCCACACTCCGTACATCACTAACTCGCCTGGTGTGGGGGTGGGAAACAACTGAGGTTCCAATGGAAAACATTGACTCTTCCATATGAACGACGGGGGTTTGGGGTTCCAAATTTCTACATTTACTATTTGGTGGCCCAATGCAGCTACGCCTGACACTGGTACCATCCAGATGCTAGGAAATTATATATCAAGCCTGAGGCCGACCTAGAGGACCCTCTCCCATTCGCTACGATACTACCAGCCGGAGTGCCGCGTGAACCATGCGGCATCCAGACGGTGTCCACAAATAGCTTGGTATGGAAAAGGCTGAGACGGGTTATGGGGGGACACTTACTATACTCGGCTGCACTTCCTATGGCGGGCAATACATGGCTGCCTATTATGCAGGAAACCCTTGTCAAACGTACTCTAGCTAAATACTCCATGGACACCTTTGAGGATGTGTTCCCTGATGGGCATGTCTTCTCACGTACAGAGGATGGTCGTTTTGCAGGTGCGCCCCTGATGGACTTCTTCGTGCTGAGACGGATACAGTGAGCATTAAAGGATCAGATACCAAGTAACCCTCTCGCGCCGGAGGACTTCTCACTGTTATCATTAATAATTACAGACAACGGGGGTGAACATTTAATTCCTAAGATGTACAAGACTGTATTGGCACTACCCCCCCCCCCCTCCCAGCGACACTGGGACGAGGGCTGCTTGGGAAAAAGACATGGGGCACACACTTACTGATTTTCAATGGCAATATTGCTGCACACAAACGTGCCGGGTCTCGCTTGATCATTGACATAAATTATTGCATTTTAAATTTCTGTGGCGGGCCTATATTACACCACTTAAAATGCATCGCATAGACTCTTCCCAACCCCACAACTGCCCTAAATGCCACGCTCCCTCAGCGGATTTTGCGCACATGACATGAACCTGCGAGAAACTGGCTAAATATTGGAGAGCTGTATTTCAGGAGATCTCACATATGACCCAAACCGCCCTTACGCCGGATCCATTAATAGCACTGCTAGGGTTTGTGCATACAGTGCCCAAATCAACGCGTCGCTTCACAGCTATTGCACTCATGCTTGCCAAACGGGAAGTGGCGCTACACTGGGGGGAGAGATACCCGCCTGATCAGAAGGCATGGCTCACAAGCTTGAGATACTGCAACACAAGTAGCGACCTATATGCCCAGTCACAACCACTCTACCTCACGACCACTGGACATATGGCAGCCTTTACGCACTTACCTCCTTCAAACAGGCAAATCCGTGGATGAGTAGCATGAACACCAGAGGTGGTGGCTGGGAATGGACTGTAGGATATAAGATCTGTACATAGATGGGTAATAAACTATGTCATTGGTTATGGGAACATCAGTGATTTGTATCAGATTGCGCTGTCGGTAATAAAATGGGACAGTACTACTGTATAAAATGGAGGGATACTGGATTAACTCGTACCAGCCTATTGATGCATATGTTTGGTGCCTTGTTGTTCAAAAAGGAAAATAAAGTAAAAAAAAAAAAGGATGGTTGTAAGAAATTTGACTGGTATGGCAGGAGACAGAAAGGCCACAGTCTTGATGTGAGCTGTGAATTAGTATCCTCATTGCCAAAGCAATCTGACTTCTAAAAGGCTAACTAGTTTATGTGAGTAAGGGTTCACCCACCCTTGGTAACTTTGCTCAAGCATCAACTCTTTCCTTAGTGAAATGCGTATGATACGTGTCAGGGCCGGACTGGCTGTAGCAGGCATTGGGCGTTTCCCGGGTGGGGCGCCAGGGTGGGGGCCTGTTTTAGGCACCTGGGGGCCGTTTGTGTTACCGGGGGCCGGCAATATCGGCCCCTTGTAACAAAATCGTCCGAAACTGGACCTAGCAAACAGCTCGGCCGCACCCCCCCTCTTCACCCCCCAGGGGGGCCAGCCGAGCAGTTTGCCAGGGCAGGTTTCGAATCCCAGTCTGGCCCTGGTACGTGTGCAACAAGTACCCAAAACATCAGCACAGTTTTGAAAATGAAGAACTAAAAAAATGTAAATCACGTGAAAGAAAAAGCTAAGCACATAACAAGCAATATGAGGAACAAAAATGGAGAAAATCGGATGTTGGGATGAAAGGGTATAGCAAAAAGAACCAGGAATACTTTGTGGTAAGACATCTCTCTTCCCTTCAAGGAAAATATATTTCTTCGAAATGCCACAAGTAGGCAGTTGTGTATTACCTTTTTGCCATTGCATGGAAACAGTGAGTCTTTTTTAGTTTCATCAGGTGAACAATGCAGCAGCAGAACTGACCAACTTTATTGGAAATGTTCATGGTAAAAAGTAAATTCGTTGAAACATATCCAAACATTCTATACTGATTCCTTAGACACTGGTGAACCAGTGCACCAGTGCATGGACCTAAACTGCAACTCCAATACAGTTCCACAGCAAACTAATCACTTCTACATGGCTCCCTGAATTTCTCTGCAGAAGGCACAGCTTGTTCTGTCCAAAGGACCTGTTCCACCCTCCAGATATAGGAGGGGAGATTCACTAGAGCTGGCAGGGAAAATGTGAAGTTTAAAGTGACCCACTGGCTTTGTTTCAGAAGATTATGCACTTTCTCTGTTCCATGACATTCTGCCCTCTCCAGCTACCGAAGAGAAACTCCTCAGAGGCAAGCATACTTCAAAGTCAACCTTGACCCCTGCTGTAAGAGACACCAAGAGAGTCAAGCAGCAATAGCTACTTTCAGGCAGACAGGTCCCCATAGGTACATCCGAGAAGCAGAGAAGGCTTCTTTTGGTCATCTGTCCTAGGCAGTTCTCTGCTGGAAGTGAGATCAGGAAGGGCATTTTAAAAGCTGAAACCAGCTTGTGACTGGTGATGGCTTTGATGCGAACATGACTACAATGCTGAGACTTTCTCTTCCAACCTATCATGTTTTGCAGCAATGTGACCCAGTTCCTGTTCTAGGGATATCCCTTCAGATAAAGAGTATGCAAAGTCCCAATTCAGCACAGAACCTGAAAATAGTGAGTTTCTTGATCCATATTGATAAGCATAAAATGGTCAAATGACAGTTATTAAAGACATTTGTTCTAGTCCCAAGATGGCACCCAAAATGCCACCAATGCCTTCGTGCAGTTGTTATCTAAAACGCAGGACGTGACAGTTAAAACTGTCAGTGAAACAGTCTGGAACATTTGTGCCCCGAGCCCAGCCTTCTTTTTTAAACACAACTCCCAACTGCCGCAGATACAAGCAGAGACAGGAAAACAAACCAGAAATGCAACACCTTAGATGCACCCTGCATGGCGGGATGGCTATGTCTGGTTGACCACCCTACTCTAAAGACTTTACAAGGTATACTAGCTGGTTGATAATTTCATATTGAGAACAATGGGTTCTTTACACCTCTTGAAGAGACAGATACAGTACTATGGGTAAAAATGCCAACGACTCCAGTTCAGGCCTGGGTCAGGAACAGGTCTTCCTCTATCGATTTGCTTCATTCGCCCAATATGTATGGAAACTAATGTGTTGACTGACATCTGCCACCTGACTCAAATCCTTTATTTGTAATTTCACTTTTGCTGACCGCCCAACCCAATGAATCAGTTTTAACACCGGTACATATCAGTGATATTAGATTAGCACTTTTTGACAAAATGCCAGTTTTGGACCACCCACTCTGTCCACGAAGAATCGCACAATGTTATTGAGGAAGTACGTTTATTATGCTCTAGTATTCTCACCCCATCTAATTAGACAATAATATGGACAAGTAAGATGCAGTTAACAAGGATGAATATTGATTGAAGCACAGACTTCTAACCTATGACGCTGTTCACAGAACCCACATCGCATGGGATGGCATGGTCCCAGATGTTACATCCCCCAGGCCACAGGAGCTACACATATTTGGTAGTTAGGAGAGAACAGCCAACGCCGAGTAGGAACCCATTCGGTTTGGTGAATTTTTTCCCTTCCTTACACTGAGTTTTAGGTGAATGAAGAGAAAGTGAGGTTATGTCTAGGTCCTGAAGAAAGCCCAGGGATACATTTAGTATTCTAGAGGGATGAAACATGTTGACCAAAATGGTGAATGAGGGAGGAACCCTAATAGTTACTTTCACCCCAAATCTCTAATGTATGCTTTTAACCTTCACTAAGGCAGGCAACTTCTATATAAAGCTTGTCTAACTTCCCTGCCCTAATACAAATTTAACAACGTGTACCCATTTCATATAAAAAATCCCAGGAATCTATTGCTTTTAAGCGGTCAGGATGAGCCCACCTTGTACAAATAGGGGGGGGCGGGGAGGGGGGGGGCTGGTGAAGGAGCCCGTATGATGAAGCATGCCATCAAGTGTGATTGGGGGTACTGCCCTTTTTATAGAACATCCCGAAAAAGATGAAAATGATTTCATCTTGACTAGGGATTGGTTTAGAAGAAGAAAACATATATAAACTATTAGGAATAATCTTCCATCCAAGTTTTCAAGAGAGCCCCCCATTCTTTTTGTAATTAAATTGTGGTAGTGTGTTAGGTAGTACTGACTATGTGTTCAATACTTTCTCTCTCTTCCTAATTAGACGTGTCATGGTGATTAGCAAAAGACAGGGTTTATGTGGACAGGGTCGGCTTTAGGGCAGTGCGACCAGGGCGGCCGCACTGCGCGCTGACATCAGGGGGTAGGGGGCTGTGTTTAGCAATAACTTATGATTGGAGAGATGAGGGGCACTTTTGCCTGGTGGTAGTGAAAGAATCCGAAGAGGCGGTCATGGGGTGTGGGGGCACCAAAAATGATTGTCACACCGGGTGCCACCAGCGCTAAAGCCGTCCCTTTGTGTGAACTTTGACTGGACCTGGTCATTGTCAAATGGAAGGATAGACCATAAATTATCTTGAGCTCTCTGGAGAAGAGTTTAAATTGAGTTCTGCTGTTAACAAATTACCCGTGAACTGTATTCTGTAAAGTAACATTTGAGGTTGAGATGTACCCTCGAGCAGGCCGGGGAAAGTTAAGAACAGAAATGAGCCCCAGCTGACAGAGAATGTGCAGTATTTTGAGTAGGATTCTGAAGACCATCTTGCAAATCCAAGAGAATTGAGTGGCCAACCATGTCAAATGCAGGTGACATATTCAGTAGAATAAGTAAAGAGGATTGATAAATATACACAGCTGAGCGGATGAGGTTACAAAAGTGTCAATGGACAGTCTTGGTAGAATAGGGAGCTGGAAAGACCAGACTGTAAAGGACCAAGTAGCATATTACTAGAAATGTGTTGGTTAAGCCTATTCAATACCAGTCATTCATATCTTAGAAGAGAAAAGAAACTGAGAGAGATGGCAATGGTTGACAGGCAGAATGGGTCAGGCATCTTTTTTCATTCGCAATTCTACCACGGCTGTTTCAAAGCACTGGAAGTAAAAGTCTGTCGAAAATGAGGTTGTGGTATTCTCATTCTGCATTCTCCTCTCTGTATATGTCCCCTGCTGCTCAGCCAGAGGGACTGTGTTGTAATTAGAATGCTGGTGTGTGCACGGTTTGAGACAGTGTCAGTTGAATGCGTGGGCTGAGCAGCAAGGATGTTGCTCCCGGTGGGGCTTCCTTTATACCTACTCTACCTATAACCTGAGACTCCTACCTTATGAATAAACCTGATCCTGCTTCACCATACAACTGGCTACGCTGCTTGTCGAATAAATGAGTGAGAGATAAAAGAGTGCAGGATAAAAGTGCTAGCGGTTTAATGATACCAGGACAGAAAGGATCCGAAAAGGTTCAGAAGGGCTTGGACATGTTTTGAGTTGGTGGTAAGGAATGATGAGGGAAGAATGAGGTGGGCAAACAGCAGTGATAAATACTGGCTAACAAGTCATTCATCGAGTACATTTCACATAATCACTGCTTACTGATCAAGAAGCGACTCAGCAGCGACTTGTAGACTTCTCCCTTTACAAAAATGTATTGCAAGCAACCCATTCTCTGCTGTTAATCTAAACAAACACAGGTTAATGGAAAACATTGACTAGAAGAGCACAGTAGCATAATTCAAAAGTTTCCTTCGCTGAAAAATGTCAAGACATGTTTATTCAATTTTAAGCATTAAATCACATAATAAGCAAAACTGCTACACATTTAGCACCAAGGGCCAGGTTTACAAAAGTGTGATGTAGCGCAATGCAGCAAAACAACTTGCTGGCAGTGTCACATGGAGAGGGCAGGAATGTTTTATATCTACTAAGATGTGGCACATTCCTGCACACTCCTTGCGCTGGCGCACACAGTGCAGCCTAGCGCTGACGCAGGCAACCTTGCACCGTGGTGAAAGGGTGTCTGCATTGCAGGCAGGATTGTATTGTGCAAAAAGGGACACTGTCCTGCACAAAAACAATACTTAGAGGCTTTTTCCTCTTTCTATGTGTGCTGCGGAATAAGGCACACGTAGAAATAGGAATAAACGAGGAGAAATTAAATTATTTCTCCTTGTTGCACCTCCCCTGGGATGGCATACCTTTTAGATGCACTCCTAGATTAACCACCGGTAGTAAATCTGGGAATGCGCCAAAATCCATGGGTTGATGCGTTGGAACACTCACTTTGCACACATGGAAGGCCTTCTAAGGGCAGTTAATCTATATTTACTATGCCACGCAAAGCTATGCAAGGTAGCTCTGTGTGGCATAGTAAATCACACTTACATTAGTTTGTTGGTTGCCGTTGCGTCACCTTGCTTGACGCAAGTGCAACACAATCCTTTTGTAAATCTGTCCCTAGATGTATGTTTAGTGTAGAAAATAATACTTGTAACAATTAACACGTGAACAGAGCAGTACGCAAACATGATTATCCTGGTTGAAAAAATGTTTCAACTCCTTTTTTATACTTAACAAATCATTTCATTCTGGGACATCTAGGGCCTGATTCACAAAGATAAACTTACACATCTATGTAAGTTTAAGTTTTTTTGCAATTCACAAAGGAATTTTAAGAGTAGTATCTTTATGACTTATGGCAGACTCCTCACATAAAAAGACAGGTAGTCCTAAAAATACTACTGGTTAAATTGCTTTGAGTATTGCAAAAAATAGTAAATTTACACAAAAGTGTAAGCCTACCTTTGTGAATCAGCCCCCTAGTTTTATTTGTGCTTCCTTTGATCCAAATGTGCTAACACAGTTGATAACAATGGTTTGTACAAGGAAAACTCAGGGCTGAACTCATGTTCAGTTTTCATGTCGGAATCTGGCCCCTGCAAATGTGACATATGTTAGTCCTAGATAGAAGTGGGTTCTTAATTGAAATGTTTCGAAAGTTATAACAAAGAGAGCTACAATGGAATAAGGCATACAGACCTAAGTGTTCCATCACCTAGTAAATTGATGTCTGCAAGAAGAGGACAGTAATTGATTTGGTGTATACTCTCTATTATTTTCTCCACCTCCAATATAATTTTCCCCACCGTAGCCCCAAATAATAAGTTGATATAAGGCTGAATCTTTCCAGCACCAACTAAAAATGCATTCATTCAACCAGCTTCTGTCTACCACACCATTTGTTGCTCTGTAGTTTAGCCACAAATTTGTTTTGCAAAAAGAGAGAAGCACAGTTCTACTAAGGGCCTACAGGAGGAGACAGATCCTAGGTTGCTTGTATTCTGGTTCAAGGAGGATATGGCTTGGCAGTTTGGGCTGGAGTGTTCCCATTGTAGCAGGGTCAAGACTGATTTGCATATGGCTAGGTCCAAACTGAGATTGCATGGTAGGTGAAAAATGATGGATTGGAATGTGGTCGAGCGATTGCCAGTGACTGAGATTAATTCAGGCATTCTATCCATCACCTTGTTGTTGTTTAAGATCTGATGGCAGCAAGGCCACAGATGAGCAACATTGAGGTAGCCAGTCCCTGCGCTTTGTGCCACATGACATCGTTTTTGGTCGCAGTTCCCCAAAATTTATATTTTTCCACTGGTTTGGCACAGCGACCTAAGTATTGCATCACTCATAAATCAAGTATACCTCATAGATTGTGTAGACAATGTCACTGTTTTGCCATAAATTGTATTTCGTCTGTAGAGGGCAAAGGAAAAAGAGGATTCTGCATCCATCTGTCTGTCTGTCCTTCTATCAGTCCTTTCATAATCCTAGCCATCCATTCATCTGATTTAGTGTGCTTGTGTCTTGTAATACTGCATGTGTGTTTTGGGACTGTATGTGTGTCTCTATGAGCACAGTGTTTGCAAATGTGTCTGTGTATGCGTCCATGCATGTGCCTGTGTGTGTATGTGTGTATGGTGGAGCCTTTATGAGATGGTATGTGTGGGTACCTGTAGGTCTTATAGATTGTGAGCAAGGGTGACATGATTTCCGATTTTCTTTGTCCATGCACAGTGAATGTGTATCAATGTCTTAAAGTGTGTGGGGCAGCATATGTTCGGATGTATTTAGGTTTGTTGCTATTTATATACAAGTTTATTTGGTGTGTTGTACTGTATAAGCGTTGCTGTGCTTATGCAAGATTATATTTAGGTGTGTTGCTTTGTGCGTGCATGGATGTCTCTATGAGTGTTACTCTGTCTCTATGAGGCCATATGACCATGGATGTGGTGTGTCTCTTAGCATTCACTATACACAACCCAAACCTATTTGCTTTGTCAGTGTTCATTTAATGATCTTGTAACTTAGATTCCAACAATAAAGTTTATAAAAGCAGCTGAATAGAAATATTTTGTTGATGGTGTTTTCTATATGTTACGTGTTTATCAAGACATCTCCGTGTATGGCTGTCTGGTTGGAGTTCTATAGTAAGTCAAGACTCTACCAGAAGTAATTATTGTGGAAGGTCTGTGTGGTGGTAGAATGACTCCATGGTGCACCAAATATAGTGAGTTTTCCAACATGCATTATTGGAGACACAACCTGGCGTCAGTCCTTCACAAGATGCCAGGAGCAACTGTCCACCTTGTAATTTCCTCCGCCTTACAATCTATACTGGAACCTCCAAAGTAGAACACATGCAAATGCATCAATAGAGCACAAGCAAATGTACCTACATCATAACAGTCTGCCTTGTCCACACTGGTAGTATACGTTGTATCTAAAAGCGCAGGAGAGCATAAAAGACGGTTTCCTTTGCACTTACTGGGCACGTATTTTGTAATTACTGGTGAGTAAAATAGACGCTCCAAGTAGTCCACCCCCCAGTAGGGAAACAGAAAGACAACTCCATTAATAGTGTATCAATTTAATTAAGCTTCCACTCAGCCCACACTTAGTTTGGTAGCATGAAAGGAAATCTCTGGTTCATTTAGTGCAGAATTCAAGACAGACATGGAATATACACTTTGAATTTCCTTGGAAGGAAAGGGACGCTTGTCACCTATGGACGTTTTATTAAAAAAGAGCTTTCAGAATAGAATGGGTCTATTTCATGATTTGATCACCTGAGCAATGTGACTGCATCTTCAACGATGCTGAGGCAGAAGGAATGATCTTTAAGCAAAAAGACCTGTTCCAATCAGAGAATTGTGGCTACTGTATTGTGTCCATGTCCCTCATGTGGACGGGTGCATGAGGGTTTGTTAGCCCAAGCGATGGATCTCTGTGGAAGACTTTTCTTCGTGCTCTAGGAAGACCAGGAGCATTTATGTAAGGTACTGTGATGGAGACAGAGCAGTGCACTGGATGGACACCAGTCATTGTCTTTACTGTGACCTGGCCCAGGAGAACCCTAAATACAGAAACCTGTTCGGAATCAAATGCGAGTCCAAGAGAAACCTAGAGACCCCCACTGGAGGCAGCATCACTTTGTCAATTCCTCCATGCTCTGTCAACTGGTCCGAGACTCTCTTTCATCTCCAACATCTGCACTGATGTGAGGATTTGGCTTCATCATTAAGCATTCATTTGACTTCACCTGCAGCCTACTCCTGCTTGCAGGAAGAAAGAAACCACCAGATGTCACTTTATTAATGTGAGAAGCACTCATCCTTCTTTGTTCTCTGTCATCTCCTGCTCCGGTCTGAAGCCTTTTTTCATTTCATGGTTTCTTCACTGCATGTGTCCATCAATGGAATCCTAGGTTGTAGAGACCTCATCGCTCACCACCTGCAGTCTGCGCAATCTGCTCTTAGTTAAGCGAACTGTGCTCTCAAAAGGTTTCTCAGTACAATGTAACTCTTCAGCAAGCCCACTCAATACCACATATTCCTTCCTGCTAAAAAGCCCACAACAATACTTAGCATTTTCTTAGAACACTCTTCTATTGCTGCAGATTCCCATGGGCCCTTAAAAAAAAACATTATTCTAAAGTTGTATACTTATTGCCTATTCCATGGTTAAGCTGTTTTGTATCCGAATTGCTCCTATTTGCTTCCTCAATATTTCAGTGGTAAATAGTTAGTAAATCCTCCCTATTTTTGAATATCCTTTGTCTTGACATTACATTCTTGAAATAGCTATTTTGCATTGCTCCTTTCATCTCACAACACTCTAACACCTTTTGCAGGGTTAAGCCTTGATCTCAGGCAAGCTAACATAGGGAAAGTCAAGGATGCCTATGAGAACATTTTATTTACACATGTGAATAGCTGAGTGGATGCTTGAACCTAGCTCATGGCTCCTTGATATTCTCTTTGACCTCAACCTTGCAAGTGACTTCTTCTGACACAATTCTCGTTTAAGTAAATAAGAGAAACTGAATTACACAGTAATCCTTTGATTTATCCAGGGTCATACAAATTGGATGACCGGGTAAACATTGATTCAAGACCGGATCTTCTGGTTTCATAACAGGCAACAGACACACTTGACCACATTTCATTATCTTCTAATCACTTCCTCGCTCCACTCCTCATGTGATGAAGTGTTTCAACACTCTGGAGATAGGCACACTGCTTCCTATGTATAAGAAAATAAAAATGCATTTCTCCCCAAGTGTGGCTATAAAGGACCCCCTCTACTAGGAAACCTTCTGTTTTCTCTGTCTCCTTTAGGAGGCAGTCATCCTGAGCTTCCTTTCTCCTCTGGAATTTTCCCTCATTGACCTGTTAGGCCTTTAACCGTAGGGTATGGGGAGCCCAGGCATTGCTTCTTCTGGTTATTGTATTCTTTGTTGCTAGGCCTGATGACTCTAGTTTCCTGTAGTTTCTCTCCCTGCACTCCTTGTTGGGAAGGGAGCTTCACCTTCCCACGTCCAGCTTTGCCTGTTGTTACCTTCTTTTTGGAGTTTTGGGCATTTCTTACCCATTTTTTGGTGTGAGGTCTGATTACATGCTTTGCCCTTTGCTCCCATTTGGGCATTCGGTAAAGGTTACATCTGCCCTCGGAAGGGTCTCCTTGGTTCCTTGCATTAGATTCTCCAATTTTTCTCAGTTCCCGTTAGTTTGGATTCTGGGGATTCTGTACTTGCCTGGTGTCTCCTGTACTCTGGTGTGGATAGGCACAGCTTGGTGCATGCATGTTCATGTCTTTTGCTTTCTGGGTTTGTCTTCTTCAGAGGTATATCTGGCCATTTGTGTAGGGTGTGCTTCTCAGGGGGCTTCGTTGGGGTTTTGTTTACCCAGATGTGCCTATTCAATAGAGCTAGGTCTTACACTTTAGGGCCTGCTTTTGGCTTCCTCTTTGGTTTTTCTTTGATATGTTTTTCAAACTGATATGCTCTTGTGCCGTGTTTTAGGTGCAGCATGGTCCCTGCTTGTTCACTCCCCCACTGGTTGCAAGGGTGCTGGGGGTTGGTTTTGTCTAAGGTACCTCAGTCCTCTTCTTTGACATTACTGTACCTGCCACCCTTCGTCCATCCCAGTAGTGAAGTTTGATGATTTTCTCTTCAGTGTGCTCTTATTTTTGCTCAAGCTGGAGTGTAACCATCTTGCTGGGGGGTCTTTTTGGGTTCATTCTGACTTTCTTTCAATGTGTCGCTGGCGCTGAATTCCTTGTTTCACCACTGCCTCTAGTTTCCTTTGCTCTCCTGTTCACTCTTTTTGTTCACGTTCCATTGGGTGCTCTGGTTTTCCCTTTTGCCTTTTGGTCTTCCAGTGTTGGTTCTCTGGTGTTGTCACTGGCACTTGGTGATTCCTTAATTTTCCTTGTTCGGTCCTTCCTTCTTTGGGTCTTTCCTTTTACCTTTATGGATGGTTACCTTGGTGAGTGATTCCTGCATTTCTGTATCTTTATGACTTTAGCACTGGGATGAGGAAGTGATGATGAGGTAATGTTTCGATTACTTAGGAGTAATCCCTTTCCTTCAATTCTATCTCCTTATCCCATACTTATGACACTCCTGCCCTCCCTGCCCTATAACCACCATTGAATTGGAATCTCTTTGGCTGCTTTGGTAGCCGACCCATGAGGCTTCTGGCTAAAGGCGGTCCATTACAGGTGCACCAGGAGGGCAAGGATTTTTTTTTCTCTCAGGTAAGGGGCAGATGTCTGTCTCCATTGCGTATTACAACAAACAAGAGCAACATGTATGCCACTGGGAACCTGGGTGTGTAATTATATATAAGAACAGTAGCTCATATAGAATTTATTGTAAAGTAAATAGTGTTATACCTGACATCCTTTGAGTGGTATTTCCCCAAAGTTTTTGCCTTCACTTCCTTACTTTGTTGAACTTGAGCATTTGGCACAAAAAAAGCTGGATACATCCACTGTTCAAAAACAAACGTTTCTGTGTAGACTTAGGGAAAAAAAGGATTCAACTAAACATAATATGAGAAGTATCATGGACTATCAAAGAGAGACAGTGATGATTGCACTGTTCTCCAACGCATCCTAAAAAGGTGGGTAATGGGATTGCCTGCCTGCTTCAGGCTCTAATCAATTCCAGCAGCCTCTATATCCCAACTTGATATAGGATACTTTCTTTGGACTGCCATACAGTGACGGTCCACAGTCTCTCTACCTGAAATGATTGGAAGTTTATTTTGATTAGCTGCAAGTGTTCCTGCAGCTTAGTATCTCTGATTCCCCGGACAGCAGTGCGGTACTTGGCACATTACTATTTCACCACCTGATGGGTCATACATGACTCATTGAGTAAGTAATACCTCCTTTATTCTCACTTTGCACTTATGCATCTTACATAGGCTCTCTTAGGACCACGGATTCGAGAATGCGGCCTCTCTAACGATCTAAGGTGTCTTATTACCACCTGTCCTGATGACACTTCTGTATTCCAAACAAGGTTGAAACGTGTTGACAATATGCTGCACACAAGCGTATTCACTCGCTGTAGTTGAAGAAATTCAAGACATATATAAGCCATTTAAGCTTAAAGTTATGTGCTTTGTATGAACACATACTACATTTTTCACTATATGTTCACCACTTTCCCCTTTACGTGTTTTCACTGTGACCCTACACATCCGTCTCTTGATTTTGTCCGTGTATATGCTTGCACTTGAGAATTTTCATAGTGATTTGTGATACTTCTTATATTGTATATAATAAAATCCTTTTTTCTCCTAATTCTAAACAGAAAATGTAGTTCTTATTCACTGAATGTACCAATTATTTTTCTGCTAAATGCTATTTATTTCACAATAAGTTCCAGGCGAACTGATGTCTCTATGATGTAGACACATCTCATGACATAAGGACGGCGGCAAGGAAGTAGAATCAGAGTAATGGGATTAGCAGTGAATAATCCAAGTATTCAGTTTCGTCCCTAGATAATGCACCATCCAAAAGATGGTTAAAGCTTGCCCAATCAATCATATTTTATGAAACAAAATAATGATGAATGCATCCTATATGCAACCATCATCATGAAGACCAAGGCTGTTAATTTTTAAAGAATAAATATACAGATATTTTCTTAAAAGCAAATTAAAGCTACACTTATTCTGCAAATTATAGCTATTTGCTATCTAGGTCAATGTTTAAAAAAACAAAGTCCTGACCTTGCTAGACAGTTTGAACGATTGAACTTCTTATTAGCTGACTTTTGAATAAATATTTTGAACCACATTAAAACACACAGCCATTACCAGGAAGAAATGTCAACTAGCTCAATTTTTTACAGCAGTGTCTAACTGGAAAGAGGGATTAAGCACACTTAAAAATATTTCAAGTTCACATGCTGTATGTTGCAATAAAATTCAGAACACCTGACGTTTTGTGAGTGTTTTTGTTGTTCTTTGTATTGATTTATCAGGATTCACACCAACGAAATGCACAGAATGATGTTATTAGCAAAACTGAAAGATACAGCGAAACTGATGCATGTCATGTTAATGTACAAACCGAAGGACACAATTCATTAGAAACATTAACCCAGGCACACACAGTCACTATTATAAACTAGTAATAACGGATTCCTATTAAATTACTTTATACAAACAGCAAAGAGGGGTTCAGTTGAGGAAGTGCCATGTGTCCAGAGCAATACGGTAGAATTGCATGATTTTTCGAATAAAATATCCTTCAGAAATGATGTAATTTGACAAACAATTTCGAATATTTAAAGTTCCGTTTTGTTACATCTTACCCAATGAGGCAGGATCTCTGCATTTTGCAATATAATAAAACAAGAGAATAGCAGATAGGCCAACAGAAAAAGAAACTATTGAGAGCAGATAATGACCTTCTGAACCAAGCAGTCTGGCGCCATTGCGATGCCTGCTGCAACACATCTTACTATAGTTAATTTGAACCCGTTTTATCAACACTGTGCAACATCCAGCTCCTTTGCACGGTTTTATGAGCTTTGGGAAAAATTTAATCTTACAGCACTCTTTCCCCTAGCAACTGGGGGGCAGATTTACAAGCCCCTTGCGACACATTTGCGCCGCTGTTGCGTCACTTCTGTGACGCAGCAGTGTCGTAAACAATGCTCCTCGTTGCGACATATTTACAACGTGACGCATCTAGGGAGATGCGTCACGTTGTAAAGCCCTGCACTACATTATTCCTGCGTCACATATAATGTATGCAGGGTGGGCGTTCCGTCGCAAGAAAGCCTCGTAACAGTGACGCAGTGAAATCTACAAGATTTCACTGAGTCACTTTTACGACGCCGCTGCGTCAAAACCTTACGCCTGCTTGAAGCAGGCGTAAGGAGTGACGCAGCACAATAAGTATAGGCCGCCCCTGAGCAGTGCTGGAGTTGCGTCGCGCTTGCGACACAACTCCAGCAATGCGCTGCCCTTACGACAAAAGATGCGACACGCATCTGTCTATCCTTGCGCCACGGTGCGCCGCATTGTAAATGCAACGCATCCATGGTGGCGCAAGGGTATTTTTGCGTGTCGCATCTTTACTGGCGCATCCCTGCTAATATGCAGAGATGCGCCAGTCCTTGTAAATCTGCCCCAAGGTATTTTTGAGGCGTTTTGTTGCTGAATCCCTCTTGTGGCCATTTGTGAAGGGGTGTAAGGCAGCTGCTTGCAGTGACCTCAATGTAGAACCAACCCTGTTGACATCCACATTTAGTAAAACATAATATAGATTGTTTTGTATTGTAGCTTTCAACTAGAGCTTCGGGCACCAGAAGAGGTCGCAAAAAGTTCTGATTTCAATTAGGATCTTGGGAGCCATTTCAGACAGTATGGTTGAGGATGGTGTTGATTGTAGGTAGACCTGCACAGGGGTGTTTGGTGTGGTGGGCGAGGTATGGAGTGCTGCTCCAAACACGGTGTCATGGCAGGGCTGCACATAGACATGAAAAAAAGTGAAGGAATAGACACTGTCACTCATGCAGATACATACCCTGTTATTAAGTATTTATATATAGCAAAATAGTTGAGAGCCTGGGAAGAGCCAGGATTTTGGTTCTCTCTGGAATTCAAGATGGCAGCAAAAAATACTCTGACTCTAACAGGGAATGAGTTGCATAGCTTTAAAGTATGAACTAAGTTCGAGCTTCCACTGTGAACGTTCAGTACAGAAGGTAAACAGAAATGTAGTGCTTAAAAGCATAATGCGCCAACCGGGGCTATCTGGTCGCGCTACACCGGGTCAAATCCAAAAGTTCAGGCCAACAGTGATGGAGCACGGGTCAGATACAGGGACAGGCTGTGAACCGCTGAAACAGTACCTTGGTTCGCATTTACTTCGACATCAAGGATAAAATGCGAGGAGTAAAGGAGGCAATGCGTCGATCCTTAGGATGTAGGCGATGCATCGGCTCCATGCCGTGCAAAGTCAGAGATGCATCGGGAATGGAGGCGATGCACCATGCCGTTGGCGATGCGATGTCCCTGACCTTCGCAGCAGCCCCAATGCGTCTGCATTGATGGAGATGCACCGGTTCCGAGCGGTGAACAGCGTTGCTGAGTGGATTTTTACTGGAGCAGCACTTTATACCCACTTCCAAGGGACCAGGACTGGATTGGTACTATATGGCAGGGCAAGACTCACAGATGGCAGATTCCAGGTGCTGTAGCAGAATGGTTGGAAGTCTTTGATGTCCCTGAGACTTCAGAACAGGAGGCAAGCAGACAAGCTCTTTGAGTCACTTTGGTTCTGGGTTGGAGAGATGCATGTCCAGTCCATCTCACTCCCAGGCAAGAGGGCAGCAGGCCAGCACAGCAAAACAGGAGTCAAGCAGTAGTCCAGCAGAGTGGCAGTCCTTGTAACAGCACAGCAGACTTTCTTCCTGGCACAGTATCCACAGGTCCAGAACTGTACTTGAGTGGTGGTGTCTGAGATGCAGTACGTATACCCAGTTGTGCTGTTGAAGTGGTGGAGACTTCAAAGAGAGGCATTTGAAGTGCACAGAGTCCTTGTCTTTCCTGCCCTGGCTTCAGACTCACTACAGGGGGTATGCAGCCCTTTGTGTGGAGACAGGACACAGCCTGTTCAGGTGTAAGTGTCAGCTCCTCCCTCCCATCCTGCCCAGGATGGCCCATCAGGATGTGGATGGCCCATCAGTGACACCTAAGCCCCCTTGGTGTCTGGCTGTCTAGACAGGAATGTCCAAAGCCCAGCTATCACCCACCCCAGACGTGTATTCAGAGACAGGCAGAAGGCACCAAATGGCTAAAGTAAGAAAATGCCAACTTTCTAAAAGTGGCATTTTCAGAATTACAATTTAAAATCCGACTTCACCATAAGTTGTGATTTTAAATTGTGATTGCAGAGACATCAAACTTGGGAGTTCCATCTCTTCCCAATCGAAAATTAGACATAAAATGGTAATAAGGTACTCCCAATGTTATACTATGGGAGAGATATGCCTTGCAGTAGTGAAAAATTGATTTAAGTGTTTTTCACTACCAGGACATGTAAAACTTAAAAGTACACATCCTATTTTTAAAATACACAGTACCCTTGCTTTGGGGTGAGTATATGTATTAAAAAAGAAGGTTTGGGCCTGGCAAGAGGGTTAGCTTGCCAGGTTGACTTGGCAGTTAAAAACTGCACACACAGGAGCTGCAATGCAGGCCTGAGACATGGTTAAAATGCTACTTAAGTGGGTGGCACAATCGGTGCTGCAGGCCCACTAGTAACATTTAATTTACAGGCCCTGGGCACATGCAGTGCACTTTACTAGGAACTTATATGTGAATTAAATATGCCAATTGTGGATAAGCCAATGTTACCATGTTTAAAGTAGAGATTACATGCAGTTTAACACTGGTTAGCAGTGGCAAAGTGCCCAGAGTCCTAAAGACAGCAAAACCGAAGTCAGCAAAACAGGAGGTCAGAAGGCAAAAAAGTCAGGGGAAACCATGCCAAGGGCGCTAGGTCTAACAGGAACCATTTCAAATTAGATTACAGAGATGACCATTGGATCAGGGCAAGTCTTTTTTTAGAATGAGTTCAATGTAGTCAGTTTTTAAGTCATCTAGGAACTAGCCTGATTATAGTGAGTGGTTAATGATGATCCTTGAAAGCCTCTCTAATAGCGACACAGGTTTAACATTGATGTTAGTTTTCAACATAAATGGTGTCAACATTAACCAACCAATATTGGTGCCTCCTGCCTTTCTCTCATTGTTTTGATTAATCCTGCTTGTGTAGATTTGATTTTCTTGTGAACTGTCCTATGGTTTAATCTTCTCTCATACTGGGAATTAGTTCTAATTTCATCTGGATAAATAACTGCAATCTGTTCATTGGAGAGTTCACAATGTGATGTATAGTCCATATGAATAGTCTACAAATAGCCAGTATTCAGCACGTCCGGCTGCCCTTACCGGCAATTCCGCAATCTACACCACATGCCAAGCTACTCTGAAGATGATGCCTCCATACCAATGGACATTTTAACAGTGGTTGAAGATGTGTCACTGTCTGCAGGTCATGATGATTCACCCTTCATCATAGGTCTGCACTATCACCAGCTCTACAATGACAGTTGTTGAAAAACCAAGTCCACTCCCCATGTTACTGGCTGCACACACTATATCGTCATGTAGCTCCAGCGAGTAATGCCTAAGCAGAGAGATTGTAGTGACTAGCCACAATAAGGATTAGACACCAGCAGAGCGGGTGTACCGTGTGCCTGCGCATGAGTGTGTTCGTGTGTTTACATCTCATCAATGCTATCTTTGATAGTGGCAATACACAAGATGCCCTGGCTCCAGTGCCTGTGTGCTCCAATTTACATTGCTGAATGGTGAGGCTAAGCCCAGATTATATTCATTACCATATGACGGTGGAATTCTCATTCAACATCCCTGTTTGGGGCTGTGGAGTCAATGGATTGGCAGCACAACTTGTGTTAAAAGACTGAAGTTGTGTAGGTTGAGGATGCATGTATCTTCTGGCTCCTCTTTAGTCAACTCTTTCTGAAGGACTATGACTGTGATGGACACAAAAATGATAGTATGATGCCACAGTACATTTAAAAAAAAATAACATGCATGATATGTGGTGAATAACAACATGGTTGTAATGCTAATGAAACAGATACATTCTCACTATTAATTCTGTTTTTCTCTCATACGTGCAGAAGTATCAAAGTCTGGCAACCCCACTAGTGCTTCATGAGCCAGTGTACTGGCCACAGGATTTTATGTGTTGTTTCCTGTGTGATGGTTGTGCTGATCCTTCACTAGCTCCTAAGCTATTTGTATTCTTTTGTCAACTGTGTCCTTTGCAACTATGATGAATGAACATTTCCAAACCTCTTCTGTGGTGTACTGTGTCACATTCAGAAGATCTGCCAAAGGGCTTTCTTAGAAGCACCAGAGACATGGTCTGCAGCATTCTCAAACAATGCCTCTGCATCATTCCTCACATGCCCACATAGGGTGGCCAGCAGTAGCCATTTGGCAGTTTTCAGTACAGATCCTTGTTATTACTGATTTATTTAGTATTTTTGTACAGATCAGACTCAGGCTCACAGGACAAAAGAGTGCTTTACAGACGTATATGAGATATTTATAATTATACAATACACGTTAGAGGCATAGATGATGCATATTTCTAGATGAATAAGGGGGATAACTAGTATTGTCCATGCAAGGCGTCCACTAGGTAGGAGGATTGCATAGATCTAGATTAACAGAATCTGCCCATTTATTTCCTCGGCATTTATATTGAATCCTAGAAGCCAGAGGGTAAGAGAAGAGGCACTATTATCACATTTCTATATGCAGGTACAGATGATGGGTGTAATCAATATGGGTACAGATGATGGGTGTAATCAATATGTAACAGTGAGTTTTGAAAAAGCGATAGAAGAGGAGGGACGTGATTAGACTGAATTTGGAGGGAAACCGTAGCTAAGATGTAGAGTGCTGGGGACTTCAATGACTACCCTTATCCACATATACAAACAAATCAAATGCAAGCAGTATGGAGTAAGTGGGTAATGAAAGGAAGGGAGAGGTGCATTTTCAGGGTATGTTTCTTCCACTTCCTTCCATTGTCTTGGATTCTCCAGTGAGCCCCAATTTGTACCTGTACTAACAACTGAGGCCATTGGTCTGCTCTACTCCCTGCACCCGCCTGAGTGGTGTGCCTCTTCCATGGAGTGCAGGGCCTGAAGAGGTTCACCACTGAACTGTGGCTGTCATGTAATTTCTACACCCAATATGAAGGTGGTTAGGAAGGGTGGTACACAGCAGAATTCACTCAGCCAGTTGCAACATTTCTGCTTCCTCCCAGTGTTTACTTTGTGCTGGTGGTTGTAGGTGGTGAGTACCAGCACTCATTCTGGAGGACCCAAATAGTTTTTCCTTGACTGACGTACTCCCAGAGCACGAGAAAGGCAGAAAAGGGTGTGAGGTTGAGGAAGAGAAAGATATGAAACAAAGGTGATAAAAGGAGACCGAAAGGATTAAAAAGAACCTGCAAGATTGAGATAAAGAGAAGGACGTGCTGAGTGGTGGAAGAAAGAGACATGTAGTGGAATGAAGAAAATGCAGTCTTGGATTTGAGCTACTAAGAAATACTTTGGGTCACTGTACTTATTTTGTTTACCAATTAAGCAATGCCCAGACACAAAGCCTGTCCCCTTAGCATACTTACCATACTAAAACACATTTAAGTAGGGTTGCACAGTTGAAATACTGTTTGCGCATCTATTTGTCTATACATTTTCCAATTTTCGGTGGCACTTTAAGTTCATAAAGCTGCATAATGGTGCCCTGCATGCCAGCTATTTACTGCATTTGCCAGTACATTTCTTAAACGTACATTCATTTTCCAACTTCAGGCTTCTGCAACATTTTTGTACTTTAGCATTTTTTTTACATTTGTTCAAAAAGTAATGGTGATGTAAACATCCGGGCTTCTGTCAAACGCTGCTGGTGCTACATGGCCCAAGAAACTGAATTTACTTACAATGTATCCCCCTACTCGAATAAAATATGTAAGACCCAGCGACTTCTGAGACTACTGAAAGGATGAGTAAGGATAAATGGGGCAAAACAATAATCACGTTAAATGTATTTTAGGAAACAAAAGCAGTCATCGGGTCTTTCGAAAAATAAAAGCAGGTGGTGTTTTAAATTCAGCATGCTAATACGGTTTAAAAGTTCAACAGTGTGGCTTCAGTTACTTTTAATAGAGTTATTGGGCTGTCAATGACACAAGAGGGTATTGTGTGTCTCTCGCCTCCTTGTGTTCAAAGGGACAACTCTGCTGCCAAGGCCGGGTGTTAATTCTGCTCTCTGAATGTGCTGTGCAGAGCTCCTGCTGCAGTCTTGGACAGGGGGCCTTCCAGCTGGCAGTGCTTAGACGGGGCAGCGGCCAGCCAGGAGACTGCAAATCACTCTCGCCTTCGAGTGTCTTTACTCCAGTGCTCACTTCCAAGAGACAAGCTCTGCAGAGCCTCAGCCCGGCTGCAGCTCTCACACTGAGACTTCAGCAGCTCTGCAAGGGCAGGAAGACAAGGCAGGCAAGTGGGGGGAATTATCCAACTCCTCTTGTAGCCTTTCCATAATAACTGCCTGTAATCTCGCCATAATCCCTGCTAGGTAGGGAGCTGGCACAGAGGGAGAGCCAGCAACTGTGCGCCAGATGTGCAGGTCGGTGCGTGGACTTCCAGAGATCAATCCACAGCTCATGTCACATGGCCATATATTCCAGTATTTTTTTCCTAGTATAGTGTTTTAGCTGCTGCTGCATTCTTGGGAACGAGTGCATTGGAACATTTGCTAGGCAAAATGGTTCTCTCTCTGTTGAAAATACAATGCTCATTTCCATTTGAAACATATTTTCTATGTCTGCACATTATGTTTTATAGATTATTTTTTAAAGAGACAGAAGTCTGATATGCCCTGTTCGCTTGCTTTGCTCCTGGTCTTTTCCCAAACTCGACCTCAAGTGTGTCTCCTATGACATCCTATATCTCGTTGATTCTCTCCACTTTACAAGTTGGGGTGGTGGCAGCCTGCTGCAGGCCGGCTTCTGAGGTTGGCGGGCACTCCATTCCATGGTGTCAATCCAACCCCACTTCAGCAGCCGTCTGCTGCAGGTCAAGAGGGAGACGGTGTGGCGCAGCAGGCGGGGTGGCTGACTTTGGAGTGCAGGGCTCACGATTCGATCCCCGGCGCCAGCGGCAGCTCCGCTCAGCACCCTGTGACTCTGGGCAATAGCTCACTCAATCTCCCCGATAGCCCTCAGCGCCTTGAGACCCCTAGGGGTGAGTAGTTCGCGCTTTACAAATATTGGATTTGGAAGGCCTGAGGTTGGCTGACCTCTGCAATACCCAGAGGCACTGCCACCACCTTGGCTGATTTCATCCTCCCCTGCATAGCGAGCCAAGATCCAGCACTCTTACTACACGCTGCTCTCAGGTCATTTCTATTTCTTGATTCGAGAGTTTGTGGCAATGAGTCCAGCCCTCTTGGACCTGCTTGGAAGAGGACGGTCGGCGGATCCACCATCATATTCTATTTCCGTTGAGGTGTGCTCCTCCATTTTGTCCCCTTGTCTCTAATTTGAGCGAGAGGTATTCATTGGCCATCACAAACATAAACAATGGACTCCTTTATCTTTCATCCTTCCTGGACCCACATGATCAGCAGGGAAATAGGGCTGGTCCCTGCTTTTCTCCATTGATTTTATACAGTGAAAATTTGAACTCTGCTACCCTACTGATCCACGTCACTAGGCAAGGATAATCATCAAGGATATAAGGTAGACCTACCCTGACTAACAACATAACGTGTATTTGTAAAGCTCACATTCACCCGTGGGCATCTAGGTACTGACCAACAGACGTTTATTGTTACCCAACTTAATGGTACTTATTTTATTGACCTCAGAAGGATGAAAGGCTGAGTGGACCTGCCGGGATATGAACCTGTGACCGTGAGATCAAACACAGGCCTCTACAGTGGACGCATTTGTCCACTAAGCCATCAGACCCAGACTAAAGGCACCAAAAGCCACATCAATGCTCTTCATTTTTCTCCTGATTCACCCTAATATCACTTTCCTACATCTTCTACTCCCATTGATACTGCTTTGGCATTGAAGCTATCTCTTGCTCTATCTTGTAGCACTCCTTTATGGCTGCTTCGCTGTATGCACTTGTCTATTATTCCCAGTTAGAGCTGTCTCTCGCTTTAGTCTACAGGCTTTCAGTACTAGGTTGAACCATTCTGTTCTTCTCTCGCTCCTCATATACTCAACGTAACTAAGACCAGTGCTTAATTTGAGCCAGTGGTTGTAGATGGGGCCAACCAGCACTGTTTTTGGGGACTGTGATTTATTTTTAATCATCATATTTTGACCCAGAACAAGAAAGAAAAAGCAGCAGAGAACATACAAGGAGAAAGACAAAAATGGAAAAACAGGTGCAATGGGTGAAAGTAGGATTAAAAGGAACGTACAAGAGTGTCATATAGAGACAAGGAGAATATACTGGTGAATGAAAGAGGCATGAGGTAAAACAAAGACTATACATTCTTGGTATTTGCAACCCCAACATTCGACAGGGGCGCTGGTGAGCTTCTTCGACAAATTTGGGCCCTGACATTTATTCTTTGAAAAATTAAAAACGTATTTTACCAATCACTGTCAGCTCTGTCTCCTTTCTCAACATTACCATTGGGCTCTGGTTTAAAGATAGCCCACTCAGATCCTCCTTGGCTTGCCAAACACCTGACCAGATCAGGAACTAACACCTTTAAAACCATTTATCTCCCTAATGTTTCTAAAGGTGCAACTAAAAATTCAAACACAAGATTGATTGATATAGTTGCACCCGTAAAAAAACCCTTAAAACTGACTTACTTCTCTTTACGTGCAACGCAGCCCTGTTCGTGAGGAGGCTTCATAACACTCTGAAGAGACTCTGAATATCCACTCTACTCTTATTGTACCATATGTTCAAAAGCCAACAGTGTCTCCTTTGATGCACTTCAGTGGCAATCCTTCATCTCCAACCATAACATTGGCAATATCATGATCCAACTTAAAGATGAAAACCTTGCCCTAATGGATCGCCTCCCTCAATCTTAGCCCTTCTGTTGAAACTTCCTCCTCTCACTGTTATCCTTTGTCCATACTAACTACCCTCACCTGAGAAAGTCTCCTTCCCTCTTATCTGTCTCCTCCAACCTATCTTTCTGACAATCACCACCCACCTTATACAGTTTCTCATATAACTATGGCCATACATGGGTTGACGACAATATTCCCTCCATATCTTCAGACTCTTTTTCAAACAATCAGTAGTCTTCAATCTCTCACACAGATTCGCCCCTACCTCTCCACCCAATCTGACTTGTTTATTTAGATCCCACTATTCCTCTCTCACCAGCACTCATCTCACCCATGTTGCAGAGTCAAACTATTCCCAACCTCCTCTCGCCTCTGTTCCCCACATTCACCCATTTCCCACCTACCAGTCCTCCACTACCCTTAGAGACTCATACCCTTCCCCCACTTCTTGCCTCCTCTCTCCATCCAGCCACTCGGCTTAGCTTTGCCTGCACCCTAAACCTTTCCCTCCCACTTCATTTGCACAGCACCTTTCTATTTGCTACCCCTAACTTTCCTCCTTGATTCAGTTTACTGTTTCCTCGCGACCCACACTTGTTGCTAGGTATTCTCCTCCTCAGAGACCCCATTCTCTTCAGTCTAGTTCTATCCCAAACCTTATTGATATCCTTGTCTTTCATTCTACCCTCCCTCATTAGGGAAAAATGGCTCATAAAGAAGACCACTTCTAACATCCTACCCAGAGCACAACAGTCATACCTTGTCCATCAACAGAACAGACTGACTGACACTTTTCATGTTGAGTCAGTCAATACACCCATTACCAGGGCTCATTTCTACTCTGACCCAACTACCAGAAAAAATCATCTATTCACACAAACAGTTAATCAAATATTTCGCTCCATCAACAAACTCAATGGCTGGCATACAACAGTTCACCAACTCAACTACCTGCCTATAAAAAACTGTAATTCTCATGATTGATTACCGAGACCTAACTGCAACACCCGCCCTATAAGCACAAGACCCTATCTTGAAGAAGGCAAACTTCAGGAAATTGTCGAAATTTATGATCAATAGCTTTTGGCTCCTAGTCCTGTATTCAACTGATTAAAATTTAAATAACCCCTTTCCACAATCAGTACCCTTGCGTATGGTGGGACTATCCCAAAAGAGAGGTTTGCGGTTTGGCCGGTCCAAGATTCCTACCCGCCAGATAATAAAACTGAAAATTTCTCTCTATATGTAAGTAGGTTAATTGTTAATATCTAGTGGTTTTACTTTATAGAAATAGACATGCTATGCACTGATGCACCAGCTGAATTGTTTACCAACTAATTTTTTAACCAACTCAGTGGTTAGTTCAACTTCCAGATATTTAATCTTAAACAACAAGATTATTATTTGATTAACTGATAACCAAAACCAGTTTTTCTGCCTAATATCCTGCTCTTCAAAAACACTTCTTGATTTCCAGTGGGAGGCTACCAAAAAATCTTCAACTTTCGTGATGCTTATGCGCCATTAAACCATGTGCAAATATCCGAAGAACAACTGCAGCTGTCATCCTCCAATGGTTGTAGCAAAGATATCTCAATAATAAATGTGCCAAAATTACAAGAGCAGCCAACACTAGCAGCATAAACATGAGCAGTCTCATTTCGTAAAATAACTTATATTGTGTGCATAATGCAACTCCCAGTATGTCCTACCATTAATAGACCATAGGAAAATATAGAAAGGGACAACTTGGTTCTTATATGCAGCTAGAATAGATATTTGATTACAATTACTTGCCCACAACTTTACCCAACCTTGCTGCATCTGCAATAAATCTAATCTTCCCTTTATCGGCACAAGGCCATAAAAGTACATAAAACACATGATTAGTTCAATCAATCGATACTTGGATAAATGGCTAAAAAAATCATCCCAGCAAGAACAACAATTTATATACAGAATGTGTTTAAGTCAAACTGCAACGGAATCAGGATCACTGGACTGCCGTGAGACCGCAAACACAATGGATTGTCTAGAATGAGTTCTCACAATCCTAATTACTGTTCTCTAATCTCGTATGCCCAGGAGCTGGCAAAGTGGAAGTATCCATTTCCCTGATATCCCCTGTAAGCTGAGCAAAAGAGCAGAACATGTTTGATGGTTTCATTGGATCCATCACAAAGAGGGCAAGTTCCTTCCAGATCCCTGGAAACTCACCGCCATTTAGAAGTAAAAGAACACAGAGGAAGGGTCCCATAACGAAATTTCAAATATAATGTCTTAGCTGATAGGGGCTCAACCTCATCAAAAAAGGGTGCCAGTTTAAAATCTACTTTAAATTCAAGAAATACAGAAGCTAGAGAACCTATTCCCGCTTGCCCAATGTAAGTAAGTGTCTTATGCTGCCAGTACGAGCTCTTGATGGCTGCCTTAGTGATATCGCTGAGGTCCAATGATTCGCACAGCCTAGTTGGGTAAAGGATTGTTGGATGTACCAGATAACCCTGGGCGTAGTTCGCGTAGTAGCGCTACGCGTAGCTACGCGAAGTGCACTTCGCACTACGCGAGCTACACGTAGCTACGCGAACTGCGTAGTACACTGTGCAAAATGCTGTTCGCACTGATTGCACAGTGCCGGATGCTTGTCCGCACTGTGCAATCAGTGTAAACCGCATCTTGCACAGTGCAAGCGGTCGTTTTCTGCCGCTCGAGTAGATTTCTACTCGAGCGGCAGCTTTCTCAACGCGGACTGGTAGTTTCTCAACGCGAGTGGTCGCGAGCATACGCGACCACTCGCAATGAGAAACCTGACCTCCCCGCGTTGAGAATCTCGCTGGGAGGTTTATTTTCCACACTCGCGATCGGCAACTTGATGTTGCTGATCGCGAACGAGGAAAAAGTCTCGCCGGGATGTCATTTTGCTTGCTCGCGGTCGCCAACTTGATGTTGAGGACCGCGAGCAAGCAAAAAATGACCGCTACGCTACGCTATGCGTGCTTGCACTGTGCTACGTGCAATTCGCGTAGTGCGAAGTAGCGCAAACTTCGCAAACTACGTGAGCGTAGTACATCGCCCAGGGTTAGTACCAGACCCATATCAGACCAAAGGCGCATTTGTGTTAGTTATGTATTGTTTAGGCGCATTTGTGTTAGTTATGTATTGTTTATTTGAAATATGTTGTGTCATTTGTAATGGTGACTTCAGTTTGAGTCAATTGTAATATTGTGAGTCTTTGTAATTTTGTTGAAGTTTTCATTATATGTGTGTGTGTTTTTTCCTCTTGTTGATGTTTTCTGTGGAGACATGTACCAAAATTATGGCTTTCTCCCTAGTAGTCGGGGGCTCTTTGGTCTGATATGAATTATAAAGAATACTGTATATGTTGAATTGATTGTATGTGACAAATTATATATATATTTATTTGAAAAAAAGGACAAAAAAACATATTTTTATCATTTGATAAAAGAAATTAACTGCTTCTCTGTGGGACATTTTTTATTATTTATTAATGTATGATGCCAGTAATCTGGTAAGGGGTTGATTGTTGTATATTGCATTGTTCTTTCCCTGGTTTCCCCTTACTAATTCGTTTTACAGGGACCCTCTTTTGTATATTGTGCATCATCCCTCATCAGCCAGGCTAGCTTGAATCCAGTGGCGCAGTGAGCACAGGACCCACGTCTGGGCATTCCCTGCGCATTAGGGCGAGAAAGCAAAAGACACACAGATGATGGACGGAATGCAGAGCAAATCAAACATTCACCCCAGTCAAGAGATCTGGGTTAAATCCATCGTTCTTTTGCTCACTATGCCACCGCAGTTTAGACCCAGCCATGTGCAAATCAGTATTTTCCACATTTGTCTTACTACAACGACACACCTCACCAACTGAACACACAGGTTCATCTGTGATGATAATTGACACTGCTAGAAATTGGGTTACTGGTTGACTAGGGTGTAAGCTCTGGTTAAGAAGCAACCACAATCCTAGACAGGGCAAGGCACAAGCAAACCACAAATTAACCTGTGCTCAAACCCCTAGTAGCTTCGCACAGAGCAGTCAGGCTTAACTAAGAAGCTCTGTGTAAAGTATTTTTGCAACACTTCGAAGAGTAAAACAGTGAAAACACCACACAGAATGATCCTACAACAAATTAGAAAAATAGAGCTTAATTTAATGAATAAACAAAACCAAAACAACAAAATCCCATTAGTAGAAACAGAGATATTGAATTTTAAAGATTTTAGAGAAAATAGTGCCAAAAGGTGTAAAGCACCAACTGTGGATATCTGGTTGCACCGGACTGGGACAAAGTAGCAAGTTCAGGCTGACCATGATGGAGCACGGGCTGGCTACAGGGACGCAGTTAAGCCAGCTGAAAAGAGTACCTTAAATCCTGGTTTGCGGAGCATTGCGTGGATCCGAGTCAAAGATACGTAGCACAGTCGAGGTGATGCATTGGTTCCTTAGATGTGGCAATGCTTCTGTGAGAGGTCCTGTTGCTTCGACGTCACAGATTCCGTCGATGGGGCTTGCATTGTGAAGTCCAGAGTCAGGGATGCGTTGTGCAGTTGGGGCGATGCGTCGGTTCCGAGGAGCTGCGAGGCTGCGATGCGAAGTCTGTCGTCGTCGAGGCTGCTGTTGACGAGAGATACGAGGGCCTGAGCCAAAGATGCATCGCACAGCAGCGACTCCGAAGGTGATGCAGTATGCAACAGTGATGTGAGTCTTTTCGATGGGTCCAATCCATACATCAGTAGAGATGCGTCAGTTCTGCTTGTGGGTGCACCCCACAGCAGAAGAGATGCATCAATTCTGCTGGATCCACAGACGCTGGCCAAGCACCTTAAGTCCACTTCCAAGGGTCCAGGACTGGGGTGGCACCACTTGGCAGGGTAGACTTACAGATGGCAGTGTCCAGGTGCAGATGCAAGGTTGTTGGAAGCCGTTTATGTCCCCAAGGCTTCAGATCAAGAGGCCAGACATCTAGCCCTTGGAGTCACTCCGGGTTCTGGGTTCAAGTGAGTGCAGTCCATCAGAGTGGCAGTCCTTCAGCAGCACAGTGTCACAACTCCCTCATGCGCCCTCTGTGTAGTTGGCCTAGCGTGCAGGGTTCATGCTGCGTTACCCCTGTGGCGCCTTATGGTGTGCTATGATAACTTGCCTGAGTTTCCCGAAGACTACTGATTCCATTAACCATGATTCAGTGTAGTGTTATTCCCCAAACTACAAGTCTCCTTAATCCTTGACTCTGGGTAGTATTATTCCTGTGGGACCTTATGGCACCCTATGATTCTATGCCCGAGTTTCTCCTCTCCATCTGATTTCATTACACCCGAGCATGCAAGCATTCCCTGAACATGTGAACCAATGGCTTGCCTTGCTTCTGCTGTTGCTGGGGTCTTGGAGTGTTTTCCCTTGTGCATGTTTAGACAAAACAAAACATTTGTGTCCTGTAAAGTGATTCCATCCATTAGTTTGCACCTGCTCTTCCTGTAAGGTTAAGCCAGTGTACTAACACGTGTTTCCTTCAGGAGTCTTAGAGAACCTTCCAGATTGCCACGTGTGCCACATGCACCACGTGTGGCATGTGCCACACATGATCCTGCTGTATCCATTGGACCCTGAGCCTGTATATAAACCACACTCAAACCCGAGCCCCTTGCTTGGCCTGTGCTCCCAGCGGAACAAGCTTCCTGCCTACCCACTCACCTGAAGAATCGACCAGACTAGGGCAGTGCTTTCCTCAGCTGCAGTTGAAGTTCCTCCGGTGATTCCATTGGCTCCAGCTCCCTCAACGCATCCTTCATATCCACCTCCTGCTCAGCTACTCCAGTTCCTCTGCGACTTTCTGAGTCAAGACCTCGAGACCTTCTTCAAACTTAGGACAAGTTGAAGTACTAGGCTAAATACTTGATATCAGGTTAGTGTGCACTATCCTTGTATTGTAGTAAGCAGGCCGGAGTATCGGCATCCTCAAGACTATGGACTTCTCTTCAAGTTTCCTCTCAGGGACTTCCCTCCAGTTCACCTTGATTGTTTTTGCTATGGACCATTCCTGCAACCTTGGCCTCTGAACTGTGTTTATACCAGGACTAGAGACTTCGCTCTGTGTTTCTCTGATGAACAGTAGTGCCTACAGAATTTTGAGCGTTTGATTAATGTGTGATACTTGTACCAAGATCAATGTGCCTTGTATACCTTGGGAGTGTCATACTCCGATCCGTGTTCCTAGTATACCTTGGGAGCATCATACTCCTACCTGTGTGCCTAGTTTTACCTTGGGAGTGTAATACTTCAATCTGTGTTCCTAGTATACCTTGGGAGTGGCAGTAACTCCAACCCATGTTTCGAGTGTAACCTTGGGAGCGTCAGAAACACCAACCCATGTTTTGAGTGTAACCTTGGGAGTGCCAGAAACTCCAACCCATATTTCGAGTTTTCCTTGGGAGTGTCAGAGGCTCTAACCAGTATTTGGAGCTCATCCTCGAGGGTCTCAGAGTTTCCTATTTGTGAACTTGGTTATTCTACTTATATGTCGTATTGTAGAAGAAGCATGTAAGTGAATGTTACTAAAGTTGATGCAATAACAATGTGTAAGAAGACCTGCTAGTGTACTGATGGTAATTGCTATCTCTTGTTATTTCCAGTGTATTGCGTTATCGCAATTCCAGAGGCTTCGGTTCAGTGCATATCTATCTTGCAGACACAGATCACTGAAGTAACAAATCCTGTTACGCAGTGTTGCCCAGCTGCTGAGCGGATCCAGTACTGCAAGTATCTCTTTTCATATTTTGTCCCAAACCTCCTTTCCCTGGAGGTCGGCTTGTGCTAGAAGGTATTGCTTCCTTTGGCATGTCCTATCTTCGGGAAGGAAAGGAGGTCCAGCATCGACTCCAGTGTCGTCTCTGTGGTTGGTACCAGGTGAGTGCATGACACACAGCAGTCCTTCTTCCTGGCAGAGTAGCCACAGGTCCAGAAGTGTACTGAAGAGTTGGTGTCTAAGGTCCATCTTTATACACAGTTGTGCCTTTGACATGGGGAGAAGCATCTAGAGACATACATTTGAAGTGCACAGATGCCCTGCCTTCCCTGCTCTGGCTCCAGACAAACTACAGGGGGTATGCAGCCCTTTGTGTGAAGGCAGAACAGAAACTAGTCAAGTAAAAGTGGGGCTGTTCCCAGCTCCTTGTACCCATCCTGCCAGTGATGGCCCATCCAGTCACAGATAATCTCCTATTGTCCTATTGTGTGTGGATGTCTAGGAGGAATAAACAAAGCTCACTGCCAACTACACCCAATCATGTGATCAGAGACAGGCTGCAGGCAACAAATGGCCAATACAAGAAAATGCCAACTTTCACGCTTTCAATACACGCTTGAAGCTCGAATTTAAGTTGTGGAGCCAAGAGAAACTTTTTTTGAAGTTTTTGCCTTCAATAAAATAAGGATTGAAGATATTCGATGGAATGGAGCTATGATTTTTGCATCAAATATTTTTTTTTTCTTTTTTTTTCTTTCTTACAATTGGTTTATGTATGATAACATTGTGTATTTTTGCGTATATCATTGCATATGATTAATAATTTCACATTGTGTTACAACACTCACAGCGTGAGTGCATTAGGTAGTGCGCGCTCTGTCTAAGACTTAAGTCCTAGAGTGTTTTTTCTAACTTTCCAAAAGTGGCATTTGCAGAATTGCAATTTAAAATCCGACTTCACCATAAGTGAGAATTTTAAATAGTGATTCCAAAGACATCAAACATTAACTGGTCATCTCTTACCATTTGGAAATTACACATATAAAATGTAATAAGGCAACTCCAATGTTATCCTATGGGAGAGATAGGTCATGCTGTACTGAAAAATGAGTTTTTCACTACCAGGACATGTAAAACTTAAAAGTACATGTCCTACTTTTTAAATACATTGCACCCTGCCCTCGGGGCTGTTGATGGCCAACCCTAGAGGTGACTTATATGTATTAAAAAGGAAGTTTTGAACCTGGCAAAAGGTTTGTTATGTCAGGTCAAAATGGCAGTTTAAACTGCACACACAGGCTCTGCAATGGCAGGCCTGAGACATGTCTAAAGGGTTACCTAAGTGGGGGCCACAATCAGTGCTGTTCACCCACCAGTAGAATTAAATTTACAGGCCCATAGATACAGGTAGTACCACTTTATTAGGGACTTATAAGTAAATTAAATATTCCAAATGGGTAGAAGTCAATGTTACCACGATTTAAGCAGAGAGCACAAGCACTTTAGCACTGTTTAGCAATGGTAAAGTGCATCGAGTACTGAACTAACAAAAACAAATTCAGCAAAAAGGTGGAGGGTAAAGGCAAAAAGTATGGGGATGACCCTGCAGAATGGGCCAAGTATAACAAACAGTTGAATGCTATAAAAATGCCAGAGAGCATAACACAACATATATGGCCTTTTGTGTACCACATGTATGCCTCTCTGCAGCTCTGCGGCTGTATGACGTCTTGGAAGAGTTTATGTTCTACAGTCCTTAAACAAAAGATTGAATTCTGTGCTCCTATCATGTCAGGGACTGCAGGAATCATATCCATATACGGCAACAGCTCTGCACTTTGAGGCACTACTGAGCCTAGATCCATTCCTAAGACCTGCGACTCTACCACCGAGCAAAACAAACACTCAGAGAAAAATAAGGGATAATCAATCAATCAATCACAGGCTTGTAAAGCGCGAATAGTCACCCGTAAGGGTCTGAAGGCGCTGGGGGCAGGGGGGCAGAGCTGCAGGTCGTCGAGGCGCTGTGGTTCAGCTGAAGAGTCAAGTCTTGAGGTCCTTCCTGAATTGAGGCAATGACGGTGATTGCCTGAGGTGGAGATGCAGGGTGTATAATGTATCACCCTTGAACCCTCTTGGCCCTAAAAGAGAAGACATTCTAGGATTGGACTATGTATTGTTTGTATAGTTATTAAATTTACATACAAAGTTAGTCAAAAATGCTGCACAAATTATAAACATTAGAAATGCTTACATTTATAGAAAGAGGACAAGAACAAAAATGGTTAGTCATGAGCAATATATGACAAGAAGTGATTCTTTAGGAGAAGAAAAAAGGATTGTAAACTAGAGACAAAGAGGATAAAGAGAGGCAAATAATTGAAATGCTTAGCAGCTAGAAGGAAAAAGAGAATGAGCACATGACAAGCAAGGGGGACTAACTCTAATTAGAAACACGTTGAAAGAAGAGATGAGAGATCAATAGTTGCAGTGTATAAAGTCTTCAGATATGTTTATGTTGGACCTGTCAGCCTTAGGGTGGCTTCTCCAAAACGTTTTGCTTTGGACCTCCAAGTTTTTGCTCTATCTTTTTGTTGACCTTAGGACTCTGAGCACTTTACCACTGCTAACCAGTGCTAAAGTGCATGTGCTTCTTCCTTAAACATGTTTGTGATTGGTGTATACCTGATTGACATATTTTATTTACTTGTAAGTCCCTTTTAAAGTGGTACAGCAAGTACCCAGGGCCTGTAATTGAAATGCTACTAGTGGGCGTGGAGCATTGATCGTGCCACCCACAGAAGTATCCTTTCAAACCTGTATCAGGCTTGCCATTGCAAGACCTATGCCCACAGATTACTGCCACTTCGACTTGGCATTTAAAACCTACCTTGCCAAGCCTTAAACTTCCCTTTTATTACATATGTGTCACCCCTAAGGTGGGCCTTAGGTAGCCCTAAGGGCAGGGTGCTATGTAAGTAAAAGGTATGACGTGTGCCTTTATGATTTGCATGTCCTGGTAGTGACAAACAGCCAATTTCAGTTTTCACTACTGTTAGGCCTACCCCTCTTATAGGGTAGCATTGAGAATTCCTTAATGATATTTTAAGTTGTAATTTCTGATCAGAGAGAAGTAGCTTTTTGATGTTTCATATGTTTGGAATGGTATTGATACATCCTACTTACTGGTGAGGTTGGATTTAATTTTACTATTTTAGAAATGCCACTTTTAGAAAGTGAACATTTCTCTGCACTTACTGCTCTGTGTGCCTGATAGCCTGTCTCCAATAGACGTCTGGGCTGGGTGGGTGACAGCTACATTTATGTATTCCTTCTAGACAGCCACAACACGGGACACTCAACTGTATCTGCATTCATCTACATACTGATGGGTCATCCTGGGCAGGAGGGAGGAGAGGAGGTACCACTTCACTTGAATAGGTAGTGTCCTATCTCCACACAAAGGGCTGATTTACCCCCCATAGCTAGGCTGACAGACTGGGCTGAAAGGAGACCTGTGCACTTCAGAGAGTTCTTTTGAAGTCACCACCACATAAAGCGCAATTTTGGGTATAAGCACTGGGTCTCTGACCCCATCTAATCAGTCATTCTTTGGACCTGTAACCACACACTGCTGGCTCTACATCTACACATTGCCAGAAGGACTGCTGTACCGCCAGAAGGGAATGCCACTCTGCTAACTGCTCTGCTGTGTTGACCTGCTGCTGTTGAGATGCAGGAGGGACTGCCTCTTTGCTACCTGCATTGTTGTGCTGGACTGCTGCCTGCTACCTCTGTGCTGTGCTGTGCTGAACTGAGAGTGCTCTCAAAGGGCTTGCTGGCTTGCCCCCTGTTCACAAAGTCTAAGGGCCATCAAAGACTTTATCTTTCATCTACATGGCAGCTGATGCCTGCACAGATCAGTGTTTTCCACTGAAGACAAGCACTGGCTCCAGAGTTGCAGAACAAGCTCTGCGTTTCTTGCTTTGCTGCACAAAGGGCTCGCACTTCACCCCAGAGCTATTTTTGACATACGCGCACAATTTCCAGTGTGCCACCTGAAATTGCCATCTCCGACCATGAGGAGATGCGGCAGCGCTGAGGGAAGCCCTCTCAACATGGCCCGGCCGTGTCACCTTGGTAACGGGAGTTCCCACAAGTGTCGACGCATCAGCTTGGCCCGCCCACATCAGCTGGAGTGCAAGTAACCAGAAGGTTGAATCTTGATGGGAGAACTCATTCTCACACCCTTGTTAGATTAACAAAAATTAGAACCATTGTCTTGGTTCAAAGAAACACCTCTTTTCAGCTTCAATTCAAGTTATAGTCCAAGGTGTATGTTTACTTAATATTAATAAAATGACACAATTTTCCTTTTGTTATGGTATAAATATGGGTGGGTAAGACATTTGATTGAACTAAAGAAATGTTCTTGCCAAGATTCTTCATTGAATAGCAAATAATTATTTTTAATAAATTATCATATTTCAAACATTGTTTCTCCTGAATGATACACCTGCACATGGATGGGCAAATTGGAAATGAACACTGAATGCAGTCCTGTCCGTGGGTGGTGCCCTGTGAAGAAACTATGTCCTGGACTAATATCCAACACATTGTTATGAGGTGGTCACTCTGGTGCCCTCACAATAATCACATTGAGCGTACAAGCTCAGAACGACACCGCTCTCCTATATAGATCTCTCCATGAAGAGGTCTTTCACAGCTCACCTTCCGGGCACATACAGTCCACCATCCATTGATCTCAGTAGGTAACGTGGATGGTCAGGCTCAATAATTATTGTTTGGCCACCTAAGGAATGAGTTCTACAATGATTGTTGTTGTTTCGCTATAAGCCAGCACGTCCACAAAATATTTCTGAGTTTTCTCAGTGATGAAAACAAAGCCGACTATGCAGCAGTGATGGCTGCGTTCTCAATCTGCGTTCCTACCAACATCAATGCAGATTATGAGAGATCTGTACTAAGACAGAGCTAGACAAAGCAAGTGATTCAATCAATGTCTTCTGTGAAAGAAACGTGCACCTTGCAAGCACCAGCGATTCAAGGTTGTAAGTAAGTCAAACTGCTTTGACAGATCTGGGGTCATCCTTAATTTATTCATCAAATACTCAGCAGTCTGTTATTCATATAATTTTTCATACATATACAGTGATTGTATGACGAGTTGTCTGTTTGGGTCGCTTTTCTTTATTTTCAGGCATGGGTTTTGAATTATTGAAGTGACTGAAGTTAAAAGTCTCTGGAGGGGCCTTCCCTGACATGTATTGGGTCAGAATTGTACCTGTTAAGAGAAACTGAATTTATAGTATGAATAAACCAATATGATTTTGATTAAAACATTTGATTGAAGAACCGGGACTATTTCAAGTAGGGTTATTAGCCACACATGTGTAGGACTCCACATCTCACTACTTGATCTGTGCCTTACATGATCCATGTTTGGATCCATGAATGAAGAGATCAAGTCCTGGTGGCACATAAAGGACCTGATTCACAAAGGGCCTCCACAGTCGTGGTGGGGGCCTTGCAGTCCTAGGGGAGTCTCCGCACTTGGGGCTGAATCTCCGCAGTGAGAATTCTCATTGCAAAGATTTCGTTCCAAAGTGCGGAGACTCCCCCAGGACTATGGGGTCTCCACCATAAGTGTGAAGGCCCTTTGTGAATCAGGCCCAAAGTATGAAGAATCTAAGTTAAACAAAGAATGGAGCAAATAAGAGTGTGGAACTCCTTGTCTTTCACTCTTTTTCAAATACTAAAATGCCCCAGTCCCAGGCTTTGAGTGTACTGCCACCTCGTGACAATTTCCACATATCTATATGTACATATATCTGTGAATGCGGAGTTATAAAGCAGACAACTAGCTACAAAGCAACTGAGCACTGTACACAGATGGGTGTACTATGAAGGGGATTTTGGGGAACATGGAGGAAATGGAGTACCTGGATGAGGGCAGGTAGTTGAGGTACACAGGAAGTGAAATTACTTAGGAATTTTTTTCAAAGAGGATTGGGCTTGCTTTGGGTTCCAGACCTGGCTGGAAACAATGATGCGATTCTTGTGTTTGGACACAAGATTGTCATGTTTACAAAGTGATTTTGATTCCATGTACCAATAACGGTATAGTTATATCAAACCAATCTGATGTTCCGCAAGTATAACAAACATCTAAGTGGGCTAAGCCACTGTGAAATTATTTTGTTAGCTACTTGCTTCATTCAGATTTTTTCACCATATGGTGGGTCATCGGTTTTTGTCCCACTTAACTGGTGCTGTTTCTTCACTACAGCGTGCCTCAGTTCCCTTTGCCCTTTACTTGATGTGAAGTGTTTACCTTTGCAATCAGTCACTGTTTAGAAATCTCACAGGGAAATCAAATTAATAACATGTGTGTAGGAAAATATGTACAACAAGTGAGTAAACTAATCTACAGAAATCATGTCTAATAAAAATAACCGTGAGTCGAACTTCCTGCGCCGTCACATTCGGCTAGTCTTTCAGTGGAAAGGGTTTAGTATTGTTGTGCTGTCCTAGCAGGTTTTCCTAAATGAAGTTTCCCTCATGAAGAGCTGCATAGTCCTCCATTTTGTTTCTCTGGAGGAATCCACTAATGCTAATTTCAGAGTGTAACATACTTTGAAAGCTAATTATTTGGAAACAGGGTTCCAAGTGGTCCATGGACAATGTAATATAGCCTTAGAGCCCGTTGCTGAGGGCTATAGCAGGTGTTAAAGGCCCTGAACCAGAGCTATAGGTCCGAGCTGCAGGGAAGGGCCTATAACAAGGGAGAGGGCCTTTAACAACTGGTATAGACCGAGGCAGAAGGGCTATAAGGCTATAAGAATATTCCACCCACTAATCTGAAAAGGGAGAAACATGAAGATAAACATTGGAATGTTGGAGCTCCGGGCTTAAACCATCCGTTATAGGCCCAGAACTACTCCATTGTCTTCAATGGAGTGCTCAACGTTCCAATGTTCTAATATAGCCTTATAGCCCGCCATAGCGGGCTATACCGGCTATTAAAGGCCCGCTCCCGCGTTAAAGGCCCGAGCCGAAGGCGAGGGACTTTAACAAGGGACCGGGACTTTAATAGCCGGTATAGCCCTGCTACGAAGGGCTATAGAGGCTATTAGAACATTCTGCCACTAGAGGGCAGAATGTTCTAACAAATAAAACAAAGGTCTCTCGGAGCTCGAGGGGATTTAAATCCCCTCGAGCTCCGAGAGGCCTTTGTAAAACATTGGAATGTTGCTCTGCGGGCCTTTACCGGCCCGTAGAAGCATGGAGCACTCCATTGTCTACAATGGAGCTCCCAACATTCCAATGTTCTAATGTGTGTTAATGGCCATTCGTTTCCTATTAGGTATAAATATTATTTTCTTCTATCTTAATCGACACATATTAGCAGAAGGTGGAGAAAGAGTGTTTTGTGTCCTGTAAATGTGGATGCATGTGGCGTGATTTTAAAAAACGACTGATCTCTACAAGAAGAGACTAAGGTTTGAATAAGCATGAACACTAATGACTTTTTCAACCTCAAATGTAATACTTCCACAGAGAGACTGAACATCAAGAGCCTTAATTCGAGTTGGCCTGAATTAAGAGGATTATTGATGTTGGTCGGTATATCTCACCCCTCCCACATACTATTTTGGGCATTCTGAGTTTTAGTCCCCAGAATGAGGGGTTAGCATGTTAGATTGAGACACCACAATTGAGCCACCATTATAGCATTTTAAAGAGTCCATCCTGGAAGAACAGAAACCCAACCCCTGGATGAGTTATTAATCCACCAGAAGACCATATCACATTGGCACTGATGCAATGGTAGTCCAACCCCAGGATTTCACCCAACCTTAGTAATCTTTGAGAGGTGCAACATAGTTAAGCTGTTGTCTGGGTTCATACGGGTTATGCAGAAGTGGAGATGGTGCACTTGTTACAACTCAGACGCATCACAGAGAGAATTCCAAACAATCCACCCAGAAGTAGGGTAAGGGCAGCCAAGAATACTCCAGAGACCACGTTAGCTATGTGCCCACCAGAGCGGGGGGGCATAGGTTGGATGTCAGTCAGAGAACTCGATGGACAAAGGATAGAAGGAGTCAGGAATTGAAGATATTTAGATAAGATAAGCGAACAATGAGGGGCATATAGGCAGGCTTTCTGCCCGTTCTAGGCCCTAACAGGCCCAAAGAGAGAAAATGTCCTGAACTTTCCCCCATTCACCACCACATTAGGCAGTGGAAGAGGAGATCCCAGGTGGGGGTCGGCGGGAGGGAACACATGATCACAAGGCTAAGCACTGGCTGGCTACAATTGGCGAGCCATAACACACCCAACACCTCTAGGGGAAAAACAGGGAATGCAAACAAGACAAACACAAATTAAATAAAAACACAACCAGACTGCACCAATGTGGCACGTGGTACTTGAAAGCATATAGAAATACACTGCCCAATCTGACAGCATGGACTCCATCAGAGTATTTCAGTAAGCCCTGGAGCATGCAGAAAGGCTTGAAAGCAAGAATCTCAGTTTTGCAGGCTTTGTACTAGTTTAGCTCGGCCTCCAACCCGAGGCTACAACGGGGGGAGGAGGACAAAGGTAGAAGTGGGGGGTGAGGGTCAGAGGAGAATCAGGCCCAGCTGTGGCTTCCTCCTTCCTCAGCTGGCACGCGAGAATGGCCGGCTCGAGGCGGAAGAACAGGGTAAGAAATGTCCCATGAGAGGGAAGGTGGGAGCGAAACGTATACAACATATGGTATCAGATTATAACTAACACTAACGAAGGACAGGTTCAACTCTTCTAATTTTGAGAACAAAAACTGCTGTCTTGATCATACAACAAAATTACTAGCACAAAGTACTCCAAAAACACTTCCTAAGACGAAATGCTGTTCACTTTAAAAGTACACAATAAGAAACGGGTGCAGGAATGTGGTATTCATGAACATATACCTCAAGAAAGGTAAACTACGGAAAGGATCTGTAAAATAAAGAATCCTAAATTAGCATAAACAGATGGAAGTGGGTAATCGGCAGATTGCAATTTGTCACTAATCGTTTTCATTTACACATTCTGTGATTAATACTACATTTCATGATGTTTTTTAGTTGTATTTCGGTGTGTTTGTTTCTTAAATGTATGTGTTCATGTTTTTCATAATTTCTGTAATTCTAAATAATTTACTTACAATTGCACTGTTTGCTGTAAAAATCATCAAATTGTGTTTGTCAATTCAAATGTTATTAATGCTTTTGAGCTGTCCATGTCTGTCTTTTTATTGGAGCATTGTGAATGGTAGCCGAAGGGTTGATCTGGGGTTCAACTGGACCTAATATTGGAAAAACAAGGCATCTTCCCTGCGGTACCAACTCAAGGCTATTGGTTAATTATTTTTCTCAATCAGTGTGTGATGCTGGAGGTAGTAAGACTATACCCTACTGGCAGTGATATCAAGACCTTCACCATTAACAGCTTTCTGGGAGACAATTTGGCATAAGCATTTGTGGACCAGGTAGGATCACACTCACTCGTATTCAGTGGAATCCAGTTTAGCTGAATTCCCACTTGGACCGGTAGGAATCAGGCTGGCCTTAGGGCTCTGGAGTCTTCTCATTGCTAAAATCAAGTGGAATATGTGACCGGAAAAGGGCCCTGAATTTAGAAACCACTTCCGGAAAACAGGAAGGTAAATCAGATTTCAATGGTGTATTTATTCCAGATGCTAAAGATGCAATGGTCCAGTAAAGGTGTGGTAATCACACATGGTATCTTTAGTACTAGGTCTGGTATTAATGTCTCCTTTTACCAGGGCCAGGTGTAATGAGGACCTTTTCGCCTTTCATAAACCAAGAGGAAAATCACACTTTATTTATACTAATGAGTTTAAAACTTCTTATAATATTTCAAAGAGACGCCATTATTAATGGTAACCTTGTTTCTATTTGCTGGCCGGTCTTGGGAGCTCCCATCATGCTCCGCGACTGAAGGCGAGGCGGGCTGGGCGGCTGACAGCGTTTCGCTCCTAGAGCCGTGGAGAGGGGAGAGCTGCTGTTAGACTTCTTCCGCGGAGGTGCTGGGTGCAGCTTTCGCGGCTTCAGAAGGCAGCTACCAGCTGGCGTTTTTATCCCTAGTGGCAGACACAGACGCAGCTTTTTGGAGGCGGCTGCCGACGTTTTTGTTCCAGCGGTCAGCGTGGACGAGCTTGAAAGTAGAGAGCAGCTTGGGACTTCTGCGGCAGAAGCGCTAGGTCCAGCGCGGTTTCAGAAGGTGGCTGGCAGCTATTCATTCCTGGTGGCAGACACAGAGGCGACTTAGGATTCCTGCCGCAAAGGTGCCGTCTCAAGAAGCAGCTGATTTGACCATTACAGTCATAACGGCTGGAGCTGGAAGTGGAGGCTGACTCCATGCAGGGGTCAGCTGGGGCCATCGGCGGTGGGTCACTGCGTGGTTTGTTTACTCACCGCAGCATCGCATCACCTGGAGCATCAGGCAGCTCCCTCACCACGGATCAGGAGACTCTGGAAGCTTGACGGGTGTGTGAGTCCACCGCTTACCTTCCATCAGGTTAGAGCCTTGGCTTTTTCTTTTATTGATTGTGCCATGGTGTTCTAGTCTCCTGGACTGTTGTTGCTTTTGAAGAGGGTACTGTACTGGGTAGTGACCAGGGGAGTGGGCGTGGAAGCGGCCTAGCTAGGTTTAGGTGCGGCTTGCAACCCTCCTTTTAGGTCGTCCTCTCCCAGCACGCTGAAAAAGACATGAAAAGAATTTCTCGCGACAGTATTGCTAAAACTCGGCTAGGAGCTAATTCCACACGGGCTACAAAAAATTGCAATCGGATCCCCTCCACAAAAGAAATGGAATTCAGGTTATTCAGTGGGGAGCTCAAGAATGACTCCCCTAATGGGGATCTGCCCCTTAAAAAACCAGGTGGGCAACAGGAGGCCCGCAAGTCGGCTACTCGTTGGAGCTCAGTATCAGCGAAGGCACTCATAATTCTATGGGGAACCCTTTATATGCAGCAGGCCAGGCCTCTCCCCTCGAACTGGAAGCCAGTCTGTCAGCATCAAGTGTAACACCCACAGCAAAATTGCTCCCAGGAGATATGCAGCAGGGCACCTACTCATTATTTTCAGGTCTCAACACAAAGACTCAGGAAAAATCGGCCAGTTTAATTACACCTAAGCCAATTTCAAGTCTCGACAATAAGGATGGGTGTTCTTCTGGCGAGGTTACAACAAGCCTGTTCCCCGAAGCCTCTCTGTTAACCACTGCTGCCGAGGCCCCGAATGAAACTCTACCCATGACTGTTCCCCCATGTCTTTCGGCTCCACAACCCAGGATTCCAGAGACCACAGTGGGGGTAGAGGATACCTCGCACACTCTACTACAACACATTTTGGCGGAACTCAAAAGTATGAAACTGTCCTAGGAAGAAGCACAAAAGAAAACCGAATCTCAGCTGGGTTCTATTCAATCTTATATTCAGCAACTTTCATCACGTATCACGGACGCAGAACAACGCGTATTAGACCTCGAAGACAAGATGCCTCTGCAAATTGACCAAATCTCAAAATTACAATCTGAGCTCATCAATCTGCAAATTGAGGTGAATGACGCAGAAAATCGTTCACGAAGATGCAATCTTCACATAATAGGGGTTCCAGAAGGCAGCGAAAACGGGCGATCAATAGTAGAAGGCGTATCCGACCTCATATCTAAGCATATATGCCCTGAAACTGCAACACAGAAGACCGACCTAACTATTACTTGGGCTCATCGCGTCCCGGCAGTCCAGTACCCTAATGCCAAATACCCAAGAACTATTATTGCAAACTTTGGTGATTTTAGAATTAAGGATAAGATCTTGGCACGTGCCATCCAGGATAAAATATACCAGACTTCCGATAATTTTTCATTTAAAGTTTTTTCAGACATGTCTGCTTCTTCGGCACGGCGGAGAAAGGAGTTTAGATCAATTCTTTTCAGCAGCTAGGGGCTCCGGTGGGCATTATCCAGCAATCCAAACTGAAAGTTTTACATAAAGGGCATGCTTTGATCTTCCACTCTGTTGAAACAGCGCAGGAGTTTTTACAGTCCCTGTAGCATCCAGGGGGTGGAAATAGGGGCTAACTATGCGCCTAAATTAAAACTCTGGGTTAAGAATGATGTGGGATATATGTGTATAGTTTCTCTCTTTTTTCTCCTTTGTCTCTCTTTCTCTCATTGGCAGCATCAGTTGCCCGCTCACTGCCTTGGGTGCCATGTCACAGCACCCCAACGCAGGGAGAAGGGGGGGTTGGGAAGGGCACCGACGGCGGTGGGAGAGAGGGTGGTAGGGTCACTCGGGGTAGAGAGGGGATTACCCAGGGAGCCCCAGACGGGGAGGCTCCGACATCAAGGGGGTCCATGGGGGGGGGTAAGGGTTCGCGGAGGGTAGGCGGGAGTAAGGGGGGATGGGTTCACGGGGCTGTGGGGGTGGGAAAATAAAATGTAGCGGAACTTTGGTAGTAATGCAAGAGATCGAAATAATTTATTTAATCTTTATTTTGTATTTAAATGTCCGCTAGATCACTAAAGATTATTTCCTGTAATGTAAATGGTTTCAATAATAGACTGAAGCAGCGTTGCATGCTGGCTTGGTTTAAGACTCTACAAGCAGATATAATTTTCCTCCAGGAGACTCACTACAAGGAAGGGTCATTGAGGGACAAAACTCCCGCTTTTGTTCAACACGAATTTTACGCTTCCGTGAATGACGCTATTAGGGGTGTAGCTATACTAGTGAGTAAAAAAGTGCAGGGTGATATTATATTGGTCCAAAGGGACAATAGCGCTAGGTGGCTCTGAGTGCAAATGAGGATCTTTAATCGATTATTTAATTTTGTAAGTTTGTATGGCCCTATTGAGGACTCACCTGAGACGTTACAGTCTTTATATGATTATGCTATGGCCCAAACAGGGTCTATGGTGATCAGGGGTTTTAATTTGTTAATTGATCCAGCTATTGATTCCTCACGACGTCAAAAAATGCAGACAAAACCAAAATCGATCAGGGTCTGTCAAGATTTAATACGGGACTTTAGGTCAGTGGATTGCTGGAGAGACGAATTTCCTTACGAGAAGAAGTTTACATGTCATTCAAAGAGATATCATTCTTCATCGGAAATCGATTTTTTTCTTATTTCCCATGCACTTTTAAATACCAAATCCGAGATTATCGAGAATCCCTTCTCTGACCATGCGCTAATTTCTGTGCAATTTCAAATTCAAACTCAAGCGCAAATCGAGCTTAGAGGGTCATTTGATAAGTCTCTCTTAGTCGATAAGCAATGGGTGGCCTATATGCGCTTAGCATTAGAAGAATTTTTGAAAAGCAATGTGGACACAGCTTCCCTATTTGCAGTATGGGGGGCTCTTAAGGCATTTTTTCAAGGGGAAGTAATAACTTATAAATCGTATAAGAGGAAAAAAGATTATTAAGAAAGGTCTCAATTAGAAAAACAACTCTCGATAACCATGGCTGACTACTTAGCAGTACCCTCTTTGGAAAGTAAAAATAAGCTCCATCAAGCAATGTATAATTTACAAGACTTTTATACCTCTAAGGAGATTCTAGCACATGATGCAGTACTGCAAAAAAGGTATGAAGAAAATGATCAGATTGGCAGATATCTTGCTTGGTCAGTAAAACGCAGGGCTAATAAGAATAGTATTAAAAAATAAAAGAACCAGTTACTGGGAGATTTACATCTCATCCTCAGGAAATTCCAGCTATTTTCCTCAAATATTATAGGGAGCACTATTCTGACCCCCACAATACCTCGACAGAGGAAGCTGCTAGTTGGCTTAACGGGATTAACTGTCCTTCACTTTCTCCAGAGCAAAGAGATCTTTTGCTTAAGGATATCACATTAGAGGAAGTTAATCGCGCAGTAATTCTATCACCATCGGCAAAAGCAAGCGTGCTTGATGGGATCCCAATTGAGGTTTATACGTTTTTTTACCTCAGTTTAGCAGATTATTATTTAATGGAATTCTTAAAGGTGAAGCAGTGCCCGCTTCTTTCACTCAAGCTGTAGTAGTCAGCTTTGTTAAAAAAGGAAAATCAGAGGAGGAGGTCAATTCTTATCGTCCGATAAGTTTACTCAACAATGACTATAAGATTTTTTCGAAGATCCTTGCTAGTCGATTAGCTCAGGCGACTCTATCCCTTATACATAGGGACCAGAATGGGTTCGTCCCTGGCAGACTTCTAGCCACTAATACTCACTACTTATGTCAATCGGTCGACTATTTTAATACTAATTAAATAAAAGCAGTAGTCTTAATGTTAGATGCTGAAAAAGCGTTTGACAGAGTTCAGTGGAATGTATTATTTGCTATTCTGAATAAATTCGCGGTTCCAGCCGAATTGTCAAGTAGTGAGAAATTTATACTCGGGTGCCCAGGCGCCCATCATTACAAATGGGAATAAGGCCGGCAACATCTCTATTAGTTGGGGGATGCGCCAGGGCTGCCCCCTCTCTCCAACGCTTTTCTCTTTTATTTCTTAAACCACTAGCCTGTGCAATAAGGCAGGATTATACTATCTTACTCCCGGTTGCTGGTTCTGCTAAACTTAAGCTGTTCGCAGATGGTATGGCTTTGTACTTAGCAGCAGAGGAAGACAACATCTTACGCACCCTTATTAAAATAAGCGAATTTACGGCTATTGGGGGATATAAAATAAACCATGCAAAGTCAGAGGCCCTGCATTTTAATTGCTCCTTTGATATATTACCTCCTTCAATGTGAGGACATCAATATTCAATGACTCAGCCTATAAGGTACTTAGGGATATTTGTCACCTGTAACCTGGAAGAATTGTTCTTGCTTAATTTTATCCCTACACTTAATAAGATGCGCAAACTGCTTGTACAATGGAAGGACCTCCCTTTAACAATCATGAGACGAGTGGCGCTTATTAAGATGAATATACTACCTCTTTTTTCATTTCTATTTTCTAATTTGATGGTCAAGGTCCCTCAGTCCTTTTTTGACCAGATTAACTCTGAAATAAGGTGCTTCATATGGCAGGGAAAAAACCTAGACTGAAACTAGAAATATTACAACTAGATGTGGAAGATGGAGGCCTCGCGTTACCTAATTTTCGATTATACTATCAAGCCTCACTTATCAACTGGCTGAATTACAATGATGCAGAAGAAATGTCTTCCGCTAACTTTTTCTTGACTCTAATGCTGGAGGAAACCGAGATTGCCCTAGCTTCCTTTTTGCGAATTCCCAATCTCCCGAACAAATTGCGGTATAAAATTCCTAGGATTATATCCTCTCAGTTCCAAAAGATCTGGGAGGCCTTCGGAATCCCTTGGCTATACCCTCAACTGAGATTAGTATATTGCCTCCCACTGGGACTGCGCATGTCTGTTCGGACCTGTGAACTGTGGGCAAAATTCAGGTTTCTTAAGCTTCAAGATTTTTTTAATAACGAGAGCTTGCTAGCCTGGCAGGAAATTAGAGAGCGCAATAGTAGTATAAAGATGTCCCTTTTGTTCAGTTATTTTCAGAGAATTTTTTTTTGTTCAGGGTTAATAAATTCAGACAGCTGTGAAGGCTCTCTTTTGAGCAAAGCTCATTTTATACTTAGAATCAGGGGAACTGGGAACTGGTATAAATTGCTTAAGTCTACTCAAATTGAACAAATGGTGTCGAGCCACCTAGAAAGAGTTTTTGAGTCAACTGGTTGCCGCCTCAATTTCCAACAATGGCAAGGCTTTAACAAAATGTGTTGTGAGTCGGTAAGAGCGGCTAATTTAAGGAGGATGGCATTTTTTGGCAAATGGATGATTTATTATACTACAGCCAAACTCCATAAAATGTATCCAGCAGTTGATCCTCAATGCTTTAGGTGTCAACAGGGAATAGGAGATTGGCTACATGTGATATTTACATGCATCCATGTAATGAAGTTTTGGAAAAATATTTTCTCAGAAATTGACAGAAGGCTGGCAGTCAATCTTCCTCCCGAGGTCTCTGCAGTCCTTTTAGGCAGAGTAGAAGCTCGTGATGAACTCACTTTGGCTCAACGCCAATTTATTTTTATTCCTACTTTGGTAGCAAGATCATTAATTCTTGCCAACTGGAAATCAGTAACAATACCAACAATTTCCCAATGGCTAATTAAAATGCAAAGAATTTTTAAACGGGAAACTACATACACAAGAAGGGTGGGCTCTGTAATCAAATTGAATAGAATATGGAAGGAATGGAAATAATCGATTTTAGTGGGTGATCATGACATTTGACAAGGTATATTTAGATGAAATGAATGTCAATATTTTAATATTTATCAGCAATTCTGTAAGGATTTATCATATTTATGTATTAGCTAATGGTATGACTTTCGATTTCTATATGCACTTTATGTCAATATTTGAAAAGAAAATGGAAATGTGAAATGTTTTATATGCTACATTAAAAAAATTTAAATGAAAAAAAAACAAAATAATGGTAACCTAACCAGACTTGTATTTCACATTCATATTTACTGTAAAGCAGTGTTTCAAGACTATCGAGGTGATTCTACTGATCACAATACACCAGGTTATTTGATGGTCCCATAATGTAAGACGTATAAATCCAGAAAGTTGGGAAGATGATGTACCAGTCCCGGAAAGCAACTCTATGATCAAAAACATCTTCTTTGCAAATGTCAGACCCCTTTCAAAGGGCCACTGGCAAGCAGGAGCAATTGGGCTAAGTACACCTTCAGTACTTGACTCTCAGTGGTAGCGTGGGTCGAGCAGTCCAAGGATTCTCAGGGTGGGGAAGGTAGATGTAGGGGGTGAACAAAGGCTCACAACTCAAAATACTTTCAATAGCAGCAATAAATGACTGTCCAGTGACATTCTTGCTTTTATGAACAAAGGAGTATTTACACACAAACACAAAGTAAAATACACAAATGATACACACAGTCCTCCTGAGGTCAGAACTCTACTGTTAGATATGCAGGTCCCTGAGTCGCACTTCTCTCTCTCTGATGGTAATGGTTATTCCCTAGTCACAATAGGTAACATTCAGGTTAGGCCCCAACTAGAGACATGAGTCTTCGGAGTCCCACGCCGACTCTTTTAAAGTCAAGAATGTTCTCATGCCCAGGCGCTACGAGGCAGAACAAGCTCCACTGGGCCCTTTGACCCTGTGATCAGTCTTACCTGCTCCCGTCTGGGTTACTCTGCTGGAGTCCCCGGAAGCTCTCCACTCTCAGATGTCACAGAGGTCTGCAGCGACTGTCAGTGGTGACTAACATTCTCTGCTTTGCAGAGGCATCGGCTAGTCATCCACAGTGCTTCCTCTGATGACACAGTAAGTTCCTCTGATCCTTCTCACTGATAGGGGGGTGTTCGCATGGCTTCCGATGCTTCTATCGGGCCTCGGGAATTCACAGGACACCACAGCGCCCTTTCCTCTCTGCATCTGCAAAACGACTCATTCTCTTCACAGCGCCCCCCTCTGGCATGTGGGGTTGCCGGCTTTGCTCCGCACATGGATGACGGCCCAATAGGCATGGCAATAATGCACTCTTCACAGTGTCCCCCTCTGGCATATGGGGTTGCAGACTCTCCTCCACATACGGGCTACAGCCCAATTGACATTACAGTAATGCAATCTTCATGACGGCCCTCTCTGGCATACGGGGTCACTGACTTTACTCTGCACACGGGCAACAACCTGATTGGCATAGCAGTAACACACTCTTCACGGCGGCCCCCTCTGGCATACCTGGTTGACAACTTTACTCCACACAGAGGCTATGGCCTGACCTACACAATAACAGTAACACAATCTGCGTTAAGTCAGCGACCCCTCTAGCATACAGGGCTTCTGACTTTACGCTGCACACGTGTAATGGCCTGATTGGTGCAGCAATGGATAACTTCACGGTGGCCCCCTCCAACATCCGGGGTCACCAACTTTAATCTGCATATGGATGACAGCCAGATAGGTGCAGAAGCCGCTGCCGCAAACTTGTGATGGGGACCCACTCGCCAGATGCCCCACTAGACCTTGCTCCCTCCAAGCAATGCACAATGGTCTTGGTTAGCAGGCAGGTGCTGGTGCTCCAGGCTACAGGGCAGGTGGTTTGGATTACTCTGGGTGATATCCCCTCATCCTGCGGGGAGACTGGCACACTTTAGTGCCAAGTGCTGGTCACAGATAGAAGTCTTGCAGAGCTTTTCCTCCTCGACACACAGCCCGACTGGCTGCTTGGCAGGTGACAGTTTTGGGGGAATTGAGCTTAACTTCTTATAGTCCATTTCTAGACAAATAATGTTATTTAGTGTCTGAGTCTTTAAAGTTTGTGTTGGGGTGTGCTACCGTTTGAAGTGCCCACCTCTCTGCTCTGCCCTTCCTCCAGAAAGCAGTCTGTCACAGCAGGAGCAACTTCAAATCTGAAAGTCCCACAACACAAGCCATGTGAGTGACTAGAGGTTCACACCACAATGTCAGCCACAGTGATATGTGCATCAAAGGGTTATCCAAAGGCCCCAGCCCTACTCTTTCTGATTCTTTTATCAGCCCTATTTTCTCTCTAAGATGTGCCCAGTCCCCTTACAAGTGATCTCTTTGAATCGAAGAGCACCCTGGGAAGTGTACTGAAAAGCCTGGGTCTTCCTTCCTCCAGTATGTGTCCCACCCAGCTCCCAGGAATACAGTAATCCAGAATTCTGTCTGGGGGGAATCCTTTGCCTCCTCATGCTTCTCCAGTCAGCCCTGAGTCTCCCAAAAAGGAACCAAGAATCTTCCACATATTGAACAATTCACAGGCACACATACACGCAGCATACACATGCAACTGAACTGCATGTGCCCTGCACAGCAATACATACTAACTTAATGTAGGCTAAGGGTCAGTTGAGCACACAGCAGCGAAACCTTATATGAGTGGGCTTGTAGGACTTACTCCAGTGACACAGGTAAAAAGGCCGGATCACTCCTACTGATCACTACACAGTATGAGGTCACAAGTGTGCATTCACCATCATGACTGTAGCGCTTTGGGCGCCCCCCCCCACCAGTCCTACAAGTTTGCAATCTGTGAGACAGGCCTATGTCATAAAGCATATGCATGATCTGTTTTCGTCCATGACAACAAAAATCAGAACCAGGGATCCTGATATCGTTGCAGCTGCGGCACTCAGGGCATCACCATACGAGAGACTTTTCCATCCCAACAACAACAAGCATTGGCATAGCCAAAAGGTCTCGCTTTTGGGACCTTATAAGTATTTAGTTTTGCAGCACAATATCCTTGGTGCAACAACATCAGCTGTTGCATGGCTAAACCTTGTACCTTATAAGTGTTTAGCCATGCAACAGTTGATGTTGTTGCACCAAGGATATTGTGCTGCATAACTAAATACTTATAAGGTCCCAAAAGCGAGACCTATTGGCTATGCCAATGCTTGTTTCAAAATGTTCAGAACACCCTGATCTCTCCTTTAGAGTGTCAGCCTTGCTCTCTTGCTCAGATTCCAGGTACATATGTACGCCTAACCTCTTTCAAAGTTCACCAACCACCAGAGGACCCCTGACTATGTTTTTTTCACTTTCCTGGGTTGACTGACAAATTGAATTGATGCAGATTGTCTGCTGTCAGTGGGTAACATTAATAACTCACACAGAACCTTATTAATAAAAAGAAGAGTTACACGCAGAAACGGCAGCTAGTCTCTGCGTAAATCATCAGTTTCTTCAAAACGGCTCCGGTTGCCTTCGCCAGCCTAAGTTAATCACCTGTAGCTGAAAGCAAGCCCCAGATGGGAAGTAGGAAGTGCTCTGCGCGAGCTTCCTGTACGGACTCCGAGCTGATCCTTCTCGCTACCGCACCTGAGCTGTGACGTGCCTCCGGGGAGGGAGGGACCGGCAACATGCTCAGGCAGCAGCAGCAGAGGCGGGAGATGTTCTGTCTGAAAGTGCCAGGGTGACTGGGAGCGGAGTCTTACACAGCAGCCCGAAGCAGCCCGGGAGCCGACGAGAAGGAGTAGAGAAGCGAAAAACACACCATGCCTCCGCCCCACCCAGTCTGGGCTCCCCGCCGTGGGTTGGTGAAATTCTGAGTCCACCAGGGGGGCTGCTGTAGAGCTCTTAACTGGAAGGGAAGGACGTGGCTGATATTTTTAAGGTAAGCTGAAGGGGGGCTGTGGTTTCCCTTCTATTTGTTTACTTTGTGCGAGATTAATATGTTGAAACGGCATCCCCGGTGCTGACGTCCAACAAAATAAAAAAAGCATTTGAAGGCACGAGCGGGGAGGAGGGGGGGCGACGCGAGTGGTGCGCGCGCGCCACAGCGAGCGATCTGTTTACAATTATCGCGCCCGCGTCTGGGCACAATAATTGGAAACAGATGTCTGCCCTGCGCGTAACCGCAGGGAAAAGGCCATGACGCACGAGCGTCTGGTCAGCTTTCGAAACCCCCTAACTAAAAGTCTCGCACAGCAGCGATTGCGCACTACTTGAGGCTCGACCTAAAAAGGTTTGGCAATATTTAACTTCATAAAAACGCAGTTATTTTTTTCTCGTTTTGGTGAGAGTAAAACTAACAAACGTGCTTCTAAATAGACTGTCATTTTAGGTCTGGGTAGTTTTGCACAAGTAACAGGGCAGTAATACATATGAAATGGAAATACACTGTTTGCTGGAAGGTATCACCCCCTTCCCCCGAAATAGCAGGTTACCTAATCTATCTGGCAACAGCTAAAAGGGAACAAAGGAAGCAGCTTCTAGTAGGTCGACTGCGGCCTTTCCCCCCCATTTCCCATCGACACTGGTTATTTTCCACCCTATGTTCATGCGTGCACGAGCTATAGATTAAAATGCCTTCAGAGGGCAATCCAAAACATAGCTATATATAGCTCGATTCTCTCTGCTCAGCAGAGATGGCATGTCACAATTTTCCGATTCTTGAAATCATAATGACAGAACCGAACCCTATTTTGTAAAGAACACACGTCAAAAGCAATCGACAGGAGCATGTAGATCTATGTTTAATTGGAAAATCAATCCATTTCACCCCTTTCCCATTCTATCAATCAAACAATCCCGAAGGGTGTCACTGTTTACGTTTTTGAAACAGGGGGAGAACAGACGTGTCGTATTTTCCTTGCTGCAAAGCAAACCATAAAGCACAGGAATATAGCATACATTCATCTCTTGATTTTCAAGTCGCTCCCTTCTTAGTTGAGTGTCACGACATAAAATGTAATTGTTTACATTAGAAACTAGAGGATTTATTTCAAGACACAGACCAGTTGCGTACATAACAGTATTTATCTTTCAACGTTAAATGCCCCCCCAATACATGCAAGGTCTTTAAATAATGTAAATAACCACTTGGACAGGGAGCGTTAGACGCAGAGACCTTTCAAAATTACGCCGTTGGGGGAGGGGCACAGCTGAAAGTGCCCTCTCACCTAAATTGGTATTGTGTATTTACACTGGGTCTATGACGATAAAAAAGATAATCTTCTCGATTTTCAGGGTGAATCAGAACAGACAAAACATGCAAAGCTCAAGTTGAACACAAGAAAGGCTGACAATACACAAAGGGCCCCTTTTCGTTACAGGAGTCAGAAGGAACATTCTTCCTTTCTAGGATACTACTTGTCCAGTGATTGGAACAGAGAGGGATGTCCACGACACAAATACCGACACACTTGTGGGCAACATAAGACACTGAAATATATGGCACCAGCTATTTACTTCTCATAAACATAATTAGCATGGCGTCATCAGAATTCGACGGTATGGGTCCCAAAACAATAACGTTACTGTGAAAGGAGTGGTGGGAGCGAGGGGGGGGGGAGCAATCAATCGACATTTATGCCATCACTGAGTGCCGACAGCAGAGACTGACAGCTATGAAGGTCTAAAATTTCCCAGTGCAAAAAAAAATGAGGGTACCCTAACAAAAGTCAAAGACAACATATTCAGCTGAAGCCTCTACACCATATACCGTCAAATATATGTAAGAAGTATCAGGGATTCAATATTCGCACATTTAAAAAGAAAAAGAACCACTCCATTAAGGGATAGTTCTAATGGTTCACAGGGGGTACTGGTGAGCCAGTACTAGTAAGTTTGGAGTGTATGCATGTGGAAGAGGCTAAAAGACCCATCATTATCACTTCGTGTTTCGTTGACAAGAACAACATAGAGAAACCCGGCCCCAATGGAACAGCTGAGCTGCTTTGCTGTTATGGAAGGATACAGTTTGACGACATCAGTGTCCATCCGTCTCTTGCCCGGGCTTGGCGAAGACATGGTGCCCCCTCTTCTTCCTGCTGTTCCTGGTCACACGTTCCCTGAAGAGGAGGCTCCTCCTCCGGCGTCTCAGGTCCCCCTATGTCTTCAATGAGGAGGAATGGCCTCTAGGCCGAAGAAATACCAGTGGGGCCCTTACACGCAAGTAGGGGCCCCGTAAAACGGGTACTGGAACAAGTGCCCCTCCGAAAAATGAATAAGAGCCACTACAAAAAAATCTATAAGGGCTCTGGGAAAAGAAACAATAATGGAAGTGATGAGGGACGCAATTAGAAATAGGGCTAAACAAGATACCTTTGGGAGAATCCTACAACAAAATAAAGGGACCCGGAATTAAACAAGATGTTCCTAGAAAAATTACAGGGGTTACAGCATTGGTGCCAAATATTGATGCCCCAGTAGTGACACAGGATCCCGTAGTACCCGGGCTCTTAAGGGTGTCAGGGGCCACGGGTTCCTAATGGTTCTAGAGCCACCCGGCGATGACTTGTGTCCTTAGTAATACACAAAACCCTGGCGGTGTCTGGGGCGACAATAGTTGAAAGCAGTCACGAGAGAAATGTCCAGCGCCATCCGCGTTCTTTTAAACCACCCCGTGACCTGCTGCCCCCCGCTGCTGTCACAGGCCCAGGACAACCCCTGCTTGCGCTCTCTCCAGCCGCCGCTGCCCGTCTCCCTCCGCTGCTTCTGACTGTCTATAGACAGCATCAACCCCAGTCTCCCCCACCGCTCCCTCCACCTCCTGCGCAGTACGTCACCAATAGTGATGTTTTTGCCGCCTCGGAGCACACTGGGACTTGTAGTCCAATGCCACTGATAAGGAAGTAAGACAAGTAGTAAGGTACAACTGATCCTCGGAAAAATACTGTAATGGAGCACCAGAGACAGTTCTATTAAAGACTTTTACTCTGTGCCGAGCGGAGACTATACTGAGTAAACACCAAATGGCAAAGGCGAAAGCAAGGAAGAGAGACTACAGTGTTACGAGAGTTCGATCCTGCCCAAAGCTGTTCGTCAACCAGGCTGCCATCTTGAGACGGAGAACTTCATAGTATAGTCAAGCATACAATCGCCCATGTAAACAAGAGAGGAGCGGGGGCGAGCGAGCGCGGCAGCCTGCAGAGCTGACCAGACGCTCGTGCGTCATGGCCTTTTGCCTGCGATTACACGCACGGCAGGCATGTGTTTCCAATTATCGCGCCCGCGTCTGGGCACGATAATTGGAAACACATGTCTGCCGCGCGCGTAACGGCAGGGAAAAGGCCATGACGCATGAGCGTCTGGTCAGCTTTTGAAACCCCCTAACATAAAGTCTTGCCAGAAGGAGCGCTTGCGCGCTACTCGAGGCTCGACCTAAAAATGAGAGCGAATTGCAATTTTGGGGGTGTCAATTTGCTAGATGGATTACTATAGTACAGAACTACAAAATATACAAGATATTTTTCTATCAAAAACCCATTTACCATATTATCAAAAATGCACTGTGGAATTATATGTATTTTATATATGTGCTAAAGCAATAAGAAATCAAGAACAAAGAAGATTTCTATTTATTATGAAACTTCCATGCTAAAACATGATTTACTTTTAAAGACAATAAATACTATAAACAAAATATGAATAAAAACAAGTTGATCACAACAAAATTGACAATCAGCTAAATGAAATGTCCTGTCCAGTAGTCTGAAGTTACTTTGGATATTTTCCTATTTAGATGCTATGGGGTCAAGTCACAATCGCATGAATAATACATTGAGTACATAAACCTCATTACGTCAAATTCCATTAGGTTATTCAATCAATCAAAATCTTCATTCGGTTTCAAGAACTATAGAAGTTCACAGAACATGTTACAAAGATAAAAAATTTCATATCATGGTTACTGAGGCTTAGAAAATGAGCGATATAAGATTCAAAACAAGTTTAAAAAAAAAAAAACATTGAATACCCCAATCATGCATCTCAGGTGTCACCCATACGATTTCATCCGTTTAATTAATTTTCATAAAAGAGTAACACAGGTTTTAATTAAATTACAGTAGCTCATAACGTTTTCTTGTAGCCATAGCAACTCTAATAAAATTCGAGACAGCAATGCAAGTAGTTGAAGTGGACAAGGACTGTAAAAAATTAAAACCACTAATGTAGGTGCATGGCCGTATTTCCCTTAAAATTGGGGTCAAAATTTTCCCCCTTGGTTCCTTATAAAGAGGACAGAACAAAATAAAGTGCAACGTGCTATGTGCTAACAAGTTATCACACGGGCAAGATGGTAAACTGTGAGTCCAACCTGATTGTTTAGGGAATGCAACTAGAAAGTGCAATGTGCTTAATCGAAACCTAGTCAAGTAAAATCGAGTCTGAATATTAATGGTAAAGGTTAAATAAAATTTCTGTTCACCAGGAATTAAACATGGGGTGCCAACTGCTACCATTTTTGCACGATGCAGGTATGCCTTCGCATAAAATGCCTCCTTTATGACATCTTTCGCCTTAGTATTAATACTTACAGGGTTGTCATAATAGTGCCCCAACCCTAGCTCGTATAATTTGCCCTTCACAAATCGGAGCCAGGGGATCCACAATGCGCCATCTAGGTTAGCACAGTCTTTGATAACGTCCCAGGAGAAAGTTAAATCCTCAGATAACCAGATCTTAGCCCATATTAGCAATGGAGCGATGTCAATTCGATCCTCAAGGTAGGCCAACCCAAGCTCCTGATGACAAAAGTGTGTAGGTGCACTATTTGGGGCCAACAACAGTCTCTTAATAAATGTATTTTCCAAAACCTGCAGGTGACGGGTTTTATGGTAGCCCCAAACCCCCGCCCCATAGGTTACCACATGGAGACATTTGGCTTTGTAAAGGCTAACTAGTTCTGTCACTGGTTTATGGCCTATCTTACGGGCAAAGCGAAATAACCCCTCCACAACCCGACTCGTGTGTTGTACCCTAGCTGTGATGAGGTGGTCCCAAATCAGATTGTCGCTAAAAATATTCCCTAAGTATGTAAAATTGTGCAGCTTGTCAATGGGCTTACCCCCAACCTCAAATCTCCTTGTTTTAGTAACTTTAGAGCCACACACCATAACATAAGATTTAATAAAATTTACTTTTAGATCCAACGCTGCCATAAAATCTGTAGAAGCATTCAATGACTTTTGGAGGCTATTGGCTGTCAGAGCCAGTAAAACGGTATCATCCGCATAAGATAGCATTGGAATCATGTTGCCTCCAATTTTTGGGAAGTCAAGTTCCTTCTCCAATAAAAAAGCCTCTAAACCATTTGTGTACAATAAAAACAGAAATGGAGCTAAAATGCAGCCCTGCCGAACACCTTCAGTGGAAACGATGGGCCCGTCTTCTCCCCCCCTAGGGCCATAACGTATGGCAATCGTTGTAGAAGTATGGAGTCTATGTAGGAGGGGTACAAGAGCCTCTTCAAAACCCATTTGGTCCATTAGTTCCCACAATTTGTCCCGATTGACCGTGTCGAAAGCACTGGACAAGTCCATGAAGGCCAGATGGATAGATCCCCTCCGGGCCTTCATGTACTTGCCCATGATAAGGGACAGATTGAGGCACTGTTCTGTGGTACCCATCCCCCTTCTAAAACCATATTGTAATCTAGACACAATCCCTGTGCTGTTCACACAAGTTTCAAGACGCACAAGGATAACCCTCCCCAGTACCTTCGCCGTGGCATCAATTAATGAGATTGGCCTATAACAGGCAGGGTCACTCCTGTTACCTTTCTTGTATACTGGAACCAGAATTGCCTCCTTCCAGGATGATGGAATGGGGCCAATCACTACAGCTTTAAAAACATTGGTGAGCAGGGGTGCCCATAGTTTGGGGTTTCTTTTGAATAAATCCAAAGGGACCCCGCCAGGGGCTTTCATACTAATTCCCCTCGCAAGGGCCTCCTCGGTCTCTGCCACTGTGATTAATGAGCTTAGTTGTGAAGCCAAGGTTAGATCAAAGGCCGGGTCCCCACTTCCTTCAACTGTTGAGACATTTTTTGGATTAACTATTGCTGAGAAGTGGGATTCCCAGATTGCCCCTAAGATCAATGAATCCATGGGTTTAGGCTCGTCCTTGAATAGAGGGCGATTGATTATGTCCCAGAAACTCTTAGAGTCTTTCAGGGCGCCCGCTCTCTCCAAGTCCTCCCAGGCCAAACTCCTAAGTTCCTCTTGTCTTAATTTAGTAGTGCGCTTGTAGGTCTGCCTTAAATTTTTAATTAGTGTTCTGTCTCGGGGGTTGGTGTGAAGGGCAGCTTTGAGATTCTTGTGCGCCCTGGAACACTCAGCATTAAACCAACGCACCTCCTGAGGTTCCCTCTACGAGATGATCTGGTCAGATCTTTTGCCACATCTGCACAGATCAATTCAAAGTCCTGAACCACCTTATCAGGAGGAAAATCAGCATGGAGACAGCTCATGATAAGATTTAGATTTGTCATAACAGTTTTAACTTCAAATTGAGTAGGATCTATTTTACCCCATCTTAGTCGCATTCCTTTATTTTGATTGAAATCAATAGGGGGTCATCGCCTTGCCCAACCCTAGCTATTATACAAAAGAGAACAGTTAAAGGGTTATGGTCACTTGCAGTATTTGGCGCTACCTCGAAGTCACCAGCAAGCGAGATATACTTCCTAGTAATAAACATAAAATCAATTGTGTTTTCTCTACCTCCTCCAACATAGGTGGGACACTGGGGTATGGAGCTGGAGACCAAATTATTTGTATTAATGAGACCCAGGTCATTGTCAATAATAATAGAATTCAGGGCCTCACCCTGTGGAGTATGGATGAGATGTGGCTGCGGCTGACCCTCTGTGTCTAACAGTCCACATACTCCACTGTCGCTAAAAGAGCAAGTTGTGCAATTAAAGTCCCCCACCCAGAGGATACACAAAGGCTGCCACTTCCCCGCATTATCGTTAATCAGCCCATGTAGGTCCTCAATCACATAACTGCTGTTCTGGTCAAAGATATTGTAATACCTATTTACTAGCAGTAACTTTACCCGACATAGGTTGGTAATGAGGATTAGCTGATACCAAGGTGTGGTCTTTACAACATGGGTTTGTATGTACCCATATTTAACTGAGATGAGAGTCACAAGCCCTCCTTTCGCCCTCCCAGCCAGTGATAGTATTGCGTGGACGGAAAAAGAAGAATAACCGTCCAACAAAATATCAGCCTGGTGCCATGTTTCTTGAAGGCAGATAATATCAAAGCCCTTGATGTAATCCACCCAATCCTCGTTGGCTAATTTTGCTTGTATACCTGCGATGTTCCATGAAATGATTTTACAGGGCGGGTTAGGGTATACCTGACTCACCATGCCCCCCTTTGTTGATTGCATGGCGGGCGTGGTGAGCAGGGTTGCTGTACCAGACCCCCCCCCCAAGTCAAAGTCTATCAGGCCAGAAAGGGCGTCAAAGCGGTTAGCGTGGGTAAAAGGAGGAGGCCGGAGGGGAAAGCATCTATTTGAACCCCTCCCTGGGAAATGTTGGCTCTTACTAATCCCCTGGCAGGGTGGGTAGAAATAGCCCAAGGGTCAGACCTTTATCAGGTCTTTTGGGGAGTCTCAAATGTGGTCCAAAACGAAGAGCGCACAACTTGCATCATTAAAATGTAATACAATGCAGTCCCCTTCTAAACATTTGGTTGTAGGACCTATCCAGCCCACCCTCCTTGCCATAATAATGTGTTCTAGCCAGTTGATGTGTGATGGAACTTTCCTCGAGCACCAAAGTGCTGACTTATTGATGAGACTCGAGCAGCTTTCTTGTTGCCCTGGGAGAAGGTGAGGTACACCTGTTAAAATCACTATATAAGGAGTACCATCAGGGGTTAAGTTTAGAGTATTTTCTACCCCCTGTCCAGCTAAACCTCTGTTCCCTGAGTCCAGGTTACTTATTTTTTATTTTTTTTTATTTTATTTATTTGCAGAGTTTTATATAGCGCTGGCTAGACCCGGAGGTATCAGAGCACTTTACATGAGGATCAGCAAGTTACAAGTTAGAGAATTAACATCAATTACAGGAGCTAAGAAAAAAAAAAAACAAAGATCAAAAACAGTGATTACATATTACCATGAGTTATTAGCTCATAGGGTAACCGAGACACACGTCAAAAGGGAAATGGAAGGTAGAGGGGCAATGGTAAAAAAGGGGTAAGGAATGCAGATCGTGTCAGGCATACCGGCAAAGTGGAAAGTACTTCAGGAGGAACAAACCGGCTGGGGATCAACAATCCAAAACACCACTTGTGTCGGTGAAAGTATAGGATGGGAAGGGTGTAGGTGACCTAAAGGAAGGGGGGGAGGCAGGAAGGGAGGGAACAAAACGGAGAGACGAGGAAAAACTATGTCCAATGTCCGGCTGGGTAGGTGCCGGCCGAGGGGGTGGACCAGAGCCAAACTCCTCTATAGCTGCCTAAACAGCTCCACCGGGCATCGGTCATGTTGCTCGGGTTCTGCGGTCAGTAAAACATTCAATATAGTTTCAGCCCGTGGGCATCGTCAACAGTTCCATCGGCCGTACCAGTCCCGGTGTTACTGGGAAACGTCGCCCGCCACACCCTCCAGCTCAACCCCAGGAGAGCCGAGCGTGCCAACGTAGTTCCTTGGTCTAGGCATGGGGAGCTCAACGCCGCTGTCAGGACATAATAAGAAGCCAGTAGAGTGAAGCTCAAAACACCAGTCAGGAGTGACTAGGATAAGCTTGTCTGCCTCCTAACAATTCTCTTGTTTCTTTGTCCCCCCCCCATACCCGGTCCTAGTCTCTCTGTCCCATTCTGCCCCCTCTCACGCCTATCCCCATTAAATGTCCCAGCCATCCCAGTTTCCCTGGTATCGGGCAAAGTAGCCCAGCTATCTACAGTAGGTAGTCCATTTAATGGTTCCCGGGTCGCCAGGGGTCCACTAGAGAGTTTGGCAGTTACCATTTTGGTTTTGTGACAGGATAAAAGGTCCGACACGATACGATCTTTAGGAGCAAGATGATCCCTTTGGTTGATTGTCATGATATTCAATGCTTCGTGTACTTTCACTGCAGTAATCAAAGGGCATTTTAGAAGCAGAATTGTAACAAATATTCTGCTGCTACAACTCTTGTAGAATCGCCAGTGGAGTTTGGTAAAATGAATGAAGGAAAAATTAACTGATGAAAAAAATGAGGTGAAGGCCACAGCGGAAGAAGAACATGTAAAACATGGGGATGGATGAAGTATCAGTGCTGCTGGCTGGGAAGGAATGAATCTCTGGGGTTGTAAGAGGAGGGAAAATGTCTGGTGCAGAGCAAATGGCTGAAAGAAGAAAAACAGAGCAACACACAAATTAAAGGCGGAAAAAGGGCACAAACCATGAGGTACACCACTACCTAATGCCAATGGATACAGGCAGAGGGAGCCAATCCGGGAGGGGATGGGAATGTGTCAGGGATATGAGTGGGGAGCGATGAAGATCTCACTAGCAGGGGAGAAAGAGAGGTATCCTATGTGGGTAATCGAATGTCATTCCACAATAGGACAAAGAAAATCTGGGATACGGAAAAATTCATCTGAAATGTCATTATGAAGGAAGAACAAGCAATGAACTGTCGTAGATGAAAAAACGCTGTGAGATCAGGGATTATTCATGGGGGACAGCAAAGTAAGAGCTCCCAAAGGAAACACTCCAGTATCTTGTTGGGTAAGTACAGTTTCTTTTAAAAAACAAGTGTTTATCCGTGGTAGCTATAGCTCAATTTCTTTTTTTCTTTTTTTATAGCTCATTTTGCGTTTGTTCTGAGAGAAATACAAGTGAAGTATTTAAGCAGCACCAAAACAACACTAAAGTCAATACCTCAGTCACAAAGATCCTCAAAGCAATTAAGTAAACACATTTTGTATTGAAGAAAAACAAGATCAAAATGGAGCAAATTGGAGAAGTGAATCAAGAGGTATGAATTTTAGAAGAAAAAGCCAAAAAAGTCCATAGGAAACACAGTGGGGCAGATTTACAAGCCCCTTGCGCCACTTTTGCGACACTTTTCCCATGTTAAATATGAAGCAAAAGTGGCGCAAGGGCCTTGTAAATAAGCCCCAGTATGTGTAGCTGTCAATGTATGTATGAATACATTACTGAAAGCTGACACTGGCGGCCAGCCTTGTGCCAAAATCGAAAAACAGTTACCAAAAAAGTGCACTGCCTCAGGCAGGCCAGGAGGGCAGGTGCAGGGTCAGCTACCTTGCCAGCTGATAGACTCAAGTCCTCACAAGATCAAGGAGCTCTTCTAGGGACCGAGGCCATAGATTTCAAGATTAAACAGATTTCCTCACTTCTGCTCCTTGACCACAGTCAGAGGAAATCACCCCTAAAGCCAGGAAGGTCTTTTAAATTTTAAAACCTCCTCTCACTCATGATCTAAGGAGATAAGGGCAAAAGCCCAAATAATTCCTGTTACAACATCAGGCTCTCTGTTGCTCTGGGATTCCCTGGAATGTTCCCTCATGAGAACATTCACAGCCTTCACACTTATGGCAATGGAATCAGTAATATGACTTGAGAGACACCCAAGTAACACCATAAAGCTGGTCAATTTGTCGAAGTTTAAATTCCCATCAAGTCTTTTCCAAAATCAAATATCCGGACTGTACACCTTCTAGGAGCTACTCTATACTTTGAATGCCTCAGAAGGGTATTCATTACAAGAACACTAGATCACCATAGGAACTTTTCAACTTTCGATCGGAGCAAAGATAAAAAAAGAAAATCCTCTTGATGCCCTGCAGAACATCTCTTCAAGATGGAAAGTTAAAGTGAGGACATTTAAGCATGTGATTCCCTGACCTGAAAAGCCTTCACTGGCCCCATCCGATAAGTGCATCAATTACAATCCTCACTCTTTCCTACAGGGCAATTACAAAAACCTTTGCACAGGCTGTTCGTTAAAAATTATACACTTACCCAGTCACAAAGGCCATTGCTGTTCTTAAAGAAGACCCTTCTAACAAATTTGATCTTCCCTTTCCCTAGCAGGTGTCTGATCCTCCTCCTCAAAGGTGCCCAGAATACGAAACTCCCATTCACCATTACTAGTCGATATCCAATGCAAAATGGAAATCCTAGCACTCAACCCATTTTTCAACTATCTACTCTATCTGTATATCTACTCTCTGTCTTGAAGAGACATGAAGTCCTCACAACCTGCAAGCTGGCAAATATAGACATTCATCTCTAGCTCGTGAGCTTATTTGTATCTACCCAGAGTTTAACTCCATGACCTATCACTGTCAGAATGCATTTCTGAGTAAGAGGTCAATCAATTTCCCACCACCGCAAAGAGGTCATACCACCATAACACAGAACAAAAGGTGCGTTATCCATGCACAGGAGGGAAAATGCCGCAGGAGCATCCTGTATGTCCATGCAACAGAAGGGAACATACCTCACGACCACTGTATAGGTTGAATAAACAGAACAAAATACATCTTACAATCATCTTGTAGTAGCATGACACACGACGGAAGGTACCTAACAACCATTGTACCGGGATAATCCACTTAACAGAAGACATCTTACAATCATCTGGTAGTCGCCTCACACAGAATAGAAAGTAGCTCACATTATCCAGTATGATCATTGAATAGGGTGAATCCACAGACAGAAATCACCTTACAATCATCCAGCAGTCACGTGACATAGAATGGAAGGTACCTCGTAGCCACCAAGCACGCCCATGCCACAGAATGGAAGTCTTTCTCCACCACCTTTAGTATTAATGTCTTAGCTCTTGGTTAAGCGTTTCTGTCCTAGAATACATATGGTTGGAATACAAGAGAAAGCACTTGAGAGATGGGAAAACAAAAGCTGGAATGTATTCCCGCTGAGCCCCATTGACTGATCTGATTTTGTCTGGGGGTTATCAATTATTTGCTTCAATAATGCACATCTAAGGCTAATAACAGCCCCTTGAAACGAACATCTGGGATTCAATTGCATATATTCAGTGCATGTGTTATGGATTTCGAGATTAAAATACTTAATTTGATTTAGCTTTTGTAATATAATTTACTAGTCTGCATGTTTGCTTTTAGTTTTGTTGAGCATCAATGCACTTCACCCCATCGGGACCAGCAGAAATATTTCTACAAACATGTTATGCTGGACATATGATTTGCATCCCATTTAACCTTCCTAAAGCCTTACAGTCAGTGGGAGGGTGCAAATTCCTACTAGCTGTCAGAAAAATAATCTTAAACCTGCATTTGTAAATTGAGCTTGTTTCTTTTGCTGATTCGAAGTCGGTGGCTTAGATTGTGTGTCTGAATTTCTTTTAAATAATTATTAATAGCTCAATTTTCAGTATAATCATTCATTCTTTAAAACAGTTTCTATCTGCACATGTTATGGCTTTTTTCCCTCCTAACATTTCAAAAGTGCGGTACTTCCAAACTGACTATTAAATTGATCACTTGGAATTAACTCCTTTAGACGTTGGCAGAATTAAAACTCTGCAGCAAAGCTGAGCGAAGTTCAAGTTTGTCTGTTTTTCTAGAAGAAAAATGAAGATTTTGTTCTGGAAACCAGTTTTCAAACAATTCTCCCACAAATAATCTTTTTAGGATTTTTTTGTCCATGAAATTCTTTTGCAAACTTTTTTTGCTAATGACATGCAATCTTTGGGCCTTTTTATGATTTGTGGGGTGAATGGGTGATAATTCCCTGCGTCCGGTAAATGCTGATACTATAAGGTGTAGTAACTATAATGTATTCCCACTCTTTCAGTTTGGCCTGAGGCATCAAGTGCGGTATTGGTGCTTCTTCTATTTTTATCCAGACAATTCCAACAGGTTTCTCATGGTGAAATGCGTCCAGGGAAAATTGTATGTGGAAATTACCTTTTACAGTCATTTTAATTTGCAGAAATTACACTGGAATCCTGATTCGTGTGCTTTTTCTCATGATTTTCTCAGAACTCAGAATGAGGGATTAATGGAATATTTTCCTGAGGTTTATTTTATTGCACATTTTACCGTCCCTTAGGGTGTAAAATAAAAAAGGTCTCTGGCCCTAATGAAGAGTAATCCAGATTACTACCCAATAAATTCAGGGCTACTGGCAACTCCAGGGAAGATGGGAATTAACCTGTATTACTGGTTGAACCGTGAGCTTCCCCTGATAAAAGAGCAACTAACAAGCACATCAAAATTAAGTGGCCACACATACTTATCGCTTAGTAAACAGATATGATAATAATAATAATAATAATAGACTCTTTATTGATTGGTTTAAAAAAAAAAAAAACATTTACAATTTGAAACATGACTAAATTGAACAATAAAAATGTAATAAATGTTAAAAACTGTGGATATAAAATTACTTAAAATTAGGGGGGCCATTATGGGCTAATAATGTTCTGATAAAGGACTTTGCTCTGGATTTCTTATAGTCTCTGATTTAATACTTGAGTCTATTAACTCAGCCGCCATGCTGTGATGAGGAGGATTTGGGTGTGATTGTGGCTTCTAATAGTTTTGACGCTTTGTAAACAAGTTTCGTGAGCCCAATGTTTAGCTTGGTGTTGTCAGGGTTAAGAGCGGCCATTATTGCTTGGCGACAAGATCGAACTCCCAACGTAATACATTGGCCTCGCAGCAGTGACCGTCTTGCTTTGAGCAATGCAGGGCATGCACAGACGATGTGTTCCATTGTTTCAGAATGATAGCCACACAACCTGCATTCAGTGCTACTGCCTGGCTGGCGCCATTCAGGAAGGTTCTTCAGAAAGGGCCAGTCACCCATCCTCAAGGCTAAAAACTTATGTTTCCAAAAAAGTGCATATGTGCTTGATAGGTAGAGCGGCTGGACACCCACTTTAAAATTAGCAATCACAGCCCAAGCGTGTCTCCTCTTTGACAGTATTGCCCTGTCCGAGTGAAAAGACCACAATCTAACGGTTTTTTTAATGGCGGTCTTTAGTACCGGGTGTGAGGGGTTTGTTTCCCAGAAGTCTTTTACAACTAGTAACTGTAAACTGCGATCCAGGAGTTGCCGATGCTTATGGCTGGTCTGATTTTTCTGTATTTCCTGCCATAGTCGGGCCTACAAGGAACCCTCCCGGGCACGGCGCAGTCTGTGACACAGTTTGATAAATGCGCCTGCCTCCACTCCATGTTGTAAACAGATATGGAGCACCCTCTCTGCAGCCTTCCTTCACAAAGTTGTCTACCTAAAAAAACTATTCTGAATGCTTCCTGCAATCACTCCTCTAGACCAGAAAGGGTTGAGGTGATTCCAGGGCCAGCTTTAGCGCTGATGGTGCGTCAATCTGTTTTGGCGCCCCCCAATGACTGGCTTCCTTGACGAATTCTCTCGCTGCCACCCTTCAACAGTGCCCCTCATCTCTACCTAGCCCCTTCCTCACATGTATTTCATTTATTTGATAGCGCTGGTCATACCAGTATCATACAAGTGTGTAAATCAGTGAATAGGAAATGATAGATCAGACAGTGAGGGCTACAAGGTGCAGGAGTCGCATGTCACTCATGCTAGCAGGAAGTACATTTAAAAAGTGTTTAGACAGGAGAAGCACAAACTCAGGATTTAAAGCGTACCACAGTGGTTGGGGTTGGGTTTACTAATAATCATGCATTTGCACCCAAGCAAACCCTTCTTAGCAACATTAGGATAATGAAACACTGAGGAAAAACATAACATTCTAACCTATACATTGTAGTTTGGATGCATCTCTTTGATGACAGTTCATAGCTCACTGTGTTATAATAGGATTGCAACTTTTGAACTGCAAATAGCAAAACAATCTCTTAGAAAAAAGCATTAACCCACTGAGCTATTGACATAAAATACAATTCCATGATCTGCACGGTACCCGTTCTTTGCAGCAGGCATATCAATGACACCTCTGTGCTACTTTGAGGAGTCAAACCTGCCACTAAAGCCAGACCTGGGTGATTCAGTTCCCAGAGCTGGCCTGTTTTTTTCATTCAACCTGTAAACTACCAGTTGCATAAAAATCTCAGCAGCAAGGACTGAACCCACTGAGCTATTTCATTATTTTTCTGCCTAATATCTCTCCCAGGTGCCAACCTTGAAGGAGCGCAGTTCCCACAAGGGTGCAGATATTGGTGTCCATTCTCAGCTCTTAGTTCTGTGTAGACAAAGTGTACTCTTTCTTTCCTTTCAGCACCATCAAAGTAGTTGTTTCTGTCCATTCCAAACTAAAATGATCTGTTTACAAAGTAGAGTAAATGTGGCTCTAAAGGTGCTGAAAGAAGACTCCAAGTCTTTAGTGGAAATCTCTTAATTATGCACTTGATGGATCAGACAGTGCCTTTTTATTATACATATACGCTGTATCCACAATAACTTGTAATGCTTTCCGTAACACATTGGTAAACCCAAAATGGATTTTAGTGTGTTTATGTTATGGTAGTGTTATTTGTATAGCGCATGGCCTGCCATTGGTATGGGCCCGCTTGGTTGATGGTCTTGTTGAGGTTGCCATGGCAGAGTAGTCCTGTGATGGTGTGTTCTAGTCTCTTTCTAGGTTGATTAGCAGTATCTGCCAATGAATTGTGGGTGTATGATGATGTCTGAACGGTGCATCTGCAGGTCTTTACTGCTGCTTCAGCCTCTCTTGGGTGGGTGACCTTCCCAGCTAGTATAAATGGTATTCAACGTGGTGATGCAGCTTTATGGCATCTTTTAGCTGTGCTGGACGTATGTGTGTTTGATGTGCTTGTGCGACGTTCTTGGTGTTTGTGATGTGGAAGTTTCCATGGGTCAGATACCTTCTGTTACGGGCAGGAAAATGCTTCAATGCAAATGTCCAAATTTGTTATAGGTGGATAACAAAAGGGCCTGGTTTTTGCATCTGTGTTTCAAATTTTGATATATAATGGAACCGAGACACATGGAGGTGAAGTAATTTGCTTAAGATAACACAATTTGATCTTGTGTTGGCTCGATGGAGTCCTACTTCCACAGCGATGTTCCTAGTTTTTTGCCACAAGTGGCACCTTCAGGGCAGTGCTCCCCTAAAATGCCACCTTTTTGTTTTTAAAACACTTAGGGGAATTTTTTACTTGTCATAATATTCCTGGACTGGGGTTAGAATGGTAAAGAAGCCCCCCTAGATTCTTTGGGAAAAAATTGCACTTTCTCTAAATATTCTAGTACCGAAGTTAGAATAGTAAATTTGCCTTCCAGCCTCTACTAAACCCTAAGCTGCTCCGAGGTTGCAATGTCCATAGCTAATAAATAGCCTTAACTGAAAACAACATTCAGAGGGACTAGGAGGAGGCTGGCAGTGGCCCTGTAACACAGCTGGATTCTGTGATGTCCCTGGATCCACAGAAGATACATGCACGTGCTCTGAGCACAGAGTGAAGACCCGTGCTCACGCGGGCTCTTCAATGGATTCTTCTAGACTTCACAGGCAGATGTTTATAACAACTTTTTGTTTTATATAGCTCAAACTGTCACATTGCTTCCATTTCCGGTCGCTGTAAATAAAAGATGCTACTATTACCCAATTCATGGTTTTTAATTTACACATCTACGAAGAATGGGCGGCTGTATTTGCCTTGGTGGGGTTCAAACTCTTGACATCCAGTATACCTGCTTTGTCAGCAACTAGCGGTCAGTTCACTCAGCCACCCTTCTAGACACCAGGGGGCTTATTTACAAGGCCCTTGCGCCGCTTTTGCGTCATTTTTAACATGGGGAAAGTGATGCAAAAGTGGCGCAAGGCGCTTGTAAATCTGCCCCCTCGTGCTTTGACGTGGATGCGCCATTGCTCTCCCATCTCTTCTAGAATCTTCCATGATGTCAGACCAAGGAATAATAAACAAGTATACTAGTGCGTATCCTTCACATCCGGTGCTCTGCGTGTATATTAGTCTCAAAGGCTGGTTTCAGGATCAGATATGTGGCTACCTCTTTCTCTCCTCCCTTGGCCTTGACTTCACCCGCTTGTGATCATATGTGGGACTGACCAGGGGCGTAGCTAGGCCTTAGGCTGCCCGTGGCGGCCCCTGCGTTTGCCGCCCTCGGCAAAATGATAGAAGAGCGGGGGGGGCGGTGGTAGCGGTAGCGGTCGCGGCCGATTCTTGCAGGTAAGAGCGGGGGAAGGGGGGCCGACTGCCGCCCCAAAACTCGTGCCGCCTGGGGCGGTCCGCCCCCATCGCCCCCCCCTAGCTACGCCACTGGGACTGACCCCCGAGTAATCTGTTGCGGCATGATAGGCGGTAGCGCTGGGGTCTAAAGCCGGTGGCATGTCGTGTACATGTCTTTGGCTCTTCAGAAGCACTGGCCACTTTGGCCCCTCCATATGTCTCTCTACACACCAACCTGAGAGGAAATTATCGCGCGGTACTGCGAAACCTTTCGTGCATATTATATAGTGCAATGACAAGCATGGACGCTCGTTGTGCAATGAGGGCGGAAGTGCATTTGTGCAATTGTTTCAGTTATTGTGTAAATAAAAAAAAATAAAGTGCATCAGCATTTCTTATCCAGGGCGTTTCTGTAAATGCAGGAAAAAAAAACTTACTGCGCTTCTGTAATACCAGTAGACTCTAGAAACATCCATTTAAAAAACATTTTTTGAAAGATAAAATGTCACATCGTGAATTGCTCAGAGGTTCCCAATCTTCCTTAATTTGGTAAGAACAGTTCCCATACAACCAACCGTTCCTTAATGTTCCTTAATGTTCATGCAGGCTGAAAGGAGAGAAGGGTCTCCTCTACTGTCCCATGAGAGGCAGCCGAAGAAGAAACAAGCCTTGTTACCTGAAAGAAATGTAAATGTGTGCAATTGGTTAATCAGCAAATCTAAAGGCTGCTTGAGTGCCAGTAAAGGCTTTAATTAAATGACTCTATCCTTTCAATGGAAACCTATAAATAAAAAAAGGTTTACGCTAGGTATGATCAGTGTCTTAGTAAAAATCGAACTTTTGAAAGGACTTTTGAAAGGACTGTAAACATTTTAAAAAATCATCTTTTTGCATATCTTGCGACAGCCTGATTATACTGTGTACAACCTTATGCTGTGTGTAATATATTTTTTTTAACATATTTCTGTCACAGGCTTGGACCTCTTAGCACCATAAGTACACGTCAATGTTTCCCCAGTGCACCAACCAGGATTCAATTGCGTGACCGCCCGGTAACACCCACAGACATCTGAAGCAATTGCATTACCAAACCAAGCTTTTTTACCAGTAACATGTATTTCCCAAAGATACATTTAAGTTGTATTTATTGTTCATTTAAGGTGTGTGCATTATATTTTATAGCAAAAGACACACCATTGATGGACGGAAGGCAGAACAAATCAAAACATTCACCCCCAGTCAAGAGATCTGGGCCAAAATCCATCGTTTTTTTGCTCACCATGCCACCCCAGTTTAGACCTGGCCATATGCAAATCAGTCTTGACCCTGTGCCTCATGGGAACAGTCCAGCCCGAACTGCCAAGCCAGGTCCTCCCTGGACCGGAAACAAGCATCCTGGGACCGGTTTCGGGGTTTCACCCCTCTTCAGCCAGGATAGCTTGAATCCAGTGGATGGATTTAGGCCCAGATCTCTGTACTGGGGTGAATGTATGACATTGTTCTGCATTCTGTCCATCAACTGTTGTTTTTGCATTATATTTTATATGCAGTTACCTGTAGATGAAAAGGCCAACATAATGGAGAATATTTTGTTCTTTCTAACCACACTCGCCGATCCCCGCCTCCACTGTACTCAGGATCACAGTTCCCATACTTTTCTTTATGCACTTTGACCGCTAGAATTGCTGGGCTTAATAATAAAAGTGTACATGGACACGTTTCGAAAAACACTACAACACATGAGCCAAATATTACAAGATGATTAACTTATTGACCAGTGACTGGAAACACTAAGAGGAGAGTGGGAGGAATAAAGAACACTACTTCATGTCACAAGGATGCCACTTTTACAGCTTACGATTGTCTACTGTGATAGTTCGATGGAATCGTAATTCTACACCGACAGATATGCAACCCAGTCCCAGGTTTCAGGCCTTTTCCTGGAAAAGTATGTGCATTCCCACGTGCTCAGATGCAGAGGGATTTCCTCAGGACCAATTTTACATACTATACAATAGGATTTGCGGAAATACCTTTCTATGGGTAAGAAAGTATTTTCTTTTTTTTTTTCCACAGGAGATATGTATTCCCTGTGTAGAAACCCCTTCCAGCATATCCCCAACAATGTTGGGGTGGGTGATTCTCTTCTTGCCCTGGAAAGGGATTTACTCCTGCCTTGACAGTAGTAAATCTCTGACCCCTTCCAAAGTGGGAGTAAGTTGAAAACATGTTTGCGACAAAGGCTTTACTATAGCTCCCGCGGTGCGGGGGGAGCCCTCAGCACTGTACACGGGCGGCAGGCCCCTGTCCTCAGAGCTCCTGACTGGGTCGGGAGCGTGGGGGGGGGGGCTCCATGTACTTTGCAGGGTAACCCCTCAAGTTTCTTTATGCTACTGGTTTGTGTGTGTATGTGTGCACAATTATTCAGGTGATCCCAGCCCTGGAATGCCCACTCCACCCCAGTGGAACTAGATTTACTCAGAAAAACATCTTTGTGCTTGTAAATCCTTTTACGACCATAAGAGCAAAAATAGGCTATTTGGGCATGTAAACTAAATTTGCAAGTCCAAATATGTTTGTGAATTGAACCTAAGGCTACAACTCTTGGTAAGCACTGATTTGGTTAAAGGAAGACCCCGATTAGTGATGTGGTGACCTGCCACGGGTCCAGAACATTGCAGAGAAGCATGTTCTGTTATTGAAATACTTTTCCTCCTTTTGTACTCCATTTCATTTCCCCTGCTGAATATACAATGTTCTAAATTAAATGTGTAGAAAACAAAAACAGACCTAATATTGGAGAAGGATGCCTATAACCAGCCTTTACTGTCCTGCCGCCACTTCCTAGACTTGAATGGTGACTCAGTATGCCATTGTTCTAATGCTCATTATCGTTTTGTCTTTCACACCTGTGTTGTTTCTAGTTGAGGCAGAAGGAAGCGCTGTGGATACTAGCATTGGCAAACCCAATAGGCCTGGTCGTAAATAGGAACTTTTTTTTTTTCTTGCAAACATAAGAGATATGCGAAAAAATGATAAAAGTAAGAGTGCCCAGGCACTCAAGCCCTGGCACTGAGGTGCACTCTTTTTCTAGTGGCTGTACATGTGATTAGGGAAGATTTCGTGATTCACAATGGATGGCAGCAGTGGCCAGAAGTGGACTTACCCATTACCCCAGGCTGTAAGCTGTTGTGGTCGAATGCAAAATGAGAATTAAACTCAAACAAATCAGTGAACGAAGAGTGTTGAGTGAAAGCTTATTTTTGTAGGTATTTTTATTACATTTTTATTTCCTTCTTTTTTTTTTTTTTTAGAAAGCATGAAGCTATCTACCGGAACGTTTTTTTAAAAAAGTAGCTGTTTTCTCTTGACAGCAATTTTTGGATGACAGCAAATATATTTTCCCATTATTCAACAATGGTAAATATGTTACCCCCAAAACGGTGATATAATTTTTTGGGGTTTTCTTTTTTTTGCCAAAAGTCAAATCTTGGACTCAAAAAGGGAGACAATTTTCATCCAACTGTGATCCTGCAGAAGAGGGCCACTGACACAGACCTATCCTCTGCCTTGGATCTGTTGGCACTCTCATTAGCTAATAAAGAGGGTTGATGCACAAGATCGGGACTTGTCTGAGTCTTCGTAAGTCCTTGTAAGACTTATTGAAAGGCTACTGAGCACAGGCCTTTGCTAGATAGGGTTCCAGGTAACATTTCTTGGTTTAATTCTAAAATATGATCATCACAGAAAGCAAAAAGTAATTAGTTAATCATTTCAATCAAAATAGTCCTATTCTGCAAGAGAGCTAAAATAATGTAAGTGTCTGAAGAAAGCCAAAGCCAGAACTAACACCTCGAGGCTGGTGGTATATGCAGTCGCCTGGTATCTGGTGGTCCAAATGCATTCGCACAAATGATGCTAGTGCATGCTTGGAGAGGTGTCATTGGGCCGTTGGTCTTTTGCTTTTAGCCATTGATCCAGCGCTTATAATAAAAATAATTTCTCCTAATATGCTTTTGGTCATCCAGGTGCAATTATTTCTCCAAAACACACACACTATATCCATATGACGGTGGGGCCCATAACACCGCATATACATTCACTTACTCATTTATTTCCCTGGATTTTCCTCCGACATGAAACCTAGGAGAAAAACGATTCGCTGGAAGGAGACGGGATACCTCTTTTATAATAATACAATAATTCTCATTTACTTTTAAGGTATTCCGCTCATTGGTCGATGGACCAACTAGTAGGAATCAGTTGATGGTGATTACGACCAGCTCAATCACAATTAACTCTTTTACCAATTCATTATTAATCATTATGCTAAAGAAAATCACTGAGTCATTTGTTTAAAGAATAATAAAGTTTATATAAAGTTTTCAATGCAGGAAATTCGAGATTAATTTATTATTCAGATCATTGCGTTTATCATCAATATAAGAATAGTTGTAAATTGCATGACACTTTTATTAGATGGAAAATGAGGTTATCATACTAAGAACTCTATAGATCAACCTATCTATCTCTCGGGGAAATCCTAATAATTCTAATATAAATCAAATGCTAGTTCTCCTAAAGCAGCATCTTATACTCAACTGGAAAAGGAAAATAACAGCAGCAGCATCAGCTCGTCAGCATCAGCAACCGCAAACTCTCCCATCTACAGCATCTAACTTCTTCAGCATCTCCCGCAGCATCCCGCAGCATTCTAACCCCTCCCACCAAGAGTAGGTCTTCTTATACCCTAATTCTAGCTTACAGCATAAAATGTTTCTTCTTACATGGCGCGATTCATTCTCATTGGTCCAAAACTCAGGTCCCTATACATTTTAATCAAACTTCCTGGTCTTAACCAGTTCCGTGTGGAATGTCCATGCAAGCATCGTTTCCCACAGTTCATGCACTTGTTCATCCGTTTCGATCAGTCCAAATTGTTTCTTTTTCTGCAACAATTTATATAATAGAGTTCTTTCTATTGATTCAACCAGGCTTCTCACGCTTCTTGCTGATCATCTTGGCACACATCTGCTCAGAAGGGTCACAGCAGCCTTGACCATACTTTCATCTTAGCCTCTCGGCATCAGCACGTGATCATCCCTTTGCAACAGCCTCTCTCCTCTATCACATGGTCGCATCCGCTCATGCGCACTCTAGTATCTCGCGGCCATTTTATATTGCTGCTCGGCAGGCCTAAGCGCACTATTTCTAAAGAAAACAAAATGTTATTAAAACAAGGAAATATAAACCCTTTCGTTTCCCTCCCGTCTTTCTACGTACCCCAATTAGGTATTACCTAGCAGAAGCAACATATAAAGCTGTCCCTTACTTACCATCGCTTTATTTTGCAACCACACGTTTTATTCAAAGCACAAATCATGCATTTTATTATTATTTTAGTACGCAAAATATTATGTTATGTTAGAAACGTAAACAATTATGAGTTCATTATTTTGCACATTAAACTGCGTGTTATCCTTAACCCTTTACATACATTGTTGGTTATTTACTTAAACGAACATGTTTATTAATATTATACGAAAATATTAGGAGGTTAAAATTTTTATATTTACCCTGCTCCATCAACTCCCCCTTTGGTGATTTTTAACATCACCACAAAAACCTAAGTTATACAATTTTCTCAGACAGCATATATCTTTTATCCATTTGCTTTTGTTAGTTTATACTTCTGTATCTCTTTCAACTTGTTTCTTCGTTTTCTTGTACATGTTTTCTTTTATTTCTTCTAACTCTATTTCACCTATTTCTCTCTCTCTTTCCTTGTTTATCATGTTTTCTTTTTCTATCTTATTCTGCTTTCTTCTTCTCTTTATACATGTTACTGCAAGCTTCAATACTAATATTATTATTATTACCATGGTTGCTATTATTATAACTTTCCCTATTATTAATCCACTCATTCTTGTTAACCAATTCGTTACAGAAGAAAACCCTTTACCAAGTTTTCCCCAAACACTTTCAACCTCCAGTGGAACAAGTTCTTTGTGCAAATTTGTAATATTTGTTATATACTTCTGTATATTTTCGCTTTTATCTGGAATGTAAGTGCAACAATGTTGGACTTTCAACATTCCACAGACTCCGCCCTCTTTGCCAAAAGAATGTCAAGGGCAAGACGATTTTGCATCACCATAGCTCTCATGGCAACCATCTCGGTATTTACCATTAGGAACCCTCCAGCAGTATTTGTAGATAAACGATCTACTACTGTGGATAATTTCCGAATTCTAAATGCATTCAAAGATATTCCCACTGCTGGTATCAATGCACCAAAAATATCACCTACTATTTCTGAAAAACTTTCCCTTTTTCTACGTGTAAAGGTATTTATCATTTTGTGTGTTCCTTTTTCTTTTCTATCCACATGAAAGTCTTTGGAAAGACCAGGCCTAAATAACATGATCCATACCAATGGTCCGGCAACCTATAATAAGCCCTATTCCCACAAACGTAATAAATCCCTGGAAATATTGGATCTTTCCCCCTTTGAATCCCCATCCACCTATAATTTGGTAATTGTCATGGCAATTACTGGAACCCACAAAATAATTGTCATATCTTGTCTTATTTCTTCTAATGCACAACCTTCCCTGTTGGGGCCAATCCAGAGTCATAGCTGCATTTGTCTTTTTCTTGTCATGATGGTCTTCCTCAAACGCCCAAAGAGGTGTTTTTGTCTCATCTATCACTTTTCTTTCAAATTTCACTCTTCTCTCCTCAACCATTTCTAGAAATACCTTTTCTTCCTTCTTTAACTCACAGGTAAGGTTGTACCTAAATATATTATCTGATGTTAAAATCTTATCTTCTAAGAAATATTCACCAAACGTCTTTCCCTCTTTTATTTTGTTAAGCTCGGGAACTACAGAAACCTTTGCAAAAATTCTATCTACATCAGTGTAATAATATTCTAATCTTCCTGTTTTATAAAATAAACTTGCTAATACACTACATGTTATTCCATACATCAAAGGGAGGTGATGATAAGTCACACCCTCTGCTACAGATGCAGGCAACTGCATACAAACATAGCAATCCCTTACATCCATTGTTTCTACATACTCATACAGTAATTTAGTAAACACATTCTTTGAAAAATCTGTTATTGATTTGTCCTTATGTAATTCTGCACTACTCCTTAAAATAACTGGCTCTTGAGTGTTAGCTCCTTTTTCTTTCTCAGTATTATTAGACTTTTCCACTATAGCTAAGCTAATTGGAATAGTTATTGCTAAAACTACCCATACTGTTATTAATAAACCTGTACAAAAACAGTACTTAAAAACTCACATCTACATTTTCTATCTCTAATATTCTCCATTTTGTACTTGTTTTCTAGAAAATTGTGTCACTACACCTCAGAAATGACTTGCTTGCCACTCTGTACTTTCAATATTTTGTCTTTGCTTGGTACTTTCTTTTAATTCTTTCTCAGAATTCTTTCTTTGTCACTTCCGGTAATTTTTGTCAGTTCAGTGTTTTGTCAAATCCGGTAAACTATCTAGACTTCTTCAGGTTTGTTGCTTCAGGTTTGTTGCACTTCACTTTCTCCCATCAAGTTTCTTTGTTCTGGGTTTTCGTGAGTGTTCAATTCTTCTTTGTGACTAGTCAGAGCACGATACAACCATTCAGGCGATCTGTACTTCTGATTCACTTTCTTTATTCTTTTTGTTTTCTGCAAGTGTTTACCACCTTGTTTTCCTTGCTCCTTTTGACTTGTTATTTCATTCACTTGTTCAGCACTTTTTCCATCCAATTTTACGATTCTGTATCTTAATTTTCTTACTTCGTCGGGCCAATTGTCTCCTTTTCTTGGCCTTTTTGCTTCACTTCCTTTTTCCTCTCTTTCTGTTTTCCAATTTCTTTTTCTTGTCTCTAGTTTTTCATTTCTGTCTTCTCCACTTTCTTCTGATTCTGTTTCAATCTTTTCGTTATTTCCTCTTATTTTGAAACTAATTATTTCGCTTTCAGCTACTTGTGGTTCTTTTCTTATCTTCCTTCGTTCTCCTATTTCTGTCCCTCCTCGAGGTTCTTCCGGTTTTGTGTCAGTTTCTCTATCTGCTTCTAAATTTCCCTGTTCTTGTGTTTGACTATCTGTCCCTACTGCTCCTCGGAGTTTTTCCGATTTTTCTAACTTTTGGTCTGAAACTCTCCCTTCTTCATCTATTAATATTATCTTCGAAGGAATTTTACCACTACTTGTACTTGGTTGTTCACTGTCACTGTTTTCTGGCTCAGTTTCTTCTCTTATGCTTTCAAAATTCCACTTTGTTTTTGAAATTTCTTCTCCTTCTGAATGTTCTGTATCAGATTCTGAACTAGTATCAGATATTTCCAGATGTCGACTTACAGGTCGATCTTCAAATTCCGGAACTTCAGCTATTTCCTCTATTTCCTCTTCTTCTTCTATCGTTTCACTTGTAGTTGGGTCTTCCAGATGTCGACTTACAGGTCGATCTTCAAGTTCTGGCACCCTGTTTGTCTCCTCTTCTCTTTCTGATGCTGAACTGTTGTCTGATATTTCCAGATGCCGACTCACAGGTCGATCTTTAGGTTCTGGAACTCTGATGGTGTGGCTGGCATGTACCCAGTGTTTCACTCCTGCACACTTAACTGCGGTGGTTGTCACTAGGATCACTTGTCGTGGTTCGTCCCAGCGAGGAACCAAACAGTTTCTTCTCCGGTGGACTTTTATTCGAACCCAATCTCCTGGATTCAAGTCGTGTGCTGGTTTTCTTTCAAGAGTGGTCGCATCCGGTCCAACCTGATGAAACACAGAACGCACCACATCAGCCAATCCTTTGCAATAATCCAGTACTAGATCATCAGTTATAGTCAGTAGCTTGTTGACAGGTACTTGTGCTTGTCTCATTGCTCGTCCCATGATTATCTCATGTGGACTGAGTCCAGTCTTCCTTTCCGGAATACTTCTGATTGTCATCAGAACCAATGGCAAAGCATCTGGCCATTTCAGTCCTGTAGCTTGACACATTTTTCCTAACCTGTTTTTGATTGTTCCATTCACTTGCTCTACTATTCCAGAAGCCTCTGGTCTATATGCACAATGCAGTTTCTGTTTAATACTAAGGGCTTCACAAATCAGTTTAACTAATTCATTTTGGAAATGTGTTCCTCTATCTGTTTCAATCGTGACTGGAAAACCATACCTCGGAATGAATTCTCGCAGCAAAAGTTTTGCTACTGTGATACTGTCATTCCTTCTTGTTGGATATGCCTCCACCCAACGGGAAAACAAACAGACGACCACTAAAACATACCTCAATCTGCAGCAAGGTGGCATTTCTATGAAATCCATCTGCATTCTGGTGAAAGGACCCCCTTCTCGTCCTATTCTTCCTAGACTCACTACTGTCTTCCTTCCTGGATTTAACTGTTGACAAATAAGACATCTTTGACAAAGACTCTCAGCTATGGCTCTGAATTTTGGATTGTACCATGTTTGTCTAAAAAGTCTGATCATTGAATCTCTCCCAATATGGGCTTGCCCATGGTACATCCGTGCCATGTCAGAAATCATGCTATCAGGCATAACTGGTCTCTCATCCCTGTAAACCCATACATCAGTTTCTTCATGTTTCCTACATCCTGCTTTTAGCCAAGTATCTTTCTCTTCATCTTCTGCAGCTTCTTGTAACTGTCTTACCTCATCCCATGTTTCAATTGAGTTAGTAAAAAGCAATGGACAAGAAATATGCTCTCTCTCGCGACATTTATTCAAAGAAACCACATTCTTTGCACAGTACTGTGCCATTTCGTCAGCATATTTGTTGCCAACAGTAATGTAGTCTTCCCCATTTTTATGTGCATTGCACTTCACTACAGCGATCTGTTTAGGCAGCTGTATCGCCTCAAGCAACTTTTTCACAAAATCTCCATTTCTTATGGGTGTCCCTGCAGACGTCAAGAAACCCCTTTGTGACCAAATCTGACCAAAATCATGCACGACTCCAAAGCCGTACTGGCTGTCAGTCATAATCGTAACCCGTACATTTCTTCCCAACTTACATGCTTGAATCAGAGCTACTAATTCTGCAACTTGGGCAGACCGTGCACCTTTCAGACAAGATGCTTCCAATACAGTTGCTACTGTGCAAACTGCATATGCTGCACTTAGAACTCCATCACTCGTTCTTAAACATGAGCCATCCACAAACAGAATATAATCTGATTCTTTCAAAGGCTCATCTCGTATATCAGCTCTTGGTTTAGTACAGTATTCGAGCACATTCAGACAATCGTGATCTACTTCATCCATTTCAATCACATTCTCTTCATCTGGCAATGATGTTGAAGGATTCACATTCATACATCTGTCAATGGTCACATTATCTGCACTCAAAATTACCTTTTCATACCTAGTCAGCCGACTATGTGTCATGTATTGTGTTTTCGTTCTTGTCAAAAGAATTTCCACAGAATGGGGAACATACACTCTCGATGGATACCCCATCACTATGCCTTCACTCTGTTCCAGACTCACACAAGTAGCAGCAACTGCTTTCAAACATCCAGGCAACACTTTTGCTACCGGGTCTAAAACAGCTGAGAAATATGCAATTGGTCTTTTCATAGTTCCATGTCTCTGCACCAAAACTGAAAATGCACATCCATCTCTTTCACTGCAAAACAGCTCAAAATCTTTCTCATAGTCAGGCATTCCCAATGCTGGAGCCTCACACAATTTCTTTTTCAGCTCTCTGAATGCTTTCATTTCTTCATCATTCATTTCAAAAGGATCTTTAACATCCTTCTTTGTCAGTTTCTGCAATGGTTTAGCAATTAGTGAAAAACCGCTTATCCATTGTCGACAATATCCAACCATTCCCAAAAACATTCTTACCTCTCTTTGTGTCATTGGAGCTCTCATTCCTTGAATCATTTTTATTCTCTCTGTCGTTACCTTTCGTACTCCTTTCTCAATTTTATGCCCTAAATACTGGACTTCTTGTTTACAAAACTGCAATTTTGAAGGGGACACTTTATGTCCTCTTTTTGCTAAATGATTCAGCAAAGCAATCGTGTCATTGACACATGCTTCCTTCGTTTTTGATGCCACCAGTAGGTCATCAATATACTGAACCATTACTGACTTTTCTGGCATTCTTAAGTCTTCCAATGATTTCTTTAGGATCTGATTAAAGATTGAGGGACTTTCTGTATACCCTTGAGGAATTCGGCACCATGCCAAAATACGCTCTCCAAACCTAAACGCAAATATTGGCTGGCTATCTGGATGCAATGGAATAGAGAAAAATGCATGACATAAATCAATCACAGTGTACCACTCTGCTTCGCGTGGAATCTGGTATAGAATCACGGCAGGGTTCGGTACTATTGGGCAACAAGGCACAACAATTTTGTTTACCTTTCTTAAATCCTGTACGATTCTATATGTTCCATTTGGCTTTTTCAGTCCCATTATTGGCGAATTACATGGACTGCTCATGATTTCTTTTAGAATCCCTTGTTCAATCATTTTATTTATTACTGGCGTTATTCCTTCAATTATTTCTGGAGTCAATTTATACTGGGGCGTATTTGGGTAACTCGTTCCTTCTTTTACTGAAATTTTTACGGGATCTACTCCTTTCATTAATCCTACATCTTCTCCTGTCAAGTCCCACACTTCTTCTTTCACTGTCCCTTTCAACTCATTTGGGATTTTCTCTGCATCAAATACAGGAAACAAACGATTTACTTCTGGTTCTAAATTTACCATTGTCATTTTGTACAGCACATCCTCATCTGGAGTCTGAAATGCAATTCCGTCTGGAGTACAATAAATTGTGCAATTCATCTTACACAACAAATCGCGTCCTAAAAGGTTAACGGGACTACAATCACACACCACAAATCGGTGCATTTCACTAAATGGACCAATTCTTACCTTTACTAATCTAGTAAGAGGCGTTTCAATTTGCTGATTGGAAACTCCAACCACTTGTATATGTTCACCTGAGAGAGGAAGATTTGGAATTTCCACTGACCTAACAGTAGAACGGGTAGCTCCAGTGTCAACAAGGAATGTTATATTTGCACCATTCACTTCTCCATCCACAAATGGACCTGACTGATCTACCTCTAGAGTTGCGCCAAGCACGCACTCTTCCCTCTCTTTCAGACACCGTCATGAGCTTTCATACGACTCATCTTCACTCTGTCGTAACCAATATTGTGACATTTCAGCTGCACGTGACAACTGTTTTACCTGTTCTCCTCCGTAGAATCCTGTTTCTGCACTGTATTTCTGTTGATTAGCACTCTTGGGAAGTGGTGGTTGTGGCACCTGACCTTGTTGAGTAACTACCTCACTCTGCACCTGTGAATTTAATGATTGATTTTCTACATTAGGTTTAGGAGGAAATTTACACTCGTTTCTCCAATGCCCTAGCTTTCCGCAGTTGTGGCATGGCCACTTTTTCTTCGCCTCATCTATGCTCATTTGTCCTTTTCCTTTACCTATATTAGGTCGGGATTTAAACTGTCCTGTTTCACTGCTAGTATTATTCAATTGAGCTTCTTGCTTCTCTGCAACTTTCACCTGTGCCCACATGGCTTTTTCTTTCAATTTACGCTGTTTACTCTCAATTTCATCACTGCAATACTTAGCATATCTCAAAACCTCATCCACTGTGCTATTCTGCCACCCTATCAAATGCTGCTTAATCCTTTCACTTATCTCCGGTGTTAATCCATACACAAACCTATATACAAAGTGACTCATGTCCTTCTCACTTAGCGTCTCATAACCACTATACTGTTTGAAAACCAACAACAATCTCTCATAGTACGCATGCACTGATTCTTTGCTTTCCTGTGTTGTTCTGTCTATCTTCACCCAATCCGTTTCTTTTGGTGGAATTTTATTCTTCAAAAAGGTAACTACCTGATCATACTTCCTCATCACTTCTGGACCTGGCGCTCCTGTTTTGGCATCCCTTGGATATTCTACAGTTGGCCAGTCAATTGTAATCTTACATTCTGCCTATAAATCAGCAGGCACTACTATGTCAAACAATCCATCTAGATCTATCCACAGCACTTTTGACACCTTAACAAATCTCTCCACTTGTCTGTACCATTCTACTGGTTTCTCTCTTAATTTTGGGAAGTCATTTGTAAATGACAGTATATCCTGTCTGGTCCACGGAACATGCACATAACTACCACCTGGTATTTCTCTCATTGGGTACTCCCTAGTAACTGGTTCCTTATCTGTCACTGCAAAAGCCAAAGATGCTTTATCTGTTGTTTTCTCATTCCTCTTTGTCCATCTATTTCTCCATCTATCCACATCACCCCACTTTCTCAATAAAACAATCAGTTCTTTTATCTGGGTCAGTCTTCCTGATGTGTTCAAATTTTCTATGTCTTTCTCACAAAAATCTACTCTGTACGGTTTCTGCAATGTCCTCACTTTCACAAATTCCACTCCTAGTTCACCTGCAATCTCTTCCAATTTGTCATGTAAATTTCTAGCTCTCCATGTAAGACTCTTACACAAAAACATAATCTCATCATCCTGATAATTCTTTAGTTTTTCCGTTCCAATTGTTCCCAAAATCAACTCTTCCATGTCTATTTTTAACCTAATTACATCTAATGGTTTTTCTTCTGGTTCTTTTGCTTTTAGTGCTTTCATCCATTCATTTAACTCTTCTGGAGTCGGACCTACAGGTGTACTATTCAACTCAATCCAATCACTGGTTCTTTCTGGTGTTCCTGATGCGGACTCTGTCACCATAGGCATTCTTCTAACCTCACTCTCATTTATCGTCAAATTTGTAGGTGGACTTGGTCTACACGTACTAGCCGAATTGTGTGCTCCTTCATTATTCAGTTCCATCCCTTCTCTTTTTCTTTGCAACTGTGAATTCATGGGAATTACCAAAGAATGTTCATTTATTTTCTGATTTTCAAAAATTGGCATTACTGGACCTATCGTTACTGGTACAGTTACAGCTTCCATATTCTTTGTCAATTCTCTTATTTTCTCAGTCAATTCTTTTGTCGTTTTTGCTAGTTCAATTGCATTGTCACTTTCTGTCTCATCATTTTGTGAAAATTTAAATGTTTCTTGTGACCTATTTATTTCATTTCTTCGTTCGGGTTTTTTATTCCTCCCAGTTTCCATTTGTGGTGCATTAGGTGTCACCACTACAGAAGTCTGTTGGTATGGAGGTGGGTTTCTATTTAAAATATCTTCCAGCAATTCGTCATCCGTTTCACTACCACCATACACATACTTTTCTACCACTACATGTTTCTTTTTCTCAGTACACTTTCTCTTTGCTTCTTCCTCAACCGCAAAAGCTGGAAACAAACCTCCTGCCATATTAGCGTATCTCCAACGCTTTACTCTGTCCTCATGATTTATTCCCCACAACCTTCCAGGTATAAACTCATGATTCTTCAATCCTCTGGATCTCTCTCGTTCATACATCTCATCTTCCCATTCCGCTAAAGCTTCAAACTGTGTCGGTCGGTCTAGGTTCTAACATTACCATCTTTTCTCTCAAATTCCGTAATACAGCGACATTAAATGAACCATTCTCAGGAAAAGCCAATGCTCCATCGTTCTTGGTGTATTTTGTCCAATTTTCTAACCAAATGCATGTATGATATCCATATTTCAGCATCATATGTGAAGCTGGTGATTTCGGCGGAGGAATTATTTGTCCCTCTCTAGTCACTACCTTTTTGTCCTTCTTAAAGAAGTTCTTAACTTTCGACATCCAAGACGTTTTCTCTTTCCCATATTCATAGTACGACATGATTCACAACCTTTTTCTCCTTAAAACAATCCGCAATTCAATACTGTTCCCTATGCGTTATTTCAACCAATGCTAGCGCGACTCACACCAACGCTCCAATCACAACGATTTCTGTCTACGGCGCACTGTCCAATCCCAGCGCGGCTTTTGTCTACGTCACTTCGCTCCTGTTCTCATGTGACTAGCGCACTGTCCAATCCCAGCGCGGCTTTTGTCTACGTCACTTCTGCTCTTGACCCCTCCTTTACAAAATTTATCGGCAATTTCTTTTTCAACAATTCTTGTTAGTTACAACATTTTATCCACATTTCCATTGTCTGATTCGCTAAACCGAAAAGATAGCTTTGACCATTCACACAAGAATTCTGTATTTTCCAGTAGGCAGCGCTTACCTCTACCCTACCACAGAACTTTCAGTTTCGTCGATAAAGTAGCACTTCCCTCTACCTTACCCTTCTTTCAAGCAAACGGTAAACCCGTTTCTCTGGGGATAAAACACATGTGGAGACTATACTGCTCCTGAGAATTAAGGCCAGAGTTTCACAAGAAAACCGATTACTATTTCACTTACACACCTTTTATACACAAAATATCCCTAAATAACACAACCTGTGTTATTACCAAATTGAACTCAGACAGTGTAAAAATTCCATGCGACTTCTCTTGCCACACGTGTTCCACTTCCTACTTCCCGGAAGCGTGAAAACTTACATATAACATAGCCCGACTCAACAAAAAGTGTTAGACATAAACTTATCAATACTCTATAATCAAAAATCAATAATCACCAAACTAATCTATAGTAACCATAACTCTGCTACCAAGAAATCTGATCCAGCGCTTATAATAAAAATAATTTCTCCTAATATGCTTTTGGTCATCCAGGTGCAATTATTTCTCCAAAACACACACACTATATCCATATGACGGTGGGGCCCATAACACCGCATATACATTCACTTACTCATTTATTTCCCTGGATTTTCCTCCGACATGAAACCTAGGAGAAAAACGATTCACTGGAAGGAGACAGGATACCTCTTTTATAATAATACAATAATTCTCATTTACTTTTAAGGTATTCCGCTCATTGGTCGATGGACCAACTAGTAGGAATCAGTTGATGGTGATTAAGACCAGCTCAATCACAATGAACTCTTTTACCAATTCATTATTAATCATTATGCTAAAGAAAATCACTGAGTCATTTGTTTAAAGAATAATAAAGTTTATATAAAGTTTTGAATGCAGGAAATTCGAGATTAATTTATTATTCAGATCACTGCGTTTATCATCAATATAAGAATAGTTGTAAATTGCATGACACTTTTATTAGACGGAAAATGAGGTTATCATACTAAGAACTCTATAGATCAACCTATCTATCTCTCTGGGAAATCCTAATAATTCTAATATAAATCTTATCAAATGCTAGTTCTCCTAAAGCAGCATCTTATACTCAACTGGAAAAGGAAAATAACAGCAGCAGCATCAGCTCGTCAGCATCAGCAACCGCAAACTCTCCCATCTACAGCATCTAACTTCTTCAGCATCTCCCGCAGCATCCCGCAGCATTCTAACCCCTCCCACCAAGAGTAGGTCTTCTTATACCCTAATTCTAGCTTACAGCATAAAATGTTTCTTCTTACATGGCGCGATTCATTCTCATTGGTCCAAAACTCAGGTCCCTATACATTTTAATCAAACTTCCTAGTCTTAACCAGTTCCGTGTGGAATGTCCATGCAAGCATCGTTTCCCACAGTTCATGCACTTGTTCATCCGTTTCGATCAGTCCAAATTGTTTCTTTTTCTGCAACAATTTATATAATAGAGTTCTTTCTATTGATTCAACCAGGCTTCTCACGCTTCTTGCTGATCATCTTGGCACACAACTGCTCAGAAGGGTCACAGCAGCCTTGACCATACTTTCATCTTAGCCTCTCGGCATCAGCACGTGATCATCCCTTTGCAACATCCTCTCTCCTCTATCACATGGTCGCATCCGCTCATGCGCACTCTAGTATCTCGCGGCCATTTTATATTGCTGCTCGGCAGGCCTAAGCGCACTATTTCTAAAGAAAACAAAATGTTATTAAAACAAGGAAATATAAACCCTTTCGTTTCCCTCCCGTCTTTCTACGTACCCCAATTAGATATTACCTAGCAGAAGCAACATATAAAGCTGTCCCTTACTTACCATCGCTTTATTTTGCAACCACACGTTTTATTCAAAGCACAAATCATGCATTTTATTATTATTTTAGTACGCAAAATATTATGTTATGTTAGAAACGTAAACAATTATTAGTTCATTATTTTGCACATTAAACTGCGTGTTATCCTTAACCCTTTACATACATTGTTGGTTATTTACTTAAACGAACATGTTTATTAATATTATACGAAAATATTAGGAGGTTAAAATTTTTATATTTACCCTGCTCCATCAACTTGATAGTTACCTTTTGACAATAGCTACTGTTCTAGAATGAGAGCCTTTTGGCAAAAGGCCGAATTGTTTCTCTATGCTATTCTTTTATAACTTTAAGAGAAAGATGATGGGTTATTTCTATTGCTAGTGCGTGCAATCATGAATATCAGCAATTGGTTCTGTTTTTTGAAAATTTTTATAAGGATGTGTTTTTTACAAGATGTCATTTAGCACCCCTCTTGTGGGTTTGCCTAACTCATGTATGCACCCATTTTTTTTTTTTTATCCTTCGAGAGGACTAAACCTGCTGTTTTATGTATAAGAAATTGTATTCTTGTATACTGCCATGCTCTAGCTCTCATACCTGATTAGAAATGATTTATATCTTGATATTTATTGTTGTATTGTTGTATTTTATCTGCTTTTATGACTTATTGTTGTATAAAGCTTAATGAACTGAAAATTAGGGAAATTAATTGACAATTTAATGTAACGCAATAATACACTGGGGTTTCCAGCTAATAAATGACCTACAGAAAACCATCAGCAGGAAACACTGAAAAGTTGCATTGCAGACACCACTGTTGAGACTTATTTTTCGATGATTTTAGCGAAATGGAAAAACACACAAGCCTACAGAGAAAGAGATGGGGAGAGAAAATCTTGTTCAAATAGCTGTCAGTGCAAGCCAGCTGAGGCCTAGCCAGGATAACTGAACCATGACTAAATTAGCCATTATTTTTAATTAGTAAAAACTTGTCTATATGACTATATGTAGGTATATGCTCAGTCACCAAGGTGAATATACAATTTTATAATAACCTTAAAAGCACACGTACGTTTTTGGATATGATACTTACCTAAGTGGCTCATGCAAACCTTTTTCCCTCTTCTATCCCTCCGCTACCCTTCTCTATCCAAATAACTGAATAACATATCCTCTATTCAAATTACTTTCATATTTCACTATACTAATTCAACACTAATCCTTTATGGGTTCCGGAGTAGCATGCTACTCGCAAAAAAAGCGCTTCAACACCCCATCATGGGTAACAACCGCTACATAAATGCAAACCTTTTCCCTCTTCTATCCCTCTCCTACCCTTCTCAATCCAAATAACTGACTAACATATCCACCACTCATATTACTTTGATATTTCACTATACTAATTCAACACTAATCCTTTATGGGTTCCGGAGTAGCGTGCTACTCGCCAAAAAAGCGCTTCAACACCCCATCAGGGGTAACAAGACCTATATAAATGCAAACCTTTTTCACTTTTCTATCCCTCGGCTATCCTTATGAATCCAAATAACTAACTAACCTATCCACCACTCAAATTACTTTTATATTTCACTATACTAATTCAACACTAATCCTTTATGGGTTCCGGAGTAGCGTGCTACTCGCCAAAAAAGCACTTTGACGCCTCGTCAGGGGTAGTAAGCGCTATATAAATGCAATTACAATACAATACAATGTGTTAAGCGCTTACAGTTAATAATTTTTGCCCAAATTTACTAACATTTAGTGTCATGATTGCACCAGTTTTTTGGTCCAGCCATGACACAAAATGCTATCCGAGATTTAGAAAGCCGCGGAAGGGCCGATTTGCGTCACCTTATGTGACTTTGCAAAAAAAAAAATGCAACGCATAGAGCTGCGATGAATTACACTGCGCCAGGTAGGCGTAACATACGTGGAGCATGGGCGTTCTCATGCATTCACCCATGTATTTTGATGCAACCAAAATTTACTAATGGTAGTAAACCTGGGTTTGAGGAAAAACTTAATTTCTCCTTGTTACTTCCTGTCTCCATGTGTGCTACATTCTGCAACACACATGGAAAGAAGAATGTGCCTCTAAGGATTGTTTTTGTGCAGGAAAGAATTCCTTCCTTCACAAAACCGATTCTGCCTATAATGCAGACACCCTTGCACCATGGCGCCCAAGACATGGAACAACCTCCCTCAACGTATCAGAGCCTCCTCCTCACTTCTTGAGTTCCGCAAGAAGCTGAAAACCGGGCTCTTTGTATAAGCTCCTTGAGGACCACACACCTATACACCTGCCCAAGCGACTGGATACCCTCTCAGTGATTAGTGCACTAATATAACATAACATGGCGCATGGGTGCCTGCGTCGGCGCTAGGCTGCCTGAAGTGTTCCAGCGCTATCAGGAAGGAGCAGAAGTGTACCATATCTTAGTAGACATGGCACATTTCTGATCTCTCCCTTTCACACAAGTTGTCTTGCTGTGTTGCCTTGTTATGTTGCATTGCATGAAAGGTTAGTAAATCTGGGTGTCTGTTTAACCAGCATATCCAGGGTTCAAATCCAAGCAGGCAGCACTGACTCAAACTTTCAACTTTTCATACTCGATAAATTAATTATAATTCAATTGGAAAATAAATGGTCTTATTATTTGCAGTAATCTAAAATGACAATAATAATGTATAAACCACTCTATAAAAAAGGAAAACTTTTTATATGTCACTAGTCACTCAAACATTTTTGCTGATCATCTGGTGCCTGTCAAACAATAATATGCTATGCTATGTTATGTCATGTCATGTTATGTCATGTCATGTTATGTTAGAATGTGGCCTAGTATTGTAAGATATGGTATGGTATGGTTTGGTATACTTATTAGGGCATGCAAGTGTTTGCAGATAGCCATGTTCACCAAAACAGAACCTGGAACTGACCTCGACCTGGAACTGACATTGTGGGAAGTATGAAGTGTGGTGTTGAATCAGTCCTTTTACTAACTTTCGGAGACTAAGTGGAAGGTTGTTCCACAATAAAGCCCCTACGAACAAAGATAGACTGCAAGACATGGGATGGAGGTTCTCCAAGCTATTGAATCACATGAGCAGTCTCATCGAGGCCAAATACTGTTTGTGACTTGTCCGATGCCCAGGCACACGTGCCAGGTGAACCAAAGAACAGATCCAGGATTAAATGCATGCCTTCAGACCCCTGAAGCATGCCTAAACTACAGTGCTTGATTTGTAAAACAATAAGTGCCAGGGCTGTCGACAGTACCAACACAACTACTGACATTCACACTCCTACAAGTTTGACAATTGAGACTATTGCATGCCCCCAGTGGGTTTGGGGAGCAAATATTAGTGATTTCATTGTATATTTGATTAATAAACAATAGTTGTTGTTGTACCAGTCTCTAAATTGGACAAACAGCGCCACCATATGGCAGACTACTATAAGTGCCAGTGTTGACAAAAAAGGTGCCAGTGCCAAGCACCGGAAACCACCGGCTCAAATTAAGCACTACTAAACTATTAATGTATTCATTTTATAAAGTGCTAACTAACTAGTGCTGCACACCCAAGCTACCCTCCTCTGAGTGGAAGGGAACATGTCTCAGATAAGTAGGTTGGGGATTAATGATCTTACTTAATGCACTATGATGTCTCTAAGCACCACAAGATGTGACCGCAAATTATGTGACAGCCTTCTAATGCCGTTTGCTGTACCAGCCAATGAGTCCAATTTGAAGTGAAAGCTGACACACAGATGTTGCGCAGTATATCAGATAAGTAGGTAACTTAAGCCATACAATGGATATGTTTATATAAACCAGCCCCGCATGTGCACTTGCATTCAAAGCAGATACTTTTGACGTATAACTGGGGCTATACATATAAAGGAATGCATACGTTTCAAACTATTCTTACGTTCCATGCACTAAAATATGAACTATGAAGCACAAAAATAGTTTTCTCTATTCTTCTTCTTCTCATTGGTAACTCTTCAAGGCAATATCAGTACGAAACTATTATCTCAAATGCATTAATTTTTTTAATGCATGACAGAAAGGGCCCATAACATAAGTGCAGTCTTCCAACCAGGAACCTTTGTGATGATAAATCGTTCTTACTGCGTAATTCAGACTTGTTCAGTGCATGTGTTTATAGCCTCATAGCCTGCTGCAGTGGGCTATACCGGTTTAACATCCGGTATAGCCCGATGCAGAAGGGCATAAGGCTATTAGAACAGTCCACCCACTAAGGTTAGAATGTTCTGAATTAAAAAGGGAGAAGCATGAAGACAAACATTGGAATGTTGGAGCCCCGAGATTATACCACCCATTAGAAGCCCGGAGCACTCCATTGTCTTCAATGGAGCTTTCAACATTCCAATGTTCTAATACAGCCATATAGCCCGCCGTAGCGGGCTATACCGGCCATTAAAGGCCCGAGCCGAAGGCGAGGGCCTTTAACAAGGGAGCTGGACTTTAATGGCCGGTATAGCCCAGCTTCGAAGGGCTATAAGGCTATTAGAACATTCTGCCACAAGAGGGCAGAATGTTCTAACAAATAAAACAAAGGCCTCTCGGAGCCCGAGGGGTTTAAATCCCCTCGGGCTCCGAGAGGCCTTTGTTCACAGCAACAGCTGTGAACAAAAGTAACATTGAAATGTTGCTCTGCGGGCTTTTACCGGCCCGTAGAAGCTCGGAGCACCCCATTGTACTCAATGGAGTGCTCCACATTCCAATGTTCTAATACGCAATAATGCTTTGGTGCTAACATTCTGATGCTACTGAAAAATGAGCACTAATTGCAACCATAAACATGTCTCTAAAACAGCATGCAGCTTTAATAATCGCCTTATGTGAAGCATTTAGGGTCGGGTCTGTCCTTGAGCCCTAATTTGAATACAGGCGGTGCTTGGGCCCCATACATTTGTGGGGTCCTATGGTGCAAAAGGAAAGCAAAATCGGTCCTTGCCCATACGTTGAGGCTGAAATTCCTCAGTGAGAAAAGCAATTTAAGGTGTGGGAGGCCTGGACCATGCTCAGTACTATAAAAGGAGTATTTCAAGTCAGTGGGTGACCAGGCGGTGAATGCATTGCAGTGGTTGGCATGTGCTCCTTAGAAAGCAATGAATGATTCACTTTGTATCAGACTCAATCCACAGGAGTTCAACATGGTCCTATTTTGTTTGATTGTAGGAGTAGTATGACCTAGGAATGATCAACTCCATGGTTGCAGTCACACATTGAGGAGAGGCAAGATTTAGGTCCTTATGTAGTTCTGATTCTTCGCATCTCAGTGTTCCGAAGAAAGTGATCCTTTTCAAGTACGGCTACTAAGATTTAGAAGGCCTCTATTCCCTCACCAGTGACCCTGTCTGATTCTAGGTCAATGCAGTTTTGTACAGTGTGCCCCCATCTGCACATTCATTTTTATCTTCTGAGTTAACGTATAATGTTGTTTCCTTTCTTTATACAGCAGTAAAGCTTTGGGATGCTGTTTCCAACTGTTTGACATGAATACAGCCGCTGCGCCGGCCCCTGCCCCTGTTGCTGCTGGTGAGAATTCGTGAAATAGCTAATCTATGTGGCTGTAGACTGTGAAGTGACCTATGATGAAGCATTGGATGTTGGGCTAACCAAGCTACTTTTTGGCCCATGTGTTTGTGTTGATTGATAAAATTGTATTAGTAACATTGAAGTCATTTTTTTTTACTTAAGTCCTGGTCAAAGGCCATTATAGCTCCTATTTTTAAAAAGGAGGGCAGAGGAGACGCCTGTTGTTACCACCTAATATCACTTATCAATTCCACGGCCAAGGTGATGGGTAGGATCTTGCTGGACCGCCTTGAGACCTGGGTGCAGGAGAAGGGCATTTTAACACCAGTACAATATGGGTTCAGGTGAGGTCTAGGGACTACTGATCAGTGCTCAGCCTACATCTTTTGATCACTAAGTATGTTCAGATCAAAGAGGGGTGCCTGGCGTTTATTGTCTCAGTTCTGCCTTCGACAATGTCGACAGGGGCAGACTCTGTTCCAAGATGCTAACTATGGGGGCTGATAAGAGGGTAGTGCATATACTATCTAGACGCCATGAGGATGTGGCAGGATGCGTTAGATATGGACCTAATGGAGAGTGCACATCCACCTTGAAGATTAGCCAAGGCAGGGTTGTGTGCTTGCTCAGTTTTTGTTTAGCATTCACATTAACAATTTGAAGGCCACTCTATCAGAGGTGGTCTGTGATCCTCCTATGGCTGGCACTAAAGGACTACCTGTCCTTATGTATGCCAACAATTGTGTACTTATGTCTAGGACCGGAGTTGGTCTGCAAAGATTGCTGAACAGTTTTGTAGGGTATGGACAGGCTAGGAGCTAGGATTGCTCACAAATACGTCTAAATCATATTCCATGATTTGTGGCTGCCCTAAGAGTAAAGTGGTGTCTTTTCAGCTTACTGGAACCACAACTTTCACTTACCCTGGGATTCCCTTTACCAATAACTGTTCATGGCAGCATCTCATATAGGTCAGACGCACACACTTTGATCAGAACAGGGCAGTCATTCTCAAGTTTGTGAAGAAACTGGGCTCGTCCCCCCTTGGAGCCATGCTCATCATTTATAAAGCCAGATGTATTTCAACTGCCTCTTATTGGCAGTGCTTAATTTGAGCCGATGGATTTCTGGTGCTTGGCACCGGCACTTCATTGTCAATACCGGCACTTATGACAGTCTGCCACATGGTGGCGTTATCTGTCTAATTTTGAAATGCGCACAATAGTCATTCATTTATTTATTATAAATTAAAACGGACTAACCACCTGCGGCCCAAGCCATTCTTCTATTGTTGGGCACCTGGAATAGTCTGAATTGTCACAATTGTAGGAGTGTGATGGTTAGTAGTTGTGTTGATACTGTCATTGGCTGCACTGACAGGGGCAATGGGTGGTACAAGCAGCAGTGGCCTCCTGGCGAGGGCCCTGGCACTTATTTTTTTCCAAATTAAGCACGGCTTATGGGGCAGGTATGGGGCTACTGCGATTCAACCTTGTTAGAAACTGGTGAAAACAGCTTCCTTCATAAACTGTTGTGGCTACCTCAGTGTGTTCCTGCCAGTAAATGCCATGGTGAGCTGGGTTTACTACCCTTAGAGGATATAATTAAGTCAGCCCCAACACTATTATGGATTTCTATTTGGTGCCGTCCCGAAACCACCCTTAATAAGGCCATTATCGCAGACTGGACAATGCACACTGTTTCCAGTGGCTACAGAACGTTAAGACACAGCTATACCTAATTGGTTGCCAAGAATACTTTGATAACCCACATTCCCGTACGAGGAACTCAAAAGCCCTTGTTAAAAAGGAGCTCGTAGCCCTTCTGGCAACCAGCAGAGAAGCGAGGGAAAGTGGTAAGTTGCAGGTCAGAACCTATGCTTTATTAAGGAAGTCTTTTAGCATAAAGCCCTACCTGCTTATTATTCCCAGCACACAAAGGTACTATCTTGTAAGATTCAGTCTGAATACGCCTCACCTGCTGGTTGCTTTTCCATCTCATGCCCATCGCGATAAAGATCTGATAGCCTACCCGTGTGACGCAAAATCGCCACCATCACACCTGCATTGTTTCTTTTTCCGTGACCTATACAAGGCCCCAAGGAAAATGGTCCTGGTCCTCCTGCTCAGAATCCTTAATATTAGACGATGCAGGCCAGGACTACTACATCTCCAGCTTCTTCAAACCAAACTGGAAATGCAAGCCCATCGCGATAAAGATCTGAAAGCCTGCCTTTGTGACGCAAAATCGCCACCATCACACCTGCATTGTTTCTTTTTCCGTGACCTATACAAGGCCCCAAGGAAAATGGTCCTGGTCCTCCTGCTCAGAATCCATAATATTAGACGATGCAGGCCAGTACTACTACATCTCCAGCTTCTTCAAACCAAACTGGAAATGCATGCAGTCTATGGGCCTGATTCACAAAGGTAAACTTAGACCAAAAGTCTAAGTTTAGACCTGAAGTCTAAGTTTAGACCTAAAGTCTAACTTTACTACTAGTAATGTTAGACTTTTGGTCTAAGTTTAGACCAAAAGTCTAACTTTGACCAAAAGTCTTACTTTAGTAGTAGTAAAGTTAGTCTTTTGGTCTAAGTTAGACTTTTGGTCTAAACTTAGACTTCAGGTCTAAACTTAGACTTTTGGTCTAAGTTTACCTTTGTGAATCAGGCCCTATAGGTTTATCTCAGCCTCTGCTAGGCTCCGTAAAATTGTGGGGAAATAATGATAAATTGCAGGATATCGTTTTGGGATTCCTTGACAGCAACTATCATGCATACCCTGCCTATTGTAGATTATGCACTGTTTGCACTTTGCACTTTATTATATATATTTATGTGTGTTTGATGCTACTCTGCGGGAAGTTTACTGAATTGAACTTGGGGCTTGTTTTTAATGCTGTTGTGATTTTTGTTATGAATTGCCTTGCTTTTACTGACTGTGTTTGGTTTTGTGTGCTTTTATGGATTCGCAACCGAATAAAGTTGTATACTTCGACTAATACTTCACTTAAGTATATAATCAAAAATCAAATGTGTTGATATTTTAGATGTGCATCCTCAACGACTGTATTCACTCTTGTACGAAATATCTGCCTATACTGATTTTTTTCTGATTAGTATGCAGTTGACACACTCGTCTACAGTTTGATTTCTGTAACTCAAACGCTGCTGATTGAGTACCTAGACTACTCCACTACCTGGAAGAGCCTGCAATGCAGACAGAGGATGATTGCCTCCAACTAAATCCTTATCTGTAATCATTTCTATCACAAGGACTCCAGAAGTACATCAGTGATGTTTATTTGGAGATACAGGTGGACAATGAAGGGTGGAGAATCCATCTATGATTGCCTCGAGGAGAAGAATGACTGGATGAGGGTGAACATGTGTGCCCTGAAAAGGCCAAGCCAGGGATCATAACTTTAGCATCCTGACCATGCCCACTTTTCATTTGTAAAATTATTTGGACCATCACCAAAGACGTCAGTCAACTATTAGTTTGTTTGGTGTAGAAGCAAATGTTGAAAGTTGTAAATAACCTGGAACTTGAATCTAGCTTCAGCAAAACATGTCATGGTATTCTTGAATGTCCAAAGCAGGAGATACCTAATCCCTCTCTCTAGAATGGATTATGGGACTGTTCTATACATTGGTGTGAAGGTTTCCACTTGTCTTCTCAAGAATCACTTAACTCTTTGCTATTTCTGAACCCTGATTTTAAATTCCACTGCCTTGGCACTTGTGTGCCTCTCTGAAAATAACTACACATTTACTCATGCGTACATCACACTGGTACCACCAATTATGTCTAACATTGGTCATGCCTATTAGTATGTATGAGCACTTTAAAAAGAAAATAAAAGCACTCATTTTAGAAATGTTTGCTAAGGTGGTAATATGAACTGTTAGTCATTGCTACATTTGATCCATCTACTAGTCAGTCCCTGGAATGGTGCCATATATTCCTTGTGGAACTTTAATCAGCGGTACTTCTTTCCCTTTCTAAGTCTTCCTTCGTCTAGGTGCACTATGGTGTCTACCATGGCTGTGCACTGTCCCTGCTGTAACCTGGAACGCTTATCGACACTCACTGATTGCGTTAAGTTTTATGGACTCTTATAACATAATTTTGTTGACAACATCCAAATGTTTCATAAACGCATATCTTCCTGAAATTAGCCCAAATACTCTTAATGCTGGCGGAATTGTTTATTTATTTTAAGAACTAGATGATGCTCTGCATACATCCCTAGTGGTTCATGGGCTCCTATTCATGGGAGTCCCCTCAGTGACCTGTCATCTTTACATTGAAAGCCTGTCTGGGTGTAAGAACCCCCCCCACGTAAGTCACAGAGGGGTGCCTTCATATTTTATTATGCCCCTGCAATAATGAGTGTAATAGACTCTAAGAAGATTCTACCAACCATCCAAGCAGTGAAAAGCGATGAAGATGCAGCAGTTGTAAGGGAGATGCACTGCCCCGTGGATTCGCTTCTGGGACTCGTTGCCATACAATATAGTCGAGAACGCCATAAATGTTTAGGAGGACCAGTATTTGGTGGTTGCGGCATCAGGATCATCACTGCTAGAGATCAAGTGAATGGACTTTCAGGTAATGAGAGATAGCAGGTCTTTAATTACAGTTAACACTCCTTGGGAAGGTAACTGGCAACTTTTGTGTGTTGTATTGGCTGCTTCGGTCAGTTTGTTCAGTGTTTTTGGATTCCTCAACTTTGTTCTTTTGTTCCCCTCTCTGTTCCCGGACCTTCTTGCCTGAATTTTGCCCTGCTCTTTGGATTTAGATTTGGTGCTGTTTGCTGGCCGGTTGCCTGAACTCTGTTTTGCCTCAGGATTATTTATTGGGATTGGTTGCTGTGCTCGCTCTCCCTCTTGCTCACTAAATTGTACATTCGCTATTGATCTGGGATTCCACCATTGCTGTTATTGGCTGCCTTCATTTGTGGCTTTGGTCCTGTGGCCTGTTATAAAGCCTGTAAGCAGTCTTACCACTACCTCTCTTTCTCGAGTATTTCAATGTTCATTCAACATAGTAAGACATTGTTTGTTTTATTTAACTTCAGCATATGTTTGGCACTCACCTTTGAAAATGCTATTGTGGGTCCACAGAACTGCAGGAGACGTGGGGTTTATGACACTATGCCATTCCAACTGTCTCTTCTCTCTCTGATTCCCATTCCCCTTCGCCTCCAGGGTGTACTTCTGCTGTTCATGCTTGCTCACACACAGGCGGAGCTACCATTGGGGGTTGGCGTGGATTGTCTTTAGACTCTGTCGATCAAGACCTGCAAATTCTGACAGCTGTTCAAGTAAAGACATGGAGATGTGTTGGTCTGCACAAAGCATCTGAATGCCCAAGTGAATGAGTTATAAACAATATCAAAAGATGAAGATGTAATGCAACATAAAAATGCAGTCAATAATGTTACTACCTATTATGTTCAAAAGGTTCAGATGGGTGAAATCGGAAACTAGCAGTTTGCCATGCATGGTCACTAAATTATATAACAAACTAACTGTAATCCAAGGAATGGAAGAAAATCACATGTTCAGAATATTAATGAAAACAGATCTCTTCAGAAGATTTTGTGCTTAAGCCAACCAAGGATAGATCTCTTTGAAGCTAATTGCAGGATAGACCCTAAGGTCAGACTGACTCACACAGAGGTAGTGGCAGCAGAGGACAATGGGCAGCTTGTTGCTGACTAATGTTTCCTAGCTGGGGTTAAGGGCAACAGCACTATTCTGTGCTAGAGCCATGCCTTGTATAGTGATTAGAAAGTTGGACATGACACTCAAAATTGATTGTGATCAACATCTTGCACACTTACAGGGTCTTTTGTTTGTGTCTTTTTCTAAATGAATCTTATGAGATGTGCAGCATTCTGCTTAGCCAACAAAAACTGAATAGAATGCCTAGCGATTCCAGTCCTCAGTTATGTGATCTTGACCTGGAAAGGAAATGGTTACCTTATGGAGAGAGAGTCCAAAAGTAAAGTACAATTTACAAAATGATAAAGCATTACTGAGAATAAATAAATAAATATTGATAATTCAATTAAAATGTCATAGAAGAACTGCACAAATACTACATTGATGGCAAAAATGCAGTAGTTACTAAAAGAAAGAAAATGAAGAAGCATTGGTAAATTCTTGGCTCTAAAATGCTAAGCTGCTAGCTTTGCCAATGGTTTTTGGTAATAGCACACATGAGCATGCATCAAGAAATGTGAGCATGCATGGCTGGCAATTTTCAAATGGATTTTCTATTTAAGAAAGCCCATTCCAATATGGCTGTAGATGTGCATCCATGCTTCGTATGTACACACTTGCTTGGTGACGCAAGCGCAGTGATATGCACATTCTTACATCATGATGCAGGGGGGCAGTTTTTAATTTGCCATTCTAACATGTGGATGGGCATATCAGAGCATTAAATTAAAATGTAAATAAGATTAAATGCAGACTCCTTTCATGCACGATAAGGCCAAACGTGGGACTTAAGGAAGATTTGTTCAAATCATCAATTCCAACATGGCAATTAGGTGCACGCCAAACAATCTGAGATGGAACAACGTCGTCCTTTAAGATCCGTTTCATTGGCAATTCATGAGAATGCTGAACGTGGAACTTAAGGAAGATTTGTTTAAATCATCAGAGTGAACGTGACTAAAGCTAATTAAGCGGGCACCTTGGTGAATCATTAGCAGGATATAAAATAATAAGTCTGGAAAGGAACACATAACCACCTACCACACAAGTAAACTGTAGTTGGCCAGTGCTCCTTGGCATAAAACGGAAATGATGTATCAGGAGCACCAGACAATAAGGAGCCAGGAAAAAAGAGCAACGCAGGAGTGGACTAATGGCAAGCAGCAGGCGGGATTACACTCCCATACATTGATTACCACAGGTCTTCCAGACAGCGCATGCGCGCTACCTAGGCTTGACCTAAACAGGATACAAGTGTCCCACAGCACTTATATATATTTACAAGAGGCCGACAGCTGCAAAATGCTGCTGGGATGCTTGTCCAGAGTCCCAGGAGCACCTGGCGCCGACTCCCTCTCCCTGTATCTGGGGGGAGCAGAAATGTAGATCTGACAAGACTCCCTCCTGCGCTGACTGCTGGTGGAATAATACAGCAACCGGTTACTGCACCGGCTCTTGAAAACTGAGCTGGATGGGGAGTGGGCAGGGATCACATGCACTGTGAGGCTCCCCGCCGTCCCAAAAGTGAAGAGCGTCAGGTGCTCAATTGAAGCAGCCGGTTAATTCTTGATGGGAGTAAGGGGAACCGTTCTCGAATGGGTTAGATCCTTCCTCTGGAACCGCACCCAGAGTTTCTTAGTCAACAGTAATCTATCTGTTCCTTCCCCGATAACGATCAGAGTCTCCCAAGGATCAACTCTTTCCCCAACCCTCTTCAATCTCTACCTTGAACCGTTAGCTGAATTACTACGTACCGCCAACATCTCCTTCCATATGTATGCCGATGATACCCAGATCTACATCAAAATCTCATCTCTAGAGGAGATCTACTCTTTGAATGAGGCTCTAAAGCTGGTCTGTTCAATGGCTCGCCTGCAACCAGCTCAAACTAAATGCACAAAAAACGGAGTTCCTTCTAATCTCCCCCCCTAAAAGTAACACTGACATCCGGGGCTGGACCAAGTCGATCACAGCACTAAACTGCACACCAACCATAGTGGAATCTGCCAAATCTCTTGGAATAATCCTAGACAGCAACCTGAATATGCGAGACCACATCAACTCGATTGCTAAAACTGCCAGGTTTCACCTGAGCTACCTGAGGAAACTAAAACCTCTCCTTGATGCCTCGCTCCTAAAAATGGCAGTCCAGCCATTAGTTATCTCCAGAATCAAATACGGATGCTCAACCCTTTCAAGCCTGCCCAAGATCTCCATGGCCCCCCTAAAAGCTTGCCTCAATGCCGCCGCCAGACACTTAACAGGCTCAAAATAATTCGACCACATCTCCCCGCATCTGAAGGCGCTGAACTGGCTTCCTCTTGAAGTCAAAATCCAACTCAAACTGGCATGTATCACCCACAAAGCACTACACATAAAATCCCCAGCATATCTCGCCCAGAAAATCATGGTTTCTGGAGGAGCCAGAAACTACAGGTCCGCCAGAGACTTTGTGCTCCAGCCACCCCGCTTCTGAAAGGAAAAAACTTACAATCGTGCTTTCTCTGGGGCCGCACCAAGAATCAGATCTCGCTGCCGTCTTTCATCAGAAAAATTCCCTCTCTGTCAATATTTAAAAAGGAAGCCAAAACCTTCCTAATGGGCAAGTTTCTCCCATAAATCATGCATTGCACACACTGCTCAGTGGCTTTGCTTATTTTTGTTGCCACTAGAGTTTGGACTGACTGGCTGCTATCCATCTTGTACTGACCTTGTACTCCCACAAATGTATTTGCTGGATTTCTCTGCATTATAATCCGAACATTGTATACACCCTGTTATTCCCCAAATGTTTCACCTCCTTCTACTCCTACTTATATAGATTTTTTTTCTTTGACTATTTCATACTTGTATACAACGTGTTATCCCTGTAAAGCGCTCTGATACCCTAACGGGTCATGTTCGCGCTCTATAAAACACTTAATAAATAAATAAATAAATAAAAATTCTTAACATTAATTTTTTAGTATGTGTTGGAGCACAAGGCCACAGTTATTAAAAATTAATGCAGAAAGGCAAAGACGCCCTAGAAGGCTTTCAGCCTGCCTAATTTGCATATTTGCATATATGTAGTGCCTAGGAGAGCAGCCATGTTTGACTAAAGAATCGAGAGTCTCCCGCCTGAATCAGGTTTACGTAGGATGTAGTAATTAGAGGTGCACAAGGCAAGAAAGGCTCGAGCCTGCAGCTCGTGCCGAATGTCTGACTCTGGCTCTGCTCTGTTCCCATGGCAAGCCAAAGTAGACTCAAGCCCGCAGGAGCCATCTAAAAAGATTCTTTTGTGATCATGTCTGTGACCAGATGAACTGTAATTTCCATATAATTTTACTGAATATCTGTACTCAGAGAGTAAAATACGGGAAAGACCTCTATGTTTTGCTGACTGATATATTTGCCCTCATTGAGGTCTGACTCTTTCTGCTCTTTACTGTTTCTGAAAATACATTGAAATTAACATTATAGCAGTATTGTGCTTAACTCTGTTCTTTTGACCAGAAATACTTTTTGCCATTGTGTCATATTAGGTTGAGTAACACATGATACTTTTGTGTATTGAGAAAATTAAGGATGAATTCCATTGTATATGGAAAACCCACTTTCAAATTCCTGCTTGTTCAATTTATGTGATCCTAAGCAAATCCCTTGAACTCAATGTGCCCAATTTTGATTAAGCGCTAGATCTGAGATCAATTTCGAGGAATACAGTTGAGGATGTTGACTGTGTAAGAATCCAATCAAAAAATAGGGGGGAGAGAAGAGGTTTTTTAAGCTAGGTCCACCCTCCTTTATCAATACAAAACCTAAAACCCGAGGTGTCGGGTAAAGGGCCTAGCCATTAAACTGGGATAGGGTTTCCAATCAGTTAGATCCAGAAACACCAACAGGAAAGAAAAATTTCTTTCTTGAGTCCCCTCACTCACCAGGGTTTCCCCACGGTGACATGCTTCATCATAGGGGCCATCTCAGCTCTCTACGAGCCGAGGCGTGCTGCGACTTGCGAAATTTACGTAGGAGCACTTTTGTGGAAGACTGTGTGTAGTGTAAGAGTGTAGTGGAGTGGACTAAAGTGTGTTAAAAATACCTTGCTAGAGGGCGAAAAACGTTATTGTTGCTCCTAGTTTGGTATGTCTAAAAAAGGGGTGTGAAACAAGTAAACCTAACTATGATGAGTCAGAAATCCTTGGTATACATCAACATGTTTCGAGCTTCCCCAAAGCTCTTCATCAGGACCACACAGCTTATCAAGAAGAATGCCTACGATTATTAGCAGATGAAAGAAATTACACTGCAATAACGGTAGACCCCACGGAAGGTTTACGCGTTGAAATCGCCAGTCTCGTTGAAGAATCACTGGCTAATGACTGGATAAGCAGAAAAGAAGCAAGATTTTTGGAAAATACTAACCCAATTACCCCTTATTTTTACACAATCCCCAAGATCCATAAATCAATGGTGAATCCCCCTGGGAGACCGATAGTGTCAGGAATAGGCTCAATTCTTGAGCCTCTTTCTAAGTTTGCGGACGCTTTCTTACGTCCCATTATCCAAAGCACTGACACGTACTTACAAGATACAAAAGCTGTATTGTGTCTATTACAAGATCTCCAATTCAATCCCACATCCAGCATTCTAATAGGGTTGGACGTGGAAAGCTTATACACAAGCCTTCCACATAAAGAAACTCTTGAAATCTTGGAGGAGGTGCTTTTTGAAAATGAATGGATCTACCATACACCAAGACATGTGGTTCTGGAATGCTGTAGACTGGCACTGACAGAAAATTTATTCAGGTTTGAGGGAACCCTATATCACCAACAACATGGTACTAGTATGGGAAGCACTTTTGCGCCGAGTGTAGCCGGACTCTATGTACATCACCTTGAAAAACACAAAATATTGAACAATAATAATCCATATATGAAACATGTCCAACTATGGAAAAGGTACATAGACTATGTACTACTCATTTGGGAAGGTAATGAGTCAGAAGCTGGTAATTTTGTGGAATGGTTGAACCAACAAGACCCTTACCTCAAGTTTACCTTCACAATGAGTAGAACACACCTGGTTTTCCTGGATCTAAACATTTTTGAGCGGAATGGAAGTTTAGTAACAACTACCCATTTCAAGCCCACGGCCCGGAACTGTCTTCTTGTTTATGACAGTTTCCATCCAAGACATCTAAAGGACAATCTTCCCTTCGGACAATTCTTGCGTTTGAGAAGGAACTGTACTGATAAAGAAGACTACAATTCCCAGGCTAAAGATCTAACGAGGAAACTAATATGGCGAAAATACCCCAAACATTTGGTGTCAAAAGCAAACAAGAGAGCCTCTAATAATCATAGAGAAGCACTTTTAGAACATAACCCAAAGGAGAACGAGACCAAAAATAAGAGACCTATTTGTATCACTACATTTAATATTGCAACAGACAAGGTGACTAAGATAGTCAAAAAACATTGGCGTACCCTTAATAGTGGGGGTCTGAACATACCACTACCTATGTTCAGTCATAGAAAGGGGAAGAACCTGAAAAACTATTTGGTACACACGCGCCCCATTAGCACACCAGAAACGGGAGGGGCTCTGCGTAGACTACATCCACTCCCACAAGGACACTACCCTTGCAGCATCTGCAGCGTGTGTCATTTAACTACCGCCACCAAAATAGTGAAATTCAACAACAATATGACATGGGAACTGCGCAGTTTTACAAACTGCAACACAACAGGAGTTGTGTACCTAATTACCTGCACATGCAATCTCCACTACGTGGGGATGACAACCAGAAAGGTCAGCACTAGGATGGTGGAACACCGGAGTAACATAAGGTGTAAACGAGCAACCACAAGAATGACCACCCACTTCCTAGAAAAACAACACACCCCCAATGATATGAGGTGGGTAGTCTTGGAACACATTAAATGCCAAGAGAACTTAGAAAAGAAGTTACATGAAAAAGAACAGCGTTGGGTTTTTAAATTATGTACAGACAACCAGGGCCTGAATGATGATATTCCGTGGGGACAGTTTTGTTAAATCAATATTTTGTAGTCCTTCAACTATCCCCTCTCTATACTAGACCACTAGAGGAAGGGAGAGCCCCCCTTTTTCCAACATTCTTTACAAACTAGTTTCTAGTATGATCACAGTGTCTTGTGATTTATTAACAGGTAGAAATAAAAAACCTGAACTTCTAGATTTAGACCATCAAGTTTCAACTTTTTATTATTCCTGTTGTTTATACGTCAGGAGCATTTATAACACCCTTTTTGAAACCCAGTTTTTGAACAGTATTTCGATATAGGGTATATATAGAGTTTACCTACTAAATCCCCTATTATGGCCGACACTTAGAGTTAATTACGGCGGCTATTTTAAGAACATTATCAGTTTTTTCCCCCCCTTTTTTGGATACCGATATTATTTGGCATATACATTTTGACTTATTGAATATATTTAATTCCGTTTTAAATATCAATCACTACTAGGAGCTGTGATCCATCATTTAGACGCACCTCCCTCCCGCTTAGGACTGGAGTATTACATTCACGTAAGGAATACACTGAGATCATCAGCGTGTTTCCCCCAATAAGGCCGACACTATGATCCGAGAGCAGCGGCCATTTTGGGTTTTTACAGCAGTCTAGTTGTTTCACGTAGTGACTAGGCGGACGCAGGAAGTATTTAGTCAGTCCCAGTCCACAGACACGCCAATATGCGGTCCGGTGGGGAGACTACTAGGTATTTTCTAGCGAGGCACTCTCTTATCAAGTAAGTGTTTTCTTTCCAGAGGCGGGTCCAGGCAGAGCTCGCTTCAGACCTGAACCAATTTGGGCCCCCGCCTTTTTGAAACTAACGAGGCTATTTTCCCCGTTTTTCTTTAGTTTCCGGATTTAGGACTCAGAGATCCCTCGACCCCTTCGGTCCATGAGGCATATACATGCTTCCTTTGAAGTATGTAATTACGACCGCTATTTCAACAATGTTGTCCTTTGTATGTGTGTCTTTTGTATATATGGCATGAAAGTCACGGGGTGTTTTTAATGTTATTATAACCCTTTGGTTACTCACTACCGGCATGTTTTTCTAGCATGCCTTTCTTTCATACACAGGTTAAAAACCATGCGCAGGACAGGATTATCTCACGCACCATTTTAAGATTATAATAGATTGTGGAAGCGCTTTGGATACTGAAGTATACCCATCTACTTGATGAGAGGGGGGGCTATTTGTTCCCTTAACCATTGTTTGTTTTTTCCTTTTTCTATCATATAGATACTACGTGAAAAAGTCTTGATCGTATGTATGGATTAACGCATGCTTTACTTTTGCAGCGTTCATTTAATCATTGTTTAGATTGCCTCATATTGGCTTAATTAGGAGTGGCAAACACAGGGCTGGTCCCTGTGTGGTCCTGATGAAGAGCTTTGGGGAAGCTCGAAACATGTTGATGTATACCAAGGATTTCTGACTCATCATAGTTAGGTTTACTTGTTTCACACCCCTTTTTTAGACATACCAAACTAGGAGCAACAATAAAGTTTTTCGCCCTCTAGCAAGGTATTTTTAACACACTTTAGTCCACTCCACTACACTCTTACACTACACATAGTCTTCCACAAAAGTGCTCCTACGTAAATTTCGCAAGTCGCAGCACGCCTCGGCTCGTAGAGAGCTGAGATGGCCCCTATGATGAAGCATGTCACCGTGGGGAAACCCTGGTGAGTGAGGGGACTCAAGAAAGAAATTTTTCTTTCCTGTTGGTGTTTCTGGATCTAACTGATTGGAAACCCTATCCCAGTTTAATGGCTAGGCCCTTTACCCGACACCTCGGGTTTTAGGTTTTGACTGTGTAAGAATCTCATTTGTGTTTGCTTTAATAGACAATGATGTTGCTCCAGAATATTTTTAAACAATGTCATATGTACATTGCACATGGCAAACTGACAAGCCGTTGACGCACTCATGGAAGTCGCGTCAGGGCATAGGAGGAATTCATGCTATAAAAGTATTAATTTTTTACAGCTGTCAATTCAACGATATAATAAACTAAAGTGAAACACGCATTCCTGAAAAAATATTTTCAATCCGAAAGAGCCTTCAACATATTTTTACATGATGTTTGCTGCATCATTTACATGGCAAATCTTTTGACGGCTCGGCTCATGATTTGACACTTAGAGCCGAGCCAGACATCTGGCTCTGCTCTGGCCCATCCTCCTAATGTATCTGGTGGCTTGCCCATCTGTAGCACTGGGGAGCTATTCATGCAGCAGCTCAGTAGTACATCAGTTGGCTCTTGCAACCAACGATTATGAGGGACCACTAAAAGAGGAAGGCACAGAAAAAAGTAACTTTGCGACAGTCTCAGAAGCCCTTGCCACGGTCATGCCTCAAGTCAATGTACTGGTGTTAACACTGCAAACTTCAACCATTACTCTCAACGGAACTGAAATTAGGATAATTGTTATAATAACATATTATTGGCCCAAGATACAGACTCATAATAAAGGTAAGGGCAGTCCCTGCCACTTAACCTAGAATGGAGTCAAAAACAAAAGGTTGTTTCAGAATTCCAAGCACTGAGATTAGATGAGCCAAAGTGGTGCTAATTAACATGAATTAATACTACAAGGAGAGATTTGGGGGGGGAGATTTAGAAAAAAAGGCACGCAACGCAGCCCCCCCGAGGCTGCACTGCATTGCGCGACAGGGAGGGAGCAGGACAGCGCCATATATTCAGAGATATGGCTCTCTCCTCCCCTGATTTCAGCAGCCGTGCACCATGCACACACCTTAGCGCCATAGCGCTAGTGTGTGTGCATGAGCCTAGCATAGGTTTTGTACAGGAAGGGTACCCTTCTTGTACAAAATACATTGGCTAGACACGATGGAAAGCTTTTCCCACTTTGTATTCATGTTGCACAGTGCAGCATGCATGCAAAGTCGGAAAAGCACGGAGAAATGAAAGTATTTCTCCTGTTAGCGCCTCCTTTGAAGGAGCGTTAAGTTTTGGCACAAAACTATGTCTACAAATCTTTGTAAATATGGTTTTGTGTCAAAAGGCATGGGTGGTTGCATGGGAACGCCCATGTTCCACCCATGTAACGCCCCTGCGGCGCTAAGTAACGCAAAGCAGTGCTTCACGCTGCTTTGCCCTACATTGAGGGTGCTTTCCAGCGCAAGTTTTGCGCTGGAAAGTAAATAGCAAAAAACCCATTTTGCGCTGGTTAGCGTCACTTTTGTGACGCTAACCCAGTGCAAAATGTTTGTAAATCTCCCCCTTGGTGTGCCATGGCCTACCACGGCCTGGGCTGGCTACTGAATGCCCTGCATGGACTATGGTTGACCTGATCAGTTCTTTAGCCTACTGTCCTTTATCAAACATGTGGCTAGTGAATGAGAACCACAATTGATTACGGAAATGTAAGCATATGTCATTCTAGGCCTCTCCAAGCCACTGACTAATTAGCAGGCACATTTCTGACGTTTAAGAAGAACACAGAGCATCCTTAATCACGTCCAGAGTGACTGATCATATTATTTTGATGTTGCTTTGTTTTGAAATCGTGCTAGGTATTTAAAAGAAAATCCGTGAGCACTCGTCAGTGCCAAAGACGTTGATTTCAGGGAAACAAACAAAGTAGCAAAACAACTTAAAATCAAATGATTTTATTTTAGTTTTTGGCTACGGAGTTCTCGCAGCGCTTGCCAATCAACTCATGCTTCACAGTAACTTCTACATGGCTCATTGACTCGAGTTTTTAATACACTTTTGCGGGTCACCAGAACCAACTTATTGACAGTATTGCATCAAAAGGAAAGTATTTCTTTACGAGTATCTTTCAATGTTTTTTTTTTATTTCTGTCCTCTAGTCACGTTTTGTCGTGTCTTTTCTCACTCTGCCATTTCGTCTCTGGTAAGCCTGTGTACATACCCTGCCAATGACCTCAAAACATTCCCCATGTCTGCTTCCACCTTGACCCCTTCAATCATTGTTCAGCCCTACACGTCACAGAGGAACCTTCTTTTTGGGTCTTTCGTGAATTCGTTTATATTTTCTGTGATTTTTATAGTATTTTTGTTGCTACAGTAAGTGGTGAAATAGACAGACAGGATGAGATCTGTGGCCCTAGGCTGCTGCCACACTGAGTTTATGTCATCAATAGTTCAGACTAGTATGATGTACCCCTACCGTACATTATAAGGATATTGCAAGTGACAGAGGAGTTCCTCTGTAAGGTAATTGTAGTATCCTTAAAAGATACAGTATCGAGTATTTTATTCATTAAAATACATGGTCACACCATCACCCTTCCTGCAAACCACTTAAATCCTTGGCGTCTTTCTCTTTCATTTGAAAGAGGTACTATATAGACAAATTAAGCAGCTGTGGTCAAGGTGAAAACCCAGCACACCCCAGATTTGTCTATTGTGTAATTTCACTCCTCAGGTGCTCCTTCTCTTGGTATTGAGCTGCTTCAAATAGCACTGCAACTTTGCGCAGGAACAGACCATATATCCAAGTTGAGAAAGGTGCACTGTAGTGTATAATAAATTGACAAATATCCCCAGTTGTGATTTACGGTATGTATTTATTCTTCATCACTTAAGACATACCAGCCAACGCGTTTCGCTCCTATGCAACAATATGGAACTTCTTCAGGGCAAACAATAATATACCCATTTGTCTACTGATCCCGGCCAATGTTGAAAGAGTGACTGGCAGCATGTAAGATACACAGCTTCATTATCATGTGAATTGATTGCACAAAGTAGAAAGAGCATGGGATTAGTGGACAAATTCGAAGGATACCCTTAATCACATCTGTGACTATTTGTCACTCTATTATACTCTACAGTGTGCCTTTCTCAACTTGGATATATGAAAGAGCCACTATGATTGAGGCCATAATGACATGAAGACTAAAAGTGTACTCTAATGTAACACTCAGCACATTAAAAAGCAGTTAGTAATTTGTTGCAAAAGCGTATTAGAATCATTTTAATGTAAATCAGATTTTAAAAGTGTTGAGGTTCAGAATGTGTTGAAAAAGGCAGAGAGATTCAGTTTTTTGTATTGACCTTTAGTGTGCAAAAATTCAACATGTTGCAATAAGTATCTCCTTTTTGGTCATCACTCTTCATTTTAGGAAAACAGATCATAAGAATGACTAGCCAGTTTTCGTCTGAGCTTTGTTGAAACTGCAGCTGCAATTCTGCTCCATGGCCTGCCTTCCACCCTGGCTGCTGGCAGCAGGCATTTTGACGTCAGAACGTAATAACTTAATACGGTTGAGCAGGCAATTCATTTTATTATTACAGGATTGTACAGACCTCAGAAGTCGCCTGTATAAGAAAATTAGAGACCGGATTTTACACAGGGATTGCAAAGATCACACGTGTTATATATGGTTTTAACATCACTACCCTGCTTACATTTTTGATGAACAAATACACACTAAGGTGATATGAAATTGCAGAAATTTGCTGTTGATTTTTTATTTAACATAAGTGCAAGCGCACTACAATATATGAACGATGATATGTAGGCGCTACACAAAACAGAGAATAAATAGTAACTTCTATTCCTTTTCCTAGTACTTCTGCTCTCTCCATCTTTGCTTCTCTTCCTCCCGCCTGCCCCACCCCAGTCCAAGCTTGCACCTTTCTCCAAACTTCTATTTCTTTTTGAATGGCACTGCCTCTTATCACTGACCCATATTGCAAGATTCCCTCTTACCATAATTTCTGATTGTTACCATTAAAGAGATCTCAGATTTTGTCTTTATAATTGACCCAAACTGGAGCTCCCATTTCTTCTTCTAGAGCGACTTCCCTTTCATCCCTCTCATTGGATGATTGTTTTCCCAGACGCCATTCCTTTCTTGTGTCCTGCATCACTATGGAAGACGTATCTTTGATGATGATCATGGAAATACTGTGTTTATGGGTTGCACTTTGAAATCTTGCTGAATGGAGCACTTGAGCTTGAATGATCTTGTCATACACCTGACACTGTCTCACCTCTAATGAGTCAAGGGTGTCTATGCTTGGTCCACAGCATCCTCCCTTTGACTTCACAGCATCACTCCATATTCACAATTCATATTTTAGCACTTTCTCAGCAAATCCCCACAGTAGATAGTTCACTGAGAATTTGTACAGAATGTGATTTAATCAAAAGCTACTCACTCAATAGAACACAACAAAACTCACTGAGGGGCAGAACAAAACTATGCGCAAGGGCTTTAAAATAATGTCCCACAACATATCCACTACCCCAGAGCCTGGGCATCCATCCATTCAAAATGCCCAATAAATTATTATTTAGCAAGGCAGTGAGTGAGTGAGCTTACAGCTAGTGGTGCAATGCAAAATGACGGGGCGCCCATGCAGAATGTGAGAGGGGCCCGGAGTCTCCCATGGGCCAGATCTCACAGCTATTCATTGGCCTTGAGCTGAATGGGGCCCCTTCAAATGGTTGTGGGTTCCCTGGAGGGTTGGCCCTTCTGCGCCGCAGGAGCCTGCGTTATGCCCTTGCTTACAGCATCACTCCTGCCTCACTCTCGGGTCATCACTGGTTCAATCCTCATCTCACAAAACACAAAATGCTCTGCTTCTGACTTTAAAAAGTCTGGTGCAAATCTGCCTAGATGGCACTTCCATCAAGCAAGCTCTGACACCAAACTGAAGGCAAAATATTCCTGATAGAAAAGATTTACTCACAGATAGTGCCCAATACGTTTTTCATGAATCCACAGAACTCTTCCAGATATTTCAAAGCACTTAAAACGTGCCTGAGATGCACGCACCTCTTCCCAAAACTTCTGCTTTTTCCTAAACTACTTTTTTCATGGAAAAATTCAGAAAACTGTAGAAAGACCTGTCTAGCAAATGTGCCAATCAGCTAACTCCCCCTCTGAACCCTTCCCTCTATACGACACCCAATTCAGCTTCTCTTTTATATTTCACTCCTAGATGGAATCACTCCTTTGCACTTTCCATCTCGCACATGTCCGAGGTAATGCCATTCTATCCACAGAGGGCCATGAATGTGCCAATATATTAGCCATACTGGTGACCAACATTATCAACAGATCATTAGCCACAAGCCTTCAATCTACATTATTTAAGAAGTCAGTACTTGGAATGCATGGCTTGGCCGTAACCAAGATAGGTGTCTCCTCAGCTTTCCAGTTTGCCCGCTAGGACTCCAAATGCCAAGTCATACTTGGATCCCAAGCTATTGGTCAGCTAAGGGGGAAACTCAGAAGGAGTGCTCCAGGGCTGCAAAGATCACCACTGGGCCTCGCACAGAGATGTTAAAGCCAGATGATGTCCATCCCACCATCTCTTACATGTGCTGCTAGCCTGCCAGAGAAAAGGATGGATGTCTGCTTGCTTTGCCGCTTAGACTGAGAATAGCAATGACCACTATCCCAGTGATCCGTAATGATAAGGGGGTCTATCCACTAACCCGGTTGACATACTCAAAGACCTTACCATATTGTTAAGGATATTTCCGATTCCACACACACCTCTACTCTCCACCTAGAGGAAAGAAGGAAAGAAACTCCTTATTGAAACTGTCGTCTGACCAAAGTGTTTAACCAGACATCAGTATTTCTGAGGAGGAAATAAAAACGACTTTGTCCACATGTGCGCAAGAAAGGCTATGGAAGTTAATAGACTCCTGGTGGAGTTTTATAAGATTAGCAAAATAAAAAGAGTAAAAATTAATGTGCACAGTTTTTAAAGAAGCAGAATTCCTAGGTCAGATAAGGTCAAAACTTAATGGGGCAATAATATCTCTGACCCCTATTCCTCATAAAGACCTCTTCTCCTGGGTTAGCTATAGAGTGACATTGCTACTCAATACCAAAGTTAACATATTGGCAAAAGTCATGGCGAACAGGCTTAGCCTGGTAATATCGACCATAAAACATTCCACGCACATGGGACTTGTGCCAGGAAGTTCCTCAGGTGACTACATGAGGATTATTGCATCTTTCGTGGCAGGTTAGGAATAGCCGGAATGAAAAGGTGGCTCTATCAATAGACGTAGAGGAGGAGGGAATTTTATTAAAAAGATTTAAAGGCTACTTTTGAATCCCATGGCACTAATTGTCTTTACTGGTCTGCTTTGAGCTGTGTTCCCGGTCAAACGTGGTAGGCAGCAACAATGTCCTTTGTCTTCCATCGTCTTCATGTTGGAATTGGAGCCTACAGCTAATAAAATTCGACAGTCATCAGCAGTAATGGGCATTGACACCTCAGTAGGCACCCATAAGATTTTTCTCTACACAGTTGAAGTGTTGGTGATTCTCTTATAACCTTCTCTTTCAATCCCCTCAGTCATGTCATGATGAGTATTGACTGAAGTAAAAGTGAGGCACTACCAATGTTCATCTCTATCAGTTCTGTGTGACCACCTGTTCAGGTAGGTGCTCAGAAATTTGCCAAACTCAGGAATTCTAGTCAATGGGGCCTTGCCAAGACAGTCCATGGCAACATCTAACCCTTGTAAAAGACATCAACAGACTTTCTCTGTGGGTTTAATTTACAACTCTTGCTTTGAGGCAGGGTCCAAGCGGTAAAGATTAATTTGCTACCTAGATTTAACTTAGTTTTTCCACTGTGATGGAAAGAGACTCTTCTATAAAGACCTTTCTAGGGGCTCAGTGAGACCCAAACTCAAATCCACTAAACTTCACATGACTACTCTGAGTGGAGGCCTAACCCCACCCCACATCGGTTTTTAGTATCCTAGTCACCAGTTAGCGTACATTGTCCTCTTGCTAACAACCTGCTGGTACAAACCACTCTGGGTTCAGATCGAGAAGAGCCTGCTCTATTAGCGTACATTGTCCACTTGTTACGAACCTGTTGGTAGAAACCATTCTAGGTTCAGATCTAGAAGAGTCTGCTCTCTGCTGAGGAGAACCTGGACAATTTGTACCGTAAAACCCAAAACACTGCTGAGGAGACAAGTCCCATAATGCACGCAACTGTGCTCACCTGGCTCACTTGCCATAACTGTCTTGGGGTTGATTATGATTTACATATGGATGCACCACTTTGGGGTAGTGTGGGATTGACAACCGATGGGTGGGATCTTTACTGGTGGGACTAGTCAGAAACCAGTACTCCCGATATTGATGCCTTGGTCTATGGAGATTTCTGGGAATCTTTTGATGATCTGATCAGAGAGTTCAGGTTCCACCCCCCACAGATTTGGAAATAGTACCAACTCACATTGTGTAAGGTTTTCTCTATCCAAATCTCCCCACTTGGTGTACTTCAGGATCTGAGGACAGTTTCGGGCATGACTTTGGGAGTTTATGGTACCATCAGCAACATCCTTTACTCAACCCAGATGGCCACATCTCTAACACTAAAATGGCAAGACAAACTCTTTATATAATTTAGTGATGAAGACAGGTTCGATATTCTAACATTGCACAACAGTGTAATCAGGGTGGCCAACGTCCAAACTCGAATTGCTCGAGATATTGGCCGACACTATGAGACATCCTATGTATTTTGTTGTCGATCTGTTAGCTCGCACACTGCTGTTCTCAAATAAATGCCACCATGAAATCCTCTTGCACATTGCCTTCTATCTCTGCCCCACTGTTCATGTTACATAGTATGCCGGAAGTCCAAGTATACTGCTACTGCCACCAGACGAGATGGCTTGCCGCAGCGCTCGCTGTTGCAAACCTATGCATACTGAGACTGGAAATCTTGAGAATCCAGACACGCTGGCTGGTTTAGTAGACTGATGGCCAACACTGGTTATAAACGCATCATATATAAACCAGAAGATCAACTAGTCACCTTCCACATGATTTGGGACGCTTTACAAACCTGCCCAAGGATGAATATGTTTGAATGCTCCTTTCCGAGTAATCGCTGGCTTATTCACTCTACCCACAGGACTCATGAATACCCTGCAACATACACAACGCCACTGTTCTTTAACATCTTATATAAAATGGATGGGTAACCAATATGTCTCCCTCACATAAAAAGTGCTCTGTCACCCTTGAAAAGTTCCCTTGTATAGTTACACTACCCCTGATGCGCTACTTTTGCCACCATGTAGCCGACCAGTATGCCTACCCTTACATTTTTTGGGGGGGGGTTTTATATAGCACAAACTCAACCCAAAGGTATCAGAGGTCTCTACATGAGCGTTACAGAAGGACACACTCATTTTTGTTAGGCACGGGGACATTAAGTGATTTGCCCAGAATCACAGGATGTTGAGCATTCCTGCCAGACTCGAACCCAGTTCCCAAGCTTCGAGGCTGACCGCTCTAGCCGTTAGGCCACATCCTCACCCCCCTGGCTGAAGAATACCCCTACCGGTCCCTCTTACATTGTTGCTGCCCTTCCAATTGGCATAACACCTAAAGGTGAGATTCACATGACTAATGCTAGAATTGCAAAATCACGTACCCTATCCACCACTGCACACTTTCAGACCCTCATGCTCACCACTTTATTCTCCCTGTTTTTGTTATTCTGCAGAGATCCTGGTCGACTTAGTCCTTATTTACCACTATACATATACTAATAATTTGCTGTTGCCTTAAAGAATTGCTTTGAAAAAAGAAAGACGTCAGTACTTGAATTCTTCCTAAAAAAATCAAACACCTAAAAAGGCAGAGAAAGTGAAGCCCCAATGGCTGTCTCCCATGAACTATCATTATTCACAACAACAAGAGAGAGGCAATGGGGCCTAGTGGCTAGGGGTACTGACCCTGGAACACAGGGAGCTAGGTTTGAATCCTAGCCTCTGCAAAACATCCTGTAATTCTGGGAAAAGCGCTTAATCTCTTCCTGCCTAAAACATGTGTAACATAATCTGGTTCTCTTGAATAGTACTCTAATGCCTTCAAGGAACGTTTTTGCTATATATTTTACTATATAAAACTAAAAAAAATCAAAATTGCAGTCTCATGATTATGACAATTCCATGAAGGCCATCAAATCATAAAACATTGAGAATTGGACTTGTGTCCTTGATATTGAATGAAAAGTGAGTTTGTTGCAGTCAGGCATGGCATCTTTCCCTAATCATCTACCTCACCACAGCAATGGTCATTTTCCCCCTCACTTGTCACACAGCCTGCAATCAGGCACTCATTGAAATGCTACAATGGGCCATCTGTGCCTCCAGTCCAACAAGCAACGGAATTATGTTTTCCTGAGCATTGAAAAGTAACTAAACTGTCCCTTTCCTCCTTGGTTCACACTAAGGATTCCCACTCTCCTATACTGCTTAAAAAACCTACATGCTCCCTCTTTTGAACATACTCATGGGTATGTTTAGTGATCTTAACAAATCTTGCTGCAGAAGTAAATACTGAATTAGCAGGCACAGTGATCAACACAAACTTCACTGTGCCAATGCTGTCTATGCCAGTCTCCAAGAGTAACAACTATACATAGTTATTGTGGTAGAAAAGGCTAGGGTACCAAAATACCTGGAGAAAAGAAAGATCTTGGAGCCTGGCCTTCAAACACTTTACTAGTTCTCATAAGGGGCAGGGGAGTAAATTGAAACCCTCTCCCTCACCTACAGGAATATAGCAACCAGAACCCTTGTCATCTATGCAACAAAACCTTCTCCTACCATCTCCACAGAATATTGACCAACGTACCCTATCATACCAATATCCAAACCTATGGGCTGCGCACACAGATAATTTACTAGGAATGCCCACAAACACTGACACAACCTCTAACATTGGATCATATCCCTCACCATCCTCACTTATTTTAAACAAGCAATACCAATAGGTCTGGCTTTAAAAGGATATTGTATGGTAATGTGAAGCATTACAAGTAGATAGCATGAGAATGGACATGTATTTGTGTGGAAGCAGGGAACTGTAGAATAATATTGGTCTAGGGTAAAAGGTCAATGGATAGCTGCACTGTCAAGCCAGACCTAAAAATTCATGTAGGTTAATGACTGCCCTCCTCCCATCTGTGCTGCTGCAGAGAAAAACACCGTAAATTATGTAGTTATCTAAGAATCTTTAATATCAAAATTTTTGACTCTTTAATATTAATATGTCATGTGTATGCCTCTGAAAGTTTAATCTCAGGCATCTGGATAAATAAACAAAATAATCACAGCTGTGTGGAGCGCATGCTTTTTTTTGTGGAAGCACACACATTCTGCCCAATCGAAATTTGTACTCCTGACTCCCAACGTGTAGGCGGAGCCAAAGTCCTTCTCCTGGTGATACTCACTGCGCTGTCAAGTCAGACCAAAAAAGGGCAATCTTCTCTAGCTAAAACAAGCACCAGGTGAGTTTTAATCTATAGAGATTCTTAGACTTTAAATATCAACCAAGATATTTATTTTCTTTTAAATGAGTGCACATAAATAAAATGCAGCTTGTTTCCTCAAGGTCAGTCATTCAGTAAGTAAATGTCCCTGGTAATCCACAAGGTCGCCACACCCCTTAGTATTACATTATTTATACTTGTTTTCAACAACGTGTGCCTTTCTGGAAGAAAATAATAGAAAACGAAAAAATTAAAACAAGAATATGGAGAAGTAATAAAACATAACGAAAATGAAAAAGCAATGGAAAGAGCTCTTCCTAAAACGCAATGCACAACTCATCACTGTTATAGTAGGGCAGCATTTCCAATGGCTTGTTATAGGGAATTCTGGAAACAAGTTGCACATCGATTTCCTTAAGTAAGTGAGGAAACTTTGATTGCACTAAGTCTAAATTTCCATACCTTAGTGGTAAATTTGGCTACAACAACATCCTAAAAATGCCCATCGAGAAATTATGAAATATTAGCATACAGGAAGCTGACAGGGCCAATATCAGTCATTATATGCCCTTTCCCCTTAATGGTCATTGCCGTAGATGGAGGCAATCACAGGGTTACGCAATGTACTTGATTGATGCTGCTCATAACCTGACTCCCACCAGTTCCCAGAATCAAATTCAATTTCATCTTTAGAACCACCTGAAAAGCTGGTATTCCAAGTGGCTCGGATGGGCTACACTAGACAGTTGGCGCATATTGCAGACAGATTGTCGGGAGCATAGGCATATGCGCCGTGAACTTGATCCTCTTTCTGAGCCAGAAAAATGCTGTAACTGAAGCAGAAACCCAATAAACCTAGAACTGTTAGTGCAACCTTGTGAGACAGAACTGAAATTTTTTCGAGGAAGAGTTTCACCTTATGTTATGTGTGTATGTTGAAATGCCTAATCTCATGCCAGCCGGCTAGAAAGTTCTATGTTGGAATTGTTCGTCTCAGGGAAGCTTGATACCATACCAGGGTTAATGGTCTAGCAGAATGTCTCAATTATGCGTGGAAGGATTGTGTGCCACTATGAATGGAGCTACAGAACACTGCATTCCGCAACTGTGGAATCACCACTTGGTTTATCCTGCGAAAGGGTCCCAAATACTAAAATATGCCCAGCCTTGATGGGTAAATGTGATAGAAAATTAAGTAATCATGGTGATTCCTGCAATACGTTGAGTTTCAAGGTGGGAGAGTTAATGAAAATTAAATTGGAAGTGAAGAGCAGTTTGGGTGAAACTAAGATTTGGGAACAAAAACACATTGTTAAGGGTTTTGCTAACACTGTGGTTGTTAAGGGTAAAGAGGTGTAGTAAGTGAGGATGTTGGTAAGTAATGTATTATACAATAGTAATAAGAGAGCGAGGAACCATGCAAAAGGGATAAAGATTAGAAGAAATCATTGTATTAGGACAGACCACAGAGGCTTTAAAACTATGAGTAAATAACAAGTTTAGGAAATTTTTCAGTAGTTATTTCAGTGTTTTGTTAAATGGAAAATGTTTTTGTTTTTCTGATGCATAAGATTTTTTAATGTTATTGAAGGGGGATCAACTATGTTATGTTTACAAGTTAAATGGGCAATTCTCGTGGCAACCGGTGAGGCAGTTCTATTGTAGCCTAGCATACTGGAGTGTTGGAGAAACCTGAGCTTGGCAGTAACACATCTGTGGTCCTAGAGGAAGGAGCATACTTCTGTATCTGGATTCAATCCCTTCTGAACCACAACGGAGCATCTGTACATCCTTTCAGTGGACAAACAAATGCCTTTAGGGAGTACATAAACTGCAAGGTGGGTGAAAATGTTTATTTAAGCTTGAACAAATCAAAATGTTGGTTAGTACAAAAGTACATTTTTGTTACAGAATAAGGCCTGTGATCTTTGCGCCGTTAGAGACCAAACTGATTAAAGTTGAGCCCTAAAGGCATCTGATTTTTTCTGAAACTAATTTGGAGGCCTTGAAATCCACCTCCCTCTAGTCTGTGTAGCATCCATTGTTCCTCTTACCTGATGCTTTTACTCTTAGTTGAAGAGTATCAAATATTGGCCCCAAAATGCACTGCGAGGTATTTGGATATGTACCAAGTCTACAATTACACTTTTCAGGTGATAGAAGTCACAGACCTTCGGTGTTATATCCCAGAGGCCATTTAAAAATACCAAAAAAAGTATCTGTAGACCGAAAACAATTTACAGGAGTTCCCTTGGATGTAACCCATGTTAATCAGAGGATGGTTTATGCAAATGTGCATTAGATGTTTTGCTAACTGGTATCACAGTACATAAGTTGGACTCCTTGTCTTCGGTAATGCTGGCGGTAGACTCCTAAGAAAAGCTTTGGGTACTTGCACTTATGTTCTTTACAAATTGCGCACTGGTCACTCTTCACCTAACACAATTGTAATTAATGTTGTAAAAATGCATATTCCACCTGGAATGTGTAATATCCAAATAAAACACCAAATACTCTTGTAAATTGTCGTGAAAACAAATCTGACATTGAATGTAAACTAATTTCAAAACCAGTTCCTAATACATTCCTACTTAATGAACTCCAGCAGGCCATAGACGCCTCTCTATAGGCCAGAGGCTGAGAATTTTCATTAAAATTATTACTAAAGAAAGACAGCTGAAAAAGTACTTATCCCTTTCATTGTTTAAACAGTATCTGTAATTCTGCGGTTGACTGCATTTTACTCTATTTGCTGGCTCTGGCATTAGGCATTAGTGGTCCACTAAACTGTAATGAAATATTATTGTAGAGTAGTGATGTAATTTCTTAATAAAGATAATTAGTGATACCAAACTACAGTGTTATAAGAAACTTTAATTAGTCTTTATACAGTTCTTGCATGGTCCCATGTATAACTTTGTCACTGCTTTATAAAACAACTGTTCTCAATCTATGCTGAATGTGTTAGACGGAGACAAAGCTTCCACTATTTGTTCTGTATCCATGGACATCATTTAGGGGTCGCCAGGGGTTGCAGCTGCCCCTTGCTACCCCTGGCACTGCTTTTGCAACCCCTGGCCTCAGAGGTAGCAAAATTAGTGCCTGGAACCCAAGGGCAGCTCTTCCTAATGGACGCTGGTTGGAGCTCCACTTGCCTGGTTTCTGACAATTTTTTTATTATACAAATAGTGAATAATATTATTCAATATTAGTGTAATAAAAAATGTAGTACATTAGCTGGAATATGACTCTATCTGGAAGCTAAGGTAAGTAAAAAATGCTGTTAAATGTATTTTGTTTGCATGCTTGCAGGTGAGAGTGTGTTTATGTGCACAATAGTGTGTGAATGTGTTAGTATGTGTAAGCATTTGTGTGTGAGTCAAAGTAAAGGCCAAATGGCATGCGATGTCACTTCCTCTTTCCCTGGCATTTTGGTAAATTGACATCCATGTCCTTACCTAGAACATCACAACTCAGTAGGAGGTTGCTGTAGAGACAAGTGGTGAGAGTTCCCATCATTTCCACGAAGCTTAGATTGTCAACATCCTCCTGTTTGCTGTGGAGAGAGCTAGCGGTGGGACAAAGGGTAGGCATTTCAGAAAGTAAACATGGTACTCAGTTACCAATATACCTTCCCTTTCTGGTGCTGTTGTCGTAATCAGTGAGTCCAGTGATCACAAGGCTATCGCTGTATTGCAAAGCTGAGCCATAGATTGCCGATGCAACCACTGGCGAGCCCACAAATTATTTCCATGTGTTCACAGTCTATGCAAGTGCCAAGCACATGGCACTTTAATAGGGAACTAAACGAAACTGCTGGCTTATTTACCTGTTGATTTTCCTTCACCATTTCAAGCTTACTGTTGTCAGGGTATAAAACCTTTATTACAACTTCTTCATCACCTCAGGGACCACAGATTAACATGTAGAAATGTGCATAGGATCAAACTGTGCACCTTGGTGCGAGAGTCTGATATTGCTATGTTTCCCCTTTCATTGCTAAGGAATTTATTCAAAATATGTATTCAAGGAACGTTGCAAATGACACCAAGGGTCTTAACACTTTTTACCAAAGTTTGTACTTTCAACCACAGTATATTGGCAGACACAGAATAATTTTCCTATGCAGAATTGTGTTTTCTTTCCTTCAGGTTCTCTGTCACTCACCATGAACATACATGCATGTAGCACAATATTCTGTCAGGACCAGGAAGAGGACTACACATCTCTTTACCTTACTACTCTACACAGCACCCAATGTATAAAGTCAATATAAAACAAGCATTGACATAGTCAATATGTCTCGCTTTTATGATTATGGGGCCAGGGTATTGGCTTTGCCACTGCTTGTTTGTAAAGCATTGTTTAAAAATAGCAAAAGGAAAAATAATTTCAAACAGTGTACAGATAAAAGGTATCTGATAGGTGAAACCTAAAAACAAATTTGGTGAGGCTTAGAGTAAGAACTACAATTCACATGGTAAACAGAATTGATTAGAAAACTTTGAGTCAAGACAGCCATATTCGTGCCTCTATATTTGCTGTTTGAGCAGCCTCAGATAAATGTAATTATATGTCTACGATTTAGTTAGGACAGGTGTACCTCATTACATAATTGTACACTTTATGGGTGAGAATGTAGTCTTGTTGAACATTTTTGCTCAACCTCTCAGAGTCATGCAGATCTTTTGCCTTTGGTCTTTGCAGCGCCCAGCTGCATGGGCTTCTGGGCTCTGCCAGCTCCCATATGTGGTGTGGGGATAGCTTTCTGGTGAGCCCTCTGAGGTTTGGACCATATAATTCCATTTAAGCCCTCTCTATGCCTTGAGGCCCACTATATAAGGTACTCATACGTACTAAGGATTTCATTACAAGACCGGAGGCTACCATTATGCATAATCTTTTATTTGCCACTCCTGAGCAGCCCCTTTAAAGAACTTCAACCTTAACAATCCAGAACTGGAATTATAAAGTCAATCAATGTCTCCTGCATAGAACACTCAGCCTCTTTAAAATGCTGCTCCTGATCAGATAAGTACACGTTTATTGATGGTTTGATTTAACGGTTGGATTAAAATGTGGATATATAATTGATATATAGGATGCTTGAATGTTAGTGTTAGACAAGTTTCGAATTTTTAGAAGCGGAATGTGTGGTTATTTATTAATTATCTAAAAATTACACTGTATAATGGTAGGATCGGAATCTGAGAGGGGTATACTAAGCGTTTTTTTCCAGAAAGAAACTTTGATGCAGCATATTTAGCTAGGAAACTGAACGCGGCCTTACCGTGTCAGTTTCCTGCTGAGTTAGGGGGTGACGTGCGAGCCGATTCAGCTTTGTGTATTGAGCGGAGTATGCGTGCAGCTTAGGGAGGCTCGCGCGTCTCCTTTTGACTCTCAAGGGCCTCACATTGTCTTGGGGAAGGCACAGACAGTTGGAAAGAGCAAATAGGTTGCTCGAGAGATGGCATGACAATCAGTGAGGTCACACCATCACTGCTGTTGAGGATTGACCACCGAACTCTCGCGAGCGGCAGCCATTCTAGATTGGGCTGAAAGGGTTTAAATATAAAGAAAATACGTGAGCGCGAGAGCGTTTCAATAAAAAAAAAACGAACAGCTGATCGCTTATAGAGCACAGAAGGATTGGTTAAGGAGAACGGTTTATTTGGAGAACAGTGAGTTTTTTAGGAGGAGTTATTTAGGATTACTTAGGAGTGTTTAACATTGTGGTTCTTTTTGAATAAAGAATGGCTACAGAGGAAGCTAGTGTTAGTCAGCAAGTAGTTGAGGGTAGAGTTAGTGAGGAGAGTTCAAGGAGACTGATCCAGTGTGAGATGAAAAGTTCAATGAGAGAGGTGGTTGAGATTGTTATGGACAAGAAAAGGAAGGAGAATAGATCTGAGGAGGATTTTTGATCTTTTTCTGAGGAACAAAATGAAAGGAAGTAGAAAAGAACAACAAAAAGGGCTCGGAAAACTAAGCACATGGATAAAAAAGGGAAAGATGGATTTAACTCCATAAAGAAGAGTGGTGTCCTTGGCGGCACGCAAGGAAAGGTGTCCTTGGCGGCAAGCAGGATTACTCCGATGAGGAGTATAATATGGATTTGGATGAAAGAAATGAGGAGAGGGGTGAGAAAATGTACGATGAGTACGTTTTTGATGTGGATCATGAGGATGACCTGAATGACGATCTTAAGAATGATCAAGCCTCTTCCTCTAAGGCAGTATTAAAGGACCCACTAGGAGAGTAAATGTTTAGCCCTTATGAATTAAGGCACCCTAGAAGTGCAGTTTGGTGGCCACTATATCACGTGGCTAAATTCATCAAGCATTGGGCCAAAAAGCCCTTACAAAGAGAGATGAGAAGTGTTTTGAGAGCGGAGTGCTCAAGGCCTCAGATTGACAAAAAGGTCTGCCATACCCCAAATCTGGACCTGGATTTAATATCTTATTTATTTAAGTTAGGGAAGGATCCGAGGAAAGGATTGGAACGGTAACTGAAACAGTGTCAGGACCGTTTATTAGATGTGTTGGGTCCATTAGCGAAAATTATGGACATGGCAGAAGAGGCATACATAAATGGAGAGCAGGTGGACGTGCAATTGTTGCTCACATGGAGCAAGAGGGCGATGGTCTTCTTGGGCAACGCTAACTCTGGATTGTTGTCAGAAAGGAGGAAGACAGTTTTGATGAAGATCAATCCGAAGCTGGGAATTATAGCGAATAAGGATCCTAGTGAGGAGCCTAAAGGCTTACTTTTTGGAGAAGGATTTGTTAAAAGTCTGGGGAAACATGTTTCTACCTTTACAGCACTGGAAAAGGTGCAAACGAACATGAGAAAGGTATTTGGTGGTGTTTTTGGTAGGGCCGGTAGACGGGGTCCATATGCTGGTGATCCAGCGCTAACAATAAAAATAATTCTCCTATTATGCTTTGGTCATCCAGGTGCAACTATTCCTCTAACACACACACTATATCCATATGACGGTGGGGCCCATAACACCGCATATACATTCACTTACTCATTTGTTCCCTGGATTTCCTCCGTCATGAACCTAGGAGAAAAACGATTCGCTGGAAGGAGACGGGATACCTCTTCTATCATGACATAATATTTCTCATTTGCTTTTAAGGTATTCCGCTCATTGATCGATGGACCAACTAGTAGGAATCAGTTGATGGTGATTAAGACCAGCTCAATCACAATAAACTCTTTAACATTTCATTTTTAATCATTGAGCTAAAGAATCACTGAGTCATTTGTTTAAAGAATAATAAAGTTTATATAAAGTTTTGAATGCAGGAAATGAGGTTAAGCTTATTATTCAGATCATTACATTTATCATCAATATAAGAATAATTTGAAATTGCAATGCATATTTATTAGACGGAAAAATAAGGTTATCATAATAAGAACTCTAAAGATCAATCTATCTATCTATCTGGGGAAAATCTAATAATTCTAAAATAAAAATCTATCAGGAAAAGTTCTCCTAAAGCAGCATCTTTATACTCAACTGGAAAAGGAAAATAGCAGCAGCAGCATCAGCTCGTCAGCATCAGCAACCGCAACTTCACCCATCTACAGCATCTAACTTCTCCAGCATCTACCTCTGCAACTCCCGCAGCAACTTACTCCCGCAGCAACTCCCGCAGCATTTTCTCCCCTCCCACCAAGAGTAGGTCTTCTTATACCCTAATTCTAGCTTACAGCATAAAATGTTTCTTCTTCATGGCGTGATTCTTTCTCATTGGTCAAAACTCAGGCCCATATACATTTTAATCAAACTTCCTGGTCTTAACCAGTTCCATGTGGAATGTCCATGCAAGCATCGTTTCCCACAGTTCATGCAATTGCTCATCCGTTTCAATCAGTCCAAATTGTATCTTTTTCTGTTACATTTTGTTTTAAACAGTTCCGTCTATTGATTCAGTTGGACTTCTCACGCTTCTTGCTGATCATCTTGGCACACATCTGCTCAGAAAGGTCACAACAGCCTTGACCATACTTCCATCTTAGCCTTTCAGCATCAGCACGTGATCATCCCTTTTCCACAGTCTCTCTCCTCTATCACATGGTCTCCCGCTCATGCGTACTCTAGCAACTGGCGGCCATTTTATATTGCTGCTCGACAGGCCTAAGCGCACTATTTTCAAAGATAAACAAAATATTGTTAAAACAAAGAAATATAAACCCTCTCGTTTCCCTCCCGTCTTTCTACGTACCCCAATTAGGTATTACCTAGCAAAAGCAACATATAAAGCTGTCCCTTACTTACCATCGCTTTATTTTGCAACCACACGTTTTATTTTAAAAGCACGGATCATGCATTTATTATTGAATTAGTACGCAAATATTATGTTATGTTAGACACGTAAACAATTATAAGTTGATTAATTTGCACACGGAATAGCGTGTTACCTTTAACCCTTAACATGTAACATACATTGTTGGCTATTTACTTAAACGAACATGTTTATTAATTATTTTACGAAAATATTAGGAGGTTAAAAATTTTTCATTTACCCTGCTCCATCAACTCCCCCCTTTGGTGATTTTTAATATCACCACAAAACCCAAGTTATACAATTTTCTCAGACAGCATATATCTTTTATCCATTTGCTTTTGTTAATTTACACAACTGTATCCCTTTCAACTTGTCTCTTTGTTTTCTTGTACATGTTCTCTTTTATTTCTTCTAACTCTATTTCACCCATTTCTCTCTCTCTTTCCCTGTTTATCGTTTTTTCTTTTTGTATTTTATTCTGCCTTCTTCTCTTTATACATGTTATTGCAAGCTTCAGTACTAATATTATTATTATTATCACGGTTGCTATTATTATAACTTTCCCTATTATTCATCCACTCATTCTTGTTAACCAATTTATTACTGAAGAAAATCCTTTACCAAGTTTTCCCCAGGCACTTTCAACCTCCAGTGGAACAAGTTCTTTGTGCAAATTTGTAATATTTGTTATATACTTCTGTATATTTTCGCTTTTATCTGGAATGTAAGTGCAACAATGTTGGACTTTCAGCATTCCACAGACTCCGCCTTCTTTTGCCAAAAGAATGTCAAGGGCAAGTCGATTTTGCATCACCATAGCTCTCATGGCAACCATCTCGGTATTTACCATCAAGAACCCTCCAGCAGTATCTGTAGATAAACGATCTACCACTGTGGATAATTTCCGAATTCTAAATGCATTCAAAGATATTCCCACTGCTGGTATCAATGCTCCAAAAATGTCACCTACTATTTCTGAAAAACTTTCCCTTTTTCTACGTGTAAAGGTATTTATCATTTTGTGTGTTCCTTTTTCTTTTCTATCCATATGAAAAATCTTTGGAAAGACCAGGCCTAAGTAACATGACCCATACCAATGGTCCGGCAACCTATAATAAGCCCTATTTCCGCAAACATAATAAATCCCTGGAAATATTGGATCTTTTCCCCCTTTGAATCCCTATCCGCCTAAAATTTGGTAATTGTCATGGCAAATACTGGAACCCACAAAATAATTGTCATATTTTGTCTTATTTCTTCTAATGCACAACCTTCCCTGTTGGGGCCAATCCAGAGTCATAGCTGCATTTGTCTTTTTCTTGTCATGATTGTCTTCCTCAAACGCCCAAAGAGGTGTTTTTGTCTCTTCTATCACTTTTCTTTGAAATTTCACTCTTCTCTCTTCAACCATCTCTAAAAATACCTTTTCTTCCTTCTTTAACTCACAGGTAAGGTTGTATCTAATGATACTATCTAATGTTAAAATCTTATCTTCTAAAAATATTCACCAAACGTTTTTCCCTCTTTTATTTTGTTTAGCTCGGGAACTACAGAAACTTTCGCAAAAATCTTATTTATGTCAGTGTAATAATATTCTAATCTACCTGTTTTATAAAATAAACTTGCTAAAACGCTACATGTTATTCCATACGTCAAAGGGAGGTGATGATAAGTCACACCCTCTGCTACAGACCAGGCCTAAGTAACATGACCCATACCAATGGTCCGGCAACCTATAATAAGCCCTATTTCCGCAAACATAATAAATCCCTGGAAATATTGGATCTTTTCCCCCTTTGAATCCCCATCCGCCTAAAATTTGGTAATTGTCATGGCAAATACTGGAACCCACAAAATAATTGTCATATTTTGTCTTATTTCTTCTAATGCACAACCTTCCCTGTTGGGGCCAATCCAGAGTCATAGCTGCATTTGTCTTTTTCTTGTCATGATTGTCTTCCTCAAACGCCCAAAGAGGTGTTTTTGTCTCTTCTATCACTTTTCTTTGAAATTTCACTCTTCTCTCTTCAACCATCTCTAAAAATACCTTTTCTTCCTTCTTTAACTCACAGGTAAGGTTGTATCTAATGATACTATCTAATGTTAAAATCTTATCTTCTAAAAATATTCACCAAACGTTTTTCCCTCTTTTATTTTGTTTAGCTCGGGAACTACAGAAACTTTCGCAAAAATCTTATTTATGTCAGTGTAATAATATTCTAATCTACCTGTTTTATAAAATAAACTTGCTAAAACGCTACATGTTATTCCATACGTCAAAGGGAGGTGATGATAAGTCACACCCTCTGCTACAGATGCAGGCAACTGCATACAAACATAGCAATCTCTTACATCCATTGTTTCTACATACTCATATAATAATTTAGTAAAAACATTTTTTGAAAAATCTGTTATCGACTTGTCCTTGTGTAATTTTGCACTACTCTTTAAAATAACTGACTCTTGAGTGTTAGCTCCTTTTTCTTTCTCAGTGTTATTAGACATTTCTACTACAGCTAAAGTAATTGGAATAGTGATTGCTAAAACCACCCATACTGTCATTAATAATCCTGTACAAAAACAGCACATCTTGCACCATCTACTTAAAAACTCACATTTACATTTTCTATCTCTAGTATTCTCCATTTTGTTTTATAACCTTATTTATTTGTTTTTCCAGAATATTGTGTCACTACACCTCAGAAATGACTTATTTGCCACTCTGTACTCAAATGTTTTGACTTTGCTTGGTACTTTCTTTTAATTCTTTCTCAGAATTCTTTCTTTGTCACATCCGGTAAATTCGTCAGATCCAGTGTTTTGTCAAATCCGGTAGAAACTATCTAAACTTCTTCAGGTTTGTTGCACTTCACTTTCTCCCATCAGGTTTCTTTGTTCTGGGTTTTCGCGAGTGTTCTTTTCTTCTTTGTGACTACTCAAAACACGATACAACCATTCAGGCAATCTATACTTCGGATTTACCTTCTTTATTCTTTTCGTTTTCTGCAAGTGTTTTCCACCTTGTTTTTCTTGCTCTCTTTGACTTGTAATTTCATTCACTTGTTCAGCACTTTTCCCATCCAACCTTATGATTCTGTATCTTAATTTTCTTACTTCGTTGAGCCAATTGTCTCCTTTTTTTGGCCTTTTTGCTTCACTCCCTTTTTCCTCTCTTTCTGTTTTCCAATTTCTTTTTCTTGTCTCTAGTTTTTGATTTCTTTCTTCTCCACTTTCTTCAGACTCTGTTTCAATTCTCTCGTTATTTCCTCTTATTTTGAAACTTATAATTTCATTTTCTTCTACTTGTGGTTCTTTTCTTATCTTTCTTCGTTCACCTATTTCTGTCCCTCCTCGATGTTCTTCCGAATTTGTGTCAGTCTCTCTATCTGCTTCTAAATTTCCCTGTTCTTGTGTTTGACTATCTGTCCCTACTGCTCCTCGGGATTTTCCGATTTTTCTAGCTTTTTGTTTGAAACTCTCCCTTCTTCATCTATTAATATTATCTCCGAAGGATTTTTACCACAACTTGTACTTGGTTGCTCACTGTCACTATCTTCTGGCTCAGTTTCTTCTCTTATACTCTCAAAATTCCAATTTCTTTTTAGAATTTCTTCACAATCCGAATGCTCTGTATCAGATTCTGAACTGGTGTCTGATATTTCCAGATGTCGACTTACAGGTCGATCTTCAAATTCTGGAACTTCAGCTATTTCTTCTATTTCCTCTTCTTCTTCTGTCGTTGCACTTGTAGTTGGGTCTTCCAGATGTCGACTTACAGGTCGATCTTCAGGTTCTGGCACCCTGTTTGTTTCTTCTTCTCTTTCTGATGCTGAACTGTTATCCAATACTTCCAGAGGTCGACTCACATGTCGATCTTTAGGTTCTGGAACTCTGATGGTGTGACTGGCATGTACCCAGTGTTTCACTCCTGCACACTTGACTGCAGTGGTCGTCACCAGGATCACTTGTCGTGGTTCGTCCCAGCGAGGAACCAAACAGTTTCTTCTTCGGTGGACTTTTATGCGAACCCAATCTCCTGGATTCAAGTCGTGAGCTGGTTTTCTTTCAAGAGTGGTCGCATCCGGTCCAACCTGATGAAACACAGAACGCACCACATCAGCCAATCCTTTGCAATAATCCAGCACTAGATCATCAGTTATAGTCAGTAGTTTGTTGACAGGTACTTGTGCTTGTCTCATGGCTCGTCCCATAATTATTTCATGGGGACTGAGTCCAGTTTTCCTTTCCGGAATACTTCTGATTGTCATTAGAACTAATGGCAAAGCATCTGGCCATTTGAGTCCTGTAGCTTGACACATTTTTCGTAACCTGTTCTTGATTGTTCCATTCAGTTGCTCTACGATTCCAGAAGCCTCTGGTCTGTATGCACAATGTAGTTTCTGTTTAATACTAAGTGCTTCACAAATCAGTTTAACTAATTCATTTTGGAAGTGCGTTCCTCTATCTGTTTCAATCGTGACTGGAAAACCATACCTCGGAATGAATTCTCGCAGCATAAGTTTTGCTACCGTAATACTATCATTCCTTCTTGTTGGGTATGCCTCCACCCAACGGGAAAACAAACAGACGACCACTAGGACATACCTTAGTGTGTTGCAAGGTGGCATTTCAATAAAATCCATTTGCATTCTAGTGAAAGGACCCCTTCTCGTCCTATTGTTCCTAGACTCACTACTGTCTTCCTTCCTGGATTTAACTGTTGACAAATAAGACATCTCTGACAAAGACTCTCAGCTATGGCTCTGAATTTTGGATTATACCATGTTTGTCTAAAAGTCTGATCATTGAATCTCTCCCAATATGGGCTTGTCCATGGTACATCCGTGCCATGTCAGAAATCATGCTATCAGGCATAACTGGTCTCTCATCCCTGTAAACCCAAACATCAGTCTCTTCATGTTTTCTACATCCTGCTTTTATCCAGGTATCTTTTTCCTCATCCTCTGCAGCTTCTTGTAACTGTCTCACCTCATCCCATGTTTCAATAGAGTTAGTAAAAAGCAAAGGACAAGAAATATGCTCTCTTTCCCGACATTTGTTCAAAGAAACCACATTCTTTGCACAGTACTGTGCCATTTCGTCAGCATATTTATTACCAACAGTTATGTAGTCTTCCCCATTTTTATGTGCATTGCACTTCACTACAGCGTTCTGTTTAGGCAGCTGTATCGCCTCAAGCAGCTTTTTCACAAAATCTCCATTTCTAATGGGCGTTCCTGCAGACGTCAAGAAACCCCTTTGTGACCAAATCTGACCAAAATCATGCACAACCCCAAAGCCGTACTGGCTATCTGTCACAATCGTAACCCGTACATTTCTTCCCAACTTACATGCTTGAATCAGAGCTACTAATTCTGCGACTTGGGCAGACCGTACACCTTTCAGACAAGATGCTTCCATTACAGTTGCTACTGTGCAAACTGCATATGCTGCACTTAGAACTCCATCACTCGTTCTCAAACATGAGCCATCCACAAACAGAATATAATCTGATTCTTTCAAAGGCTCATCTCGTATGTCAGATCTTGGTTTTGTACAGTATTCAAGCACATTCAGACAATCGTGATCTACTTCATCCATTTCAATCACACTCTCTTCATCTGGCAATGATGTTGAAGGATTCACATTCATACTTCTGTCAATGGTCACATTATCTGCACTCAAAATTACCTTTTCATACCTAGTCAGCCGACTATGTGTCATGTATTGGGTTTTCGTTCTTGTCAAAAGAATTTCCACAGAATGGGGAACATACACTCTCAATGGATACCCCATCACTATGCCTTCACTCTGTTCCAGACTCACACAAGTAGCAGCAACTGCTTTCAAACATCCAGGAAACGCTTTCGCTACAGGGTCTAAAACAGCTGAAAAATATGCAATTGGTCTTTTCATAGTTCCATGTCTCTGTACCAAAACTGAAAATGCACATCCATCTCTTTCACTGCAATACAGCTCAAAATCTTTCTCATAGTCAGGCATTCCCAATGCTGGAGCCTCACATAATTTCTTTTTCAGCTCTCTGAATGCTTTCATTTCTTCATCATTCATTTCAAAAGGATCTTTTACATCCTTCTTTGTCAGTTTCTGCAATGGTTTAGCAATCAGTGAAAAACCGCTTATCCATTGTCGACAATATCCAACCATTCCCAAAAACATTCTTACCTCTCTTTGTGTCATTGGAGCTCTCATTCCTTGAATCATTTTTATTCTTTCAGTCGTTACCTTTCGCACTCCTTTCTCAATTTTATGCCCTAAATACTGGACTTCTTGTTGACAAAACTGCAATTTTGAAGGGGACACTTTATGTCCTCTTTTTGCTAAATGATTCAGCAAAGCAATTGTATCATTGACACATGCTTCTTTCGTTTTTGATGCCACCAGTAGGTCATCAATATACTGAACCATTATTGACCTTTCTGGCATTCTTAGATCTTCCAATGATTTCTTTAGGATCTGATTAAAGATTGAGGGACTTTCTGTGGAATTCGGCACCATGCCAAAATACGCTCTCCAAACCTAAACGCAAATAATGGCTGGCTATCTGGATGCAATGGAATAGAGAAAAATGCATGACATAAATCAATTACTGTGTACCATTCTGCTTCACGTGGAATCTGGTATAGAATCACAGCAGGGTTCGGTACTATTGGGCAACAAGGCACAACAATTTTGTTTACCTTCCTCAAATCCTGTACAATTCTATATGTTCCGTTTGGCTTTTTCAGTCCCATTATTGGCGAATTACATGGACTGCTCATGATTTCTTTTAGAATCCCTTGTTCAATCATTTTATTTATTACTGGCGTTATTCCTTCAATTATTTCTGGAGTCAATTTATACTGGGGCGTATTTGGGTAACTCGTTCCTTCTTTCACTGTTATTTTAACGGGATCTACTCCTTTCATTAATCCTACATCTTCTCCTGTAAAGTCCCACACTTCTTCTTTCACTGTCCTTTTCAATTCAATTGGGATTTTCTCTGCATCAAATACAGGAAACAAACCATTTACTTCTGGTTCTAAATTCACCATTGTCATTTTATACAGCCCATCCTCATCTGGAGTCTGAAATGCAATTCCGTCTGGGGTACAATAGATAGTGCAGTTCATCTTGCACAATAAATCGCGTCCTAAAAGGTTCACGGGACTACAATCACATACCACTAATCGGTGCATTTTGCTAAATGGACCAATTCTTACCTTCACTAATTTAGTAAGAGGCGTTTTAATTTGCTGATTCGAAACTCCAACTACTTGGATATGTTCACCTGAGAGAGGAAGGTTTGGAATTTCCACTGACCTAACAGTAGAACGGGTAGCTCCAGTGTCAACAAGGAATGTTACATTTGCACCATTCACTTCTCCATCCACAAATGGACCAGACTGATCTACCTCTAGAGTTGCGCCAAGCACGCACTCTTCCCCCTCTCCTAGGCACCGTCAGGAACTTTCATCCGTGTCATCCTCATCCTGTCGTAACCAATATTGAGAAATTGCAGCTGCACGCGGCAACTGTGTTACCTGTTCTCCTCCGTAGAATCCTGTTTCTGCACTGTATTTCTGTTGGTTAACACTCTTGGGAAGTGGTGGTTGTGGCACCTGACCTTGTTGAGTAACTACCTCACTCTGCACCTGTGAATTTAATGATTGATTTTCCACATTTGGCTTTGGAGGAAATTTACACTCGTTTCTCCAATGTCCTAGCTTTCCGCAGTTGTGGCATGGCCACTTTTTCTTTGCCTCATCTATACTCATTTGCCCTTTTCCTTTACCTATATTAGGTCGGGATTTGACCTGTCCTGTTTCATTACCAGTATTACTCAATTGAGCTTCTTGCTTCTCTGCAACTTTCACCTGCGCCCACATGGCCTTTTCTTTCAATTTACGCTGTCTACTCTCAATTTCATCACTGCAATACTTAGCATATCTCAAAACCTCATCCTCTGTGCTATTCTGCCAACCAATCAAGTGCTGCTTAATCATTTCACTTATCTCTGGTTTTAATCCATACACAAACCTATATACAAAATGACTCATATCCTTCTCATTCAGTGTCTCATAACCACTATACTGTTTGAAGACCAACAACAATCTCTCATAGTAGGCGTGCACTGATTCTTTACTTTCCTGCGTTGTTCTGTCTATTTTTACCCAATCTGTTTCTTTAGTTGGAATCTTATTCTTCAAAAAGGTAATTACTTGGTCGTACTTCCTCATCACTTCTGGTCCTGGCGCTCCTGTTTTAGCGTCCCTTGGATATTCTACAGTTGGCTAATCAATAGTAATCTTACATTCTGTCCACAAATCAGCTGGCACTACTATATCAAACAATCCATCCAGATCTATCCACAGCACTTTTGACACCTTAACAAATCTTTCCACTTGTCTGTACCATTCTACTGGTTTCTCTCTCAATTTTGGGAAGTCATTTGTAAACGACAGTATATCCTGTCTGGTCCATGGAACATGCACATAACTACCACCTGGAGTTTCTCTCATCGGGTACTCCCTAACAACTGGTTCCCTATCTGTCACTGCAAAAGCCAAAGATGCTTTATCTGTTGTTTTCTCATTCCTCTTTGACCATCTATTTCTCCATCTATCCACATCACCCCATTTTCTCAATAAAACAATTAACTCTTTTATTTGGGTCAGTCTTCCTGATGTGTTCAAATTCTCTATGTCTTTCTCACAAAAATCTACTCTGTATGGTTTCTGCAACGTTCTCACTTTCACAAATTCCACTCCTAGTTCATTTGCTGTCTCTTCCAATTTGTCATGTAAATTTCTAGCTCTCCAAGTAAGACTCTTGCACAAAAACATAATCTCATCATCCTGATAATTTTTTAATTTTTCTGTTCCAATTGTTCCCAAAATCAATTCTTCCATGTCAATTTTCAACCTAATTACATCTAATGGTTTCTCTTCCGGTTCTTTTGTTTTTAGCACTTTCATCCATTCGTTTAACTCATCTGGAGTCGGACCTACAGGCGTACTATTTAATTCTATCCAATCGCTGCTTCTTTCTGGTGTTCCTGATGCGGACTCTGTCACCATAGGCATTCTCCTAATCTCATTCTCATTTATCGTCAAATTTGTAGGTGGGCTTGGTCTATAGGTACTAGCCAAATTGTGTGCACCTTCATTATTCAGTTCCATCCCTTCTCTTTTTCTTTGCAAATGTGAATTCATGGGAATCACTAAGGAATGTTCATTAATTTTCTGATTCTCAAAAATTGGCATTACTGGACCTATCGTTACTGGTACAGTTACAGCTTCCATATTCTTTGTCAATTCTCTTATTTTCTCAGTCAATTCTTTTGTCGTTTTTGCTAATTCAGTTGCATTGTCACTTTCTATCTCTTCATTTTGTGAAGTTTTAAATGGTTCTTGTGACCTATTTGTTTCATTTCTTCGTTCGGTTTTTATTCTTCCCAGTTTCCATTGGCGGTGCATTAGGTGTCACCACCGCAGAAGTCTGTTGGTATGGAGGTGGGTTTCTGTTTAAAATATCTTCCAGCAATTCGTCATCTGTTTCACTACCACCATACACATACTTTTCTACCACTACATGTTTCTTTTTCTCTGTACACTCTCTCTTTGCTTCTTCCTCAACTGTAAAAGCTGGAAACAAACCTCCTGTCATGTTAGCATATCTCCAACGCTTTACTCTGTCCTCATGATTTACTCCCCACCACTTCCAGGCAAAAACTCATGATTCTTTAATCCTCTGAATCTCTCTCGCTCATACATCTCATCTTCCCATTCCGTTAAAGCTTCAAACTGTGTCGGTCTAGGTCTAGGTTCTAACATTACCATCTTTTCTCTCAAATTCCGTAGTACGGCTACATTAAATGAACCATTCTCAGGGAAAGCCAATGCTCCATCATTCTTGGTGTATTTTGTCCAATTGTCTAACCATATGCATGTATGATATCCATATTTCAGCATCATATGCGAAGCTGGTGATTTCGGCGGAGGAATTATTTGTCCCTCTCTAGTCACTACCTTTTTGTCTTTCTTAACATCCATGACGTTTTCTCTTTACCATACTCATAGTACGACATGATTCACAACCTTTTTCTCCTTAAACGATCCACAATTCAACACTGTTCTCTATGCGTTATTTCAACCAATACTAGCGCGACTCACACCAACACTCCAATCACAAACTTCCGCGTCACTAGGCTATTCAACCAATCCTTGTGCGACTCATACCAAAGCTCCAATCAGAGCGATTTCTGTCTACGGCGCACTGTCCAATCCCAGCGCGGCTTTTGTCTACGTCAGTTCTGCTCCTGTTCTCATGTGACTATCGCACTGTCCAATCCCAGCGCGACTCTTGTCTACGTCACTTCTGCTCTTGACCCCTCCTTTACAAAATTTATCGGCAATTTCTTGTACAACAATTCTTCATTAGTTACAACATTTAAAACACATTTCCATTGTCTGATTCGCTAAACCGAAAAGATAGCTTTGACCATTTACACAAGAATTCTGTATTTTCCAGTAGGCAGCGCTTACCTCTACCCTACCACAGAATTTTCAGTTTCGCCGATAAAGTAGCACTTCCCTCTACCTTACCCTTCTTTCAAGCAATCAGTATACCCGTTTCTCTGGGGATAAAACACATGTGGAGACTATACTGCTCCTGAGAATTAAGGCCAGAGTTTCACAAGAAAACCGATCACTATTTCACTTACACACCTTTTATACGCAAAATGTCCCTATTATAACACAACCTGTGTTATTACCAAAAATGAACTCAGACAGTGTACAATTCCATGCGACTTCTCTTGCCACACGTGTTCCACTTCCTACTTCCCGGAAGCGTGAAAACTTACATATAACATAACGCGACTCAACAAAAAGTGTTAGACATGAACTTATCAATAATCAAAATCAATAATCAATAATCACCAAACTAATCTATAGTAACCATAACTCTGCTACCAAGAAATCTGATCCAGCGCTAACAATAAAAATAATTATCCTATTATGCTTTGGTCATCCAGGTGCAACTATTCCTCTAACACACACACTATATCCATATGACGGTGGGGTCCATAACACCGCATATACATTCACTTACTCATTTGTTCCCTGGATTTCCTCCGTCATGAACCTAGGAGAAAAACGATTCGCTGGAAGGAGGCGGGATACCTCTTCTATCATGACATAATATTTCTCATTTGCTTTTAAGGTATTCCGCTCATTGGTCGATGGACCAACTAGTAGGAATCAGTTGATGGTGATTAAGACCAGCTCAATCACAATAAACTCTTTAACATTTCATTTTTAATCATTGAGCTAAAGAATCACTGAGTCATTTGTTTAAAGAATAATAAAGTTTATATAAAGTTTTGAATGCAGGAAATGAGGTTAAGCTTATTATTCAGATCATTACATTTATCATCAATATAAGAATAATTTGAAATTGCAATGCATATTTATTAGACGGAAAAATAAGGTTATCATAATAAGAACTCTAAAGATCAATCTATCTATCTATCTGGGGAAAATCTAATAATTCTAAAATAAAAATCTATCAGGAAAAGTTCTCCTAAAGCAGCATCTTTATACTCAACTGGAAAAGGAAAATAGCAGCAGCAGCATCAGCTCGTCAGCATCAGCAACCGCAACTTCACCCATCTACAGCATCTAACTTCTCCAGCATCTACCTCTGCAACTCCCACACCAACTCACTCCCGCAGCAACTCCCGCAGCATTTTCTCCCCTCCCACCAAGAGTAGGTCTTCTTATACCCTAATTCTAGCTTACAGCATAAAATGTTTCTTCTTCATGGCGTGATTCTTTCTCATTGGTCAAAACTCAGGCCCATATACATTTTAATCAAACTTCCTGGTCTTAACCAGTTCCGTGTGGAATGTCCATGCAAGCATCGTTTCCCACAGTTCATGCAATTGCTCATCCGTTTCGATCAGTCCAAATTGTATCTTTTTCTGTTACATTTTGTTTTAAACAGTTCCGTCTATTGATTCAGTTGGACTTCTCACGCTTCTTGCTGATCATCTTGGCACACATCTGCTCAGAAAGGTCACAACAGCCTTGACCATACTTCCATCTTAGCCTCTCAGCATCAGCACGTGATCATCCCTTTTCCACAGTCTCTCTCCTCTATCACATGGTCTCCCGCTCATGCGTACTCTAGCAACTGGCGGCCATTTTATATTGCTGCTCGACAGGCCTAAGCGCACTATTTTCAAAGATAAACAAAATATTGTTAAAACAAAGAAATATAAACCCTTTCGTTTCCCTCCGTCTTTCTACGTACCCCAATTAGGTATTACCTAGCAAAAAGCAACATATAAAGCTGTCCCTTACTTACCATCGCTTTATTTTGCAACCACACGTTTTATTTTAAAAGCACGGATTCATGCATTTATTATTGAATTAGTACGCAAATATTATGTTATGTTAGACACGTAAACAATTATAAGTTGATTAATTTGCACACGGAATAGCGTGTTACCTTTAATCCTTAACATGTAACATACATTGTTGGTTATTTACTTAAACGAACATGTTTATTAATTATTTTACGAAAATATTAGGAGGTTAAAATGTTTTCATTTACCCTGCTCCATCACTGGCGAAGGGTTTCATAGGTCCCAATACAACTTTGGCAACAGAGGAACAGGAAGGGGTTTTCAAGGTTCCTCAAACTTCTTCCCTAAAAAAGGAAGATTCCCCAGGACGAGAGGTGGAAGAGTAAGAAGTCACTTGGGTCCAGGATCTCGAGGTGAGTATGCAGATAAATACTGGTTCTTCCCTAGGAAAAGTAGGAGGACGTTTGAGGTTTTTCATAGGAGCATGGCAGAGGATTACAAGGGATCCTTGGGTTTTAGATGTAGTACAACGGTTCGAAATAGAATTTGTTCAAAGACCAGTTCAGATTGTGGCACCAAAAGAATTGGCTCTAAGTCAAGATCAAGTAGAAATTGTGAATTTAGAGGTAAAGAGGTTTATAGGTATCTATGGTAGAGTAACATTTGAAGGTTTTTGTAAGCACCTTGTTTTTGGTGGGAAAGAAAGACAAAGAATGGATACCGGTGATAAATTTGAGAAGTTTGAATCGGTCTTTAGTTTACAGATATTTCAAAATGGAAGGAATTCACCTTCTGAGGGATACGTTGCAGTCCAAAAATTGGTTGGTGAAGTTGATTTGAAAGATAACTACTTCATGGTACCAATGAGGGAAAGCAGTCAGAAATGTCTTCAGTTCAGATGGAGAGGCCAATTATATCAATTCCTATGCCTACCTTTTGGCCTGTCATCAGCACCTTGGTGCTTCACGAAGTTAATGCGCGTAATAGTGGCATACTTTAGAGAGACAGGCTTTCGGATGATTGTGTATTTAGACGATACATCAATGATGTCTCAGGACGCAGAGGAATTGAGGAGTCAACTCAGAGTTGTAATAGATATGTTAGAGAGTTTGGGATTCGTGATAAACCAAGCAAAGTCGATTTTGATACCAGCACAGAGCTTGGAGAGGTGCTAAGGTTACCAGAGAAGAAGGTGAAAATGATAAAGAAAGAAGTGTTGAGAGTGCTGTGGAAGATGTCTTTGACATTGAGAGATTTGGCAAGGATTCTAGGCTTCTTTTCATCTTCAATTCAAGCAATTTTGCCGGGGCCCCTGCATTATCGAGCCTTGCAAAGGGTGAAAGCAGATGCATTGAGAGCAGGTTTATTGTATGGAGACCAGGAAGAGTTGAATGTGGAAGCGAAAGAAGAACTAGAGTGATGGTTACACAATTTGGAGGTTTGGAATGGAAGAGCAATTTTTGGTTGCCACCCGGATGTTATCTTGGAGATGGATGCCAGCCTTTTAGGATGGGGGACTCGCCTGGGACTTCAGGAGACATGTGGTGCTTGGTAAAGGAAAGAGAAGGATCAGCATATAAACTGTCTGGAACTGACAGCAGGGTTGTATGCATTGAAGAGCTTCAAGGAGAGGTTACAGGGTCAGACAGTGCTTATAAAGATGGACAACATTTCAGCGGTAGCATACATAAATCGATTGGGGGGTTGCAGATCAAAGAGTCTATCGGATTTGGCGAAGGAGTTGTGGATGTTTTGTTTAAAGAACAAAATAGCTCTAAGAGCAGAATACCTTCCGGGAGTACGGAATGTGGTAGCGGATTGGAATTTCCAGGCATTTGAAGGACTACAGCGACTGGATGCTGGGGACAGAGTATTTTAGGAGCATACAGATGGTTTTGGGTCCATTGGAGGTGGACCTGTTTGCAACGAGGTTGACCCACCAGTTGGAGAGGTATTACAGTTGGTTGCCAGATCCAGAGGCTGCGGCGATAGATGCATTTCAACAGAATTGGTTGTATGTGAAAGTCTACGCTTTTCCACCCTTTTCTATGATCCAGAGAGTATTACTGAAGGTGAGGAGAGAAGGATTTCAGTTGGTTTTGGTGACTCCCTTTTGGGTGTCGCAGGCATGGTTTCCGGCGATGCTGGAATGTGCTTGCGAGGTTCCTTTTTTAATGAGAGCAGAAGAGGGTATGCTGGTAAACGAGCTAGGAGAAGTTCATCCTTTGATTCAGAACGGTATGTTGGACCTTCTTCCTTGGAAGGTATCAGGGGATCCAGTACTTTTGAGGGACTTTCGCAGGAGGCTGCAGAGTTACTCAAACAATCCTGTGCTCCAGGAACTAAGACAAGGTATACAGGACCATGGAGGATTTGGGTGTGTTGGTGCATGGAACGGAGTTTGGATCCCGTGGAGGCCCCTGTAGTGGAGTTTGTGAATTTCCTGGTGGAACAGTTTAATAGGGGGTTGAGCTATAGTACCATTAGTTGTTATAGGTCAGCTGTTTCGGCAGGTCATGCTTTTGTAGGAGGTAGATCTGTGGGTAGCAATGTCTTGGTCTGTAGAGTATTAAAAAGTATGAAATTAAAGAGGCCTCCTAAGGCACGTTAAGACGTGATGTGGGATGTAAATTTTGTTTTGAAATTGTTCCTTGACTGGCCTATGAATAGGTTTTTGAGTAATAAAATTATTTCTATTAAGTTAGCGACTTTGTTATGTTTGATTTCGTGTAGAAGGATGTCTGATGTGAAGTGTTTAGAGATTAATAATAGATACTTCAGTCCAGATGGTGTGTTTTTGAGATACAGAAAAGAACTAAGACTATGTCGTCTTCAGTGTTTTATCCAAGGTATGAGGAGTGCAAGACGTTGTGTGTGGTAGATTGTTTCAGAGAGTATGAGTGCAGAGTAGTGGAGGATAGGAGAGATGGAGAACATCAATTACTGATTTTGTTTGTGAAACCATATAGTGCGGTAAGTACAGCAACAATCTCAAGGTGGGTGAGATATGTGATGGAACAAGCAGGGGTGAATATAAAAAAATTCAAAGCTTATTCCATCTGGGGAGCGATTGCAAGCAAGTGTTGTTTGTATGGTGGAAGCCTGGAGAATATTTTGAAGGCAGCAGATTGGTCAAATGTGGACACATTTGCAAAACATTATTTTAGACCAGTTGAGCAAATGTCTGAAGTGGTGTTGAGGGGCATTCAACATGCATAATGGTAGTCTCCGGTCTTGTAATGAAATGACGATTCTCAGATTAACATGACTAGAGAATCAGGATTTCATTAAAGACGCGGAGGCTAACATTATCCCTCCCTCCACACCCTTAAGTGGCGGTATTATTAGCATGTTGTATATCAAAAATTAAAAAAAGAAAATATATTAAATTGATACATTAAGTTTTGAGGATAAATAAAGAAAACATATGATGAAAAAGGTTTGTTTTTTCATGGTAATATGTTTTCTTTTCAGGATTTAATATGTTGAGTTTGTTATGCTTAATAACGTGTTTTTGTTTACTGAAGAATAGACTTAGGGAAGTGAGATTAGTATGGATCCTGAAGCAGAAGAAGATGGAAAGTGTGCATCGCAGGATTGCATTTAAAAGAGCATGAGTGTTCTATGCAGGAGACATTTTTTTACTTTGTAATTCAAGTTCTGGATTGTTAAGGTTGAAGTTCTTTAAAGGGGCTGCTCAGGAGTGGCAAATAAAAGATTATGCATAATGTTAGCCTCCCTGTCTTTAATGAAATCCTGATTCTCTAGTCATGTTAATCTGAGATTCGTCATTCTTGTGTCTGTTGATCGTCCTCAACTGAATGCTTCTGCCTCAACTTTACCTCTACCAACTTCGTTCATAAAGCCCTGTGGCTCATCTCCACTAGGGCTGCAATAATTTATTGATGTTCTGCAAAAGAAGCTAAGCCAACATTCCTTAGTGTTTTCAAGAGCATCTTTGCACAATGTTACTTTCCCCTACCACTCACATCAGCCTCGGGTGACCAGATGAAGGCAGCCACCTGTGTCCTTGGGCATAATGTTATCTTATTATGCACGTTCTGACAGGTCATTAGGTAGTCACTAACATTCCCCTTCATAGATTTTTCTACTATCTTTTGGGGTGACTACATCACATCATGTCTTGAAGAACACCTTCCTTTGTGCGGTATAAGGAGTAACATCAGGTGGAAACCACCTCCTGTTTTCCAGGCTGTAGTCTTTCAACGACCATTGATCAAACTGTCCACCATTAGGTGCAGTAGGATACTAATGCAGCTTTGGCACCACTGAAGAGGCTATTAAAAACAGATCACTTACACAATATCGATTACAACAATATCAAGATACAGAAATATTGTGTCAAAAATATAGATTACAAAAATATTGTTTTCCTAGACTTATAATAGTAAGGACAAAATATTAAAAAAATATATCATTTCACACAATTATCATTAAAAAACATACAAAAATATCATTTTCTAATATTATTAGTTTAAAATAGTAAATCTTAAATATTTTAATATTTTAATATTTAACATTAATATAATGTCAATTAAATAAATGTAAATAGTATTTAAGACTAAAATCTGCATATATACTTATGTAAACACATATATGTGTGTGTATGTTTATATATATATAATGTAACACTATTATTAATAATATATATTTTACGTTATATTCAGTTTTTGGGGTTATTTTTTTAAATTTACTAATATATATGGCGGTCGCCAGTAGGTAGTTATAGTTATGTTCCACAGGAAAAGTGTTTTTTGACTTGTATATATTTTTGCCGCCTTTTGACGAATCTTCACAAAATTTTCCCAAATAAAGTGTGTCAGTGATTCTTGTTGTGCATGGAAAGTTTCGGGGCTATCCGTCAAGCGGGGGGGAGAAAAGGGCAGTCACAAAAAGTGTTTTTCCTATGTTAATTTCCATAGAGGTTTTAGACATGACTACAGCCCGAACCGTTAGACGGAATTACACCAAATTTGGCAGAAAGGTAGCTCTTGGTACAGAAAGAAACATGTTTGTTATTTGTTGTAATTCCATTCAGTAGTTTTTGAGATATTAACTGAAATCCAAATTTGGATATCTAGGGATGCAGATCCTCCACAGCTCCTCCTCAGATACTCCTTGGATTCGCGAATCCAAGCACCAACAGACATGTCGTAATTGGCTGGCCGCAACCTGAGAGGAAAGTTGCGGCTGCCATTTTGTTCATCGGGACTCGGTTCCCAGCAGGGAAAATAAAGTTAAAAAGTAATAGAAGAGGACTGGGTAGAGGTACACTGGGACTAATGGAGAGGTCTGTGAGGGACCCCTCATTGGTAAGAAATTATCCGAAAACCTTTTTTTTTCTTACCATTCAAGGATCCGCGTATCGTTCCCAGAACCTCCCTGGATCCTTCCCAGATCCTCCCGGATTCAGGTGGATCCATTGATCCAGACCCCATTAGTGATGTCATTTGGGATGCCATCAGTGATGTCACTGACCATGTCATGAGTGATGTAATATGTGAGGTCATAAGCAGTGCATTGCGGGGGCATAAGTTATAGTTAGCTCAGGTAACTATAACTGGTGAATTTCTATGGTTTTGTACGAGTAAAATCTGAGCCTAACTATAACGTCCCTGTAACCTTTGTTTTTTTTCAGTGAATTTCTAAGTTTTTTAAAATTATAATTCCTAACTTTAACGTCCCTGTAACCTATGGTTTTTTTCAGTGAATTTCTAAGGTTTTTTAATGTTATCTACTGGAGGTAACAGGAGGGGTTGTTGGCCCCCAAGGACCCTCAGCAGCCAAGGGAACTTCATCCCCTAACAAGCTGTGCGCCAGAAGACCCCTTTGCAGCACCCCCCCTCCTCAGGCCCATTTCGGCCCTAGGGACCCCATCGCCCGGGGTCTAGCCTTTTTGCAATTTAGGAGGGGGCTGCGTGGCTTCCCTCCCTGGGCTGACAGCGGGCCCAGGGAACCCCATTCCCCAGGGCACCACCTTTTATGTTTTGTTTCATTACTAATAGGGGAGGGGAATGCCTGGCCCACCTCCCCAGGCCTATTTCAGATGAAAATCAGTTTACACAGGGAAAAGGGTGTGGCCAAGCACTACCTCACATCCCAGAAAATTTTGCTCCTTTGCATCATGGTACATGCAGTCCACAATTTGCATTCCCCTCAGTGTTGACTGTGGTGTTACTGGTGTATGTAACATTAAAGTCAACACTGAGGGGAGCTAAACTGATTTTCATCACCTCCTCTACCATTTATCTCACGTTCCTAATGTTCCTTTTTGTAAAAATTGTGTTCCGGCCTATTGATTACACTTCATACGGCCCAAGGCGGAGATTCGTGCCAGGGTGTGGAGATTCCGGCCCGAGCCGGAGATTCCGGCCCGACTGCGGACGTAAAGATACGACTCATAAATGTCCTCTGCGTGAGCTATGGTTACTTGAGACAACTATAACTGATGGTGAATTTCAGTGGTTTTATAGGGTTTAAAACATTTCATTGTTACTGAACATTTCACCTAACTATAACAGGACTTTAATCTTTGCTTTTTCAGTGAATTTAAAGTTTTTTTTGTGTAAAGTAATATTTACTTACCACACGTTAATCCAACCTGTGGCCAGCCCCCCACATGCAGCCAACCTCATGTTGTGCAGGGTGTTCAATCGTGCATGGCTGTGTGCCCCCTCCCCCTTTACAATGTTGCCGGGCCCCGAGGATAGGGTCCCCGGGGCCTAAAACAGGCCAGGGAGGGGGTCCATGTGCCCCCTCCCCCAGAAAATAGCACTGGACCCTGGGGGATGGGGTCCCCAGGCCAAAATCAGCCTGGGGAGGGGACCCATGCGCACCTCCCGCCCACAAAATCGAAATAAATATTTGTTCCCCTAGGACCTGGCCCACCCGGGGGGCTTAAAAAAAACAAGCGCAGGAGACCGCGCTTGTTTATTTATTTATTTTTTACATTTTGCTGCTGATCCCCGGATCCTCTGCGAATGCGCAGCAAAATTACAAACAAAAAACATTTTTGGCCCCAGGCTGGGTCCCTCCACCAGGCCTAGGGGGTCAAGTATTCCTACCCTTCCTCCTTGTGTCTTTTTTTTGTTTTTTTTTTAGTAGTCGGGGCTGAGTCCTGTGTCCTAATATGGCTGCCACCACTTCCTGGTTGGAGTAATGGCAGCCAATCAGATCTCAGTTTGAGATCTGTCAGGATCCGCAGAGCCTCAGTGTCCCTAGATATACAAAGTTTTTGAGCATTATTTAGTCAAACACGACTGAACGGATTTACACAGAAACACACAAAGCACTCTTTCTGGACATGATCTAGCTTTCTGCCAAATTTGGTGTAAATCTGTTCTGCGGTTTAGGCTGTAGCTGTGTCTAAAGTTCCTAAGGGAAAATGAATGGGGAAAACACGTTTTGGGACCCCCTTTTTTCTCGGTTCCCACTCGACAGATCACACCGAAACTTTCTATGCATAAACTAGGCAAAATAGAGCACTTTCTTTGAAAGTTTCGTGGAGATTTGTCAAACAGCACCAAAGTTATTAGTAATACTGGGTATTATATATATACATATATATAAATATATATATATATATATATATATATATCAAATATCAAAACTTCGTGTAGACGCGCTCTCAGAGAGGACAGACACTGTGTTACTGCATCACCGCTGTTTATTCACAACGCGTTTCGCCTGACAACAGGCTTGATCACGTGAAAACGGAAAACATGTCGTCACATTAAATGGACAGAGCAATGAACATAGAAGAGGCACACTGGTGTTAGAACGCGCAGACATCTTGTGTTAGTAAAGAGGCCGCAAGGTAAAGAAAATGAACAGAATAATGAACATAGAAGAGGCACACTGGTGTCAAAATGCGGCAGACATCTTGTGTTAATACAGAGGCCGCAAAGTAAAATAATTCATGAATACAAGCACGTAAGCCTGTGAACATACTCTACTCAAAAGTATAGCAATCAATCAGAGCTCATAATAGCTGAACATTACAGTTAATGTTGATGTAGTGCCCTCTTAATGTTGGTGCCAATTATGTCAAACCGCACTCATAGTGATGTTGCACATTGTTATGTTGTTCGTCATCACAACAGCAGGTATGATCATCAATTATACAATATATTAAACATAATAAACAAATCACCTCCGCATGTAAGACAATAAAATGGTCAGTCACACTGCAAATGGCCCGAAGCCAGTACTGGCAAGTGCCTATTAATCAATACCATGTGGGTCACAGGGTAAAGAGGGCAAACTGGAGGAAAGCACCATGAAAAAAATACTCAATGTTCAAAATCCCAATGAAAATAGGTTCAGATACTCTCACCACAATTGCCGACAGGAATCCAAGTGCTTCAGTGCCATAAAGAAGGGAGAAAGGGTAGGTGGCCCGTGCAAGTGAATATTAGTGAATGAGCCCCTTCCTTTCCTCCCTGAAAAATAAAAAGAAACAAATGGTTAAAATCAGTACACATCATATCGAATGATGATGGCACAACAAAATTCACAATCATGGGACAACATGACGAGGAATTAAAAATGCATTATAAAATATATATCTCTCTCTAGCAGCACATGTGTATGATCATCTAGTACACACGCGCCACTCTCCACGGGTCTCCGGTGATTCAGAAGGAGCGCTGAAGAGTTTGATATATATACTTTCACTTGGCTGTGCAAACAAATGAACCCAGTATGACAATCGGATGCATGAACTGAAAAAGGAACTTTTAAAAAATCGTAACATACTAAAATATTCTAGGATTCTTTGCAACAGGCTTTTGACTACCAGTGAAATGCACCATGGGAATTGTATTTTGCAAGTGCCGGCCATGTGACTATTTGATTAAAAAAGCACGCATGGAATTATTCATTCAATGGTCCCCACCTGTGAGCAAGGCAACTGACGCTCGAAACGCGTAAGGAAATGGGGAAGTGAACGCGCTGCTGAGCCTGTGAATAAATGCCTTAAACTCCAGTATTGGGCCTCTATGTGGTGTGTAACAGATGGTTATTTGATGGGCTGCTCCGTGCCCATTGACAGAGGTCGCCCTGAAGGGTCAGGGCTCCTATGCTCGGAGGCTGTTTGTTTGGATTCAATAACGGGAGCAAGACCCACTCGCCATTACAAGCCTAACAAGGAATGCTATCACAGCGAAAGTGTAAATGGCTGAGGAAGGGATTCAGAGAGGGAGAACCTCTCACTCTGATCGTGCTGGAGTCAGGGCATTTTCGCAAGGCGGACAAGGTATTTGAGCAATTTGCCAGAAATACTTTCACTTGGCTGTGCAAATAAATGAACCCAGTATGACAATCGGATGCATGAACTGAAAAAGGAACTTTTAAAAATCGTAACATACTAAAAATATTCTAGGATTCTTTGCAACAGGCTTTTGACTACCAGTGAAATGCACCATGGGAATTGTATTTTGCAAGTGCCGGCCATGTGACTATTTGATTCAAAAGCACGCATGGAATTATTCATTCAATGGTCCCCACCTGTGAGCAAGGCAACTGACGCCGAAACGCGTAAGGAAATGGGGAAGTGAACGCGCTGCTGAGCCTGTGAATAAATGCCTTAAACTCCAGTATTGGGCCTCTATGTGGTGTGTAACAGATGGTTATTTGATGGGCTGCTCCGTGCCCATTGACAGAGGTCGCCCTGAAGGGTCAGGGCTCCTATGCTCGGAGGCTGTTTGTTTGGATATATATATATATATATATATATATATATCCAGTTACACTCCAATGTGCAATGCACGCACAAAAACGGGAACGGACAACTTCTTTGCTGGTGCCAGTATCAAACTTTTATTGTGTTTTTCAGATAAGTGCAAAGTTCATGATGCGTTTCGGGCCTCCTGGCCCTTGATCACATGGTCACGTTACGTTATGACAGTGAATTTATTGGGTGAAAAGCACCCATCACCTGACACATTTAGCAGCACTGCAATGGAGCTAGAAAAAATACTTTACTTTGTAGTTTTCTATACTTCGGCAATGTATTAAGGTTGAAAAACAAATTACCTGATGTACATTGTTTTAAATAACAATCATATTAATTGAATTTAATATCTAATTCATATTCATGCTTTTATCTAAAAAGTCACATGACTGGTCTTTAAAATACATTCCCCATGATGCATTGCGCAGGCAGTTGAAATATAATAAGTGGAATTCTCAATAGATTTCTCATTTTCTCTCAACACTTTAAAATACCAAGCACATGACTATGTGAGTTAAAGAATCCACAGTGACTTTTTGCGCAGGCACAGAGAAAAGAACTTTAAAGTGTTGACGTAGTTATGAACTTTGAACTCATTGTTCTTTTGTCTTGTCCTTTTCACAGGAGGAAAGGAAGGGACCCACCACACAGTATGGATACTTCACGGGTTCCCTACCCTTTTCTTCCCCGGGCTTGGGTTTGCACTGAGATCAAGATAAGAGACATTTTAATTTTCAATTTACTTTATTCTTATTGATTTCATTCACTTTTGAATTTATAGAGTTATTGTTTTCACATTTGTTTCAAACCACTGTTCATTAGGACTGGACTAACAGCAGCCACTTGGCGCATGTATTGTTCACGTAGTCTAGGCATGTCTGTGCGGTCCTAAACCTGTTAAATAAGCAGCCTTGTCAGACAAATTGTATTGGTATACCAATTCCAGGTAACCAGGCCAATAGGCGCCATTATGGAATTAGGCACTATGCCTTTTTAGTTACACTGGCACTAGTCCGTCAACACTGCTCCAGATATGTTACTCACCTTTGCTACCTAGACAATTTAGGTCCTATGTAGACGTATTTGTCGTCGCACGTGTTTGAACATTCTTATGTTTATCAACATTGGTCAATAAGATCATGGTGATTTACGCCACTTGGTGATAATTTTTAACCTTAGCATGTCTAGGGGATATTACTGGCCGGTTTTGACATGTATATCAAGTCTACATTGTCACTATGAATATAAGTCATTCAATGTGCTGCTTTCATGAATGTATTTGTGCAAATAATGTACAATACAAAATGGCCGCTGCCTTCACTTACTATTGTGAATGTTATGTACCGCAAGTCCTATGTCTATGGTTTTGCCTATTTATACACGTACTTCCGTATAACTCATCGTGTGATCAAGACATTAATTTGTCGAAACGCGTAACGTTTGAGGAATAAAGAGCTTCTGCTTATTGCATTAGGATTTCCGAGAGTGCGCTTTATTTTCATAGCTGCTTGGATTACGAGGTCCGGTTTTTTGGTTCTACCGGCACCGCGCACCACCTGACCACGGGCTCGATCCCGGAAGGACCTGCTCTCTTTGACGAATATATATATATATATATATAAATTCATCTCCCAAGCCTTCTTCAACTCAATTCCACTCCATTTCACCTTTTGGCTTCAAAATAGGAGACAACACAAATCCCGTATGGTTCCACATGTATTTTATTTTTCCATTTTAAAAACCAAAGTGCTCCGTGCAGACAAAACCAGGCCAACGTGTTTCGGCAAAAAACCTTCTACTGGGCCATCGAGTTGCATTGTATAGAGTGTCTATTTAAAGGGAAACTTCCCTCCTTTTTCTACCATCACCCAATTAAAATAAACATCAGACTTACTCAGAGTTTCTAATCTGGTAAGGTACCATTTGTCAGAAACCTCATGTTCTGCATACAAGGGGCCCAAACTATTATACATTACAATTTTTCAAATATACATTTCTTTATTTAAATTACATATTTTTATATTCTTTTTCACTTTTTGTTTCTTTTTTCATTATTTTCACTGGGTAAAGTACCCCATTTTTCCTTTTGCCCCTCAACTTTTCTATTGACAAAAAACTTTTTTCAAATAATTCTCAAGAGATAAGAGCATTTTTCTTTCAGCAAAAACCACAATGCTGCCTGAAATTTGAAAAATCTATGCATTTTGTAATCCATGTTCAATAATTCTCAAAACATCACAATAACAGCACAACTCAAAAATATATTCCTCTGTCTCTGTTACAATTCAGATAATATACACATACTTCTGATTCAAAATTTGAACAATGTTGTTTTTAATGGTATAATTTGCAGTAGTGGCTACTACTGAGCGCGGGTGGTGGGGCGGGGAGGAGCAGACGGGGGAAATACAAAAAAATAATGTACTTACCTGGGTGCCACTGGGTGCCGTCGCCTCTCCTCTGTCATCTTCTGGCACAGCAACAGGAAGCACACAGCCTCCAAGAATCCCCTATCCAATCACAACGCTGCCTTACAGCAGTGCTGTGATTAGTCTGAGCTCCGTGGTTCGGCGCTCAGACAGGGGCTTGGAGGCTGGGCATGTTCCCCACCCAGCTGTGTAATGCAGCCTGGTGGGGAAGATGCAAAGTGAGCAGGACTGTTTGGCCGGCCCAAGAGGGCCGGCCAAGCAGTCATGCACACGTAGGGAGTGTGCTTAACACTCCTTCCCCTGCACCCTGCCCCCTGCACTGGCCAGCCCAGCCCCACCTGCCATACCCCGCACCCAAGCAGGAAGGAAAATGAAAATGATAATAACATTAGTTATTATCATTTTTGTTTTCCTTTTTACACTGCTCGTCGAGCAGTGGGGCGACACTCCTCCACCTTAGCGGTGGAGCCACCACTGATAATTTGTATTTCCAATTACGATGTAATTGATTATAGGGAGATGTGCAAAAAAGTCGCAGATAAAGTGCAAAGAAGCTGTGCAGAAGAAGTGTGCAAGAAAGTGCCAACAAGTGCAAAATAGGGGAGGGAACGGGCGGGGGGTTATCGAGGAATGCCGCTACGAGGTAATTGTGCAAAAAGATGCAAAGAGATATAAAGAGAGATATACAGAAAATTATTTAAAACTTGTTTAAAATCATGTCTTCCTAATAATCAAGATTTTCCAATTTATCCTGAGATTCTTTTCCCTTTTTGTCCCTCATAAAATCATTATTATGTTTTACAGTTAATAAAGTAACAGGATGTCATAAAGTGAATTCTTTTAGCAGCATAATTTAGTAGCATTATTTGCCAGCCGAATTTTTTAAAGTGCAATCTTATGATCAAGTTCACCCTTACTATTGGGCTGTCAAAAGATCTCAGAGGTTGATCTACTTCATAATAGAGAAAATTATTCTATTCAGCAGTCATATTTTCTATAAATAATATAAATAGTTAGAATCAACTCAGAATCGAGAATATTAGATTAAATAAAGGATTGCCTCTGGCAGCAGTGGTTCTGGCATTCCAATTAGATTTGTTTTCACAATTCCACCCAGGCTGCCGAACACGTGGCGGGTGCTTCTGTAGACGGGGGGGGGGGTGAGACCCTTTTTTGTTCCACAACAACTTAAAAAACTGTTCTGAGCACTCAAGGGGTAATTCAAATGATTAATTTCTGCAGACAAGTTTCGGCATGATGTCGTCCTCTGTGCAATAAAATCATTATATATAAAGCAAGGTGCATGGCTCATTTTAAATATCCAACTGTTGTTCCTATTGGTGGGGCTGCAACCAATAGGCGGATGGCAAAGTTCTTATTGATTTTCTATAGGCTCCAAGTGTACACAGAACTGCATTGGCATCCACGTTGTATATAGTTCATGTATGGGACTCAATGCCCTATAAAACATCTCTCCCCAATGAACCAATGAGATACCGATCACAATTCCTGAATAGGAATTACAGCCTCACTCCGTTGCCGATCCTGCCATTACACATCAAGTGAATAAAAGTAACCACTGACACGTGTTTCGCTCTCATTAGAGCTCTTCAGAGAGGTATAGATTTGTCCAGACACAAGGGAGCACCCATTATAAGTCAAAACAATACCCTTTCAGGCATAGAGTGACGCATAAATTATGCAAAAAAGAAGCAGAGAACTCTGGGTAGTTCTCAAGTTTAGGTGGAAGGCAGCTCCTGTATAGAGCACCCTCAACACCAGTGACACTCTAGATCTGCTCACCTCAAATGTCTGGTTTTCCATCAAAGTCTTGAAGCATAGGATTAGCTCAGTGCCATCCACGCTGAGATAGAAAGGGACAAAGTCTTTCGCCATTTCTACAGCAAAGTCTTTAAGCATAGGACTAGCACAGTGCTGTCCATGCTGAGCTGTAAATTAACCAAAGCCTTTTACCACTCCAGGCACAGTATTACAGCTTTGAATTGGTGAAATACCAACCAAGCCAACCTGAAATGAATAAAAGCAACCCCTGACACTTGTTTCGCTCTCATTAGAGCTCTTCAGAGAGGTATAGCTTTGTCCAGACACAAGGGAGCACCCAGTATAAGTCAAAACAATACCCTTTCAGGCATAGAGTGACGCATAAATTATGCAAAAAAGAAGCAGAGAACTCTGGGTAGTTCTCAAGTTTAGGTGGAAGGCAGCTCCTGTATAGAGCACCCTCAACACCAGTGACACTCTAGATTTGCTCGCCTCAAATGTCTGCTTTTCTCTCAAAGTCTTTAAGCATAGGATTAGCACAGTGCCATCCACGCCGAGATAGAAAGGGACAAAGTCTTTTGCCATTTCTACAGCAAAGTCTTTAAGCATTGGATTAGCACAGTGCTATCCATGCCGAGCTGTAAAATGGCCAAAGCCTTTTACCACTCCAGGCACAGTATTACAGATTTGGATTGGTAAAATACCATCCAAGCAAACCTGAAATGAATAAAAACAACCCCTGGGGAGGGTTTACTATTCCCACTCCAGTCTGTGCTATAGTAGGGAAAGTACTTCACTTCAAACACATAACATATTTGAATAACCCTATTAATTTACGACAAATATAATACTCTTAATATGAACATTATTAATTAACCCCAAAAAAGTATTTATATAAAAATAATAAACAATTAAACAATTAACTTGATTGTTAACATTTTAGAAATTAATTATCAATTTTTTATTTTTTATTTATGTATTGCTTATTTAACTTCCTACACTATATCCTCACAAACCTAACAGTCCACACTTAAAATATGACTAAAATAAATAAGTATAACATAATTAACTATCAATTAAATAAGTATTAATACATTAATAATTCATTATTACTTATTTACCTTCCCACCTGTTACCCCTACAAACACAGCAGCCCGCACCCAATATATAGCTTAAAAAATATAATTAATACACAATTAACATAATTAATAATAAATTAAATAACTAATAATGAATTGTTAATTTTATACATATTTAACTTCCCACCCCTGTGCTCATAAAAATCCCGCAGCCTGCACCTAATAAATAATTTAAAATATAGAATTATTACATAATTGACATAATGAATATTTAACAGGTTTGCTCAGGTGGCAAAGCCTTTTTGGTGAGGGCAGCAAAGCTCTGGAATGAGCTACCAGGTCCCTTACAACTTGCCCTTTCTTATTAAGGTCCAGGAATGCTTTGAAGACCTGACTTTTCAATAGCTAGGACCTGTCGAGCTGATCCCCAGTTGGTTGACAGCGGTGTCTCTATGTTTGATTGAGACACTTCCTTCCCTGTGTTTATTTAGCACTAGGGCATCTTTTGAGGTATTTGCTGTGCTTTACAAATCTGGTAACATAACAAGGAAGCTTACACTACACGCAACAGGGCCATGGAGCCTAACAAGCCTGCTTGGCGTGCTCTGCCCCACCATAGCAAGTCTAAATACAAATCTATTGTTGTGGTGTTTCTGATGCCTTTGAGAAGGTCGCTGTACCCTATTTGGTGCAAATAAAAAGTAATTGTCTCAGAATAAAGATGCCCCTAAAAGTCCCTCACAAATCAGGGAGTTTTTAGGCTCATGTGGTCACCCACATGCATCAGAGCACACAGATGATTTCAATGCCCTTCAGGACTTAAGGATAATAGTGTAGTTCCTCAAAAGGAATATTCCCAACAATGCCAAACATCTACCTGTTCTAACAAAAGAACCGAATAAGAATACAATTGGTTAGGAACCCACCAAAAAATGGGTACAAGGGAAGACACTTGAGAAACTGTTTGGGAGTGGCAACAACAGCAGCCTAGTAGTATGTCTGAGCCACTGCTAAAATAGCTTTGAGAGACAAAGCAAAAGTATGAGACTTTATAAATCACAAACACTAAATATATATCACACCAATGGCTTTTATATATTGAACTGAATGGGTGGCTAGAGTAGCATCAGCAGCACACACCTGTATACCAATTCAACACTATTCAAACATCCATAGTCTATCAAATATTTGCAGATTGCTCAGCAATGAGGGAACGCATGCACTCCATACTCTACAAGAAAGGAAACACTTTCCAAAACATACAATGTATTTAGGAAACACCCAAATGAAACACTAAGGGGCCGATTCCGATTCGGGCCATAAAAAGTACCGACCGACTCGGTACGGGAATTTAGTCCGACCGACACGTACCGGCGCTGCCCGATCCGCCTAGTACGATGCAATGCACGTGGATCACGACCGACTCGTACGGAACACAAGCCGAGCGACTGAACCGCACGGAAACCAGCTACCCGGCCGGAAAAATACGCGATTCGAACCGACCGACACGCACCAGGAATGAAGCCGACAGAAACGTACCCGCGAACTCCGACCCGCGCAGTACGATGCAATGCGTGCTAAACTAAACCGAGTCGCACGGAGCTCAAGCTGTACGACCGACATGCATACAAAACGGAGCCGAAGCAACCCAATACTCCGCGACCGACGCGTACGCCGCACATAAAATACAGCAGAAACACAGCCTGAAAGAGTCGGAGAAGCTCGCACGAGACAACTGCAGCGTCCTACTCGGTCAGGAGAACGTCTCCTACATGCCCAGAAACTACAAAGGAATAAATACAAAAAAAAGGGCCAAACAAGCAATGACAAAGTCAATAAATACTGGGGGGGGGAAATGGAACAAAGACACACCCACAACTCCACCCATATAAAGGCCACAAATCCCTACCATGATCCTTTGCAAATCCTAATGACCGGCCAGCACAGAACACCATCAGACAGCAACCACAGACACACCCACAACTCATCCATCACACAAGCCACACACCATTAGCAACTCCCCAATAGCACCCTCACATACACCCAGCAAAACTGACACTCACCTACCCTCACTTGCACACTCACACACACATCAATCCCCACCACCACCCATCACCATGCCCCCAAAGAAGAATCCAAAGTTCCTAGACAGTGAATTGGAAGTGTTGGTAGATGAAATCCTCAGGGTAGAGCCACAATTGTTTGGTACACTGGTCCAACAGACCCCCATGTCGCAGAAAACCAAGATGTGGGAGAGGATCGTCGACAGGGTGAACGCACAATCACCATGTTTGCGCACAAAGGAAGACATCCAGAACAGGTGGTATGATGTGCGCAGGAGGGTCAAGGCCCTACTCAAGAAGGATTACACCTTGAGCCATCGCACCGGCAGTGGCCCTCCTGCCAAACCAGTATACCTCAGGCCCTGGGAGGAGAAGGTGCGGGCCATCCTACCACCAGAGAGCGTACATGGACTATCAAACATCCCAGAGCCTGGTGAGTACACAACCAATATACCCAATATCGTGTGACAATACACACACATCACTGTCAAGGGGATAGTCAAACCATGCACCGTCAGCAAAGCCACAGTAACCAAAACAGAATCATCCCAAGATGTGTATGTTAGTTACACAAACACAATACCTGCCATCCCAAAGTGAAATGTAACTGTGTCATGACATGTACAAACCCAACAACAAATAGAGCAAGGCAGCCGCACAAATCTAACCAACAAACACTGTCAGACATTTTGCCACCACCAGAACACCACCTCACAGGGAAGCTCACTGAAAGGAAGGAATTCTGTGTATGCTGGTGAAGTCAGTGTAGCCAATAGCATGATGGGAGTTGTAGTCACAGATATTGCTCACCCTCACAATTGGCCCATCAACACCACTCTGAACCATGCTCACATCACAGGGAGTGGAATTAAACTGACAAGATGGCTGACACTGGGTACTGCTGTGGGGAGCACAAGGCCCTGCGGGGGACTGTGCACCAACTAACAGCAGGACACCACTGACTGACATCCTGAAAGCAAACTTGCACTCCCTGCAATGGAAGCACGTTCCATGGTGGGATATCTGGCTGGGTGGGAAGGAGGACTGATAGCACTGACCATAGTTACCAGCAGCTCTTCTCACACACACCCTTAACACAAACTCCACACAACTCACCTGGGAGAATGCATTGCCTCACACTCCAATTAAATATCCCACAAAGAACCACCACCCTGGGTTATGCTGTGTGAAGCACAGGGACACTTTTGGGACTTGTAGCCAAACTAACGCCAGGACAACACTGTCAGCCATCCTGTCAGCACAGGCACACTATCCCACAGGGAAGCAGAGTCAAAAGGAAGGAAGTATGGGCATGCTGGGAAGGGGGTGTAGGCAATAGCATGATGGGAGTGGTAGTCACAGCTCAACATCCCCCACCCGCATGGCCCAGCAAGCTCACACTGAAGCATGCACACCTCACAGGGAGTGAAAAGCCACTTCAAAGATGTCTGACAATGCTGCTCTGTTGTGGGGAGCACAAGGCCCTGCTGGGAACTGGGCACCAACCAACAGCAGGACACCACTGTCAGCCATCTTGCCATTGCTGTCACACTCACACACAGTGAAGTCCACTCAAAAGGAAGGAAGTATGGGCATGCTGGGAAGGGGGTGTAGGCAATAGCATGATGGGAGTGGTAGTCACAGCTCAACATCCCCCACCCACATGGCCCAGCAAGCTCACACTGAAGCATGCACACCTCACAGGGAGTGAAAAGCCACTTCCAAGATGTCTGACACTGGCCTCAGCTGTGGGGAGCACAAGGCCCTGCTGGGAACTGGGCACCAACCAACAGCAGGACACCACTGTCAGCCATCTTGCCATTGCTGTCACACTCACACACAGTGAAGTCCACTCAAAAGGAAGGAAGTATGGGCATGCTGGGAAGGGGGTGTAGGCAATAGCATGATGGGAGTGGTAGTCACAGCTCAACATCCCCCACCCGCATGGCCCAGCAAGCTCACACTGAAGCATGCACACCTCACAGGGAGTGAAAAGCCACTTCAAAGATGTCTGACAATGCTGCTCTGTTGTGGGGAGCACAAGGCCCTGCTGGGAACTGGGCACCAACCAACAACAGGACACCACTGTCAGCCATCTTGCCATTGCTGTCACACTCACACATAGTGAAGTCCACTCAAAAGGAAGGAAGTATGGGCATGCTGGGAACGGGGGTGTAGGCAATAGCATGATGGGAGTGGTAGTCACAGACTCAGTCATCCCTCACCCACATGGCCCAGCAACACTCACACTGAAGCATGCACACCTCACAGGGAGTGAAAAGCCACTTCCAAGATGTCTGACACTGGCACTCAGCTGTGGGGAGCACAAGGCCCTGCTGGGAACTGGGCACCAACCAACAGCAGGACACCACTGTCAGCCATCTTGCCATTGCTGTCACACTCACACACAGTGAAGTCCACTCAAAAGGAAGGAAGTATGGGCATGCTGGGAAGGGGGTGTAGGCAATAGCATGATGGGAGTGGTAGTCACAGCTCAACATCCCCCACCCGCATGGCCCAGCAAGCTCACACTGAAGCATGCACACCTCACAGGGAGTGAAAAGCCACTTCAAAGATGTCTGACACTGCTGCCTCTGTTGTGGGGAGCACAAGGCCCTGCTGGGAACTGGGCACCAACCAACAACAGGACACCACTGTCAGCCATCTTGCCATTGCTGTCACACTCACATACAGTGAAGTCCACTCAAAAGGAAGGGAGTATGGGCATGCTGGGAAGGGGGATGTAGGCAATAGCATGATGGGAGTGGTAGTCACAGATATTGGTCACCCTCACAATTGGCCCATCAACACCACTCTGAACCATGCTCACATCACAGGGAGTGGCAAAGAACTGACAAGATGGCTGACACTGGGTACTGCTGTGGGGAGCACAAGGCCCTGCTGGGAACTGGGCACCAACCAACAGCAGGACACCACTGACTGACATCCTGAGAGTCAACCTGCACCCACTGCAATGGTGGCATGCTTCATGGTGTGATAACTGGGCTGGGGGGAGAAGGAGGGCCGGATGTCAACCAAATACCACCAATGCTGGCCATGCACACACCTCAACATTCACATTGAAATGCTTCAGGTTGGCAGGACAATGTGCTACACCAATACCAACCTCTGACTGTGACAACTTAGGACAATGCAATGTACAGGCCCGCATTCAGAGGTACAGTCACAACTGTCAGGTGTTTGAACCATTGATGCCTGTAGAAACATAACATACATTGTGTGTCTCTTCCAAAAACAGGTGATGATGGGGACACAGCAGCAGACGATGAGGAGTCCCTGTCCCAGGCTCCGGGGGACCCTGAGCACTCTGGTGTGGAACAGCCTCTGCCCTCCTCGGATGGCGAAGACCTACCTGGCACCTCCGGAGTGAGTCATCATGCAGCACCAGCAGGACCACCATCTGCACCACCTGCACCCACTCCTCCAACAACTGCCAACACACAGACCACCCCCGCCGACACGGACAGACCAAGGACCACCAATGACAACAGCACAGTGACCCCGGCCCACCGTGAAGCAACGGACAACAACCCCAGTACCAACCCCCAAGGGGGCCTAGGGTCACCTGTGCGTGCCACCGCAGGTCCCGCATGTGTGGCCAGGGGTGGTGGGAGGGGTGGTAGGCAGAGGTCGCTGTTTGCAGAGGGGTCTGGACTGCATGATGACCCACAACTGGTACGCATTGCTGATGCGTACCAGAATAGCACCGGAGAGGTCAGCCAGGTAGTGGGGATCCTCAAGGACATTCAACAGCAGTAGGCTGCCCATCATGCCCGCTTGGACTCACACATGTCCCGTGTGGAGACACACATGTCCCGTGTGGAGACACACATGGCTGGCATGGAGTCCAAGTGGGACACATTGCAAGAACTGACAGCGGTGCATAGGGACATATTGACATGCCTCCGCCAGATTAGCACCAACATGGCCACACCTCCCTGTGTGCCCACAACATCTGGTGCCGCAACAACTGCAACTGCCACAGGGAGGGAGGATGACTCTGGCGGAGAGTCCTCTGCACCGCAGCAGCCTGCACGTGAGGGTCCCCCCAAAGAAGAGGGGTCGTCCGAGGAAGGAGAACTGAGAGGCCGATGGCCATGTACATCCCCAGGAACCCAACACCTGTTCTGGCAATCCACCTTTGTGTGCAAACTGTTCACCCTGTCGCATGCAACCCAACTCTCTCACATGACATGGGGAGTTTAAGTTGGACCAATGTATCAGATGACTGTGGACTTTACTCAGGACATTTCTGCTACCAACACTTCCAACTCATCTGGGAACTTTGGATTTCAATCCCAATGTACAGCACCCACCATCCTGTGCACTGTCCTCACACATGTATGTAAATAAAATCACTAATACACCATACTTGCCTCTGTTGTGATTCCAAAGTTGTTTTTGTCATGGAGATGATGATCTGCTAAATGACACTGTGCATGCTAACTGCTACAGCAAGTTCAACACCGTCATGTGAGTCATGGCGACGTGACACATATGAGGGAGACACACCACTAGGGCTACACAGCACATACACACCAGGGCCATCTGACTCATCGCCTACACTGATGTTGCCAGGAAATACAGTGGAATGCACAGACACCACACCTATTCAGAGTCTGTGTTAACTAGCCCACAGGTGAAGTAAGCTAATGTCAGTCAGATGTGTGACCACAGACAACGCACATCCCAAAGTGAAGCACAGGTTTATTACACATTTGCAACATGTTGTTTCCACTACAGATGCAAGGTAATCCCACGTGGCTGTGGCCACACAGTCAACAATTGTAGAAGAAATAAAGTCCAGGGGTGTGGGGCACATCACCTGTAGGGAAACGACTGCTTCCACCCTGGAAGTTGAACCATGGTGTCGGGGGATCCGAGTGGACCAAACAACTCTGAAAGCACCCTGTGAAGGACAGACATGACACACAGTCAAGAGCACTGAAGAACAGGACAGAACTGCAATACTCATGCCCAATACATGTCACAAGATACCTACACAAAACCAAGTTAGCATGTCAACACTGTTGGGGAGTACAGACTACCTGTAAGGACACACCGCTGCACGCATCCAGTCAAGTAGCACATGGCCACACTCAAACAGCAACAGAGCACCACCAACACATATCATGCAAACTCAAATCATTGACATGACATCTCTGGATACTCACATTCAGCTGAAGAAGTTGGTGATGAGCTGTGTGCGGACATCACCATCATCATCATCATCATCACTGGCATCGTGGCCCAGGCCAGGATCCTCCACAGGTGGCGGATGTTGGTCATCGTCATCCAGGATGAGAGGCAACTCCTTCCGCACTGCCAGGTTGTGTAGCATGCAGCAGACGATGACAATCTTGCACACCTTTGCTGGGGCATATGGGAGGGCCCCTCCTGTCTTGTCCAGGCAGCGAAAGCGGCTCTTCAGGAGACCAAATGTCCGCTCGATCACTCTCCTGGTCCGACCATGTGCCTCATTGTAGCGCATCTGGGCTGGTGTCACAGGGTTCCTGAGGGGTGTCAGCAACCACGGCATGTTGGGGTATCCGGAGTCACCTACATACAGACAATTGCACATTAGCTGAGTTGGGTAAAGAGGGTGGAATACAACATTGCAGAACACACACAATGGTAAAAAGTCAGTACACACCGACAAGCCAGGCACGCTGGTTCGGCATCTGTGACATCATACTCGGGATGCGACTACTCCTCATCACGTAGGCATCGTGTGCAGAACCGGGGAAACGTGCACACACATGTGAGATGGTCATATCTGCAAGACATACCACCAGAGCATTGATAGAATGGTAATGTTTCCTGTTCCTGTATGCCTGCTCATGTGCCTGTGGTGGTACCAAAGCCACATGTGTCCCATCAATGGAGCCAATGACATGTGGCATCCTCCCCAGGGCATAGAAGTCACTCTTGACGTCAGTGAGTTGTTGACGTTTAGGGAAATAGATGTACTGGTTCAGGTATCTCAACATTGCCTCCAAAACATCGCGTAGCACACGGCTGAACATGGTCTGTGACATCCCACCAGCAGACGCCACAGTGTGTTGAAAGGTACCGGTGGCAAAGAAGTGTAGGGCTGCCATCACCTTCACCTTGGGGGTCAGCGCTGTAGGGTATGTCCGGCCAGGTTGCAAATGTGGGGCCAACCGCACCGTCAATTCCTCAATCAGCGGCCTGTTGAAGCGGTACCGTCGGATGCAGTCACGTTCAACCATGGTTGCAAGGTCAGGGAATGGTCTATGGACAGCTGGTGCCCTGCAGTGCATAGGTGAACAAAGAAAGATTGTCAGTCACCCCACATATGTGGCATTGACCATACTCAATATCACATGATACATCATTACAAGACACAAGTACTTGATGTGTGTGCCTTTCTGTATGGACATATATGGCACCTACATGGCCAACATCAAACATCACAGTTCAACATGTGTCGACAACAAGTTCCAGGTCGTGCTATGGGAAATCATTAGGCTGTGTCACAGTACCCATGTACTGCTGTCACGTTCCAAACACACACCACAGTGACAAGTGAGGACAGATGTGCCACAGGCATCACAGCTCATTGACAGGTAGATTCCCAGGGACCCTGTATTGCCACATGGACATTGGCATGACATGGCGTATCATGTACACGTCAGCTAAACAACCATGACTCCCACAGGTAGTGGCCCCTGTCGCCTCTGCAGGACAGACATGGACGTCTGTGACACACAAACGCACAACATCAAAGTAGATGCACAAACAACGTGGATGTGGAGACTGTCTCCCATTGTGCACATTGAATCCGAGACATCTGAAACACAACATGCACACAGACTGTGGAGGGCCATCACTATTGTGGCAATGGGTCACCCTGTGACGTACATACCTTCCCACATGGGACTCAGGGTGTATGTGACATGACATACACATACACAACCTGGAAATGTGACCATGCCACATGCCCTGAACTGAACAGTTGCACATCACAGTGGTCATGTGCACAACACACAAAGGATTCTGTCCCCATGAACACGTGCACAGCCTGGGAGTGGCTGCCCCCAAGTGCCACCAAAAAAACCACATGTTGACCCCCATACACACACAGGTAATGCAGCCTTACATGCCTTAGGATACAGTGTGGACAGGCTGTGGTGTTGTAGGTGTGCCCCTGAGACCCTGGCAAGTAATTGTGGCTGGCATACGTTCACCAGTGACAACCATGGTGACATATGCCAGGACTTGTACAGGTACGCGTCGTACAGCAATGGACTGATCGGTGCGCACGCATTGGCCATTGCATATGATGTGGACAGAAATACGCGTTGTACAGCAATGGACCGATCCGTGCGCACGCATTGGCCATTGTATATGATGTGACCGGGTACGCGTTGTTTTTCGAAATACGCGTTGTACAGCAATGGACCGATCCGTGCGCACGCATTGGCCATTGCATATGATGTGACCGGGTACGCATTGTACAGCAATGGACCGATCCGTGCGCATGCATTGGCCATTGCATATGATGTGACCGGGTACGCGTTGTACAGCAATGGACCGATCGGTGTGCACGCATTGGCCATTGCATATGATGTGACCGGGTACGCGTTGTACAGCAATGGACCGATCGGTGCGCACGCATTGACCATTGCATATGATGTGACCGGGTACGCGTTGTACAGCAATGGACCGATCCGTGCGCACGCAGTGGCCATTGCATATGATGTGACCCGGTACGCGTTGTACAGCAATGGACCGATCCGTGCGCACGCATTGGCCATTGCATATGATGTGACCGGGTACGCGTTGTACATCAATGGACCGATCGGTGTGCACGCATTGGCCATTGCATATGATGTGAACGGGTACGCGTTGTTTTTCGAAATACGCGTTGTACAGCAATGGACCGATTGGTGCGCACGCATTGGCTATGGCCTGGCATGGCAACGGACGCGTTTTCGAACCTTTAACGAGTCTGATGCTGTGAATTCAGTTGGCCACTGATGGAGCAGAGAAAATAAAAAAAATTTAACCCCTAACAAATTTTATAAATAATTAATAAAATGTTCGTTTAAATGTATTAATCAACACTGTACGTGTGGGAAGGGTAACATGCAAATGTATGTGCTAAATAATCTATTAATGGATGTCCGTGTGTCTAATTATAACGTAAAAGTAAAATGCGTACTAAAATAAAATAAATGCATGTTTTTGTGCTTCATAGAAATAAAACGTGTCGTTGCAAAAACAATAGTGATGGTAAGTAAGGAACAGCTTAAATGTTGCTTTCTGCTAGGTAATAACTAATTGGGGTACGTAGATGACGGGAGGGAAACGAAAAGGCTATTTTTCTCTATTTTAATTATGTTTTGTTTACTTCAAATTAGTGCTTCTAAAGTATAACCGAGTGGCGATATAAAATGGCTGCCAGTGGGAAGATGTGCGCAGGCGCAAGGGAGACATGTGACACGGGAGAGAAGTCGGAGAAAAACTAACCTCGTGATGTTGCTGAGAGGCTAGGATGCGAGAAATGGTCAAGGCTGATGTGACCTAATTGAACTGATAGTGTGCCGTGGTGATCAGCAGAAGACCCGTGGGAAACCAGTTTAAGAGAAAGGACAATGACTGCGGAGTTCTCGAATGTATCGAAAGAAGTTACAAATGTACTGATCGAAGCGGATGGAAACATGTCTTGAACGTGTGGGAAAGGAAATGATCCAAGGACCATTGGATCCAAGAGAACTTGATTAAAAGAATGAATAAGATGACATGTATGGACCAATGAAAGAAAAGCGTGTTATTAATGTTGCAACAATTAGTTAGCAAAGTTAGAATTAGGGTATAAGAGGGCCTACTCTTAGTGGGAGGGGTGTCAGTCGCAGTCACAGTCAGGAGCGGAGTTGGAGAGTCGTGTTGGTGTTGGTGGCTTCCAGTGCTGGGTGGTCCTGATCGATCCCTTACTGAGCGGGAGATGCTGAAAGACTGTTAGATGAGACGGGTTGCAGGTAGCTGATGCTGACGAGCTGAAGTTGCTGTTGCTGTCTTAATTTTCCAGTTGAGTATGAGAATCAGGTTATTTCTAATTCTTAAACTTAGGTTAGAAATCATTAGGCTAAATTAGGAAGGTAGGCAGGTAATTAGGGTTTTGGCTTCATGACAAAAATTTCCTTTCTGCAATAAATTGATTATGCTTAATAAATATTTGAATTAATAATGAATGAATAATTGAATAAAGGTTTAAAATTCTTTCTCATGCTTTTAAAAATTATATAAAATTTAAGATTCTTTAAACCAAATGACTCAGTGGTTATTTTCCTAAATGATTGTGACATCAGTAATTGGTTATTGTGATTTAGCTGGTCTTAATCACTATGAACTAATTTCTTACATGAATGATTCATCGACAAAACAATGAGCAGGAATATCTTAGGAAATAGCTAAAAGAAAGCGATAAGTTAAGGTAATAAGATATCCCGGCTCCTTCCAGCGGTACATAAATGGTGTTTTCCATTTAGTTCTCATGCTTCTCCTAGGAGTACAGAATTTCATAAAGGTGTAAAGGAAATCCAGGTGTGTGCGTGTATGTTAGGCGATGTCTATGGGCCCCATCGTCATGTGGATGTGAGAAAATATAGTTTGCCCCTGGATGACCTATAAGTGACCTAGGAGGAGAATAGTTTTTATTGTACGCGCTGCATCAGATTTCTTGGTAGCAGAGTTATGGTTTTCTATAGATTAGTTTAGTGATTATTGTTTATTGATTATTGATTATTTTTTTATGACTAACACTATATGTTGAGTCGTGTTATGTTATATGTGAGTTTTCACGCTTCTGGGATGTAGGAAGTGGAACACGTGTGGCAAGAGAAGTCACATGGAATTTGGTACATGGTCTGAATTCATTTTGGTAATAACACAGGTTGTGTTATGTTAGGGATTTTCTGTACGAAAGGTGTGTAACTGAGATAGCAAATCACGTTTTCTTGTGAAACTTTGGCCTTAATTCTCAGGAGCCTAGTCTCCACATGTGTCTTATCCCCAGAGAAACGAGTAAATTGTTTGCTTGAAAGAAGGGTAAGGTAGAGGGAAGTGCTACTTTATCGGCGAGAGTAAATAATTCTGTGGTAGGGTAGAGGTAAGCGCTGCCTACTGGAAATACAGGATTCTTGTGTAAAAGGACAAAGCTGTCACTTTTGTTTAGCGAATCAGACTATGGAATTGTTTTAATTGTTGTAACTAACGGAGAAAACAGTGAAAAGAAAATTGCCGATAAATTTTGTAAAGGAGGGGTAAAAGAGCAGAAGTGACGTAGAACAGTGCCGCGCTAGGATTGGATAGTGCGCTAGTCACGTGAACACAGAGCAGGAGTGACGTAGAAAAGTGCCGCGCTAGGATTGGTTGGTTCGCGGACGGAGGGAATTGTTCTGATTGGTACGTTAGTGTGAGTCGCGCTGTAATTGGTCGAAGTTCCGTACACAGAACAGCGTTAGCGTAAAGAGAAAAACAAATAGAAAACATGCCGTATTACGAGTATGAAAGGGAGAGAACGTCATGGACGACAAAATTAAAGAATTTCTTTAAGAAAGACAAAAAGGTTGTGACTAGAGAGGGACAAGTAATTCCTCCGCCGAAATCAGCAGCTTCACATATGATGCTGAAATATGGATATCATACGTGCATATGGTTGGAAAATTGGGCAAAGTATACGAAGAATGATGGTGCTTTAGCTTTCCCTGAGAATGGTTCATTTAGTGTAGCGGTTTTGCGAAATTTGCGAGAAAAGATGACAAATCTAGAACCTAGACCTAGACCGACACAGTTTGAAGCGTTGACGGAATGGGAGGATGAGATGTATGAGCGAGAGAGATTCAGAGGTTTTAGGGATCATGAGTTTATGCCTGGAAGGATGTGGGGAATAAATCATGAAGACAGAATAAAACGATGGAGATGTGCTAACATGACAGGAGGTTTGTTTCCAGCTTTTACAGTTGAGGAAGGGACTAAGAAAAAACGGACTGAGAAAAAGAAACATATGGAGAGGGAAAAATATATGCATGAGAGCGAAACGGATGATGAATTGCTGGAAGATATTCTAAATAGAAATCCACCTCCGTATCAGCAGAGTTCTACAGTGGTGACACCAAATGCGCCGCTAATAGAGACTATGCGAAATAAAAGTCCGGAAAAGAGAATTGAAATAAATAGGTCACAAGAACAAATGAGAACTTCACAAAATGAAGGAATAGAAAGTGACAATGCCAGCGAATTAGCAAGGACAACCAAAGAACTAACTGAAAAGATTAGAGAATTAACGAAAAATATGGAAGCAGTTACTGTGCCAGTAACAATAGGTCCAGTAATACCCGTTTTTGAGAATCAGAAAATTGATGAAAGATCTTTGGTGATTCCCATGAGTTCACAATTTCAGAGAGAAAAAGAAAGAATGGAACAAAGTGCAAGTACAAGTAATTTGGCTAGTACTTACAGACCAAGTCCACCTACAAATTTGACTGTAAATGAGTGCAATGGTAGGAAAATGCATATGGTAACAGAATCTGCAACAGAGACTCCTGAAAAGAGTGGTAATTGGATAGAACTAAATAATACACCCATAGGTCCGACTCCTGATGAGTTAAATGAGTGGATGAAGGCATTTAAAATAAAAGAACCAGAAGAAAAACCATTAGATGTAATTAGATTAAAAATCGACATGGAAGAATTAATTCTAGGAACGATTGGTACCGAAAAGATAAAAAATTACCAGGATGATGAAATAATGTTTCTGTGCAAAAGTATTACATGGAGGGCAAAGAATTTACATGACAAACTAGAAGAAGTAGCCAGTGAAATTGGAATAGACTTTGCGAAAGTGAAAACGTTGCAGAAACCATATAGAGTAGACTTTTGTGAAAAGGATATTGAAAATTTGAACACGGCAGGAAGGCTGACACAGATAAAAGAGTTAATTGTGTTGTTGAGAAAATGGGGTGATGTGGACAGATGGAAGGTTAGATGGACGAAGAAGAATGAGAAAACTACAGACAAAGGTTCATTGGCTTTTATGATAACTGAAAAAGAATCTGTTGCTAAAGAATACCCCATGAGAGAAACTCCAGGTGGTAGTTATGTGCATGTTCCCTGGACTAGGCAGGACATACTGTCATTTACCAATGACTTTCCAAAGCTAAGAGAGAAGCCAGTTGAGTGGTATCGACAAGTAGAGAGGTTTGTAAAGGTTTCAAAAGTGTTGTGGATAGATTTAGATGGATTATTTGACATAGTGGTACCAACAGATTTGTGGTCAGAATGTAAGATTACAGTTGACTGGCCAACTACAGAATATCCAAGAGATCCTAAGACAGGAGCTCCAGGTCCTGATGTGATGAAAAAGTATGATAAGGTGATTACCTTTTTGAAGAATAAGATTCCTCCTAAAGAAACTGATTGGGTAAAAATAGACAGAACGACCCAGGAAAGTAAGGAGTCTGTACATGCATATTATGAGCGATTGTTGTTGGTTTTCAAGCAGTATAGTGGTTATGAGGAGTTGAGTGAAAAGGACATGAGTCATTTTGTATACCGATTTGTGTTTGGCCTGAAACAAGAAATAAGTGATATGATTAAGCAACACATGATAAACTGGCAGAATGGAAGTGTAGATGAGGTGCTGAGGTATGCTAAGTATTGTAGTGATGAAATAGAGAGTAAACAGCGTAAGTTGAAAGAGAAGGCAATGTGGGCACAGGTGAAGGTGGCAGAAAAACAAGAAGCTCAATTGGACAATAATAATGGAAATGAAACAGGACAGAATAAAATGCGACCTAACATAGGTAAAGGAAAGGGTCAAGTGAGTCTAGAAGAGGCAAAGAAGAAATGGCCATGTCATAATTGGGGAAAATTAGGGCATTGGAGAAACGAGTGTAAGTTCCCACCTAAACCTAATCCGGAAAATCAATCATTGACTCCACAGGTGCAGAATGAGGTAGTTGTTCAACAAAGTCAGGTGCCAAAACCACCACTTCCCAACACTGTTAACCAGCAAAGATACAGTACAGAAACAGGATTCTACGGAGGAGAGCAGGTAACACAGTTGCCGCGAGCAGCTAACATTTCTCAGTATTGGTTGCGTCAGAGTGAGGATGACCCGGATGAAAGATTCTGACGGTGCCCAAGAGAGGGGAAAGAGTGCGTACTTGGCGCAACTCTAGAGGTAGATCAGTCTGGTCCCTTTGTGGATGGAGAAGTGAATGGTGCAAATGTAACATTCCTTGTCGATACTGGAGCTACCCGTTCTACTGTTAGATCAGTGGAAATTCCAAACCTTCCTCTCTCAGGTGAATACATCCAAGTAGTAGGAGTAGCCAATCAGCAGATTAAAACACCACTTACTGAATTGGTGGAAGTAAAAATTGGTTCTTTTAGCAAAATGCATAAATTTGTAGTGTGCGATTGTAGTCCTGTAAATCTTTTGGGTCGTGACCTCTTGTGCAAGATGAATTGCACAATTTATTGAACGCCAGATGGAATTGGATTTCAGACCTCAGATGAAGATGTCTTGTATAAAGTAACTTTGATGAATCAGGAACCTGAAATGAATGGTTTGTTTCCTGCATTTGATGCAGAAAAACTTCCAGAAGAACTAAAAAGTGCAGTAAAAGAAAGTGTGTGGGATTTTACAGGAGAAGACATTGGATTAATGAAAGAAGTTGATCCCGTAAAAGTAACAGTAAAAGAAGGAACAACTTACCCGAATACGCCACAGTACAAATTAACTCCAGAAATAATTGAAGGAATAACTCCTGTAATAAATAAAATGATTGAACAGGGAATTCTAAAAGAAATAATGAGCAGTCCATGTAATTCACCTATTATGGGACTGAAAAAGCCAAATGGAACATATAGAATAGTACAGGATTTGAGAAAGATCAACAAAATAGTTGTGCCCTGTTGTCCAATAGTGCCAAACCCTGCAGTAATTCTATATCAAATTCCACATGAAGCTGAGTGGTACACTGTGATAGATTTGTGTCACGCATTTTTCTCTATTCCTTTGCATCCAGATAGCCAGCCATTATTTGCGTTCCGGTTCGGAGAGCGTATTTTGGCATGGTGCCGAATTCCTCAGGGGTATACAGAAAGCCCCTCAATCTTTAATCAGATTCTAAAGAAATCTCTGGAAGATTTGAAAATGCCAGAAAAGTCAGTAATGGTGCAGTATATCGATGACCTGTTGGTGGCATCGAAAACAAAAGAAGCATGTGTAAGTGATACAATTGCTTTACTGAACCATCTAGAGAAAAGAGGACATAAAGTGTCTCCTTCAAAATTGCAATTTTGTCAGAAAGAAGTCCAGTATTTAGGCCATAAAATTGAGAAAGGAGTGCGAAAGATAGCGACAGAAAGAGTAAGAATGATTCAAGGAATGAGAGCACCAATGACGCAAAGAGAGGTAAGAATGTTTCTGGGAATGGTTGGATATTGCCGACAATGGATAAGTGGTTTCTCTTTGATTGCAAAACCATTACAAAAGTTGACCAAGAAAGATGTAAAAGACCCTTTTGAGTTAAACAATGAAGAAATGAAATCTTTCAAAGAATTGAAAAAGAAATTGTGTGAGGCACCTGCATTAGGCATGCCTGATTATGAGAAGGATTTTGAGTTGTACTGCAGTGAAAGAGATGGATGTGCGTTTTCAGTACTGGTACAAAAACATGGAACAATGAAAAGACCAATTGCTTATTTTTCAGCTGTTTTAGATCCTATAGCAAAAGCATTGCCTGGATGTCTGAAAGCAGTTGCTGCTACTTGTGTAAGTCTGGAACAAAGTGAAGGTATAGTGATGGGGTATCCACTGAGAGTATATGTTCCCCATTCAGTAGAAATTCTTTTGACAAGAACAAAAACACAGTACATGACACATAGTCGGCTGACTAAGTACGAAAAAGTCATCTTGAGTGCTGAAAATGTGACCATAGATAGATGCATGAATGTGAATCCTTCAACATCATTGCCAGATGAGGAGAGTATAATTGAACAAGACGAAGTAGATCATGATTGTCTGAACGTGCTGGAATATTGCACGAAACCAAGAGCTGACATAAAAGATGAACCGTTAAAGGAATCTGATTATGTCATGTTTGTGGATGGCTCATGCTTGAGAACAAAAGAAGGAGTTTTAAGCGCAGCTTACGCAGTATGCACAGTGGCAACTGTGATGGAAGCGTCTTGTCTGAAAGGAATAAGGTCTGCACAAGTTGCGGAACTGATTGCTTTGATTCAAGCATGTAAATTAGGAAGAAATGTACGAGTCACGATTGTGACCGATAGCCAATATGGTTTCGGCATCGTACATGACTTTGGTCAGATTTGGTCACAAAGAGGTTTCTTGACATCTGCAGGAACACCTATCAGAAATGGAGATTTTGTTAAAAAGCTGCTTGAGGCGATACAGTTGCCTAAACAAATCGCTGTAGTGAAGTGCAAGGCGCATAAGAAAAACGAAGATTACATAGCCGTCGGCAATAATTATGCCGATGAGATAGCCAAATATTGTGCAGAGAACATGGTGTCCATGAACAAAAATAGAGAAAGGGAGCATATCTCTTCTCCTTTGCTTTTTACTAATACTGTTGAGACATGGGATGAAGTAAGACAGTTACAAGAAACTGCAAGTGATGAGGAAAAAGATTACTGGATAAAAGCAGGATGTAGAAGACAGGAAAATAATGGTGTGTGGGTATACAGAGACGAAAGACCAGTTATGCCTGATAGCATGATTGCAGACATGGCACGGATGTACCATGGACAAGCTCATATTGGGAGAGATGCAATGATCAGACTTTTTAGACAAACCTGGTATAACCCAAAATTCAGAGCCATTGCTGAAAGTCTTTGTCAAAGATGTCTTATTTGTCAGCAGTTTAACCCAGGAAGAAAAACGGTAGTGAGTCTAGGAACAATAGGACGAGAAGGAGGTCCATTCACCAGAATGCAGTTAGACTTTATAGAAATGCCCCCTAGTAACAGACTAAAATATGTTCTAGTGGTCGTCTGTTTGTTCTCTCGTTGGGTGGAGGCATACCCCACTAGAAGGAATGATGGAACAACAGTGGCAAAACTTATGCTGCGAGAGTTCATTCCAAGGTATGGTTTTCCAGTCACGGTTGAGACAGATAGAGGAACACATTTTCAAAATGAGTTGATCCAATTGATTTGCGAAGCATTGAGTATTAAACAAAAACTACATTGTGCTTACAGACCAGAGGCTTCTGGGGTAGTGGAGCAGATTAATGGAACAATTAAAAACAGATTAGGAAAAATGTGTCAAGCTACAGGACTCAAATGGCCAGATGCACTGCCTCTTGTTCTGATGACCATCAGAAGCATCCCTGAAAAGAAAACTGGACTTAGTCCTCATGAGATGATCATGGGACGAGCAATGAGACAAGCACACGTACCTGTCAACAAGTTATTAACTATAACTGATGATCTAGTACTGGATTATTGCAAGGGACTGGCTGATGTGGTGCGTTCTGTGTTTCATCAGGTTGGACCGGATGCGACCACTCTTGAAAGAAAACCAGCCCACGACTTGAATCCAGGAGACTGGGTCCGTATAAAAATCCACAGGAGAAGAAACTGTCTAGTTCCTCGCTGGGACGAACCACGACAGGTAATCCTAGTAACAACGACTGCAGTCAAGTGTGCAGGAGTGAAGAACTGGGTCCATGCCAGCCACACAATCAGAGTTCAAGAACCTACTGATCGACATGTGAGTCGACGTCTGGAAGTGTGGGATAAAAGTTTAACAGCTGGGACAACAAGGATAAGAGAAAGGGTGCCAGAACTTGAAGATCGACCTGAAAGTCGACATCTGGAAACCCCAACGGCAAACACCTCTAGAGAAGAAGAGGAAGAAGAAGAAGAAGAAGAAAGAAATTCAGAAATTCCAGAACCTGAAGATCGACCTGTAAGTCGACATCTGGAAACATCTGACACAAGTTCAGGATCTGATGATTCAGTTGCAAACTGTGAAGAATTCCGAAGGAGAACTTGGGGTTATAAACCAATTAGAGAAGAAAATGAGCAAGAAAATGATCTAGATGAACAACCAAGTACAAGTTATGGTGGAAATCCTTCAGAAATAATATTAATAGATGAAGTAGGGAAAGAAGTACACAAAAAGTTAGAGAATCGAGAAGAACCCCGAGGAGCAATAGGGACAGATAGAGAAACAGAAGAACAGGGAAATTTAGAAGCAGAAAGGGAGGAAAACACCAAATCGGAAGAACACTGAGGAGGGACAGTAATAAGGGAACACAAGAAGGAGAAGACAGATCCACCAGTAGCAGATGACGAGATCATAAGTTTCAAAATAAGAGACAATAGTGAAACAGTTGAAACAGAAACTGAAGAAAGTGGAGAAGAGGAGAAGGCAAAAACTGAATCAAGAAAAAGAAATTGGAAATCAGAAAGAGAAGAAAAAGAAGGTGAAGCCAAAAGGCCAAGAAAAGGAGATAATTGGCCCAACAGCTATATAAGAAAATTAAGATATAGAATAATAAGAGCAGGAGACGAAAGTGCTGAACAAGTGAATGAAATAACAAGTCAAAAGGGACAAGAAAAACCCAGTGGAAAAAGATTACAAAAGTCCAAAAGAACAAAGAAAGTGAATGCAAAGTATAAGTCACCTGAGTGGCTGTATATTGCACTGACAGATTACAAAGAAGAAGAAAACACTCACGAGAACCAGAGACTAAGAAGTCGAATGGGAAAAGGTGAGATGCAACAAACCTGAAGTGAAGACTTACAGTGCTTCTGCCGGACATGACAATTTTACTGGATGTGACAAATCACCGGATGTGACAACGAAAGAATTCTGGAGAGAATTAAAAGAAAGTACCAAGCAAAGACTTTTTGAAAGCAGAGTGGCATCTAAGTCATTTCTGAGGTGTAGTGACACAATGTTTCTGAAACTTAACAAATAGAAAAAGAAAAATGGAAAATACTAGGGATAGAAGAGATAAATGTGAGTTTATAAAAAGATGGTGCAAAATGTGCTGCTTTTGTACAGGGTTATTAATGACCATATGGATAGTTTTAGCAATCACAATTCCTATTAGTTTAGCTGTAATAGAAGCAAAGAATGATACTAAACCAGAAAAAGAAACTAATATTAAAGAACCAGTTATTTTAAGAAGTAGTGCAGAGTTACATAAGGATAAGTCAGTAACAGACTTTTCTAAAAATGTTTTTACAAAATTGTTGTACGAATATGTAGAGACAATGGATGTGAGAGATTGTTATGTTTGTATGCAGTTGCCTGCATCAGTGTCAGAAGGTGTGACTTATCATCACCTACCTCTAACTTATGGAATAACATGTAGTGTAATAGCAAGTTTATTTTATAAAACAGGTAGATTAGAATCTTATTATACTGACATAGATAAGGTTTTTGCAAACATTCCAGTAGTACCAGAACTTAACAAAGTAAAACCAGCAAAAGTTTTAGGAGAATTCTTTTTAGAACATAGAAAATTAACGTTAGAAGAAATAGTTAGTAACAACCTTACCTGTGAGTTAAAGAAAGAAGAAAAGGTATTTTTAGAAATGGTTGAAGAAAGAAGAATGAAATTTCAAAAAGAAGCAATAAAAGAGGGAGGAACACATCTATGGACGTTTGAGGAAGGAAATCATGAAGGGAAAAAGATAAATGCAGCAATGACATTAGATTGGCCGCAAACAGGAAAGTTGTGTATTAGGAGAAATAAGACAGTCTATGACAATTACTTTGTAGGTTCCAGTATCTGCCATGACAATTATCAAATTCTGGGAGGTTGGGGATTCAAAGGTGGAAAAGATCCAATATTTCCAGGTATCTATTATATTTGTGGGAATAGAGCTTATTACAGGTTACCGGACCATTGGTATGGAACTTGCTATGTAGGCCTGGTCTTTCCAAAAATCTTTCATATGGACAGAGAAGAAAAGGGAACATACAAGATGATTAATAGCTTTACACGTAGAAAGAGGGAAAGTTTTTCAGAAATTGTAGGTGATATTTTTGGAGCATTAATACCAGCAGTGGGAATATCTTTGAATGCATTTAAAATTCGGAAGTTATCCACAGTAGTAGATCGTTTGTCTACAGATACTGCGGGAGGGTTCTTAATGGTAAATACCGAAATGGTTGCCATGAGAGCTATGGTGATGCAAAATCGGCTTGCCCTTGATATTCTTTTGGCAAAAGAGGGTGGAGTCTGTGGAATGTTGAAAGTCCAACATTGTTGTACTTACATTCCTGATAAAAGTGAAAATATACAGAAGTATATTACAAATATTACAAATTTGCACAAAGAACTAGTTCCACTGGAGGTTGAAAGTGTTTTGGGAAAACTTGGTAGAGGGTTTTCCTCAGTAGCAAATTGGTTGACCAGAATGAGTAGACTAATGATAGGGAAAGTTATAATAATAGCAACTGTAGTAATACTGTTAGCCATGGTGTTGAAGATAGTAATAACTTGTATAAAAAGAAAAGTAAGACAAAATAAGATAAAAAGAAATAACAGAATAATGAAAGAGAGAGAGAGAGAAATGGGTGAGATTGAGTTGGAGAAAATGAAAGAAAACATGTATAAGGAGACAAAAAGACAAGATGAAGAAGAAACAGATGTGTAAATAACAAAAAGCAAAGGATAAAAGACATACTGCCTGAAAAGAAGTATAACTTGGGTTTTATGTGGTGATTTAAAAATCACCAAAGGGGGAGTTGATGGAGCAGAGAAAATAAAAATATTTAACCCCTAACAAATTTTATAAATAATTAATAAAATGTTCGTTTAATGTATTAATCAACACTGTACGTGTGGGAAGGGTAACATGCAAATGTATGTGCTAAATAATCTATTAATGGATGTCCGTGTGGCTAATTATAACGTAAAAGTAAAATGCGTACTAAAATAAAATAAATGCATGTTTTTGTGCTTCATAGAAATAAAACGTGTCGTTGCAAAAACAATAGTGATGGTAAGTAAGGAACAGCTTAAATGTTGCTTTCTGCTAGGTAATAACTAATTGGGGTACGTAGATGACGGGAGGGAAACGAAAAGGCTATTTTTCTCTATTTTAATTATGTTTTCTTTACTTCAAATTAGTGCTTCTAAAGTATAACCGAGTGGCGATATAAAATGGCTGCCAGTGGGAAGATGTGCGCAGGCGCAAGGGGGACATGTGACACGGGAGAGAAGTCGGAGAAAAACTAACCTCGTGATGTTGCTGAGAGGCTAGGATGCGAGAAATGGTCAAGGCTGATGTGACCTAATTGAACTGATAGTGTGCCGTGGTGATCAGCAGAAGACCCGTGGGAAACCAGTTTAAGAGAAAGGACAATGACTGCGGAGTTCTCGAATGTATCGAAAGAAGTTACAAATGTACTGATCGAAGCGGATGGAAACATGTCTTGAACGTGTGGGAAAGGAAATGATCCAAGGACCATTGGATCCAAGAGAACTTGATTAAAAGAATGAATAAGATGACATGTATGGACCAATGAAAGAAAAGCGTGTTAGTAATGTTGCAACAATTAGTTAGCAAAGTTAGAATTAGGGTATAAGAGGGCCTACTCTTAGTGGGAGGGGTTCAGTCGCAGTCAGAGTCGCAGTTGGAGAGTCGTGTTGGTGTTGGTGGCTTCCAGTGCTGGGTGGTCCTGATCGATCCCTTACTGAGCGGGAGATGCTGAAAGACTGTTAGATGAGACGGGTTGCAGGTAGCTGATGCTGACGAGCTGAAGTTGCTGTTGCTGTCTTAATTTTCCAGTTGAGTATGAGACTCAGGTTATTTCTAATTCTTAAACTTAGGTTAGAAATCATTAGGCTAAATTAGGAAGGTAGGCAGGTAATTAGGGTTTTGGCTTCATGACAAAAATTTCCTTTCTGCAATAAATTGATTATGCTTAATAAATATTTGAATTAATAATGAATGAATAATTGAATAAAGGTTTAAAATTCTTTCTCATGCTTTTAAAAAATTATATAAAATTTAAGATTCTTTAAACCAAATGACTCAGTGGTTATTTTCCTAAATGATTGTGACATCAGTAATTGGTTATTGTGATTTAGCTGGTCTTAATCACTATGAACTAATTGCTTACATGAATGATTCATCGACAAAACAATGAGCAGGAATATCTTAGGAAATAGCTAAAAGAAAGCGATAAGTTAAGGTAATAAGATATCCCGGCTCCTTCCAGCGGTACATAAATGGTGTTTTCCATTTAGTTCTCATGCTTCTCCTAGGAGTACAGAATTTCATAAAGGTGTAAAGGGAAATCCAGGTGTATGCGTGTATGTTAGGCGATGTCTATGGGCCCCATCGTCATGTGGATGTAAGAAAATATAGTTTGCCCCTGGATGACCTATAAGTGACCTAGGAGGAGAATAGTTTTTATTGTACGCGCTGCATCACCACCCACAACAATGTTGCAAATTCATGGGTGTCATGAAGTTGAACTTTTGAAGGATGCTGTGGGCATATGTAAGTGGTGCAATTACATGGATTGGCCAGATTCAGAAGATGCAAATGACTTGGACCTATCACTTTGGACACATGGGACAGTATCTGCCTCTGCAGCACACATATAATGCTGGCTGTTCCCCTGAGAGCTCACTTGCCTGCACTACATGCTCCAGGACGACATCTGCCACCACCACTGCTGCTGTATATGCATCCTCTGGCTCCTGCAATGGCACATACTGTGGAGAGAGCCCCAGCCTTCAGCACTGAGGAGAACCAGGCCCTGCTGGACAGCCCCCTTCCACAGTACAGCAAGCTGTATGGGAAACCAGGGGAGCAGGTGAGTGTGCTGTCCACTGCCTTACTAAATGTGCATGTTGTCTGACTAGCAAGACTTACAATGTGCACGCCACTGGCTAGCATGCTCACTGAGTAGTTGTCACCCCCCATAGTGTGTAGTTACATGCACTGAACAGGTATAGTGCAGTAACAGTGCATTCCAACAAGGTTTTACTTCCCAGGCAATGATACCATGTAGTAACTGCTGGCAAACTGTTCATAGCCATCGTTGCACTGCCTGTGTACATCATGTGCCCCTGTGATTGAGACATGTATATCCAAATGTGTGATGCACGGATATGTTGCATGTGTAGTAATGGCCTTTTCACTTTGTCATCCTCACAGATTGATGCCCACCAGAAGCAGGAAATCTGGCTGACCATCGCCCGGGCAGTAAGATCTGTGGGGGTCTACAAGCGCCGGATCCGCAACTGCCAGAAGAGGTGGCAGGACCTTCGGGGCTGGACCCGGAGGATCGCAAGGGTCCAGCTGAAGCTGTCGCCTCCTCGCAGGAGGGGCGGACACCGGACCCTGACCCCCACATGCTCAGGATCCTGGCGGTGGTCTTCCCTGACCTGGATGGGCAGCTGAAGGCCAGACAGCAGCAAGGAGGGGGTGAGTCCATGACTGCACTGTGAACTTTGTCTGACATGCTATGTGCCCTCCTCTGGCCTGGTTAAACTTCCACAGTACATCAGTCTTGTGGTCCAGGACCCATGTCCCTCAATTGTGACATGCCCACTCCTCATCTGATACCCAGGTGTGGCCCTTACAGTCAGGAAATTGTGTCACTTGGGTACTGTGTCCTTACATTTTGCTTAGCTCAAGGTGGGGGACAGCATTTGTTCCCGTAACTTTGTGGTGGGCTTCATGGGTGGGTCCATTGCTTACACAATGCCTGAGTTCTGACATGTAATCTGCGTGTAACTTTGATATGTGGTCCAATTGCTGATCTGACTCACCACATGTGCCTGGGGTATTTGGCACACACCCATGCTGCGGGTGGGAACAATGTTTGGGCCTCAGGAGTATGTATATCAAGTGTGTCACACATACTTAGCCACCTGCCTACTGTCCAGGGCTCATCCCTCTTTCACGTGGAGCAGGACAGTCATGCCTACTCCAGGCCATACAATACACTCTGTACTCCCACTGCCGTGTATCAGCTGACACGTTGTGCTCAGTGAAATATTCCCTCAGGTGTCTGCCTCTGTGTCATTGTGCTGTGGCTCCGTTGTCAGGACTACTGGGGTGTTTATCGGTTAGGGCTCAGCATGCCACCTGAGATGTGACCATAGGAGACGATACTTGTGTGACATATAGGTGTTTGATCACTTGACTGTGCAGACTGGGGTATGCGACTGTGAAGTTCAGGCAGCTGTTTCCCATTCACAGCAGATTGTGAGGTGCTCAGGTTCAGAGGGTTGTGTTTCATGTCTCCCATATGGCCAATTGGTATGACGTGGACAAATAAGAGTTCAGATGATGTGGTTTGTGGGGGATGGACATGTGCACTTGTCAGCTACAGAACTTCCATTCCCCATGACCTAGGATTGTGACACAGTGCAGACTGTTGTTGGCTGGCTGCCCATGTGACTGGAGACAGTCATGTATGACTTTGCAGGCATGCCTGTGCCATGGCATTAAACTCCCTAAGAGTGATCCTGCAGGTGAGTGACATGTGCTACATGCACCCCATTGTGGCATTGACTATCAGGACATGGGTGCATCATGGTGTCTGGTGCTGGTATGCATCACATGCATTTCAAAATAGACTCTGGCCATCCCTTTATCCGGTCACCTGTACTGACTCAGTGGCAAGAGATGTGATGTGTGCATGTTCACATACTTCACCGTGTTCTCTGCACTGTCCAACTACTGTGTAGGTGGTGCATGTGTCCACACTGGGGTATTGCCATCCGACAGGCACCAGACAGATGGGTGCAAGGCCAGGAGGGATGTGAGTGGTTGACCATCAGACTGACAATTGGCTTCTCCTACTCTGTTTGAGCACTTTTGGCAATGTTCAACTAAGGATGCCAGGGCTTGCTCTGTAATGTGCTGTACTTACTGTGGTGTGTGCGGTCAGTGCAGGTGACTGATGTTTGTCTGTTTCCCTAATTGTTTGCAGATACATCCACGGCCACAGGAGGGGACAGCTCCACGGACCAGGAGGAGCCACAGAGCCAGACTGGGTCAGCAGCCGATGAGTGGTCGGAGGGACCCAGTGGCACGGAGGGCGAGGGGAGCCACACCGAGGAGTCCTCAGCACCATCCACCTCAGCTGAGGACCACAGCAGCTCAGAGGATGACTCCCTTGTGGAGGCGGGTGTCAGCAGCCACCACACCCCAGCTAGTATTGCTATCCCCGCCACCACCACCACCACAACCACCGCCCTCCCATCGGCTCCCATTCCAGAGGTCCGTGGAGGCTCCCGTGTTCGGGAGCGTGTCTCCTTCGTGCCAGGCACCGCACCCCCTGCCCCTGTGTCCCCTGCTGCGCTGATTGAGGAGTCTGTGTACCTACTTCGCCAGCTCCATGTAGGGCAGACAGCAATGCTGAGTGTCCTCCATGCCCACACCACTCTGTTGACACAGCTGGTGTCGTTTATGGAGGGCATCTCATCGGGCATGTCTGCCCAACAGAGGAGCAATAGGTCCATGGACTCCTCCCTGACGGCAGCAGTGTCCCTCCTCCAACAGTCCCTCACCCCTCCTACCTCTGCCCCATCTACACTTCCTGGCACCCTACCTGTCCCAAGCACATGCACACCTGCACAATCACCCAAACACACAGACACGAGCAGCACAGGAACACCCAAAACAAAAACAAAACGTGCACGCAGGCATCCTCAGGGGACTGATACCACACCCACAGGGGATGGGGAACAGACACACACACAGGCATCCACAGTCACTCTGCAGTCCTCCGATACCTCTCCCTCCAAGGCCCCTTCCCTTGCCTCACCTGCAACCCCACCTACAAAGCAGCTCTTCCTCTGTGACCTCGGCCTCTTCCCCTCCGATCCAGCTGATCCAGCATACAGGGGGGAGAGGAAGTCTACCCACACAGAGGGGAGTGCCCCTCACCCCCGGACACCCTCCCCCAGGCACAGACAGACTGAGGCCCCCATCCGCAAGTCCCCCGGACCCGGAAAAGCAAGACCCCGCCGCCGCCCTGCAGCTCAACCACCAAGTCTCCTTCCTCCAAACCTCAGGCCCCCACTCCACAGGTTCCCCCACCACACCCTGCCCCAGGTTCCCCCACCCACAGATACACCATCCCCAAAATGATCTGGCCTTCTCCCCCTACCACTTGCTCTTCCAGCACCACACCCCCGCTGCGCATGTTTGTGCCACTGGTGTGGAGACCGTGTCCTCCCCCTCTGTCCTGCCCACCTTACCTGAACCCCATTCTACTCCCCTGGAGATAGGCACTGCAGTGGAGTCCACTACCACCCCGTCTGACTTGGGCACTGCAGTGGGGAACCTGTCCACTCCATCTGCCCAGCCCACTGCAGTCGTGCCGGCACCCACACCATCTGACTCATGCCCCCAGTTGTGCCGGCACACACCATGTCAGACACGTCCACTGCAGTTGTCAGTGACTCTCCAGCACCCACCACCCCTTCCCTGCCTCCTTCTGGTGAGCCCTGATCCTGTCCCTGCGGTGCCTGGCCTACCCCCCCGTATGCCCCTCCGAGGGGAATGTCCCTCGTGTGTAGCAGTGCAGGCATGCAAAGGGTGACATCTGCCACTGTCACCCTGTTTGGACTTTGATAATGGACTGGCCATTGGCCTTTGTGTTTTTTCTGGACTTTCACTTTTAAACACACATATGCTGAATAAAGCTACTTTCTGTTCTCTAGTGGTTTTGCTTCTGATGTACATGATGTTGATGATGCTAACCATGCCCTTGCTACAGTGATGGTGATTTTTGATATCAGGAAAATGAAGTGTTACTGTGCAGGACCCCATGTGGTCCAGGGGGAATGTGTCCTATACTGGTGTGTATCCATGTCATCCTTTGCAGCAATATGAGGGTGTCATGTTTTCAATATTTGGCAATGGGATTTCCTACTTTTATTTGCAATATCACATCTGTGGCTTACACCCCTGCACATCTGTTGTGCTTGCCATTGTTCAATTTGTCTATTTCCCTGACCGTGTGACCATCTCCACTGGACATGCAAGTTTGGGCATCAATGGGGAAGGACTCATCTGTGTTATCAGTGCAACTTGATATACATGTGTGTTGGATCTGTGCAGATGATTTCGGTGACACTCCCATGACCAGGCTGATATGACGAGAGCCTTCATTTTATGCTAATTGTTGACTGAGTGACCAAGTGTTCTGCTGACATGATAGAGCCCTACAGAGACAACGTATGGCACAGCTTTCCTTACACAGGAGTGGAGTCCCCTCATGGCAGTGTGTAATTCCATGACATTGCCTGAGCCCAAGGTGTGTGTTGTGTGAGCATGTCTGTGTGTGTTCACTTCCATTTTGCTAGGCAGGCTGGGATCCCTAGTGATGTTCCTGTTTGTGATGCTTGCTGAGTTGACCTATGTTCCCCCAAAGTCTTCTCCCTGGCTTCTCTGGGATGTGGGTGCATGGCACATTACTGGTCATCAGGGTGTCACCCATAGGTGTGTTTGCTGTCAGGGCTGAGTTTGTGGGCAAACGCAGATGAGACACAGTCAGGATTCCCCTTGGCACTTGTTGGTTACACCAGTCATGTAATTTACAGTTTGTGTTAGCTTTCAGTGATTGTGACACGTTGTGTGTGTGACTGCTGCCACTCCTCAGGGTCAGAGCTGCAATGTTGGAAGTTGTCTATGTGTATTCTTTGTGGGTGACCTTGGCTTCTTCATTGGTGTGTGACTGTGGCCGGGATCCCATTGGTTGGTGTGGATTTTACGTCATGCCCATGTACGGCGTACTGTGCAGTGTGTCTGACATTCACGAGTCTTGTTGACTGGCCATGTGTGATGGGTTTCTGCACCTTAGTTCCCACCACCACCCCTGGTATTGTCATGGGTGCATGTGCAATGTCACCAGTCCATGTGAGCTTCACTGCTGCACATTGGTGGAGATCAAGGTGTGTGGTGTTGAGTGTGTGCAAATGAGAGTTGTTGCACGGCTAGACCCCTGCCTCCATATTGGCCTTGGCTGACAGGCCGTGCTGATTGATTTGTGCTTGTGTAGGTGTGATGGTAGTTTGTTGCTCAGGACACTAGCTTTGTCATCACAGTGGGATTATCATGCAGGCCAGTGTCACCACAATGTGGGGTCCCTGGGGTAGTGCTGTGGTGGGGCTGTGTCTTGCTGTGTTAGTTGCTGTTCCTACAAGCTTGTGTGACATGTGTAATTTGGGCTCCCTCTCATCTAACAATGCCTGATTGCCCACATAGGGGAATCCGATCCATGAGTTACTTTTGTGTGGCACTGTATGCACATCTGTGTAATTGGGATTCAGGCCTCCTCATGTGTTGTGTGGTTGCCTGGGGACACTGGCACACCCCCCCATCACCTGTTGTGTTTGATATGCAGTGTGGGGCTGCCTGTTTGTGTTTGTGCATCTGCACCACTGCATTGGCATATCTTTAGTGTGCCATTGGCTGTATGTTGTTTGGTGGGTTTCCCCTGCTGTCCCTGGGACTCCTAGGTCATCAGTCAGCACAGTGATCATGGTTTGTATGTCCCATTGCTGCCATGGTATGGTATTTGTTCACCTCACATCTACAGTCTCCACAGGATATCTACATTTGTGTGCCCATTGGTGCAGATATGTGGCTCTGCATTATGATGGTCACTTCTGTCATTGTGTTATTGATGAATGTTGACAATGTCAGCCCCCATGGGTGATGTTTGTCTGCACATGGCCAAAGGTATGTCTTATTTGCACTGCACTGTTTGCCTCACCCAATCTATGTTGCTATGGGACACAAGCACTACTATGCCACTGATGTGTTTGTTGTCCTGTGACCAGGAATCATCCATGCTGTTTGGCATTTGCACCTTTTTCCATGACAACACTTACCTTTTGGTCACTGTGATGATGGGGTTTTAGACCCCATTGCCACACTGTTCAAAATGTGCCCCAGCTATGGACCCCACACTTACCTTTTGGTCACTGTGATGATGGGGGGTTAGACCCCATTGTCACAATGTTCAAAATGTGCTTCAGCTATGGACCCCACACTTACCTGTTGGTCACTGTGATGATGGGGGTTACACCCCATTGCCACAATGTTCAAAATGTGCCCCAGCTATGGACCCCACACTTACCTTTTGGTCACTGTGATGATGGGGGGTTAGACCCCATTGCCACAATGTTCAAAATGTGCCCCAGCTATGGATCCCACACTTACCTTTTGGTCACTGTGATGATGGGGGGTTAGACCCCATTGCCACAATGTTCAAAATGTGCCCCAGCTATGGACCCCACACTTACCTTTTGGTCACTGTGATGATGGGGGGTTAGATCCCATTGTCACAATGTTCAAAATGTGCTTCAGCTATGGACCCCACACTTACCTTTTTGGTCACTGTGATGATGGGGGGGGTTACACCCCATTGCCACAATGTTCAAAATGTGCCCCAGCTATGGACCCCACACTTACCTTTTGGTCACTGTGATGATGGGGGGTTAGACCCCATTGTCACAATGTTCAAAATGTGCTTCAGCTATGGACCCCACACTTACCTTTTGGTCACTGTGATGATGGGGGGTTACACCCCATTGCCACAATGTTCAAAATGTGCTTCAGCTATGGACCCCACACTTACTGTTTGGTCACTGTGATGATGGGGGGTTAGACCCCATTGCCACAATGTTCAAAATGTGCTTCAGCTATGGACCCCACACTTACCTTTTGGTCACTGTGATGATGGGGGGTTAGACCCCATTGCCACAGTGGTCATGGTCTGCTTGCAATGTGGAGGCCACACACATTTATGTGTGACACATGTGATAGGGGGTCACATTGTATGTTCAATTTCATGTTCAGTGTTGTAGGCATTTGACACAGTCTACACACCCTTGTCATGGTGTTGGGGGGATGTGTTTTTCTGACATTCCTTATGTTGGAGTATGCTGGTTGTGTCATGCATTACCCATCCTATGAGTAGGGGTGGTGTTGGTGGTAGGCATCCATCCCCCTATGAGTGGGGATGGTAGTAGTGACAGGCATCTAGCACCCCCTGAGTAGGGGTGGTGGTAGTGGTAGGCATCCAGCCCCCTGAGTAGGGGTGGTGGTAGTGGTAGGCATCCAGCCCCCATGAGTGGGGGTGGTAGTGGTAGGCATCCAGCCCCCCTGAGTAGGGGTGGTGGTAGTGGTAGGCATCCAGCCCCCCTGAGTAGGGGTGGTGGTGGTGGTAGGTATCCAGGACCCCATGAGTAGGGGTGGTGGTAGTGGTAGGCATCCAGCCCCCCCTGAGTAGGGGTGGTGGTAGTGGTGGGCATCCAACCCCCCCTGAGTAGGGGTGGTGGTAGTGGTAGGCATCCATCCCCCTATGAGTGGGGATGGTAGTAGTGACAGGCATCTAGCACCCCCTGAGTAGGGGTGGTGGTAGTGGTAGGCATCCAGCCCCCCCTGAGTAGGGGTGGTGGTAGTGGTAGGCATCCAGCCCCCCATGAGAGGGGGGGTGGTGGTGGTAGGTATCCAGCCCCCCTGAGTAGGGGTGGTGGTAGTGGTAGGCATCCAGCCCCCACTGAGTAGGGGTGGTGGTAGTGGTAGGCACCCATCCCCCTATGAGTGGGGATGGTAGTTGTGACAGGCATCTAGCACCCCCTGAGTAGGGGTGGTGGTAGTGGTAGGCATCCAGCCCCCCTGAGTAGGGGTGGTGGTAGTGGTAGGCATCCAGCCCCCCATGAGTGGGGATGGTAGTAGTGACAGGCATCTAGCACCCCTGAGTAGGGGTGGTGGTAGTGGTAGTGGTAGGCATCCAGCCCCCCTGAGTAGGGGTGGTGTTGGTGGTAGGCATCCATCCCCCTATGAGTGGGGATGGTAGTAGTGACAGGCATCTAGCACCCCTGAGTAGGGGTGGTGGTAGTGATAGGCATCCAGCCCCCTGAGTAGGGGTGGTGGTAGTGGTAGGCATCCAGCCCCCTGAGTAGGGGTGGTGTTGGTGGTAGGCATCCATCCCCCTATGAGTGGGGATGGTAGTAGTGACAGGCATCTAGCACCCCTGAGTAGGGGTGGTGATAGTGGTAGGCATCCAGCCCCCTGAGTAGGGGTGGTGGTAGTGGTAGGCATCCAGCCCCCCCTGAGTAGGGGTGGTGTTGGCGGTAGGCATCCATCCCTCTATGAGTGGGGATGGTAGTAGTGACAGGCATCTAGCACGCCCTGAGTAGGGGTGGTGGTAGTGGTAGGCATCCAGCCCCCCCTGAGTAGGGGTGGTGTTGGTGGTAGGCATCCATCCCCCTATGAGTGGGGATGGTAGTAGTGACAGGCATATAGCACCCCCTGAGTAGGGTGGTGGTAGTTGTAGGCATGCAGCCCCCTGAGTAGGGTGGTGGTAGTGGTAGGCATCCAGCCCCCTGAGTAGGGGTGGTGTTGGTGGTAGGCATCATCCCCCATGAGTGGGGATGGTAGTAGTGACAGGCATCTAGCACCCCTGAGTAGGGGTGGTGGTAGTGGTAGGCATCCAGCCCGCCATGAGTGGGGTGGTTGTAGTGGTAGGCATCCAGCCCCCTGAGTAGGGGTGGTGGTAGAGCATCCAGCCCCCTGAGTAGGGGTGGTGTTGGTGGTAGGCATCCATCCCCCTATGAGTGGGGATGGTAGTAGTGACAGGCATCTAGCACCCCCTGAGTAGGGGTGGTGATAGTGGTAGGCATCCAGCCCCCCCTGAGTAGGGGTGGTGGTAGTGGTAGGCATCCAGCCCCCCCTGAGTAGGGGTGGTGTTGGCGGTAGGCATCCATCCCTCTATGAGTGGGGATGGTAGTAGTGACAGGCATCTAGCACGCCCTGAGTAGGGGTGGTGGTAGTGGTAGGCATCCAGCCCCCTGAGTAGGGGTGGTGTTGGTGGTAGGCATCCATCCCCCATGAGTGGGGATGGTAGTAGTGACAGGCATATAGCACCCCTGAGTAGGGTGGTGGTAGTTGTAGGCATGCAGCCCCCTGAGTAGGGTGGTGGTAGTGGTAGGCATCCAGCCCCCCCTGAGTAGGGGTGGTGTTGGTGGTAGGCATCATCCCCCTATGAGTGGGGATGGTAGTAGTGACAGGCATCTAGCACCCCCTGAGTAGGGGTGGTGGTAGTGGTAGGCATCCAGCCCGCCATGAGTGGGGGTGGTTGTAGTGGTAGGCATCCAGCCCCCCCTGAGTAGGGGTGGTGGTAGTGGTAGGCATCCAGCCCCCCCTGAGTAGGGGTGGTGTTGGTGGTAGGCATCCATCCCCCTATGAGTGGGGATGGTAGTAGTGACAGGCATCTAGCACCCCCTGAGTAGGGGTGGTGGTAGTGGTAGGCATCCAGCACCCCATGAGTGGGGATGGTAGTAGTGACAGGCATCCAGCCCCCCATGAGTAGGGGTGGTGTTAGTGGTTGGCATCCAGGCCCCTATGGGTGTATATGGCATTGGTGATAGACATCCCGCCCCTATGGTTCTGCTGTTGCTAGTGTAAGTCATTTCTGCATCCCTATGTGTGTGTGTTATATGTCGGGTACATGTCGTTTGTTTGTGTAGTGGGTGTTTAACTTACCTTCTGCGCCGTACGCATCCGTACCTGTTCCGGTAATAGATGTAGAGTATTGGTAGGACCTGCGCGATGGGATTCATTGTTGATTCGTCTCGTTCGGCTTTCTCGTTGCTTCGACTCGTACTCGTGGCTGGCGTGTTCGTCTCGTAGCTGTGGATCGTCTTGTGGCGCGAATCGGAGCTTATGTGCGGCTCTCCCGGATGCTCTGACGTGCCGGACGTAGCGACGGGTTCGGCGCGTACGGAAAGCGCATCGTACTGGTCCGGCCGGAAGGTGCTGTATTTTGGCTTCCGTGCGACTCGATTCTGCGTTTACGGATCCGGCTCGGGCGGGGAACAGGAGCTGGATTGGGTAAGTACGGCTGGGTCGGGATCTGGGCAGTTATGCGCATCGTACTTGCTCGTTCGTACGAATGTTCGAATCGGTCGGGAAACACGCGTTCGGCTCGGTTTTTTTCCGGACGAATAGTGTTAGGTGCGCCTCCGCCCGAGATCGGAATCGACCCCTATGGGGCTGGATGCCTACCACTACCACCACCCCTACTCAGGAGGGGATGGATGCCTACCACTACCACCACCCCTACTCAGGGGGGGCTGGATGCCTACCACCAACACCACACCTACTCAGGGGGGGCTGGATACCTACCACTACCACCACCCCTACTCAGGGGGTGCTAGATGCCTGTCACTACTACCATCCCCACTCATAGGGGGATGGATGCCTACCACCAACACCACCCCTACTCAGGGAGGGCTGGATGCCTACCACTACCACCACCCCTACTCAGGGGGGCTGGATGCCTACCACTACCACCCCCCACTCATGGGGGCTGGATGCCTACCAATACCACCACCCCTACTCAGGGGGCTGGATGCTCACCACTACCACCACCCCTACTCAGGGGGTGCTAGATGCCTGTCACTACTACCATCCCCACTCATAGGGGGATGGATGCCTACCACTACCACCACCCCTACTCAGGGGGGGCTGGATGCCTACCACCAACACCACCCCTACTCAGGGGGTGCTAGATGCCTGTCACTACTACCATCCCCACTCATAGGGGGATGGATGCCTACCACCAACACCACCCCTACTCAGGGAGGGCTGGATGCCTACCACTACCCCTACTCAGGGGGGGCTGGATGCCTACCACTACCACCACCCCTACTCAGGAGGGGCTGGATGCCTACCACTACCACCACCCCTACTCAGGGGGGGCTGGATGCCTACCACTACCACCACCCCTACTCAGGGGGTGCTAGATGCCTGTCACTACTACCATCCCCACTCATAGGGGGATGGATGCCTACCACCAACACCACCCCTACTCAGGGGGGCTGGATGCCTACCACTACCACCACCCCTACTCAGGGGGTGCTAGATGCCTGTCACTACTACCATCCCCACTCATAGGGGGATGGATGCCTACCACCAACACCACCCCTACTCAGGGGGCTGGATGCCTACCACTACCACCACACCTACTCAGGGGGCTGGATACCTACCACTACCACCACCCCTACTCAGGGGTGCTAGATGCCTGTCACTACTACCATCCCCACTCATAGGGGGATGGATGCCTACCACCAACACCACCCCTACTCAGGGGGGGCTGGATGCCTACCACTACCACCACCCCTACTCAGGGGGTGCTGGATGCCTACCACTACCACCACCCCTACTCAGGGGGTGCTAGATGCCTGTCACTACTACCATCCCCACTCATAGGGGGATGGATGCCTACCACCAACACCACCCCTACTCAGGGGGCTGGATGCCTACCACTACCACCACCCCTACTCAGGGGTGCTAGATGCCTGTCACTACTACCATCCCCACTCATGGGGGCTGGATGCCTACCACTACCACCACCCCTACTCAGGGGGCTGGATGCCTACCACTACCACCACCCCTACTCAGGGAGGGCTGGATGCCTACCACTACCACCCCCCCCCACTCATGGGGGGCTGGATGCCTACCACTACCACCACCCCTACTCAGGGGGGGCTGGATGCCTACCACTACCACCACCCCTACTCAGGGGGTGCTAGATGCCTGTCACTACTACCATCCCCACTCATAGGGGATGGATGCCTACCACTACCACCACCCCTACTCAGGGGGGCTGGATGCCTACCACTACCACCACCCCTACTCAGGGGGCTGGATGCCTACCACTACCACCACCCCTACTCATGGGGTCCTGGATACCTACCACCACCACCACCCCTACTCAGGGGGGCTGGATGCCTACCACTACCACCACCCCTACTCAGGGGGGCTGGATGCCTACCACTACCACCACCCCTACTCAGGGGGCTGGATGCTCTACCAGTACCACCCCCCACTCATAGGGGGCTGGATGCCTACCACTACCACCACCCCTACTCAGGGGGCTGGGCCTACCACTACCACCACCCCTACTCAGGGGTGCTAGATGCCTGTCACTACTACCATCCCCACTCATAGGGGATGGATGCCTACCACTACCACCACCCCTACTCAGGGGGCTGGATGCCCACCACTACCACCACCCCTACTCAGGGGGCTGGATGCCTACCACTACCACCACCCCTACTCATGGGGTCCTGGATACCTACCACCACCACCACCCCTGCTCAGGGGGCTGGATGCCTACCACTACCACCACCCCTACTCAGGGGGGCTGGATGCCTACCACTACCACCACCCCTACTCAGGGGGGCTGGATGCCTCACCACTACCACCCCCCACTCATGGGGGCTGGATGCCTACCACTACCACCACCCCTACTCAGGGGGCTGGATGCCTACCACTACCACCACCCCTACTCAGGTGGTGCTAGATGCCTGTCACTACTACCATCCCCACTCATAGGGGGATGGATGCCTACCACCAACACCACCCCTACTCAGGGAGGGCTGGATGCCTACCACTAACACCACCCCTACTCAGGGGGGCTGGATGCCTACCACTACCACCACCCCTACTCAGGGGGCTGGATGCCTACCACTACCACCACCCCTACTCAGGGGTGCTAGATGCCTGTCACTACTACCATCCCCACTCATAGGGGGATGGATGCCTACCACCAACACCACCCCTACTCAGGGGGCTGGATGCCTACCACTACCATCCCCCACTCATGGGGGCTGGATGCCTACCACTACCACCACCCCTACTCAGGGGTGCTAGATGCCTGTCACTACTACCATCCCCACTCATAGGGGGATGGATGCCTACCACTACCACCACCCCTACTCAGGGGGGGCTGGATGCCTACCACTACCACCACCCCTACTCAGGGGGGCTGGATGCCTACCACTACCACCACCCCTACTCATGGGGTCCTGGATACCTACCACCCCTACTCAGGGGGGGCTGGATGCCTACCACTACCACCACCCCTACTCAGGGGGGGGCTGGATGCCTACCACTACCACCACCCCTACTCAGGGGGGGCTGGATGCCTACCAGTACCACCCCCCCACTCATAGGGGGCTGGATGCCTACCACTACCACCACCCCTACTCAGGGGGGGCTGGATGCCTACCACTACCACCACCCCTACTCAGGGGGTGCTAGATGCCTGTCACTACTACCATCCCCACTCATAGGGGGATGGATGCCTACCACTACCACCACCCCTACTCATGCGGGGCTGGATGCCCACCACTACCACCACTCCTACTCAGGGGGGGCTGGATGCCTACCACTACCACCACCCCTACTCATGGGGTCCTGGATACCTACCACCACCACCACTCCTACTCAGGGGGGCTGGATGCCTACCACTACCACCACCCCTACTCAGGGGGGGCTGGATGCCTACCACTACCCCTACTCAGGGGGGGCTGGATGCCTACCACTACCACCCCCCCACTCATGGGGGGCTGGATGCCTACCACTACCACCACCCCTACTGAGGGGGGCTGGATGCCTACCACCACCCCTACTCAGGGGGTGCTAGATGCCTGTCACTACTACAATCCCCACTCATAGGGGGATGGATGCCTACCACCAACACCACCCCTACTCATAGGACGGGTAATGCATGACACAACCAGCATACTCCAACATAAGGAATGTCAGAAAAACACATCCCCCCAACACCATGACAAGCGTGTGTAGATTGTGTTGTCAAATGCCTACAACACTGAAAATGAAATTGAACATACAATGTGACCCCCTATCACATGTGTCACACATAAATGTGTGTGGCCTCCACAATGCAAGCAGACCAGTGTGGGGTCCATAGCTGGGGCACATTTTGAACATTGTGGCAATGGGGTGTAACCCCCCATCATCACAGTGACCAAAGGTAAGTGTGGGGTCCATAGCTGAAGCCCATTTTGAACATTGTGACAATGGGGTCTAACCCCCCATCATCACAGTGACCAAAAGGTAAGTGTGGGGTCCATAGCTGGGGCACATTTTGAACATTGTGGCAATGGGGTCTAACCCCCCATCATCACAGTGACCAAAAGGTAAGTGTGGGGTCCATAGCTGGGGCACATTTTGAACATTGTGGCAATGGGGTGTAACCCCCCATCATCACAGTGACCAAAAGGTAAGTGTGGGGTCCATAGCTGAAGCACATTTTGAACATTGTGACAATGGGGTCTAACCCCCCATCATCACAGTGACCCAAAGGTAAGTGTGGGGTCCATAGCTGGGGCACATTTTGAACATTGTGGCAATGGGGTCTAACCCCCCATCATCACAGTGACCAAAAGGTAAGTGTGGGGTCCATAGCTGGGGCACATTTTGAACATTGTGGCAATGGGGTCTAACCCCCATCATCACAGTGACCAAAAGGTAAGTGTGGGGTCCATAGCTGGGGCACATTTTGAACATTGTGGCAATGGGGTGTAACCCCCATCATCACAGTGACCAAAAGGTAAGTGTGGGGTCCATAGCTGAAGCACATTTTGAACATTGTGACAATGGGGTCTAAAACCCCATCATCACAGTGACCAAAAGGTAAGTGTTGTCATGGAAAAAGGTGCAAATGCCAAACAGCATGGATGATTCCTGGTCACAGGACAACAAACACATCAGTGGCATAGTAGTGCTTGTGTCCCATAGCAACATAGATTGGGTGAGGCAAACAGTGCAGTGCAAATAAGACATACCTTTGGCCATGTGCAGACAAACATCACCCATGGGGGCTGACATTGTCAACATTCATCAATAACACAATGACAGAAGTGACCATCATAATGCAGAGCCACATATCTGCACCAATGGGCACACAAATGTAGATATCCTGTGGAGACTGTAGATGTGAGGTGAACAAATACCATACCATGGCAGCAATGGGACATACAAACCATGATCACTGTGCTGACTGATGATCTAGGAGTCCCAGGGACAGCAGGGGAAACCCACCAAACAACATACAGCCAATGGCACACTAAAGATATGCCAATGCAGTGGTGCAGATGCACAAACACAAACAGGCAGCCCCACACTGCATATCAAACACAACAGGTGATGGGGGTGTGCCAGTGTCCCCAGGCAACCACACAACACATGAGGAGGCCTGAATCCCAATTACACAGATGTGCATACAGTGCCACACAAAAGTAACTCATGGATCGGATTCCCTATGTGGGCAATCAGGCATTGTTAGATGAGAGGGAGCCTAAATTACACATGTCACACAAGCTTTTAGGAACAGCAACTAACACAGCAAGACACAGACCCACCACAGCACTACCCCCAGGGACCCCACATTGTGGTGACACTTGCCTGCATGATAATCCCACTGTGATGACAAAGCTAGATGTCGTTCACACTGTGAACCACAGTCATGTGTCCTGAGCAACAAACTACCATCACACCTACACAAGCACAAATCAATCAGCACGGCCTGTCAGCCAAGGCCAATATGGAGGCAGGGGTCTAGCCGTGCAACAACTCTCATTTGCACACACTCAACACCACACACCTTGATCTCCACCAATGGGCAGCAGTGAAGCTCACATGGACTGGTGACATTGCACATGCACCCATGACAATCCCAGGGGTGGTGGTGGGAACTAAGGTGCAGAAACCCATCACACATGGCCAGTCAACAAGACTCGTGAATGTCTGACACACTGCACAGTACGCCGTACATGGGCATGACGTCAAATCCACACCAACCAATGGGATCCCGGCCACAGTCACACACCAATGAAGAAGCCAAGGTCACCCACAAAGAACACACATAGACAACTTCCAACATTGCAGCTCTGACCCTGAGGAGTGGCAGCAGTCACACACACAACGTGTCACAATCACTGAAAGCTAACACAATCTGTAAATTACATGACTGGTGTAACCAACAAGTGCCAAGGGGAATCCTGACTGTGTCTCATCTGCATTTGCCCACAAACTCAGCCCTGACAGCAAACACACCTATGGGTGACACCCTGATGACCAGTAATGTGCCATGCACCCACATCCCAGAGAAGCCAGGGAGAAGACTTTGGGGGAACATAGGTCAACTCAGCAAGCATCACAAACAGGAACATCACAAGGGATCCCAGCCTGCCTAGCAAAATGGAAGTGAACACACACAGACATGCTCACACAACACACACCTTGGGCTCAGGCAATGTCACGGAATTACACACTGCCATGAGGGGACTCCACTCCTGTGTAAGGAAAGCTGTGCCATACGTTGTCTCTGTAGGGCTCTATCATGTCAGCAGAACACTTGGTCACTCAGTCAACAATTAGCACAAAATGAAGGCTCTCGTCATATCAGCCTGGTCATGGGAGTGTCACCGAAATCATCTGCACAGATCCAACACACATGTATAGCAAGTTACACTGATAACACAGATGAGTCCTTCCCCATTGATGCCCAAACTTGCATGTCCAGTGGAGATGGTCACACGGTCAGGGAAATAGACAAATTGAACAATGGCAAGCACAACAGATGTGCAGGGGTGTAAGCCACAGATGTGATATTGCAAATAAAAGTAGGAAATCCCATTGCCAAATATTGAAAACATGACACCCTCATATTGCTGCAAAGGATGACATGGATACACACCAGTATAGGACACATTCCCCCTGGACCACAAGGGGTCCTGCACAGTAACACTTCATTTTCCTGTTATCAAAAATCACCATAACTGCAGCAAGGGCATGGTTAGCATCATCAACATCATGTACATCAGAAGCAAAACCACTAGAGAACAGAAAGTAGCTTTATTCAGCATATGTGTGTTTAAAAGTGAAAGTCCAGAAAAAACACAAAGGCCAATGGCCAGTCCTTTATCAAAGTCCAAACAGGGTGACAGTGGCAGATGTCACCCTTTGCATGCCTGCACTGCTACACACCAGGGACATTCCCCTCGGAGGGGCATACGGGGGGCAGGCCAGGCACCGCAGGGACAGGATCAGGGCTCACCAGAAGCCCGGCAGGGAAGGGGTGGTGGGTGCTGGAGAGTCACTGACAACTGCAGTGGAGGTGTCTGACATGGTGTGTGCCGGCACAACTGGGGGCATGAGTCAGATGGTGTGGGTGCCGGCACGACTGCAGTGGGCTGGGCAGATGGAGTGGACAGGTTCCCCACTGCAGTGCCCAAGTCAGACGGGGTGGTAGTGGACTCCACTGCAGTGCCTATCTCCAGGGGAGTAGAATGGGGTTCAGGTAAGGTGGGCAGGACAGAGGGGGAGGACACGGTCTCCACACCAGTGGCACAAACATGCGCAGCGGTGGAGGTGGTGCTGGAAGAGCAAGTGGTAGGGGGAGAAGGCCGGATCATTTTGGGGATGGTGTATCTGTGGGTGGGGGAACCTGGGGCTGGGTGTGGTGGGGGAACCTGTGGAGTGGGGGCCTGAGGGATGGAGGAAGGAGACTTGGTGGTTGAGCTGCAGGGCGGCGGCGGGGTCTTGCTCTTCCGGGTCCGGGGGGACTTGCGGATGGGGGCCTCAGTCTGTCTGTGCCTGGGGGAGGGTGTCCGGGGGTGAGGGGCACTCCCCTCTGTGTGGGTGGACTTCCTCTTCCCCCTGTATGCTGGATCAGCTGGATCGGAGGGGAAGAGGCCGAGGTCACAGAGGAAGGGCTGCTTTGTAGGTGGGGTTGCAGGTGAGGCAAGGGAAGGGGCCTTGGAGGGAGAGGTATCGGAGGACTGCGGAGTGACTGTGGATGCCTGTGTGTGTGTCTGTTCCCCATCCCCTGTTGGTGTGGTATCAGTCCCCTGAGGATGCCTGCGTGCACATTTTGTTTTTGTTTTGGGTGTTCCTGTGCTGCTTGTGTCTGTGTGTTTGGGTGATTGTGCAGGTGTGCATGTGCTTGGGACAGGTAGGGTGCCAGGAAGTGTGGATGGGGCAGAGGTAGGAGGGGTGAGGGACTGTTGGAGGAGGGACACTGCTGCCGTCAGGGAGGAGTCCATGGACCTATTGCTCCTCTGTAGGGCAGACATGCCCGATGAGATGCCCTCCATAAAGGACACCAGCTGTGTCAACAGAGTGGTGTGGGCATGGAGGACACTCAGCATTGCTGTCTGCCCTACATGGAGCTGGCGAAGTAGGTACACAGACTCCTCACTCAGGGCAGCAGGGGACACAGGGGCAGGGGGTGCGGTGCCTGGCATGAAGGATACACACTCCCGAACTGGGGAGCCTCCACAGACCTCTGGAATGGGAGCCTATGGGAGGGCGGTGGTGGTGGTGGTGGGGGTGGCGGGGACAGCAATACTAGCTGGGGTGTGGTGGCTGCTGACACCCGCCTCCACAAGGGAGTCATCCTCCAAGCTGCTGTGGTCCTCAGCTGAGGTGGATGGTGCTGAGGACTCCTCGGTGTGGCTCCCCTCGCCCTCCGTGCCACTGGGTCCCTCCGACCACTCATCGGCTGCTGACCCAGTCTGGCTCTGCGGCTCCTCCTGGTCCGTGGAGCTGTCCCCTCCTGTGGCCGTGGATGTATCTGCAAACAATTAGGGAAACAGACAAACATCAGTCACCTGCACTGACCGCACACACCACAGTAAGTACAGCACATTACAGAGCAAGCCCTGGCATCCTTAGTTGAACATTGCCAAAAGTGCTCAAACAGAGTAGGAGAAGCCAATTGTCAGTCTGATGGTCAACCATGGCACTCACATCCCTGCTGGCCTTGCACCCATCTGTCTGGTGCCTGTCGGATGGCAATACCCCAGTGTGGACACATGCACCACCTACACAGTAGTTGGACAGTGCAGAGAACACGGTGAAGTATGTGAACATGCACACATCACATCTCTTGCCACTGAGTCAGTACAGGTGTCCGGATAAAGGGATGGCCAGAGTCTATTTTGAAATGCATGTGATGCATACCAGCACCAGACACCATGATGCACCCATGTCCTGATAGTCAATGCCACAATGGGGTGCATGTAGCACATGGTACTCACCTGCAGGATCACTCTTAGGGAGTTTAATGCCATGGCACCGGCATGCCTGCAAAGTCATACATCACTGTCTCCAGTCACATGGGCAGGGCAGCCAGCCAACAACAGTCTGCACTGTGTCACAATCCTAGGTCATGGGGAATGCAAGTTCTGTAGCTGACAAGTGCACATGTCCATCCCCCACAAACCACATCATCTGAACTCTTATTTGTCCACGTCATACCAATTGGCCATATGGGAGACATGAAACACAACACTCTGAACCTGAGCACCTCACAATCTGCTGTGAATGGGAAACAGCTGCCTGAACTTCACAGTTGCATACCCCAGTCTGCACAGTCAAGTGATCAAACACCTATATGTCACACAAGTATCGTCTCCTATGGTCACAGCTCAGGTGGCATGCTGAGCCCTAACCGATAAACACCCCAGTAGTCCTGACAACGGAGCCACAGCACAATGACACAGAGGCAGACACCTGAGGGAATATTTCACTGAGCACAACGTGTCAGCTGATACACGGCAGTGGGAGTACAGAGTGTATTGTATGGCCTGGAGTAGGCATGACTGTCCTGCTCCACGTGAAAGAGGGGTGAGCCCTGGACAGTAGGCAGGTGGCTAAGTATGTGTGACACACTTGATATACATACTCCTGAGGCCCAAACATTGTTCCCACCCGTAGCATGGGTGTGTGCCAAATACCCCAGGCACATGTGGTGAGTCAGATCAGCAATTGGACCACATATCAAAGTTACACGCAGATTACATGTCAGAACTCAGGCATTGTGTAAGCAATGGACCCACCCATGAAGCCCACCACAAAGTTACGGGAACAAATGCTGTCCCCCACCTTGAGCAAGCAAAATGTAAGGACACAGTACCCAAGTGACACAATTTCCTGACTGTAAGGGCCACACCTGGGTATCAGATGAGGAGTGGGCATGTCACAATTGAGGGACATGGGTCCTGGACCACAAGACTGATGTACTGTGGAAGTTTAACCAGGCCAGAGGAGGGCACATAGCATGTCAGACAAAGTTCACAGTGCAGTCATGGACTCACCCCCTCCTTGCTGCTGTCTGGCCTTCAGCTGCCCATCCAGGTCAGGGAAGACCACCGCAAGGATCCTGAGCATGTGGGGGGTCAGGGTCCGGTGTCCGCCCCTCCTGCCAGGAGGCGGCAGCTTCAGCTGGACCCTTGCGATCCTCCGGGTCCAGCCCCGAAGGTCCTGCCACCTCTTCTGGTAGTTGCGGATCCGGCGCTTGTAGACCCCCACAGATCTTACTGCCCGGGCGATGGTCAGCCAGATTTCCTGCTTCTGGTGGGCATCAACCTGTGAGGATGACAAAGTGAAAAGGCCATTACTACACATGCAACATATCCGTGCATCACACATTTGGATATACATGTCTCAATCACAGGGGCACATGATGTACACAGGCAGTGCAACGATGGCTATGAACAGTTTGCCAGCAGTTACTACATGGTATCATTGCCTGGGAAGTAAAACCTTGTTGGAATGCACTGTTACTGCACTATACCTGTTCATGCATGTAACTACACACTATGGGGGGTGACAACTACTCAGTGAGCATGCTAGCAGTGGCGTGCACACTGTAAGTCTTGCTAGTCAGACAACATGCACATTTAGTAAGGCAGTGGACAGCACACTCACCTGCTCCCCTGGTTTCCCATACAGCTTGCTGTACTGTGGAAGGAGGCTGTCCAGCAGGGCCTGGTTCTCCTCAGTGCTGAAGGCTGGGGCTCTCTCCACAGTACGTGCCATTGCAGGAGCCAGAGGATGCATATACAGCAGCAGTGGTGGTGGCAGATGTCGTCCTGGAGCATGTAGTGCAGGCAAGTGAGCTCTCAGGGGAACAGCCAGCATTATATGTGTGCTGCAGAGGCAGATACTGTCCCATGTGTCCAAAGTGATAGGTCCAAGTCGTTTGCATCTTCTGAATCTGGCCAATCCATGTAATTGCACCACTTACACACGCCCACAGCGTCCTTCAAAAGTTCAACTTCATGACACCCATGAATTTGCAACATTGTTGTGGGTGGCCAACTGAATTCACAGCATCAGACTCGTTAAAGGTTTGAAAACGCGTCCGTTGCCATGCCAGGCCATAGCCAATGCGTGCGCACTGATCGGTCCTTTGCTGTACAACGCGTATTTCGAAAAACAACGCGTAACCGTTAACATCGTATGCAATGCCCAATGCGTGCACACCGATCGGTCCATTGCTGTACAACGCGTACCCGGTCACATCATATGCAATGACCAATGCGTGCGCACGGATCGGTCCATTGCTGTACAACGCGTACCCGGTCACATCATATGCAATGGCCAATGCGTGCGCACGGATCGGTCCATTGCTGTACAACGCGTACCCGGTCACATCATATGCAATGGCCAATGCGTGCGCACCGATTGGTCCATTGCTGTACAACGCGTACCCGGTCACATCATATGCAATGGCCAATGCGTGCACACGGATCGGTCCATTGCTGTACAACGCGTACCCGGTCACATCATATGCAATGGCCAATGCGTGCGCACCGATCGGTCCATTGCTGTACAACGCGTACCCGGTCACATCATATGCAATGGCCAATGCGTGCGCACCGATCGGTCCATTGCTGTACAACGCGTACCTGGTCACATCATATGCAATGGCCAATGCGTGCGCACCGATCGGTCCATTGCTGTACAACGCGTACCCGGTCACATCATATGCAATGGCCAATGCGTGCGCACGGATCGGTCCATTGCTGTACAACGTGTACCCGGTCACATCATATGCAATGGCCAATGCGTGCGCACCGATCGGTCCATTGCTGTACGACGCGTCCCTGTACAAGTCACTGGCATATGTCACCATGGTTGCCACTGGTGAACATATGCCAGCCACAATTACTTGCCAGGGGCACACCTACAACACCACAGCCTGTCCACACTGTATCCTAAGGCATGTAAGGCTGCATTACCTGTGTGTGTATGGGGGTCAACATGTGGTTTTTTTGGTGGCACTTGGGGGCAGCCACTCCCAGGCTGTGCACGTGTTCATGGGGACAGAATCCTTTGTGTGTTGTGCACATGACCACTGTGATGTGAAAATGTTCAGTTCAGGGCATGTGGCATGGTCACATTTCCAGGTTGTGTATGTGTATGTCATGTCACATACACCCTGAGTCCCATGTGGGAAGGTATGTACATCACAGGGTGACCCATTGCCACAATAGTGATGGCCCTCCACAGTCTGTGTGCATGTTGTGTTTCAGATGTCTCGGATTCAATGTGCACAATGGGAGACAATCTCCACATCCACGTTGTTTGTGCATCTACTTTGATGTTGTGCGTTTGTGTGTCACAGACGTCCATGTCTGTCCTGCAGAGGCGACAGGGGCCACTACCTGTGGGAGTCATGGTTGTTTAGCTGACGTGTACATGATACGCCATGTCATGCCAATGTCCATGTGGCAATACAGGGTCCCTGGGAATCTACCTGTCAATGAGCTGTGATGCCTGTGGCACATCTGTCCTCACTTGTCACTGTGGTGTGTGTTTGGAACGTGACAGCAGTACATGGGTACTGTGACACAGCCTAATGATTTCTCATAGCACGACCTGGAACTTGTTGTCGACACATGTTGAACTGTGATGTTTGATGTTGGCCATGTAGGTGCCATATATGTCCATACAGAAAGGCACACACATCAAGTACTTGTGTCTTGTAATGATGTATCATGTGATATTGAGTATGGTCAATGCCACATATGTGGGGTGACTGACAATGTTTTTTTGTTCACCTATGCACTGCAGGGCACCAGCTGTCCATAGACCATTCCCTGACCTTGCAACCATGGTTGAACGTGACTGCATCCGACGGTACCGCTTCAACAGGCCGCTGATTGAGGAATTGACGGTGCGGTTGGCCCCACATTTGCAACCTGGCCGGACATACCCTACAGCGCTGACCCCCAAGGTGAAGGTGATGGCAGCCCTACACTTCTTTGCCACCGGTACCTTTCAACACACTGTGGCGGCTGCTGGTGGGATGTCACAGACCATGTTCAGCCGTGTGCTACGCGATGTTTTGGAGGCAATGTTGAGATACCTGAACCAGTACATCTATTTCCCTAAACGCCAACAACTCACTGACGTCAAGATTGACTTCTATGCCCTGGGGAGGATGCCACATGTCATTGGCTCCATTGATGGGACACATGTGGCTTTGGTACCACCACAGGCACATGAGCAGGCATACAGGAACAGGAAACATTACCATTCTATCAATGCTCTGGTGGTATGTCTTGCAGATATGACCATCTCCCATGTGTGTGCACATTTCCCCGGTTCTGCACACGATGCCTACGTGATGAGGAGTAGTCGCATCCCGAGGATGATGTCACAGATGCCGAACCAGCGTGCCTGGCTTGTCGGTGTGTACTGACTTTTTACCATTGTATTTGTTCTGCAATGTTGTATTCCACCCTCTTTATCCAACTCAGCTAATGTGCAATTGTCTGTATGTAGGTGACTCCGGATACCCCAACATGCCTTGGTTGCTGACACCCCTCAGGAACCCTGTGACACCAGTCCAGATGCGCTACAATGAGGTACATGGTCGGACCAGGAGAGTGATCGAGCGGACATTTGGTCTCCTGAAGAGCCGCTTTCGCTGCCTGGACAAGACAGGAGGGGCCCTCCCATATGCCCCAGCAAAGGTGTGCAAGATTGTCATCGTCTGCTGCATGCTACACAACCTGGCAGTGCGGAAGGAGTTGCCTCTCATCCTGGATGACGATGACCAACATCCGCCACCTGTGGAGGATCCTGGCCTGGGCCACGATGCCAGTGATGATGATGATGATGATGATGGTGATGTCCGCACATAGCTCATCACCAACTTCTTCAGCTGAATGTGAGTATCCAGAGATGTCATGTCAATGATTTGAGTTTGCATGATATGTGTTGGTGGTGCTCTGTTGCTGTTTGAGTGTGGCCATGTGCTACTTGACTGGATGCGTGCACCGGTGTGTCCTTACAGGTAGTCTGTACTCCCCAACAGTGTTGACATGCTAACTTGGTTTTGTGTAGGTATCTTGTGACATGTATTGGGCATGAGTATTGCAGTTCTGTCCTGTTCTTCAGTGCTCTTGACTGTGTGTCATGTCTGTCCTTCACAGGGTGCTTTCAGAGTTGTTTGGTCCACTCGGATCCCCCGACACCATGGTTCAACTTCCAGGGTGGAAGCAGTCGTTTCCCTACAGGTGATGTGCCCCACACCCCTGGACCTTATTTCTTCTACAATTGTTGACTGTGTGGCCACATCCACGTGGGATTACCTTGCATCTGTAGTGGAAACAACATGTTGCAAATGTGTAATAAACCTGTGCTTCACTTTGGGATGTGCGTTGTCTGTGGTCACACATCTAACTGACATTAGCTTACTTCACCTGTGGGCTAGTTAACACAGACTCTGAATAGGTGTGGTGTCTGTGCATTCCACTGTATTTCCTGGCAACATCAGTGTAGGCGATGAGTCAGATGGCCCTGGTGTGTATGTGCTGTGTAGCCCTAGTGGTGTGTCTCCCTCATATGTGTCACGTCGCCATGACTCACATGACGGTGTTGAACTTCCTGTAGCAGTTAGCATGCACAGTGTCATTTAGCAGATCATCATCTCCATGACAAAAACAACTTTGGAATCACAACAGAGGCAAGTATGGTGTATTAGTGAGTTTATTTACATACATGTGTGAGGACAGTGCACAGGATGGTGGGTGCTGTACATTGGGATTGAAATCCAAAGTTCCCAGATGAGTTGGAAGTGTTGATAGCAGAAATGTCCTGAGTAAAGTCCACAGTCATCTGATACATTGGTCCAACTTAAACTCCCCATGTCATGCGAGAGAGTTGGGTTGCATGCGACAGGGTGAACAGTTTGCACACAAAGGTGGATTGCCAGAACAGGTGTTGGGTTCCTGGGGGATGTACATGGCCATCGGCCTCTCAGTTCTCCTTCCTCGGACGACCCCTCTTCTTTGGGGGGGACCCTCACGTGCAGGCTGCTGCGGTGCAGAGGACTCTCCGCCAGAGTCATCCTCCCTCCCTGTGGCAGTTGCAGTTGTTGCGGCACCAGATGTTGTGGGCACACAGGGAGGTGTGGCCATGTTGGTGCTAATCTGGCGGAGGCATGTCAATATGTCCCTATGCACCGCTGTCAGTTCTTGCAATGTGTCCCACTTGGACTCCATGCCAGCCATGTGTGTCTCCACACGGGACATGTGTGTCTCCACACGGGACATGTGTGAGTCCAAGCGGGCATGATGGGCAGCCTGCTGCTGTTGAATGTCCTTGAGGATCCCCACTACCTGGCTGACCTCTCCGGTGCTATTCTGGTACGCATCAGCAATGCGTACCAGTTGTGGGTCATCATGCAGTCCAGACCCTCTGCAAACAGCGACCTCTGCCTACCACTCCTCCCACCACCCCTGGCCACACGTGCGGGACCTGCGGTGGCATGCACAGGTGACCCTAGGCCCCCTTGGGGTTGGTACTGGGGTTGTTGTCCGTTGCTTCACGGTGGGCCGGGGTCACTGTGCTGTTGTCATTGCTGGTCCTTGGTCTGTCCGTGTCGGCGGGGGTGGTCTGTGTGTTGGCAGTTGTTGGAGGAGTGGGTGCAGGTGGTGCAGATGGTGGTCCTGCTGGTGCTGCATGATGACTCACACCGGAGGTGCCAGGTAGGTCTTCGCCATCCGAGGAGGGCAGAGGCTGTTCCACACCAGAGAGCTCAGGGGCCCCCGGAGCCTGGGACAGGGACTCCTCATCGTCTGCTGCTGTGTCCCCATCATCACCTGTTTTTGGAAGAGACACACAATGTATGTTATGTTTCTACAGGCATCAATGATTCAAACACCTGACAGTTGTGACTGTACCTCTGAATGCGGGCCTGTACATTGCATTGTCCTAAGTTGTCACAGTCAGAGGTTGGTATTGGTGTAGCACATTGTCCTGCCAACCTGAAGCATTTCAATGTGAATGTTGAGGTGTGTGCATGGCCAGCATTGGTGGTATTTGGTTGACATCCGGCCCTCCTTCTCCCCCCAGCCCAGTTATCACATCATGAAGCATGCCACCGTTGCAGTGGGTGCAGGTTGACTCTCAGGATGTCAGTCAGTGGTGTCCTGCTGTTGGTTGGTGCCCAGTTCCCAGCAGGGCCTTGTGCTCCCCACAGCAGTACCCAGTGTCAGCCATCTTGTCAGTTCTTTGCCACTCCCTGTGATGTGAGCATGGTTCAGAGTGGTGTTGATGGGCCAATTGTGAGGGTGACCAATATCTGTGACTACCACTCCCATCATGCTATTGCCTACATCCCCCTTCCCAGCATGCCCATACTCCCTTCCTTTTGAGTGGACTTCACTGTATGTGGGTGTGACAGCAATGGCAAGATGGCTGACAGTGGTGTCCTGTTGTTGGTTGGTGCCCAGTTCCCAGCAGGGCCTTGTGCTCCCCACAGCTGAGGCCAGTGTCAGACATCTTTGAAGTGGCTTTTCACTCCCTGTGAGGTGTGCATGCTTCAGTGTGAGCTTGCTGGGCCATGTGGGTGGGGGATGTTGAGCTGTGACTACCACTCCCATCATGCTATTGCCTACACCCCCCTTCCCAGCATGCCCATACTTCCTTTCTTTTGAGTGGACTTCACTGTGTGTGAGTGTGAAAGCAATGGCAAGATGGCTGACAGTGGTGTCCTGCTGTTGGTTGGTGCCCAGTTCCCAGCAGGGCCTTGTGCTCCCCACAGCAGTACCCAGTGTCAGCCATCTTGTCAGTTCTTTGCCACTCCCTGTGATGTGAGCATGGTTCAGAGTGGTGTTGATGGGCCAATTGTGAGGGTGACCAATATCTGTGACTACCACTCCCATCATGCTATTGCCTACATCCCCCTTCCCAGCATGCCCATACTCCCTTCCTTTTGAGTGGACTTCATTGTATGTGAGTGTGACAGCAATGGCAAGATGGCTGACAGTGGTGTCCTGCTGTTGGTTGGTGCCCAGTTCCCAGCAGGGGCTTGTTCTCCCCACAGCAGTACCCAGTGTCAGCCATCTTGTCAGTTCTTTTCCACTCCCTGTGATGTGAGCATGGTTCAGAGTGGTGTTGATGGGCCAATTGTGAGGGTGACCAATATCTGTGACTACAACTCCCATCATGCCATTGCCTACACCCCCCCTTCCCAGCATGCCCATACTTCCTTCCTTTTGACTCTGATTCCCTGTGGGATAGTGTGCCTGTGCTGACAGGATGGCTGACAGTGTTGTCCTGGCGTTAGTTTGGCTACAAGTCCCAAAAGTGTCCCTGTGCTTCACACAGCATAACCCAGGGTGGTGGTTCTTTGTGGGATATTTAATTGGAGTGTGAGGCAATGCATTCTCCCAGGTGAGTTGTGTGGAGTTTGTGTTAAGGGTGTGTGTGAGAAGAGCTGCTGGTAACTATGGTCAGTGCTGTCAGTCCTCCTTCCCACCCAGCCAGATATCCCACCATGGAACGTGCTTCCATTGCAGGGAGTGCAAGTTTGCTTTCAGGATGTCAGTCAGTGGTGTCCTGCTGTTAGTTGGTGCACAGTTCCCAGCAGGGGATTGTGCTCCCCACAGCAGTACCCAGTGTCAGCCATCTTGTCAGTTTTATTCCACTCCCTGTGATGTGAGCATGGTTCAGAGTGGTGTTGATGGGCCAATTGTGAGGGTGACCAATATCTGTGACTACAACTCCCATCATGCTATTGGCTACACTGACTTCACCAGCATACACAGAATTCCTTCCTTTCAGTGAGCTTCCCTGTGAGGTGGTGTTCTGGTGGTGGCAAAATGTCTGACAGTGTTTGTTGGTTAGATTTGTGCGGCTGCCTTGCTCTATTTGTTGTTGGGTTTGTACATGTCATGACACAGTTACATTTCACTTTGGGATGGCAGGTATTGTGTTTGTGTAACTAACATACACATCTTGGGATGATTCTGTTTTGGTTACTGTGGCTTTGCTGACGGTGCATGGTTTGACTATCCCCGTGACAGTGATGTGTGTGTATTGTCACACGATATTGGGTATATTGGTTGTGTACTCACCAGGCTCTGGGATGTTTGATAGTCCATGTACGCTCTCTGGTGGTAGGATGGCCCGCACCTTCTCCTCCCAGGGCCTGAGGTATACTGGTTTGGCAGGAGGGCCACTGCCGGTGCGATGGCTCAAGGCGTAATCCTTCTTGAGGAGGTCCTTGACCCTCCGGCGCACATCATACCACCTGTTCTGGATGTCTTCCTTTGTGCGCAAACATGGTGATTGTGCGTTCACCCTGTCGACGATCCTCTCCCACATCTTGGTTTTCTGCGACATGGGGGTCTGTTGGACCAGTGTACCAAACAATTGTGGCTCTACCCTGAGGATTTCATCTACCAACACTTCCAATTCACTGTCTAGGAACTTTGGATTCTTCTTTGGGGCATGGTGATGGTGGTGGGGATTGATGTGTGTGTGAGTGTGCAAGTGAGGGTAGGTGAGTGTCAGTTTTGCTGGGTGTATGTGAGGGTGCTATTGGGGAGTTGCTAATGGTGTGTGGCTTGTGTGATGGATGAGTTGTGGGTGTGTCTGTGGTTGCTGTCTGATGGTGTTCTGTGCTGGCCGGTCATTAGGATTTGCAAAGGACCATGGTAGGGATTTGTGGCCTTTATATGGGTGGAGTTGTGGGTGTGTCTTTGTTCCATTCCCCCCCCCCAGTATTTATTGACTTTGTCATTGCTTGTTTGGCCCTTTTTTTTGTATTTATTCCTTTGTAGTTTCTGGGCATGTAGGAGACGTTCTCCTGACCGAGTCGGACGCTGCAGTTGTCTCGTGCGAGCTTCTCCGACTCTTTCAGGCTGTGTTTCTGCTGTATTTTATGTGCGGCGTACGCGTCGGTCGCGGAGTATTGGGTTGCTTCGGCTCCGTTTTGTATGCGTGTCGGTCGTACGGCTTGAGCTCCGTGCGACTCGGTTTAGTTTAGCACGCATTGCATCGTACTGCGCGGGTCGGAGTTCGCGGGTACGTTTCTGTCGGCTTCATTCCTGGTGCGTGTCGGTCGGTTCGAATCGCGTATTTTTCCGGCCGGGTAGCTGGTTTCCGTGCGGTTCGGTCGCTCAGCTTGTGTTCCGTACGAGTCGGTCGTGATCCACGTGCATTGCATCGTACTAGGCGGATCGGGCAGCGCCGGTACGTGTCGGTCGGACTAAATTCCCGTACCGAGTCGGTCGGTACGTTTTCCGGCCCGAATCGGAATCGGCCCCTAAATTATGTATTTTGGTGTTGTAAGTGTTAGTGGTCTCCAATACCAAAGCACAGGAAGTGTATATATACAGTCAGGTGTCATCTACAATGTTCCAAAGACCGCTACAATCATATAACTGCATTGTACAATGTGGCATCTATAAATACGTTTACAGTTATAATAGGGAGGCTAGTGTCTGTCTACTTGAGAGTTAACTTTACATTAAAACTTTCATAACCACGTCCAAGTAGGAAAGGTGTTAAACGAGTGCCAAGTAGCCCAATGTGTGATAATTCAATATTATTTGGAGAAGGTCCTGTGCCAGAGGAAATAAAACCCAGCTGATGGCCGATTTTCATGACTTACCTTTCACACTGTAAGGACATACTGTGACTGGCTTCAGTCCTACCATAAACCAGGCCTGGAGCCAAATGGCCAAGAAGAGTATGTGAAACTGCCAGAATGGAGTCAGGCAGCATGCCGGTTCAGCAAGATGGTTGGAGAGGTTACCACAGGAATTGATGCCAATACCATAGAGGTGCTACTGAGATAGGGAGCAGCAACGTATGGATATGGAGCACACAGACGTAAGGGAGCAAACAACCCTAGCAAGCCCAAAGTGGTAAATGGAAAATTAGAGATATCAAGGGTTACAGATGACAACTAGGGGTGAGGAACCAAGAAAGGTAAAAATAACAAACAGTGAGGGATAGCAAATGATGAGTGGTGAACTGGTAGAAGCCAATTAACAACAGGTTGATATTGCCAGGCAATGACCCAGTGCCTGCACAGGCAGTTTATAGTCACTTACCTACAAGGTACAGAAGTCCTCGGAATTGTGAACTAGCCTGGTTTCCATGTTCCAGTCACCAAATCTGACCTCTACTGAACTTAAAGGAGGGTTTAAACCCTGCATGCCTGGTTAAAAGTTGTGTGCTACCCAGTCTTTTCTGATATTCCTGATCTAACTAGCGACCCTACTAGCCTCAAACCGTTGAAGCCAAATGTAAGAGGGACCAGATACAGACTTTGAACACAACCAGACAGAACACCACAAATCTACTCCCTAGGCCTCCAGTTGGAACATGTTTGGTTTTTCTACTCCTATTATCCACCATACGTTTTTGAAGTTCACTCCAACTCCCAATGTAGCAGGACATGAGCAACTGCATTGGGCCTTTGACAAGGAGGTCCATATTCACCTCAGGGTGGAGTAATCCAACTGCCTTGAAGGGCAAGGTTGCCTTCACTACAGACCTAGAACCAAAGATGAAGACCATTGTGGGAAGTTTGCATGCATCACCAAGAAATGTTTTGACTGCTCCTTCAAGGCTTTGCATGACAAGTTATTGGACAAAATACTAAAAACAGCATTTGCCACCAAGCTCCAAAAATACTAGTATGCTAGGCGCAAGGGGCCATTTGAGTTTTCTGTGCAATTCTTGTAATTTCTGTGGAAAAACAATGTTCCTTCCTCCTTCAAATTGACCCTAAGTTGTGTGAACCTGCCTCCTTTTAGACGTGCCTTGTAGTGGGCGGTCTTCTCTTTGGGGATCCGTTTGTGAAGGAGCTCTGCCATTTTAATAATACATTCCTAGCTTTGGATAAGGCTCATCTTTTCTCAAAACGTGTTCGCTCCAGGGGTGTAGCTTCGGGGGTGAGTTTATGGGGTGTTACAGCCCTCTAATAAATGTATTCTCCAGTAAATAGTTGGATATGGGTGCTTTCAGTCGGGTATGGTGAGGTGGCTGTTGGATTTCACCTGGGGTTTTTACATGCACGCACAGGCAGAAACATATACACACACTCTCTCTCTCCTCTCTGTTTTGAAGGTTCTTAAAACTGTTGGTTATTTTACAACATATAGTCCTTTAAGTGGTCCTAACAATCCACACTGCTATCCCTTCCACTGCCCCCTAAGCCCCTGATGGTCTGCTTCTCAAATAATGTATTTTACTGTGATATGTCAGTGTGATTGTTAGGAAATTTGAAGTTCACCCCCTCGCCCCCCCCATCGTTCTGACCAAGCTACGCCCCAGTTCACTCACAAACATTGTGCTAAGGGCAGTTGTGGTAGCAAATGCATCATCTGTCTTTTCTCCCAAAGGACCCTCAATATGCTTTGGGAGAGGCAGAAGTTGCAGAGACCAGAGGAATTTTATGTTACATTATGTTCTGTTATGTGGATTTGTATATATATGTAGTTTTTTATTTTTATATAGCGCGAACTAGACCTGAAGGTATCAGAGCGCTTTTCATGAGCACCAGTTGTGTTACAGATGGACACATTCATTTTTGTTAGGCACGAGGAGATTAAGTGATTTTCCCAGAATGACAGGATGCTGAGCGTCAAACCCGGTTTCCCAGCTTTGAGGTCGACTGCCCTAGCCCTTAGGCCACATCCTCTCCCCAATATATATACATGTATATATATATAGCACAACTAATCACCTGTGAGGGTATCCAGGTGCTCCATTCTTCTCCTCGAGATCTAGAGAGGCACAGCCAAGTTCTGCAGAGAATACTTCTCCGAAACTAATGACCATGTCTCCTCCATTTTTACTAAGCCTGGGCGGAGTTCGCGGAGTTCCACATAGTGCAAAAAAAACTCTGCCGCGCTACGCGGATCTCAGCAAGCGGCGGAGTGCGTTAGATAAATCCCATTCGCTGTGATTTTCAGTGCCGGGTGTTTGTCCGCACTGTGCAATCATCGCGAACAGCACCATGCACAGCGCAAGAGGGCGCTGCTTCCTTTCTGCTGCTCGAGAAGATTTTTTACTCGAGCGGCAGCTTTCTCAATGCGAACGGACGGTTTCTCAACACGAGAGGTCGTGAGCATAAGCGACCACTCGCAATGAGAAATCCGACCGCCCGCGTTGAGAAACTTGCCAGGAGGTTGATTTTCAACGTTTGTGCTCGCCAACTTGACGTTGACGATCGCAAACGAGGAAAAATCTCACCGGGAGGTGGATTTTCCTCGCTCGCGCTCGCCAACTTGACGTTGACGAGCGCAAATGAGAAAAAAACTCTGTTCCGCTACGTGGAGCGGAGTTTTTCAGAACTCCGCGAGCTCCGCATAATGCGGAGTGCGGAAAACTCCACAGACTGCGCGAGCGGAGTGGAGTTCACTGCCCAGACTTAATTTTTACCTTTGAGTTTAAACACTTCTTCCTAAGTAAAGCTGGGGGGGTTAGGAAATTCCTTTGCACGTGGCAGAGGGCTCAGCCTCCGAGGACACATGGCTCCTTCAGACAATTTAATATTTTCAGGAATTCCTGTAGACTCCATTTTAACCCTTGTTGCTGAGTTAAATACATTTTCCGGTAGATGAGCAGTTCATCATTGACGAGGGGGTAGCCAAACGGTTTAAAAATGAAACCGTTCAATGCTGTCTTGTTTATTATCGAGGTTTCCTCAGCAACATCTTTCAAGTTAAACAGAAAAACAAGGGGTCATTGTTTATTTATCTACATTTGAGGGTTCAATAAGGGCTTCTCTACATACTATTTATTATAGTGTGTATTCATTTGTTGTGAGACCTCCTCATAGAGGGAGACAGGAAGGTCCATTTGTCTCTCAAGGATACCAACTTGAAATGCCACAGTTTTCCTCCTCACTGTTCTTTCCGTCTTTGGAGAAAACAAATGTATGAGTTCACAGTTCTCGCCTTGTTATGTTATGTTATGTTAGCTGTGCTTGTATAGCGCATGGCTGCCCCAGCATCGGGGCGTCCCAGCGCTAGCGGACGGGGGACCAGGGAAAGTGATGCTTGCCAGATGGAAAGACAGCCAGGTAGAGACTGTTTCTAAAAGCCAAGGGAACAGGGGCGCAGCATGCACACACAACGTGCGCTAGATGGATGAAAACAACCAGGTTTTGATCTGTTTTCTAAATGCCCAGTGATCATGTGTGCTGCGCGCCGTGAGTGGAATAGAGTTCCATAGGGCAGGGGCCAAGGACCTAAAAGAGCGCCCACCAGCTCTACTCCTGCGCACCCTAGGAGTGCAGGCCAGATGCAGGTCTGCAGAGCACAGTGCTCGCGCTGGGACATATCGTGTACAGAGCTCCTGCAGTATCCGGGGGCCCTGGCCGTGTAAGATCTTATGGGTGGTGCAGAGAGTTTTGAACTGAATTCTCTGTTCGATAGGCAGCCAGTGTATACGGTACAGGAGATGGGAGGTATGGCAGTGCTTAGGGAGGGCAAAAAGAATGCGGGCAGCCGCATTCTGTGCCCTTTGAAGTCTCTTCGTGACAGTTTTATTTACGTCAAGTAACAGTCCATTACAGTAATCGAGACGTGACAGAACCACCGATTGAATAATCACTTGTTGGGTGGAAGCGTCGAAAAACCCCAGAATGGGTTTCAGACCACGCAGGTGGCCAAAGCATGTACCTGCCACTTTTTTGGCGTGAGGCTCGAAAGAGAGGGAGTTGTCCATCAGGACCCCCAGATTCTTAACTGCACTTTTCGGTTGGGGAGGAGTGCCCAGTGCAGCAGGCCACCACTGGTAGTCCCATTTATGGGTATCCCGGCCTACCAGAAGCACCTCAGTTTTTGAGGAGTTAAGTTGAAGATAATTATCCGCCATCCAGTGGGAGATGGCCAGGACGTCTTCCCGGAATTTCAGTTGGTCTTGAGCTGGGTTATTGGTGAAAGTGAATATCAATTGCGTGTCATCCGCGTATGATATCATATTAATCTTCCGGGCTTTGGCCAAGAGGACTAAAGGGCGGACATACACGTTAAACAACGTGGGGCTCAGAGCAGAACCTTGGGGGACACCACTGCTGAGGGGATAGGTACTGGACAGGTCGGGAGGGGCGTGGATCTGAAAGGAGCGATCGGATAGAAAAGACATAAACCAGGCCCGGGCCTTACCACTGACCCCGATCTCCCCGAGTCGTTGGAGCAAAATCTCATGGGAGACCGTGTCGAAGGCCGCACTCAGATCGAGTAAGATCAGTACCGAGGTGTTGCCCACGTCCAGCGATGCCCTCAGCTGCTCTGTAACTGCCAGCAGGGCGGATTCCGTACTATGCTTAGGCCGGAACCCGTTTTGTGACCTGTCCAAAATCTCATTGACTTCCAAATACTTGGCCAGGATGATATTAACATGGAATTCCATAACCTTGGCCAAGTAAGGAAACAGAGAAATTGGCCGGAAATTCTCCGGCAAAGATGCATCCAGTGCTGGCTTTTTCAGTAAGGGAACAACCTTGGCATGTTTCCAAGATTTGGGGATTGAGTAGTTCATTCTTTTTCATCAGTGCCTTGGTGTATTACCAAGCTAACAAAACCACTGGAAGAGCTGCTCATAGAGAAGCGGGAGTGCACCTTTCAATACCTTCACAATATGATCATTATGGCCAAAGTTCTCTACACTTTAAAGATACACCTCAGTTGGACAATGACTGTATTACAGAATATGGGCTTCCTCATCAATGCAGAGAAAGCAGAAGTTGTTCTAGAACAGCATATGGAATTCTAAGGCTTCAGCAGAGTCCTGTCCTTAGATTTCGTTTCTTTAAGACTTTTGATTAGGATTGTAGGTCTTCTGTCCTGGTTCATACAGGCCCTGCTTCCAGAGCCACACAGACATTACAGATCACTGACACACAACACCAGACAGGAAATCCAGTGGCAGCAAAGTGATCAAAGAAATGCCTGAAATAATCCCAGCCGCTTGCGATTGCTTGGGCAGCATTCTTGTCCATTGTTTTTTTGCCCATTATGCCACCCTTAGCAGAGACCAGCCACATGAAAATCAATCACTATCCTGCTCCAAAAGAAATAGTTCAACTTCCAGACCAGGTATCCTTCAAATGAGAACACAAGAAACCTCAGACAAGTTTTGACCTGCTTACGAATCAGCAGTGAGGCATAGCTTAAATCCTGTGGCACAGTGAGCACAGGAACCACATCTCGGCATACCTTCACAGTTAGGACATCTACTGCAACAAGCAACAAAGTGATGAAAGGAAAGCTTGAATTAATCTCAGCCACTGGCAATGCATAGGTCAGCATTCCAGTCCATTGTTATTCACCCACTATGCTGCTCTAGAGAGAGACCTGCCAAATGCGAATCAGTGTCTGTTCCTTCTCCAATAGGAGCATTCCAGCCCAAACTGCCATCCCGATTCAATCCAGATGGCAACTCAAGCTGCCACAGACTGGCTTTGGCCTACTAAAACAACAGAGCCATCTTTGTTACTGCTTTGCACTAGTTCCAATGAGAGCCTCATGTGACAAGTAACCTGGTATAAGGACCTTTCCAGTGGTTAAAAGAGATTTGCAGATGAGATCACTCTTCATATCACTGTCAGGAGTTCTGATGTCTCCTTTGCCAACATCTCACCTGTACCGTATATCCACTGCTTCGCAGGCACAAAGTCCAATCTTCTCTTGGAACTTGCCAAAGAATTCTGTAACTGTTGCTTGCAACACAAGCATTGCTTTTGGTGAACTGTTGGGGATGAAATGTTATGCCTTGTAATGCAAAAGGAACAATTGATGGACGGAATGCTGAACAATGCAAACATTCACCCCCAGTCACAAGGATCTGGGTTTAATCTTTTTTTTGAAATGCCCCAAAAGCAAAAGGGCAGATCATTGGTGTCTAACACAGATAGACTGGTGATGCTTCCATATTTTGATGGAGGTGTAAGTTTGGGATTGTGGGATCAGCAGTTAACTAATTAGAACATATATGGTGTTCAGACACTTTTTTCCGTAGTGCAGAATTGAACAAGCACATGGGCGACCGCCACTTACTTAACACTTCTGAGAACACTGGTCTTGGAATGTTTAAAATTAAATGTACAGTTCACTGCTAAGTCTGTCACTGGTTTTAGGAAAGTGTCTGTTGACATCCTGGCTCAATTTAAAATGACTTCACTCTAAGACTCATACAACACCAGAAATGACCCACTCAACACAAGTCCTCTGGAGTTTTAGGTTTTCACAGTGACATTGGTACATGCAGTATGGAGGTGAAGAGCAGTGGCTTTTGGAGTAGGCCACAGTTTTTTTATGCAATGGCCATTTAATAGGACCAAATCAAAGTCCTGGGCAACTCAGCATTACTTAGGAGAGTCGGCCAGAAAACCTAACTAGAAAGCTTTTCGTTAAAGTCATCTACAAATCCTCAAGACCCGAAATGATACTTTTAAAAAGCAAATTTGATCTAGCTATCAAATTACTTGAAAGAATAATCACTCTTCAAACATAAAAATTTATGGAGCAGAAAAAAAACTCTTACACAAATATCAGTGCAAGTTTTTATACAGGTCTAGGCACAGAGAACATTATGATTTTTTGATTGACAGTATTTGCGAAATATTGGATGTCGAAATACTGATTCTTTTAGATCTGTTTGTGGCTTTGGCACAATCAACTGTGGACAGCCTCTCACATATTTGAGTGGAGTTAGTCCAAAGTGGATAACTTTCTTTTTGGCACACTGCATGTAAATAAAACATCAGGGTGATTTTCCATCCAAATAATTAAAGTGAATTATAGTATCACCCGGGATCTTCTTTTTCTCACATCCTTTTTAAGCCAAGCTAGAGACAGGTTTAGCTCTCTGGTCAACAGAGATTGTGTTACTAATTCTTAAAAATATATATACATATATGCTATTGGCTGTTTGGTGTATCATTCCACATTATATAGAGTGCTTCTACTGCAATGCATAAGAGAATAATTTACATCTGAAAATCATCGTACATTCAATTTACTGTTTAATATATACACAGAAACAAATTAAATGTTTTGTTACGCACATATATAAAAAAACTAAAAGAAATAAATATGTATAAAAATACTTTTGTAATGTCTGTTTTACTGCAGTGGGCTTTTTTAATGCTGTTGTCAGGGCTTGAGTGCATTCCTGACCTTAATAGGGCTCCACAATTAGTTTGCAGTTTATAGACATTGGGGTGGGTGAACCAAAAACAGCAGTCCTGTCACACAAGATTTCAGCTTCTCCTCAACACCACCCCCTTGTACCATGGCTCTGTCAAGGCTGAGACAGTGAAGTCTCTTTAGTTTTCTTCTTAATTACCCGAGGAAAACGGTGACTCCTCCCAGTAGCCACAGTGCCACCCTATATAAACGTGAAAGGTGTCTCTTTAGGAGAGTCCCAGTTAGGAGAAAAAAGCCACAAATGGCAGAAAAAAAACCCTTGGCAATATTGGTAATTCTTGATTGTAGTTAATGTAGAAGTTACAAAGGAAGGCACCAAAACCACCTTGAAATAAGGGTTGTGATACAGCATAGCATAAGGTCTTCCTGAAGAAGAATTCCAAACGGATCTTGCTGCAGAAAAAGAGACCAAAATCAGGTACAAAATGGTAACTGAGTGGATGATCAATGTAATGAAAAATTAGGGCAACGCATGTCCTGCGACACACTCATATATAGCTCATCTCCCTATATATGATTGATGCAGGGAATGATATTACAGGAAAAAGGCTGTCACCATATTATATTGGGATCTTCAAACAGCAAACAATGGAGCTGTGACCATCATAGCAAACATAAACATAAGGCTAGTAATGTGTACTCTTCCAGGAGAATGGTGTTTCCCAGGAATGGTAGGCAAAGAAAGAGGAAACTCATTTTTTGACAATGGTCATCGCTCCCTGTTTCCAATCTATGTTGTCCTCAGCTTATGCATTAGCTCTAGGAATTTCTGAATTAAGTGTATGTGTCTTAGATGTTCAATGTTATTAAAATAGTCACCAAGTAATACTCTGCTCCTACACACCCATAAATTATATGGTCCCAAATGCTGAAAGGTATAATTGAACAAAAATTGAAAAACAGGATCTGTATCTTTCCAAGTTTTACCTTTAGTAATTTACACTGGGGCTAGTAATTCATAAGGTCTAAGCAACATTTGTGTGGTGACAGATCACTAAGGCCTTCATTCTGTGTGGCCTTTTAACCTCATGGCTGAGGTGGACAACCCATTGATATCCAACAAACTTACTTCATAGTGCACTGGTCATTAATGGGTCAAGCACAGGGGATGCAGGGGAACGTCCTGTGCTTACACCGGAGGCTTCCCTCAGTAGAATTATTTTTGGGTGCCAACAGGGAATTGCTTCTGTGTCAGTCCACATGAGTGACATTTGCACGTTGACTCACAGATATCATAGAATTGCAACAGGAGGAGCAGTTGCTCTCCCCAGGCTGCACCCTTCAGTTAGAATGAGCCATTGCTTCGGCTAGGGGGAGAGTCTCCGATTTCCAGTGATGCCTCTCACAAAATGATTCCTGCTCGTGGATCGTGGAGAAGCCCAATGCCATCTTAATGCAGGGGCACGCTGGGCAGTTGCCCGGGAGCCCCATGAGCATAGGGGCTCCATGCAGACCAGAATTTAACACGATTTTTCCATTAAACATTTTTTTCCTGTGAGTGGTTGTGTAGGCAGGGCCCAGTGCACTGCTTCACCCGGGGTCCTATTCTGCTGTTAAGACGGCCCTGGAGAAGCCATGTTCCATGCACAGGGAGGGATACATGTAGACACCAAGGATTGTTGGTTTTTTGTTGGCGGGTCAGCTCCCTCTGGCATGGGTTGACCCCTCCCGCCAGGGGTGGATATGAATATTTGGAGATTTTACCCACCTTATGGAGGCAATCGGTCCCTAGGAGGGTGTAATTGCCTACCCTCTTCCAACTCCAGCAAGGGGAAATTTGACAGACATATTTTTTTTTGTTGGAACTGCCGGTGGCCTATCACAATAAAAAAGCACAAAAGGTGAAGTGGGCTCGCCCATTGTCCGACAATGTGTGCTGTGGTACATGAAAGAAAAATGTGAATGACTCAATAACTCATCAGTCACTGAAGTTGGCTGAAACATTGCTCTATGCTGTGGTTGGTGGAAGCAAAATGCAAAAGGCACAATAACAGAACAATGGGTGAAGTGGGCTCCCGCATTGCCCCTTTATGTGTGCTGTGGTGGGTGGAAGCAAAATGTGAATGATGCAATAAATGCTCAGAGGCTGAAGTGGGTAAACAAAGTTATTTCTGCATTCTACCAAAGACGTAGCATTTGAGGTGGAAAGGTTTAGATACTTAATAGAGGTTTTGTTTTGTTGGATGACTGCCTCTCAGGCCCTAACTTAAATAATGGAGGCGAGCTCTGTGGCACGTTCTGATATTGAGACAGCATCTGAGAGAGACAATCATGATGCACAATCTAGAAGTGATTTTTCAGTCAGTGGAATTCCATCCTATGATGGATCGTGTTTCAGTGATTCTGAGCAACATGGCCCTGGCAGTCTCAATGAAAGAAATACCATACTCCAAGACATGTTCTTCCTAAATTAGATTTAAGCCACTGTGTCTTTACTGACTCCCGTCAATAGGAACACATTAGTCTTGCTTGTGGCCTGCTTCCCACCGTCATCCTCCGTCAGAACATAGTGGATGTTCGGTCTGCCATATTAGAAGTACATTACCATCAATTCACTTCAAATAACTGTGGACAGGACATGCAACACGTTTTGATGGAGTACCCTGTCCTTCACACCATACGGCTCTTAGTCTTTCTGCAAGTTCTCTTTAGGGAACTAGAGAGAGTCTTTCTCACCATGTTTATCCCAGTTTTAAAAGTAAATATGCTCACACTATTCAAGTAATGGACAACAAATGTATCCTCAAACACCCTCAACTTACTTTGCACACCTGAACGAGTTAGATTTAGCGCAGCGTGTTCACTAAAAGTGCATAAAACACAAGTCTTTCTGAGCCTAAGCAGGCTGCCACGAAGAGGTGTTAGTAAAGATTCATCTGGCATGCGCACAGTATTAGTCAGAAATCTGAACGAGAAAGAGACATCAGGAGGTAGTCAAGCTTTTCCTAAGCTTGTTTTCATATATGACATGTGTAAATAGAATGCAGAAGGTCAAGGTAGGAGTGACACACAGAACACTGTATTCCCCACAACTTAAATAGCTCATACTTGTGGACTGCTTGCCATCTTCATTTTCTGTTGAAAGTGGATGTTCCTTTCGCACTTTTATAAGCGCATTACAGTTAACGGTGCACATAAAAGTGGACAACAAATGTGTCATTTTTTGACTGAGCATCTAGTGCACCAAAGCCTAAGGCCCTTAGTCTTTCTGGAAGTGCTCTTTAGGGAATTTTGGAGAGTCTGCCCAGCATGTTCACCTCCAATGTTCAAATATACACATGCTCACCTAGTCCAAGGAATAGGTCACAAATGCATCCTCCAACATACTTTCATACACTGGAAGGAGTTTTATTTAGTGCAGTGAATGTGCTAAAGGCATATGAAAGACAATTCTTCCTTAACAAGCTGCCACAGAGAGGCTTCAGTAAAGAGTCACCTGGTACCCACAAGGTGTTGGCTGGCAGAGTTGCCTGTTAGCTGATGGTATGCGTGGGTATTGACTGGCAACGTGATTGGTATTTCAGTCCAGTGGGTGTATAAATGTGATGGACCCTTTAATGGCACAGTTTCTTGGTGTGAGTGTTGTGTTGTGTGAGGCCAGTGGCTGGAGGTGTGAATACCTTAGTGTGTGGCTCATGAAAGGTGTGTGAATGTACTGTGAATGCTGTGACAGTAAAAGCTCCAAAACCCAACCTGGAGGCAGCACATTTTTGGCCTGAAAACTTTTTAGCAACGTGGGTAGCTGCAGGATTTTGGGCCAGACTTGGCTACCACTCAGGGAAATTTAGCAACAGGGATATTTCTGAAAATTAAATCCAAGGGAAGTCCACTATGGTCTGACTTGTATAGATTCCACTAACTTTTTTTTATCCACAATGCCCTGCAAACCTTAAAGGAAGGCTAACTTACACAATTTCCTCAAACTTCTGTGCAGGAAAGCACTGGAATCTGCAGGGATCTACAAAATTCATAACACCCTGCATTTCCACTTTTGTAGTTGTTCACATAACCACTATTCCTAAAATTAGTATCCTGTGCACAACATGGGTCCAAATAAAAAAGGGGGACGGGCGAAGTCTATCTAACAAAATCTCAACCATCAACGGCTTAAAACAGGGGTGCGTGCTGGCTCCCTGTTTATTTAACATCTACACAGCTGACTTAGAGAACAACCTTTGGTCATCACAAGGCGACCCTCCAAAATTGGGTAATGTCCCTATAGTAAGTCTTCAATACGCGGACGACATTGTCCTACTCTCTCAAACGCCTCGAGGCTTGCAGCGGTTGAGTATTCAACTAGCAGAATATACCACCTCAGCTCAATTAGTAATTAACCTCCAAAAATCGAAGGTCGTGTGCTTTTCTAGTGCCCACAAAAAAAGCCCTAAATTCACCTGGATGTTAAACAACAACCCTTTGTCCCGGGTGGATACATACAAATATCTGGGGGTACATCTAGATCGCCAGCTCAACTACAAGCAACATCTGGACCTAGGGCAAGTAAAAGCCAAACAACTGCTATTCGCATTTAAAATCTTGCAGAAAAAACTCAGCAGTTGTTCAACAAACCATCTACTAAAGGTCATAGCAGCAAAATTCCTGCCATCCATTTCGTATGGATCGGAAATGATAAACACAAAGGACTTGACAATTTTAAATACAGCACAATTTAGTCTCTTCAAGAAATTGTTCTCAATTCCACGTCACATTTCACAAGCACAGATAAGACTGGAATACGGATTAAAAAACCAGGTACCAGCAAGACAAGGAGCCCTGATCAAATACTATTGGAGAATGAGGGCAGCAGAGGAAAACACTCTAGCCCACCACTGTTGGCAGGAGGTCGAAAAACAATCCAAGCTAGGTAAGTCAGTATTCCCAGTTTTAAAAGAATCCCTTTCTGCACTTAAGCTAGATGTGGCCTGTCTCACAATAACGACCTACTCTGAGTTTAAAGATACAGCTAACAAAGCCATCAAGCAACAATCGCTGCTAACTGACAAATCCGCCTTGGCCCACAAAACACAAGCATAGGCGGTGATGTCATCTTATAAATCGTTGAAGCCTCAACCGTATTTGTCAGAACACTTCTCAAAGCAATATAAGCGGAACTTGACCCTACTGAGACTGGGATCCTTCCCATCGAAAGACCTCACTCCAAAATGGAAACAGACTTGGTTTACAAAGGAATGCCGCCTTTGTGGCCATGGAGATGAGTCACTACTCCACCTATTATGCATCTGTCCTGTGCTACTAAACACTCGGAAAACTCTCCTTCAGGAACCGCTGAGGAGAGAACAAATAAGGACCTGCAGAGCGGCTGTTATTAAATGTCTTGGAGGCTCGTCTGTCCAATTGTCTTGCAAGGCAATAACATTTTGGAACCTAGCGGCAAAAGAATTAGACAAGAACGACTGACAAACTGAACTTGACTATACAGAATTGCTTCGTTCATCTATTTTAAACTCTGCAGTCCATACCCCCTCAGCACTTGCACTTTATTATATCCTGGAGAAACGTATGCTTGTGTACAGTTTTTAATTAACTCATCTAGAAGATTGCTTCCTTAATAGGGCGGGACTCCACACAGAAAGAGCCCTAACAAACGTGTTTATTGCAATTTCAACTCAGAACAATTGTTTGTTACTTCATGTACCAAGGTGGCTTGCTCCACCCTTTTATGATTTTAAAGAAATCAAATAAAAGTATTTTTGCACTAGTATCCTGTGCAAATTTTAAAAATGTATAGCTTTCCTTCAGATCTATTTTTTGTTCATTAGATTTTGCCATTTAACATTGTCGGTATACAATGAAAAATAACTGTTAACTGCAGCTTAGTAGTTGACTCTGCATATCACAGGCATTTTTATAACTAACAAACACTATATATTGCTAAGACTAGAAGGGACTGTCGGATTTAACGGTATATTTTGTAAATTGGCCATACGGGCAAAAGATTTCAGATGAAAATGTTTCCACCACTTGCTATTTCTTCCTACTTATTTTTATTCTTTTTTAATTCCATTATTAGTATTTTTGGGAATACCCATGAGCAAACTACACAAATGACCCTTTGTTGAATTCAGTATCTTGTTTACTTTTCAGAAATGTGTAGCTTTCTGGGTTCACCCATGGGTTTCACACCTTTTACAGCAATGAGGTTAAAACCACAAAACATGGGAAAAGTGGAATGACACTTTGGAAAACTGTGGTACATTTGTTTTTCTTTTACAACTCTGCTTGTTCCTGAAAGCTGGGAAGATAGTGATTTTATCACAGCAAACACTTTTTGATGCCATTTTTAGAAGAAACACAACATACATCTTCTTGCACAGCACACTCTTCCCATTTTTGAAAAAAACTAAATTTGTTATGTTTTGGCTACTTTTTCAGTTCTCTCCAGGGATTCCCAAGATAGGGGGGAAAAAGGACACACATTTTGCCTGCACAACTATTGTGGGAAAAAAAAAATTATGGAGCCTTAGGCAAGAAGCGGCCCAATCATCAAAAAAGGTTCAGCAATGTGGTAGGAAAAGTTGCAGCAGCTAAGGGGTTAAATTCTATGGGCCAGTAAATGGAGTTACTAGCCCATCAGAATTTTGAGTTCCACAGTAACTTTGTGGATAGCAAGGTTTTAGGTCCATGTGAAATTAGCTTAATTTGCTTTTATTTAATGACATTAAATGTAATCAAAATAACACGTAATTAAGGGAAATGCAAATTTGTTATTTCCTGCTATATTTTAGTACAGAATGTGTCCTTGCATGCAATTCGCAATAAACATAGTTCAAAAATACAAAAGCACTGCAAACAACAGCTGCTCGCGCTCTGTTGATCCTGAGCGTTCCCGGTAAATTTTTACTGTGAATGGCACATAACTATGCAAAGTGGCATGATGGCATAATTTCAGGAATTTCGCATAACAAGCATAAAGCGAGATTCCTGAAATTATGTGAATTACACAAGGAGAATTTTAATTACATCTACGCTTTTCACCTGGAGACTCCACAATTACTGGCTTGCATTTTGAGTCCTTACTAAAACATTAAAAAATACTTTTTTTTTAAAAGACTGCAATAAAAACAACAAAAAACTAGAAAACAAATATTTTCTTTGTATATTTCATCTATGACTATAGGCATTTAATGTTGGATGATTCAGAGAACATTTTAGATGTGAAATACTCCCTCATGCATTGCAATGCCAGTGCTCTATAGGAGGCGGACTGTTACACCAAACAGCTAACAGCGTGAGGTGAGAGAGAAATAATCCTCCTGGTTGAGCCAAAGCCCGTTCTATGTATATTTTTAAAGAATTGGTAACAATAGGTCACTAAATCAGTTACTATGCACAGCCAAACCTAATAGTGGCAGGATCTAGCCCATATTTCACTGTCCTTCAGTATTAGATGCAGGTCTGTGCCACCATAAAATTATTCAGCATTTTCTGCACGATATATTGCAGATAATGTTTTTGGGGTATGTTAGAAATGGGGGTCTCTAGTTGGCAGTGGTTTGCACCTTTTTCTAAGTAGGGACCCTTGCTTCTAGTCAGGGTATGGGAGTTACGCCCTTAGACAACCCCTGCTCACCCCCTTGGTAGCTTGGCATGAGCAGACAGGCTTATCTCAGAGGCAGTGTGTAAAGCATTTGTGCACACATACAGTAACACAGTGAAAACACTACAAATGAGCACCACACCAGTTTAGAAAAATAGGAATCTTTATCTACACTAAAAAAGACCAAAATGACAAAAATCCACCATACATATATCAAGATATCACCAAAAATAGGTTATTCACAAAAATAAAGCTTGTAGAAACAGATAGCTCCACCTGGGGCTATTACGATGTCGTGACAGATGAAAATCCCAAACTACGGCGCTGACTGCGAGGTGCGCGGCGTCGGGCCCAGAGTCACACAGACCCCAAAGAACAGTACCTTGGCAAACGATGTTAACAAAGATGGTGCATGGCGTCAGGGAGGTGATGCTTCGTTGGCGCCGGGCAGCGTAGGTTCCTTACGACCACAGGAGAGGTGAGGCGCCGGTTCCTTACTGTGATGCAGGGGTGGGAAAGCGTTGGTTCCTTACTGTTGCCGGGGAGGTGACGTCGCGGTGGCGTCGAGGCGTCAGTTCCTTACAACAAGGCGGGGTCGATGTCTTTGGGAGGTCACCCACGTCAGGTATCGGCTCTGCGATGATGAAGCACCAGACCACAGGGAGGTCGGGGCTGCAATGCGAGTCGGGGCTGTGCGTCGTGAACATCACGAGTGGTGCCTTCAGCTCCGGTGCTGGCAGTTGCCTCGGTGACGGCGTTGGAGTCGGCACGGTGTGGGATCGGCAGGCGTCGGGCTGCGGTGCAAGTCGGGGCGGTGCGTCATGCACTTCACGAACAGTGCCCATGGTTTTATTGCAAGTTGCGGCGTCGGTCGCCAGCATCAGTGTTGCTTTTTCCCTTTGTGGCAGCTGAAACAGCAGTTCCAGATGAAGGAGAACAGAAGGAGTGAAGTCTTTGTGTCCCTGAGACTACAGAACAGGAGGCAAGCTCTACACCAGGCCCTTGGAGATCTTCTTCAAGCAGGATACAAAGCACAGTTCCATCTTTTTCCTCTCCTTGGCAGAAACAGCAACTGCAGGCCAACCCTACACAGCACAGGGGCAGTACTTCTCCTTCAGCTTTCCCAGCTTTTCTCCTTGGCAGAGGTTCTTCTTGAGTCCAGAAGTAATCTAAATTCTGGGGTCTGGGCCCCAATATTTATAACACATTTTCCTTTGTTCTTTTGTGGCAGAGAGTCTCTTAGCTTAGTCCAAACCAGTTCTGTCCTCTCTGGCCCAGCTTCCTGACAGGAGGTGGAGACAGCATTGTGCACAGGAGACAGGGCCGCTTCATGTGCAAGGAAATCTCCTCCCACTACTCAAAATGCAGCCCAGGTCTATTCAACTCAGCTCTGAGTCATCCAGGGAAGGCAGAACACACCTCAACCCCCCCAGTGGCCGTCTACAGTGAATGCACATCCCCAGCTCCTGTCACTCCAAAACCAGACAGTCAATACACAAACCAGCAGAGGCACATAGGATGGCTAAACAAGAAAATGCCCACTTTCTAAAAGTGGCATTTTGAAACACACAATTTAAAAAACATCTTTACTAAACGATGTGTTATTAAATTCTGAGGTTAGAGAGCCTAAACTCCATTTTTCAATCTTGTCCACAGGGGAGGTTATACTTGTAAGATGTTACAAAGTATCTCCCATGCTATCCTATGGGGCAGATAGCCTCTCAATAGTGAAAAAGGAAATTGGCAGTATTTCACTATCAGTACATGTGACACACACCAGAACATGTCCTACCTTTCACTTACACTGCACCCTGGCCAGAGGGGTACCTTGGGCCTACCTTAGGGGTGACTCTCATGTAAGAAAAGGGAAGTTTAGGGTCTGGCAAGTAGGTGTACTTGCCAGGTCGACATGGCAGTTAACACTGCATGTAGACACTGCAGTGGCAAGTCTGAGACACCTGTGAAAGGCTGCTTGTGTGGGTGGCACAATTTGTGCTGCAGGCCCACTAGCAGCATTTGATTTACAGGCCCTAGGTACACACAGTGCACTATACTAGGGACTTACTGTAGGAAGGTAGGATCCTTCTGCATGGTGACCCCCACTTTTTGCCTGGTGCTAAGCTGTGTTTCGACTAGTCTGACTGGGATCCTACTAATCAGGACCCCAGTCTATCTGCTTTCTCCCTAAATTGGTGTGTTCAGTACTTAGGTACATCCCAGATTGGATACTGGGGTACCCTTGTCAGTCCCTCGTATATGGTACCCATGTACCCAGGGCATAGGTACCCCAGAGGGTTCCCATGGGCTGCAGCATGTATTACGCCACCCATGAGAGACCATTCAAAATGGAACTACAGGCCTACCATTGCAGCCTGTGTAAGTTGGTGCATGCACCACTTACTAAAGATATAGATTTACTATATCTAAGGGTCACTGCACTTAAAACCTATAAGTCACCCCTATAGCAGGCCTTTACAATCCTGAAGGCAGGGTGCTTGGTTCTAAGTGAGAGGGTGCCCTGCATGAGCAGGACACCCCTGCAGCCTATGGAGTCCATTCTTCTGGGTTGTCAGTTAAGCAGCCATACACTATATAGAGGGGCACCGTGTAATCGCGCGATGACCATCTTGAAAACGGCTGCAACGAATCCTATCATGTTTGGTATCAAACATGTTGGAATCATACCCCCCACCGTAAACGGTGGGGGGTATGATTCCAAGCACTGGAAGAGCCCTCCGTTAGGCTCTCAGTATTCCCGGTACCAGCCTTCTAGTCCCAGACAGCACAAAATGGTTGCTGCCGACCAGAGACACATTTCTGCCCTCCTGCTGCTGAGCCAAGCTCGAGCAGGGGAAGGTAGAACAATAGGCATCCTGTCACAGGGAGGTGTGACCACCTCCCAGACAGGATTTAGTGTATTAGGGCTGCGTGGGTGCACTTGCTAGCGCCTGAAAGTCTGCATGAGGGGCACATTTGGTGTCCCTGTGCATAGTCCAGTTCAAACCAGTCCTGGGAGTCGTTGGCTCCCGCTCTGGCGCAAAACTGGACAAAGGACAAGGGAGTAACCTCCCCCCTGTCCAGACCCCCCCCCCCGGGAGGGTCCCCTGAATCTTCCCAACCCTCTCCTTAGGGTACTTAAGGGCTTACCTGGGTATAGGTCCCTAGATTCGTCGTGGGATAAGATTTAGAACTGAAACTACTGCACTTCTACCGTCTGGGCACTCTGGACTTAGCTGGACTTCGTTTGGGCCTGACTTCGTCTCCCTTCCAGCCTGCTGCATCGTCTGTGCCTGTGCATCATACAGGAACCTTCCAAGGCCTGTGAAGCATCAAGGACTACCAAAGTAATCTCCCTTGGAGTGAAGGAGTCACTCCCCTGCATTTGCAGGCACCGCAACTAAGTCGACCGGTATGCAGATCCTGAGCTCCTCCGGAGTTCGTGGGCTCTGCAACACAGGTGGCAGTTTTCCCTCAGCTCCTGAGGCCTGCTCTACCCTCTCACCAAATTTGAGGGCAGCAGTCCTCGTGGGGGGTGACAATAACCGAACCCCTGAGTACCGCGTCCCCTTTGCAGTTGCAAAGGCTTGTTGACATCTTGGCAAGAAGATCTTTGGGCTCCAAGTAGCACCAACTTCGAGCACCACCAGTGACCAGAATCTTCGGCCTCACCGCATCGTGTGCATCGTGGCCTGCATCTTTTGGTGAGCTGCCTGAGGTCCTCTCGCGACTCCTGTGCCTCCGGCCTGTCGGTCCATTTGAGGGTCACCTTTATTTCTTTTGGGCTCCCCTGATTGCTCGAGGCCTGCCCTGACTTCCCTGCTTGTGGTGAGTCTCCTGGACCTTGCTGGTCCCAACGTTGCACCTTCTTGACTTCCTGCGTGGGTTGCATTTACCAAGGCTTGTTGGTGCTCCCGCCGGACACCGACCCCTCAGCACTCGACATCCTTCATGGGACAGCTCATATCCGGGACCTGGTCATCCTCCGCGTCGCCTGGTCCTCGCAGCTGCAGAGTCAAGGTCACCGCCATCTTTCCTGAAGCACCCGACATCGGAGGGCATTCGTCTTCCAAGTCGCCTGGTCACCCCTGAGTGACATAGACTCTGTCCCCTCTGCTTTCAGGTACTCCTCTTCAAGAATCCACGTTTGGAGTCCTCCAGACATCTTCTCCTCTTCCAGCAGCAGCACTTTCCTGAAGTCCTCCATTGGGTTCGACGGCGGTTCCCGACGCCACTTCACACCTATGCACCCGGCTTCCCTGGGATAGGTAACTTGGGTACCACGGTATCCACGGGTGGGGGGGTTTCGGTTCCGGCAGCGAGGGTAGGTGAGCCTGCGCACACACATTGGAGTGCCGGACACTAACTGTTGGTGTCCATTTATTACGCCGGAGACTGATGAGGCTTTACTAATTAGGCCCTTAGGTTCCGTGACAACGGTGGGACATTGCCCACTGTACTACAATGTGGGAGGTAGGTTTCACCTCTCACTGTGTGTAGATAGCATTCCTTACCCTGGTCCTGAAGAATTGCCAATGATCCCTCTGACAACAAAGGCAAGAAACATGTCGACCTAGTGAGAGTAGGACGTAGACATCTAGGTACATAGCTCCTAGATTTACGCCACTCCATTTATTTTTAATCAGGCAGTTTACCTTCTAGAATAAAAGATAATTCAAGGAATAATTGACCTGTTTTAACTCACTTACACTACATCTACACAACTAGGCCCCTCACCCCCACTGCACCAAACGGCAGGGACAAAAGATCTCCGATAAAGAGCCCCATTTATGGGAGCCCGTCGGGCATTGCAGCGCCGGCCCGACGAGGAGCAAGCCCATATGATGAAGCATGACACCTAGCTTGCTGGGTGTGTGAGGGCTCTAGTTCCGAAAAGGGGCCTCTCCCCCTCTTGCCTTGAATCACAGGACATACATTGTGATCCTGCACATAGAACCTAGCACACCTCTGACCTTGTATATCTTCATACCCTTAGGAACTGCATACCCTTCTTCAATATAGGTAACTTGGGTACCACGGTATCCACGGGTGGGGGGGGTTTCCAACCTTCTGTCTTCCACGGGGTTTCTTCAAGGTCCACTGGGAAGGGACCCTAATCTTTAAAAATCCAACCGTGACTTGCACATAGACTTGTACGGAGCACGCAGTCGTGTTCACACACTGCACACGCTCTCCGTGGGGTCCCTATCTACTTACCTTGGGTGGTTCTGTGGGTCCCCAGCAATTCTACGTCCTCTCGACATTGTCCTGACTCGAGTTGTGGTTCTTATACCACTTTCTTAGTATATGGTTTGGTCCCCCCCTGGGGCCCACTGTGTATTAGTGCTATTTATTGTGATTTCTTTCCTAAGGTATTGTGTGCTTTGTGTCTATCTCCATGTGGGAGATACTGTAACGTACTAGATAGTGTTATATAATAAATACATACTTTTATAAATACTTTGTGAGGTTCTTTTTCATTTAATCTATACTATAAGATTGCATTCTGGTAAAACAAGCTGCTTTACACTTCTTCAAGACTATGCCAGGCCTGGACGTATTTCGCGGAGTTTTGCTACGCGGAACTTCGCGAAGTGACAAAAAAACTCTGCGAAGTTCCGTAATGGCGGAGTGCAGTGCGAACTGCCGTTCGCGCTGGTCTTCCCGCCGCTTGGGTAGAAATTCTACCTGAGCAGCAGCTCGCGCTCGCGAACCTACCGTTCACGAGCGCGAGCGGGGAAAAAACTCGGCTGCACTACGCAAAGCGCAGTTTTCTGCACTCCGCGAGCTCCGCGGAACGCAGAGTGCAGAAAACTCTGCAAACTCCGTGAACGGAGCGGAGTTCACCGCCCAGGCCTAGACTAAGCCTGAAGGCTGCTCTCCACAGCTACCACTTGGATAGCTTTCTAAGGTTGTCTGAGATCTCCTAAATCACCATAAGGGTTGTCTGGACTGGTGCAATGTGCCCACTTACATTAGTGGACATCATATACCAGGCCAGCTTCTCACACTTACTAGTAAATCAGATAAGTCAATCGTGGCAAAACCAATCCATAAACACAATTTACATAGGGAGAACTTGCACTTTGGCACTGATCAGCAGTGGCAAAGTGCCCAAAGCATCTAGACCAGCAAAAACGAAATCCAGCACACAGCAAAAATACAGGAGGAAAAAGACTGGGAAACCACTCCAAGGATGCCAGGTCTAACAGAGTACAATCACAAAATAGTGCAATAAATCTCTCCACCATGTGACCTTAAGAATAGATGATGTATCCTCTAGGTACATCTCTAGGAATGCATAGAAGTATCAGTAGCGCGCAGGTGCAGTGACACCGACATCCAGGGGTTTGGAAGTCCTCTAACCCATTATGCTGACTTTTAATACAAAATCGGGGCCAAGCGTAATTTCCAACCAACCCCAACGCAAAATATATTTCTCTAGACACAGAAAGATGAGATTTTTCTTAAGTTATTAAAAAGGGATTCGTTTAAGTAAAGTATAACGGCAAGCAGTTCAGAGTTTAATAATCCATTCCAAACACAGGTTTCCTGGATTACACAATACTGGTAATGCACGTGAAGCAGGAATCTCCTCAATGTAAACAGCTTAACCAACATGGACAGGCGAGTCTAGCCACAGACGAGTCTTACGTGATTCACTCATCTAATCAGAGTGCGTCACGCACGAGGGCGGCTTGACGTGTCACTAATTATAGAGCAGTCGCTTGTTATGATTGGTCGAGACCTCTCCTCTACGCTGCTGCGGAGGTTCTCTAAACACTGCGTAACCAAGAATGTAAACTTGCCGTGCACCCTGGACCCGAGGCCTCTGTGAGATGGATTGGCACTGACGGGCAGCGTGACCCGGGGAGACGTGAAAACACTAACTTACCGGCACACTGCTCAGCCTGCATTGGAAACGACTTTTCAAAGCACGAGGTGTTTTCCTGTGTCTCCAAGGAGGAGAGTTGTGTTCTGTGAGGGATACCGAAACATATGTTCCGCGTCAGCTCTGTTATATTTATATTTCCTAATACTCGCATTTATTTTCTTGGGCTGTAAAACAAATCATGGTTTCCTTCTCCGAAATCCCTTTTTCATGCAGTGTATAAATACTGTTTTTCTGAGCTCATCATCAACTTTAGGTGCCAGACCACAATTCCCAGAACACATTGCAGAACAAGTTGGAACGCAGGTGTACCTGAATATTCCCCAGTCAAGAGTATGAAAATAGTTTGCATAGAATAAAGGCACTTTTGTATTTTGTGAGGTTCAAACCATTGCAATCTACTAACTAGAGAAACAAAGAGGTGCAGCTAAAAAGGATATTATTAAGCTGTTAGCATTTTTTATTATTCGTTTATTTATTATTATTATTTTTTTATTGGGGCGCAATAGCATTCCTACAAACTAACCTGTTCATAGCAAAGCAAACCATATATAATAACATGATCAGCTTGCAGATGGGGGTGGCGTGAAATAAACCTACCTAGTTGAAGGTCTTGAGGATGATGAGATGGGCCAATGAGACAAGACAGGACTCTATAAACGTTGTAGGTTTTACGGCCCATAAGGTGCAACTATCTCATTATTTCACTCTGGTGGGACAAGTGTAAAAAATCATACTCTGATATTTCAAAAACTAAATGGATAATTCAATTCCATTTTTAGATGTGATCTATGGAAGTGAAATGTCATAAATGCTGCAAATGTCAAATCAATGGCGGCCACCAAACCGAAGTTCATATTTTTGATCAAATTGCACATTTCTTTTAGGATAAGGTGCTGCGCTCAGTCCTCAGACTTGCACTTTTTGCCTCCTAAGACATTTACTGGGCTGTGGGGATAAATATTCTCGTCCACGGATCTACATTTCACACATACATGACTGTACAGGGGAACCTAAACACGCCAGGTACTGTTTGTTGCATTCTTTATTAGTGTATCAAACAACAAGGTGATGCAAGGAATGCTTGAATTAATCTCAACCACTGGCGATTGCGCGGGCCACATTCCAGTCTATCGTTTTTCATTTAGTATGACACTCTCTAGACAGAGACCAGGCATGTGAAAATGAGTCTTGGTCCTCTTCCGGTAGAAAGTCCCTGTGAGACACCCAAGCTATGTCCCCTCCAGACAAAAAGACATGCATCCCCAGGTTAGTTTCTGCATACTTATGCCTCATCAGTGAGGTATAACTTGAGTTCCTTAATGTGTATGGCACTCCTAAAGCCCCACTTGCGGCCTTGTGCCATATTAGGATAGTTTCATTGCTTGCAGGGTTTACACAGAGAGTGAAAGTAAACCATTCTACGTGTGTCACCCATCCTGAAATCAAAATTTACAGATTCTAGATCTCAGAAGGAATTTTTTATTTTATTTAGTGAAACAAATTGAAAGTATAAAAAAGTTCCATAATACCTTAGGTGATGGTGGAGTTGTCATTACATTTCTAAAAATGAGGAGGGAGACAAAGTGAGACCACTGCTTAGATAACTAGCAGGGCATTGGCTTGGAAAGACAGAGTCAGCCCTCCCCTTTTCCCCTTTACTCCATAAGAACTACACTAATACCATGGAGTTCAGGGAAAATAGGGTATTTAATCCACCCCTATTCCTTGACACATGAAGTAAGGTTTCAAACCAATGAGGATCCATAATGAAATGGGAGTTACTGTATGATAACCATGTGGCTACAGAGCAGAGAAATTAGGATGAGTGAGACTTGGTGCATTTTAAGATGACAGGTCAGACCCTGCGCTGCTTTTACCCTTGGGGTCACTAGCCATCAGTGTGGGAAATCAGCCATAAAAGTGCAACCTGTGCCTTTGCACTGAATGTTGCCCCTGGCTAGCAGATCACAGAGTGCTACGCTGCTACTTCAGGTTGTATTGAAAAAAAATCCTGCAACAAAATTGATACATTGCAGTCATCACTTAAGGAAGAGAAAACAAGGCCTGAATAATATCCAAACATGCAGCAACAGTTTAAGCTTTATGTTGCAATAGTTGACATACTTAAAAAGTCTAAAGATAGTTGGTCGACTTCATCTGTCCTGAATTCCTAACAGGGGACTGTGCTTTGAATTACATCCCCAATTTTGAAAAGTTTGATAATTCTGTCAGACAAGCATACGACCACTATGGGATATAAATCAAGTATTCTTTTTCCCTGACGATTCTATTTAATATCAGCAAAGCCATGTGTATATTTGCACCTGGGTTGGTGTCTCCACAAGTCATAAAGCAGGAAAGCATGCTGCTGTCTCTAGAGACAAAAAAGTGGGACAAACTCACAAAGCCATATAAGCACACGGAATCACTTTCCATACATAAATGCCTGAACTACACATCTGAGGCATTCATAAAAGGTGACCTCTCAAGCAGAGATACATTTTCTCCTGTGTAATATTACCCTACATTTACGAAATATTATGCAGGAGTACGTCCCACACAATGATGGTAAGTGGGCAGTCCATGGCATGCTTGGCCTTGGAAGTCAATGGCCATACACAAACTCCTATCCTACTCATTCTCACCCTGGAAATGTCCTGAAATTTACACCATTTAAGGACTGGAATAAGTAACCTTCTGCCCCATTAAAGACATTTGCCTGAAAGAAAATTCAAGAACTTAACAGCCTACCAGAACATTTTGAGCCCGCTACAGATATCAATACTTTCCTTGGCATCTACAGCACCATAATGAGAACTCATGTCCGAAGCTATGCTCTACTGAAAGCCAGATCCACTGAGTCATAGTTCTAAGCACCCAGACACTCTCCAGAGTACTATACAAAATTCAGAGAAGAAATGGAGAAGATCAAAACTCCCAGATGCTCTACTCTTAATCACTATTCCCTCACTATCACATTTAAAGGCTCTTTCTACAAGACCACTATTAATGAGGCAACCAAAAGAAGCAAAACACTCTTCAAGGCTGTCAAACACTGCACCTGTCCTCAAACTTCACAAGTGTGTTGTAAGCCACTATGGAATAAACTGGGGTGGCACTTTACTAATTTGGGTGCACAGGGCTGGTGGCGCCCAGTGCACCATTCTTTTTTCGCCCCTACCCCCAATGACTTCCTTCTCCATGGACTCTCTCACTACCACCCTCATACAGTTCTCCTCATCTCTCCATAGACTCTCACATAAATACCAGGGTAGGATATCAGAGCACTGTACATTACACACACATTATAAAGAGACAATGACTCATACATGTGTAAATCAGTCTTTAGGAAATGTAAGATAAAACAATGAGGATTGCAATGTGTAGGAATCACACACCATCCGTACTATTAGGCAGTATATTTTAAGAGTGTTAGGTCTGGAGAAGCACAGACTCAGGATTTAAAACGTACCACAGTGGTTATGGTTGGCTTTACTAATAAGAATGTATTTCTACCCAAGCAAACTGTTTTGGCAACATTAGGATTGTGAAAGACTGGGGATAAAACATAATGTTCAAACCTATACCATGCTGTTTGCATGCAGCTCCTTGATGACAGTTCATAGGTCACTGTGCTATATTAGGATTGTAACTTATGAACTGCAAGTAACAAAAGAGTCTCTCAAAAGCAGTGACCAACTGAGCTATCCACATAGAATACAGTTCTGTGATCTGCATGGTTCACGTTCTTTGCAGAAGGTATATTAACCCTCTGTGCTACATCATGATGAGTCAAAACTGCCACTAAACAAAATTCCGATTCCCCAGCATAGAACATTATTTGCCAGAACTATCTTGACATTTTTATTGTTGCCTGAAAGCTGCTGGACACCCAAGGAACCTTATAGCTGGAGCTTTTAAACCCATAAGTTATTTCTAAGCACAGCGCCTCCCGAGCTCAGCGCAAGGTGCAGTTGCCCGGTCACACCGCCCTAAAGCGGGCCTTATGGGTGCTCACAGTGGCATTGAGAACCCCCTGCTCTAGCAGCCTAAATGGGGGCTACTATGATGCCCCATGAGTTATGAGTTTGATCCCCTTTAAATGGTAAATAGTTGTTCCTGGGTTTTTTCTCTCTAAAGGTTTGCCGGCAAACTGTTCACAAATAAGACTACCATAGAAAACCGGGCTTGAGGGGTGTGGGCCATGGGCTGACATTAGAGCTGCAGGGGGAGGTCATTCCATGTCTTTCCCGCAAGGTAGGAGAAGGAGCATCCTCCTCTAGTGCTTCTGTTGATGTGGGGCGTGTGGGTGAGTGAGAGAGAGGTGGAGCGTAGTTGTCTGAAAGGTTGGTGGTAGTTCAGGTGGTGGTTGATGTAGGTTGTGTAGGGCCTAGTATGCATGGGTCAGCAGCTTGAACTGGCATTTCTTCTGCACTGGGAGCCAGTGGAGCTCCTTGAGGTGGGGGGTGATGTGGGTCCATCGGGGGAAGTCAAGGACGAGTCTGGCTGTGGCATTCTGACTGGTCTGTAGTCTCTGGAGTAGGTGTGTGGCGATCCTCAGTAGGCTGCATTGCCGTACTCCAGTCGGCTGTTGATGAGGGCTTGAGTGACGGTGCATCTCGTGTTCAGGGAGAGACACTTGAAGATCTTTCATAGCATCTGAAGAGTGAAAAAGCAGGCAGAGGAGACTGCGTTGATCTGGAACTTCATGGTGCACTTGCTGTTGCGGATGATGCCGAGGTTTCTGGCATAGTCTGATGGGGAGGGTGCTGGTCCTAATTCAGCGGGTCACCAGGAAGTGTTCCAGGATGTGTTGTTGTTGCTGAAGATCAGTACTTCCATTTTATCAGTGTTGAGCTTCAGGCAGTTGATTTACATCAAGTCGGCGACGCTCGTCATGCATCTGTGGAAGCTGGTTCTGGTGGTTGTGGTGTCCTTGGAGAGGGAGAGGATGAGATGAGTATTGTCTGCATAAGGTACGATGTTGAGTCTGTGTGAACGGACGATGTTGGCCAGGGATGTCATGTACATGATGAAGAGGGTGGGCTGAGGGATGAACCCTAAGGGACACCGCAGATGATTTCCTTGGTTACTTCCTTCAAAGGTCAACCGTGGTAGGCAGACTTTCTGTGTTCTTCGGGTGAGGAATGAGGCGATCCATGTGAAAGCGTCCCCTTGGATGCCGATGTTGTGTAGCCTAGCAATCAGCATGTGGTGGGATCCAGTGCTGAATGCTGCTGACAGGTCAAGGAGGATCAGGGCTGCAGTCTCTCCTCGGTCATGAAGGGCTGGGATGTCGTCGGTGGCCAAGACCAGGGCTGTCTCTGTGCTGTGATTGCTGTGGAATCCGGACTGGGAGGAGTCAAGAAGGTGTTGCTGCTCAAGAAGTTTGGTAAGTTGTTTGTTTATGTCTTTCTCCAGGACCCTTTCTCCAGGACCTTGGCCAGAAAAGGTAGTAAGGAGAATGGCCTGTAGTTCTTGAGTTTGCTTGGGATGGCTGATGGCTTCTTGAGTAGGGGTTTTAACTCAGCGTGTTTTCAGGCTTCTGGGAAAGTAACTGTGGTTATCGAGGTGTTTAGCAGAGAGGCGAGTTTGTGGCTGATTCTTTCGCTTCCGAGGTTGAAGATGTGTTGTGGGTAGGGGTCCTTGGGGACTACTGAGTAAATGGAGTTCATGATGGTGGCAGTTTCCAGGGAGGTGAGCAGGTTTCATTTGGTCAGTTGTTGGTCTGTGCTGGTTACTGTGTCGGTATGTCAGCTGAGGAAGTCTGTAGGCTTAAGCTGAAGTTTGTGTAGATGGTGGAGATCTTGTTGTGGAAGAACTTGGCGAGGTTGTCACAGAGCTCCTGAAAGGGGCTGATGGTGTTCTCCTTAGCTGCGGGGTTGGAGAACACCCTGGTGACGTTGAAGAGTTCCCTGCTGTGGTTGGAGCAGGACTCGATGCGAGCCGCTAGGGCCTCTCTCTTCTTTTTTCTTAGTAGCCAGTGGTAGAGGTATAGGGTGGTGTTGTTAGCAGATGCACTTTGCTGCTCTGAGTTCTTCAGTGTAACAGTTGGCCTGTTTTGCGGCTCTTCTGTGGTTGTTGTCTTTAACGGGGATGATCTTGTCTGCGCAGTTCGTGCTCCAGGTGTTGAAGTTCCTGATTCTATGGTCGAGTGATGCAGCGGTGTCGAGATTAGAGCCATTGAGGGCGTCGGTCCATTGGGTCTTTGATATTTTGCTTCAGCAATGGTGGGGGGTGTTCTGCCAAGTGTGGGCTGGTGATGTTGAAATCGATTATGTAGTGGTCAGTCCAGGTGACTTCTGTGACATGGCTGTACTTTACACAGTTGCTGGAGGTGTATATGGGGTCCAGTGTGGGTCCAGCGTTGTGAGTGGGGTCGTGGAGGAGTTGGGTGAGCCCTATGTTGTTTATGCATTTGAGGAGGTTGGTGGTATTGGTGTCTCTGTGGTCGTTGAGGTGAAAATTGAGGTCGTCAAGGAATATGAAGTCATTGGAGTCAATGGCGAGGGGTGCGATGAGGTCTGTGATGGAGTTGCAGAAGATGGGGTGTGATCCAGGGGGCCAGTAGGCGAGGGGGCCTCAGATGGTTGACTTGCCATCAGTTTGGAGCCTGAAGTTAAAGTATTCCATGATAGTGGTGGGGTTGTCCGTGGTGGTGGTGCACTGGATGTTTTTTGTGGATGATGGCGATTCCTCCTCCGGGTTTGGTGATGTGGTCCTGGTGGGTGATCTTGTATCCGTCAGGCATTGCTGTGGCAATGTCAGGGGTGGAAGAGGGATTGAACCAAGTCTCTGTGAGAAAGACGACGTCGGGTGCCAGTGTGGAGATATGGTCCCACAGCCTGGTGGCGTTTGCACAGTGAGCGCGTAAGGTAAGTGAGTTACTGTTTTTGACGCAGAGATCCTTATATTACTTGCAGTTCATAAATTGCAATCCTTCTAATAAAGCACAATGAGCTATAAACAGGCATCAAGAACCTGCTTGCCAATGGCAAGGCAAGGGTTTAGAACCTTATTGTTTTTTCTCAATCTATTACTATTATAAGACTGCTAAAAGGGTTTCTTTGGGTAGTAATAAAGTCTTATTGCAACAGACTTCACCAAGCACTGCAATACGTTTTAAATCCTGACTTTGTGTTTCTCTCCGGCCATGCACTCAACATATAATCCATGTCAGTAAAGATCATGTTTGACCTCTACACCTTGAAACTCTGATTGCCTTATGTAACATCTTGTATATTGATTTACACATTTGCATGATTCATTTTAAATGTATAATGTGTGTGTGTGTGCGTGTGTGTGTGTGTGTGTGATGTAAAGTGCCCTGGCACCCTACATTGGGATGAGTAGCGCTATAAAGAATTAAATTTAAAATATAGTGCTTTTTAAATTATTGTGTAAATACTCGTACAGAACTTTACATCTACCATTCTTACAGTGCATGCATATCTCTTAGATACAGGGGTTGAATAAAGTCAAAATCTTCCCTCCAAATCGTAGTTTTTCTTAAATACTTGTGGAGTGATAAAAAGCTGTGTGCCTTTGTTTGCCTTCCATTGCCTTGGGGTCTAGTAGTTAGGGTCAAGATAGCCCACAGCCAGGATTATACTAAAAAATGAGGGCTGAGGACCCTTTAAATTCAGCCTTTGTTTTTGGGCCCAGTTGGAATCTAAAATAAGAAAGCCCCCTCACCACTTGCACGTTGCTGCTCCGAACAGAAACCTGCAGGTTCTGCTGAATTGTGTCCCGGTGTTGGCAAATTACACCAGGACAAATTCCTGATCTAGCTCAATGATAGCTGCAAATATAAGATTCAACTAGATTCCCCTTTGTTCCAGCACTGGCAGACATGCACAATGACAGAAAAAGAGAAATGAGAGAAATAAGGAAAACACAGGGAGAGGGACAAATATAAAAGACGTGGATGAGAAAAAGTAAAGAGGGAAAACTGATAGGTAGATAGAAATGGAAAAGAAAGAAAGGCAGGAGAAAGCAAGGGTGATAGCAGGGAAGAAAACAAAAAAGAAAAGAAGGAAAAAGGTGAGAGGAAGGATGGAGCGATGAAAGGATGAATGGATGGAAGGATGGAAGGGTGAAAGGATATATGTGCGGAAGGATAAACTACTGAGTTAACAGATCAACAAATGAAAATGTGACTGGAAGGATGGAACGATGGACATATGGAGAAGAATAAATGGATAGATTGATCTAAGGAGGGTCTTAGTTTACTCCCTTTGCATTCTTGGTGTGAATAAAGGTTAGTTCAAGTTGGGGAGGGGCATTTTTATTTTCTGGCTACTCCTTTGGGTTAGAGGTGGGCAAACCACCGAAAGCTCGAGCCAGGCTTGAGCCTGAAGCTTGACTGTGGCTCACCTCAAGGTCCTGTTGGAACCTCGAGCACAAACGAGCCGAGCTTTCATGTGGCTTCTGCCTGCCTTCCTCTCGCTGCCCAGGATATGGCATTATGGTCAGAGCTCCCGACTGTGGAATTGGGGAACCAAGTTCGAGTCTCGGCTCAACATGCTGTGATTCTGCAGCTGGCGCTCATGTGAAGCCCTTCTGTACCATTGGGTAAAGTTTGTGCTATAATTTAAAAACTACAGAAAAATGCACTAAAAGGTAAAAACAAAACCTCAACATAAGGAAAGACAAATAGATACCCATTTACTGGCTGATTTGTACAAAGTGAAACCAGAAAACTTGGATAAATTGCGACTTCCTCGTTTAAATTGCGTGATCTTCGGCAAATATTTTATTTCACCAAAACTCTTTTTCTTTATTATTGCATATGAAAGCACTTTCAAATATGTGAGTTCTGAGTGCTACCAGTTGTACAAAATGATCACGTTTGAGAAGTACTTCTCAGTGCAGTGCGATAATGTGCCCTATTAATGTCAAAGCTTCCACACTTTAAAGGAATACACTTTTTTAAATTTTGAAGAGACTTTATCATATTTTACGTGATGTTTGTTTTATGAATTACATAGCAAATATTTTCAGGGCTCCGCTCGTGCACCAGCTCTAAGATCCAAGCCAGACCCAATTGGCTCGGCTCCGGATCGGCTCTCCCTGTTAATTTGTTTCCTCACCTATCTCTATTTTGGTTGAGCATTACTGCGACAGTGCCATGAAGACAGATGGCAGGAACTAGATGGCAGCCACACAATTAGAATTATGACATCGTGGCAACCAACTTCCTGCCAACAAACTATTGACCCTACCCTCTGGATCACCAGTGCAAGACAGCTGTCTGTCTGGCAAAACGTCCAGAGAAATCCCAAAGATGTGTGTCCCGCGGCCACATGGAGGGCCGGACTGGCCATACTGGGCATCGGGCGTTTCCCCGGTGGGCTGGAGGCCAGGGATCCTGGCCTGCCTGGTGAAATTGAAAGCAGCCCCCTCGGAGACATGTTTACACGTGTGGGGAGCTGTGTATTTATTATCTTGTGCTCCAGCATGTTAGGGTGTGCTCTGGCGCAGATAAATGTTATTGCGTGGAGCAGATTCCTTCCTATCTCCTGCTGACTGTGTAAATACAGCCCAGAGCCCCCCAGGGAGTTGCAGGCTCGGCGCCTAACTGCGATTTACAGGCAGCTTATTTCAACGCGAAGAAAACGAGTTTGGACTGCTGCAAAGAAAATCCATCACTTGTTTCAGGATAAATAGGATTTAACTTTCTTCGGAGTGCAAAAAAAGGGCACACATCGATTCCGAGTAGTGTGTACTCAGATGCCTCCCAGGAGTAATGGGGCTATCAGAACTTTTCATCTGCTTTACACAAAGCCAGAGATTCCACTTTGTCTGGAACACATTCTATCCTTTTAAAACTCTGATTCCCTCCTATTGTACAGTACCATTTCCTAAAATTAATGTCTACCCCAGAGTGGGAGTGTTACATATACACCACAATGATTAATACATTTTCAATCCCTGCAAGTGTGCGATAATATTAATTGTAATAGATGTAGAACAGCCCTAGGTAGAGACACTGCATGTGTATTCCATCAGAACCAGAGACACCTTGGGCCAATAGTCTTATAAACCCTGTTACACTTGAGAAAATATGGCCTCTCATTGTTAGGCCTCACCATCTCCCACACCTTGGCTGACACCAGCACCAACTTACAAAGATCTGCAGACTTGCACAGCAAAATCAAACTTCACCTGGAAAGATATCTGCACAAGAAAAAAGCAAACTAACCATCGCTCTTCCTCCACAGATGCTTTCTTCCATGTTGTTAAGAAAAAGTTTACAATTTTCCCTTTAAACAAGAACTTCCCTAAAGTGATCGCGTCCTATGCACCACCCTGCAGCCTCATACCCATCAGATGTAGAGATACCACCTGATCCCTCTGTTTCCCTCCCTGTGTCTTTCTAAAGAAAATCCCCCTTAAGATAAATTACAATGACATACTCAGCTGTCTAATTCTTCTACGCCATACTTGCCAGATTGTCTTCTCCAATCCACCTTCCGGGCACCATAATCATCTGAGGAGATATTCTCAGACAAGGGTCTCCATTTCCACTCTTCTCCACCTCCATCTTGTCCCCCGCCTTGCCTGCAGGCAGGACACCATGCGTCTGACCTTCAGCCTTTTTTCCTTTCTGGACATGTTCTTTCACAGTTTCATATTGACCCCTCATCTACCACCACAGGAGGCATTGACCTGCCGGCGCACCCCTCTACCAACTCCTTACTCTACCTTGGACCTCCACCCCTGAGCCATTCATTCCACCAAACCACCGTAGGGGATCCACTCACGGTTTCATTGAACATTTGAAATTTACGTTTTTGTCAGCCGAGCTGACTCCGTCGCACGCACACTCGGAAGCCTTGACACATAAATAGGATTCAACCTCCCAGGCCGAAACATCCACCCTTCTTTTTCCACAAGGTGTCCTGAGTCCCTTTTCCCTGAAATAAATTGTGGGTCCCTTTGTAAAACAAATTTTTATGCTTTTCAGTTTCTCGCACTGCATTATGGTTAGGGAGGCCTGGTCCACTCTTTGTTGCTGGCCCATAAGTCAGCAGCTTGGGCAAGGTCTCTGAGATCAGTGAGCTTTTAGTCAACTAAATATTGGCCTGCTTCTGCAACACAATTGCTCAGCATGTCCTCCCTTGCAAAATATTATGCAAATTATTTTCCTTTGCTGCCCTTAATTCAAATATTAAGTAATTTTAACAAAGTATTCTGCAAGCTGCCCAGGTTTTCTGAGACTGTTGGAAACTCTCCATCCATCAATTTACTCTAGGTGACTCCAAACTTCACTTTACGTGATTCCATGAATTGTGACTGTTTTGTCCGGTACACAGGCTCTAAAATCAAAATGGCATGAGCTTTCTATGCAGGTTCCCATCCAAAAACCCTATTGCACTTGCTCTAACTCATGGATGGCACAGATGTGCTCAAATGCTTCAATCGGGTATCAAAATCACCACCAATGTTGCAATTAGCTGCCACTTCTTTGAGGAGATAGGGATTTATTCATGCTGAATGCTCATTTGCCATGCTTCAGCATTTGCTTCTAGCAGGTCTGACCAGAGAGCTATGCATAGGGACCACCTCAAGCTGCCTCAGCCTCTGGGCATTGGCAATGGCATCCTTCTGTTATTTCCAGACCCACCTGACTCTTCTGCTGAGCCAGCTACAGTAGAAACATCCCTTTGGCCCTACTGTCTTCCATTTCAGGCTTTTCAAGACCCGCACACTTGCAGTCCTAGCAGTAGGTCAACTGTTGGCTTGGGAGGATGCCCGGGTAGAGTGGAATCCAGTTGTGTTCTCTTCCAGAAGGATCGCTGCCTCCTCCACATTTCCACCGTCCTACTATATAGAGGTTATACTCTGAGGCTTTCAACTCTGTTTTCCTCACTTTAGATCCACACAGGAGTTATTTTGCCTTGAGCTGCTCCCTCATGGTGGTGGCTTTTGGGCCAGATGAAAGAGTTGCCAGGTCAGTCTCAATTTCCAGCAGGTACACTTTCATCAAATTGCACAACACTGGTTGGTCCGTCATATCATAGCGATATGATGGGCAAACTGGCCAGCACTGTTTATATTTTTCACAGGTGAAACTCCAGAATTGTGGCTTGATTTTGAAAAATAAAAAATCTATTCCCCTTCAGTCTATGTGAATTTTCTCACCGTTTGTGAGAGACATTGATAGTTTCTCCTTCCCAGAACTGTCACGCTATGCATGATTGTTAAGGCCGGATTAAACATGGTAGAAATTGCTTTCACGTATGAAGGGTCGGCTGGTGCTATGTCAGTTGTCAAGTGGTGGCCTTTGCTCTGTGAAGGAATAGGAACCTAGTGGCTGGCAGATGGGGCATCCCTCAATGTTTGACAGAGGCCCAGTTACCGCCAACCTCGAAATAGCCCCTATGTCTTTACCACTTCCACAAATATGTACACATCACCTGGATGGTTCCATGTTTGTGGTTTCACTATCAGCATGTGAGTTGATGCTGAGAAACACCACCACCCAAGCAGAAAAACCTACAGAGATAAATACATTTCAAGAAGGGGGATATTGTACCTATTTTGGTTGCTAAGAAGCAAGGCCATCCTCACAAAAATGCATGCAATACTGTGTGTAAAACAACTAACAAACATCCATTAATTAAAAGAGAAAACACAAATGCACACACCGAATGCAAGTAAAAACAAGCACTGCAAAGCCAACAGGTCTGGCCTAATTTGTGAATATATGCAAGGTTGTGGATTGAAAATGTGCAGCAAATTGTGCACGGAATCTCACAACTGCTGTCCATTTGCCCCATTCCTGCTTGTTGATGGAATATCAGCTATGCTGGTACAATGGTTTCATTAGAGCAGAATAATCTACCCTGCTGCTAACCCCAGGACAGAGACGCCCCTCCCTCTCCTAGCCAATTTTACTCTTGGAATGACAAGGAGACCCTGATTTAATGAGTGCAGATTTCTCTTTGGCACATACTCTATAAATCTCTGTTGAAGAAAAAGAGGTCCTTTTTATGCACTGCTCTAAAAGTAATCGCCAGAGCTTGGAAGATGATTCTCTTATTCACAGGCAACCAGTGAAGCTGTTTGAGCCCAGATGTAATGGAATGTCTCTTTGGGGTACTCAAGAAAACCCAGGCAGCAGCATTTTGTACTGTCTGGGGTTTGTTTAACAGTTTTGCAGGGAGTCCCAGAAAGAGGGCATTCGAATAATCAATTTGGGTAGCCACCAAATCCTGCACAATGGCCTTTTCTATTGCGCACCGGTAAAAATGTTGAAGTCTAATGCAAAGAGTTTAGCAGACCAAAAAACGATCCATTCACATCCCTGATTTGGGATTTAAAAGAAAGTTCAGTATCAAATTTTACAACGAGTTAAATAATGTGGGACTTAGCGCGAGCCCTGTGGTACACAATATGTTGGTTCTTTGAGACTAGAGGTAAACGGGGGGAGCGGAAGAGCTTGTCCTCTGTGTGAGAGGAAACATTTTATCCATAAATTTGCACTGTCACTTACTCCCATAGCCTCAAGCTGTTCTATTCGAAACTATGGGATACGGTATCCTATAGCTTCACTCTGTGGTTCCTCCTAGTGCATAGCCCTGATAATGGCTGCCTGACAGCTCCTGGTTCCTGCTAGAAGCCTTAAGGTTGTGCTAGACTCAGTGGTGCAACAAGGATGCCAAAGACCTTAATATAAGTGAATGCCTTCGCTCCTATTCTGCTTGGTTCATTAGAGGAGTGGTATTTAATGAACCTGGTAAATATTATTACCCTATGATGATGTATTTATAGGGTGCAGTAAATGCATGCTATTCCGATTTTATCTGTGGAATGATTAGTAATAAAATGCAGAGTTGTTTTAACTGCACCAAATTCTGCATAGATCCCTTTTCCCAGCCATAAATCTTTGCAGTTTTGACCTGCCAAAACATGGTAAGGCGGAGTTTGCTGCTAAACTCAGAATTCCAATCCGTGTGCAATCCTTGTTTACACAGAAATTGTAATTTTCCCCACACATCAGAATTGTGGCCTTAATATTAGGCTATGGGCATGTTTGAGAATAAATAGGGAATTATGTTTGTGTCCTCCTTGATAAAGCTCACCTGTAACACTGCAAAGTTTGCAGATTGGGCAAATGCCTGAACCACATTCTGGTAGCATTTTAATGTACTATTGCGTTGGCATGCCAATCCATAATGCTGACTGTCTATTTCTTGAGCATCCGATATTGATGAAGAAACATCAAAGCAACCATGTTAAATTGCAGAATTTCCCATATGTGCTTCACATTGGCCCTCCCCGCAGTGAAGACTTATGAACCTCCAGATGATAGTACTTTGATCACCAGAGAGATGGTGGAAGTGGGAATCTGCGGCTACTGGCCTGCCGCCTCTTCCCCGCTGGGTTGACAGACAGTGATGAATTAGTCTAAGGTATAATGTCATCTAGAGAAACATGTGGCCAAGTCATGTCTCTCAAAAACTTGCGATCTCTTATTGCATATAGCTTTATTGTTATGAGACGCTAAAGACTCTATTATCTGTTGGTAGGGCACCATACCTGTGCTCATCCGTCAGAGTGATCTATGTACGTACTTCCTGCAGAGAATTTCTTCAGAGTATCTGGAGCGCAGGTGAGTTGCAGACTGCAATTAAATCCATGCGTCTCTTGCTTCTGAAAGGGCCATCTGGTGAATCATGTCTATATATATATATGCAGTCAGGTCAAAAAACAAAAGAGACAATAAAAAGCGCAGTGAAAGACGCAAGTGCAACCAACAACGAAAGGCAGACTACCAAAAAACCAACAAGGGGCAGATGGAATCGCAAATAAATACAAAACAAAAGTTTGACCCTAATACATTGGTCAATTTGACGGATATTAATTTAACCATGGCAGAAAAACAGATTTTGGCACTTGGTTTGGGATATTGTCCGGAGAGCAGTTTTAACGATGCGGAAACCCGCATGGATGTATTCAGATTTATAAGGAAATTAAAGCTGCGCAAATTTCATCTCCTTCAGGCCAAAAAACAGCCAGAACTCTCGGTATCCTCTGCCTTGAGTCCATCTCTATTAACAGCAGGGGATGTGGATTTACTTCAAGACCTCTTTCATTTGTATAATGATCAGTCTGCTGATATATCAGGTTCAAGTATGGCAACACGGGATATAAGTGGTACTATTAAGACACCATTCAAACCAAAGTCCACTTTTCAACCGATAATGTTACATGACAATCTAGACGTATATCATGAACAAGTTACGACGGAATTAAAACGACTATACAAATCCACCACCAATGCCCGTCACACACGCAACAGACAAAATCATTGTTATATTCAATTGATGAAAAAACTTCAAAACGACAATAACATTATAGTGAGACAATCAGACAAAGGGGGCAATGTGGTGCTTTGGCCCCGTAATCTATATATGGAGGAAGCACTAAACCAGCTGAATGACATTGAGTGCTATAAAAAGAGCAATATGTACATTGTCAAGGCATCGTGGAATGAATACTATTTGAAATTACTTGCATGGAAGAGTGGAGGTTTGTTAAGCGATGATGAATACCGCTTTTGAAAAAAGAGCACCCGGTTATCCCTGCACTGTACTTCATTCCTAAGATCCATAAAAATGCAAGTAAACCTCCTGGGAGGCCGATAATTTCTGCTATTAATAGTCTCATGGAGAATACTTCGAGATACGTGGACTATTTCTTGCAGGACTTTGTCAAGAACTTGCCATCGTACTTGCAGGACACTTCAGATTTCCTGAGGAAGATCAGTGAAATCACATGGAGCCCAGATTTACTATTAATAACGCTGGCTGTAACATCATTATATACGTCTATTCGACATCAGGATGGCATCAAAGCTATTGAGTATTATCTTAACAAAAGATCTATGTATTTATATATGCACAACAAGATGCTGATCAGTCTGGTCTTAACATGTTTGGAACAAAATGTCTTCCTTTTTGACAACCAAATCTACCAACAGACCAGGGGTGTTGCAATGGGGGCCTGCTTTTCTCCCAGCTATGCCTGTTTGCATATGGGGCTGTGGGAGGAGCAGGTCCTCAAGGCGCAATTTGCAGACACAATGGAACAGCATGTGCCCCATTGGTTTCGCTACATTGATGATCTGTTCCTGATTTGGAGAGGCCCCGAGGCACGGGCCCTTCAATTCATTGAACTGATCAATGACAATAATTTAAATCTCCATTTTACTGCCAATATTAGCAGTACAGCGGTGTATTTTCTGGATGTGGAAGTTTATGTTAAAAATGACAATATTGAAACTAGAATGTACAGGAAATCAACCGCTGGAAATACAGTGCTCCATGCAAAAAGTCACCACCCTCGTCATTTGATACGCAGCATTCCCTATGGGGAAATGCTGCGCATCAAATGCATTTGTAGTACTGAGGATGATTGCAATAGAGCACAGCAGGCGAGTAGGGACAGATTTCTAGATAGGGGTTATGCTGCAGACATCATTGAGAAGTCTATTAATAAAACCAAGGAAATTGTCAGAGGTCAGGCCCTTGCAGTAAAACCTACCCAGCAAGCATTAGGTATAGTACGAACTGCACAACCAACAAGAATGATTCTTACCTACAATAGGCAGCACCAAGCCCTACGTAAGATATTGAACAGGAATTGGGGTCTAGTACGCAGTGACCCCATTCTGGGAGATTGTCTACCTAAGAAACCAGATCTGACCTTTAGGAAGGCAAGATCAATGAGCAATAGCCTGGTCAAGATTAGTCCGGAATTAAGATCCACTGGGAACTGGCTCACCTCACACAAAGGATTGTTAAATGCCCCACATGCAAAGCATGTAAATTTGCTCAGAATAAGACATGCTATACGAGCCCATTCAAATTAGATCCTGTACCTATCAAGAAAAGGCTCACATGTAAGACTGAATATGCTGTATATGTGCTGGAGTGTCCCTGCGGTTTACGTTATATAGGCAGCACTAAGCTGCCAGTACACAAGCGGATACTCCAGCACATAAGGGCTATTAACAATAGCGATCCAGCTTACCCAGTGGCCAGGCATTTTGGGGAGACACATTATGGCAGCCCGGAACATCTGAAATATTTTGTTGTCGATACCATCCCCCCATTAAGGAGGGGAGGGAATCGTGAGGCCCAACTGTCTCCTAGAAACTAGGTACATTTTGGAGCTCAATACTAAAACTCCGATGGGGCTTAACGCAAGTGAAGATTTCTTCACTTGCTTATGATGAGTTTTTTCTCCAATGACCTGTACATTATCTGAATTCTCTTGTTTTAGATATCGGTATACGTATATTATTGATTTTATATATTTCAGCCCCTCTATCACATGGTTTTTATCTGTATATATATTGCACTTAGCACTTTCTAGAGTCCATATGGATTCAATAGGGTGACATCATTGCACTTTCTCACTTGATCATAAATATGGCATGGAGGGATGTTAGGCTCACTTAGGGCTTTATTATTAATATTAGCAAGAAACAAAGAGTAGGCCATCCAGACACCAATGAGAGAGTGTTTTTTGTCACCTATGAGAAACAAAATATATGTACTTACATGCAGTACTGCTTTTATCATATTAACACTTCTTTTAATAATTTTTAACACTTGTATTATATATATAATTATTTTACATTGTGTTTTAAATTTACAGGTCAAACACAGATTGTTGCATATTTATGACTGGTTTACAAGGTCTTAAGCAACGGCATATTTCATGTCTTTTAATAATTCTTATTTCAGAATGTATTGATTGATTTTAAGAGCCATATATCCGTGTATATATTTACATTTATGTATTTTTATATATATATATTTATATACTTATCTAAATGCATTTTTTCCTGTTTATGGTGTATTTTTAGTTTCTGTGCTCGTATGAAATAGATTTTAGGAATTCTTCCATGTCTATGATCTAGTCACCTGTGTGAGCACGTAATTTTTGGCACTGGCACTTTAAATTGGGGTATGGCACCAAGCAACGCGTCATGTGATCAAGGCCTTTGTGAGGCCGAAACGCGTTATGGCGGAGGTGCAGGGCAGCTAATAAACACACTTTGCACCAGAAACTCTGGGTCCATGTTCGTCCTTTCCGGGGAAAATTGGATGTCAGGAGGCGAAGCCAGCAATAAATATATATATATATATATATTTCAAAGCTCAATGGGACTTCTTCAAACAAAGCCATTTTCTAGATGTCCTTTGTTGGTGATTGTCAATGATGTGGGACTGGATAAAGAGAACTGTGGTTTTTTTCTTGTCACTGGATGTACCTTTAATGGCTTCTGCCTCACAAGAGTCCAACCTTGTCGAAAATTTGCTGGGAAGAGTGAAGGGAGACACGGAGATCGGGAGATCAACAGGTCAGGCTTAGAAGGCACTGCTAATGGCTTATCTCCAGGGGGCGCTATCTCTTTACCACAATTGTAGGAGCTTTAGAAGCAGTCTAGACAGTGAAGAAAGACTTCATGTTTCAGATTTCATGCTTAACCGTTCAGCTACCCATTAAGGTCAGAGATCAAAATATCCTGACAAAATGAAGAATCCATTGTTGACTTACTGCACGCTGTGCAAATGCATGGATGGCATGCGTTATGACCCAAAATCCTGTTTTTACAGGTACTGCTGTAATACAATTTCAGTGGGTGGTAGGTGCAAATGAGAGGTAATAATTCATACGTGTCTATAGTTATGTGAAGTATGTTAAGCTGAAAACTGAGATGGGTGAGAAGTTATATATCAAATGCTGTTCATGTCATATAAAGCGCCAAATGTGTTTGCATTAAGGTTGGTGTTGTTGGAGCTAGCATAAGTTGAGATTCCAAGGGAGGAGTGATTATATCTACTTGTAAAGTTATGCGGCAGTCAGCGTTTAACTTTTCAAAGTGCTGCAGTCTCTAGAACTAGATTGTACTCAGAAATATGACTCGATGGACTGTCAAGGTCGTATATCACTCCAAGATGTTCCCTTGAATAACGCTCCCGCTATTGTTCTATTTTTATTTGTGTTTGCTAAATCTGCTGGGTAATGTATGTAACTATTGTCCGGCATACTATAAATGTGCAAAACATAGCAAAACATCAAAAAACTTAAAATGCATTATTTTATAAAGTGACTCTTACAAACATTCTGGAGGTTTTGTAGGGTTGTAAATAAGAAGCATTCTTCGTTCCCAACTTAATGGTATTCTTTCACAGCTGCAGGGACTATCTATTTTTTTGCATTATTTGCTAGTCTGGGTCTGATTTCAATGACTCTGGCCAGATATTGATGGGAAGACATATGATACTAGAAATGAATTTACCCTGTTATTCTTAAATGTGCTCAGAGTAACTTTGTTTTTGTTTGAGAAGGTATTGGACTGGCCAGAGGTTTATTTTTTTTATTTTCGTTGACCACGCTTGAAGGTTCCTGAGATGGCTAGCAAATGTCTCAGCACTGATCTGAAAATCAACTTCTTTTTAGTGGAATCATCATAGCGTACTCAGTGTTAAAACTTGTGCCCGTGGAAGTCTGAAATTAAATAACTTCTAATGGAAATACCACGTTTATTATCACGTCTGATGTTAGAGTCTTCGGTCATGGTCATCTCCGGCGTGAACCAGGGTCCATGCAGCAGGCTTACAGCCCTTACCAACCGAGTCCTGGTAGTCCTCCATTGACAAATGACTGGCCCACGGCACATTGAAATCCTGTCTGCGTGAACTACTCAATGTATGGACGCTATATAATTTGTTTATGCCATCTTTCCAGCCTGTATCTGCCACTTCCCCCCCTTACATTTGTCACAAAAGGTCCCCACTTCAGGAGTCCGAAGATGAGAGGGCCACTGCCAACATCAGCCATCAGGGCAACTTCAGCATCAGTGAGAATCTTCAGCAAGAAATCTCTTTTCATTCGATGTATGCGCAGTCTTTCCCCGCTTATCCCTGCTTCCACCACTCTTCTCACGGCCATTCCACCTAACCCTCATGCTCTTACCTCGCCCATACCACCTCCCAAAACCTCTGTCTCATCCACCCTTTTATCAGCTCTCTGCCCGTAACCCACTACCACCCAGTTCACTTCCTCTTCTTCACATTTTCTTCACCACCTCGTCCTCATCCCCACATTTCTTCATTGTTTCTTCCACATTGACCTCACTTCCATTTTTTTGCACCCTTTTCTTTTTTTTATCTTACTTTTTAATGTATTTCTGAGTGACAAGCGTCAGGAACAGCAAAACCACTGAGGATAGCCTTCTATTGACATTGGCTGCACCAGTGACAATCAACTTGACAACAACCACAGTTCTAGGGGTTTGACGTTCAACTTCTTGTTTTTTTGTAGTGGTGACGTAAAGTCCCTAAGGTCCGACTCCACCTTATTTAAGCCCCAACTCCATCTTGGTCCATGGAGGTCATCATCTTCTTTAACTTAGACAATGGATGTCACCATATTCTCTGATTTATGCAGAATCATTCTCATGACTGCCTTTAGACGTAGATGTCGCCCGACCGTATCTTTCTAGGAACTGTGATAGCGTCAAGTTCTTTAATTAATGACATAGATGCACCATCTAATGCGACATTCATCTGGGTCAAATGTCTACCCTTCACCATGTCAAAGTTAAATAAGAACACATACAAGCATATAACCAAAATAGCGTAGTCTGAATTGACGTCCTTTGGCCTTATATGTTCATAAGGAAACGTTTGGGATGCATACCTTGATGCACATAATCTATGTCAGACATTCCTAAACGTATGTCAGAAATTTCAATTTCTGATAAGATTTAAGTAAAAGGATGGCCACTTGACCACTTGTCAGGAAAGGTCCTTCACCCACATTATCGCTTGAGATTCTGCCAGAGATGGTCTCACCTGCTGCCAGCACACTCCGCACTTCGCAGGCGAATATTTCGAATATATCTTCATACAGGTATATATTTTTAGAATTACATTATATCTTCAGTGTTGTAAATGGCCTTAGGTGGGATATTTTAGTGGTAAATACTAGTCCGTGGTATTGGGCACTTACCACTTGCATCTAAATGAAGGTAACAGTTTAGGACCAATCTTATGACCAATAAGGAGAAGTGGTAATAACTTCATTTTTATGGTCTGGCTTGACAGTGCAACACTCGTCAGGCATATTGTGAGAACCATGATAAGAGGGGCTTTGGTTCCATCCACATGTTGGGAGCTAGGAGTGCATGTTTTGATTGGAGGAGAAGTTGTGTGCTTCCGCAAAAAAGTGATTGCACTCCACCAGTGTCGTCTGGTGACATTTGAAAGTGGTGGGGCGTAAAAGTAAGGTACAAGTGTTACATCCCAAGTGTGCGAAGCGCACAAGCCCGGCCAACAGAAAGGGTGCTTGGTGGGGTTCTTCCCCAGAGAAAAGTTTGAAGAAAACAGTGGCAAATTGTACATTTCAAAGGAAATTTGACAAAGGAAGAAAGTTTATAAAGCAATTGTGATCATGTAGCGTTGAAATATTTAAACACATCAAAAACTGCCCCATATCTTACTGTATTAAATACATTCAACAGCTACTGTAGTGAGCCACTTGTACAATTGGACATAAGTACACTGAGACTATGGAAATGTCTCACCTAAAAAATCTGAAGACTTGACAGCTATAAATAAACACTTTGACTGTCAGATCACCATAGTGAACAAGCATTTGAAATGCAATAGGTCTCGCATTTTAGAAACTATGACCTATTGGCATAGTAAAAGACAATGCTTTTTATTTATGTGCACTTTCTACTTATAGTCAGTTGCTTGCAGGTTTTCAAAGCACATAAATAAAAGGCATTGTCATTTACAATGCCAATAGCTTAAAATCTCGCAAATGCGAGACCTATTGCATTGTAAATGCTTGTTGTATTTGTACCCTTGGTTGCTGATGAAGAGCTTCCCCAGCAAACAAGGCTGTTTCTTTCTTCTTCTCTGAAATGACGATTGGCGCGCCAACGCTATTATAGAGAAAGTGAAATGAGCCATTTCCTTTCACTTACATCGGTGCTCGGGGCATATCTCAGCCCTCCAGAGCACCGATTTGGACCGGGGGTGGGGGTGGGGGGGGGGGTTATCATTGGAAAGGGGAGAATCTCCCTTTTCCATTGGTACCTTTCCCTAGTGAATCCTTGCTTGAGGATTGGCACAGGAGGGCAATCCCCAAGCAGGGATCCAACCACTAGACACCAGGGGAAACGAGAGAAAGGGGGGAGCAGCCACCATGGCAGAGGGCTAATGCTCCCCCATAACCCATGCCCAGCAGACTTTCTGCCCCCATCAGGGCAGATTGGAGGCCTTGACCCCAATCTGCCCCCCTGTGGGGGTAGAAAGTCCACTAGACCCCAGGACTTCTTTTTGCATATATCAAGAGGTGGTGGGCATCCACCCCATTTACCAGGCCAAGCCCCCACCCCCCAGAAAAGCCTAAAATAGTCTTTTTGCCGACTTGGGGAGAATCTGAGGGATTGTACTGCCCAATCTGCCCCCTGGGCGGGGCAGAAAGTCCACTAGACCCCAGGAATTGTTGTGCATATATCAAAGGCTGAGGGCAGCTATCCCATATACCAGACCGCATACCCCCCCAACAAACAAAATCCAAAACAGTCTTTCTGTCCCTTGGGGGTGAATCTGGGGGATTTTATGCCACAATTTGGGGCAGAGAGCCCACTAGACCCAAGGGAACATATTAGATCACTGATTGAGTAGTGGGGGCAACCATAACCCACAGCAGACCTAGCCCTCACCCCCCAAAAAAGCATTGAATAGACTATCTGCCACCCTGGGGGGAGCATTTTGGAGTCTTTATTCCACAATAACCCCCGTAGGGGGTAGAAAGCCCAGTAGACCCAGGGATATTTTTTGCTGCATATATCGAGGGGTGAGGGCGGCCCTCCCACATATTAGGCCAGGCCACCCACACCAAAAATGACCCCAACAGTCTTCCTGCCCCCGGGGGCACAGATAGAAGGTCTTTGCCTCCAATGTGCCCCCTCCCGGGGGATTGACCTGCTAGACACCAGGAAGATTTCGTTTTTGTTTATTGTTGCGAGGAGTGGGGCAGCCTGTCCAGAAATCGGTCTGAAACCCCACCCTCAAAATGACTCTTAGAGTCTTTCTGCCCCTCCCTTCCTGGGGGCAGATAGGAGGTATTTACCTCCAATCTCCGCCCTGGTGTACAAAAAGTCCACTAGACACCACCATTTTTTACGCGCCATATAAGAAAGAGGTTTGTGGTGTTTACCTATAATCTGACTCGGCTCCACAAGGTCAGAAAAACTGTTGTGCCCATTCTGGACTAAGGGCAAGTTGCAAAGCGTTGGTGAGTGACCCTCACCCCTTTTTAATTTTTTCAGCCTATTTTTCCCCTGGTGTCTAGTGGCCTTTCTGTGACCAGGGAGCAGGTTTTCGGTAATCTCCCTCAATCCGCTCCCCTGGGGGTGCTTGGGGGGGGTTGACTGATGCACCTCTTCTGGGGTAGCAACACGGCACGATGCCTGGGTGAGCTGCCCATGTTACGTTTTGAGGCCTTTCCTGTCAGGGGCAGTAGTCAGGGGCAGTAACCCTACCCACACAAGTGAGGCACCATTTTTATCAGGAGCCCTGGTGCAATGCTATGTGGTAGAAAATATGGGGCTCCCTGCAGATTCCATATCTTTCCATCACAAAAGTGTGAGGAAAATGTGTTTTTTAGTCAAAGTTTGAGGTTTGCAAGGATTACCCCGGTGTCTAGTTTGAAAAAATGTGCAGGTTTCCGGGTTTCCCAAGGTGCCAGCTGAGCTAGGGCCTAAAATCCACAGCTACCCACATTGCAGAAAAAGGGTCCGTTTTCAGTGGAAAAAAGTGATTAATCTATGTTGAGTTTTGGGGCCTTTACTGACCCGGGCACTGGGGCTACCCACACAAGTGAGGTACCATTTGTGACTGCTGGAGCCAAACTGGGCATTTGCTGCTGGTCCCTGACCTCTATCGCACGCTGCACTTTACCGGGAGTCCCTGGAGGGGCTTCTTAAACTTCACGTTGGTCCCGCAGCGCGGGTGACTGCTGGAGCCAAACTGGGCATTTGCTGCTGGTCCCTGACCTCTATCGCACGCTGCACTTTACCGGGAGTCCCTGGAGGGGCTTCTTAAACTTCACGCTGGTCCCGCAGCGCGGGACTGCTGGAGCCAAACTGGGCATTTGCTGCTGGTCCCTGACCTCTATCGCACGCTGCACTTTACCGGGAGTCCCTGGAGGGGCTTCTTAAACTTCACGCTGGTCCCGCAGCGCGGGACGTGCCCGGGCTCGGCCCGGGCGAAGACCGGGCCAAGACGGGCCCGTCTTAGCCCGTCAAAGACCAGAGGAGGCCGGGCCGGGCCAGGTCTCTTAATCTGATTTTTTTTTTAAAAAGGTACTGTGCTGAGCTCCGTAATAGATTCGGTGGACAATATTTTACTAATCTGGTAAATGAACTATAGAGCCTGGCAACCATTATTTACCCTAAGTGATAGAGACTAATTTGTTTATATTGAATGTGTAGACCGAGCTACAATTACTTAATTAATTAATTTATAATTGTTATAATTGTTTTTAATTGTCCTTAAAGTCTGGTGTTAAGAAGAAACATGGGGAAGAGAAAAACACTGAGTGTAAACCTTAAAAAAGGTACAAAAACAGGGGGACAGTCATGTAAGACCCTATTAAGCTATCTAACAGGTGCTATGGGAGCTATAGAGCAGCAGATTAACACTGTAGAGGAGTCCTTGAATACAGTGAATATAGGTATTGAGGGGGGTCTAAGAGAGGATAATGACACGCAAGGGGGTCCTGACACACATACAGTGGCACCTAGTATTCCAACTATTTTAAATGGTTGCATTGTTAATGTGTCGGACCATCTATCAGGAAGTGAACAGGAGAGTGACTCCCAACCGCGACCTAGAAACCCTGACCCTGATCCGGATGTCCTCCCCTCAAACAAAAAAGTGAGAGGGCAACAGATTAAAGAAACCCCCATATTAATCCGGAAGAAAGCTGCAAAAAAGGATAAGATTCTGCCCTCTGATAAGGGCGGGGGTTGGGAAAAGTTAATCACCAGCTCAAATGCACGTATGCAGAATGAGGTGGTTAAGATTAAGGACAAATTAGAAATTATAGACATCTTTCTTAAAGAAACGTTTAATACATTGTTATGTAGAATTGGAAAAATGGAGGAAGTCCTATCCAAGTGTCTAGTAACCCCTATGAAACCTGTTGAGGAAATAATATCTGGCTTTACACGTGGCCAGGACATGATGACTGATAACCCACGAAGGCCCAATACAAGACATGTACATGATGGTTGTAATGAGCGTATACAGGTACCGCAGGTACTGCATAATATCACAAATCAGAATAAAACTAGGGAGGTTCCATCTACAAGCGTCCCGCTGCCACTCGATAAACAGGCACACCATCAGGGGAATCCTGGTAATATTTGTACCCCGATTAGAAACTGTGAATCGACTGATAAAGTGGACATATTGGAGAGACATATGATAGCTCTTGATTTACCACCCGAGGCCACCCCCTATGTGGTTGTCTTAGCAAATGTCCCGAGATTACAACCTGGAGCGAATGAGTCCTGGGAGTCTTTAAAGAACAAATCGCTGCATTGGCTGGGTGCTAGAACTGGCCTCTCAGAGAGACTATTCGACGAAATTAAGATGGTTAGGAGAGTGAATTGGGTAGGAAGGAATTGTAAGAATCTGAACGGTGACTGTGTAGTGCTGACTTTTAAGACCCCGCAGTTGGTAAGACTGATCCTGGGAAGAGCAGGAAACAGTATAATTGCTGACCATGATGTCAATATATTCCCACTAGGCTACTTCTACCAACCAATAGGTCATAACAATGCTATTACACATAGGACAACTCACACCCTATATTATTCCTCCCGATTTAATGTTCCCACCAAAAATCGTTTTGAAATGCTCACCAACCTTGAATCTGTCGATTGACCACGAATGACGGTACCTATACAGACTGCAGTATTATGTAGGCGGGGGGTTACAGTAAAAGATGGTTCCCTATGGTTAAAATTAAATCCAGAAAAAAGGATAGATATGATAGCCATTGAAAATGTAGCTTTACTACCTAATATAGCCAATGATAACTCACGGGTCCCCTTTTTACTACCACCCACACAAACTAACTTTGAGATGGCAGAAATCGATAGTGGGGGGGGTAAATGGTGGCGGCGAAGTAACGAAGGATAAATGTCAGCTTATGTTCTGGAATACAGCGGGACTAAAGGCAAAAGTGTCCAATACAATCTGGATGGAGTTTGTGAATGGCTATGATATTGTTAGCCTGCAAGAAACTTGGGCGGTAGATCCTATCCACATAAATGGATATAAAACCTTCCACTCGCCTGCTAGTGCTTCCTCCCATGGCAGGGCTAAAGGGGGCCTCTGTATTTATATTTCTAACTATCTTAACATAAGAAAAATAGTATTAAATGTTAATGATTTATGCTATCAAATCCTTAGCCTCCATCTAGAACAGGCAGCCTGTTTAGTTATACTAAATTTTTATAATAATGTACCTTTTACGTTGTTTAAGGGCTTATTGAGCTCGATGATCAATGACATAAATAATTTGCAGTTGCAGGATGTATTTGTAATTTGGGGAGGGGATTTTAATTCGCCTCTGTGCCAGTATTCGGATAAAGATATCTGTGGTATCTCCTACGATAAGGGTTCTGACTTCTCTCACTTCCCGCATACCTCTTTTGGAAACATTTTGAATGATGCTATGTTTAACCTGGACATGGGGTTTGCAAATGACCTGTGTTCTCCAACAGTGCCATTTCGACCCACGTTCAATGGTAGAGGTATATTCTCAACTATTGATTTTATTTTAATAACTAGCAGACATGCATCTCGTGTTAAGAATTTTAATACCCACAAGATAGCCCTAAGTGATCACTTCCCTTTGAGCTTAGACATAATATTGCCTAGTGAGTCACTTAATACCGGAGATGTTCTCTCTGACCCCGTAGATAATATTGTACTGAGTAGGCAAAATGGTTATGCGCTCAGATGGGAAAATATAGATTCCGGGGAATTTATTAAAAAAGCTGGACTGAACTGTAAAGAAATGTTTTTAACCTGTCTGAAAGAGAAGGCTACGGATCAGGAAATTATAGAATTTTTTGGGGTTATCTCTAAATTTATAAAAGAAGAATTAAGGGTTAAAAATAAAAAGCGGGCTACACATAAGCAAGGCTGGTTTGACACAAGATGCACAAAGGCCTATTCCAACCTTAAAAATCTTCTACATGCAACAGTAAGGAATAAGGAATTAATTAGTGCGGCTAGGAAAGAATATAAGAAGGCTTTAAAAACGAGAAAGTCGGCGCTAAAAGTAGAAGCATGGCTAACCCTAGAAGAAGCTTCTGAAAAACGAGATTCCTCCGCTTTTTGGAAAGCGGTTAATGCACCTTTCTTAGCCGATAATGATATAGCAACGGTTGAGATTGCCATTACAGAATCGGAATGGATCGCACATTATTCTAAATTGAATGAGAAGCCAGTTAATGATCCTCTTGATACTATGTTGAATACGATCAATGATATGCCTCTGCTTAATTCTAAGGGATTAACATTAGATTTTACGCTTTGTGAGGTTTTAAAAGCAATTAATTTAAGCTCGGGAGGCAAGGCGGCAGGCCCGGATGGTATTCCGGTGGACCTTTTTAAAGCTAATTTGGAATTGTGGGGGCCTCTTTTGACCCAGCTTTTTAATGCATGCTGTTCTAAAGGTTTATTATCAACTTGGTATGAATCTGTAATTGTGCCTATTTTTAAAAAGGGAGATAGGACTAATCCAGAATGTTATCGTCCTATCTCGCTGCTGGATTCCACAATTAAGGTCATCGGGCGAGTTTTATTAGATAGAATGCAGGCATGGGCAGACGAACGGGCTATTTTAAGTGACCTTCAGTATGGCTTCCGTAAGGGCATGGGCACAGTTGAGCAGGGCTTAAATTTACATATAATTTTGGATAAATATACCAGAGCAAAAGGGGGCAGACTTTTTATGATTTTTGTCGACCTAACAGCGGCTTTTGACTGTGTTGTTCATAATAAGCTATGGCTAATTTTAGAGAACATGGGCATGGATGTTTTAATAATTACCTTCTTGAGGCAGCTATATTCAGGGGCAAGGGCGAGGGTCCGGTTCGGGAAGGGTGGTGAATGCACTAAGCACTTTAGCGTGTCAAGAGGAGTGAGGCAAGGCTGTGTCCTTGCCCCATTCCTCTTTACACTATATATAAATAATCTTGAATCTGTCTTGGTAAAGGAATGTAGAGACTTGCCCACTGTAGAGAAGCGACCTATCCCTGCACTATTATATGCGGACGACGCGGTGTTAATGGCTCGCACCCCGTTCGCTCTTCAAAGGGTGGTCAACTCCTTTTCAAATTTTATGTTAAGTCTGGGGCTTAAGATTAACTGTTCCAAAACGTTTTCAATGTACTGTGGGGAGGGTGCTAACAAAAGGGTAAAACCCCTCTTTATAGACTCAAAATTAATTGGAAGCGCTAGAACGTTTTCATACCTGGGGATCCTGTTTGATAAGTCAGGAACTTGGACCCAGGCTGTTATAACGAGACGGTTGTTGTTTATTAAGTCATTGATGGCACTCTCCAACTTTAGTCGTAAGTTGGGCAGGCGACCCCCTGTGGAATTGTTACGTATTTACAAGGCGAAATGTGTGGCAATTGCCACCTACGGAGCGGGAGTTTGGGGATATGCGGAAATAAATGCACTGCAGACTGCAGAAAATTTGTTTTTTAAATTTCTTTTGGCAGTTCCTGACAGTACTGCAAATTATATCTGCCATTCAGAATTGGGCATGCCGTATCTTGAAGACTTGATTAAGATACAGCCAGTACTTTTGTGGCATAAAATATGGACAACAGACGAAACCAATTTTAATCGTTTTATTTTAACCGATGCTTTAAGATTGGATGGGGTCAGAAATATTAGATGGATACAATATGTTAAAGTGTTTTTAACTGGAATTGGGCACAGTGAATATTTTAATGAGCCGCTTACTATGAGTAACGTGTCCAGGAAAGATTTTAAAGTTAAATGCATCTGTTATTTGGGGGAAAGAAGAGCCATAAACGAAGTGAAAAAATCAACAGTCCAAGCCCACCAACTTTCATTGTCGACTGTTAGTATTCAGCCATATATTACATTAACTATGGGCGATTACGATCGATTTCTGCTGACCCGTTTTAGGCTGAATATTTTATACCGATTACTGAGTTTTCCTACACCAAATGACTGGTCTAAAGATTTATGTAAGTGTCCGTGCGATGGGGTCTCCACACAGTCAACTATACATATATTGTTTTTTTGTAAGTATTATATTAAACCTAGAAAAAGGTGGATTGTCCCTGTGTTACAGAAATTTGGCTTGAAACAATGTCGCCCTGCATTATTGGCATTGCAATTTTTGGATGTTGTTTATGTTATTGCCGCAGTCTCTGCGTTTAAAAAAATATTTTTAAATGTCGCAAATCTATTATATGATCTTAGCTATAGTATTGTGTGTGTATATTATTGAAATGCATAATTGTGCTTTTTTGGTTATCTTAATTGTAACCGAATAAAGATCTTTTTGATTTGATTTGATTTGAGGTACCATTTGTATAAAAAAACATGGGGGAATGCTGGGTGGTAGGGAATTTGTGGCTTCCCATAGACTCCAGGAGTTTTCCTCACTAAAATGTGAAGAAAATGTGGGTTTTTAGTCAAAGTTTCAGGTTTGCAAAGGCTTCTTGGTAAGAAAACCTAGTGAGAGCTATGCAAGACACACCACCCTGGACTACCTTGGGTGTCTAGTTTTTAAAAATGTGCAAGTTTGCTAGGTTTCCCTCGGTGCCCGCTGAGCCAGGGCCAAAACTTCAGTGCTACCCACATTGAGAGAAAGGGTCAGTTTTCAGTGGAAATTATTTGATGTGTCCATGTTGTGTTTTGGGCCCTTTTCTGTCATGGGCACTAGGCCTACCCACACAAGTGAGGGACCATTTTTATCAGGAGACATGTAGAAAAACAGAATAGCAGCACATGTGTTATTACCAATTGTATTTCTCTGCATTTGTGCCTTCCAAATGTATGCCAGTGTGTAAGAAAGACGATTTTTTGAAAAATGCCCTCTAAATCACACGCTAGTATGGGTACCCACAAATTCAGGGATGTACAAATAACCACTGCTTCTAAACTCCATGTCTGGATCCCATTTTACCATATGAATTGCTCTATACCCGGTACATAATGAAAAACCATTGTAAGGTGCAGCTCAGCTATTGGCTTTGGGTACCTTGGGTTCTTGGAATACCTACAAACCTTATATATCCCTACATCCAGGAGAGTCTATCAGACATAATGAAAAATTACTTTTGTAAATTGGCCATTGTCATAAGACGTTACAATTGAAAATGTTGCCACAAATGGCCATTTTTTTCTACTCATTTTCATTTTCTTTTTATTTCAACAGTTAGTTCCTTAAGGAAAACCTTAGGGGATCTACACAAATAACTCTTTGCTGAATTCAGAATTGTGTCTACTTTTCAGAAATCTATAGCTTTCCAGGATCACCCATGGGTTTCCCACCGATTTCCACCACAAACTTGAAGTAGGTTGAAAGCACAAAAATTAGGGAAAATGGGCTACATCTTTGAAAAATGCCAAATCTGTAGTAAAAGAAGTAGGGTTTTTGATTTAGCACTGAATGTTCTTGCAAGCTAGGAAGATGGCAATTGTAGCACAGCAAACCTTTTATTGATGTAATTTTTAGAAAAGATAGAGACACTTTTTTATGGAGCACTCTTGGCCAATTTTTACCTCAAAAAACAAAATTTAGCTATATTTTGGCTATTTTCTCGGTCCCCTTCAGGGAAATTCACAAATCCTGGATGTCTTTGGAATTCCTAGGATGTTGGAAAAAAGGACTCTAATTTGGCTCTGATACCTTATGTGGAAAGAGACCTAAGCACGAACTACCCCAAATAGCTAAAAAAGGAATTTGCATTGTAGGGGGAAAAGGCGTAGCAACGAAAGGGTTAAAGGACTTTGTCTAAAATGACTCCTCTTCACATCACATCTGAACTACGAATTGCAAAGTACTCTGGCATGGAGCATCATTTTTTCTTTTACACTGTGCATTGCCTTTAGGAACTGAATGCATCCATCGTGCCCATCACCTTCCCTCTTCTCCCCACTTCATGACCATCTCCTCATATAACTTTAGGACTCAGGGCCTGATTTAGATTTTGGCGGGACTACCATCGTCCAACTGTGGCGGTAGTTCTAAGTACTCCATCAAGCTGACGGTGTTCCGTCCGCCGTATTTCGATGTGGCATTAACAGACTGTTTTCCGCCTCTTCTGTGGTCTTCCCAGCTGGTTAAAAGGGTTTGTGCTGAGCCGATTTGGATGTTCTCGTTGTGCTGGTGTTGTCCTGGCTGTAGAGTCCTGACGGAGTGAGGCCATGGTGGTATGGAGACAGGTAATTACTACTTATCATTATCGCACTACACATATATGTTGTGAATCTGTCAATATGTAGGTAATGTGTAATGCCCTTTTTTTACATATAGCATTGCATGCCATCAACATACACACACTGTTAAATCTACACCACCAGACACCACAAGCACAACACCCACAACCACCACCACCAAATAAATATTTTTATAAGTGTCAGTACAGGGGAGTACCTTTTACAGTGGCAGCCGCTATTTCCCGGGGTGGCGGGGCGGGGGGGTTGTAAGTGAAAAATAAAAAAATAATAATAACACTTACCTTCAGGCCAACCACCCGGCCGGCCGCTGCCTCTCGCTCCTTGGAAGCAGGAGCCAGGAAGCACTCAGGTTCCTGACTTCCCTAGCCAATCACAACGCTGCAGTGCATCGTTGTGATTGGTCTGAGCGCCGTGGTTCGGCGCTCAGACGGGGAATGGGGGCCTGGGCATATTCTGCTCTCAGGCTGTAATGCAGCCTGGGTGCAGAACATGCAAAGTGCACATGACTGTTATGGTCGGCCCTAGAGGGCCGGCCAAACAGTTATGCACACTTTAGAGTGGAGAAACCACTCCTCCTCCTGGCCCCTGCTCTGGCAGTCCAGCCCCGCACGGCCGCACCAAGAAACGGAAAACTAAAATTATATTAATGCTGGTTATTATCATTTTAGTTTTCCTTTCTACTGCTCGCAGAGCAGTAGGATGACACTTCTCCGCCTTAGGGGAGGAGCCACCACTGACATTTTAACATGATAAGTTGTAAGATGAACACCCATACATTACATAGAAAAAAATCCATTTGACAGCAATGTAACAATACACGAGGCTAAAGCAAATGTGAACACACGATTCTTAATGAGACAAGTGGCACAGAAGCTTACCTTAGATTATGGCGACAACTGGGTGGTTTAGCGTCATGGTCAAGTAGTAGCAGCACAGGAAGGACCTGTACGATCGTGTTCAAGTCAGAAACGGAAGTGGGAATCTGAAAAAAGGTAAGTTTTCACCTCTTTTTCTTTGTTTCCGCCAACCCTAGTTTGGAGGTTCCCCACCACAGTTGCCTCGACGGATAGGCACATCATAATCGTCTCAACAGTATTCTTGGTAGGACTCACGCCGATAGGCTATTCTGCCTCTGACGCCATCGACGCCAGAGGAAGATTCTGGCGGAGAAGGCGGAACTCCGATGATCTACCCTCCAAGGACCAGCCAACATCTAAATAGAGCAGGCGGACCACCAAGGCGGCAGGCAGGAAGACCGCCAGAAAAGCGGCAGCGGGACCAAATCCGCCAACCTCTAAATCCGGCCCTCAGTGTTTAAAATCTTTACTAGTCCAACTCAAGACACATGAACTTTCCAACACAGGCTAAGGGAAAAGCCAATGTCATTAGAAAGACATCGACCATTCTGTATAAACTACATTGCTTTCTAAATTAAGCCATAATATCCTTCAACCCTCTCAGAAGTCCAAGCATTCATAGTTAACCCTGGGCGGAGTTCGCGGAGTTGCGCTATGCGAAACTCCGCGAAGTGGAAAAAAAACTCAGCCGCGCTATGCGGAGCTCCGCAAGCGGTGGAGTGCGATAGAAAAATGACGTTCGTGGTGATTTTCAGTGCCGGATGCTTGTCCGCACTGTGCAATCATCGCGAACGGTACCATGCACAGCGCAAGCGAGCGCTGCTTTCCTTCCTGCCGCTCGAGTAGATTTTTACTCGAGCAGCAGCTTTCTCAACGCGAACGGGCAGTTTCTCAACGCGAGCGGTCGTGAGCATACGCGACCACTCACGATGAGAAACCTGACCACCCGAGTTGAGAAATCTCGCCGGGAGGTTTATTTTCCACGCTCGCGCTCGCCAACTTGATGTTGACGATTGCGAACGAGGAAAAATCTCGCCGGGAGGTGAATTTTCCACGCTTGCCAACTTGACGTTGGTGAACGCGAGCGAGGAAAAAAACTCCACTCCGCTGCGTAAAGCGGAGTTTTTCGGAACTCCGCGAGCTCCGCGTAACGCCCAGGGTTATTCATAGTATGGATTTCTTTGCTCCCGGCCTCTAAAAATGGAAACTCAGCAGCAGCCATCTAGCACATCATAACAGTAGCCGATGTGGTTCTGATAATTCATAAACACACAGGAGTGGCTCATCATTTCTGCCCTTGAAAACAAACTACCAGCATACCTCGGTCAGAGATGGACAACCTACTCTTCTGGAAAAAAAACAGAACACATCATTTTCTCATTAATGGTGTTTTCTAGACTGCTAAATATCTCACATTTCACAATTAGGAGTCATGCTTATACATATTTTTTGCAATGTATTAGTGGGTTTATTTTATTGCAGCGTGGTGTGACTTATGACTTATTTGTGTTAAGAAGAAGATAGAGGTTAGCGCCTCTAATTCAGCTCCCGGAGGAAGGTAGCTGATACAGAGGAAAAAGAGTATAGGTAAGTAGTGGATTATGGAGGAGGGAGGGTAGCAGAGTGATTTGAGTTACCCTCTTCATGCCTACTAGACATCTCAAATTCAGTGTGATTCACAGTCCCAGGTCCGTTGAAGGCTTATGTAAAAAAAAAAAATCACATTTGATCAGCCATCTGGAGAGGGTGGAGATTGACTATGCTGGCAGGGCTAGGTTTTGGGCATAATCTAGCCTGGGACCCTCCTGGCAAATTGCCACCTGCATGTTTCTGTGTGTTCATTATTTGATGGTAATTGGTCCGTGACTTATTGGAGTGGAAGGCTGTGGTAATTGTTATTGTAATTGTGGCATTTCTAAAGCACATTAAACCAAAAGGCATCAAAGCAGTAAAAACGGAGGAAACTGTGTGACTGGTGCGGACCCCAAGCAGAGAACTCCTTAACTATCTCGGGACAAGGACTAGTTTGCAAATAACCACGGTTTCTCCTGTTTGCGAAAATTTAGGTGGCAATTTAAGCTCTGAGTCCTGATCTGCTCCCGGAGGGAGTTCCATAGCACAGCGGTTGCCACTGTGAAAGCCCACTCCCCCAACTGGCTTTCTTGCTCCTAGGAACCACAACCTTGTGTTATCCAGCTGAATGCAGATGCCTCCGCGGACAGGTCTAGCAATACCAATATAGCTGCACCTCCTTGGTCTACTTGCCTGCGAATGGAATCAGCATTTGCTATGAGCGCTGAGTCAGTGCTATGATTCCTCCTGAACCTGTTTTGAGAAGGGTCCAGGAGTTTATGCTCCCGGAGAAACTGAGCTAATTCCTGGTTAATATGCTTCTCCAGGATCTTAGCTGGAGTGGGCAACAAAGATATTGGTTGCACATTTTTCAAATCGCTACAGTCTCCATCAGTCTTCTTCTTCACAGGAATGACCACCGCCTCCTTCCAGCCATGAGGGTATGCCCCTGACTCCAGGGCCTCCGCCATAAGGTCTGGGACCAACTGCAGGACCCTGGGTGGGCAAGGGTCATCTGGTGATCCCAAGGTAATGGCACCTACCAGTTATGATTTTAGACGCAGGCAACCAGGAGAACCTAGCTAAGCAACTGGGGTTAGGCAGTTCTGGAGTCATGCCTTTCTCGCCAACAGCCAACTGCATCCCCAAATTCCCTGAACTCTCCATGAGAGACGGAAATTCTGCAAAGATCTTCATTATCTTCTCTTTGAAGAACTCTGCTACCTTATTGCAGAAAGCTTGCGAGTATTCAACAGCCTAATGTGTAGGAGATGACATAAGGGTGCGTACTGTATTAAAAAGTTCTCTCGGAATGTTAATAGCTGACCTAATCCTCTGAGAGAAAAACTTTGATTTAGCCTCTTTGATCCCATTTTTATATTTAAGAATAAGCTCCCTGTGTTTATTTTCTCTACCAGCTCTGGGCCCAGACTCCATCCCTGTTCCTGCCTCCTACACTTCCTTTGAAGCTGTTTAAGGTCCTCTGAGAACCATGGGGCAGAGGGATTCTTCTTACTCTTTGGGCTGGATCTCATCACGGGGATAACCTCCTCAACTGCCGACCTGACCCATTTGTTAAAATTCTCTACCGGTAAGCCTGGACCCTCAAGGTCCTTCTTTTTAAATTTTTCAAGGGCATCTGCAAACTCATCAATCATGATTTTTCCCCAGTGTCTGCTATGCTTAACTGTGCTCAACATGCTTTCCACCACCCATGCCTTGTGTACCTTGAACAATACCAAACAGTGGTCAGACCAACTTAGTGGCAAACAGTCGCCTAAAGTGAGGGTCTCCTAATTAGAGAAAACCCCATCTAATGTGTGTCTGGCTTTATGAGTCGATATATTGACCCACTGGCTGAAGCTGAAACTACTCATGAGATCCATGAAAGCCCTGGTGTCCCGGTCAATCTCATTCTCCGAGTGCAAGTTAAAATCTCCCAGAATAGTAAGATTATCACAAGAGATAAATGGCTCTAGTACTTGGTGCCAGTTTGAAATAAATTGCTTGCTTTTTGAGACAGGTGGACAATAGGTCAGCAGCCCTACAGAGTAAGCAGCCTATAATGTTTGAACACAGGCCTTGTCAGCTGCATTCAGTGGTTGGTTTAAGATGAGTAGTTAGGTTAGGGCTTGTCTGAAGGACTAGATGTCCAGTTTCGTTGCAGCCAACAGGGTCATGATTTGAATGATGCAGCAGGTGCAGTAGCACTGGGCCCAAAAGTTGTCAGAACTCCTCTAAACACATAATATTGCTATATTTAAACAGGCAGTCACAATTGCAGTTAACTTGCAGTTAAAAGGGACTTGATTTGAATGGTGCAGCAGGTGCAGTGGCACCCGTGACAAAAGCTCTAGGGACTCCACTAATCCCAGATTATTGCTAAAATTTTAAACTAAACAGGCAGTCACAAGTGCAGTTACCTTGCAGACAATAGGGTCATGATTTTAATGGTGTAGCAGGTGCAGTTACACCAGGAACAAAAGCTCTAGGCACCCCACTAAACACCTAAAATTGCTATATCTTATTACTAAACAGGCAGTCACAAGTGCAGTTACCTTGCAAACAACAGGGTCATGATTTGAATAGTGTAGCAGGTGCAGTGGCACCAGGGCCAAAAGTTGTCATAACTCCACTAAACACCACATATTGCTATATTTTACTACTAAACAGGCAGTCACAAGTGCAGTTATCTAGCAAGTACTAGGGTCATTATTTCAATAGTGCAGCAGGTGCAGTGGCCGTAGGACCAAAAGTTCCAGGCGCCCCACTAAACACCGATTATTGCTATATTTTACAACTAAACAGGCAGTGACAAGTGCAGTTATCTTTCAGGCACTAGGGTCATGATTTGAATGGTGCAGCAGGTGCAGTGGCACCGGGCCAAAAAGTTGTCAGAACTCCTCTAAACACCACATATTGCTATATTTTACTACTAAACAAATATTGCAATATTTTACTACTAAACAGGCAGTCACAAGTGCAGTTATCTTGCAGGCAAAAGGGCCATGATTTGAATAGTGTAGCAGGTGCAGTGGCACCGGGCCCAAAAGTTGCCAGAACTCGTCTAAACACCTAGAATTGCTATATTTTACAACTAAACAGGCAGTCATAAGTGCAGTTATCTAGCAAGCACTAGGGTCATGATTTCAATAGTGCAGCAGGTGCAGTCGCACCCGGACCAAAAGCGCTAGGCACCCCACTAAACTCAGATTATTGCTAAAATTTTAAACTAAACAGGCAGTCACAAGTGCAGTTACCTTGCAGACAATAGGGTTATTTCAATGGTGCAGCAGGTGCAGTGACACCAGGACCAAAAGCTCTAGGCACCCCACTAAACACCTAAAATTGCTATATCTTACTACTAAACAGGCAGTCACAAGTGCAGTTACCTTGCAAACAACAGGGTCATGATTTGAATGGTGCAGCAGGTGCAGTGGCACCAGGGCCAAAAGTTGTCATAACTCCACTAAACACCAAATATTGCTATATTTTACTACTAAACAGGCAGTCACAAGTGAGGTTATTTAGCAAGCGCCAGGGACATTATTTCAATAGTACAGCAGGTGCAGTGGCACCGGCAGCAAAAGCTCCAGGCACTCCACTATCAGGCCTGGGCATAGTTCGCGGAGTTTTGCTACACGGAACTCCGCGAAGTTACAAAAAAACTCTGCGGAGTTGCACAAGTGGCGGAGTGCAGTGCAAACTGCAGTTCGCGCTGGTATTCCTGCCGCTCGGATAGAAATTCTACCCGAGCGGCAGCTCGCGCTCGCGAACTTACCGTTCGCGATCGCGAACTTACTTCTCGCGATCGTGAGCGGGAAAAAAACTCTGCTGCACTACGCGAAGCGGAGTATCCAGCACTCTGCAAGCTCAGTCACAAGTGCAGTTATCTCGCAGGCAACAGGGCCATTATTTGAATGGTGCAGAAGGTGCAGTGGCACCGGGCCCAAAAGTTACCAGAACTCCTCTAAACACATATAATTGCTATATTTTACAACTAAACAGGCAGTCATAAGTGCAGTTATCTAGCAAGCACTAGGGTCATGATTTCAATAGTGCAGCAGGTGCAGTTGCACTGGGACCAAAAGCCCTAGGGACACCACTAAACCCAGATTATTGCTAAATTTTGCTGCTAAACAAGACAGTTGTAAGTGCATTTATCCAGCAGGCAATAGGGTCATGATTTGAATGGTGCAGCAGGTACAGTAACACCAGGACCAAAAGTTCTAGGCACCCCACTAAACACCTAATATTGCTATATTTTACTACTAAACAGGCAGTCACAAGTGCAGTTACCTTGCAAACAACAGGGTCATGATTTGAATAGTGTAGCAGGTGCAGTGGCACCAGGGCCAAAAGTTGTCATAACTCCACTAAACACCACATATTGCTATATCTTACTACTAAACAGGCAGTCACAAGTACAGTTATCTAGCAAGTGCTAGGGTCATTATTTCAATAGTGCAGCAGGTGCAGTGGCCGTAGGACCAAAAGTTCCAGGCGCCCCACTAAACACTGATTATTGCTATATTTTACAACTAAACAGGCAGTGACAAGTGCAGTTATCTTTCAGGCACTAGGGTCATGATTTGAATGGTACAGCAGGTGCAGTGGCACCGGGCCAAAAAGTTGTCAGAACTCCTCTAAACATCACATATTGCTATATTTTACTACTAAACAAATATTGCAATATTTTACTACTAAACAGGCAGTCACAAGTGCAGTTATCTTGCAGGCAAAAGGGCCATGATTTGAATAGTGTAGCAGGTGCAGTGGCACCGGGCCCAAAAGTTGCCAGAACTCGTGTAAACACCTAGAATTGCTATATTTTACAACTAAACAGGCAGTCATAAGTGCAGTTATCTAGCAAGCACTAGGGTCATGATTTCAATAGTGCAGCAGGTGCAGTCGCACCCAGACCAAAAGCTCTAGGCACCCCACTAAACTCAGATTATTGCTAAAATTTTAAACTAAACAGGCAGTCACAAGTGCAGTTACCTTGCAGACAATAGGGTTATTTCAATGGTGCAGCAGGTGCAGTGACACCAGGACCAAAAGCTCTAGGCACCCCACTAAACACCTAAAATTGCTATATCTTACTACTAAACAGGCAGTCACAAGTGCAGTTACCTTGCAAACAACAGGGTCATGATTTGAATGGTGCAGCAGGTGCAGTGGCACCAGGGCCAAAAGTTGTCATAACGCCACTAAACACCAAATGTTGCTATATTTTACTACTAAACAGGCAGTCACAAGTGCAGTTATTTAGCAAGGGACATTATTTCAATAGTACAGCAGGTGCAGTGGCACCGGCAGCAAAAGCTCCAGGCACTCCACTATCAGGCCTGGGCGTAGTTCGCGGAGTTTTGCTACACGGAACTCTGCGAAGTTACAAAAAAACTCAGCGGAGTTGCACAATTGGCGGAGTGCAGTGCAAACTGCAGTTCGCGCTGGTATTCCTGCCGCTCGGGTAGAAATTCTACCCGAGCGGCAGCTCGCGTTCGCGAACTTACCGTTAGCGATCTCGAACTTACTGCTCGCGATCGTGAGCGGGAAAAAAACTCTGCTGCATTACGCGAAGCAGAGTATCCTGCACTCCGCGAGCTCAGTCACAAGTGAAGTTATCTCGCAGGTAACAGGGCCATTATTTGAATGGTGCAGAAGGTGCAGTGGCACCGGGCCCAAAAGTTACCAGAACTCCTCTAAACACATATAATTGCTATATTTTACAACTAAACAGGCAGTCAAAAGTGCAGTTATCTAGCAAGCACTAGGGTCATGATTTCAATAGTGCAGCAGGTGCAGTAACACCAGGACCAAAAGTTCCAGGCACCCCACTAAACACCTAATATTGCTATATTTTACTACTAAACAGGCAGTCACAAGTGCAGTTACCTTGCAGACAACAGGGTCATGATTTGAATGGTGCAGCAGGTGCAGTGGCACTGGGCCCAAAATTTGTCATGACCTCCTCGAAACACCTAATATTGCTATATTTTGCTACTATACAGGCAGACACAATTGTAGTTATCTTGCATTTAAAAGGGGCTTGACTTGAATGGTGCAGAAGGTGCAGTGGCACTTGGGCTAAAAGCTCCAGGGACCCCATTAAACGCAGAATATTGCTTAACTTTACTATTAAACAGGCAGTCACAAGTGTAGTTATCTAGCAGGCACTAGGGTCATGATTGCAATGGTGCAGCAGAGGCAGTGACACCGGGGAACCCCTCTAAACACCAAATATTGCAATATTTTACTATTAAACAGGCAGTCACAAGTGCAGTTACCTTATGGGCAATAGGGTCATGATTTGAATGGTGCAGCAGGTGCAGTGGCACTGGGGCTAAAAGTTGTCATAACTCCTCTAAACACCAAATAATGCTATATTTTAATACTAAACAAGCAAGTCAATAATGCAGTTATCTTGCAGCCACTAGGGGTGTGATTTGAAGGGTGCAGCAGGTGCAGTGGCACCAGGACCAAAAGTTGTCAGAACTCCTCTAAACACATAATATTGCTATTACATCAATTAATTCTATTATTTCTCTTTTTCATTTCGTTTTTCAAAATTTTGCCCACACTATACCACTAGTAACAGCACAATATATTACCTTTTTGTAGATAAACAAGTCATAACACTTTAACAGACTTTCTGCAACTTATATTGTACAACTACTCAGCAAGCTACATCTTACAACAAGAAACAGCTTATTATTAATCACATAGGCGAAACCTAATGCATTTACCAATGCTTGTTTGAGAAGGATCTGCAGATGGCTGGTGGAAGTGAAAAGCTATTCGAGAAGGAGGTGGCAAGCCTCGCCCATCAATTGTGAAATGTATGTTGTGGTTGCAGAAGTGCTTGGCAGAGAGGCTATCCTCTGGGGAGTGGCAGACCTTGTGGACCAAGGAGGATTATAGAATGGAATGCAAGACTCATGTCCAACGCAGACCTAAGCAGGCTTATTGCTTTTGGGATATCATGTTGTGCCAGGCCTCTTGGAATAATTGCAGCTGGTAAAGCATTCCCAGCCGCCAACAGACATTCCAGATAAAGGAAGTGGCAGGTTATTGAACTTGGAATTTAAGGGGCTGTGGCCTGGCAAGATGGCAGTGAAGACATGGTCCGGCTGAGCTCCTGCCCCGAATCATAACATAACATAACATAACATGTGTATTTGTAAAGCGCACGTTCAGCTGTAGGTATCTTGGCGCTGAAAGCAGATGTTTATTGTTACCCAACTCAATGGTACTCACGGCGGTATCCTGACGAAGCCGGTTGCATAATTGGTGGTGAATGCCAAGGGTGTGATCACTACCTTTAAAGTGACCGTTTGTTGACCCCCCGTAAGGTGGTCCTGTCCACAGAAGGGGGAGAAAGTGGACCCTGCCTGCCTAAGGAGTGGCCTGCCCCGCTGTGAGGTTAATGTGGGCGAAAAAGCAGACACGAACAGAGAAGCCTACCTCGCACGAGCTGGCGGGGTGAGGAGGGGTGAGCCTGTGAGTGGAGTGTTGCTGGGGCCCTGAACTGTTATCGGAGGCTGCTGGAGGACTTCTGGTGAGCTGACGGCCCTCCGCGGTCCCATGAACAAAATGGCAGACCTGCATCGGAGATACGCTGAGGCCCCGGAAACCCAGAGGACCAGAGCATAGTGGCAGGACTACACAGGGGGCCTGTGGTGAGACCCGGGGCCCACGGAACATACCCCCGTGAGGGCAGCCTTTGGCGGAGCTAATAAAGAGTGCTGTGCGGGACATCCCTTGCCGCTGTCGCGGCACAACCTGCTTCACTCTGGGACATGGACCGGAGTGACAAATGCAGGGAGAAAGTTCCAACTTCATGGACGAGATGCACCTGATGTGAGGTGAGGCCCCAGGGACTCAAAGAATAATACATCTGCTGCGGGGTTAGCACTGAGGGATGCTATTGGAGCCCATGGCTGCGCCCCCTGTAAACAAGTGCCTCAGTAAACAGTTAAAAGAGCCTACTACGAGCCCAGTAATGAGTACACCCTAGAGCTATCCTTACATGACCTAGCGGGGTGCCCCCATGGGTGGTTGTGGGGGCCCCAGGAAGATTGGAGAAGAGGCAAGTATTGGTCTTCCTGTGAATGCCTGGCTGAAACAGTGTGTTGGTGTCCTCCAAATTTAAAAAACTATGGCAGAGAGGGGCCGAGAGGTAAACTGGCACACCCCCACGTCTGTGATGCTAAAATTTAAAGAAAATCTACGTGGCACAAAGGTTTGACGTGCTTGCTCCTAAATACCTAAGGAAGCAAATACTTACGTAGAGGATCACTTGTGGCCTGCATGGCCCAGCTGGAGAGAGCGACTTGGAGGGGAGGGTAGACGCAGGCAGTGGATATCAAACCGCACTGCAGTGTTGCGAGGGGCTGTCTGGACATCGTTGGCACGTATCCCGTTGGTATTATCTTCTATCAGACGCTGTGTTCAGAGGAGTGAAGGGAGTTGTTGGCTGCCCGCCCAAGAGAGACCTCATGGGCCTCATTATTAAAGTGGACCTTCAGTGCACCATTGCAGAGTTGACCAGCCCTAATTATTGTTAAGGATAAACCCTAGAGAGGAGCGCAGGCCAATAATATAGTTCAATATACTGCCCCTGTTCCTGGGACTGGGACTGGAAAGCAGGGGCGAGGTGACCGAATGGGTCCTGAAAGAAGCAAACAATCACAGGATAAAGCGGAAATCTTTGAGGCTATATGAGGCTCTCGTGTGGTGCTGCAGTCCAAAATGGACAGCATGGCGATAGACATTAATCATCTACACCTCAATCGTCGTAAAGTCTCTGAAAGGGTCACAAATACAGAGGGGGAAGTCACCTTACTTTGTGGGAATACATGGACGCTGTAGGATGTGGTGACAACCCTCCAAGCTAAAGAGGCGCAAATGGAAGAGCGAACAGAAGACGCAGAGGATCGCTCAAGACGGAATAATTTACGATTCCTTGGATTTCCTGAAAAGGCAAAGGGACCCTCGGTTGAACTGTTCCTTGAGGACTGGATTTTTTCAGCGTTTTGCTCTGGCTGACTTTCTAAATTCTTCACTATTGAAAGAGCCCATTTTGCCCTGGGCCTCGCCCAGGTGCGCCCCTCTAGCACTTATAGCACAAATGTTCAATTACAGGGACAGAGACGCAATCCTCCAATATGTGCGGGTTCATGGCCCACCCCGCTATGAGGACAAACCGAGTCAAACGTAGGATGTGTGAACCAAACATTAAATATAGCCTGGTGTTTCCAGCGAGGCTCAGAGTGCAAGATGATGGGAAGGTATATTTTTACGAGACTCTGCAGGAAACTGAACTGAAGGCCTGGGTCAGTTTCTTCAATATGCAAAGACAGCCACGGCACGACAACTCTGGCCTACGTTTCCAGAGACTCCTGACGCGACCTACACGCTAGTCACTATGTTATCCATGGCGGGAGGTTGCAAATTCATTACCCACCTTTATCGAGCGCTGTGCACAAATAGATGAGTAGGGCCACTAAGGGTAGAGGAGAAATGGCAGACTCTCAGCGATGAACCCCTGTCCCCTAAGCATTGGGCACATATCCATGCAGAAGTCTGTAGGATGTCGATAAGCGCAAGATTCATGCAGATACAGTATAACATTATACATATGACTTATCTATCCCCCAAGTGACTACATACAATCTATCCAATAGAAGATTCCCATTGTTCAAAATTTGCGGCCCGTGAAGCCAATTTTCTACATATGGTTTGGCACTGCCCTCAGGTGGCAGTGTTTTGGAGTGAGATTGTAGCCCAGCTCAGGCGAGCAATGGGCTGGGACATTCCACTGATGAGTAATAAATGCCTGCTGGGCCTATTGCCTAGTTACTCGAAAAGTAAACTTAGCAGACAATTTACGGTACTGGGACTAACAGTGGCAAAAAAGACGTATAGCAATTCGTTGGATGAGCAGTAAACCCCCTACTAGAGAGAAGTGGTAGGGGGACTTGAAGGAATGGGCAAGTGTAGAAGAGGAACATATGAGAAGGACAAGAAAGGATGATAAATTGCCTAAAGTGCTACTTGCAGAGGGGCGTGGCCAAGATGGCGGCGTGAGAAGACGGTGTTTCTCCGCTCCTGCCCATCGTCGTCCGAAACAGCACCTCCCGGAGCCGAGTCACGGCTTGAGAGTGGAATCTGCCAAGGTTTGGCTCAAAGAAGCACCGGGCACAATTAGGCGGTCCGAGACCCCGTAACACTGGCACTACCGCCGCAGATCGTGGCTGGGAGCGGCCGGCGGTGCAGGCCGAGTCCAGGGAGAGGCCGGAAGCAGCTACGAGAGGCCTGAACGGGCGGTGGTGGCGAGACCCCGAGACAGAGGCCCTGAGCGCTCCCCTTCGGCGATGTGGTAGGAGACGCCACGGTGAGGGACTGAATAGTGGCGTCTGCCGGGACCAGCGGTGTGGGCGCGGGTCCCGCTGGAATGGTCCCTGGCCCACACACTGAGCCCAACGCAAGGGGCGTGAAGATCCCGGGCCTGGTGGAGTAATGAAGCCAGGCCTGGGCGTGAGCGGTGGCGCGTGGCGGTGCTGAGTGGACCCGTTGTCCTCCATTTGGGAACCAAGACGCAAGGCCACGTGGCGGCCGGATCGGGAGAGAGGCCCACGGTGCCCCGACAGCAGCAATCGAGTGGCGACCTGGACCCGGGCCCGCCCCTTGGCAGGGAACGACCTTCACGGCCGGTGAGATGAGGACACCGGGTGGGCGTGAGCGCGGCCGCCATTAGAGGCGGTTGCTAAGAGTGGAGCCCGACGCCCCACGGAAGCGGCCTGGCTAGGTCCGGGTGCGGCTTGTGGGCACTTCGCACGGTTCCCCGCTTGACCCCTGACCTAGTCCGGCACCAAAGAGAAACTTTGCCACTCTCTCGCCACAAGCCCACGTCTCTCGCCAAGGATTGGGCCTCCCCACGCGACACAGAGATACAAGGCCCTGCAGCGCGGATAGGCCAGGATCTTCATTGTAGTGAGCACTGGCTGCAGCAGGACGGCACACTCCTACAGCCGGAGGTGAGAAACAGATTGCCAGTAACTGGAGGGGAGGTACATTGGGGCCACGCACCACAGCAGAGCAGAGAGGGCTGACTAACGGGCCGACCCGACATCACCCGGATGCAGAGTCACCGGCTCCACTGGGGCACTCTCACTACGGTCCCATAGGAAGACAGTAGGCCCAGCGGCTGCCCTTGAACCTGACGAGTAGAGCACCCACTTAAATACCGCCCATCAGATACTGAGACCACCACGGACGGGGTTGGAGCTCTTGGCCTCTCAGGGGGGCTGTGACCTGCGGCCCCTGACAAGCAAACAGGAGGGGCTGATTGCCACACGCCGGACTCCCCCAGGGGCCACCTAGGAGTCGACTAGAACTTCGACCTCCACTGGAGGGTTATACTTCTGGAACGCGCGAAACCCCTGCTGCACCAACGCCCGTTTCATACCACCCATAACGAGAATATGACCTCTACGAGGGGCAAGAAGGATAAGACACTGAAGGAATTATTCGCACGACCCCAGGGTGAAGCTATAATGGACGCCCTCCCCTGGGCGAGCCCGCCAACTCGCAGGCGGACGGCACCAAGGAGGAACCAGTCACACAGGCCTTCCTCGAATCCCTTTTCACGACACTCCATGAGGATTTGCAGACAGTTAAGCAAGACCTCACGTCCGAAATAAAAGACATCAGTAGAGATGTGGATAAAATAGGGGAACGTGTCGCCGCCTCGGAAGACAAGGGCGACAACAGGGATACAGAAATGACAGCCTTGCAGCAGGAGGTCATCCGCATTCATGACCAACAGGTGGACTTACAGACTCACCTTGAAGACCTAGAAAACCGCTCCCGTAGGCATAACATCCAGATCAGAGGGGTGCGAACCAATGAAGAAGCTGGAGACGTCTTCAGCTATACGAAAGATCTCTTCAATCATATCCTGGGCAACCCACCCAGCACAGACCTTAAAATAGACAGAGCACACAGAGTGGGCCCACCCCGATCCGATAAAGCACCACCGGCGGACATCCTGGTCTGTGTACAAGATTTTCGCACGAAGGAGGAGATTCTCCGCAAGGCCAGGTCCATGCTCCCGATCACCTTCCGGGATCAGACCCCGATCCTATATCAGGACCTTGCCGCGCTTACTCTGCAGAAACGCAAAGTTTTCCGCCCCATCACTACACACCTCCGTCAACGGGACATCTCATACTCATGGGGTCACCCGTTTCGCCTTATCTTCCATCTGGATGGCAAACTTCACCAGCTTCGCTCCCTCTCTGAAGCAAGCCAGCTGTTGGGCGTCGATATTCCTGAGGAGGACGACGGGAGCCGCAGCCCCACCCCCGGGGCATGGGACACACAACCGAGATGGCGGCAGCAGGGACGCAGACGCCATCCAAAATGACCAGACCCGGCAGAGATCACGAAGGGGCAGCAGTCGGTGCTAGAAGCTCTCCCAGAGGCGCTGGCAAAGACACAAACTTCGTGAGCATATCAGGGGCTACCTGTGGCTTTTTTCTCTTGGTTCTGAGGGGGGCGACGGGTGGGACAGGGGGACGACCTTGGCCACACGATGGTCCCCGTACAGACTCTTTACCGATCGTACTTGGATGACAGACTGTATTCTGACCTTTCGCTCTTTATGCATAAGTTTGTTTTGTTAATTTCTGAAGGGTTTTCTGTTATTGGGGTTCCCCGTTCACTGCTTCCCGGCACACAGGGGCCTGGCGCTACCATTCAGGGCCCACTTCACACTTGCATGCTAGACTGAACGCACAGGCCCGGTCCTGGGACCTCACCCGCGCTCATTGTTCCTAGAAATTTAGATGCCCCTCACTAACCTCAAGATCCTCACGTTAAACGTGAGAGGCCTCAATAATCCACTCAAGCGTAGGGCGATCCTCTCATACCTAGAGAGTACCAGAGCAGACATTTGCTTGTTACAGGAGACGCACCTGCTCTCGAAAGACTGCCATAGGCTCATATCCCGTAAATTCCCCACGCAATGTTACTCGTCTGGTCCTTCTAAAACGGCAGGGGTGGCGAGCTTGGTTTCCCGGGCCTTTCAGGGGAAGGTAGTACAGAAAGTGGCCGAAATCAGGGGTAGGCTGCTATCTTATCAGTTCACGATTGGGGGGCACATACTTGTTATTGGGTCTCTGTATGCACCGAACGAGGGTCAAGAAAGATTTCTTCACGAGGCTTTGACCGAGGCCACTGCCACAGCTGAGCGCAAGATACTCCTGGGGGGGGATCTCAATTTAGTATTTGATAATGCTCTCGACAGGTCGGCACAACACCACAGTCAGGTTGGCGCGCTTTCTGCGGCAGGGTTGACCAGGTTAGAGGAACTAGGTTTGGTAGACCTCTGGAGATGCCAGCACCCTCATCTCAGAGAATATTCCTTCTATTCTAGCGCCCACAAAACCTACGCACGACTCGATTACATGCTGGGCTCTGGGACTCTCCGCGACATCATCACAGATGCTGAGATCTTAGTGGCAAAACAGTCTGACCATGCTCTTGTTGTGGTCAGACTAACCCTACCGCCTATCCTACGGCCCACACGACAGTGGCAGCTGAGGGATACTCTTTTGCACCACGCAGAAGTAGTCACACAGGTACAGCGTGCCATTGATGATTACCTAGCACACAACGACAACCCCGACACACTCATGTCCACCCGATGGGAAGCACTTAAAGCTGTGATCAGGGGCAAATTAATTGCCATTTCGACTGCAGATAATGAAGAGGGACGACCTTACGCAGAAAACAAGGGAATTAGAACAAATGCACCAATGCACAGGGGCACCTAGAATTTGGCGCCAATTGACGGCAGCTCGGGCACAATTAGCGGCCATAGACCAAGACAGAGCGGAATATGCAGCGCTGCGCCTGCGCCACTCGTTTTATGTTGGGGGGGGACAAATGTGAGCGACTGTTAGCTCACAAATTGCGTGAGACTAGACAGGCACAGGGGGTTCAGGAGATTCGAGACCAGACAGGGAAACTAGTCACAGACGATGCAGCTATAGCTGAGACATTTCGGAACTTTTATGCCCAGCTTTACACGGGGCAGAGGTTGGCGGACTCAGACATCGACGCTTACTTATCAGAGGCACGCCTTACTACACTGACCCCGGAAGAAGCGGAGCACCTAGAGGGGGATATTCGGGTAGAAGAAGTTATAGCAGCCATATCACGACTTAAATTAGCCAAATCCCCCGGGCCCGATGGCTACACCGCGACCTTTTATAAACAATTTTGCCCCACGCTGGCGCCATTGTTAACCAGGCTTTTTAGTACCTTTGCGTACCCAGGGGCGATTCCCAGGTCCATGCTTGAGGCTGCAATAGTGGTTATTCCCAAGCCAGGGAAAGATAAATCTAGCTGTGGAGCATATCACCCCATCTCTCTCCTGAACATAGACCTGAAACTATATACTGGGATCTTGGCGCGTAGACTAGCCACTAATATGCCAGGACTAATTGACCCCGACCAGGCGGGATTTATCCCCCAACGGCAGACCAGCGATAACACCAAACGGGTCTTACATCTTATAGAGAAGGCATCACGGATTCCCGGGGACTTCATGCTTCTCACCATCGACGTGGAAAAGGCCTTTGACAGGGTCCATTGGTCCTACTTGGAACAGGCATTGATCCGTGTCGGCTTGGGAGAGAAGATGAGGACCCATGTTTTAAACTGCTACCACTCCACTACGGCCTCGGTTAGAATTAACGGATATACTTCGGCATCATTTCCCATAAGCAGAGGTACAAGGCAGGGGTGCCCTCTATCCTCACTGCTCTTTGCACTGTACATGGAGCCAATGGCTCAGAGAGTTGGAGACCACCCACATATCACCGGCATCCGATTCAGGGGGGATGTCCATACCATAAGTTTATACGCGGACGATGTCCTAGTAACCTTAGTGGATCCGGCAGTGGCTCTTGGGGCCTTTCTGACAGAACTTGACTCCGTCGCGAAGGCTTCCGGGTTCAAGGTCAATATTGAGAAATCAGTTGCCCTCAACCTCTCCTTGTCGCCACACGCGCAGGCATGCCTCCAAAAACAGCATCCAATACAATGGACTGGGGACACGGTCTCGTACCTGGGAATCCAATTGGCGCCCACCCTGCAAACCACGGCGTCGGTTAATTACGCCAAACTGCACACTCGAATCCGCTCAGACTTGCAGTGGTGGAAGCACTACCCCATCTCCTGGCTAGGGAGGATAGCGGCTGTCAAAATGACTATATTACCCAAAATCTTATACCTCTTTCAGACACTCCCCCTACGACCTCCAACAGGTTGGCTAAGTCGAGTGCAGTCGGAACTCGCCCTCTTTATTTGGCAGGGTCGTAAACCACGAATGAAGAAACTCATTAGCACCCTACCACCTAACGAAGGCGGCTTGGGGATCCCAGACATTTGATGGAGCAGGGTAAATGAAAAAATGTTAACCTCCTAATAATTTTCGGAAAATAATTAATAAACATGTTTGTTTAAGTAAATAACCAACAATGTATGTTACATGTGAAGGGTTAAAGGTAACACGCTATTCCGTGTGCAAAATAATTAACTTATAATTGTTTACGTGTCTAACATAACCTAATATTTGCGTACTAATCAAATAATAAATGCATGATCTGTGCTTTTAAATAAAACGTGTGGTTGCAAAATAAAGCGATGGTAAGTAAGGGACGGCTTTATATGTTGCTTTTTGCTAGGTAATACCTAATTGGGGTACATAGAAAGACGGGAGGGAAACGAAAGGGTTTATATTTCTTTGTTTTAACAATATTTTGTTTATCTTTGAAAATAGTGCGCTTACGCCTGTCGAGCAGCGATATAAAATGGCCGCCGTTTGCTAGAGTACGCATGAGCAGGGAACCATGTGATAGAGGAGAGAGGCTGTGGAAAAGGATGATCAAGTGCTGGTGCTGAGAGGCTAAGATGGAAGTATGGTCAAGGCTATTGTGACCTTTCTGAGCAGATGTGTGCCAAGATGATCAGCAAGAAGCGTGAGAAGTCAAACTGACTCAATGGACGGAACTGTTAAATCTAAAAAGTAGCAGAAAAAGATACAAATTGGACTGATCGAAGCGGATGAGCAATGACATGAACTGTGGGAAACGATGCAAGCATGGACATTCCACAAGGAACTGGTTAAGACCAGGAAGTTTGATTAAAATGTATATGGGCCTGAGTTTGACCAATGAGAAAGAATCACGCCATGAAGATGTAACATTTTATTCAGTAAGCTAGAATTAGGGTATAAGAAGACCTACTCTTGGTGGGAGGGGTTAGTTGTTGGAGAGGAGTTGCTGGAGTAGATGCTGGAAAGTGAGATGCTGGAGAAGTTAGATGCTGTAGATGGGTGAAGTTGCGGTTGCTGATGCTGACGAGCTGATGTTGCTGCTGCTATTTTTATTTTCCAGTTGAGTATAAGGTATTTGGAGAACCTTTTTATTCCTGATCAATTTTTCATTTAGAACTATTAGATTTTTCCAAGACAGATAGATTGATCATTTAGAGTTCTTGCTATGATAACCTTATTTTTCCGTCTAATCGATATGCATTGTAATTTCAATTTATTCTTATAATGATGATAAATGTAAAGATCTGAATAATAAACTTAAAACTTATTTCTTGCTTCGAAACTTTACATAAATTTTATTATTCTTTAAACAAATGACTCAGTGATTCTTTAGCTCAATGATTAAAGTAAAATGATAAAGAGTTTATTGTGATTGAGCTGGTCTTAATCACCATCAACTGATTCCTACTAGTTGGTCCATCGACCAATGAGCGGAATACCTTAAAGCAAATGAGAAACATTATGTCATGTTAAAAGAGGTATCCCGTCTCCTTCCAGCGAATCGTTTTCTCCTAGGTTATTGACGGAGGAAATCCAGGGAATAAATGAGTAAGTGAATGAATATGCGGTGTTATGGGCCCCACCGTCATATGGATATAGTGGGTGTGTGTTAGAGGAATAGTTGCACCTGGATGACCGAAGCATATAGGAGAATTATTTTTATTGTTAGCGCTGGATCAGATTTCTTGGTAGCAGAGTTATGGTTACTATAGATTAGTTTGGTGATTATTGATTATTGATTAGTGATTATTGATAAGTTCATGTCTAACACTTTATGTTGAGTCGCGTTATGTTATATGTAAGTTTTCACGCTTCCGGGAAGTAGGAAGTGGAACACGTGTGGCAAGAGAAGTCACATGGAATGGTGCATTGTCTGAGTTCATATTGGTGATAACACAGGTTGTGTTATGATAGGGACATTTTCCGTATAAAAGGTGTGTAAGTGAAATAGCGATCGGTTTTCTTGTGAAATGAAATGAAATTTGTACTTGTAAAGCGCACCCATACCCCCAAAGGGGTGTCCAGGCGCTGTACGCATACCGCTGTGGAACCCTTCCTGGCTTTTCCCTGTGAAATGTCCACTCCTGGGCACCCCCAGGGTGAAGCCAGGCATCCCAGCGCTGTTGGGGCCGTTGTGGAGATTAAGCAAGCTATTGCCCAGAGTTGCAGAGTGGGACCCATGATTAGAATAGGCACCGAGGCGAGAATTATCAGGTCCGAGGAAATTGAGCCCAAGACCCGCCGAGGCGGGAATTGAACCCTGGTCCCGGGCCAGATCTCTGCATCAGGGTCTGCCGCTCTAACCATTGAGCCACACTTCTCCACTGGCCTTAATTCTTAGGAGCAGTATAGTCTCCACATGTGTTTTATCCCCAGAGAAACGGGTTTACTGTTTGCTTGAAAGAAGGGTAAGGTAGAGGGAAGTGCTACTTTATCGGCGAAACTGAAAATTCTGTGGTAGGGTAGAGGTAAGCGCTGCCTACTGGAAAATACAGAGTTCTTGTGTAAATGGTCAAAGCTATCTCTTTGGTTTAGCGACTCAGACAATGGAAATGTGTTTTAAATGTTGTAACTAACAAAGAATTGTTGAAAAAGAAATTGCCGATAAATTTTGTAAAGGAGGGTCAAGAGCAGAAGTGACGTAGACAAGAGTCGCGCTGGGATTGGTCAGTGCGCTAGTCACACGGAAACAGGAGCAGAACTGACGTAGACAAAAGCCGCGTTGGGATTGGTCAGTGCGCGGTAGACAGAAATCGCTCTGATTGGAGTGTTGGTGTGAGTCGCGCTAGTATTGGTTGGAATAACGCATACAGAACAGTGTTGAATTGTGGATCATTTAAGGAGAAAAGAGATTGTGAATCATGTCGTATTATGAGTATGGAAGAGAGAAAACTTCATGGATGACGAAAGTTAAGAATTTCTTTAAGAAAGACAAAAAGGTAGTGACTAGAGAGGGACAAATAATTCCTCCGCCGAAATCACCAGCTTCGCATATGATACTGAAATATGGATATCATACATGCATATGGTTAGAAAATTGGACAAAATATACCAAGAATGATGGAGCATTGGCTTTCCCTGAGAATGGTTCATTTAATGTAGCTGTACTACGGAACTTGAGAGAAAAGATGGCAATGTTAGAACCTAGACCTAGACCGACACAGTTTGAAGCTTTAACGGAATGGGAAGATGAGATGTATGAACGAGAGAGATTCAGAGGATTAAAGAATCATGAGTTTGTGCCTGGAAGGTTATGGGGAGTAAATCATGAGGACAGAATAAAGCGTTGGAGATGTGCTAACATGACAGGAGGTTTGTTTCCAGCTTTTACAGTTGAGGAAGAAGCAAAGAGAAAGTGTACAGAGAAAAAGAAACATGTAGTGATAGAAAAGTATGTGTATGGTAGTAGTGAAACGGATGATGAATTGCTGGAAGATATTTTAAACAGAAACCCACCTCCATACCAACAGACTTCTGCGGTGGTGACACCTAATGCACCGCCAATGGAAACTGGGAGGAATAAAAATCCCGAAAGAAGAGATGAGACAAATAGGTCACAAGATCAATTAAAAACTTCACAAAATGAAGAGATAGAAAGTGACAATGCAACTGAATTAGCAAAAACAACAAGAGAATTGACTGAGAAAATAAGAGCATTGACAAAGAATATGGAAGCTGTAACTGTACCAGTGACAATAGGTCCAGTAATGCCAATTTTTGAGAATCAGAAAATTGATGAACATTCTTTAGTGATTCCCATGAATTCACATTTGCAAAGAAAAAGAGAAGGGATGGAACTGAATAATGAAGGTGCACACAATTTGGCTAGTACCTATAGACCAAGCCCACCTACTAATTTGACGATAAATGAGAATGAGATTAGGAGAATGCCTATGGTGACGGAGTCCGCATCAGGGACACCAGAAAGAAGTAGCAATTGGATAGAATTAAATAGTACGCCTGTAGGTCCGACTCCAGATGAGTTAAATGAATGGATGAAAGCGCTAAAAACAAAAGAAACGGAAGTGAAACCCTTAGATGTAATTAGGTTGAAAATAGACATGGAAGAATTGATTTTAGGAACAATTGGTACAGAAAAATTTAAAAATTATCAGGATGATGAGATTATGTTTTTGTGCAAAAGTCTTACATGGAGAGCTAGATATTTACATGACAAATTGGAAGAGACAGCAAGTGAACTCGGAGTGGAGTTTGTAAAAGTGAGAACATTGCAGAAACCATACAGAGTAGATTTTTGTGAAAAAGATATAGAGAATTTGAACACATCAGGAAGACTGACCCAAATAAAAGAGTTAATTGTTTTATTGAGAAAATGGGGTGATGTGGATAGATGGAGAAATAGATGGTTGAAAAGGAATGAGAAAACAACAGATAAAGCATCTTTGGCTTTTGCAGTGACAGATAAGGAACCAGTTGTAAGGGAGTACCCGATGAGAGAAACTCCAGGTGGTAGTTATGTGCATGTTCCATGGACTAGACAGGATATACTGTCATTTACAAATGACTTCCCGAAGTTGAGAGAAAAGCCAGTAGAATGGTACAGACAAGTGGAGAGATTTGTGAAAGTTTCAAAAGTGTTGTGGATAGACTTAGATGGATTGTTTGATATAGTAGTGCCTGCTGATTTGTGGACAGAATGTAAGATTACTATTGATTGGCCAACTGTAGAATATCCAAGGGATGCTAAAACAGGAGCGCCAGGACCAGAAGTGATGAGGAAGTATGACCAAGTAATTACCTTTTTGAAGAATAAGATTCCACCTAAAGAAACAGATTGGGTAAAAATAGACAGAACAACGCAGGAAAGTAAAGAATCAGTGCATGCTTATTACGAAAGGCTGTTGTTGGTTTTCAAACAGTATAGTGGTTATGAGACACTAAATGAGAAGGATATGAGTCATTTTGTATATAGATTTGTATATGGATTGAAACCAGAGATAAGTGAAATGATTAAGCAGCATATGATTTGTTGGCAGAATAGCACAGTGGACGAGGTTTTGAGATATGCTAAGTATTGCAGTGATGATATTGAGAGTAGACAGCGTAAATTGAAAGAAAAGGCCATGTGGGCACAGGTGAAAGTTGCAGAGAAGCAAGAAGCTCAATTGAGTAATACCGGAAATGAAACAGGACAGGTTAGAACCCCGACCTAATATAGGTAAAGGAAAAGGACAAATGAGCATAGATGAGGCAAAGAAAAAGTGGCCATGCCACAACTGCGGAAAGCTAGGACATTGGAGAAACGAGTGTAAGTTTCCTCCAAAACCTAATGTGGAAAATCAATCATTAAATTCACAGGTGCAGAGTGAGGTAGTTACTCAACAAGGTCAGGTGCCACAACCACCACTTCCCAAGAGTGTTAACCAACAGAAATACAGTGCAGAAACAGGATTCTACGGAGGAGAACAGGTAACACAGTTGCCGCGTGCAGCTGCAATTTCTCAATATTGGTTACGACAGGATGAGGATGACACGGATGAAAGTTTCTGACGGTGCCTAGGAGAGGGGGAAGAGTGCGTGCTTGGCGCAACTCTAGAGGTAGATCAGTCTGGTCCATTTGTGGAACGAGAAGTGAATGGTGCAAATGTAACATTCCTTGTTGACACTCGAGCAACCCGTTCTACTGTTAGGTCAGTGGAAATACCAAACCTTCCTCTCTCAGGTGAACATATCCAAGTAGTTGGAGTTTCAAATCAGCAAATTAAGACGCCTCTTACTAAATTAGTGGAGGTAAGAATTGGTCCATTTAGTGAAATGCACCGATTTGTGGTATGCGATTGTAGTCCCGTGAACCTTTTAGGACGCGATTTATTGTGCAAGATGAATTGCACTATCTATTGTACCCCAGTCGGAATTGCATTTCAGACCCCAGATGAAGATGTATTGTATAAAATGACAATGGTGAATTTAGAACCAGAAGTAATTGATTTGTTTCCCGTATTTGATGCAGAGAAAATCCCAATTGAATTGAAAAAGACAGTGAATGAAGAAGTGTGGGACTTTACAGGAGAAGATGTAGGATTAATGAAAGGAGTAGATCCCATTAAAATAACAGTGAAAGAGGGAACGAGTTACCCAAATACGCCCCAGTATAAATTGACACCAGAAATAATTGAAGGAATAACGCCAGTAATAAATAAAATGATTGAACAAGGGATTTTAAAAGAAATCATGAGCAGTCCATGTAATTCGCCAATAATGGGACTGAAAAAGCCAAACGGAACATATAGAATTGTACAGGATTTGAGGAAGGTAAACAAAATTGTTGTGCCTTGTTGCCCGATAGTACCGAACCCTGCTGTGATTCTATACCAGATTCCACGTGAAGCAGAATGGTACACAGTAATTGATTTATGTCATGCATTTTTCTCTATTCCATTGCATCCAGATAGCCAGCCATTATTTGCGTTTAGGTTTAGAGAGCGTATTTTGGCATGGTGCCGAATTCCTCAAGGGTACACAGAAAGTCCCTCAATCTTTAATCAGATTCTAAAGAAATCGTTGGAAGATTTAAAAATGCCAGAAAAGTCAGTAATGGTTCAGTATATTGATGACCTACTGGTGGCATCAAAAACGAAGGAAGCATGTTTCAATGATACAATTGCTTTGCTGAATCATTTAGCAAAAAGAGGACATAAAGTGTCCCCTTCAAAATTGCAGTTTTGTCAACAAGAAGTCCAGTATTTAGGGCATAAAATTGAGAAAGGAGTGCGAAAGGTAACGACTGAAAGAATAAAAATGATTCAAGGAATGAGAGCTCCAATGACGCAAAGAGAGGTAAGAATGTTTTTGGGAATGGTTGGATATTGTCGACAATGGATAAGCGGTTTTTCGCTGATTGCTAAACCGTGGCAAAAACTGACAAAGAAGGATGTTAAAGATCCTTTTGAAATGAATGATAAAGAAATGAAAGCATTCAGAGAGCTGAAAAAGAAATTGTGTGAGGCTCCAGCATTAGGAATGCCTGACTATGAGAAAGATTTTGAGCTGTATTGCAGTGAAAGAGATGGATGTGCATTTTCAGTTTTGGTACAGAGACATGGAACTATGAAAAGACCCATTGCATATTTTTCAGCTGTTTTAGACCCTGTAGCGAAAGCGTTGCCTGGATGCTTGAAAGCAGTTGCTGCTACTTGTGTGAGTCTGGAACAGAGTGAAGGCATAGTGATGGGATATCCACTGAGAGTATATGTTCCCCATTCTGTGGAAATTCTCTTGACAAGAACGAAAACCCAATACATGACACATAGTCGGCTGACTAGGTATGAAAAAGTAATTTTGAGTGCAGATAATGTGACCATTGACAGATGTATGAATGTGAATCCTTCGACATCGTTACCAGATGAAGAAAGTATAATTGAAATGGATGAAGTTGATCACGATTGTCTGAATGTGCTTGAATATTGTACAAAACCAAGGTCTGACATACGAGATGAGCCTTTAAAAGAATCAGATTATATTCTGTTCGTGGATGGCTCATGTTTGAGAACGAGTGATGGAGTTCTAAGTGCAGCATATGCAGTTTGCACAGTAGCAACTGTAATGGAAGCATCTTGTCTGAAAGGGATACGGTCTGCCCAAGTCGCAGAATTAGTAGCTCTGATTCAAGCATGCAAGTTGGGAAGAAATGTACGGGTTACGATTGTGACAGATAGCCAGTACGGCTTCGGGGTGGTGCATGACTTTGGTCAGATTTGGTCACAAAGAGGTTTCTTGACGTCTGCAGGGACACCCATAAGGAATGGAGATTTTGTGAAAAAATTGCTTGAGGCGATACAGCTGCCTAAACAGATTGCTGTTGTGAAGTGCAATGCACATAAAAATGGGGAAGACTACATAACTGTTGGTAATAAATATGCTGACGAGATTGCACAGTACTGTGCGAAGAATGTGGTTTCTTTAAACAAAAGTCGAGAAAGAGAGCATATTTCTTGTCCTTTGCTTTTTACTAACCCTGTTGAGACATGGGATGAGGTGAGACAGTTACAGGAAACTGCAGATGATGAGGAAAAAGATACATGGATAAAAGCAGGATGTAGAAAACATGAAGAAAATGATGTTTGGGTTTACAGAGATGAAAGACCAGTTATGCCTGATAGCATGATTTCTGACATGGCACGGATGTACCATGGACAAGCCCATATTGGGAGAGATTCAATGATCAGACTTTTTAGACAAACATGGTATAATCCAAAATTCAGAGCCATAGCTGAGAGTCTTTGTCAGAGATGTCTTATTTGTCAACAGATAAATCCAGGAAGGAAGACAGTAGTGAGTCTAGGAACAATAGGACGAGAAAGAGGTCCGTTCATTAGAATGCAAATGGATTTTATTGAAATGCCCCCTTGCAACAGACTAAGGTATGTCCTAGTGGTCGTCTGTTTGTTTTCCCGTTGGGTGGAAGCATACCCAACCAGAAGGAATGATGGAATAACGGTAGCAAAACTTATGCTGCGAGAATTCATTCCGAGGTATGGTTTTCCAGTCACGATTGAAACAGATAGAGGAACACATTTCCAAAATGAATTAGTTAAACTGATTTGTGAAGCACTTAGTATTAAACAGAAACTGCATTGTGCATACAGACCAGAGGCTTCTGGAATAGTAGAGCAAGTGAATGGAACAATTAAGAACAGGTTAGGAAAAATGTGTCAAGCTACAGGACTCAAATGGCCAGATGCCTTGCCATTAGTTTTAATGACAATCAGAAGTATTCCGGAAAGGAAAACTGGACTCAGTCCCCATGAGATAATTATGGGACGAGCAATGAGACAAGCACAAGTACCTGTCAACAAACTACTGACTATAACTGATGATCTAGTGCTGGATTATTGCAAAGGATTGGCTGATGTGGTGCGTTCTGTGTTTCATCAGGTTGGACCGGATGCGACCACTCTTGAAAGAAAACCAGCTCACGACTTGAATCCAGGAGATTGGGTCCGCATAAAAGTCCACAGGAGAAGAAACTGTTTGGTTCCTCGCTGGGACGAACCACGACAAGTGATCCTGGTGACAACCACTGCAGTCAAGTGTGCAGGAGTGAAACACTGGGTGCATGCCAGTCACACCATCAGAGTTCCAGAACCTGAAGATCGACATGTGAGTCGACATCTGGAAGTATTGGATAACAGTTCAGCATCAGAAGCAGAAGAAGAAAGAAACAGGGTGCCAGAACCTGAAGATCGACCTGTAAGTCGATATCTGGAAAACCCAACTACAAGTGCAACGACAGGAGAAGTAGAGGAAATAGCTGAAGTTCCAGAACTTGAAGATCGACCTGTAAGTCGACATCTGGAAATATCAGATACCAGTTCAGAATCTGATACAGATCATTCGGATTGTGAAGAAATTCTAAAAAGAAATTGGAAATTTGAAAGCATAAGAGAAGAAACTGAGCCAGAAGATAGTAACAGTGAGCAACCAAGTACAAGTTGTGGTGAGAATCCTTCGGAGATAATATTAATAGATGAAGAAGGGAGAGTTTCAAGCAGAAAAGTAGAAAATTCGGAAGAACCCCGAGGAGCAATAGGGACAAATAGTCAAACAAAAGAACAGGGAAATTTAGAAGCAGATAGAGAGACTGACACAAATTCGGAAGAACCTCGAGGAGGGACAGAAATAGGTGAACGAAGGAAGATAAGAAAAGAACCACAAGTAGAGGAGGAAAATGAAATTATAAGTTTCAAAATAAGAGACAATAACGAAAGAATTGAAACAGAGTCTGAAGAAAGTGGAGAAGAAAGAAACCAAAAACTAGAGTCAAGAAAAAGAAATTGAAAAACAGAAAGAGAGGAAAAAGGAAGTGAGGCAAAAAGGCCAAGAAAAGGAGACAATTTGCCCAACGAAGTAAGAAAATTAAGATTCAGAATCATAAGGTTAGATGGAAAAAGTGCTGAACAAGTGAATGAAATAACAAGTCAGAAAGAGCAAGAAAAACAAGGTGGAAAACACTTGCAGAAAACGAAAAGAATAAAGAAGGTAAATGCGAAGTATAGATCAGCTGAATGGTTGTATCTTGCTTTGACTGATTTCAAAGAAGAAAAGAACACTCACGAGAACCCAGAACCAAGAAACCTAATGGGTGAAGGTGAGGTGCAACAAATTTGAAGAAATTTAAACAATTTCTACTTGATTTGACAAAACACTGGACCTGATGAATTTCTACCGGATATGACAAAGAAAGAATTGTGAAAAAGAATTAAAAGAAAGTACCAAGCAAAGACAAAACATTGGAGTACAGAGTGGCAAATAAGTCATTTTCTGAGGTGTAGTGACACAATTTTCTGGAAAACAAATAAATAAGGTTATAAACAAAATGGAGAATACTAGAGATAGACAATGTAAATGTGAGTTTTTAAGTAGATGGTGTAAGATGTGCTGCTTTTGTACAGGATTATTAATGACAGTATGGGTGGTTTTAGCAATCACTATTCCAATTAGTTTAGCTGTAGTAGAAACGTCTAATAACACTGAGAAAGGAAAAGGAGCTAACACTCAAGAACCAGTTATTTTAAAAAGTAGTGCAGAATTACACAAGGACAAATCGATAACCGATTTTTCTAAAAATGTTTTTACTAAATTATTATATGGGTATGTAGAAACAATGGATGTAAGAGATTGCTATGTTTGTATGCAGTTGCCTGCATCTGTAGCAGAGGGTGTGACTTATCATCACCTCCCTTTGACGTATGGAATAACATGTAGTGTCTTAGCAAGTTTATTTTATAAAACAGGTAGATTAGAATATTATTACACTGACATAGATAAGATTTTTGCGAAAGTTTCTGTAGTTCCCGAACTAAACAAAATAAAAGAGGGAAAAACGTTTGGTGAATATTTTATAGAAGATAAGATTTTAACATTAGAGAATATAGTTAAAAACAACCTTACCTGTGAGTTAAAGAAGGAAGAAAAAGTATTTTTAGAGATGGTTGAAGAGAGAAGAGTGAAATTTCAGAGAAAAGTGATAGAAGAGACAAAAACACCTCTTTGGGCGTTTGAGGAAGACAATCATGACAAGAAAAAGACAAATGCCGCTATGACTCTGGATTGGCCCCAACAGGGAAGGTTGTGCATTAGAAGAAATAAAACAAAATATGACAATTATTTTGTGGGTTCCAGTATTTGCCATGACAATTATCAAATTTTAGGTGGATGGGGATTCAAAGGGGGAAAAGATCCAATATTTCCAGGGATCTATTATGTTTGTGGGAATAGGGCTTATTACAGGTTACTGGACCATTGGTATGGGTCATGTTATTTAGGCCTGGTCTTTCCCAAAAATGTTCATATGGACAGAAAAGAAAAAGGAACACACAGAATGATAAATACCTTTACACGTGTTTTTCAGAAATAGTAGGTGATATTTTTGGAGCATTGATACCAGCAGTGGGAATATCTTTGAATGCATTTAGAATTCGGAAATTATCCACAGTGGTAGATCATTTATCTACAGATACTGCTGGAGGGTTCTTGATGGTAAATACCGAGATGGTTGCCATGAGAGCTATGGTGATGCAAAATCGACTTGCCCTTGACATTCTTTTGGCAAAAGAGGGTGGAGTCTGTGGAATGCTAAAAGTCCAACATTGTTGCACTTACATTCCAGATAAAAGTGAAAATATACAAAAGTATATAACGAATATTACAAGTTTGCACAAAGAACTAGTTCCACTGGAGGTTGAAAGTGCATTGGGAAAACTTGGTAAAGGGTTTTCTTCAGTAATAAATTGGTTAACAAGAATGAGTGGATTAATAATATGTATAAAGAGAAGAAGAAGACAGAATAAAATAGAAAAAGAAAACATGATAAACAAGGAAAGAGAGAGAGAAATGGGTGAAATAGAATTAGAAGAAATAAAAGAGAACATGTACAAGAAAACGAAGAGACAAGTTGAAAGGGATACAGTTGTGTAAACTAACAAAAGCAAACGGATAAAAGATATATGCTGTCTGAAAGAAATGTATAACTTGGGTTTTGTGGTGATATTAAAAAATCACCAAAGGGGGAGTTGATGGAGCAGGGTAAATGAAAATTTTTAACCTCCTAATAATTTTCGTAAAATAATTAATAAACATGTTTGTTTAAGTAAATAACCAACAATGTATGTTACATGTGAAGGGTTAAAGGTAACACGCTATTCCGTGTGCAAAATAATTAACGTATAATTGTTTACGTGTCTAACATAACCTAATATTTGCGTACTAATCAAATAATAAATGCATGATCTGTGCTTTTAAATAAAACGTGTGGTTGCAAAATAAAGCGATGGTAAGTAAGGGACGGCTTTATATGTTGCTTTTTGCTAGGTAATACCTAATTGGGGTACATAGAAAGACGGGAGGGAAACGAAAGGGTTTATATTTCTTTGTTTTAACAATATTTTGTTTATCTTTGAAAATAGTGCGCTTAGGCCTGTCGAGCAGCGATATAAAATGGCCGCCGTTTGCTAGAGTACGCATGAGCAGGGAACCATGTGATAGAGGAGAGAGGCTGTGGAAAAGGATGATCACGTGCTGGTGCTGAGAGGCTAAGATGGAAGTATGGTCAAGGCTATTGTGACCTTTCTGAGCAGATGTGTGCCAAGATGATCAGCAAGAAGCGTGAGAAGTCAAACTGAATCAATGGACGGAACTGTTAAATCTAAAAAGTAGCAGAAAAAGATACAAATTGGACTGATCGAAGCGGATGAGCAATGACATGAACTGTGGGAAACGATGCAAGCATGGACATTCCACAAGGAACTGGTTAAGACCAGGAAGTTTGATTAAAATGTATATGGGCCTGAGTTTGACCAATGAGAAAGAATCACGCCATGAAGATGTAACATTTTATTCAGTAAGCTAGAATTAGGGTATAAGAAGACCTACTCTTGGTGGGAAGGGTTAGTTGTTGGAGAGGAGTTGCTGGAGTAGATGCTGGAAAGTGAGATGCTGGAGAAGTTAGATGCTGAAGATGGGTGAAGTTGCGGTTGCTGATGCTGACGAGCTGATGTTGCTGCTGCTATTTTTATTTTCCAGTTGAGTATAAGATGCTGTTTTTGGAGAACCTTTTTATTCCTGATCAATTTTTCATTTAGAACTATTAGATTTTTCCAAGACGGATAGATTGATCATTTAGAGTTCTTGCTATGATAACCTTATTTTTCCGTCTAATCGATATGCATTGTAATTTCAATTTATTCTTATAATGATGATAAATGTAAAGATCTGAATAATAACTTAAAACTTATTTCTTGCTTCGAAACTTTACATACATTTTATTATTCTTTAAACAAATGACTCAGTGATTCTTTAGCTCAATGATTAAAGTAAAATGATAAAGAGTTTATTGTGATTGAGCTGGTCTTAATCACCATCAACTGATTCCTACTAGTTGGTCCATCGACCAATGAGCGGAATACCTTAAAGCAAATGAGAAACATTATGTCATGTTAAAAGAGGTATCCCGTCTCCTTCCAGCGAATCGTTTTCTCCTAGGTTATTGACGGAGGAAATCCAGGGAATAAAAGAGTAAGTGAATGAATATGCGGTGTTATGGGCCCCACCGTCATATGGATATAGTGGGTGTGTGTTAGAGGAATAGTTGCACCTGGATGACCGAAGCATATAGGAGAATTATTTTTATTGTTAGCGCTGGATCACATTCAACTCTATTACAAAGCCGCGCAGCTATGGCATCTAGTCGAATGGAACCGCACTGAGTCGGAGAAGCACTGGCTATTCCAGGACCGAGCAGTAGCGGGCACTTCCCTCAGGAAGGTCCCCGTTCTAAAGAAGCCGCATAGACCCCCCAACTTATATGCCTCTCACATAACACGAACTACCCTAACAACGAGGGACCAGACTAATAGGAGACATGAGCTGACTTCCTTCCCCTCTCCTCTCACGCCGCTCTTTGACAACCCAGAATTTAATCCTGGGATGGGCGAGACCACTTTCACACACTGGCGTGCCACGGAATGCCGTGCTTTGGGACACCTGTTTGACGTACTGGGGGTAATCTCTTTCCCACAGCTTAGATTCGATTATGGACTTCCCGAGTCCCAAAGGCTGCACTATCTGCAACTCAGGCACTGGGCAGTCCACCCTGACAACATGCCGCATGCACAGAGACACCTTACTCCTTACGAACTTTGGCTCATCACAAGGTCCTCAGACAAGAAACTAATCTCGGACCTCTACAAGATGCTGCTCACTCGATACACGCACACTTATAACGCAAGCCGCACACGCTGGGAGAGGGACCTAGGGCGAGAACTCAGTAGCAAGGAATGGGAGGGTGTATATTACAGAGCATGGCACACGGCAAGCAACATAGGGCTAACTGAGACGCTAACCAAGATAGCCACCTATTGGTATTACAATCCAGAACGCATTCACCGAGCTCACCCCGCACAAAGCTCAGAGTGCTGGAGAGGCTGCGGGAAAACCGGAATGCTGGTACACCTCCTGTGGGAATGCGAGCATAATAAACAATATTGGTCTCAGATACTAGATGAAATTGATAAATACCTTGACACGGAACTCCCCAGATTCCCAGCATACACCTTGCTAGGAGTGCCAAATCCACTGACATACCCCCTCAAGTCCAGAAGAGGGTGCCAGATAGCATTAGCTTTAGGAACAGCCACTCAAAATATTTTGCTTCACTGGAGGACCCCACGAATTCCCTCCCACATGGGTTGGCTCCAGCGTTTATGGCATGTACTGGGGATGGAAAAGATATCGCTTACACTGGCAGGGAAAGGCTCGACCTTTGGGGATCTCTGGCAACCACTCTTAGATATCCTCGCCCACAAATTCCGTGAGCTCACGGGCCCCAGGTACCTCTGGCTTCTACGTCTCACCACATCTGACATGACTGCTCAACAGGACACGAAACAACGGTGAAACGCAATGCGCCCAAACAGGACCCCTAACTAGCAGTGGATGGGTGGAGGGGGAAGGGAGGGATGGGGGGGCGTTGTTCCTTTTTTTCTCCCTTTTTTTTACTTCCCTTGTTGTCTACATCCTCTGTTTGAATCTTGAGACAAGTCGCCAGCTCTGGCTCTGCGTAGCCCATGAACGGGTGTTTCGTGCACAGCAAAATTGACTGGCTTGTTGTTACACTAATAAAAAGATTTAAACCTAAAGTGCTACTTGCATGGATGGCAAGCTGTATGACCTATTGGACCCTGAGCATACTCACAGCCAGAGACAGAACGGGTGGAGAACCCGGAGTTGGTGGGTGGGCTGGAGAAAGTAAAATGACCACGTTCGTTGATTACCAGCCTCATTGTCTTCATCTGTAACATTCCTATACTGTATAAGGAGCAGGATTTGTTCGAACAACATGGAAGCTGCATGGGGAGGGTGGGGGTGGGTTAAGGGTATTAATTCATCACTATGAAGATTGCAAACAATTCCTTGTTTTATGGAACACAGTAAATGTTGAAACATTGGAGTGATAATATTCTGTATGAGAATACTGTTAAAAAACTCAATAAAGGCAACATGAAGAAAAACAAACGAATTTAAATAGCACACTTGTTTTAGACCGGGTTTTTAACTCTCTGGGTTGTTTTGGGGTTGGTTTCTGGGAGGATGTAGGGTTTTCTGTCTTCCTTCAGTGCAGAATCAGACCTGCCTCCCTTTGCCTTATTTCTGTCTCTCAAACAATGGGCCTGATTCACAAAGGTAAACTTACACTTTTGTGTTAGATTATGTTTGTTTTGGTATTCACAAACACAGAGTTAACAATAAATTTACGACTGCGGCATATCCTATCTTTTTATGTGCAGAGATCTTCGCCCTGACTTCTGAGTCTCCGCAGTCGTAAACTTACTATTAGCTACGTGTTTTTGAATACCAAAACAGACATAAACTCATACAAAAGTGTTTACCATTGCCCCTTAGTGTCTGCGTCTTCCTCTTTCCAATGTGTGTGTGCTTCCAAGTCTACATGCCTATGTATTCCTGCTTCCATGAGAGTTTATAATTTTAAAAGAATAACTCAGAAATGGCAATATCCACTTAGTTGTAACAATGCTCTACAGATATTATCTTATGGCTTGAATCAGACCCTGATCAGGGGAGGCGCACAGGACAAACAGGTGTACCTCAGCCCCAACCTTGTCATTTGCCACTGGTGTCTTGGGGTTTATTGTACTATGGCTCTACAAACTGGGCACTTGACACTCAGGATAGTGAGAGTGAGCAGTCATAGGTTTCTCAGAAAGGTAGCTTTTGAGTGCAAGAGCTCTGAAGTCAACAGTCAAACTACAGATGCAATAATGCATTGTCAAGCCCAGTACTCATAGTAAAACAAAAGTGCGTAAATAATACATCAAAATGTCAAGCTAGACAATTCAATGGGGTTCAGCTAGGAGGATGTGATTCCCACTACAAATCCTAGGTAAGTATATTCTAGGTGCTTCTCTATTGTCTATGGAGCTTCTACCCAAAGTGTAGGCAAAGGCATAGATTAGAAACAGGTGCAGTTCACTAGGTCTCTCTAATGTAATGTAATGTAATGTAATGTAAGGTACACTTATATAGTGCAGCTGCCACCCCAAGGGTATCCTGGCGCTTAAGTTACCCTTGCAAAGTATTGCGTAGTTCACTTAAACAGTTCGTACCCAAAATAGGATTGTTTAAGTAACACTCAGAGTTCCCATTGTAGAGTACTGTCTGTGTGTCTTGTTCCGTCTTTCAAATGTGAGGCTCTATTACCTGTACATGTTGCTGTAGTCGGGCTGTGCTGGTGGGCGCTCTCCTGACCAGTGCACAAGTGCATTCAGGAGCAGTTATGCTGACATAGGACCACTGCAGTGGCTTCACTGAGGGCTTGGGCAGCGGTCGGTGAGTAGCACAGTGGCCTGATGTTGCCCACCCATTCTGGCAAATGAGGCCTCTGGGGCAGGATCAAACGGGTGCTTGTTGTGGGAGTTGCAGGCTTCATACTGGAATCTCACATGGTGATTGTCAGGCAGAAGTGTCCTCCGGGCTGGGATCAGGCTTCTGCTTCAGCAGTGAAGGAAGATTCTCCACTGGATTCACTTGAATTAAAGCAGCAGCAGCCCAGGCCTTTGGACATTACAGGGGTTCCAGACAGCACATGGTTCCTCCTCAGACTCTATTTCTGTCCACTGTACATTGCGGAGGCCTCAATGGGAGACCCGGAGGCCCCTCATGCCAGTGGTTGGCTTTGGTTTTGCTCCAAATGGCAGTCAACAAATTCTGACCATTCCACATCCTAGGAGCACAGCTGGCTTTTCATTTTGGACAGTCTATCCTTCTGCAGCACCAAGCACTCAGCCTTCCTACCTGAGCAGACGAGCAGACCTCTAGGTGCTAGTCAGACCTTCAGTTTCTCCAGTTTCAGCAAGTTGTGCAGTCTCCCAGAGGATATATCCTGTTACCTCTGGGAGACTGGCTGACTTGCTGACACCATCCCAGGTCACACATTAGTCCTTTGAGTAATTTGTATACCACTTCCTTGCATGGTCATGAAGAACTTGGAACTGAAACAAAGTGGGGTGGTTTTGGGTCCGTCTTTTATAGACATTTTCCAAACAGAGTTGTGGATTCACTGTCTAAGGTTTCAGAACTAGTTTGTGCAAGATGATGGACCTCACTGCAGGTAGCAATGGGGCTGGCTCCAAGTATATGAAACAAGGGCACAATGGAGTGGGAGATGTCAGCACTTGGCTGTTATCAGCTCTTCTGGAACAGTAACTTTACATATGGTAGCAGTGGATAAGCCAACCGCACATCCTAGAACAATGTGTAGGCTCAATGTAACTATGCACAGAATTAACTTCATAACACAATTTGTAAGAACAAGGGTGCTGCACAGATTGCACTATTGCTATCCACTAGATGCACACAGTGTGTGTGAAGAGCCACACTCAATAGAAACTTTTAAAAAAACACACACACCTCCACAGAAGGATCATAAATAAAGTATCACAGAATTGTAAAAATGAAAATGCAGAAAAATATTTAATCAATGTTTTAAATAGAAAAATGCAAATAATTCATGTCCACGAATTAACAAAATATGATTAAAAAAAACCAAAATAACCCATATTCAAATTGGCGTAGGAGGGTGAGACTTTGGTTCCCAACGCAACACTTTGGGTTTGGCGATACCATTTCTGGTTACGTATGAATGAATAGTTTATTGATCAGTTAATTAAAACGTACAATAAAAGCAGAAAAGTGAACCACCTCATCAGTTAAAACCACAGTACAATTCATCTATCCGTATGATTTTGCATCATCAAGTCCATTGTCCTTATCCACATCCACGGCAGTCCACATGAGCCATTGCATACTATTACTGCTTCGAGTGTAGATAAATACCCCCATCCTAGTTTAGCATTGGAGGAGGTAAAAAAGGATACTGTGCAGCGAATTAAAGTGCCAGAGCATCGAGTTGTAAACTTATGATGTGCAAATGAGCCCTATTAGCCATAAACTCTAAGGCTCGCTAAATGAAAGTGCTTATTGCACAAACAGGATGCTAGCTGCTAAAACAGCTTTACCCACCTCATCAGTTGCAAACAAAGTAAAGACCATCTAACCCTAAATCATTGGGTCACTGTCCATATCCCCAGTAGTCCACGTAAGCCAGTTCAGTTCTAATGCTACCTCAAGACTTGAAAAGTGCCTCCCCCTTTTTAATAAGGATACACAGTAGCAACTTCAAGAGCTATAAACATGTTCTGTGCAAATTTACCATTTAAACCATAAACTGTATGGTACGCAAAACTAAGGTGCTCAAGATGCTTAGTTCAATGGAGATTTTTTTTCCTATTACAACAGGTTTTGCATTGCCAGTTTTTTTTCTGCGAGTTACATAAATTTCAAGAATTTCCCACTAAGCACAAGGTCCTCTCCTTGGAGGCATATTATTACTGCCTGATGACACATGTATTCCTTTTCTTATAAAATGGTGCTTCAGTAGTCCTTTTCTCTCTTCCATCAGAGCAGGGAATGTGCAGACGATATGACTTATATCCTCCTTAACATATTGGCACAGCCGACATGTAGTCACAGTGGTTTGTCTCAACTAGGCAGGGGAGTTGCATAAGGTGGTAAAACTGCCCAGTCGATAGCTCAGCAACTTGAGTTTCACCATCTGCCCAAACAGTTCTCCTAGATACGGGTGTGGCTTCAAGAGACTATATGAGCCAATTGTCACCCATGCATGGGATCTTTTTGCCAGCAGGGCTTTATCTGTCAGTGAAGAAAGCTTCTTAACTGCTGACTTGACTGCTTTATTGAACACCACCTGGCTAAGAGTTAGTTCCCAGAGTGACTCAACTTGCAATATTTTTATAGCCAGTTTCATTTATTCATATGCCGGGCTGTTGCCTTAGTCAGATACTGCAGGTCACAATACATTGCTTAATGTGCCTCCCTGCGTTCCTTTTAGTTTGTAACAAGGTTTTAAGTAGGCACCCAACTAGACAGGTTCTGCCCCCATAACCCAAATTGTAACCTTATTTGTGCTGGGATGTGAGTCTCGGGAGGCAGAACACCCGCCGGCAAGTACTAATGATTGCATTGTTGATTACTTTGTCAGCTCACCTCCTGAGTGCTTCTGCTCCATACGCTATGTAGGAAGCAAGTTTTGCAGCTACGACTTGCACTAGTGGTTGAAGAGACAGACCTTTTAATGTGTTCCTTAGAGAGCAAAAGGCAGCCGTCAGGCTGCTACTTTTTCTTCTTATTGAGCGACTGTGCATTGTAAAAGAGCATTACGAGTCGAAAATTTCCTCCAAATACTTGTACTCTGGCACTGATTCCAATGCAGACATTTCTAGATGATACTTCAGTGCTGGGCACCTTCTTGTGCTGACAAGCATTGCTTTTGTTTTTTTGAGTTTAAGTGTGAGTCCAGGTTTGTCTGCATTCTTTGCTGTGGCTTTTATTAGCCTCTGCAAGCCAACCCTCGTATTGACATTCATAAACTGTTTAAAAACAGTCGTAGTCACTGGATAATGTCATCAGTGATGTCATTTGAGATGTCATCAGTGATGTCATCAGTGATGTCACTGACCATCTCATGAGTGATGTAATATGTGAGGTCATAAGCAATGCATTGCGGGGGCGTGAGTTATAGTTAGCTCAGCTAACTATAACTGCTGAATTTCTCTGGTTTTGCACGAGTGAAAAGTCAGCCTAAGTATAATTTCCCTTTAACCTTTGTTTATTTCAGTGAATTGCTAAGGTTTTTTTAATGCTAATTCCTAACTATGACGTCCCTGTAACCTTTGGTTTTTTCAGTGAATTTCTAAGGTTTTTTAAAATTCTATTTCTTAATTGTAATATCCATTTTTTTGAGAGCCTGTAAGATTTTCATATTTTCTTTCTATAATTGGATATTGTACATTATATTTATATTATATACCACTAATTTTTTGATTTGGTATGTGTTTATCAGAAAGTACATTAATAACTGATTTTATTTTTAACTATTTGACATGCATGGAATGTATAGAAGTGATGTAGTTCACTTTACAGACAAAGGGACCAGGTTGTTTCTAAGCAACCTGAAACTCTGCATACAGTCTTATCTGTAGATGTCTTATACACACTCTCAACACACAGGCTCTTGTCAGAGCCACCCAAGAGGCCAACATTTTGATAATTTTCTTGTGAAATATTTTTTTTTTCTTTAAATTTAAATTTGTGACAACGTCGTGATGATCGTGATCACGTCGCGAAATCGCAAAACAAAAGCAGATATTCAACGACCACCACCACAATCAAAAATTGTAAATAAAAAATTCATTCTAACTATTACAATACACACATTACTAACCACATCACTGCATAAGTATTTGACAGGATCTGTGAGACGATGCATTAGTCTATCGATACTTCTGTAATAAAATGCGTGACTGCCTCAGTACATCTATGAGTGGGTGCATCAGTGTCACAATGGGTCTGTGATTGGTTGTGTAAGTCTCTCACTCAATCTGTGAGTAGGTGCATCAGTGCCTTTGTACATTTGTAAGTAAGTATATGACTATCTGACTGGGTCTGTGAGTGGATACATGAGTTTCTGAATGGGTGAGTGAGTGGGTGCATGAGTGTCTGAGTGGATCTGTGAGTGAGTGCATCAGTCTCTCAGTGAATCTATGACTGCCAGCATGAGTGTCTGAGTGGTTCTGACAGTGGGTGCATGGGTCTCTCAGTGCGACTGTGCATGGGTACGAGTCTCTGGGTGTATAGCTAACTCGGTGCATAAGTCTCTGAGTGGGTCTATGAGTGGCTATGTGAGTGACTGTATGGGTGTGAGTGTTTGAGTGGGTCCGTGAGTAGATGTATGAGTGTCTGAGTGGATCTGTGAGTGGGTGTATGAGTGTCTCTATGGGTCTGTGAGTGAGAGCATAAGTCTCTGAGTGGGTGAGTGAATGGGTGCATGCATGAGTGTCTGAGTGGGTCTGTGACTGGGAGGGTGAGTGTCTGGGTGGGTCTGTGAGTGGATGCATGAGCCTTGACTGGGTGAGTGAGTGAGTGGGTGCGTGTATATCTGAGTGAGTTTCTGAGTGGGTGTGTGTGTTTCTGAGTGTATGCGTGTTGGACTGAGTCCATAAGTCTCTGAGACAGTCTGTGACTCAGTGTGGCAGTGACTGTATGGGTGTGTGAGTGGGTATATGAGTGTCTCAGTGGATCTGTGAGTGGGTGTATGAGTGTCTCAGTGGGTCTGTGAGAACATATGTGAGTGGGTCTGTAAGTGGGTGCATGAGTGTCTGCTTGGGTGTGCAAATGGGTGTGTTAGTGTCTGAGTGGGTCTGTGAGTGGATGTGTGAGTATCTGTGAGACGATACATTAGTCTGTCAATACTTCTGTAATGAAATGCATGACTGCCTCAGTACATCTATGAGTGATTGCATCAGTGTCACAATGGGTCTGTGATTGGTTGCGTAAGTCTCACACTCAATCTGTAAGTATGTGCATCAGTGCCTTTGTACATTTGTAAGTAAGTATATGACTATCTGACTGGGTCTGTGACTGGATACATGAGTGTCTAAGTGGGTGTGTGAATGGGTGAGTGAGTGGGTGCACGAGTGTCTGAGTGTATCTATGAGTGAGTGCATCAGTCTCTCAGTGGGTCTATGACTGCCAGCTTGAGTGTTGAGTGGTTCTGACAGTGGGTGCATGGGTCTCTGAGTGCGACTGTGCATGGGTACATGAGTCTCTGGGTGTAAAACTAACTCGGTGCATAAGTCTCTGAGTGGGTCCATGAGTGGCTATGTTAGTGACAGTATGGGTTTGTGAGTGTCTGAGTGGGTCTGTGAGTGGATGTATGAGTGTCTGAGTGGATCTGTGAGTGGGTGTATGAGTGTCTCAATGGGTCTGTGAGTGAGAGCATACGTCTCTGAGTGGGTGAGTGAATGGGTGCATGCATGAGTGTCTGAATGGGTCTGTGACTGGATGCGTGAGCCTTGACTGGGTGAGTGAGTGGATTTGTGTATATCTGAGTGAGTTTCTAAGTGGGTGTGTGAGTTTCTGAGTGTATGAGTGACTGACTGAGTCCATAAGTCTCTGAGACAGTCTGTGACTGAGTGTGGGAGTGACTGTATGGGTGTGTGAGTAGGTGCATGAGTATCTCAGTGGGTCTGAGAGAACATACATGTGTGTGAGTGGGTCTGTAAGTGGGTGCATGAGTCTCTGAGTGGGTCTCTACATGGGTGTGTCACTCTCTGAGTAAGTCTGTAAGTGAGTGCATAGGTACCTGAATTGGTATGTGAGTGAGTGCATCAGTATCTGAGTGGGTATGTGACTGGATGTACAAGTGTGTGAGTGGATATGTGAATGGGTGTATAAGTGTCTGAGTGAGTTTGTGAGTGTGTACATGAGTCTGTGACAGTGACTGGTGAGTGTATACAAATATATATATTTTTTATATTTTTTCCAATATTTGCGACAACGTCGGTAGTCGCGACGTCCCCATGATGGTACATGGGGGTGGTCGCGTTGTCGTTGCGAATATTGCACGCAATGAAAAAAATCAACTTTGGGCACATAACTTGTGTCGCTAACATACCCATTTCTCAAACATGGGGTCAGAGTATCTCAACACTGACCCCTTATGTTAGCTTTCACACAAATTTGCAGCCCCGGGTACCGTTCCTGGATGATAAAATGGCGGCCACAACTTTCTATCTAGGTTGTGTCCAGCCAATCAGAGCATTCCAGCTGGTGCATGCATATATTTGCAGCCAGAGATATATCTATAATTTTTGGCTTAAATTTCTCAAAAACTACTGGACGTATTTCCACCAAATAACAAAAAGCACAATCTGCGTAACAACATCTACCTTTCTGCCAAATTTGGTGTAATTCCATCCAGCGGTTCGGGCTGTAGGTTCAACAACGCTTTCCTATGGGAATTAACATTACAAATGTACCCTTTTTTCACGCCCCTACTTCTCAGTCTCCACTGCACGGATCACCCCCAAATTTTTCCATGACACACAGAACCTACTTTGAACCTTTTTGTGGAAAATTTCATGAAGATTGGTCAAACGATGCCACAGTTATAGGCAAGTCAAAAATGATTTTCCTATGGAAACTTGGTCCTAACTATAACTACCTACTTTTTTATATCTCTTAGTGGCCTTTTTCTTTATATTCCAAATTGGTTTCTATTTTTTATGTTTTTTAAACCTACACAAGTGTGTTTGATGTTTATAAAAATTTCGTGTAGCTGTTTATATTAGCATATCCCCAGTTCATTTTCGTTTAGTTTGTAATAAAGGAAACTATCTTTTCTTTGTTATATATTCTTTTTTGTTTCTTCAAAATACTAACATGTATAGTGAGGTCAATATTCTCAACCAAACAGTATGGGGCACATTATGATGTGGTGGAACAGCCACCGACAGGACGTAGGTGGTGATCCACTGACATAAAGCCCTTTGGGTCGACCGCCACATTACGATGCAGGTGGTCGGACCCTAAAATGTCAGGGGATGGACCACCGCCTATGACAGGATCTACTGATCCTGTCGGATGGTGGTCGGAATCATGATCCTGAATGGAGGCGGTGCCTGCTCAGGCACCGCCGTCAGGATCATAATGTCCATTTCCCACAGCCTTTTCATGGCTGTCCCACTGCCATGAAAAGGCTGTCAGAAAGGGACTTTGGGAGCCCCAAGCAGGGCCCCAGTCCCCCGTGCACCACTGCTTGGTGGCTATGGGGGCACATGTGGTGCCACCCCAAACATCCATGCATCATGGACCAGACACCATATAGTGCCTGGCACACGGCGCATGGATGTTTGAAAAATGCTTTTGTCTACTGTGGCTTGTGTTGTGGCCCTTTTCAAGGCCGCAGCACAAGCTGCAGTAGAGAAAGGCATTTTACAACCGCCTACACAGCGTTCTGATCAAAATGTGGTGGGTGAGACCGCCGACTCCTTGTTGGTCGGTCTCAATCCCGATTTGATGGCACCATAATGAGCCCCTATGTCTTAATATTAATTCATGTCTGACTTTATACTAATGTTACACCTTTCCATCAGGGTGTCTGTGTTTCTATACTTTTTTACTTTCAGTCCTATTTCTGTTTCAGTTACTTGGTGTTCATAGCCTCATGCCAAAACACATGCGTTCAACGATGTTTCATTTCACACCGTAGATTTAGTGTTGCGGTGAGTTTCTGTGCTATTATTAGCCGCTCCTGGTATTGTGATTTACAGCCCTGTGCCAAAGTATGTGTTCTATATGGCGGTTCATTTTCTAATAAAAATTCAGGAGCTGCGAAGAGCCCTTTTATTTTAAACATATGTTAGTTTCATTAATATTTGGCCGGTGTATGCACTTTACACGAGGAAACGCATACTGGGCAAATGGCATCAGATACTCGGGCATCATTGTTCATTCGTTTTTAACTTTACTTAAGCACGCCATTGAAATTATATCTTTTAATAATATAGACAAGGGGTTTGGTGTTGTCATTTCCTTACACTAGCGGAGATTTTTCTAGAGCAATGCAATTTTTACCAGGTGGTTTGAACCCCTAGGATATCTAATAGCATGTTGATCCATCTTGAATACTTCAGTAAACATGTTTTTTTACACATGATTTCAGAGTTTGCTATATTGTAGTATACTTTGATTGTATAACCAGTGAGTGGCTCATTTTGCATTTCATTTTTTGTAGTTCAGGATTATGTCACTGCAGGTCCGACCTCAATCTCTAAAAGAACTTCCCATATGTATACCCTTCTGACTCTTTTTTTGGCTGCTTCTCACATTTTGAGAAGTCCATGTGTGATTAAAAATGTTATTCTGTCAGGAAGTGAGTATCCTTATTGCGTCCCTCAATAATATGCACATATAATGGCATTAAATATATCTCTTTTTTAATTTCATTTTTTGTATTCTTTTCAGGATACTTATTTAAATTACTTTTCTCATCATGAACGCCTTGTCATTTTTTAAGAGAAGGTACCATCTGGAATAATCGCTACCCATCCAAAAATCTGGTTAATGGTGTTTATTTAGTTAATGGTTCTGTTTCTAGTTAGTAAACCTTTATCTCGACTAGTGATTATCTTTGCTATTATTTGGACTATGAGACTTTGTCTCTTCTAACGGCTTTCTCTCTCTCATGTGTTTGCTTTCTCTGAAATTATCTTGTTTGAATGCAGTGGTTCTCCGAAATGAATATTAGATGAAAGTTGTTTTTTGACTTCTTATCTCTCCTTGTTCTGTACTCTCTACAGTGTACCCTCCCTATGTATTATCATTTTAGATTACAATGTTTCCATTCTCATGTCCTTTATTATCATTTATCAACAATATACAACATTGAAAAAGTAGTCTTTGACGAAACACGTGTCGGCTCTGTCTACAACCGTAAAAGTTGTGCTGTACTGTACGTCTTCATAAACTCCAGCTTCTGATTAATCAAACTATGAGTTTCTACCTGCCTTTGTCACAAAACTTTACTTGTTCTTTTGGATCACACTTTATTAATCAATGGGCATGTATTATTTGCATTTTTCTATTTAAAACATTCATAAAAAAATATTCTTACTTACATATTTACAATTCTATTAAACTTTATTTATGATCCTTCTAAGGAGGTGTGCACCAGATTTTTTAAAGCCTCCTGGAGCAGTAATCAGGGAAACACAAAAGGGCAGGCCGGACCAAGAAACATCCTCACCATGAACAATAGACTCTGAAGTCTTAAACCTCATACTTAACATCTACCAAATGGCAGTGCTGAGAAATAACTAATCAGCAGCCTTTTCCTAACAAGGTCCTCATTGAACTGCTAAATGCAGCCCTGTCTCCATCCACCCTGACATTAGTGTCTGGATCTCCATCCTCCACCCACAGGAATTCAGTCAATATGCTTCCACTGCATGGAGATGCTGTATCACCCTCCATCTTGTGCTATGCTAAAAATAATACAGCACACAGACTACTACTGCCATACAGGTGATACACACTAAATGCACACACACACACACAGAATTTCAGTGCAAGTTTCAGGAGTTCACATAAGAGCAGAGCTTTACATGAGAGGAATCAGTAGACTCTCCTCTCCCTAACACAGAGAAATTGATCCGATCACACTACTGATTCACAAAAACTCGGTACACTGTCAACCTTGCTGATTCACACGGGGCATGGACAGTAGTCCATGCTTTATGCACCCTGCCAAGACAGAACAGGTTTTAGACCTTGCATTACCAAGACAGGCCTAGTCTTCTGCGCGCACACAAGATTAGCATGATACCAGGGCCAAAATTAAAATTCAGCATGCCGGTCTCCCATACATTTGGGCAATCAACGCAGGGAACACACCAGTTAACCATGCATCATATCCCAATATCTTGTCACATTCATGACAGGTGCTATAAACATGCATTTCTATAGGTAAACAATGTATTTCTAAACCCACATCAGTGATGCAGACTCAAATCAAATATAACTGCCTCTTACTCATCTCTTCTGATTCCTACTCATGCAGTTACCTCATGTGCAAACAAACTCACTAATTTTCCCCCTTCATGAAATTCAAAATACAAAATATAATTATGACCAAAATGTACGAGCATTCAATTTTGTGATTCATAATGTGTGGAACCTATGGAATCACAAACTGTGAATCTCTATACGTTATGTATATACACATAAGGCTATAAAATAATAGACAACTGCAAATTGTGATTTGGTAAAAGTCCAAATTGCAACTCATCTATACGCATCCATACGCTGCCACTGATGAAATCAGCAAAATGTCATGATGGTGCGAAATCAATGCCACACCAAAAGAAAGCTCTGCTTGAGTGCAATTCAGTGAATAAACAAGGCCATGCCTGTGAAAAATGTCCTTCCGCGTCACATACCCATACTGGAGGAGCAGAGGAGACATTGAATTAAGTTTAACGACAAAGTGCTGGACATGCTAATACATGAGAAATCCACACTAGAAGATCAGCTTTTTGGCAAGACAGCAAGAAAAGACCCTGATTCCATAAACAAACAAATAGGTTTTACTATACAAGACTGCGTAAATTCTGCAGGAAACACCAACGCATAATTGAAGAGTTGCAGAAAAGAGGTTATGATATTTGTACCATGAACAAGGAAAATCTATCTGAAAAACTGTCTAAAGCATCTGTGGATGCACAAGATTGAAGTTATGAACAACTTTCCACTCCAACAGAAGAGAAAAGAGCAGCGTACATTGGTGCCAGATACTGGATGTAGGCCAACTGCCGTCAAAGGCATATAAGATGATGCAAATGCAGGTTCATCAACTGGTGCATCCAAAGCCATATAGAACACTCGAATTTGATGAATGTCATAATCCACACACTGAAATGCTGCGTTTAATGTCATAATAAACACACAACATTGTTGCCTTAATATAGGTACATGTTTGAATACTCATATAACTATTATATTTGTAAAACAAAAAAGTGTACTTGTGATCATTAACTATTACTTGAAAGTATGCTCTAACAATGTGTTAAATGTTTGTCATTGCATTAACATTCCAATATAAAGCTATCATTTGTACACAGGTGATGCCGTCTTCCCACCTGCCACCTATGAAGAAGAGACTGACACTATGAATATTGATGAACCGGCAGAACAAGACAGTGAGGGGACCAATGTAACACATCCATAGCCACCTTGCACACAGCCTATCAAAGGACCCAGAAAGTTATGCCAAAGACTGGGGCTAAATACTACCCATCACTATCATGAAGACATTTATGCACATGTTGCACAAGACTCTTTGAACTTGAATTTACTGTTGCATGTGCAAATGAGACAGTTGCATGTCACAAACATGCATTGTAGCAGAATACGTACAATGGAACACAGTGTGATTTCTATCATAATGAAGGACACTTTAAGCAACTTAAGAATATTGTAGGCATTGCAGCTAAGGCAGTGAAGTCACTTGCTCAATGTGAAGTCCTTCAAAAAGGAGACCCATAGTCGAGCTGTGGGGCGGCTTGCAAACATGACATCAATAGGGCACAAGTTATAGTTACTTGAGGTAACTCTAATATGTGTCCCCCTTCCTGGGCCAATTTTGGTCCCAGTCACCACATCCCCCAGGGCCTGCGCTATATTTATGGGGGAGGGTGGCACGCACCCCCCTCCCTGGGCCAATTTTGGTCCCGGGGACCACATCTCTCTAGGCCTGGCCATATTCTAAAGGGGGAGGGGCATGCTTCCCCTTCTCTGGGCTGATTTTGTCCCTAGGGACCCCATCTCCTGGGGCCCGGCCATCAAAGGGTGGGTGCCCTGTTGCCCATTCATGGCACCCACCAAAGTATGGTTGGGGCCCACAGGGGGATCCCCAAGGCCTCTGCGGTCCCAGTCGACTCCAACCCTCCAGTGGGAGCCGGCATTGCTGCCAACCGAAGCAATGCAGTAGGAAGGAACGTCGCAAAAAATCCCTCCATGTCCCCCACCTCCAAACCTTCCGGCACCCCATAGAAAGTGGACGTCATTTCTGCGGCTCTGGTGTTCCATATCTATGAGCTTTTACTTCATCTCCATAGTCCGAGATCCATGGCCCTCCCCTTCTGGTCAGTTATAGCTAGTTGCATCTAGAAAGCACTCAGGTATGCCCACATCGATCTGAGGTCACTGGCTGGTGTTTTAATGTCCTCATGCTCTGATCTGTTGTTTTTATGGCAATCAACTTCCTCATCAGTGTCTCCAGAGTAATATCGGTCATTGCGTGTCAGCGAGTCGCCACCACAGCCTTGAATAACAGCTGGCGAATATTTGCGAGCGAGGCGCGCTAACGGATCTTCGGTAGGGGAAGAAAATTGAGGTTTGCCTTGGTCTGCAGTCCGACAGAAATCAGTCCATCACTGGCCTATCCCCAAGTGGAGAATTGGTGGTAAAGGCATTGTTGGACCCCAATTACATCAGTAGGGCAGGGGTAGGGTCAACATTTAATTGATTTGGAAGGGAAAGAAAGTACCACGTTACTGGAACCAAGGCATCATCGTGAAGATTCCAAAGAAGAGAGGATTAACTAAGTTTAACAACTGGCGTGGAATCACTCTTCTGTCAGTCCTGAGTAAAATCCTGGTGAAATAATTTTACAGCACATTCTGATGTTGTGGGCAAACAGTTTAGAAAAGGAAAAGTTAGGTTATGCAAAGGCAGAGTGTGTGTTGATCAGATCCTTACTCCACGCAACATTACAGAGCAGTGCACAGAGTGGCAAACAGCTACACATCAACTTCATTGATTTTGAGAAAGCTTTTGACAGTATCTGTTATGACAGCTTCTGGCCTTTACTGAGAGCCTATGGCATACTGCAGCAGATAGTTCTCTTCATCAAGAGCTTCTATGATAATTTTACCTGCAAGGTGGGAGGTAGTGAGTATAGCTTTGAAGTCAAAACCAGTGTGAGACAGGGATGCCTGATGTCAGAGTTGCTCTTCAACCTTGTAATCGATTGGGTGATGCAACGTATAATGTAAGACCAAACTAGTGACATCAGATGGACCTTTTCTCTACCCCAGAGCACATTACCTGTGCGGGTGACCCAGCCTCGTTCTCTCACATACACCAGCATATGCAGGAAAAGATGTCTCGCCTCAACATCTATGCACAGCAAGTGAGCCTGAAGATCAACACGAAGAAATCAGAAGTCAGTCCCCCAACATACCAATGCAAAAACAACACAAATGCAAAAACAACAATTGATGGACAGAATGCAGAACAATGTCATACATTCACCCCAGTACAGAGATCTGGGCCTAAATCCATCGTTTTTTTGCTCACCATGCCATTCCAGTTTGAACCCAGCCATATGCAAATCAGTCTTGACCCTGTGCCCCATGGGAACAGTCCAGCCCGAACTGCCAAGCCAGGTCCTCCCTGGACTGGAAACAAGCATCCTAGGACCGGTTTCGGGCTTTCAGCCCTCATCAGCCAGGATAGCTTGATTCCAGTGGCATGGAGAGCACGGGACTCACGTCTGAGCATACCCGTCCCACTCGGGGTGACAAATGCAAAAACAACAATTGATGGACAGAATGCAGAACAATGTCATACATTCACCCCAGTACAGAGATCTGGGCCTAAATCCATCGTTTTTGCTCACCATGCCATTCCAGTTTGAACCCAGCCATATGCAAATCAGTCTTGACCCTGTGCCCCATGGGAACAGTCCAGCCCGAACTGCCAAGCCAGGTCCTCCCTGGACTGGAAACAAGCATCCTAGGACCGGTGTCGGGCTTTCAGCCCTCATCAGCCAGGATAGCTTGATTCCAGTGGCAAGGAGAGCACGGGACTCACGTCTGAGCATACCCGTCCCACTCGGGGGTGACAAATGCAAAAACAACAATTGATGGACAGAATGCAGAACAATGTCATACATTCACCCCAGTACAGAGATCTGGGCCTAAATCCATCGTTTTTGCTCACCATGCCATTCCAGTTTGAACCCAGCCATATGCAAATCAGTCTTGACCCTGTGCCCCATGGGAACAGTCCAGCCCGAACTGCCAAGCCAGGTCCTCCCTGGACTGGAAACAAGCATCCTAGGACCGGTTTCGGGCTTTCAGCCCTCATCAGCCAGGATAGCTTGATTCCAGTGGCATGGAGAGCACGGGACTCACGTCTGAGCATACCCGTCCCACTCGGGGTGACAAATGCAAAAACAACAATTGATGGACAGAATGCAGAACAATGTCATACATTCACCCCAGTACAGAGATCTGGGCCTAAATCCATCGTTTTTTGCTCACCATGCCATTCCAGTTTGAACCCAGCCATATGCAAATCAGTCTTGACCCTGTGCCCCATGGGAACAGTCCAGCCCGAACTGCCAAGCCAGGTCCTCCCTGGACTGGAAACAAGCATCCTAGGACCGGTTTCGGGCTTTCAGCCCTCATCAGCCAGGATAGCTTGATTCCAGTGGCATGGAGAGCACGGAACTCACGTCTGAGCATACCCGTCCCACTCGGGGGGACAAATGCAAAAACAACAATTGATGGACAGAATGCAGAACAATGTCATACATTCACCCCAGTACAGAGATCTGGGCCTAAATCCATCGTTTTTTTGCTCACCATGCCATTCCAGTTTGAACCCAGCCATATGCAAATCAGTCTTGACCCTGTGCCCCATGGGAACAGTCCAGCCCGAACTGCCAAGCCAGGTCCTCCCTGGACTGGAAACAAGCATCCTAGGACCGGTTTCGGGCTTTCAGCCCTCATCAGCCAGGATAGCTTGATTCCAGTGGCATGGAGAGCACGGGACTCACGTCTGAGCATACCCGTCCCACTCGGGGTGACAAATGCAAAAACAACAATTGATGGACAGAATGCAGAACAATGTCATACATTCACCCCAGTACAGAGATCTGGGCCTAAATCCATCGTTTTTTGCTCACCATGCCATTCCAGTTTGAACCCAGCCATATGCAAATCAGTCTTGACCCTGTGCCCCATGGGAACAGTCCAGCCCGAACTGCCAAGCCAGGTCCTCCCTGGACTGGAAACAAGCATCCTAGGACCGGTTTCGGGCTTTCAGCCCTCATCAGCCAGGATAGCTTGATTCCAGTGGCATGGAGAGCACGGGACTCACGTCTGAGCATACCCGTCCCACTCGGGGTGACTAATGCAAAAACAACAATTGATGGACAGAATGCAGAACAATGTCATACATTCACCCCAGTACAGAGATCTGGGCCTAAATCCATCGTTTATTTGCTCACCATGCCATTCCAGTTTGAACCCAGCCATATGCAAATCAGTCTTCACCCTGTGCCCCATGGGAACAGTCCAGCCCGAACTGCCAAGCCAGGTCCTCCCTGGACTGGAAACAAGCATCCTAGGACCGGTTTCGGGCTTTCAGCCCTCATCAGCCAGGATAGCTTGATTCCAGTGGCATGGAGAGCACGGGACTCACGTCTGAGCATACCCGTCCCACTCGGGGTGACAAATGCAAAAACAACAATTGATGGACAGAATGCAGAACAATGTCATACATTCACCCCAGTACAGAGATCTGGGCCTAAATCCATCGTTTTTTGCTCACCATGCCATTCCAGTTTGAACCCAGCCATATGCAAATCAGTCTTGACCCTGTGCCCCATGGGAACAGTCCAGCCCGAACTGCCAAGCCAGGTCCTCCCTGGACTGGAAACAAGCATCCTAGGACCGGTTTCGGGCTTTCAGCCCTCATCAGCCAGGATAGCTTGATTGCAGTGGCATGGAGAGCACGGGACTCACGTCTGAGCATACCCGTCCCACTCGGGGTGACAAATGCAAAAACAACAATTGATGGACAGAATGCAGAACAATGTCATACATTCACCCCAGTACAGAGATCTGGGCCTAAATCCATCGTTTTTTGCTCACCATGCCATTCCAGTTTGAACCCAGCCATATGCAAATCAGTCTTGACCCTGTGCCCCATGGGAACAGTCCAGCCCGAACTGCCAAGCCAGGTCCTCCCTGGACTGGAAACAAGCATCCTAGGACCGGTTTCGGGCTTTCAGCCCTCATCAGCCAGGATAGCTTGATTCCAGTGGCATGGAGAGCACGGGACTCACGTCTGGGAATACCCATCCCACTCGGGGTGACAAATGCAAAAAGAATAATTGATGGACAGAATGCAGAACAATGTCATACATTCACCCCAGTACAGAGATCTGGGCCTAAATCCATCGTTTTTTGCTCACCATGCCATTCCAGTTTGAACCCAGCCATATGCAAATCAGTCTTGACCCTGTGCCCCATGGGAACAGTCCAGCCCGAACTGCCAAGCCAGGTCCTCCCTGGACTGGAAACAAGCATCCTAGGACCGGTTTCGGGCTTTCAGCCCTCATCAGCCAGGATAGCTTGATTCCAGTGGCATGGAGAGCACGGGACTCACGTCTGAGCATACCCGTCCCACTCGGGGTGACAAATGCAAAAACAACAATTGATGGACAGAATGCAGAACAATGTCATACATTCACCCCAGTACAGAGATCTGGGCCTAAATCCATCGTTTTTTGCTCACCATGCCATTCCAGTTTGAACCCAGCCATATGCAAATCAGTCTTGACCCTGTGCCCCATGGGAACAGTCCAGCCCGAACTGCCAAGCCAGGTCCTCCCTGGACTGGAAACAAGCATCCTAGGACCGGTTTCGGGCTTTCAGCCCTCATCAGCCAGGATAGCTTGATTCCAGTGGCATGGAGAGCACGGGACTCACGTCTGAGCATACCCGTCCCACTCGGGGTGACAAATGCAAAAACAACAATTGATGGACAGAATGCAGAACAATGTCATACATTCACCCCAGTACAGAGATCTGGGCCTAAATCCATCGTTTTTTTGCTCACCATGCCATTCCAGTTTGAACCCAGCCATATGCAAATCAGTCTTGACCCTGTGCCCCATGGGAACAGTCCAGCCCGAACTGCCAGTCACCACTCAAGGTGGATGGAGAGGACCTAGTTATGACTGAAGCATTCACCTACCTAGGCAGTACTATCGGAAATAATGAAAGAAATGCAGTGACATCAAGAGCAGACTGAACAAGGCCATGAATGCCTTCAGAATGCTGAACAATGTGTGGAGGTCATATCAGTGCAGCACCACCACCAAGCGAAGGCTTTTCCACTCGCTTGAATGGATCAGAATGCTGGCGGATGACAAGCGACATCACCAAACTATCAGTCTTCCACACCAGTAACCTGAGAAGAATTGTGCTCATTTTCTGGCCGCACATCATCTTCAACCAGGAACTGCTCACCAGATGCAAGCAAGAAAACATTAACTCTCTCATTATGAGAAAAAAGATGTAGATGGATAGGTCATCCCATCAGAAGAGAACAAGACTCCATCACAAGAACAGCTCCCCTCAGGGCTGCCGAAGGCAAACAGAAGATAGGCAGGTAGAAGAATACCTGACAGAAAACTGTGGAAACAGAAATGAAGATCCTGAATCACAGCTGGGGCACCGTACAGAAACATGCCCAAGACAGACAGAAGTAGAGATCCTCCGTTACTGTTCTATATGTCAGTCAACAAAACGGGCAGTAAGATAGCAAGTAAGTATTGCAAAATCTGTAAAGGCCCCAGGCAATGCCTCCTGTCCCTATAAATACCCAATCAAAGGTGCACTGACAAAGCTAACCCTATAGGCAAGTAAATGACAACTGCCTTGCATCAACAAGGTCTAAGGACACAATCACGCAAACCAATTTGGCGACCGATCATGACCCTGACCTCCTAAAGAGGATAGAAACTATGGCGACTGTGCTCTTAAATCCCATTCTGTATAAATCATCCCAAATTGAAGAAAGGTTAATTTCTATGGAGGCTCTGTGCTCGTTGAACCAAACTCTCCCAAATATAACCCAACCAAATGAGGAAGTTGGGATGTTTTCTCAGCCAGATGGGGCGGTTCTCTTGACAACTGATAAGACGGGAGGCCATGTCCCCCAGCAGGTGGTAGGGTTGCCCGCTCACCCGGTGGGCCTTGGCCAAAAATCAACTAATAGGGCGAGAGCTACTGTATCTAATCAGCATCAGAATTTAAGCCAAACAAATTTAGGTGCCCCCCCTCATACTCATAATCCTACCCTATCACAAGGCGAACTTCAAGGAACCAACTCACTAATATCATTAGCTAATATCACTTCGAATACGCGCTTCCCCTCATGTTATTCCTCAGCTATACCTCCCCCGGTTCCTCCGGGAATTGATAATGCTTGTGCTCAATCGCCCATAAACCCCGCTTCTTTAGAAGGTGGCATTTTAGCTTTTCAACCTAGGAGGGAGGTTATTCACCATCCAGCTGAGGCCGTGAAATCTGGAGTAAGGTTAGATCTTCCACCAGCAGCCTGCCCTTATGTTATAGTGCTAGTAAATGTACCAGAACTGAAAGCAAACCAACAAGAATCAACAGAGCAGCTAATTCACAAAGCTCAGCATTGGCTTTTTAACCATACAGGGGATCATTTTAATTTATATAAACATATTATTATGGCCAGGAGGGTAAACTGGGTAGGAAGGGCCCCTAAAACCCTTAAAGGGGACTGCATCATTATTAATTTTGACAACCACTACATGGTAGGTGAACTACTAAGTATGTTACCAAGCACCCCTACTCTTTACTCTGAAATTTCTGCACTCCCGCTTGGCTTTTTTTATAAACCCTGCACCTCATTTCAAGTCCCATTCCACAAAATAAATAATGGCCAACTGCCCTCATGTTCTTTTAATCAATGTCTCCCACAACCTGTTTTTCCTTTACCTCTTAGTAATAGATTTACTTTATTGGAAGGCATGGCTGAATGTGATTGACTTGATGAGCAGAGTTTAATAGCTAATAATGTTGATGACACAGCATTACATAATGGGTCTTCTGTAGTTTCTCTCCCCCCTTGTAGAATTTCAACCAAATTCAAGCCTGCAGACAGGTAGTTCAACCTTGCCTCAGAGCTCGATACATTTAGAGAGTACCTCAGAATCTGTTGCAGTCATTACTTGGAACATTGCTGGGTATAACCAAAAAAAGTCCAATTCGGAGTGGCTGTCTTTTTTAATGGCTAATGACATATTGTGCCTTCAGGAGACCTGGGAGGTTGACCCGATCTACCTGAACGGGTATCGCTCATTTCATACGCCTGCTATACCCTCAGCAGCTGGTCGTGCAAAAGGTGGTCTATTGACATTACTTTCCAATACTTTTCCCTTAAATGTGAAATCCTTTTTACACACATCTCCATACTATCATATTATCCTTTTAGAGTTTTATAGTGACAAATATTGGCTACTTATAAATTTCTATAATAACAACTTTGGTAGTAATCAAGCAGCGATTTTGGACCCATTGGGAAGAGATAGTGTTAATTTGGAGAAAGTATGTAATAAACCCTGCGATATAATCTGGCTTGGGGACTTCAACGCTCATCCTTGCAATATGATTAATACACCAGTGTGTGGGTTAGTAGACGATGATGGGGATTTTGTTCCCCATTTTAGTCATAATGATTATGGCAATGGCTTAAATAGGCTATTAATTATAAATAATCTCGTATTCTTAAATACTTCTGAAATCCTAACTGGCCAGTTAAACTTCACTTTTTCTAGTTGCTCCCACTCCTCAACGCTTGATTATGTCCTGGTCTCTGACCCTATAAGGAAGCTCTTTTCCCAATTTAATATTAACTTTTATGCTTTCAGTGACCATGCTGCAATCACATTTCTTATCCCTTCTCTACCAAAAAGGGAATATTCTGTTAAACTTCATATCAAACCAGTGATTGCAAGGGAGAATGGGATTGTCTTGAAGTGGGAGAGAGTTGATGCTGTGAAGTTTCTGGGTAACATAGTCTCCAAACGAACATCAGAGATAATGACATGTCTAGACCCAATATCTGATAATGGCATAATTACAGCATTTGAGCAAATCTTATTGGAAATTAAAAACAATTTAATATGTTTTATACGTAATGGGCACCGTAAGAAGCCTAACTGGTTTGATGAGGAATGTGTAAAATCACTTAAGAATCTTCATACGGCCTTACAGTCTAAACCTCAAGACCAAGTTTTGGTCAAGTCCTTACGCCAGCTTTACAAGAAAGCAAGGTTATCAAGGCTAAAAACCTTAAAAGAAGACTGGTGGGAAAGCCTGCAAAGGGCTGCTTTATTAAACAGCCCACAGGCATTTTGGTCGTTGAACAATGCACCTTTTCTAAGAGACGAGCAGAGGATGACAAAAGATACTCATGTAGAACAGGAGGCATGGGTTACACACTTTGAAGGCCTATTTGGAACTATCGAGGAGGTAACCACCCAACTCCCCCTCTCAAGTCTAGTTGGCACAGGAGGCAATGTCTTGTTCACGCTGGAAGAAACTAAATGCGCTCTTAATCAGTGTAAAAGAGCGAAGGCACCTGGAGCCGACGGTGTCCCAATTGATCTTTTTTTTAGATAACCAAGATCTCTGGGCCCCGCTTTTAACAAATGTTTTTAATAAAATTGCTCAAATAGGTGCTCCTCCTTCATGGAAGACGACTGTAATTGTGCCTATTTATAAAAAGGAGGATAGAACAATTCCGAAAAATTATAGGCCCATATCTCTGATAAATTCTACCACTAAATTAATGGGCCGTCTACTTTTAAATAGACTTGAGGAATGGGCTGTGGAAAAGAACATTATAATTCCATGTCAATATGGCTTTAGAAAAGGAAAGGGCACAGTGGATCAGTGTTTGAACCTGAATCTGATAATAGCCAAATATACGGCAGCAAAGAATGGCCACCTATACCTTGCCTTCATGGATCTGTCGGCAGCCTTTGACTGCGTGGCACAGTCTAGGCTGTGGCAGATCATGGAGGCAATGGGGATCGATATACAGATTATTAATATAATCCGTGACCTGTATGCCGGAGCTACCACCTGTGTCCGCTTTGGCAAGGGAGGAGAATGCACTAGACACTTTAAAATCACTAGAGGTGTGAGGCAGGGGTGCATCCTTGCGCCATTTTTATTCGCACTTTACACAAATGGCGTAGAATCTGCTTTGTTAGGGTCCACCCCAGATGTCCCCCATATTAATTCACTACAAGTACCGATACTCCTTTACGCGGATGACGCAGTGATTTTGGCACGAACTAGTAATGCGCTGCGCCGACGGAATACATGTAATTTATGAATGATCTGGACATGAAAATTAATTACTCTAAGTCTTTTGTTCTTGTTGCAGGTTCAAAACAGCGGAAACAGCCACAAATTTATATTGAAGGGGGAAAGCTAGGTGTTGTGTATTCTTTTAATTACTTAGGGATCATGTTTGATCGACATAATAATTGGCGAAGTATGGTTACTAATAGGGGTTTACAGATGGAAAAAAATATTGGGGCCCTCTTTAAATTCGCAAAACAAATCGGGACCAAACCTATTGAAGTGGTAAAGAAAATTTATGGAGCAAAAACTGTATCTGCTGCCACCTATGGGGCAGCTGTCTGGGGCATCTCAGATTCTTCCAAATTGCAACGTATAGAAGATGCCTTTCTGAAAAACTTGGCCTCCCTGCCTCAGTCATTCTCTAATTTTAACTGTCATATGGAACTGAGAGTATCTCATATTAGTGATAAAATCTGTATTGCACCCATTCTGATGTGGCACTCGGTTTGGTGTAAGGAGACTCTTTCACTGACCAGGGATATCATAAATGATGTTCTGAATTTAGATGGTGTGAATAATATCAGCTGGCTAAAATATGTTGAATCCACCCTTAAGACAGTTGGGTTACATCATCTTTTTGTAGATCCAACGATGTGTTGGTCTATCTCTAAGAAAGAGCTGAAAATCCACCTACTGACCAAGTTACATGCAAGGAGGCAGGATTCTAACCTTAAGCTGTCGACAGTCAGAGCATATCACGCTGTCCCGAGTATAACGTCGATTGACGCGAATTTAACTTATCTATCGTTTGTTACAAATTTACAACATAGATATATTTTAGTGAGATTTCGTTTAAATTATATCCCCCTGATGTTAGGTCTTCCTTCTAAAACTTATGTGGTCTCCGAACTGCCACCTTGCACTTGTGACAATCGATCCAGTCAGAATGATCTACATTTTTTGTTTTTTTGCAAATTCTATGGTGAAGAAAGGAAAAGATTCATTGTCCCTCTCATCCATAAAATGAATTTTAAACAGTATTGTGTGGCTTTATATTACCTACAGTTATTGTCTGATCCCTTTACATGTTTTTCTTTGGCCTCATTCCTCTTATCTGCCCTGAAAAGAAGAAGACTACATTGCCAATCTGACATTCAACTTGTAAAGTAAGCTATTGAATTGTGCAATAACTGTGTGCATATTTATGAATTATCATCATTTGTATAATATGAATAATGTTTTAACGTGATCTTATTCTTTTAGTAATCTTGTTGTAATACATGTAATTTTAATTCGTAATAATAATGGAAAATGATTTATTTGTAGAATACTTTTTATGCCATCATTGTGTTGGCGAAATAAAGTTATTTCTGACTGACTGACTGACAACTGCCTTGTTTCCTGACAAGTAGAAAACATGGCCCATGTCTCTTGCCCTGATACTGCATTCCTCCTACTCAACATCAGTTAGAAATAAAATGTGCATACCGCAGTAGCAGCTAAACACAAACAATTTCTTCCAGTTCTTCGACCTTGAAACTTCAAAGCTTGCAGTTCCATCCTCTACCTCTTCACTCTGTCATCATCTGCACACATTTTCAGAAAATCAAAATACCCTATTGAGTACCTTTAATGCTGCCCCGTCACCCCTAGTAAGACAAAATGGCTAGTGTTCTCCAGAAGACCTTGGATCAACAAGCATTTCCTATTCATTGCAGCATCATGTTGCCGTATAAAGAAAAAGGCAGTCAAATGAAAAAAATGTGTTGGGTGCCTTGCCATACTGGCAGTGTCCCCCCTCCCTTGCAAATTGGAGTGAAAAGGAAAATAATGTCAGTGCAGCAAGAATGTGCAAGCCTAGCAAAGACTACAGTAAACACCTGATAATATATACCTACTTTCTATCATGCCTTTTGGTGAATCTAGCTATATGTCTGCTGCTCTTTCTTACCAACACTAGAAACTAAGCTAAAAATCAGAATAGAATATATCCTCCCTTGTACCTTGCCGCAGCTCTCCCATATCTTCTCTGTCCTCTCAAACTTTGGCCATGTTTTGCAGAATGTTAATGCGAGATGCTGGAGAATAAATGATTCTTTCTAGTTGTTATTGCTTTCAAGCATGTCCAATTCAACGCTGGACCCCAAAAACTAGGAAGTGTTATATTGTCTTAAAATGCAGAGATTGATCATCATTATGATGCTTTAGAACTCAACATTTGAATTTGCGACACATACGCTTTGCTATCAGTGTTGTGTGAGAAATGTTCTTTACCAATTAATTTATGTACCTGCACATACATTCATTAAAGTGTAGCTTTTGTGGAAAATTGAGGGGCACAATTTGCAAATGAAATTAAAGATCCATTTTGCAAAGATGTATTTGTTAGTAGTTAGCTCTTACTCATGTTATAGATGTAACATACTGCTGAATTTCTTAAGTATGACACACTTACTAATAGGCAAAAACCTACATTTACTAAGGATTGCATGGGAGCTGCTGTTGCGCAATTTTATAATGGTGAGTAAATTGACTCAACGTTGTCTATTGATTTGTACCAGGAGAGCTCACATGCAAAACTGTAGTAAATAACCCCCCAAGCCTTTGTGATTCTGTGAATTGGGCATAAACCAGGGCTTCCATTGACCCTGGTTCGATACATTCCTGTTGCGTTCACTGGGCCTAACCACGCAATTGGGGTAGCATTTTTATCAGAACATGTGGGTGGTAGGAATTTTGTGGATCCCTGCAGAATACGGAAGTGAACTCCCTCATCAACCACCAGTGGGGGGGGGGCAGAGAGATGTATGGGGCACAGGGCGAGGAAGCACTCTCCCCCAATAACAATCAAAAAGTCAGTGGAGTCTAGTGGGCTTTCTGTCCCCCCAGGGTGCAAGGCACAGATGGTCCTTAACAGCCATCCCCAGCGTCTGCCAACGGCCAACAGATGCACTGGGGAGAGAGTGCACTTGAAAGGTTAAATGTTTATACTTTGTGTGTAGTTCATTCTAAATAAAGCAAACACAAGGAGATGATGGACGAAGCGCTGAAACTTTTCAGACACTCACTCCCAGTCACTGATCTGTAATGAAGCCATCATCATTCTTTAGCTCATTTTGCCACCCCACTTCAGACCCAGCCATATGCAAATCAGCCTTGACCCTATTGCTCATGGGAACAGTCCAACGTGAACTGCCAAGCCAGGTCTTCCCTGGACCAGAAACAAGCATCCTGGGACTGGTTTCGGGGTAACACCCCTCATCAGCCAGGCTAGCTTGAATCCAATGGCCAAGTGAGCAAGCGACCCACGTCTGGGCATACCCTGCCCCAGGGAGACCCTGGCGTGGCAGTTTGGGCTAGACTGTTCCCATTGGGAGCAGGGTCAATACTGATTTGCATATGGCTAGGTTTAAACTAGAATGGCATGGGGAGCAAAAAAAGTCCATCAATTGTTCCTTTTGTGTTCATTCTAAATAGGCATATTAATGAATCAACTAATGCAATCTCTGTGACCTTCTACCTGTACATTATTTTGAATAAAGCAGCCATTGGAAACTGAGGGCCAGCTATACTAAAAGGTAGGTGGCAAATAGTGTGACCTATGTAGTATTCCCCAAATTCCCATTCGCAGGGTGCAGAACAACCTGCCTAGTAAATATTAATTATACGGGTTGCTGTTTATGACCCCCTTCTATTAGCTATGAATGCGGGGATGGTAGCATTCAAGGAATTGCTGGTCACCATCCTACGGGCGTAGCTTGGTTAGCAAGTTTGGGGGTGTATGAGCTTCAGATTTTCAAAAAGTATAATGTTAAAATGCATTATACCACAAGCAGGACTCATAAGAGAGCCTTAAGGGTCAATGAAAAGGGAGACAAATTCGGATCGGTAGGGGTACTAAGTGAGAGAAATCGCAATATTTTGTAAAATAATTAACAATTTTGAAGACTTTCAAAATGAAGAAATGGACAGAGTGGGTATGTATTTTCGTCTGTGTGTATGTAAAAAGAACTGGTGAAATCCAACAGAAACCTCGCCATACCCAACTGAAAACACCTGTACCCAACTATTTACCAGAAAAAACAATTATTAGTAGCACCCTAAACAGCCCCCCCGAAGCTATGCCCCTCCACCATCCCTCCATAAACATTCTATAAAGGAACAGGTGCTGCTGTATAAAATGTTTCCCATTTGGAAGTACATCAGGAAGAGCCCAACCAACACAATTCCCAAAGGAGAAACTATGCAACAGACAACAGAGATAACTTCTCCTTTGCAAAATAATTCTACGTCCTTTGAGGTGTCAGTAACTTTTCAATGATTTGTGACCACTAAGCTGGTCACAAACTACTGCTACATTTCTAGACCTGGGCGCAGTTCATGGAAAAAAAACACCAGCACGCTACGTGGAGTTCCGCGAGTGGCAGAGTGCATTACGTCACGCCGTTCGCGCTGCTTTCTAGGGCCGGGTGTGTGTCCCATGCTGTAAAATCAGTGCGAATGGCACCACGTGCAGCACAAGAGGGCACTTGAGCACCAACTTCCTCAACACGAATGGAAGGTTTCTCAACACGAGCGGTAGCGACATCCATAACAGCCCGCCTAACGTTGGTGAGCGAGGAAAAAACTCTGCTCTGTGGAGTTTTTCGGAACTCCGCACGCTACGCAGAGTGGGAAAAACTCTGCAAACTCCGCGAGCGGATCGGGATTTCACACCCAGGCCTACACATTTCTTTGTGAATCACAAATAGAACAGGTAGACCCTTTCGAACCCCTTCATCATGTGATTTGAAAAGAGTAAAATAAACCTTTGGGGAAGTTATAAAGGCTTTTTTGAACAATAAAAAGTGTTTAGTTGTTAGCAGAAAATATTTTGCTGTTGCAAACTGTGTGATTTAGCAAAATGCTGGCTAGTACATCTGGTCCTTAATCCCTAAAAACAGGCCTAGCTCTACGGCGTGTTGACAGCACATGAAGAGAAAAAAGTGTTTTTCATTAAACGTTGTTTGTATGAAAAGAAAATGATTTGCTCTCAGTCTTTTCTGCTGCCCGGTGAGATTCATCGGGATTCACTTAACAAATTTCAAAACGGTAACATCTGTAGAGAATGACTGGAAAATGCATGTTTGTTGTTCCATGCTGAATAATAGTAGGATTGTTGCAAATCAACAGTTGCTGCGTTTCAGGCCCATGTAAGCTAAAAGAAAACACATTTCTTTTAAACTATATAATTTTATTTTCAGAGCAAATGGTGCAAAACATCGACCTCCTACACAGCATCCCTCTAGTTAAGAAATGTCAGAGAGAGGCTTATGAAGCAACAATCAGTAAGTAAACAAGCACAGAGTTAAGATTTATTTACCTCCACAGTGGCCTTAATGGTGATAATCATCAGCCTAGCAATTATGGACCCAGAACTTAGGTCATCAGCTCAGAATGAGAAGAAGGGGCAGGCACCATCTGTTGATGCGGAAAATCATTTGGGCAAAATATTACTCTTCACAACAACTTCACGCTTAAACACAGAAACACACACTAATTCTGGTCTGATTCACGTTAATGCTCATCACTTTCTGAAACTCAGAATGACTTGTTATACAAGCAATGTGCACTAGTTAATTTAAATGCACTCCATTTAGACTTTTAATTGGCTCATTCCGTTCATAACATTAGGTAGACTGTGTGCTAATGTAGCATTAATGGACTTTCCAGAGAGTTTTACTATGAGATAATTGCCCACCCTCAAGATAAGCATCCTGAACCAAATGTGAAGGTGCATCCCAAAGACAAAAGCCAATTCCCTCAATAGTTATGCCCACTACTGTTTATATATATATTAAAAAGTATAGTCTATCTTTAAGTAAACCAATTACACCAGTGTTAGAGATCTATAAATGCAAAGTACAGACAGCTGGCCTATATGTATCAGAACTTTGGGGAAATGGTGACACTAAGCAAATTACAAACAAGGAGAATACATTTGTGAGAAGAATTCTGGGGCTACCCTTGGCAACACCACTTAGCGGATATACTGGGAGTATGCTCTAAATGTACTTCATCGAGACCCTAATCTGGGCAGATTAACAACGCAATTTCTGAATGTTAAACCTAGCCCATACTTCGAAGAGTTCCTTGACAACATTCAGCCACACCTGGCGGGAATCCTGTACCTGAAATTCAGATACAACATTCTCCAGATTCAAAGTTATACCGCAAGATGGGAAACTCAGGGAGAGCAAACCTGTGCCTTGTGTTGTTTAGGCCATACTGAAAACACTGCGCATATCCTCTTCTTTTGCCCAGCATATGATAGGGCAAGGAAAAAATGGATTTGCCCATTGTGCAACAGGTTGGGGTTTAGGAGGCATCAAGATGTCTTAAGGGTGTTGAAGTACAATACAGTGCCCTATGCAATTTTGGCTATATCTTAATACCTGCTAGCAGTAGGACTTGCACGTAGCAAGATGGGGTTAAAGCTGTGATGCCATAGCAAATAATATGTTCTTGTTCCTTCGAAACTGTACATTGCGAATGACGTCAATTTACTGTAAATACTCTACATTGTTTACAACATTGCTCCAATTAACTTGTATACACAAGAGGAAGATGGGTTTCAAACTGCGATACTGTAGCAAACAACATATTTTCTTACTCCACTTGAAACCTTACAGTGTGAACAGTGGCGGCTCCTCCGCTATGGCGGAGGAGCGTCGCCCCACTGCTTTCAAGCAGTGAAAGACGGGGAAACATTACATGATAATAACTTTCAGTTATTATCATGTTATGTTTCCTTTGCGGGTGAGAGGGTGGGCGGGGCTGCTCTGCTCATGGAGCAGGGCAGGGGCGGAGTGGTTTGCACAATAAAGTGCGCAATGACTGTTTGGTTGGCCCTCTTGGGTCACCCAAAGCAGTCATGCGCTCTTCCCTGTTCTCCATGCAGGCTGCCTGCATGGATAACATATTTTGACAGTAAAAGCGAATCGGATGACGGACCCAAAGAAATCGCACCTCACTAGTAACTGTGCCCCTCTTTTGTAGTGTTTTGTCGTGCACACTTCGACACTTGTCACCCTTCAGTGTCACTGTTTCACAGATTAACATATAATACATTCAATTGAAGGTGCACCGAAAATTAAGTAGCACAATCTGGTGTTGGTTTGTTCTTCAACTTTTTATTCTTTATTTCATTTTCTTTTGCAACAGACAGCCAACGCGTTTCGTTCCCACTTTACAGTGTGTGGAACTCGTCAGGGCTTAAATAAGATAAAATCAGAAGCGTAGTTTAATGGATGACCATAGGGAATCCCAGGATTAATGGGTTTTCCCAGTAGGACCGGCCACCTCGATAGCGGACCGGTCGTCAGTTCCTTGGATTCTTGTTGTTACATACAAGAATCCAAGGAACTGACGACCGATCCGCTATCGAGGTGGCCGGATCCTACTGGAAACCCATTAATCCTGGGATTCCCTATGGTCATCCATTAAACTACGCTTCTGATTTTATCTTATTTAAGCCCTGACGAAGTTCCACACACTGTAAAGTGGGAACGAAACGCGTTGGCTGTGTGTTGCAAAAGAAAATGAAATAAAGAATAAAAAGTTGAAGAACAAACCAACACCAGATTGTGCTACTTAATTTTCGGTGCACCTTCAATTGAATGTATTGCATGGATAACATGCCCACCCCTACAGCCCCTGGCTGAGCGCCGTGTCACGGCGCTCAGACCAATCACATTGCTGCACTGCAGCGTTGTGATTGGCTTAGGGGAGGGAGCCTGGCTGCCTGCTTCCTGTTCCTGGAAGCGGACTCAGGAGAGCAGGAGCACAGAAGATGCGGGACACAGGCTCGAGGTAAGTTTTTAATTTTTTTAAATTTCTAAACCCCACTCCCCTCCCCTCGTGCCCCCCCCACGAACCCCCTGTAAACCCCCCATGACATCCCCCTGCGGCCCCCGCACCCGCCCCCCCACCCCCGAGCCATGCCGGCCGCCCCTGACTGTGAACGATGCTAGTTTTATTGTAAATACTGTACATTAATATATTGTTTTAATCGACTTTTACATTTATGTGTATTTTATAGATTTTAACTAAACAAAAATCTATTTAGTGTTAAATGATAGACCTAAGGACCAGTATCTTTTCTTCTGGCCCGAATACTTGGCTCGAAACGTAAACAGAAATGTCATGTATGCTATATGCACTGAGCGGTAATTAACCCACTATGAACGATGTATAGTTGGATGTGGAATACTGTAAATTTGTTTTATTGTGAAACTTTTTATGGCTTGCGGCCGAAATAAAAGTATGATCTAAACTAGTATATATATTATTGCTATTTGAACATGGACACTGGGGTCCAGATTTACAAAGGAGTCACACAATGCAGTGCAGCAGCCAAAGTCGCTGTGCTGCAATTTGTGAGACGGAGAGAGCAGGAAAATGCCATATCTTCTAAAATATGGCACTATCCTGCTCACTCCCTAGCACTGGCCAACAATCAGGCTTTCTGGCACCACCATAGTGCAGAAGTGTCTGTGTTATGTCTAGTATAGATTTTGTACTGGAAGGGCACCCTTTCAGTACAGAATAATATGCTTAGACTAACTTAAAAATGTTCACACTTTAGAAGAGTGCTGTGCAGTGTAAAAAGCGGGAAAAGTAAGGAGAAAGCGATGTTATTTTTTTGGTGAAAACCCTGTGTACTATTGTTAGTAGACAGGGATTTGAATCAAAAACCATGGGTGGTTGCATGGGATCACCCATGTACCACCCATGGAGCACCACCTTGACAGCGCAAAATATGTTTTGCGCTGAGAAGTAAACAAAAATAAACATTTTGGTGCAGATTTACACGTCTCCCTTAGCCACCAGTACGTCACTTTTTGTGATGTTCTGGTGGCGTATTTTACTGCTCCATATTTACAAGGACAGGAAAAGCCATCCTGCGTGGCTTTTCCTGTCCTTGTAAATATGGCCCCTTTACACGCAGCATTTTGCATGAAAGGGGCGTTCCATGGGTGTTGCTGTGGGTGTTCCCACGCAACACCCATGGAACCAGACACATTTCCAGATTTACGAGAAATCGTAAATTTGGAAATGCGTGTGAATGCTACGCCTCCCCAGGGGAGGCGTAGGGAGGCGCAACGAAGAGAAATGTTTTCATTTCTCCTCGTTTTTTCCTCTTTCAATGTGTGCTGATTCTACAGCACGCAATGAAAGAGGAAAATGCCTGTAGTGATTGTTTTTGTGCAGGAAGGTGCCCCTTCCTGCACAAAAACAATCTCCCCACGACGCAGGCATCCTTGCACCATGGTGCAAGGATGCCTGCGCCGGCGCATGGCAGCTGTTTGTGCGCCAGCGCAGGGGGAAGCACAGAGATGCGACATATTGTTGTAAATATGTTGCATCCCTGTGCTTTGAAAGTGACTCAGTGCGGCGCAGCCAAATGGCTTGCGTTCGGCACTGAGTCACTTTCTTGTAAATCTGCCCCTTTGTGCAGACTTGCATCACTTTTGTGACGCAAACCCAGCAAAAAAGGTTTGTAAATCTGGGCCTGAGAGTAGTAAAAATTAAGAAAACGTCTGAGTCTTAATATCAATTTAAGTAATATAAAATGAGAGATTCTCATTAATATACTTGACAAGCGATGCAGGTAGTGTGCTGTGATCAGTGCTTAATTTGAGCCAGTGGTTTCCGGTGCTCAGCACCTGCACTTAATTCTCAGCACCGGTACTTTTGACATTCTACCACATGGTGGCGCTGTATATTTCATTTATACAGAGGCAAGAACAGGTGTTTATCCATTCAATATAATGCAAAAATGACTAATACTTGCAGCCCAAGCCATTCTTATTGCATTAGGGGCATGGAATATTCTGAATTGTCACACTTGTAGAAGTGTGATGGTTAGCAGTTATGTTGGTACTGTCATTGGCACTGGTAAGGGCAGTAGGTGTCGCAAGCTGCAGTTGCTTCCTGTCAAGAGCCCTTGGCACTTATTATTTTACAAATTAAGCACTGGCTGTGATGACATAATGAGATTCCTTGGGTGAGCTAAGCAGCAACAGCACGAGCTGGGGTTTCGCAATTTTAATTGAATAATCGAGTATAATCACATCATTTTCTTTTTGCAGTTTAAATTTTGAAATTTAGTTTAAGTAATCTTTATATCAGAAATGCTGGTTCACGACATCCTTCTGGATATGTCAACACGAGTTTGTCCCAACATGAAGAGGTAGGAAAATGTCCTCTGATCTTGTAATGTTACCATTGGGCCCTTAGCTCCTTGGGTAGTCATTTCTACATTATTACCTCAAGAAATTGAACCGAAAAGCACATCCTTTTGCAGAAGAATGTAAGACATGAACTGAAATGCTCCTTGGAATCTTTTGTGTACCGAGTCTTAAGCTTCCAACCTGGTTCATCACTAAAGAAACCATGAAGTCTGCGGGAAACACCTTGTTCTCTTTATGAGTCCTGCCGCTATAATGTAACAGAGTGCCCTCCGCTCAGACCGGGTGCTTCCAACAATAAATACTATTTAATTTGGACGAGTAAGTGCAAGATTCTTTCATTGTGCTCTACTCTGCAACAAAGTAACAACTTAATACATTTCAAAACAGTCCCCAACCAGTGCTTTAAATGGGGAAAAAAAAGTGCAGGTACTCATAAGATCGAGCTGGGGGCGTGGCAAGGAGGCGGGGCTAGAGGCGGGACTAAGGGTGGGTCTTATGAAAAACATTTGAAGGGCTCAAGAATTTTTTTCAGTTGCGAATGATGACAAATTGCTTCCCTCTGCAATTTATTGTTGATGCCCTTGCATGTATTAAGTTGTACTAGTTGACAGACTATTGAAAGGTAACTATCAGGTTTCCCTTTTTGTCAGAGGCACCTGTATATTAAACAAAACATTAAAAGGTGCAGAGACTTGTTTTACTGAAAATGAATTAAAGGGAAAAAGACTACATCCTAAAATGCAACTCTGACCCGCATTGGGTGGAAGGAAGCCATCAGTTGTCATGCTAGTGATCCTGGGAGAAGAAAGTTATCTGGAGTCTCACAACAGAGCAATAATATTTCACCCTTTTACTCACTTTCAGATACTGTGCCACCCAGCAAAACCTAGTCCAAAATTCTGAGGGGCTAGTAAAGGGATGGAGGCACATATAACCATGTACATATGAGCACGGTGTCACTGATGATGGTGGTCAGCAGGCCTGCTGTAGCCACTGTTTCTGATATGGGAGGCACCCTGTACCCACATGTGTTTGATGCTCAAAGCTTCCCTTAGGCCTGCTCCTTCTCCTCAAGTCCAAGGCTTGGCTTCCTCCCTTGGGTGCTTTGGGTTCCCTGGTGCTCCCAAAACTACTGTGTGGCTCACTTTTTTCATGAATACCAGATACAGCCAGCTGTTGTGTCAACTGGTGATGACCAGTCTGGTGCACCTCATAGTGCAGTGGAACCCTACAGATTTCTAAGCTGCTGTAGTGGAAATTGGGAGGGGCATTGGGAGGGGCAGACATTTGGCACTTCTTGTTCATATCTCTGTACTGCTAACAGCCGCACACTTATGGATGCCTCCACAGCATTGTCCTGGAAAGACATACCTGCGATTCCCCGGCTAACCATGATCCTTCCTTCTGTTGACTTCTCTGCCTGCTCCCTCCTTCCAGTGCGGGGATATGTGTCCTGGCCTGTAGTGGTATGGGTGGTTCTTAAGCTCCCTGCCTGGCCTGAGGGGTCTAGCCCTCTGGCCACATCTGAAATGACAACTACATTTTTGGGACAATATTTACAGTAGTCTGTGTACCACTTTGCCAATTCACTAATTTTACATGGATGGAAATCCATTTTCATATTATACTTTTGTCACAACACAATAGTGGCACTCTGTGGATGCAGAACTCCCAAGCTGGAGTGTTGGGTGTGCATCCAGAAGAAGGCAGCAAATGAAAGATAAACCACACCTAAAATAGATGGTTTTACTTTATTTATCTAAAAACTGCAGTTATTTCCCCCAGAAAGTTATGTGAATTTGCATCAATTTGCTATAAAAGGAGGCGAAGGGCTGGCTGTAAGTGTCCCTTCCCCAAGGCAGACAGTCTTTGACATGCAGAAATAAAACTGAATTTCCCAGTTTGTGATTATTGTAGGATGTCAGTAACATTCACTGTTTGGGGAATCTAGTCATTTCTGCATCTGTGGCAGGTAACTGGATATGGGCCTGTCCCACTATGGTAAGAGCTCTGCCTCCAGACATCCTTCCTTCCAGATGTCCGTGTCAGTCGAAGCCCTGGTCCTCACCCACCTGAATGGAGGCAACTCTCTGCCGATTAGCCTCCTTAACAATATTCAGACACCCATGACAGCACCTTAACCACTGTAACACTTCCCATCATGGGCTTGTAGAAGTTGGCCAAATCCACCCACACTGAAGGTATTGTATTGTATTGTAATTGCATTTATATAGCGCTTACTACCCCTGACGAGGCGTCGAAGCGCTTTTTCGGCGAGTAGCACGCTACTCCGGAACCCAAGAAGAATTAGTGTTGAATTAGTATAGTGAAAATGTGAAAGTAATTTGAGTGGTGGATAGGTTAGTCAGTTATTTGGATTCAGAAGGATAGCGGAGGGATAGAAGAGGGAAAAAGGTTTGCATTTATATAGCGCTTGGTACCCCTGATGGGGTGTTGAAGCGCTTTTGTTTGGAGGATAGCACTTATCGGGTTTAAAGAAGAAAGAAATACCAAAAAGTGTGACTGAGCATGTGTACGACAGCAAAAAAGCGTACTTGGCAATCTGGAATAGGCCTCGTTTCTGAGAAATGCTTGATATCAGACACAAGCATTCTGGAAGCAATTCAAAGTGTGATCTAACATCATAGAAATGAATGAGAAACATTCACCAAGCCATGGGACGTCATGTCTTAGTCGTGTTTGAATGCTTATATTGTTAGCTACATTCAGTGTTTTCTGGTAAATGCGCATTTTCAACTCTGTGCACATTATTCTTCCCCTTCCAGTGTGCCCCAGTAAGGTCTATACTGTGTTTAAGTATTTTGATAAATCCATTCTTCCTCCAAGTATGCAATCTGAATTCTTATGATTGTTTGATGGGCCTTTCATTGTTTAACTTCGTTACAAAAAAATGAGTCACATTATGGTAAACTTTATATTAGCTGATAAAAATAAAAACACATGACTTAAAAATACCACCCTCCCCTCAAAATTATTTTTCTATTCAGCTGCCGCCCCGCTTTAGATAACACTTTTTTGGATGACGAGATACTCGCCTACCTCTACCCTCTGATGTCCCTAGCCCTTACTTACTAGCCCCATGTCCCCTCCGATGCCCCATGTGTCTCTTTACATTTTCTCTTTTTTCAGGTGGTCACGCCACCTTTCATCTTAAATATCCCCTCCTTCATCTCATCAAATTCCTTCTCTTGCTTTTCTGGGTTCTCATCAAATGATCCTCATCTCATTCATCAGGTGCTTTATTTTAAACCCACTGCCCCGCGCCCGCAGTGTATTCTCGAATATCGTTTGCTTGCCCCTTTCTTCTTCTTCAGATAACCCCTCGATTTCTTCAGCTGACTGTGCTTATACCCCTTCACTTCTGAAAGCTCTCCTCAGTTGTCCCCTTTCTCACCCGCCAGCTGCTGTGCTATCCTCTCCATCGGCAGAGTGGAGCTGCAGGGGCTCTAAGAAGGGGTGAAACACATCAAAGCCTCATTGTTAGAAATGGGGGTCTCTAGTTGGCAAGGGCTTGCACCTTTGTCCAAGTAGGGACCCTTCTTCCTAGTCAGGATAAGGGAGTTACACTCCTAAAATAACCCCTGCTCACCCCCTTGGTAGCTTCGCACGAGCAGTCAGGCTTATTCTATGTAGTTGTATGTCAGTTGCTCTCCTGAATGCCGATTATCCCGCTTGATCGCTAAAGCTCAGTGGCGATTTTTTATCTGGTTTCCTTATGCACTGAATTTGGAATCTGTATTTTTTTAAAACTGAATTTGTGTTGTGGCAAAACAATTGTATCTGTGCTCTTGCAATTTTTAATTTGTGCTTTTTAAACTTGACCCCCTACTTGTTCCTCACCTTGGCGTTACTGTCGCTGAATTTTCACTGCTCCCTGCTTCTGCGCTCTTTCACTCGCATTTCCCCTAAGTCGGGCACCGGCATCCCGGTCCACCACGGGGTTTCCCGCTTGTTGTGGAGGGTGCCGGCGCCTCTGATTTCTTAAACCTGGCAGCTGGGAGTTGTCAGGGGCGGAGCCACTGGTCAGCGCTCTAGCTCCCCCAGCACTATTAAACTCACATGCCTTTCCCCTCGCGCAGCGGACGCGCGCAGCGGGCGCGCCGCCGGCGCGCCAAGGCGCGCCAAAGGCAAGCCCGTCTGCGCCCGTCCGCGGCCGGGTGGGGCTAGGGGCCAAGCATTATGCCCATTCTATTACCTACACAGCTTCTGAGCTGAGACACTTACATGGTAACTGGCCTATCAGCACCAGTGCCAGGGATCTTATTAACAATACTGGGATCCTCAATCCCAGAGTTGCCCTTTCAGAGCTCCCCGCTCCTCCGGTTGAGCTGGGATCTCTTGCCACCCACAAGGACCCTCCCGTAATTACTAATTCTAAGCACCAGGCAGAAGGGACCTTAGTAATTAGCTATTTAAACACCCGCTCTCTGGTGAAGCATCAACTTGAAATCTTTCAGCTCCTCGATTCTGACAAACCGGATATCCTTCTTTTATCCGAAACTTGGCTCACTACCGAGTCGGCCCCTGACATTCTCGCGGCAGTTCCCAAAGGCTATTACATACTCCAGGCCAACAGGCCCTCGGGTAAGCCCGGGGCGGGGTTGCAGCAATTATTCATCATAAACTTAGGTTTACTGTTTTAGGGATCGTTGGTATACCTTCGGTCGACAGCCTTATTTTGAAATTCGAATCGCCCCATTTTCCCTTTGTTTGTGCTCTCTTTTATCGACCTCCCCATCACATGCCTTCATTTCCTCAATTGTTAGGTGAAATGATTTCTCAACTAGTCATTAACCATGCTAGGATTATTATTATTGGTGATTTTAATTATTGGCCCACTGATGTACAGGAGAGTGCCAGCTCCATAGAATTCACGGATCTCTTATCAGCTATGAACTGTATCCAACATGTACATAATACCACCCATATCAAGGGACATATCCTGGACCAAATTTGGACTTCCAACTTGGAAATTACACAACCATCTATCTCCCCATGTACATGGTCAGATCATTATCATATCATATTTACCATGGCCTGTACTCCCCTCACTAAACCCTCTTTGATGGGTAATCATTTGGCCAGAAACTGGAATCGGGCCAATATTGGCGATTTCTGCACATTTTTAAAAGCCACTTCACCTACCGAACTAGATTCCCTCTGCGATCAGGTATCAAGCATTGAGCAATGGCTTGTCTCAGCCAGTGACAGCGTTGCTCCCTTTAAGAAAACTAAACTTAAACGCCCTCACGATGCTCAACGCTGGTTCTCTGACGATCTGAAAATAAAAAAACTGGCACTTAGGCAAGCCGAGCGTAGCTGGAGACGAGATTATGCGCTTGAAAAAAAGCCACCTATGTTACCCTGCTAAAAGACTATAAAAACTCTATCCTTCAGACCAAGGCAATTTACTTTTCCTCGAAAATTACAAACTCTGCCACTAAGACCAAGGATATTTTCTCAATAGTTGATGAACTTACACAACCTGACAGAGTGATAGCTAAACCTGTCCCCTCACAATTATTATGTGACTCCCTGAACTCGTATTTTATTGAAAAAATTGTCACCATCAAAAGCAATATTCCGTCTTCCACACTTTCAACTGTCCTCCCTATCACATGTAATAATCCCCTGGTGTTGGATTTAATCCCCTGATTTCCAGGGAAGAGTTTTTTGTCCTTCTAAAAAAATTGGATCAGGTTCCCCCACTGACTGCTGCCCCTCTCATATCCTACAAGAGGCTTTCCTTACCTGCCCAGATCCGCCCCTCTCACTCCTCAATAACTCTCTTAAACAAGGTATTGTCCCAGACACCTTTAAACATGCGGAAATCGTCCCTATTTTGAAGAAACCCAATGCAGACCCCTTGGTCCTGAGTAACTTCCGCCCAATCTCTTTACTTCCTTACCTCAGTAAGATCTTAGAAGCTCACGTAGCAAATTGTTTGAGCTCATTTATTGAACATTCTCAGTTTCTTGACCCCCATCAAGCAGGATTTAGACCTGCACACTCTACGGAGTCAGTCATTCTTGCAGTTATGGACGAACTTAGGAAAGGGGCCGATAAAAACATCACCCAGGCCCTGGTGCTCTTGGATTTATCGGCTGCTTTTGACACGGTCGATCATGACCTCCTGATCGATCGTGTCAGTAATGCTGGCATTCAGGGTCTGGCCCTGAAGTGGATCTCCTCTTTCCTACATAATCGATCTCAGGCAGTCCATCTCGCTAATTTCTCAGCCAAGAAAGCTAGGCTGACTTGCGGGGTCCCCCAGGGTTCCTCCCTTTCACCCCTCCTGTTTAATCTGTACATGCTTCCTCTAATTCGGTCCTTACGCAAAAAGAGAGTTGTCACTTTTAATTATGCTGATGACCTCCAGCTGGTGTTTGAAATTGATTCTTCTAACACCACAGTATCTAATTTCCAGTCCACTATGAGTTATATTAGCGAATGGATGTACGCTAATCAACTAAAACTCAACCCTGATAAAACTGAGCTGGTCCTGACAGGAGGTACTGCCAACCCGTGGAATTCTAATTTTTGGCCCCTCTCTTAGGTAGCTCACCTCGCCCAGCAGAATCTGTAAAAAGTCTAGGGGTCATAATCAGTAATGATCTATCCATGAAATCTCAGATCAGTGCAGTGGTCTCTACCTGCTTTTTCCACCTACGCAGAATTCGGAAAATCTGTAGATTTCTGACCACCGAGGCCTTGACCATAGTCATTCTGGCCTTGGTTATCTCTCGTATTGATTATGCCAATTCACTTTATGTTGGCATTCCGGCATACCAACTCCACCGCTTGCAACTGGTACAAAATCAAGCAGCCAGGCTCATCTTTCGTCAATCCAGATACCAACACGTCCGCCCCCTGATGAAGAGCCTGCATTGGCTCCCGGTGGCTAAACGGTGTGTATTTAAACTGGGCTGCACCATCTTTAAAGCCCTTGCCGGTCTTGGCCCAGTATTCATCTCCTCTAGGATCCATCGTTATGTCCCCTACCGTGAACTACGCTCCTCTCATTTGAATCTGCTCACCATCCCCACTTTCAAACGCAAAAAACACGGTGGCCTTGGATTCTCTTTTTTGGCCCCTCAATTTTGGAATGCCCTCCCTATTGGACTGAGGTTAGCTACCTCCTACGCCCAGTTCAGAACACTTCTTAAGACTCTTTTGTTCTCTCAGGCCTACGAGTAAAGCTTCTGTTTATTACAACACTATCGCTCCTCTGCTCTCAGCGCCATGAAACCGTTTGGTGTTAGTGCGCTCTATAAATATTTTTAACATAACATAACATAACCTCCAAATGTCACAGGTATCAGTAAAACTGGTGCCTGGAGGCTGGAAGTAGGCCCAAGGCTTTGCAGGCCTTGTTCTGATACTGTAAAGGGGTTAAATACACTATCTTGAGTATGTGAAGTGTTTTGTTTTCAAACCACCAGCCAGGGGTGAAACCTGAAATCTTACCCTGCGCGGAGCTCCATAACCCTGGGTAGAAGGTGCGACTTCATCCCCTTCAAGCTTAACACCTCCAAATGTTACAGGTGTCAGTACAACATGTGCCTGGAGGCTGGAAGTAGGCCCAACGCCTTGCAGGCCTTATTCTGATACTGTAAAGGGGTTAAATACACTTTGTTGAGTATGTGAAGTGTTTCGTTTTCACACCTCCAGCCAGGGGTGAAACCTGAAATCTTACCCTGCGCGGAGCTCCATAACCCTGGGTAGAAGGTGCGACTTCGTCCCCTTGAAGCTTAACATCTCCAATTGTCACAAGTATCAGTAAAACTGGTGCCTGGAGACCAGAAATGGGCCCAAGGTCTTGCAAGACTAGGTCTGATACTGTAAAGGGGTTGAATACACTTTGTTGAGTATTTGGAGTGTTTTGTCTTCACACCTCCAGCCAGGGGTGGAACCTGAAATCTTACCCTGCGCGGGGTTCCATAACCCTGGGTAGAAGGTGTGACTTCATCCCCTTGAAGCTTAACACCTGCGAATGTCACAAGTATCAGTAAAACTGGTGCCTGGAGGCTGGAAGTAGGCACAAGGCATTGCAGGCCTTGTTCTGACACTGTAAAGGGGTTAAATACACTTTGTTGAATATATGAAGTGTTTTGTGTTCACTCCTCCATCCAGGGGTGAAACCTGAAATCTTACCCTGCGCGGAGCTCCATAGCCCTGGGTAGAAGGATTGACTTTGTCCCCTTGAAGCTGTAGGATTCAGAATTTAACAATTATCACTAAAACAGGTGCCTGGAGGCTGGAAATGGCCCCAAGGCCTTGCAGGCCTTGTTCTGATACTGTAAAGGGGTTAAATACACTTTGTTGAGTATGTGCAGTGTTTTGTCTTCACACCTCCAGCCAGGGGTGGAACCTGAAATCATACCCTGCGCGGAGCTCCATAACCCTGGGTAGAAGTTGCGACTTCATCCCCTTGAAGCTTAACACCTCCAAATGTCACAAGTATCTGTAAAACTGGTGCCTGGAGACCAGAAATGGGCCCAAGGCCTTGCAGGCCTAGGTCTGATACTGTAAAGGGGTTGAATACACTTTTGGTAATAGGTAAAGTGTTTTGTGTTCACTCCTCCATCCAGGGGTGAAACCTGAAATCTTACCCTGCGCGGAGTTCCATAACCCTGGGTAGAAGGTGTGACTTCATCCCCTTGAAGCTTAACACCTGAGAATGTCACAAGTATCAGTAAAACTGGTGCCTGGAGGCTGGAAGTAGGCCCAAGGCCTTACAGGCCTTGTTCTGATACTGTAAAGGGGTTAAATACACTTTGTTGAGTATGTGAAGTGTTTTGTCTTCACACCTCCAGCCAGGGGTAAAACCTGAAATCTTACCCTGCGCGGAGCTTCATAACCCTGGGTAGAAGGTGCAACTTCGTCCCCTTAAAGTTTAACACCTCCAAATGTCACAAGTATCAGTAAAACTGATGCCTGGAGACTAGAAATGGAACCAAGGCCTTGCAGGCCTAGGTCTGATACTGTAAAGGGGTTGAATACACTTTTGGAATAGGTAAAGTGTTTTGTGTTCACTCCTCCATCCAGGGGTGAAACCTGAAATCTTACCCTGCGCGGAGCTCCATAACCCTGGGTAGAAGGTGTGACTTCATCCCCTTGAAGCTTAACACCTGCGAATGTCACAAGTATCAGTAAAACTGGTGCCTGGAGGCTGGAAGAAGGCCCAAGGCATTGCAGGCCTTGTTCTGACACTGTAAAGGGGTTAAATACACTTTGTTGAATATGTGAAGTGTTTTGTGTTCACTCCTCCATCCAGGGGTGAAACCTGAAATCTTACCCTGCGCGGAGCTCCATAACCCTGGGTAGAAGATGTGACTTCATCCCCTTGAAGCTTAACACCTCCAAATGTCACAAGTATCACTATAACATGTGCTAGGAGGCTGGAAGGAGGCCCAAGGCCTTGCAGGCCTTGTTCTGATACTGTAAAGGGGTTAAATACACTTTTATGAGTATGTGCAGTGTTTTGTCTTCACACCTCCAGCCAGGGGTGAAACCTGAAATCTTACCCTGCGCGGAGCTCCATAGCCCTGGGTAGAAGGATTGACTTTGTCCCCTTGAAGCTGTAGGATTCAGAATGGAACAATTATCACTAAAACAGGTGCCTGGAGGCTGGAAATGGCCCCAAGGCCTTGCAGGCCTTGTTCTGATACTGTAAAGGGGTTAAATACACTTTGTTGAGTATGTGCAGTGTTTTGTCTTCACACCTCCAGCCAGGGGTGGAACCTGAAATCATACCCTGCGCGGAGCTCCATAACCCTGTGTAGATGGTGCGACTTCGTCCCCTTGAAGCTTAACACCTGCAAATGTCACAAGTATCAGTAAAACTGGTGCCTGGAGACCAGAAATGGGCCCATGTCCTTGCAGGCCTAGGTCTGATACTGTAAGGGGTTGAATACACTTTTGGAATAGGTGAAGTGTTTTGTTTTCACGCCTCCATCCAGGGGTGAAACCTGAAATCTTACCCTGCGCGGAGCTCCATAGCCCTGGGTAGAATGATTGACTTTGTCCCCTTGAAGCTGTAGGCTTCCGAATGTCACAATTATCACTACAACAGGTGTCTGGAGGCTGGAAATGGGCCCAAGGCCTTTGCAGGCCTTGTTCTGATATTGTAAAGGGGTTAAATACACTTTATTGAGTATGTGGAGTGTTTTGTTTTCATACCTCCATCCAGGGGTGAAACCTGAAATCTTACCCTGCGCGGAGCTCCATAGCCCTGGGCAGAATGATTGACTTCATCCCCTTGAAGCTTAACACCTGCAAATGTCACAAGTATCAGTAAAACTGGTGCCTGGAGGATGGAAGTAGGCGCCAGGACTTGCAGATCTTGTTCTGATAGTGTAAAGGGGTTAAATACACTTTGTTGAGTATGTGATGTGTTTTGTCTTCACACCTCCAGCCAGGGGTGAAACCTGAAATCTTACCCTACGCGGAGCGCCATAACCCTGGGTAGAAGGTGCGACTTCATCCCCTTGAAGCTTAACACCTGCAAATGTCACAAGTATCAGTAAAACTGATGCCTGGAGACTAGAAATGGACCCAAGGCCTTGCAGGACTAGGTCTGATACTGTAAAGGGGTTGGATACAATTTTGGAATAGGTGAAGTGTTTTATTTTCGCTCCTCCATCCAGGGGTGAAAGTTGAAATCTTACCCTGCGTGGAGCTCCATAGCCCAGGGTAGAAGCAGTGACTTTGTCCCCTTGAAGCTGTAGGCTTCAGAATGTCACAACTATCACTAAAACAGGTGCCTGGAGGCTGCAAATGGGCCCAAGGCCGGGCAGGCCTTGTTCTGATACTGTAAAGGGGTTAAATACACATTATTGAGTATGTGAAGTGTTTTTTCTTCACACCTCCAGCCAGGGGTGGAACCTGAAATCATACCCTGCGCGGAGCGCCATAACCCTGGGTAGAAGTTGCGACTTCATCCCCTTGAATCTTAACACCTCCAAATGTCACAAGTATCTGTAAAACTGGTGCCTGGAAACCAGAAATGGGCCCAAGGCCTTGCAGGCCTAGGTCTGATACTGTAAAGGGGTTGAATACACTTTTGGAATAGGTAAAGTGTTTTGTGTTCACTCCTCCATCCAGGGGTGAAACCTGGAATCTTACCCTGCGCGGAGTTCCATAACCCTGGGTAGAAAGTGTGACTTCATCCCCTTGAAGCTTAACACCTGCGAATGTCACAAGTATCAGTAAAACTGGTGCCTGGAGGCTGGAAGTAGGCCCAGGCTTTGCAGGCCATGTTCTGATACTGTAAAGGGGTTAAATACACTATCTTGAGTATGTGAAGTGTTTTGTTTTCACACCTCCAGCCAGGGGTGAAACCTGAAATCTTACCATGCGCGGAGTTCCATAACCCTGGGTAGAAGGTGTGACTTCATCCCCTTGATGCTTAACACCTCCAAATGTCACAAGTATCCGTAAAACTGGTGCCTGGAAGTAAACCCAATGCCTTGCAGGCCTTGTTCTGATACTGTAAAAGTGTTAAATACACTTTGTTGAGTATGTAAAGTGTTTTGTTTTCACACCTCCAGCCAGGGGTGAAACCTGAAATCTTACCCTGCGCGGAGCTCCATAACCCTGGGTAGAAGGTGCGACTTCATCCCCTTGAAGCTTAACACCTCCAAATGTCACAAGTATCACTAAAACATGTGCTAGGAAGCTGGAAATAGGCCCAATGCCTTGCAGGCCTTGTTCTGATACTGTAAAGGGGTTAAATACACTTAATTGAGTATGTGAAGTGTTTTGTTTTCACTCCTCCAGCCAGGGGTGAAACCTGAAATCTTACCCTGCGCGGAGCTCCATAACCCTGGGTAGAAGGTGCGACTTCATCCCCTCGAAGCTTAACACCTGCAAATGTCACAAGTATCAGTAAAACTGGTGCCTGGAGGCTGGAAGTAGGCCCAGGGCCTTACAGGCCTTGTTCTGATACTGTAAAGGGGTTACATACACTTTGTTGAGTATGTGCAGTGTTTTGTCTTCACACCTCGAGCCAGGGGTGAAACCTGAAATCTTACCCTGCGCGGAGCTCCATAACCCTGGGTAGAAGGTGCGACTTCGTCCCCTTGAATCTTAGCACCTCCAAATGTCACAAGTATCAGTAAAACTGGTGCCTGGAGGCTGGAAATGGGCCCAAGGCCTTGCAGGCCTTGTTCTGATATTGTAAAGGGGTTAAATACACTTTATTGAGTATGTGAAGTGCTTTGTTTTCACACCTCCAGCCAGGGGTGATACCGAAATTGGCCCAAGGCCTCGCAGGCCTAGGTCTGATACTGTAAAGGGGTTAAATACACTTTTGGAATAGGTGAAGTCTTTTCTGTTCACTCCTCCATCCAGGGGTGAAACCTGAAGTCTTACCCTGCGCGGAGCTCCATAGCCCTGGGTAGAAGGAGTGACTTTGTCCCCTTGAAGCTGAAGGCTTCATAATGTCACAACTACCAATAAAACAGGTGCCTGGAGGCTGGAAGTAGGCCCAAGGCCTTGCAGGTCTTGTTCTGATACTGTAAAGGGGTTGAATACACTTTGTTGAGTAAGTGGAGTGTTTTGTTTTCATACCTCCAGCCAGGGGTGAAACCTGAAATCTTACCCTGCGCGGAGCTCCATAACCCTGGGTAGAAGGTGCGACTACGTCCCCTTGAAGCTTAACACCTCCAAATGTCACAAGTATCACTAAAACATGTGCTAGGAGACTGGAAGTAGGCCCAAGGCCTTGCAGGCCTTATTCTGATACTGTAAAGGGGTTAAATACACTTTGTTGAGTATGTGAAGTGTTTCGTTTTCACACCTCCAGCCAGGGGTGAAACCTGAAATCATACCATGCGCGGAGCTCCATAGCCTTGGGTAGAAGGATTGACTTTGTCCCCTTGAAGCTGTAGGCTTCAGAATGGAACAATTATCACTAAAACAGGTGCCTGGAGGCTGAAAATGGCCCCAAGGCCTTGCAGGCCTTGTTCTGACACTGTAAAGGAGTTAAATACACTTTGTTGAGTATGTGAAGGGTTATGTTTTCACACCTCCAGCCAGGGGTGAAACCTGAAATCTTACCCTGCGCGGAGTTCCATAACCCTGGGTAGAAGGTGAGACTTCATCCCCTTGAAGCTTAACACCAGCGAATGTCACAAGTATCACTAAAACTGGTGCCTGGAGGCTGGAAGTAGGCCCAAGGCATTGCAGGCCTTGTTCTGACACTGTAAAGGGGTTAAATACACTTTGTTGAGTATGTGAAGGGTTTTGTTTTCACACCTCCAGCCAGGGGTGAAACCTGAAATCTTACCCTGCGCGGAGCTTCATAACCCTGGGTAGAAGGTGCAACTTCGTCCCCTTAAAGTTTAACACCTCCAAATGTCACAAGTATCAGTAAAACTGATGCCTGGAGACTAGAAATGGACCCAAGGCCTTGCAGGACTAGGTCTGATACTGTAAAGGGGTTGGATACACTTTTGGAATAGGTGAAGTGTTTTGTTTTCACGCCTCCATCCAGGGGTGAAACCTGAAATCTTACCCTGCGCGGAGCTCCATAGCCCTGGGTAGAATGATTGACTTTGTCCCGTTGAAGCTGTAGGCTTCCGAATGTCACAATTATCACTACAACAGGTGTCTGGAGGCTGGAAATGGGCCCAAGGCCTTTGCAGGCCTTGTTCTGATATTGTAAAGGGGTTAAATACACTTTATTGAGTATGTGGAGTGTTTTGTTTTCATACCTCCATCCAGGGGTGAAACCTGAAATCTTACCCTGCGCGGAGCTCCATAACCCTGGGTAGAATATGTGACTTCGTCCCCTTGAAGCTCAACACCTACAAATGTCACAAGTATCAGTAAAACTGGTGCCTGGATCTCAGAAATGGGCCCAAGGCCTTGCAGGCCTAGGTCTGATACTGTAAAGGGGCTACATACACTTTGTCAAGTATGTGGAGTGTTTTGATTTCATACCTCCAGCCAGGGGTGAAACCTGAAATCTTACCCTGCGCGGAGCTCCATAACCCTGGGTAGAAGATGTGACTTCATCCCCTTGAAGCTCAACACCTGCAAATGTCACAAGTATCAGTAAAACCGGTGCCTGGAGGCTGGAAGTAGGCCCAGGGCCTTACAGGCATTGTTCTGATACTGTAAAGGGGTTAAATACACTTTATTGAGTATGTGAAGTGTTTTGTTTTCACACTCCAGCCAGGGGTGAAACGTGAAATCTTACACTGCGCGGAGTTCCATAACCCTGGGTAGAAGGTGTGACTTCTTCCCCTTGAAGCTTAACACCTCCAAATGTCACAAGTATCACTAAAACATGTGCTAGGAGGCTGGATTTAGGCCCAAGGCCTTGCAGGCCTTGTTCTGATACTGTAAAGGGGTTAAATACACTTTGTTGAGTATGTGCAGTGTTTTGTCTTCACACCTCAAGCCAGGGGTGAAACCTGAAATCTTACCCTACGCAGAGCTCCATAACCCTGGGTAGAAGGTGCGACTATGTCCCCTTGAAGCTTAACACCTCCAAATGTCACAAGTATCAGTAAAACTGATGCCTGGAGACTAGAAATGGAACCAAGGCCTTGCAGGCCTAGGTCTGATACTGTAAAGGGGTTGAATACTCTTTTGGAATAGGTAAAGTGTTTTGTGTTCACTCCTCCATCCAGGGGTGAAACCTGAAATCTTACCCTGCGCAGAGCTCCATAACCCTGGGTAGAAGGTGTGACTTCATCCCCTTGAAGCTTAACACCTGCGAATGTCACAAGTATCAGTAAAACTGGTGCCTGGAGGCTGGAAGTAGGCCCAAGGCATTGCAGGCCTTGTTCTGACACTGTAAAGGGGTTAAATACACTTTGTTGAATATGTGAAGTGTTTTGTGTTCACTCCTCCATCCAGGGGTGAAACCTGAAATCTTACCCTGCGCAGAGCTCCATAACCCTGGGTAGAAGGTGTGACTTCATCCCCTTGAAGCTTAACACCTGCGAATGTCACAAGTATCAGTAAAACTGGTGCCTGGAGGCTGGAAGTAGGCCCAAGGCATTGCAGGCCTTGTTCTGACACTGTAAAGGGGTTAAATACACTTTGTTGAATATGTGAAGTGTTTTGTGTTCACTCCTCCATCCAGGGGTGAAACCTGAAATCTTACCCTGCGCGGAGCTCCATAACCCTGGGTAGAAGATGTGACTTCATCCCCTTGAAGCTTAACACCTCCAAATGTCACAAGTATCACTATAACATGTGCTAGGAGGCTGGAAGTAGGCCCAAGGCCTTGCCGGCCTTGTTCTGATACTGTAAAGGGGTTAACCCCTTCGGTGCTTATGACGAGCTGGACTCGTCATGGCACACAGTGCTCGTGTGCTCATGACGAGTCCAGCTCGTCATAAGACCACCCACGGGGGAAGCGCTGGCGCTCCCCCCGTGGGAATCCGATCGTCGGGTTTTTTTGGGGGAAGGCAGGGGAAGGACTTCCCCTGCCTCCCCCGCCCCCCCACCCCTCCCGCCCTCCCCATCAATGACGCCAGCGCGCAAGGCGCGCTGACATCATTGAGGGTTTCCCTTCCTTCCCGACGCGCTGGAAGCCATTTGCTTCCAGCGCGTCGGGGAAATCAGGTGAGTTTTGGCTCGGGGAGGGGGGTTTGATTCGAAAGAGACATCGAGGGAAAGGAAAGGGTTTTCCTTTCCCCGATGCCTCTTTGTGCATTCCTGCTGCACGATCATGTGATCGTGCAGCAGGAATGCCCACGAGGGAGGGAGGGCGCAATTCTCCTCTAGAATTCGTGAGCGTGGAGATGTGCCTTCTCTCCATTTACACCCTGAAAAGTTAGCTGTAATCCTTGATGGAGGTCTTTGCATCCTTGAATTTCTCGAGGGCAATGCTCGTGTAGTTCCTGTGACCAGGAGGTTCCTTCTCCTCGTCTGCCGCTGAGATCCTGCTCTGACCCTTTATAAACAAGAGGCATGTGAACGGGCCTAGAAGCCCCGCTCGTTTGGCCCCGCCACACATACACTAGCGGTATGCAACGTATGCCCGCCCTTTCCCCACTATGATGGACAGCTTACTCAAAGGACCCCGGCGCTTTCGGCGCGGTGGCAAAGTTACAGACACACAGGTCACTGGAGACAATTGTTCTGGTCCTTTACGCAGCTGTAGTGTAGGAAAGGCACTATACATTTACCCAACGAGGTAGCACTTACTGATTAGCCAGTAGAAAGTACTCCAGTTGAGTAGAGGTATTGCACAAAACGGTGGCATCTTCGTGGATAAATATGCAGGGCAGATGTGTCTTCTCTCCATTTCCAACGTGAAAAGTTAGCTGTAATCCTTGACGGAGGTCTTTGCATCCTTCATTTTCTAGAGCGCAATTCTCGTGTAGAATTCGTGAGCGTGGAGATGTGCCTTCTCTCCATTTACACCCTGAAAAGTTAGCTGTAATCCTTGATGGAGGTCTTTGCATCCTTGAATTTCTCGAGCGCAATGCTCGTGTAGTTCCTGTGACCAGGAGGTTCCTTCTCCTCGTCTGCCGCTGAGATCCTGCTCTGACCCTTTATAAACAAGAGGCATGTGAACGGGCCTAGAAGCCCCGCTCGTTTGGCCCCGCCACACATACACTAGCGGTATGCAACGTATGCCCGCCCTTTCCCCACTATGATGGACAGCTTACTCAAAGGACCCCGGCGCTTTCGGCGCGGTGGCAAAGTTACAGACACACAGGTCACTGGAGACAATTCTTCTGGTCCTTTACGCAGCTGTAGTGTAGGAAAGGCACTATACATTTACCCAACGAGGTAGCACTTACTGATTAGCCAGTAGAAAGTACTCCAGTTGAGTAGAGGTATTGCACAAAACGGTGGCATCTTCGTGGATAAATATGCAGGGCAGATGTGCCTTCTCTCCATTTCCAACGTGAAAAGTTAGCTGTAATCCTTGATGGAGGTCTTTGCATCCT